>OY282521.1:23465144-24809311 GCA_958296335.1 Urtica urens | reverse complement strand
TAAGGAGCCAAACACACCCATTAGCTAAACACTTTAATACAGTAAACATGAAGGAAACACGGGCTGCTTCACAGAAAGTCCGAAATCATAAAAAGCAGTCACGTGAATGAAGCAACATAACCTGAGAGGAACAACTTTGGCAAGTTAAAACGCTACCGAGAATCCCATCGAACGGACCAATAAAAATCTGACGCCACCGCTCTTGCTCCGTATGATCCTCCTCTCTCTTCAGACTAATAAACCTAGAGCTTGAGGAACATAGTTCCAGCAAAGAGCGAGGAGTTGGGTCATAGCACCCACCGAATTCTTCTCTCAATGAAGATATAAGGTGAAGGAACGCTTCAGCTGCATCCTAAAAATAAAGTGTTGCGAGTCAAAACCTCTTTATCTTTTAATCCCGTAAAGTCATCTCTTTTTAGGGGAAAGTAAAAAAAAAAAAGGAAAAGATCAGACCTGCTGGGCAGTGAGGTTAAAACTAGGAACATAATGGGCAATTGAAAGCATTACTCTCCTTGGACTCAGAACAGCTTTTCCATCATCAACCGCACATAGTTCTGGCGGTATAACAAACTTCATTTAAGAGATGATCATTGTTTTAAGAACTCTACACGAAACCTATTTATGATTGGGATTCTGTAAAGTACTGCAGTTTTCATACTAAGTTCAAACTCAGATAGGAAACTGAGCCCAATGCCATACACTCCACTTAACTTACTCATAGTATGATTGTACTTACTTCAGCTTCTACACTAACTTGTATGCGTGTAAATCAGGTAGACCACATTTCATTAATAGAGCTAGTACCGGGACACTAGATTACTATTCCAAAATAATCTTCATTACTTCAAATGTATGTACTAGGTTGAGTTGAATCTGGTTAGTGTAAAAATTAAGAAATAAAAATGGTTCCTTTCGGACAAGATTGCATTACATCTTGAGCCAACTTAGTATTAAACTAAAGAATTTAGGCAATATAATATTAATTTTTATTTAAGTTACCGGTGGAATAGACGTCTGAAAACAGTAGAGGAAAAGAAAAAGGGGGCTAATTTAAGAACGAACTTAATTTTAAGAATTTAGCAATGTCATTTATGACTAATCAAGGAACTCTGTACTTTTGTATAAATTGAAAAGGCCATCAAAACTTAATCAGCTTCGCTAATGACCATGAAAAATTGTGAAGATTCGAGTACTGACGTGGCTGCCTGAACAATATGTCCTGTTTTTAGATATTTATAAGGTCTTCCATTTTTTTACCATGGTTTATTTCTGTAGTTCAGTCTATGCAGATTAAAATTAAGTAAATATCTAGATATACCTAAATCACATATAATGCTAATACACCCAGATGATTTCAATAATGTTCATCCTTGATAAGTGCTCACTTCTTCCAAAGTAGATTACTTGAAACTTATGTAATTTAGAAATTTACCTTCAAACAAAGAATCCAAAGCAATCCCAAGAGGCAAACTATCAAGCAAATTTTCATCAGCCACCGACTTTTCACATTCCTCAATCGCCGCTTGAACAAAAGATTGGAAGCATGAACAGCTCGCCAGAGCCTGAGAAAAAACACATTTTAATCACCGCCATTGAACGGAACTATCCACTCCGAATTCACAGAACTCAGAACCAAATATCAACACATTCAGCCAGTCATATAGTACCTGAAGATTACTTTGGAAAACCTAAATCAACATTTCATCCATTCAGGTTCAAATATCGTGATTAACATTCTACACTCAAATTATAACTACTCATCTTCTCTATTCCAATTGTTAGAAGAGCTGGTAATAAATGAAGTGTTGATCGTTCAAACAAACCAGAAAATATATATACATATATATTTATATATATAAATCAGTGATCACGTAATTTAGTACCTGTAAAATTACATTGAGAAAACAATTGTTTCCGAGATTTTGCAATCCAGGAACCGAAACCGATTTCTGTTCATGACTTCGGGAGAGTTTTCCCAACTTTCGGTCTCTTAGAGCGAAGACGAGACCAGAGATCCCAAGAAGAGTAGCCAGAGATATGTGAAACCCAGAAAAGTTGCGAAATTTTGGCTTGAGTAAGTCAAGTAAATCGTACAAGTTTAAATTTCTCCGCATTTTCAATCTGTCCCGGTTGTCTGAAAGAAGATGATGTATAAGAAGAAGAAAGAATAAATCTTGGAAAGGGTTTTAAGTTTCAAAATTTAACAAGGTTGCCAAGATTTAATTTTGGAGTTTCGGAAAGACGCCTCTATAACAAAACTTTTACTTATAACACCAATCTCTTAATTTGAGCTTTATTTTATTTGAGAAATCAAACGTAATGTAATTTCTATCTCAAATTACATTTTTGATTACTTTCGAATAAAAATATAATTAACTCAATTTTTTCTTTGATTTTTTCGATAATTTCCAATGAATTTATATCGATAATTTCCAATGAATTTATATGACCAATAATGATTTACGATAAATTACAATAGTATTTAATATTTACGATGGTTTTCAAAATATTTCTATAAAATAATTAAAAAAAAAAAAATCTCGGTAAACACCGTCGAAAATAAGCTCCTGACAAGAAATGATATCTCCAGTATTTGACTATTTACAATATCTACATATTAATAATCTTAATAGTAAATACTTTGACAATACTGGTTCAAAATTTCAAATGGAAGAAACTTTAAATAATTAAATTATAATAACTTATTATAACGTACCTATAAAAACAGGCCTAAAGGACAATCATTATTACTTTATTGACGAGAATAAAATAGTAAAGTAAGGCCGAAAATCATAATTCAAAACTTAAAATTTGTAGGTTTATGAAAATTTAAGATTTAGGTTATTTAAAAAAAATGTTTTTTAGGTCCTAAAAAACAGTTAAAATTTTATAAAAAGCTATAATTTAACTAAATAAGAATTACCAAATACAACATTTGCATGTGGGTTTAGTAAAATTTGTTGGGTTGATCTCGGCCCGACTTATAATTTAACTAAATAAGAATTACTAAATATTTTATTATGACATATAGTCCATCAATCCCGTAAATAATTAATTAAAAATAAAATAAAATTGTTATGAGTCTAGTAGACTGCTTATAATTTTGAAAATAATTTAAAAAAATAGAAAATAATTAATTCTTAAACTAAATTGCGCTTTGGTGTATTGGGGTTGACGGTTGAGTAGTGTATCCGGGCATTTTCCCACCATTTTTCACATCGCAAACCCTTTCGCATACCTTTTCTTTGAAATGCCTTCTTTTCCTCAACCAGGCTCACTCACCGTCTGCGAGATCAATCGAGACCTCAGTACGCTTCGCTCTCTCATTTTTCCTCTTCATTTCATTATCGTATCCTTTGTACTGATTCTATTTTCTTTTCGCCTTCGCTTCGCAGTTACTGCGGAGAATCTCTCCGATGATCGAGCCAAAGAAACTTATGGAAAGCTTTTGGTAATTTTCGCCTGATTATTTTTTCTGATTCTCTGTTTGTGCTCTTCATGTTCCGAAATTTTATCAAACTATTCAGAATCAGTTGAAGAGAGCTTGTAAAAGCAATTATGTCTTTCTCTATATTGTCAAGTATTGGGATAGTTTCATGTTGGAATGGTTGATTATTTTATTTAATTATTTTGTGTTATGTGAATAATAGTTAGATTTGCTGCGGTTGTTTGTGTACAGGGAATGGTGTTTAGCCCAGTACCGTTTCAATGGGATCAACCCAGTGGACCACAGAATCCAGAGATCAACGGAGAACAACCGGCCGCGGAAGAGAGAAAAGGAATTTTAGACAGATTACAGGCTATAGTAAACGATTCGCTCAAACTCTTTTTTCATCCAAGTCATGTAAGTTTTTTATTTATCTCCTGTAATGGAGCTACTCTCGTTCCTGCAGTTATATATATTTTTATGCTACAATTTGTTTTGGTTAGAAGTTGAGTGGACTTTGGGGGTTTCACTAGAATTCAAATGGGGTCGAATGGCAGGTTCGCCCAATTCAATATACTAAAAAGAGGATAAAAATACTTGAAAAAGTATTGCCCCTTTAATAACATTGAATAACTGGCATTATGTGCTAAAAGAATTTTGAGTATGTATATAGCAGACACGCAGAGCAGAGAATTTCAAAGTACATGTCTGATTGAAATCTTAGAATACCAGTTGATTAGCAGTCATACAGTACATTAATAGGAAGATTAATTTTTTTTTTACTGGATTTGTGTTCTCGTATAACAATTTAAGCAGGAGATGCTATTGCATGAAGTTGATCTACAGGGAGTGAGTTGGCACCAACAGAAGCATATTATTGCGTTTATATCTGGGCACAATCAAGTAATTGTTCGTGATTACGAAGATACAGGTTGTTTGCTCAACCAAATCCTCAATAAAAAATATTTACTCTCCATGAACCCTTGTCTTTCAACCTTAAATCTGCCTCAAAAGATCCTTTTGTAGTTCTTGTATTAGAGGCTCTTTGTTTTCTGTCTCAGAAGGGAAAGAGCCGTGCATTTTGAGCAACGAATCGCAAAAAGACGTTAAATTACTTGAGTGGAGGCCAAATGGCGGTAGAACACTCGCTGTAGCTTGCAAGCAAGTACCTACTCTCTTAATTCCAGACCATGAAGTGGTTTATGAAATGGAAATTGTATATTAAAATAATTTAAAGAAAATGACTGATGATAAATTCCATTTGGATCAAATTTCTTTTTTCAGGGGTGGGGTTTGCATATGGGCTGCCTCTTATCCTGGGAACGCAGCTACAGTGAGATCTGGTGCTGCTTCCTTTTTGGGTACTTTCTCCAGAGGTTCTGGAATAAGGTACACTCTGGTGGATTTTCTTAGAAGTCAGAATGGCGAGCAAATTAGTGCACTCTCATGGAGTCCTGATGGAAGATATCCTTATAAAATCCATCGTATATATATATATATTATGATCTTATTACTGTTGCCTCTGAGGTTTCTTGACAAATCTTTACATATTTAGCTTCGGCCTCTTATGAGAGTTCATCATTTACCATATGGGATGTGTCTCAAGGTATAATACGAGCTCTAGTATTCTCTGAACTTTTGTGTCTATGAATTCAACTTCTGTTCATTCTGTATTGGACTCTACGGACCTATGTGCTTCAATACTTCTAACTGTCTGACTTGGTCCTCAGGTAAAGGGACACCGATTCGGCGTGGATTAGTGGGTATATCAATGCTAAAGTGGTCACCAACTGGAGATTATTTTTTCTCTGCAAAGTTGTACGTTTTGAAGCCACCGTGGCAGCAGAATTCCACTTTTTTTTTACCTTGTATCTTGTTTATGTGAAAAAGGTTACTAAGATACTAATGTTTTTTATTTATAGTGATGGGAAATTTTACTTGTGGGAGACAAATACATGGACATCAGAATCATGGTCTTCTACGAGCGGTTTTGTTACGGTAACCAATTATGCCTTAGAAAAATATGCTTACTGACAGTAATGTCACCTTTAATTTAAAAAAAAATGCTTACTGACCATTTTGTTTTACTAACTTATGCCTTGTTACGTCCTCTTTCTCCTGGTCTTCATTTATATTTTCCAGTACTTCGAAAGATGTGTATCTTCTGGTCCTGTTTTTGTGCTGTGTTCTTTTTCCTTTTCAAATTTTTTATGGGATTCCTAATCTTACAAAAATATGCTAATTGACCATTTTCTTTTACAAACACATGCCCTTGTTCCGTCCTCCTTCTCCTGGTTGTCATGTATATTTTCCAGTACTTCGGATCGATTTGTATATTCTACTCCTATTTTTATGGTGTATTTTTTTTTCTTTTCAAAATGTATTGTGCTACAGCTCTTCGAATTGAAGATCTTAAACAAAAAAACTACCCTGTTTCCTGATTTCTGGTGGTGTAGTCAATTACAGATCCGCATCAGCCTTTAGATTTTTTTTTTTGGTATTAAATTGTAAAAGATATTGGTTCTCGGAAATGTCTTTGAGCTTTGAGAGAGTGTGTTGTGTGTGTATATGGTTTCAAACAATGTCAGGGAGCGACATGGGACCCTGATGGACGAATGATACTTCTTGCTTTCTCTAAATCATCAATATTGGGTTCAGTTCACTTTGCGTCAAAACCTCCTCTGCTAGGTACATCAATTTCTGCTTTCAAGCTCTAACGTTTGTAAATAGGAAGAGTAATACAGGTATATGCATATGTAAACTAGACCTGCTATTGTTCCTTTAATTTCTGACTTGTGAACTACAATACTTTCTATATATCCTCCCTAATGTCAAATACACTCTGGTTGCCTGCAGATGCACATCTATTACCTGTTGAACTACCGGAGATAACATCTTTAACAAATTGGTAATACTCAGCTTATACTTTTTAACTATTTTGATACCCATGATATGATTTTTTATTTTTCTTATTTCTATTATCTTTGTAATAAGTAGGAAACTTGCATCTATGGCTTAAATATTTGCTACTTGAATGCACATGACTTTCCTTCTAGTATCTTCCTACCGTCATGGACAAGTTGGCCACTGGATTCAACCTACTGGATTTTATCTTGATTATATTTCTTTGCTCGTTTCCTTTTTAATGTCGCTGTGTTTGTGTACATACCATTTGACACTTATTTCTTACAGAGTGCGGATGGAAAGTGTAGTACTCAGTAGATATTTTAAGGGGTTGAATCAAAATTAATTCGGAATTATTTTAGTATGATGTCTGTACTTGAAGTCTGTACTTGAAGGTTTTTGGTGGAAGAAATGCATGTACATTGAGAATCGCTAGACAAGTGATGATTTTCTTGTATAATGAACCGACCTCTTGAAAGTCCTGCAATTCTATCATAATTGTCCTTTTGATCACATTTTATGTATCAATAATACGATGTTCAAGGTTCCCAACATCATTCTTCAAAAGAAAAAAAGGTCCCCAACATTGTTATTTTCGTTAGCAATATGTTTTCTTGTCTACTGGTATATCTTCCGCAAACAAAGCATTTCACCTGTCCCTAGCCCATATATTTAGTTGAGTTGCTTAGCTAATCTCAATGTATTAATACACCACTATCAGTGGTTATTTTCCTCTTTATCGATCTTTTCTTTAACTGTTATTGTCACCCATTGAGTCCTGTTTTATCAATTTACCCTGTTATTAACCCAATCATCATTTATAGTTTCTGCTTGAGACCATCTTTGAGGAACCCACTATTGTCATTTCTCACAGGATCAGTCTGTTCTGTTTCACCTAGATTGTTTTGTATGTTCCTCAGTCAAGGAATCGAGAAGATAGCATGGGATGCATCAGGAGAAAGGTTGGCGATATCGTATAAAGGCGGGGACGAATTATACAAAGGTCTTATCGCCATTTTTGATGTTCGAAGGACACCCTTGATTTCCGTTTCGTTAGTGTGAGTTGTTATTTATCTCTTCTGTTAAATAATTAAACTCAATAATTTGCTTAGGAACTAAGTATTTTGATATTATTTATTATACAGAGGGTTTATCAGAGGTCCGGGGGAGAATACGAAGCCGTTATCATTTTCTTTTCATGACAAGTTTAAACAAGGACCGTTGCTCTCTGTTGTAAGTTATCTCAAACTTGTTGACCACCTTTATTTCAGCATAGAAATTATACGCATCCAATTGATTTAAGTGGTTCATTGCGAAGTATATTGAGATTTAATCTTATTCCGATCTCACAGTGCTGGAGTAGCGGGTTTTGCTGTACCTACCCACTCATGTTCCGATCCCATATTTTGCCTTAGCATGATGGAAAGTCGATATCAGTTTATACAACTCTTTAGTTCTGCTAAAACTTTGTTTTTTTTTTTTGTAATGCTTATTCGTATTTCAACTTTAGTGTGATTTTAGTCTATGTAGCTTATTCAAAAAGTGTCATTTTTTTCTTCTGAAAAGCAAGTGTGTCATATATTGATATCCTTTTTCTTATATGAGAGAATGTTTTGCTAATGAGTACAACACTGAATATTACTAGTTTTTTGCTGCCGTGCATGTGCATGGCCATATATATCCGTAGAGTCGGGTCCGATATAATTGGGTTTCCGGTCTTTAAATCGGATTAGACCTTTTTTGAATACTTTAAGCTGAACTGCTCCGTTTTAATGAAGTAAAACATTAAGCTGAACTGTAACGTTTTAATAACGTAAAATGGTCTTCAAAAAAAGTCTAGTTTGAATTTGATTCGAATTTTATAATAATTCCTGTTAAACTTAATGTGATAAACTATTGGCATTAACACATATATTGTCAGTCCAGATCTATTCTAATAGCTGTTATAAATTAATAATTCATAAACAATTAAACAACAGTAAGTAAATAACGATATAAATGGTAACTTAGTTTAGCTAAAATGTCTGAGAGATAGAATTTCAGTAAAAAGAGAAACTTCAGTAGACAATCATATGAGAACCAAATTTTGTTATCAATTTATGCCGCTCCATGCATTGATGTTTCCCTTTATGCATGATGTTTCAAAAATAATGAAATTTCACTTTACTTACTGGCACACTTTCATGCATCAAGAAATAGATACTTCTTCAACCCCATATGGCTTATTCTAGAAATCGGCGGTTATCTTATTAAGTGTTATCAATCAAGGGATGCCAAGTTGGTCCCCTCGGACCTGCAAATGAAGTAAACCGCATCGCAATGGCCTCATCGATTTTTCTTCTCAACCTGTATAGTTCAATACTCCATATTAGTGTTGAACACTTCTTGCTCACCAAGTGCAACCAGAGTTGCTTGCATCTATCATCGGATTATACTTTTAATATATTTTCAATAAGACCTTTTCAGAAAAATTGTATCACATATTTAACCAAAGAAAAAGACTAATTAACAAATAAATATGGATCTTTTTAATTTAAATAACTCATGTTGTTTTCCCTATCTTTTTATGTACATTTTAGATTATAAAAAAACAAAAAAAATTGAAAATGTTATGAATAAATGATAGATTTGAAAGTAGTTGATGTTTTGAGACTTAGCAATGTGGTTTATGTAAAATAATATATTTCAAAGTATGAGCCTGACGACAATCTAAAGTTAAGTTTGGCGTAATTTTGTTAGAAAAAAGTATTTAAAAAATAAATGAGTGTCTAGTTAAATCTTTTAAAATAATTGTAATTATTAGCAAAAAATGATTTAGTATTTTGTAATAAATTATTATTATTAATATGAAATAGAATAAATAATGATAAGATGTCTTTTTGTCTTTTATATATATAAAAAAGTTATTAAAGTGGTTTTTTTATAGTAAAAAGGAGATTATAAATTTTGGTGACATAAAAAAATTATGTGATAAAAGCATGTGACAATAATTAGAATTAAAAGTTAGTGTGAGAAAATGAATATATGATAGAATAAAAAATAAAATAAAAAAGTTTATGTAGCATGTAAATTTTACCCTGACACGGGTGATATAGGACAATAGCATAGCTTTAACACTAATTTGCAAACTATAGCTTATAATTTTGTAGCTATAATATTTGAAAAGATAATTTAACTAATTATTTTATATAATTAAGCTTTATTTAAAAACATTAAAGGGCATTGGACAATTGTAAGACCCAATAACCTCCCTATTCCGGAAATGTACATAATTTTCCTAAAAGACAAATATAGGAGTGGTCCAAGGAGAGAGGTATTTTTTCAAATGAGAGAGAGTAGTGTAAAGTCTTTTTTACCCTTTAGGCAAAAAAAAAACATAAACACCGGCTACACACCTAGGTTCCAGGTAAGGGCTTTTGCAATCCCCATTTCTAGTATAGGGGCGCAGTCCGATCGGCGTTACGAAGGTGGTCGGCGTCGGAGGTCGGCATCGGAGGTCGGAATTGTTTGGCGGTAGTTCTTGTGTATTGAAATCGGTGATCTGATTCGAAGGTTTAGGTAAGTTCGGAAGTTCTCGGAAGTCGGGATCTGCTGTGGTTTCGTATCGGAGATCGGCGGCGCGGTGAAGGTATTGTGCTATAGTTGTTGCCGCCATGGATTAACTCTGTATTTTAAAACCGGATTAAAAAAAATGGGTATGGGTCGAGATTAATTTGAAGTCCATTTTCATTTTCAAGTACCAGGTATGTCCGCCGTCGGAGGTGGTGTCTGAGGTGGTCGTCGCTTTGCTGTCCGCCGTGTACCAGGTATGTCTTATTTCTTTTATTTTAAACTGTGCTCTGTTTTTCTATTTTTTCCGACGAGGGCAGTGCTCTGTTTTTCTATTTTTTCCGACGAGGGCAGTGCTCTGTTTTTCTATTTTTTCTGACGAAGGCTTAAACTGTGCTCTGTTTTCTATTTTTTTCGACGAAGGCTTGTTCTTGTGGCATTCGCGGGAGTCATTGATTTGATTCTGTTCAATTAATTCGGGCGGCGTGAACCTCGTTTTGTGTAGGTGAAGGTTTTCCGACCAACGTCATTGACGACGTGTATGCGTTAGCTGCGGGTTTGAATTATTTCCGACGAAAAAAATAACAGCAAAAATTATCATCTCTGTAATTAAGGTACGAAAGATTTGCAACTTTTGAGATCTGGGTGGTGTACGTAAGTAAGTAATACAACTGTTATGAAATTCGTAGTTATGAAAGGCGATATTTTCACGTACGTCAAGCACAGCGGCGAATGGGTTCGGGATGATTATTACGAGGCCGGTGGTTCGTTCGCAGCCCTCATACCACCGAGCACCACATTTGAAGGTTTACAGAAATTGTTGTTCACGTGCTCGGGGGGAAAATTACATGAGAACACCCATAAGGTATTGAGCGTTAAGTACGAGACAGAGGGATTGGTAAAACCTGTGACAATTGACTCAGATATTAGTTTGGCTTGTTATTTGCATATTCGTAAAGAAAAGAATGACACATCTAAAATGTCGCTGGTGTTGGAAGTCGAGTCATTGAATATGTCGTCTACGCATGTCGGTTCTAATCCAAACCCGATAGAAATTAAGCGTGAACCGAGAACTCCTCCAGCCCATGGCGAACATAGCGCTTCTCATGGGGCCGGAGAACATAGCAGCCCGACTGTAGGAGTTGCAGAGGGTGCAGAAAGGGCGTCACCAGCTTCCGACGAAGACGGTGGTGAACACAGCAGTGGTCCATCCGCAAAGTCTGGGACACCCAACAAATCAACCGATTCTACAGTGCTTGACGTGATGGACATACACTCCCCGCTAAGGGTACGACACGGAGGATTGTACGCGAACAAAGCTGCGTTGCAAAAACATCTGTCGATGTATGCAATAAAAAACCATTTTAGTTTCAAGGTTAGGACGTCTACCACATTATTTTACCATGTGGTCTGCCGTGACGAAAGTTGTTCGTGGAGCGTCCGTGCAGTCCAGTTGAAGCAAACTCGTATATTTCAGATTCGGGGGTAAGGTTTTACCAGCAACTATGTGTTTAGTTACGTGTAGTTACAATTAATTACCATCTATATGTGTTTAGTTACATTCAAATCCAAGTATTAAGTTATCTAATATGTGTTTAGTTACAAGTAGTTACGTTGAGATCCAATCATAATTATAAAATATAGTCGTAGTTACATTCAGATCCGGGTAGTTACATTCTAATATATGTTTAGTTACATTCATTTCCAATTAGTTACCAGTAAGTATATGTTTAGTTACGTGTAGTTACATGTAGTTACCAGTAAGTATATGTTTAGTTACATTCATTTCCAATTAGTTACCAGTAGTTACTATAAAGAATGTGTTTAGTTACGTGTTGTTACCAGTAGTTACTATAAAGTATGTGTTTAGTTACGTGTTGTTACCAGTAGTTACTATAAAGTATGTGTTTAGTTACGTGTTGTTACCAGTAGTTACTATAAAGTATGTGTTTAGTTACGTGTTGTTACCAGTAGTTACTATAAAGTATGTGTTTAGTTACGTCTAATTACAATTAGTTACATTAACATGAAATTAGTTACGATCAGCTACTTCTTATCTATAGTTACATTAAAATCCTCTCTAATTGTGATGTTGTAGGTTTCGGCCCGAACATACTTGTGGATCAAATTTCAGGCAAGGAGACCATCCTCAGGCGACCATGAAGTTGGTCGGGGAGGTCGTGAAACCTAGGCTTATTGATCCTTCGTTATCACCTTGTAAGGCGAGAGACATCATGGCTCACATGGAACAAGATTATGGGGTTCAAATGAGTTACAAAAAAGCTTGGAGAGCTAGAGAAAAAGCATTAGAGTCGTTATATGGAACCGAAGACGGGTCATTTTCCCAATTGCCGGCGTTGAAATACATGATGGAGACGGCAAATCCAGGTTCTACTTTCGACCTACAGACCACCCCCCGCTCAAACTATTTTAAATATTTTTTTATGTCCCTGAGCGCTTGGAAAAGGGGATGGAAGTATGTTCGTCCCGTTGTTATCATAGATGGGACTTTTCTGACGAACTACTACAAAGGCACACTGTTTATCGCTTGTGGCATGGATGCAAACGAACAGATTTATCCACTTGCGTTTGGGGTCGGGGATTCAGAGTGTACGGACTCCTGGGTTTACTTTCTGACGCAGTTAAAAAAGGCAATCGGCGAGAGACAGCATCAGGTGATTGTGTCGGATAGGAATAAAGGAATTCTGAATGCAGTTGCACAAGTTTTTACAAAAAGTGACCACGGGTATTGCATGTACCACTTGTTAAAAAACGTTCGTAATAAATTCAAGGGGTTGACGAAAGAAGCGTCATGGAAATTTGCCAGCGCTGCGAAGGCCTACACACCCGCCGAGTGGGAGAAGTTTATGTCTATGCTCGACGATGAGGATCCTGGTATCCGAACGTATCTCTCCGACGAGGTAGGTAACGATAAATGGGCTCGGGCGTACTGTAACGGGAAAAGGTACTCCATTATGACTTCGAATAATGCAGAGTCATTGAACTCAGTACTCGTAAGAACTCGGGAGTTTCCTATTTCGAAAATATTCGATTTCTTGAGGGAGAGGATGACGAAATGGTTTTATGAACGAAGAGAGAAAGCTTCTAAAACCAATACTATATTGGCGGTCTCACCAAACGCACGACTTCTGGACTACATTTTCGACGCAGGTGCTATGAAGGTACGTTCTTAACTAAGTTTAGTTACATGCAATCCAAAATAGTTACATACAGTTCCAATTAGTTACGAATAGTTCTAATTAGTTACATTATACACTGAGTTTAGTTACATAGAATCCATAATAGTTACATGCAAAACTCGGTTTAGTTACTTGTAGTTCCAATTAGTTACATCATAAACTCAGTTTAGTTACATACAATCCAAAATAGTTACATTTTTTTTACCAATTAGTTACGTAGAGTTCCAATTAGTTACATTATACACTGAGTTTAGTTACATAGAATCCCAAATAGTTACATGCAAACCTCGGTTTAGTTACGTATAGTTCCAATTAGTTACATTATACACTGAGTTTAGTTACATACAATCCAAAATAGTAACATGCAAAACTCTGTTTAGTTACGTATAGTTCCTATTAGTTACATTATAAACTGAGTTTAGTTACATACAATCAAAAATAGTTACAATCGCTTGTGGCATGTTACCTTTATTTCAAATTAGTTACTTTCAGATCTGTTGTTTACATTAATAATCTGTTTTGAGTAGGTGCGACCGGCTTCTGTCTGCGAGTTTGAAGTAGTTGACAGTACTGGACATTCATAGGCTGTGAATTTAGCCACAAAGACATGCACGTGTCGTGTATTTCAAACTGACAACTTCATATGCTCCCACGCAATTGCATGTTGCCGTTTCCGAAATTATGGTGTTGAGTCATATTGTTCTGCTTATTACACTACCGAGTATTGGAAGTCTTGTTATACAGGAGTTATTCATCCATATGGAGATGCCCAATCTTGGAGTATTCCCGACGACATAAAGAATATAACTGTAAAACCACCTAAGATGATGAGACGACCGCCTGGCAGACCGAAGAAGAGAAGATTCCCGTCGCAAGGGGAGGAGTATAGTGGAAGTGGTCGAAAGTGTTCTCGTTGTAAACGTGGAGGACACAATAGAGTAACTTGTAAGATGCCAATTTAGTTTCAAAATGTTGGATTATGGTGGGTTTGTGTGTTTAATAATTTTAAATCGAAGTTTAGTGACATATTATTCAAATTTAGTAACAAATTATTCAATTTTAGTAACAAATTATTCAATTTTAGTTACGCATTATTCAAGTTTAGTTACGTAGTTCTACATTTTAGTTACACATTATTCCATATTAGTTACACAATTTAGTTACACAGTATTCCGTATTAGTTACACAATTTAGTTACACATTTTAGTTACACAGTAGTCCATATTAGTTACACAATTTAGTTACACAGTATTCCATATTAGTTACACACTCCTGCACTTTACTACATTATCATTTAATGACATTAAATACAGCAGGAAGTAGTAGTTGGCCAACCACATTAATGATATTAAAACTACATTTATGACATTAAAAGTCGGGGTTCACCAACCACATTAATGATATTAAAACTGCCGCCATTAATGTTGTTGTTGGTGCAACCACCTTATTTCTTCATTCTAGTATTCCGACCACCATATTTCTTCATTCTAGGATTCCGACCACCTTATTTCTTCATATCTTCCGGTAATGGTTGTTTTGGAGGCGCCATTTCAAGCAGGTGACCCTGATTCTTCAAAAATTCGACGTAGTTATCTCCAAATATTTCTTCCAACACAGATGGAGCTACCAATATTGGACTACGGTCTTGGGGTCCCGAATTATTCTCGACGTACTCTTTGATTTCTTCTTCATTGTGGTCGGCGGCGAACTTCTTCATAAACTTATCGGTAGTTGACGAAGACGACTCATCAAGAATAATATAAATTGGATTTTTCGGATATGTAGTACGTGCGTTGGTTGAGGGTTTTTGCTTGTCTCCCATTGTTTGATGTTTGATGTTTGGTTTTGGTTTGTTTTAGAGGGAGTATGGAGTTCTTATATAGGGCCAGAATAATAAAGACTTACACATAGGTACACGCTTGTACATTTACGTTTAACATAATATTAACTCGATTTAGTTACATATAGTTCCATTTAGTTACATTATAAACTGGGTTTATTTACATACAATAAAAAATGGTTACATGCAGAACTCGATTTAGTTACATATAGTTCCATTTAGTTACATTATAAACTGGGTTTAGTTACATACAATAAAAAATGGTTACATGCAGAACTCGATTTAGTTACATATAGTTCCATTTAGTTACATTATAAACTGGGTTTAGTTACATACAATAAAAAATGGTTACATGCAGAACTCGATTTAGTTACATATAGTTCCATTTAGTTACATTATAAACTGGGTTTAGTTACATACAATAAAAAATGGTTACATGCAGAACTCGATTTAGTTACATATAGTTCCATTTAGTTACATTATAAACTGGGTTTAGTTACATACAATAAAAAATGGTTACATGCAGAACTCGATTTAGTTACATATAGTTCCATTTAGTTACATTATAAACTGGGTTTATTTACATACAATAAAAAATGGTTACATGCAGAACTCGATTTAGTTACATATAGTTCCATTTAGTTACATTATAACCTGAGTTTAGTTACATACAATCCAAAATAGTTACATGCAGAACTCGATTTAGTTACATAAAGTTCCAATTAGTTACATTATAACCTGAGTTTAGTTACATACAACCCAAAATAGGTACATGCAGAACTCGATTTAGTTACATATAGTTCCATTTAGTTACATTATAAACTGGGTTTAGTTACATACAATCCAAAATAGTTACATGCAGAACTCGATTTAGTTACATATAGTTCCATTTAGTTACATTATAAACTGGGTTTAGTTACATACAATCCAAAATAGTTACATGCAGAACTCGATTTAGTTACATATAGTTCCATTTAGTTACATTATAAACTGGGTTTAGTTACATACAATAAAAAATGGTTACATGCAGAACTCGATTTAGTTACATAAAGTTCCAATTAGTTACATTATAACCTGAGTTTAGTTACATACAATCCAAAATAGTTACATGCAGAACTCGATTTAGTTACATAAAGTTCCAATTAGTTACATTATAACCTGAGTTTAGTTACATACAACCCAAAATAGGTACCCCTTTTAGATACACAGTATTCCACTTTACATACATTTAAGTTAACTTACACACACGTCTAATTGGTCCCAAAATAGTTACAACATCTCTCTCTGCCTCACTTAATACATGTATAAACCATTTTACGGCAGTTCGTTCCAAAAATACCAAAACTCCAACTTCTATGTCATATACCTAAACTCTAACAGCTTCAGTCCTCATTATCTGAGAAAGGGCATGCGTTCATGCTCTTGATGACCCCGTGTTTGAATAGTTCGACACACAGTTTTTTACGGTACAGTGGCATGTCGGAAGCTTTCAACATTCTCAGAGGCTCGGAGTGCGCTAGAAACTCGGCGGCTTTGATCGTAAACATTCCGCAGTCCCCCCTGTGAAATAATATATTAGATAACATATGGTATATATGGTATATATGGTTCATTCGTGTAGGAGTTATTACCCGTTGGTCTGACGCGGCATATATGGCTCATACGTGATGGAGTAAGGAGTAGGAGACGCATATGTATTTCCACTGACTTCCCACACTCGTTTGAACAGGATTGCCGGTATCAAGTCAGCCATCCTTACGATCTCGCTATACGTCTGGTCCGGCGAATACAAGGAATCGTACACGTTAATGTGATTTTCTAGTATGCATACCCGTGCAAGTACCCAATGATTACCCGTCACATGGACAGGTACGTATATGTAGCCTGCCCTGACCCATGGCATTTCCGCTCGATTTTTCGGTCTCTCAGCCAAGATGGCTTCGACCAATGAACTACGTCGGAACCAGTCATACTCCGTTTTGTTCTTCTTCCACTCGGCGTGGGTCCTGTTAACCAGCTGACAAAAATGAGTGTCGGCTGTCGTGTACATATTTCCGGTGGTAGGTTGCAACTTCCGGAGGTAGTAGAAGGCGACATTAATATGCTGGTTATAACATGTAGGTAGTAATTAGTGTCGTTAAAAAACATAAGTATATGAACGTCACAAAAACAAAAAAGCTATGTAACTACTGATAACTGCATGTAACTAAAACTCCCATGGGCACGTAACTAAACGTAACTAGTGATAACTCAATGTAACAATTAGAGTAACTACAAGTAACTGATGGTAACTAATAAATAAATGCTTTGTAACTAATGATAACTAAACATAACTAAACATAACTAAACGTAACTACGTCTACAAGTATCTGAAGGTAACAAATAAATAAAAGCTATGTAACTAGTGATAACTGCATGTAACTAAAACTGCCATGGGCACGTAACTAAACGTAACTAACTCTAACAATTACAGTAACTACAAGTATCTGATGGTAACTAATAAGTAAATTCTATGTAACTAATGATAACTACACGTAACTAAGTCTACAAATTATATGTAACTACAAGTATCTGAAGGTAACAAATAAATAAACGCTATGTAACTAGTGATAACTGCATGTAACTAAAACATTCATGGGCACGTAACTAGTGATAACTGCATGTAACTAAAACATTCATGGGCATGTAACTAAGCGTAATTAACAATAAAATTAAGAGTAATTACAAGTATCCGAATGTAACATATCAAAAGTCGTAACTGAATGTAACAACAAGTTTCATTTAGAACTGGAAAAACAAAATTAAACTTTAAACTACATGGAATCCAATTTTGAGTTCAAAACAACTTCGACTTACAACATCCAAACATGAGATACTCTAACAACTTACCGATCCACAGAGCCAGTACCCCGAGTTCCATATTTTATTGAACCAGGTTTTGTGCTCAATAATCTCTACTCGGTAATCAAATGGACGGGGCTGTAGCAGTTCCTCATCGGGAGTATACACCCTGTCGGCGTCACAGACCCTGTACAGAATACGTATTCGTTACATTCATTAACAAATGATTGTATATTAATCCAAAACTGACCTCGATATTCCAAGCACAAGCCAATTTTGCATCAATCTGATATCTTTAGTACTAGCGCCCCTGAATGGGTCCTCCAAAGGATGCTTCGTAGGTTTGGGATGACTTCTTGTGAAGGTGTCGAAGATTTCAGGCTGGCTACTTGGTGTAAACATAATAGCCCGACGGCGGACACGTTTTGGTCGTTGAGGTGAATCTTTGATGGTGATTAACTTCTGTGAACTATTGTCGTCGGAACTGTCCTCGTCGGTCCCGGGACCAAAACACTCCACTCCGCCATACTTGTATGCCTCTCCAGAACGAAGGGACTTCAACGTCCCTGAGATTAAATCTGGACTTCGATCTCCTCCCCCTACGTTAACCACTTCCTCTTCGTTGTTCTCCTCTCCGTTGTTCTCTTGCTTCTTATCGTCCTCTTTCTTCTCCTCCTCTTTCTTCTCCTCCTCTTTCTTCTCCTCCTGTTTCTTCTCCTCCTCTTTTTTATTGTCATCTTTCTTCTCCTCCTCTTTCTTCTCCTCCTGTTTCTTCTCCTCCTCTTTTTTATTGTCATCTTTCTTCTCCTCCTCTTTTTTTTTTCATCTTTCTTCTCCTCCTCTTTTTTGTTGTCATCTTTCTTCTCGTCTTCTTTTTTATCGTCCTCTTTTTTCTCCTCTTCTTTTTTGTCCTCCTCTTTCTTTTCCGGTGTTTTATCCGGTTTCTTCATGTCGTTGTCACTATCATCATCGTCGTCGTCGTCCTCTTCCTCATCGTCATCTTCATCTTCATCTTCATCTTCATCTTCATCATCATCATCGTCCTTCTTCTTCTTTTCCTCGGTCTTCTTCTTCACCTCTTCTTCACTACTCTCGTCATCATCACTACTTTCCTCGTCGCTTGAATCCGAAATTGATGCTTCAGCTTTCTTCGGATTGGGGGGAATGACTTGTGCCAATAAAGTCTTTTCCGCCTCTTCTTCGCGAAGCTTCTCCTTTGCAGCTTTCTTGACCATTAAAGTATTCATGGTCTCTAGAACGTGAGCCAGGTCCTCCGACATTTTCTTCATCTCACTAGTTAGAGATGTGAAGTCTGACCGTAGTCCTTGGAACTCCGTCTCCAACTTGCTTAACCGACCCTACAAATTAGTTACACGTACTCCTAATTAGGTACATTCATAACTTTGTTTAGTTACCAAAAATCCCAACTACTTACATACACATATGGATTACTTACCTACCATACCAATTAGTTACATAAGAACATGGATTAGTTACCTAAAATCCTAATTATTTACAAACTCAACTCGATTTAGTTACCTGTTATCCTAAATAGTTACATACGCAACTGGATTTAGTTACATACTATCCTAACTAGTTACATACTAAATTGGATTAGTTACCTGTTATCCTAAATAGTTACATACGCAACTGGATTTAGTTACATACAATCCTAACTAGTTACATACAAAAATTGGATTAGTTACCTGTTATCCTAATTAGTTACATACGCAACTGGATTTAGTTACATACAATCCTAACTAGTTACATACAAAATTGGATTAGTTACCTGTTATCCTAATTAGTTACATACGCAACTCGATTTAGTTACATACAATCCTAACTAGTTACATACAAAATTGGATTAGTTACCTAAAATCCTAATTAGTTACATACTCAACTGAGTTTAGTTACTTTTATTCTAGATTAGTTACATTCGAAAAGGTTTTTACCTCGACTATTAGGGGCGACGTTGAGGACGAAGCACCGACACAGACTGTCGGGGGAGTACCATCACCTTTCTGTACCTGCGACGGGATGATCTGCAAGTCATCTTCCGGCCATGTACTTCCCATTGCCTTGAACTCCGCCTATAACAAATAATTACAAACTTTTTACATCGTGACATTTAAAACATAAAGCACAAATTGAGGAAGTTACTTACATCATCCAACTTCATGGCATGCATGATGTTGTCCTTCACTTTTGCTGAGGCTGACCACCGAAGCATCAGCGGGGTTGCAGTGGGCTGAAGAATGTCGCATAAACCCAATAGCGACAACTTCGGTATGCATTCATACGCCCAAATTTGCAACGGCAATAAGAATCCTTCTACATGAACCTTCTTCGTCTTTTCAGGATCGCAAGGGAGCTGGGCTTTCTGAATGAAGGACAGGACGCTCGCCATAAAGTGGTCCCAAACCACATTCCCCCACGGGAATCCGTTGAATTCACACGGGTTGTCAACCATCTTGATAAAGGACTTGTTCTTTATGGCGACGGTACGTTGGCCTGGCAGTAGGACGCTGTACAGAAAATGAATCAACAGAAACCGAACGCGTTTCTCGTCGTCGCTCCACTGTTGACTATCCTTTACAAGGGCGGCTATGTTCGCTCTGGTGGCAAGGACACCACCCTTGAAAGTGTCCATGTATAATCCCCCCGGGATTTCCTTGTCGAAGGCGTTGGAATGAGTCAGCTTGAACCCCTCCTCAACATGCAGTCCAGTTATGTCACTGAAATGCTTTCTCGTGAACTCTCGTGGGTGTCCACCCACGTCAATCAGCAACCTAGAGTTTGATTTCTCAACTCCTTCCAAATATCCTGTCCTTAACATCAGGGTGCTAAGGATCTTCGACGACCTCGTGATCGACGGCATGTCCAAAAATTGACCGAAGCAGGACTCCCTGAACAAGTCCGCTTGGGTCTTCGACATGCCGGCTTCGTCCTTGAACGACATGACGTTGCCATGGAAGTTAAAGTTGAATTGTCCAGCTGTTTCATCGGGGACATACCTCTTCCAACCCTGTAACAAAATAAAAATCAGTGTTTTCTGTCTAACTAATAACATTTAGTCTGTAACTCACATCAACAACTTTTTATGTGTAACTAAATGTAACAATAACACTTAAACCTGTAACTATTGCAAATTAGTTTATCTTAGTTACAATACCTAAATTGCAATGGTGTGTAACTAAACATCAAAATAACACTTAAATATGTAACTATTGCATATTACTTAATTTTAGTTACAACAACTACTACGCAATGATGTGTAACTAAACGTCCAAATACTTCTTCAACATGTAACTAATTCCAATTAGTTTATCTTCATACACTAATAACTTCTTAAAATACATTCTCTAAATGTAAAATGAATCAACCTGTAACTTACAAATACTACATACAATTTCACTCACCGACGTTCCTGACCCTCGGCGTGTCCCATCTTCTACGGTGGACTTGGATTTTTTGGGGGCTGGGAGTTTGGGTGTAGACCCACTTTGTTTTTCTGCCTTATTGGGGCTTCCAGATCCACTGCCTCTCTTTTTGGGTGAAGCAATGCGTACACTACGGCGTGGAGGGGAATCATCGACAAAATCAGATGTTATGGTTCTCTTGCCGCTTGCATTCGACTTCGCCTTAGACCGAGAACTCATTTTTTTTAATCACTGTAATGTAGCGTAAATCAATCAAAACTCTAAACCCCAAAAACTGTAATTACGTGACAGAATAGTAACAACTTTCATAAAATGGGTTTGTTGTGTTGAACACATTAAGGCATTTTATCAATGCCTGATAGACGCGCCGGTCGGAGAACGTCGCCGGGGTTAGGAATTAACAAACCTCAACCGTCTGTAAATCCGAAATAAAACACATGCATTCAAAGTAATACCTGAAATGTTATCGGCGACGGGAGGCGACGAATGGTGTGATGCGAGATAAGTTTAGGTTACAAACTTGCCTCACACGAACGCACGTCGGTTGGAACCAAAGGTCGTGACGATCGGCGACTGGGTGTTTCGGTTTAGGGCTTTTGAGCGGCGGCGACGATGACCGGTGGCGACGATGAGCGGCGGCGACGATCGGCAGAGGGAGAGAAGGATTCAGGGTCGGTAGGGTCGGTAGGGTCGGTAGCTGAGAGGTTTTTTGAAACGTTGGAAACTGTAAAAATGGGTTTGAAGTTGAAGGAGATGAGGGTATATCTGACTTTACACTACCCACTTTCAAGTGGGTACTCCTATTTCTGTCTTTTAGGAGAAATATGTATATTTTTGGAATAGGGAGGGTACTGAGTACTATTTTGGGCAAATCCTAAACATTAAACTAACTTTGATAAATTATTAAAAAGTAAGAGGACCACTCAGCCTGAATCTTGATAATGTGAGGCCCGTTGAACTTGAACTTGTTTCTAGATCCTCGACTTTTATAATTGGTTTATGTACCAATATTTTTCATTTTACTTAAGATATGTTTTTATCTTATTTAATTTTTAGTTATGAATAATTATAAAGTTATGATTGCTTAGATGTGTTCGTAACTCCTTCGTCGTTTCATGATTTCTTTAAGAAAAGAAGTATACTAAGAAATTATCTATTGTTTCAGGCAGACATGTCTACTTTCAGGATAATAAAATGTTTGAATTTTAGTAAAATCGGGTATTTCTTTTTATCTGTTTTTTTTTAACTTAACTATAAATTCGGCATGAGAGATGATTTTTGTCCCATACTTACCCATTACTTTTTAAATATGAATTAACTGTTTTACTTTTATACTTAACTAACTTAATCAATTAATTAACTTATAATTTAGTAATTAATATTATCATGTAAATACTCTCTCTTCAATTCGAATTTCGTGACATATTTATCTTTATTTTTATCTTTCTCTTCTCTTTATCGTCGTCTGAAACACCATCTTCACCTCTAAGCCTTCTTTTCACCTTCTCCTCTCTTTGCCGATGCCCAAAACATAATATTCGCCGGTATTTTACTCAGAAACTTTCTCCTAGCGCACATAAACAAAAAAAAATGGAGAAGAAGAAGAAGAAACTAAACACAAAAAGGGGGAAGAAACAGAGTTTAGGTAACCAAGCAGACCCCCTAGAGTACCTTCGTATTCTTCGTTCACGCCTTGTCAAAGTCCAAAAGTGGGTCACGAAGTGGTCCCTCACGAAAAATAAATGTGAACGACCGCTCCTACAAAGAAACGAAAATCTCGTCTGACTCATGAAAAATCCGCAAAAAAACTGAGGAAATCTGATGCACTATCTTTTGGGTCGTCCGATTTCGATCCTGACAGTCGTATCATGCACACAGATACATATGCTTGCAAAGTAGAAGAGATGGTAGTGAGAAATTTTTAGAAGTTCGTGATTCAAAATCTACAATATCTTTTAACATACAATATCACTTTAAAGTACCATATATTCATATTGAGCACGTAACGTGAAGGTTTCACCCATCTTCCGCTATGCTTTATGAATGTAGAAAAGTGCCTTATCATTGCACATAATCAAAGTAGACAAAACATTTCAAAGAAACTCATGCCTCATCATATAATGTTTTCCGTAAGTTGTTCCGAAATTATAAATTTTGCGACGACATAAGATTTTGTTACGACAATGTCACAAAACATTGTTCAAGTGACACCGTTGTCACAAAATTTAACATCAGATATGGAATTTTGTCTTATGATTTGTGTCACGTACATACTAGTTTCTGACATCAAGTTTACAAAGTATTCAATAAAAAAAATCAATATGAAATTGCGATTACTGCAAATGTTCAGAGGAAACTCATGTCATATGAACACGAACAACATACCGGATTCAAGTGGTTGGGAGGCAGAGTTAGTTGGAGTTTCGTTTTCTAAATTGAGTGAGAGTCGAAAGAGAATGATACAGAGAATGTATTAAGTATAAAAGTATATTAGAGAATTTTATTTTCTCCCTCTCTTTCGGAGATCTTAGTTAAGTCATTTTTTTGAAAAAACATATAGGTGATTTTTTTTAAAATTTACTAATATAAATGACAAATTATGTAAAATGTTAGTATAGCCGTTGTGAAGAGACACACATAAATTATCTCAAAATTAGATAAATATTTAAAAATAAAATCATTTTGTAAAACATATCTAAAATTTCATTTTAAATGCAAAACCATTCAAATAAAATAACTGAAGAGAAATTGTTCCAGCACATTGAATACATTTATTTTTATTTTCCAGAAAAATATTAATTTTTCATTAAAATCCAATAAATGAAAAGAAATTTTTCAAACAACTGTCAATCAATACATTTCGTTGTGCTAACTATGATAGTCTAGTGGTAATACACACCCCTTCCAAGTTGAAGATGTGGGTTCAATCACCATTGCAAGCAAAACTTGCCTTCAAAAAAAAAATCAGTACATTTTATTTCTCCATTCCCGCCAAAGATTAATTTTCCTAATATGTCACTAGCTAATGCGAAAAGACTAATTTACCTTTCAATTCATGTTGTTTTACAATTTCTATCCAATTTCACTAAAGGCTTTGAATTTTTTTTTTTTTTTTTTAATTGTGAGTTCAACTTTAATAATGAGTATATATATATGGACTTTTTTATAAATATTAAATGAGTGACAGTTTCTTTTAATACAAATTTTTGGCTTTTGTAGGATAAAACTTACGACTTCTTAATTGAAAGAGACGTCATATTGTCAATAGACTTGGATGAGCAAAAGTTGAACATATTTTTATTATTATTAATTAATATTTAAAGCCTTAATTAAAGTCAAACTGAGACTGTAAAAAAGAAAGAGGACAATTAGTTTTTTCCCATTTAAGTGTAGATTGAGAAAAATGTGAAGAAATATATTAGTCGGATATAATTTGGCCAATTTCTGATAAGTTAATCTCAGTGTTCTTTTTATTTCGCTACACTTGATTCCGACGAGAGAGAGTTATAGATTTATATATGATGGTTAGTTTTGGGCATTTCAGCTTTCTTCATTTGCACTCAAATGTTAGGAACCAAACCCACCAAAAGTTTAAACCCCAAAAACCAAAAACAAAAACAAGATTCTTAATAAATGATTTACGAGCTTCGTGACGATGAGGCTATCTCATGCTGTACAAAATCACGAGATATAGGCCTACATTTGGAATTTGGATAAATATCGTAAACTCAATCAAGCATAACACCCTTAACTTCCATGGTCAAGAGTGAGTTCAAAAATTTACCGAATCCTAAACTTTGAGTTGGTTCTCAGTTCAAGCCAAACTCTATTCATATATTTACAAAAAGTTCAGTTCCTCCAATTGCAATCCAGTCTAATCTCCAAAACCAAAAAAGAAAAGAAAACGATAAATACATCCAGTTTCAGAATTGGATGTGATCAAACACTTCTAGTTTAATGGTCAGTGAGTGGAGTTCTTTTTTCTTTTTCTTTTTTCTATCAAACATAAGATATAATTCAAAAAATAACAGGAAGAAGAATGAAAAATACACCTTCTGTATTTGCAATTCAGTCTAATCTCCAAAACCAAAAATAGCTGAAGCGATTAAAACATAACCAAATTTCAAAATGAGAAATTACATGAACAAACAAGAAAGAGAACTAAACCTGAATCGGAATCGGAAGTAGAAGGAGAAGAAGAAGAAGAAGAAGAAGAAGATCAGACATTCTTCAGCTTCTTCATCTTGGAAGGAGGCCATCGACCTTTCTTCCTAAGCCTCCGCTTCCGGACGAGTCTCTTCCGACGAAGCCTGATCTTTTTCGCGAGCTTCATCCTCTCCTTCTGCTCAAGCCTCTCTTGAAGCTTCGATTCCAGCGGAAGCTTGTCCACCGAAACCGCCGCGACTTCCTTGATCTCCGAGGAGGCCTCGCCGCCGCTCTCCCCAGTCGCGCCATCGATCTCCGAAGCCGCTCTAGCGACTACGAGGCGACCGCTGTTCGCGATTTGGAGCCGAATTCCATTGAACGGCTTCGAGTGCAGATCGGAGAGTTTGATCTGAAGCCTAGAGACTGAAAAAAAATCGCGACATTCAACGGAGAACTATTATGCGCGCCAAATGTTCGATGAAATGACTCACCATTCGGTGAGAGAGCGAGACTTACTGGTTGGAATGGCTGTGACAGAAGAGGAGGACGAGAAGGAAGAAATGCGTAGTGAAGAGACTACGGAATTCGAAGTGACTACCAGAGCCATTTTTTTCTCTGCTCTCTTTTTCTTTTCTTACCCAAATGCGATTTGCTTGGTTTTGTTTCTCCTTTCGGATAAGCCTATTTTTTTTAACAAAAAAACCAAAGAATCTACGGCTGTGATTTCACCTAGATGACCTTGCGCTTCTATTCTCCTTACAGTCCAATTGAGCAAATAACTTATAATTAGGAAGACTTGAGTTTTAACGGATCTACTAGGCCTCTAATAAAGTGTTAAAAAATGGAACTATTATCCCTTTATTTTATAAATTTTCTAAATATCTAATTTATTGTTTAACGTAGATAAATTTATAGTGTTGCTAAAGGTTGTTTAAAATTAATGAATTAATCAAAATGTGAAATAATTAAGTTTCAATTAATTGTTTAAAAGTAATATATACTTTTAATAATTAACAAAATAAATATTTGTGTACAAAAATTAGACGCTATTTTAGTTATTTTATTTTAAATTTTAAATTTTTAATTATTTTGTTCCATGATTAATATCAAATGACTATTTTCCTTTTCAATAAACATTTGGATGCAGACTAGTTAGTTCAAGTATTTAGTTTAAAGAACAACCAGCGATTAAGATTTTATTTTTCAATATTAATTTTATATAGGTGACACTTATAATATTACCTATTAGTTTTGGAATAAAATAGATAAAAAAAGTTAAGGTTTATGGGGAATTTTTTCTTGACAATTCAATTAATACTATGTTTTTGTTTTCTATTTTATCTGCCAATATTTATCATTTTTATTTGTCCACCGATTACCTATAAGATTTAGAAAAAAAAAACGACAAAATTGATGTGATTATAAACAAAAGAGCAATATTATATGATAATTGTACCTTTTTTCTAAAACGTGGTCGGTGTCACCGGAGAATACTATAAAAACTTTCATTTAGATGACTGAGCAATACAATGGTTACATCAAATAACATCTCGCATTACGCATGAAAGGACAAGCTCCATCCACCGCGAACTTGAGTTCATTCTAAGAGCATATTTAGCCATATTATGTGCCGTGACGCTATAAGAGCAGAGTAAGAACGAAATATCAAAATAAAAAAACGCTAACTTTATAACTTTACTGTCCTCCAAGATCGTGGTCACCTTTAACTTTGACTTTCGCAAAATATATAAACTTTTAAAAGATGAGGTAAACCATCTCCAAATCCAAAAAATATAATAAAAACGCAAATTATCAATGTTTCTCAACCTAAACCCTTAAAATAGGAAACACAACTTCCAACAAACTTCTTCTTTGCCGTGATTGTCCTCTCAAAACTTGCTTCATCGCTACTGGTGGAGTACCACCGCCACGAGCTTGTTGTGAGCTTCCACAGTTTCCAGGTGGTTAACCAATATCTACGTTACATTTCAAAGTTGTCAAACATAACAATGAAGATTGTGAATTTGGAGAGAATGATAGATTTAAGAGAGAGAAAGTAAATATGAGCTGAACAGTGAATCTCATATATGATAGAGGAGCTGACATAGCAAGTGTACACTATGTCCACACAGTTACTCTACTAGCGTGTACAACTGACAATATTTAGTTATTTAACTTAAAGCAAGACCACATCAGTTTGTTGTTATATTTTTTCATTATAACAGTTTTGAAAACATTCTTACTTAACACCGACACATAACATAGTATTCCGCGAGTTAAGACAATCGTGTTCATGGTGGTCTGCGTGGTGGTCAGGGGAGGAGACGAATAAGTAGAGCATGAGGCGCAGTGGTGCAACACCTTAGCACAAACTGAATAAAATATTTATGAGAGAAACACAGAAAAATAAAAAAATTCATGCGAAATATGATACTAACCTTTGAACTTTGTGGTGGTATGTAAAATAATAAACAAACTATTATATACCAGTAATGCTTTGTCTATCCATGCGTAGAAGAGTGCAATGGACTCTATAGAGCTGAGCAAGCTTCGTTGCTTGTCAGCATAAAGTGGCTCTTCATAGTCAAGCAAAACTAAGATGAATCGCTGAATAAACTCGGGAATCATCTAATAGAACGTGGCTTCGAGCATACTCCTTAAGGTGTCTTCTTCAAGACTTGCATTCAAATGATCAATGCATCAATGATGAAAGTGATCTTCACACTAGCAGTGACGTTCAGGTGGGATATTCAGAATATCAACATCAAAAATGATTTCCTCAATGAAGTGCTCAAGGAGGAAGTGTACACCTACCAACCCGAAGGGTATGGAGATGACTCAAAGCCAAACCATATATGCAAACTTCACAAAGTGTTGTACGGATTCAAGCAAGCACCGAGGACTTAAGACGAGTAGTTCAACTCAGGACTACTACAATAGGGATTTACAAACTCTACATCGGATAACTTGTTCATCTGCAAATTAAAATGGAAGGAAGTGCATCTACATGTTAGTGTGCGTAGATGGCATTTTAGTCACCGAGAACAACTCACAACTCATATCCAAAACAATAATTGATGTTGACAAGACATTCACACTAAAAAGTCTTGGTCAAATTAGGTATTTCCTAGAATTTTGAGGCAGCGAGGGATGTCATATGGATGCATCTAACCTAACAAAAATATATGAGAGATCTACTACTCAATACCAACATCATAGAGTCAAACTCTAGCCCCACCCCAATGTGGCCCAATCATAGCTGATGAAGGAAGACAACACCATTTTAACAAGCTGTACAAAAGCATCATATGCTCAATTCAATACCTCACAATGACCAGACCTGACATAACTTTTATTGTGAACAAGCTAAGTCAATATTTACACGCTTCCACAATAAAGCATTGGGCAACTTGTAAGCGCATACTTCGTTAATTGGTAGGAACCCTACAACTTGGCCTATATTTCAGTTACGCAAATTAATTGAAGTTCACAACTTATGTGGATGCTGATTATGCAAGCAACTTGGATAAGAGACGATCTACAACATGTTAATGTGCATTCGTGGGCGACCCATTAATCTCATGGCTATTCAAAAAGCAGGAGGTGGTATCAATGAGTTCAACTGAGTCGGAATACAAAGTCTTAGCCTTAATCATCACTAAAATAATTTGGCTAAATTCTCTATTTACAGAATTATGGATCACTCTTGAACCGGGACTCTCAGTTATATGGAGTGATAACATGGGAGTAGGGGGACTAGCTGCAAACTCAATGTTTCATGTTAGGACATATTGAAGTCGAGATTCACTTCATCCGCGAGAAATTGACGTTGAAACAAGTGGAGATTAGATATGTGGACCAAGTCACTGACATTTTCACTAAATCCTTGACTGTACATGAGTTAGTACTTCTCTCGTCCAAAGTTAACATGATTTTATATGCTTAACTTCGAAAGAGTATTAGAGTTAGTTAAAGTTAGATAAACTCACATCTATTAAATCGAGTTGTTAGAAATCAATAACAGTGATAAATCTAACATTTGTATATTTATACAATTGAGTTCTAAAAACCCAGTTACAAAATTCAATCAATCCTTCTCTCTCCTTCCCCATTACCTATTCTTAGTTCACCATTTTAACAACCATTAACATATGTTGTTTTTTAGGAAGCGTGATCGGTGTCACGAAATATCGCACTCACGTATAGCGGAGGAAAACTGTGGTTATATAGATGTGAATAAAACAGAAATCACTTGTAATAAAATGAAATGCAATAAAATCAATAAACAAACATACACTAAGATCCCGTACGGGAGTTCAACTCGCGATCATCAGCTCTAATGACCTCCTCCTAACAAGGCGGTACTGAACACAGCCGGGTCGAAGACGAGTGATGGTTAACCGCATAACGCGCTCGATTATGTGCAACAACATTACAAAGACGAGAAATATGCATAATGCTAAAATCTTCAAGCTCCCTCACCTTTATGAAGATGTGGTGAAAGATTGTCACAAGCTCCGTCGCTAGCGTCACGCTCTTCTCGACCATCCTCATCACCCCGAAACAGTTATATTATATCTCCGTTCTCTTATCGCCAACGCTGCGAACTAGATGTGTGTCACGAAAGAAAACATACGCTTCCGCAAGTTTGAGCAAAAACCTAAGTTATGTTGTTTGTGATTGCAATTTGTGATAAATAAATAATCACATACCATAAAAGAAAAATGAAAGGAACTATACGAAAAAGAAAATAAAAACGCTCTTGTAACATAGAACCTATTTTCATCTGAAAAAGACAATTTTTAGACAAGTTCTGCCATGGCTACTCCGAAGCCTCGGTCGAGCAGCTTCTCTCGACACTCCGCATCGCCGCTGTCTCAGACTCCGCCGGGACTGAAACCCGGTCCAAATGCCACCACCTTCCTCTCATCCGGAATCCCTGACCTCGACAGTACTTCCCTAACACACACACACACACACACACTCTCTCTCTCTCTCCCTCTCCCTCTCTCTCTTTCTCACAATCTTCTCTCTCTCGTTTCCGCAGAGATTCTTGGCGGAGGTTTCGCTCTGGGAAGCCTGGTGATGGTGATGGAAGATCCGGAATCGCCTCACCACATGCTTCTCCTGAGGAACTTCATGTCCCAAGGCCTTCTTCACTCTCAGCCTCTTCTCTACGCAAGCCCTTCCGATGCTCCCCGAGGCTTTCTCGGCACTCTTCCTTCTCCGGCGGCCTCCTCCAGAGACGACCACAAGCCTCGGAGACCTGACTCCGAATCCGATCAGGTTAGCCTAGTTCCCATTAGGTTTCGTTGCTTATTTATTTATTTATTTTTCTCGATTATTAGAAGAGCTGTGCTATGTTCGCCCGAATGCTATCGCAGGAAATGAAAATTGAAAGGAAATGTGATCGAAATATCACAATTTTCCATTTTGAGAGAAGGAGAGAAGGATAGACTATGACTTCACACTTGTAAATTTGCTTTAGTTTTCTGATTACAGTCGTTTCTTTTTTGTTTCCAAGGAAAAAAGAATTCTCAATCGTTATTGTACACTTACATTCAGAATATCTTTAGAATTTTCCTCAGTACAAACAACACAAGAAAAAGACAACGGATTTTGGTTTTCTACTCGTTTTAGTTTTTTTTTATTACTGTTGATAATTCAATCGTTAGAGCTTTGCTAGGATAAGAGCTTGAGGATAGCTTGGCAGTACAGAAAGTACGACGAGAATCAGCAGGTTTTCGGCACTCAAAGAGGTGATGTTATATTTAATTTAAAAAATTAAATTAACACGTATGGAGTATTGTATGTTTTTAGGCTTAAATAGTTGTTTTTTGTTAGACTCTAGGCTTGAGTTCTGCAATGATTTTGACTTGAGGAAGCCATTGGAGAGACAGTTTCTTGTTGGGAAGCAGATAGAATGTGTGAGCACTTTGGATTCTCCAAATCTAGTTTCGCTTCGTGACCGTTGCACCGCCTTTTTATCACCCTTTTTAAGGTTGGTATTTCCTTTGTTTTCTTTCTTCTTCTTCTTGTTCTCGATCTCTCTGAGTTTAGAGTCAAAATAATGTATTTAGTCTAACTCTTGTTGCTCGACAATGTCTTCGAACCACAGTTTTATTTATATTTACATTTTCATTAAAGTATAAAAAATTTAGCCATTATTTCATTCTTCTTTTCTTTGTTTCAAATTCATACTAGAAATGAAAGCAGTGTTTCTCTCCATGCTGGTCGTATTGCAATTCAGTCACTCTGTGCTCCACAGTGTCCGTACTCCGATAAGGTTGGTGATTCCACTTAACTAAATAATATTAAGATAATCTTAATTCAATTAAGCTCGTGTGTTTCACTGTGTTTAGTTTCTATCTCCCATTTTACATTACATTTTTGATCCTTGGAAGTTCTAAACGCCCATTTCACCGTTCAGAATGTTTCTCCTTTGACTAGAAATCCGTCCCTTTTACTAGTATCACTAGTCTCAACGTATTACTGTTTGGCAATTAGGAATGGGACGTTCTTTCCTTTCTTAGATCTTTAAAGGGAATGGTTCGATCTTCAAATGCGGTGGCCGTTGTGACATTTCCACCGACCCTTCTTTCCCCATCAGCCTCCAAACGATGGCAGCACATGGCAGACACTTTGCTTTCCGTCAAAACGATTCCAGGTTTATTTCATCGGACTCTTTCATTTGTTAGTACTTTTGAAATTGCTTTCTTTCTCAAAAAGATGATTGGTCCAGATGAGGACAAGGAGTTGGCTAAGCTTCTTACGGGTTACCAAGACATGATTGGCCTTCTCAACGTTCACAGAGTAGCTCGTATCAATACGCAGGTATCCCCATCGAAAACCCCGTTTAGAATAAACATTGAAAAGGAAAAATAGAGTCTTGCGTGAAAAAAGTTGAATGGAAATAAATATCATTTATTCTGTTTGGAAATAAAAAGTTAGTCTAGAAAATTTCAAAGAAATAACATACGGAAAATTAAGGAAATAATGGAGAAAAAAGAAACACACACGTGTCAAATATAAAACCTTAAATCTTTTAATAGACACTTAAATTGTACATTTTCCCTTGGATTTTGATTTCCACAGTAATTTCAACGAAAATGTTAGTTTTCAACCAGATTTCCCTAAAAAGGAAAAAACTTACCCGAATTATTCGCAATACAAGCAAGATAAGAAAGTGCTAGGAGTCTTTTCCTGAAAAATAAAGGGGTCCCCGATTTTTTAACCCGTCTTCTCTGCCATCCAAATTAAGCCTTAGTATTCGTTAGAAAATACTGATCTTGGCATGGTATTGGAATTGAGATAATCTTGCCAATCTTATCCATGTGGATTTGTTACTGTTCTATTGTAACAATGTCACGATATCTTGTTACGTGTTCCAATACCTTGTTGAACTGTTATTAATGTATTTTTTTTATGAGGGTGCAGGTTCCGGTGATTCTCGAGGCAACAACGTTCTCGATAAAGTTGCAGAAGCGGAGATTCTTGGCGTTGGAATGTCTAAATCAAGCCCCTGTTGACGGCTCTACTGGGACTTCCTATGGCACATCCGGTACTTGCTCTTCTACCTCTTCAACCCTTGATTTCTGATCTTCGTAGATAACGCTCAAAGGATCAACCATTTCATTTTTTTTGGTAAATTATAGTTCAGATTACACATTGCGTTTTATGATCCTCTATAATTTTGGTTTTAAAGAAGGTTATATTTCGGTTTAAAATTATTAATGTGCATATATCATAAGACAGAAAAGTAGTGACATGAATCATGAAGTTCATAGCTTTAGGAAGTTCAACTTATTTGATTAAACTTTTATTCTGTTATATCAACTTCTTGTCTTATGAATCAGACTCTGTTCATTTTGAATTCGTCATACAGTATGCTCGTTTGGAACTGTATGCTTACACAAAATAAAATCTGATTAGACCCTTAGAATTCAGAGTTTTTAAAGATTGTTTAATGAAATTTCAGTTGTTTACTTTATGGGGCAAGTTAGAATTATTTCCCCACCCAAGGGGCAGAGTCTTTTAGTTAATCATTGTATGACATCATTAAACTAGTTCATATATTCATCTATTTTATTCCATTTGTTGGAAAAACCATTCTACTAAATTTCCATTTATGAGTATTTGAAGGGGTTTACATATATATATATATATATATATATATATATACAGAGTCTTTTAGTTAATCATTGTATGACATCATTAAAACTAGTTCATATATTCATCTATTTTATTCCATTTGTTGGAAAAACCATTCTACTAAATTCCCATTTATGAGTATTTGAAGGGGTTTACATATATATATATATATATATATATATATATATATATATATATATATATATACACTGTCAATGATTAATAACAATATATGATTGGGCGATGGTCAAACGGAAAAATCATGTTAAACCTTGTCGCTTCTGTCGCGCTGGAAAGATGTTTCTGGTGGCTCTTCACTTGAAAAATCCTAAGAACAGATAAACGTGAGCTAGAGAAGCGTGAATGGGTTTACTTCGGTAGGTTCTTCGACGCTCAACTTTGGTCCTCATGCTATGGGAAGTGAGGGTACTTTGTCCTTGCTTAGGAATTTTAGAGAAAAAATTTAAATATAGAGAAACAAATGTTTGTTAAATTATTAGAAAATCTATTTCTAAATGAATGAGTAGAAGAAAACTTGACAACACGAGAGTCACTGTTAAGGACAAGACTCTCTTGACAACATGGGGGTTGGCGTTCCGGAGGGGCCTCTCTTGACCAGCTCATTTGTCTTTTTCTCGGGCTTGGGCGCCTCGCTTCGGGTCGGGGTTGCCTTGTTTCTTAACTTTTTGTGCTGGGCCTTAATATTTTTGAAATAGAGAAATCCCACACACACATATATATTTATATATGTATATTTGAAGTGTGTTTTATTCGACACTTAGTAGAATCTTTTTGGGGTTAGTTCCCCATCTGCAGAAACTAAGTACAAGTGAGCGACATGAAACCCCTTCCCATTAACAACCCTTGCAATTTGATCAAGGGGGCAATGTAACCGAACTCCCACTCAATGTTCACACTGAAATGGGCCCGGTGCAAAACGCCATCGATGATTACATTCAGCTAGTCAATCGAATTTACTGGAGGTCTTGCTCGATTTTCTCGAATTCAATCGGCATTTTATAGACTAGTCGAGAATCAGATTAATAAAAATTCGAGCTCCAAATAGGGATACTCCCTTAAAGTTGATATTTTTCAACACATCAAGCTTATGGAGGCAAATCGGCATGAAGGAAAAGCACCTAAGAAATTAGCAACCAAGAAATTGAAAAAGAATGATGACTATGAAACCAAAATAAATAGATAAAATAACTAAGCAAGCAAAACAGAACCTACTAAATATGCTCTTATTTTATTTTTAGAGCAAAAATATGCTCTTATTTTGTTTTTAGAAGAAAAATATGCTCTTATTAAGAAGGCATAACTCTTATTATCTTGTAAATATATAGTTTTTTTTTACAGAGAGCTATAATTAGCTACCCATTACAACACATCAAAATCTAAGACATCGTCACCCAAATTTTTAGGGTGATTCAAATCTGATATAATCATACATAATTCCCCCAAAAGGACCAATAGTCCTTGATTGCGTGAGGTGAAGAATATTGACTCCTCTCCTTAGCCGATCGCTGGGAACATTGACGCTATAAAGGCGATAAAGCCCGTGAATTCCATGCCTAGCTATCGAATTATCTTGACCTATTAGGTGCGTTGAGAACAAAGGAATGATCGTGTCTTTGTCGTTAAATCGAACCTTGAAAACAAGCGCAACAAGAGACTCTTTTAGCTTACTATTGTAGTTTTTAACTTTTATTTTCAACCTCAAATATTTCAGTTTTTTATTCGGGAACATGTATGTATATATATAGACCTATATTGAACTTTATTCTGAAATATTTTCATAATTATTATTTTTGACTACATGTATTCAGAGTAAAATATATATCTTACATTTATTTTATATATATTATTAGAATTTAAAAATAAAAAGTTATTATTGTCGATTAAAACTAGTTTAACTTTGTATTATAAGGATATCATATTATTTTTCAAACTAGAAAGTAGGCATTAGTCAATAGAAGTTAAAATTGAAACAAGTTATAAACCTATCGGGTAATTAATGAATAAACTAAAACTCAGTGAACGAATTAGAAATAGTGGAAACAGAAGGTATAAAAGACAATATCTATTCATAAGACAGGGTTAGATATAAAAAAAAATAAGAAAGAAGAAGAGGAGAGGCAATACTTTTAAATCAGTGTTGGTAATGGAGGCCAATGCTAAGTGGAGTGTATAAGTTTTTCTCCAAATGACGTGCTCGATATTGAACTTGACCTGCCACGTCGTTGATTTGTATGTTTTGTTTCCCAAGTTCCTATACACGAGATAATTTTAGGAGCAAATTCAACATAAATACTATCCGTGGCATTATAGGTTATATTTCAACATATTATCCAAAGTTTGATGAAATAACCAATCCAGACTACTTTACTCAAAGATTTACCAATGAACTAACAAAAGATAGTATAGCATGAATTACAAAGGACATGTAGATTAAGAATGAGCATTAAAAAAAATGCATGACTATGTAGTTTTAGAGTTATTTGTAAGACTATAAGCAAAAAAGTTTCACCTTGTTTTTCTTTATGCTAAAAAATCTAATTATATAATTATCTCACCGTATAACTAAGATCTTAATTTTATCTTTTAAAGTATACATAAATAAATAGTTGAAATACCTATTGACTTGAGCGAAAAACCAATCGCGTCGGTAATCACTGACATTAATAGTGTATACAAGGTCGTTTTTGGGATATAAATCGGTATACCGACCCCATAAGCCGTATTGCCTAAACCTGCGAAAAGAAAAAGAAATATGAGCCAACATTATTAACAAATTGTTTAGTAAGTCAAAATTTAAAGTTTCTAATATAAATAAGTATTTGAACACAAAGCCGATAATCTTTCTGAAAAAGACACCCTTTAAGTAAAACTAAGTGTTATTTTCGACTTGCTCAAATATGGTTCTTACTTATCAAATGGTTTATTGATGTATAATTTATTGGATAGAGATGGTAACGGGTCGGGAATATAAAATTCCGCGGCAGCGCGATCTGGAATTCCGATTTCCCACAATGTTGGACCAATCCTCGGAGGATAAAAAATTAGGCCACCTAACTGGATTTTGGACCCTACAAGATTTGAAGCAAATATTGTGACAAATGTTGTGTAATTGATGTAAGATTTTGGATGAATATCTCTCTACTGATAACCTGGTGCAATGGTGATTATATGCGTGTGCATAAATTCTCCTAAAACGCCAGGGACAAATGCGTAAAGGCTATAGTTGCCAGGTCTAACATTGTTTATCAAGAAATTCCCTCTTTTGTCTGCTTGAATCCAAAATTGATACCCCTGAACGGAAAAAAAAAACAATTTTAAAATGCAAGCTACAAGTACAAGTAAATAATTTTCAAATAAAAAACTTCAACATTATTAGAAGTACCTTATTTTCTAGTTGCCATGAACCTGGTACTCCAGGTGCAGCCAAACCAACATAAGCAAATTTTGCTTCGAAAGGGTTTTGGTTTACGTATCTATTTAAGGAGAAAAAGAAAAAAAAAAGGTTTAATTCAAGAAATACAAATGTGATTAAGCATCTGCTTAAACAATTGAAGTAATGTCAAAGCATCATTACGCCCTTTTACAAGAGTATAAGTACGCTGATTATTCGTCATCATTCATGGATTAAAAATAGATAGAAGCCTGTTAAGTATAAGCTATAATAAAATGTTTTCATATTACCAAATTCGATAAAAAAGAAAGCTAACCCGTTAAATTAACGAAAAAATCTTACCTATCACGAACTAATAATCGTCCGTTCACGGAGCCTCTTTGATTCGCGAAAGGAACATGGCCGGGTTGAACGAAGTCGTATGGCCATTTCGAAACTTCCACTTCAGCCTGAAGAAACACGAGATTTATCAATTTAGCTTTTAATCTTGCTAGGAATTGTGTTTAAGTGAACAAAATATATTATTGAGCTCATATAAAGAAAACGACCTGTCGTTTTGCATCTTCCCAAAGGAATCGGTGGTAGTCTCCTTGAGTTGACGCGGAATTAAGATAAAATGGAACTGGACCAAACACTTTCTTCCAATACTCTCCTTCTTTAAATCGAATAATCAACTCTCTTCCAACGTAGTGAGTACTCATAAACGTCTGTCATTATATGAAACCCGTTCATCAGAGCTTGTATAAAAGGAAAAGGATCATTATAGTGCAATTATTTTATATTAGAAATACTATAGTTAGTGCTATTCAAGCATAAGGTTTAGTTAGCCTATTTTCTAGGCTCAAAGTTTATGTTTTTATTTATTTACTTTTATCTTCTTTTAAAGGGCCTTAACTTAATATTTTTTTTAGCTTTTTAACTAACAATATAAATATATATATATGTATATATAATCCACACACACATATGATAGATATATATAAACCTGAAATATTATTATTATTTGAAAAAATAGCATATAGTGTAGTCGTTGTTCTGAAATCATTTAAAAATAGTTTTTAAATTTAAACGGTTTTTTCAAATTAATTTTCTTAAATATACAATGGTTCATTAAATATTATTTTATAGATAGAAACAGTAAATAAAATTTATCAAAAACTTAAACAAAAAAATTGGTTATTCACAACACATGAGACACTACTTTCGTGATTAAATAAATTAAATTCATTATTTGCGATAAATTGAAATATCATAAGATAGTCCCCTTCCAGTTGAATTAAAATGGGCCAGAAACTTACAGAGATTGCTGTTGGGCCAACATGGGAAGTAAGCTCTTGCTTAGTGGGCCCAGCTGTTAGATACTCAGCACTAGGAGTAATCACCCAGAACCCGACACGTGGCTTTGGGCTAATCCAACCGTGGACCTTCAATTCCCTGTGCTCTCTAGAGTATTGGTATTTATCATCCACCTACAAAAGCAAATCCATAGAAATGTAAGGCTATTTGAATTTTTATAATTAAACATGTAAATATATTCACTCGTAAACCAATTTAATTTGGTCTGGTTTAGTCTAAAACTTCAGTTGCTATTGTTAGACGTTGGAACTATGTTGTTATTAAAAAACATTTTTGCAAAACTACCCTAATTTAAAATTCAGTACCTCGCCTTTAAACTTATGATTAGATGGATTAGTCAAGAGCACGGCTTCGGGGTAATCAAGTCTTTTTCCATGTTTACGATCCTTTGGTGAGGCCATAATTCTTTGCGCAACATCTGATATTGCCATGTAATCAAATCTGAACGTATATTATTATAAATAACAAATTACGATTGGTTAGCCATTAAAATAACGAAAACCAGATTTCATTTTCACTAAGACAGTGATGAATAAATTACTTGTCCTGTTGAAGCTTGTGCACTAATCGAATAGCGCCAATTTGTGCTGCTGGTGCTTCTTTCGGGTGCTCAATTATTCCATACGAATAATATCCCGGAAAATCACGCAACATTATATACCTATGATATATATATTTATAATACATATATGTTAGTACGTATATAGAGTTAGTTTATTACAATGTTGTACTCAAAATTATTATTACAACATACGTACAACAAATAATCCAAAAACTTCTTATGATTCCGTGGATACCAATTTTATACTCAATTTCAAGATTACTTACTTTTCAAAGATTTTTACAAACACACATTCTTAAAATTGAAATTACGAAAAAGCATTCTCCTAACTGAAACTTAAACCATAACAAAAAAAAATATTGACGTTAAGACCATTTCCAACTCCATGCTATAATACCAAATATAGCGTGTGGAATTGCTGCAACCATATGGTAAAAATAAAATTTGGTGTTACCTACAGTATATTATATGACGTGGTATTGTTCATCTAGTAATTTTTTATATTATTTTATATTTATAAAACATTAAAATCTATATATTTATAAAAACATCAAAATTTATATTAAAAAAATACAAAAAAATAAATTCTTTTAAAACATAAAAAGTTTAAACACATTAAAATTAAACACACTAAATAAACATATATACAAAAATGTAAACTTTTAAGTAAATTAAATATTTTTTTGTATGTAATTATTTTTATTTTTTTATCTTTTGTTAAATATTGAACATTAATAAATAATTTTTACCAATCAATCAAAAAATTAAAAATTTATTATTACTTATAAAAATTGTAATTAATAAAGAGATTGTATAATTTAAAATAATATAATAGTAGTAACAATATTTTTAGTGTGAAATTTGGTGTTGTGATTGGAGTTGAAAATATATTTGGTACTAAACCAACACTAAATTTAAGCATGGGTTGGAGGTGCCATAATATTTGTATTCAGTGCTTTTGAATTTTTATTTATTTGGTCTGCATCTACATAAATGTTTTTGAAAAATCGATCTATAAAAAAATATATTACCTCTTGTCAACGTTGAAAGGGGGTACCAAACGAGACGAATTGCTCCTCCACGTTTTTGTGAATGATACTTCTATATGATTTTCATCTTCGTGTATGATATGGAATTTTGTTCCTGATATTCTGAAAATTAAAATGTAACAAGAAGACTGTTCAGTCTCTAATACATAACAAAGTATCTTGATATTATTGAATCATTCACTATTTACAAATAAAAAATAACTGTTCACAACTACCTGTTGTAATTGTTTGCATTTTTTCCTTCTCTGCGCAGACCCCACATCATATCCCAATATCTACAAGTATTATAACATTATTACCATTAGCTGAAGCGTTATTTTATACATAATAGGGTTAATTAGTAGTATAGCCCTATAAACATGTTGAAATTTTGAAATAAAATCACCATTTTCAGATGTTTATATATATATATATTATATTAATTATTGATCTAATGACACACATGTCCATCATTTTACATTGTATTTTGAACGGTTTTTATTTTTGCGAATGAATATATTTTCACTAATGAATTTTTATTAACTTCGTCACTAAAAACGAGAGTATATAAACAAACTAATATAATATATTTTCATATATCGACTGCTTCTCTAATCCCGTTTTAAAATAGCACCACATATATATGAAAGAATCGTATCATTGTAATTTTTTATGAGCTAATCCTTATTTTAATATATGAAAGTCTTAATTAACTTTATCATTTTACAACAAATATAATATTTTTATTTATTTTTTTGGGTTAAATAGCAGAAGATCAAAAGCCTATATTTAGTTGATAACTTGAAACGATAAAGAGCATTTGTATGAATACACAGAAGTTTGGTATATGTTGTACGTACTTACCCTCGATTAGTGTCTGTGTTACGAATCTCAAGACAATTACTGATTCCTTTGTATTTGACATCAATAATATGACCCGCAGGATTTGATAAAACCAGTTTCACTATGCCATTGTCCATCACCACCACCTGATCTAAGAATATATTTGAATATAAAACATCTTATAACATATATACCTATACAAAGTACATATTCTAATCGTTTTAAAAGAGATTTAAAAATCAATATATACAAAATAATTCGCAGGTCACATTGTCAAAATATAATTTTATCGTTGTCATATGTAACTTAACTTTGTATACTGTAAAAACAATCTAAGCACTAATTTTTTTTATAAACAATGTCAAATTTGTTCCGAGGAGGTATTGCCTACATTTCCTTCCAAAAATAATAACAATGTCGAATTTTTCTATAGTGCTATATGAAAAAAAAATTAACTATAATGATTAGTAAGTTTCAAATGATTATTTCCGTATAACTTTTTTTTTTCTCATATGATATTATTTTCGCATAGAAACGTTTCACATTAATAAAAAAAAATCAACCAGTGCTTAAAAAAATATCATGATGATTATAAACCAGTGCTTAAAAAAATATCATGATGATTATACTCTACTTTGGGTTAATTTTTCATACTAATTAACGACACGAATATGGACATCTAGAGAAAGACAAGTGAGATATAAATATAGATTAGCGGCGAATCATACATTTCCGGTTTGTTCAAGTCTCAATGAATTCTGCAGTGGTCGTCCTCTATGTTGGACTCTCTCCCTGAAATAGTTGGATTGTCCCTAATAAAATTAAGAGCAAGAAGAAGAAGTAATAATAACAAAATTTATGATGTTTAGTAATAAAAGCTATTGATGTTTTTATGCTAACATGAATACTGATATTAAAAATAGAGCATATCTATTATAATAACCCCAAAAAAAAATAGTCAAACATAACAATATATTGATTTGGTATATGATGAAAATTATTTATTAATAAACATTGTAGTAAAATATCATTCAAGTAGGTAAAAAAAATAAAAGTTCTCTTCATAATAGGATTTTTTCTGTATTGTGAACTTTGTCTTTCAGTACTAAATATGTGTTGTTAAGTATAATATTTTGACAATTCACCACATCGTTATTTTATTTGTAGAAAATTTGATGAAATATTCAAATTGTAAATACATACATTTTAATGTCTTACAATATTATGATTCTTCATATAAATATACAACAGACAAAAATCTAAACTACAGTCTTACTCCAGGAAAAATCATCCCAATAGGAAAAATAGATAAAAATGAGAATGAAAATGAAAATGAAAATAATATAGAGAAATGTTGAGAGCAAATATATGAAAGAAGTACCTGATCAGGGTCATTTCATAGGCTCTAGAAAGCAAAGCCATTAACGAGAATGCAATAAGCCAAATACTCCGCCATTTTGAGCTTAACAATTTCTCCATCTTTTCTGGGTTCGAAAAATGCAAATAAAATTAAAATTAAACCAGCCAAAACCACTGGAAAATCTTCTCACTGAGAGGAGAAGTCTTCAGTAATTTTGTTTTGGAGGCTGTGAGTGATTAAACAATGAAGAGATATTTAAATATAGTTGCGAAATACATCGTATTTCAATATAAGGTCATTTGGGATTCATTACTCATGTATTTGTTATAATGAAATACATGATATATATATGCTATAAAGTTACATTGTTCTTCGTTCATGTATCGCTTGAACAATAATACTTTTATTATTAGTATTCTATTTCGTACTTTCATATCAGAATTTGATTTTCTACCATCTTCTACCGATATAAACTTTAATCGTAGAATTATTACCTGTCTCTCAACACAAGAAGACATAATCCATCTTTTTGTTACAATATATATCAAAATGATTGTTTCGGAAAACAATAAAATGTATCGCAGAAAAAAGAGATGCTAGGGTTTCAGGTCAATGAGACTCCAAACTTTCTTTGCCTTGACTACGTGTTATAGATGATGCAATTCCTTGATGTTAAACGATTTTTTTAATCGTATTTATTATTGCTCTTCTCATCTTTCAATAAAGCTTTAAATTTTCATTTGATTATTCATTAATAATGTTTTTTATTTATTTTATAGAAGAGTTTAAGCCATTTTCACTTTTATCAGTATATTCCCGTTGAGTAGCCGTTTTACTGAAAAAAATGTATCCCATAAATATATAGTAAACACATGCAAATAAAATTCTAAATTTATCAAAGATAAATTTTGTAAAAACAAAGACATAATTGTCATCAATTTATAAAATAATTCGATATAAATAGAAAATGCACGACCAAATAAAATTATATAAAAAATAGTAAAAACGACAACTTGTAATGACCAAACCTTATGTTTGTAATAAAAAGATAAGAAGCAGGGACCATAGTATCTTTATTTTCCTAATATATTTTATCTAGAAAGATGGATCAATGCATGGATTTTCATTTGCTTGTGGCTTCTAACTTTATGTACCAGAGAATCCCAGTTATAGTTTCCTTTTTACGACCATGAAATCTTAAATGATCGAAGTTTTTAATAGTATTGCACATCTACATTTATCAGTATTATTTATTCTTCTTCTTTCTTCTCCTTGTCAATTCAACCTCTCTGATTTCAGTTTTTATTTCTGTAAAAAAATTATATTTTCATCAAGTTCTAGTCAAATATTAAATCAGATGTATCTCTTTAATTTTTTCTTATTAATAGCAGATTATCCTAATTAAGCTTTTCTAAAGAAGGATCAGAATGAAACTTGATGTTATTATTGCAAATGGAATAAACTGATCCGAAGAGATTCGTCAAGATTAGAATATTCATGGTTCTGGATACTATGCCCGAAAAAGGCCTATTACCATATTATAATTTTTTAAGAACCAACTCAGTTTAAGCTTTTGACCTTTTATTTAAGGCATCTTTTAACCTTTTAAAAGAACCATTTCTTATCAAAATAATATAAGAAATATAATATTTTTTTTGTGTATCTATTTTATAAACAGAAATCAATTTTAGTTTTTTTAATGCATCTTAATATTTAATACATATTAAAGGTGTTCGAACTTCAATTTATATTGATCCGTTTCCAAATTCTGGAGAAATAAATTATAATATAATTAACAACAGATAGTATATTTATTTATCAAACTTTATACATACCATAGTTTTGAAATAATTCATTGGTGATAATTTCAGCTATAAGGTATCAAACATTCTAATGTAATGGCTAAAGAAAAAAACTATTTAGTATAGAACCATTTTGCTAACAATATATGAATATGTAACACAATAATCAATTACGTTGTTGCTGTTGTCATAAATATATTTTTATTTGTTTTACGAGTCACTACTACAAAGGTTGGATCCCACGACCGACTTTCCGCAACCCTTATTTGTAATGGTTGTGGAAGCGGTGATTGCACAACCCTTATTACTAAAGGTTGTAGGAATGTTTTAATTTCGGGTTATTCCACAACCATTGTGACTAAGGGTTGTGAGAATGACTTATTCTACAACTATTATTCTAAGGGTTATTTAATTTTAATCATTTTAAAATGTTCCACAACCCTTAATGGATCCGTTGTGGGAGCGGCGCCGGGCAACTCCACATAGGGCCGCAGCGCCACGTCCCACAACGGATCCAAGGATCCGGTGAATTATGGCGCCGCGGCCTTATAAGGCGTCACCCCGATGCCGCTCCCACAACGGATCCATTAAGAGTTATGGGGAACGAGGGGGAGGTCAAAAAAAACGACGGCGCCGCGGCGATGCTTTATAGATTGACTCGCGTAAGAAAGATGGGATAGACGGAAAAGAGTTCAAGAATGACAAAGATCGACTAATGGGAGAATCAATTGTAAGATTTTTAATAATGTAAGTTATATTTTTAATATTTTTATTTACAAATTATTATAATATTTAACAAAGATTATCTCAATAAGCAACCGAAGGTACTTTCATCCTGGAAACGGGAAAAAGTATCTTGCAAGAAGCCATGGGAACAAAGAAATATGTTTGCGGTCAATCCAAACATGTTGCCAAGCGTTTCAAGTATTTTGTTCCTCCGACCCCAAACGAATAACTTAACAAGATGCGGCTCGAAATGCGTCTCGAGTTGATGGAGTTTAAAAATGAAATGTTGAAGGCGGTTAATGGTCGTGGTGGTATAAGTAATGGAGAAGCTAGTGTTGATCGAGTTGAAGATAATATCAATGCGAGTGGCAAGAGATGGCTAAGATTTAAGAAGTCGTCGAAAGGGTCGTCGAAGCGGTCGTCTCTTTAGGTAATTTTTATTCATGCTTATTTATTTACTTCAAAAGTTTGCTTGTTTTCGGAATCAAATCGGTGATTTTCATAGGACATGATGATATACATAAACGTCCAAAAGTCGATCCGATTATTGTGGAAAAACCAACTAGTGTTCGGGCTAGTTGCTCATTAAATTCAACCACACCGGTGACACCGTGTTCGAATGAAAGTGTCGAGTGTTTTCTCTACATTGACGATATCGTGAAAGGAAACACAATCCATGTTGCAAATGGGCGAGTATATTTGAACAAGGGCGTAATTCAATTCTCAACTTTGGAGGAAGAAAATGCACGTGTGAGCGTTTATGGCGTTTTGGTTAAAAAAGCCAAATTGCCAATTCCCACCGAAAAAGTTCTAACCGTAGAGATGCAATGGGGGGTTTTGTCTCGTGGCCGCGACGATTAATAGAAACAGAGACTACGGCAAAAGAGAGTCGCGGACCATACATCAAATTCTCGAAACTCGATTGTACGAGTCAACCTACTCCTGACGATAACAAGAGAATTAATTACAAGGTAATATATTTTAACATACTATTGAGTATGTATTGATTGTTCAAATTAATTATAAGATAATTAATTCAAAGTTTAAATGGTTATAAGGTAATAAACCCCAAGTTTAAATTGCATTGCTCGCTCAATATGCCAACAAAATGATGTTAGCACAAGTAAAAGTTATCCAAGTCAACGTTTGTCCAACAATCTTAGCTATACCGATTATGTTGGGATTTGATGATATTTCCGAATTTTTACAATTTTTCAGAAATTGGGGCGTCAAGCATATCGCTTTACATGCAATACGTGTTTATTTCATGAATATCTTTTTAATATTGATGATTGAATATTGAGTGTTTTTAACTTTTTGAATAATTTGGATACGCGCATCGATGGTAAATTTGAAAAATAAATTTGTCCTTGTAACGCGGCGTTAGCTTCTCACATGATACAAATGACGAAGATTACCATTTGTCGACACGAGTCAAAGAGGTTGGAAATGCGGTGCGAGGATGTAATGTTGGGCAACTAGTTTTCATGCCGTACAATCGAAACTTTCATTGGATGCTTGTTGTCCTTGACTTGTGGAAAGATTGTGCGATGTTTTTTGACCCGTTGAATAAACAAATTCCACAAGACTTAGTTTCATTGATAAAAGGTAATTCTTTTTACTTATATATTGAATGTTTGTTATAAAAGATACTCATACTTTTTTGTTTTGTAGGGTGTTTTCAAATTTTGAACTTGAAAACAAAGACGCTATTGGTCACGGCAATCAACTTACATAAGGTTAATGGCCGCTACAAGACAAAGCGGTAACACAGAATGTAGATATTTTGTTTTATATTATATGCGAGAAATAGTTATAGGAGGTATAAGTAGATTAGAAAACAAAAATACGTATACACCTTTGGATATAGAGAGAGTAAGAGAAGAGTGGATTAACTATGTACAAACATTCATTGTATGTGATGATTAGTTACATTTTGTGATATTGAATGTATATTTTTTCGGATGATTTTGAATGTATATGATGATTTTAGATGTATAGTCTTTTTTTAGATTGATTGTGCATGTATTCTGCATATATCGTATGATTTTTGAGGTTTAATTCATTAATTTTGAGGGGAAGCACTCTCTGAACAATGGCGTTGCGGCGACATATGTTCGGAGTCGCGGCGCCATGTCCCACAACGGATACAAACATCCGTTGTGGGAGTTGGCGCCGCGGCGCAGCGTGACGTTGCCACGGCCCCGGTTGTGTTCAACTAGGACCGCAGCGACCCTTTAAGGCGCCGCGGCCCTGAGTTCTACAACAAATATTTGGATATGTTGTGGGACTCGGGGCCGCGGCTTTATGGGGCCGCGACCACCCTTTACGGCGCTGCGGACCCGGATTATACCACATATATTTGGATCCGTTGTGTAACTCGGGGCCGCGGCGCCGTAAAGGGTGGCTGCGGCGCCGGATGTTCAAAAAAAATACAACTGATAATTGATTGGTTGTTGAATTTCCCATAACCCATAGACATTCGGTGTGGGAAGTATGAACATTACACACCGAAAGTTTAAGAATTGTGAGAAATTCTACAACTATGGATTCTACACCCCTTATAAAGGGTTGTGGAAAAATTTTACACCCCTTTTTAAAAGTTGTGGGATCTAGTTTTTCCACCAATGAGTTATCTTTTTTAGTAATAGGCTATAAAAGACAAGTACCATAACCACATGTGATTTGTGAAGCATTTACTAAAAACTTGAAGACTTAGACATTACAAAGTTCGTCCATTTGCGAGGATTTTTGCAACGATCTTGTACACGACATTACAAAACTAATGGAGGTTAGAACCCAAATCGAGCAGATCTTGTACACGACATTAAAAAAAGCCAATGCTATTGTAGAAAGATATGACTTTTGTTCGTGGTTCCTTTAAGAAGAAGACATGTGGTAGGATGAAATCCAATGTTATTGTACGGTATGATGATGACATGACTAATGGCTTTTTTTATTTTATTTTAGGAAACATGACTAATGGCTTTGAACATCATGAATATATAGAGACCGGCTCTAATGAAAAAGATTCTTGCTAAGAAAAAACGCGTCTCAACTGATTGGAAAGCAATGGAGCTCGGTGGTATAAGGGTTTTCACTGTATCATGCTGTAAGCAGTGATGCAATATTAGTATAAAATTTTTAGAAATTAGGAGTTCGTTCCACATATATTGTTATTAACAATTTTCTTAGATTTGTTGTTAATTGTTTTCGCTTTTTTTTAGAGATTGTTGTTTAAAACTAAAAATTCAAGAGATTAAAAAGATTGAATTAAAACGGGTTTGAATGTAGGTAAATAGGTAGGGGTCACGACTTTATCGGGCTAAATTTGGTTGAGATCGGGTTCAAATTAACAAATTACTTTTTATGAAAATCTAATCTCACTCAATCAAAAATATTGACTAGTCTTTCTCAAGTGATCTAGCAAACATGTGCAATTGTCGTGTTATTATCCTCTCAACATCTAATCCTATTAACGCAATTACACGCAATTAAACATGAGTTCAAACGATTAGATAGCTTTCCTAAACTTTCTACTAGCCTAAGATCAATTATATTATCACAAATTTGTGCGCGATTAGTTAACTCTTTCTCAAGTAGCTTAACAATCCTAGAGAAAAATTCTAATGGTGCTCAAATACTAGAAAACATTAAAAAAAATTTATGATAAGTAATTCAAGTGTGAGAATGCCATAAGTCCTTTTCAACCCTAATGAACCCCTCAAACCATCATTTTGCCTAGTTAGATCGCAATCCCATAAGAAATTTAGCCGCTAAAGATATACATGATTATTGATACACATAAAATTAAAACAGCGAACATAAGAATAAAGTGAGAATAGAAAAGTCAATTCATATTTAAATAACGATGTTCAACAACATATAAAAGAGAAACGAATAAAAAAGGAGAGATGTGAATTGGATTCAGTAAAATGTTGGAGTGCAAGATGAAAACGAAACGAGAAGAAAGAAGGAAGAAGAAGAGTTATGAATCTCAGTTCAGTAAAATGTTGGAGTACAAGAGCTCTGACGGAAATTCTAACTTTCTAATTTCTAAGCTTCAAAACTAGAGAAACCGAGCAAAATATTGAAAGACAAAATATGTAAAAAAAATATGAGTGTTTGAGAGCAAAAGATGGAACTCTAAAATGAGGCCTAAGGGTCTTTATTTATAGGATTTTCAGAGCAAAAAACGGGTAATAACATTGCATTGATGGCAAAATTCGGAGGATTTTTATTTCCCGTTTTGAGTTTCTGAGCATTCTCGCGTAGCTCTCGCGTTCACGTCGCGGAGCAAGGATCTCTTCGCAGTGAGGTCGCGTTGGTGTTGCGACGTGTGGATGACGCGATAGCTACTCCGCGCTTTCACTGAGGCTTCTCGTGGTCTCTCTCGCGGTGACATTGCGGCGCGGGGCTCCACTTTCCTTAGCTGCCCGCTTTGCTTTCGATCCGATTCGAGTAAGCTGTGAAAATTCTTCTTTTCTTCATAATTTTCTCTCAAAACTCTCAACACTTGAAAACACTACTAAACACCACAAAACATCAAATATACTTGAGAATAAACTCGGTTTTAGTCGAAAAAATAAGAGTTTTCTACGTTAAATAATACAATTATAAAAAATACATACACTCACACATATTTTCATCCTTACAGAAGAATCCATGATTTGACCCTCTATGGTTGAAGGGAAAATAGTTTATCATTCTCTATAATAGTGATTTAGTTGAATAGAGAATCAATTTGGTCGTTTGAATATTTGAATAGAAAATTTTATCATTTATGTAATTATTTTGTAAAAGAAACCAATGGAAAGTTAAATGTATTATACCCTCTTTCGAGAAGGTATCGAACAAATTTCTTTACACTGTTACTAACAGTAGAGGAGGGTGAATCAAGTCATCCATCTCATCACCACCAGGACCTGCGAGTCTGCTTTCCGTAATATCATTATCGAATGCCTCGCCGAGCTAATCAACACCGCCAAGGGTTCCTCCAAGAGGTTAAATCAATTATGTGGTTACAAGATTATTGACTATTTTCATTAAGGCAAACTCATGTCATCCAAAGTGGTTCCCACATGTTTAAAAACATCTTCGCCTAGAATATTGTGTCATGCCATCGCCTAACAAGCTCTTTGTATTTGTAATTTTTATTAAATGAATTTTAGTTGTCTTCGTTTGTGCTACTTGTCTTCTTCATATTTATGTTTACAAGTAAATGGGAACTGAAGTGTCAACCATCTAGGACAAGTATCCCCAAATGTGAGTTGTTGTCGAACTGAGTAAACATCTCTTTGTGTCGATATAATTATTGTTGTTTCAATGTGCCAATATAAATTAGTAACATCATGACAAACATTGTAAAACAGGCAGCATAATAATGATGATGTGAATTTGCAGTTATGCCATCAAGAAGGACGAAATTGAAAGATTCAACGGTGGTTGAGTGTGGCCCAAGCAGAAATTTCGAGGAACGAGAATATTTTGCTTCCAACTCGTCTCTACTCTCACTTCAGATTTTCTTTTTTTAGAGGATTTTAATTTTTCTTTCTTTTTTGTTGAACGCAAAACATTAGTTAAAACTCTTTTATTTTCATACTACGATTGCGGAGTTGTAAACTTGTATATATTTTATTTGCATTTCTAAGAAAAGGTAAGTGATATGATATGGTAGGATCGGGGCGTCCGGAAATTGAGAATCAGTAAACTGTTTTATGATCCCTTGGAATTCTGATGTGTATAGATTTTGAAATCAGGAGAAAGTAACGAGGTTTGAAGCAGTTACTTGCACTCCAAGGCAAAAGATCTCAGGTGTCTTTCAAAGTATCCAACAAGGGCAAAACCCAATCTTTATCCTTCTTAGCCCCTCTTCTCTCAGCTTCATGAGAAGCCAAGATCTCCTTCTCCAACAAAACCCTCCCTTCCTCAGCTAGCTCCTCTCCTTGGAGACGATGATGACGTGGCACCATCAGGAGACCCAACATCTTCGTCCTCGCGAAATGCACCGGATTCGGGTCCAACAAAACCCCTCGATGATACGACTCCCTGAGAAAGACCCTGAGAGTGAACCCCCTCGTCGAGATGTAGAATATTCCCGGGTGCCTCAGGAGAACCTCCCTCACGTTCACCAACATCCCCAGATCCTTCCTCAGTCGCGTCAGTCTCTCCACTTCCACCATCTTCTCGACTGTCAGGCTCAAGAACTCATGGATCAAACTCACCGCTCGCTTCTCGTACCTTTTTCTTGACCCGGACTCGACCCGGCTCTTACCTCGCCTCTCCTTCTTCTTCTCCTCGTACGGCTTCCTGTACGGGAGCCTCTGCCAGTTCTTGATCGTGTCTCGGAAGCCCGGGGGTTTCTTGAAGCCGTTGGGGAAGTGGAGCGGGAAAGCGAATTCGGTGTCCAGCGCGCTCAGCCACTTCTCTCTGTACTCTCTCTCCCTCCATATCTCGACGGCAGCGAGAACTTCTTCTTTTGCTTCTGCTTCTGCTGCGACGACGAGTTCGACTGTACCGTTCTCCACGTCGAGGTCGAACACGTCGTTGTACTTTTCGAGGATAGAAGTGACGAAGTCCCGACCGAGACCCATCTCTCGCCGGACGTGGAAAAGCGTGTGGACGCTGACTTTTCCGTCGACTGTCATCCGCAAGAATTTCTTGAGTCTGTCGACGGTTTGGTGCTCGGAGTCTCGGACGGCTTTTTCTTCTTCGGCGATGAGGTTCGAAGCCTCGTCGGTGAGTCTGCAGCAGAGGCTGCGTCTCACCGGGTGGGGAAATACGTCGAACACGTGGGGGTACTTTCTGAGAAACGCGCCGACTTTTCCCGTGAGGCCTACGCGCCGCTTCCAGACGGAGATGATCTGGACGGAGGAGAACGCGCCGATGTTTGCGGTAGTTCCGGTGATGATTTCGTGGTACTTGATGACGACGGTGAGCTTCTTGAGAGCTGAGGACAGTCTGTCGAAGTGCGAGTCTTTCACGCGCGTGTCTTGTAAGCGCGTCTTGGCTGTCGAGGCTGGTTTTCTGCGCCATCTTTTCTGGGTTGATGTGTTAAAGAAAGGACCGAAAGGAATGGTGGTGGAATGTTCGGACACGCGTGGATTCAATCTCCGGTCAAACACTGCTCTCATCATCGCGATCATTGTTTTTAGTTTTAGTTTTCTTTTCTGCTACGTTAAATTTGATTCTTTTACTTTTTAATTTTGTTTTACAGAAACATTAAATTTTATTGTTTAGACATTCTTAAACGCAAAAACAATATCCAAAATTAAACTTATTTTCAAACAAAAATATCCAAAATCAAACTTTTTAATTCAATTCATCTCATTCTTCAATATTTCGCTTATTTCCATTAATATTTTAATTCAATTCATCTCATTTTCTTAATATAAGAATTTTGTGCTCAAAATGAAAGAATAAAATAAAATATTCATCTCTAGTTGTATTTGTGTTATCACGCGATATTTTTAATAATATTGTATTACGTAAAGACTAATAACTTTGATATGGCAGGCCTTCTATTTGATCAGAAAAAAGATATCTCGTGGTAAATCAAGATAAACAAAAAAGTTCAAGAGAGAGATTAGATAAAAAAAAAGGTTCATCAAATCAAGATAAAAAAAGATTCATGATGAAAAAAAGCTCACAGTATGGTTCCATTTCAAAAGGGAGATATGTTTAATCTCAATTAATGTCAATGAATTGCAACACAAACAAACATAAAATCTTAATGAAGTTCTAGAGAGTCTGAAAATAAGAAAAAATTCTCCAAGTATAATTCCATTTCAGAAATGAGATATGTTTAATCTCAATTAATGTCAAAGAATGAATTGGAATACAAACAGAGGAAACATTTTTTTATGCAGATATTGTTGCAAACTTTTTGTTCGCAAAAACTTGTACGAGGACAAACATCACTTTTAAAACTAAAATTTATTGTAAATAGTAAAACAAAAATAAAATTAAAAAATAAAAACTGCAGCAAATTGTAGCTTTTAATTTTTTAATTAAAACTTTTGAAAATAATTATAATTTTTAAAATAATCAATTAAGTTTAAAAGAAACTAAAAATAGCTTTGATGCATTATATCAAATACTTCTAGTTGACTGAAAATGGACAAACAAGTAATAAGCAAAGGACAAAATCAGAAATAAATAGTAGTCAAACTCGAAATTGACAAGTCTCATAATAGTAATTACAAGTTCCCACTGATTCCTTAGTCAATTATTGTTTCGTTAAAGACAAACAAAAAAAAATATTTTACGGATATTGAGTGATATGGAATCAAAGGAAGTATAGTAAAACATTACAATACATACACACAATATGTAAATAGCTTCTCTCTACTATTCCATTTGGATGATGCACCGAATTGCCTGCCCCGTCAGCATATAATCAAACGCCTTGTTGATCTCCGACAATGGCACTCTGTGAGTTATGAACTTCTCTAGCTCCAACTCCTATAATAAGCAATAACGATAAGAGAAAAGGGAAAAAAATATACTTGCTTAGGAATAAAACATTTTCATGAGGTCAAAAGATAAGATGCTCGTCTCTATGGTTTACTACATGTATTTTAAAGTTTCATGCGAACCCCTATTATACTATTTGACAATTACTAGGACCCTAAATGGATAAGAAAAGTGTGACGACTAGCGTGGTAATGGATGAGAATAATAAATCAATCATGAACAAACTTAATCTATCTCATGAGGAGATTGGTGTTTTGTCCGTTTGGATATCAAAGTCCGGGTCATAACGGTACTCCTAGATACGCCTTTTTGTTTAAGATTTGTCTATAAATATACAATATTCTTTCACAAAAAGGGTTTTGCGCGTTACCTTGTTCATGACCATCTTGACAACGGAAGGGAGATCGGTGCGGGGCTTGTAGTTGCCGTAGAAAGTGCCTTTCAGCGTCCTTTCGTTTAGGAAATTCATCGGATGCGTTTTGAAAGCGTCGTCTTTGTTTGGAACGCCCACAAGTACCGCAACGCCCCAACCCTGTTGTTCAATAATACATCATTTATTCCACGCACACACAAATTTAATAAAGGGATAGTAAAATAGCATTTAGAAACATATTAATTGCTATATAGCAAACGTTTTGAAAAAAATTGGTTAATAGCAATTAACCAAAATAAATCTGTATAAAAAAACAGATTAGCAAAATATAATAACAAAATAATAACACCTCATTAAAAATGGCTATATAATAAATAAATGAAAATGTTTAGCCGAATGCAACTTGAATGTTTACTTTGGTTAATTAGAGCAATTTTTCTTTAAGAAATTAAGGAGTCAAAGTAATAATTAATTACGTCATGAACACATTCGAAGGCTGAGATCATGGCTTGTATGCTTCCGGTACACTCGACGCTCCGGTCAACTCCTCCGTCAGTCATTTCAGCGATTACCTTTTTCAACAGAAACTCAAAACATTAATTAAAAACACAATGATCGACAATGCATGGGTTTTATTTGTTTATTTGTACTTAGCAAACCTCTTGAACAGGCTTGTCGTGATCTTTTGGATTCACAAACTCCGTGCAACCAAACTTCTTTGCTGTTGAAATAAAAAAAATGTACGTTGATTAGATACAAAAGAATTCGAAACAAGACCCTGAAAAAAATACGAACTGAATATACCTTGTTCGAACCGACTCGAGTTCAAATCGACACCAATGATCCGTGCTGCCCCAGCGATTCTCGCTCCTTCAGCAGCCTGAAAGCAAAAAGACGAGATTCAAAACCCACATTCTATTTTCTCGATCCACAAAACCGCCATAAGAGAGAGAGAAACGTCGATGTTACCGAAAGACCAACCGCTCCCAGACCAAAAATAGCAACCGAAGAGCCTTTCTTTGGCTTCGCAACGTTCAAAGTGGCACCGAGACCTACAATTTGCCAACCGAAATCATTTAAAATCGTCATCAACCACAACTCAGCCACTACAAAAGGATATGTTCTCAGGATATTTTACCACACAAGAAGCCTAAAACACATACGCTTGCATAGCTAATTTGTTGCTTTTATAGAAGGAAACCAATTAAATTTAGTTGAGTTGTAAAACATTAAATAGAAAATATATACAATTTTGGAAATGTAAGATTGCATTTTAATAATACTTATTCTATCAAGAAATTAGTTTAGAGACCAAAGTTCTACTCACCCGCAATGTATTAAAACGACATAAATATGTAACTATACATTAGTTGAAATTCAAGACGTTCACACGACTTCAATAGTCGAAGGTATCATTAGCCAACTTGAACGTTTGACATGATTAAATAATCAACATTTGGTAAATCTCAGGTAAATAATCACTTCCATATATTATGTAACATCGTCATTTACGGCTATTCACCTAAGATCTACCAAATGTTGGTTGCTTAACAATGTCAAACAATTCATTAAGAAAAGACGTCCGAAATCTTCAATATACGAATTGATTATGGAAATTTGCGTAAAGTGGAGGAGGGGTACCGGTGCAGACACCGCAGCTGAGGATGGAAACTTGGTCGAGGGGGGCGGCGGGGTCGATCTTGGCGAGGCAGCCGGCGTGGACGACGGTGTATTGGCTGAAAGTGGAAGTGCCGACGAAGTGGTGGATGGGTTTGCCGGCGATGGAGAAGCGGGAAGTGCCGTCGGAGATCATGGAGCCGCGGTCGGTGTTGATGCGGAGGAGGTCGCACATGTTGCTCTCCTCCGACTTGCAATGCCGGCACTCCCCGCACTCCCCCGTGAACACCGGCAGCACGTGGTCCCCCGCCTCCAGCCCCTTCACTCCCTCCCCCACGCTCTCCACGATCCTGTCGTTTCAACGTTAACTTCTTTCGCAAGTAACACAAGATTTTCAAATATTTAAATTTAATGAGTTTCGGCTTTGACTCACCCTGCGGCTTCGTGCCCGAATATGCGAGGGAACAACGGTGTTTGACCCTGGAAAATTAAAAATAATATAATCGATGATAAAATATCGAGATTAAATTTCCTATACAAATATTTCAATTTGGGGGGTGGATAAAAAGTTTAATCTATGCAAATAAATGAAATTTACCAATAATTACACTAGTATTTTCCAAGATAAACTTTTAAGAAATTCCCTTTCGCCTAGAAATGTTGGTCAAGCAATCGACAATAGATATTTCAAAATGAAAAAATACATATGAACACAATGATCTTTAGATTAAAAAAGCTGGGAAAAGAAAACAAAATTAGACAAAAAATTGTAGTGTTAATACAAGAATCTGAAAAGCCTAATTAGGAAATCGATGGAATGGGAACATAGATTATTTTATGAAAAATGTGTTGTATATAAAACAAATTGTATCTATGCCTAACCTGAACGTTTGACAATTTAAAAATACTAAACGTAAACAAGTGATAAATAGTCGACGAAAATCGTTGGACGAAATTATCTAAAAATTTGTTTTATTTTATTTGTACGATTTTTGATAATTTTTGCTGCTACTGCTTATGTTGAGTAAAGACTAATTTAGATGACTATATATTAGATTAATTAAATAAATGCTACCTTGGCTTCCCAGAAGTAGACATCGGTGTGACAAAGGGCAGTGAAGAGAATCTTGACACGGACTTCATTGACTTGTGGCGGCGCTACTTCCACCTCTTCTATCACCAGAGGCTTCCCAGCTTCCCACGCCACCGCAGCTGAAATTATTTCATATAAATTAATGCTAATAAAAATGCAAAGGGAAAAAGAAAAAGCTTTTTTAAATACCTAAACACTTGATAACGAGACCGGTGCTAGACATGGCTCCTCTTTCGTCTCTTCTCTCTTGATTGAGTTGAGATTCTTGTGATTTTACAAGGGAGATTGTTTCTTTTCTTTTTCTGGACGTTGAAATATAAGAGGTGATCAAAATGCAAGCTTGTAAACGAACTGAACACTTGTGAGTTTCTTGTCAAGACCAGTGTCACTTTATATAGCAAGTCATTTGAACAAGTAGATAGTTTAATATTTTTGGCGGTGGCTCAAGTGGCACTTTTTATGTTTTGTTGATAATTATACCGCCTAATAAAGTAAGATAGAAAACAAGGTTCTGCTTTGGAAACAGGGTTCAAAACCGGAACCCATTAGTTTATTACTAATAAAGTGTTCGCAGTTTAGCTTATTAGAGCTCTCCAAGCAAAAAGCAAATTAATTCAAGTTGTTTTTGCTTAGTTAATACCACATCATATTATTTTTTATATATTAATTTTTATTATATAATGATTATAACAAAGTTGTAAATTTTAACATGTCATCTCTTTTTTCTAAAATTAAAATAATAAAATATTATATACACTAATAATTTAATATATATTTTATAATAAATTTTAATATCAGCATTATTATATAGTGTTTTAAATATAATAAATAAATAAAAACTAAAATATTTAGTGACGTGGAAAGCTAGAGATACTCTTAGGAACCGTTTATGTGAAATTGAACACAGATTTGTGTCCTTTAATTTATTTCTTTTTAGAAGTCAATTTTACTCACTGCTTGAGAGTGCCTAGTTGACGTCACACTATACGCATTGCATAATTGCGATCATCATTGGTCTTAAGCAGGATGAGGAGAGAATTTTTTTAAGTAAAGAAAATATTAATTTAGATTTGTTATTTAAAAACTATTTAAAAATAAATTTTTGTATCAACGGAAAAATTTATATTTACAAATAAAATACTTAAATTTTTATTAATCTATTATTTTTTATATGATTTTTTATTAAAATTTATTAAATATTATTCGTATAATAATTATTAATAACATATGTTAAATTAAATTTAAATCGATTTCAAGTGTTGAATGCTATAAATTTTCTGTTTAATTGCAAAATATATTTTCTAATTTAACCTCGGTCGAAGCTATTCCTTATATTGAGGATTAGCCGAAGCTTTTTTTCGGCAAGACTTGAGATAAATCTTATCTTTGTTTGGCTGTGTTTCATATTTATGTAAGGGCACATTATGATACAAAATTCCAACAATAATAAATACAAAATAGACTAGAAAATTTTAAAAATATAACTGATATTTTGCAAATCTTAGTTAGATTAGACTCATTTTTTTAAAATATCTAAAATTGGACTTTAAGTTCAAACCGGATCAAAATACTCATCAACTCATTTATAGGGTTTATTTTAGATTTCAATCTCATTTTCACCTTCCAATTCACTCAAATTTTCTCCAAATCCGTTGAAATCACTTAAAATCATCGAAATAATAAGTATATTACTTCATTAATTATGTTTAAATTATTTTTATAATCATTTTTTGTGTTGAAATTATTTTTTTTTCGAAATAAAAGTACTATATAATTATTTTTGTGTTTAAATTATATAGTATGTGTGTTCAAAATCAGGCTTAGCTTATATTAGGAATGCAGTTGTCAAATGTACTACTACTACAAAAAAAAAAAAAAAAAAAAAAAAAGTAAGCAATTTTTCAATTGATTTAATTGGCATAATTTAGTGATAATATCACATAATTATCATAAAAAATTTATTACAAATAAATGAAAATTTATCCAACAAATTGTATTTGAAAGCACCTCTCGCTCTTTGTTTGTTTAAACAAATTTCATTGTATCGGTAAAAAAAATTCGTTGTAGTTATCGTTTTATATTACCGAGTCAAATTATCGTCAAAATACCACATAATGTCAATTTATCGCGATATTTTGATCAAGTATAAAATGCTCACTATCGCCCATTTTTGAAATGATTATTATCGCCCAAAATCGACACCCTTAGACCAAAGGTTATACCATACCGACGATTTCAAGCTCAATCTCCATGTCTCCAGTCAAAATTGAAGTAAAATGTACAAATGTTATAAATAACAGATTGTAGATTTAGGTAACCGTCGATTACCAACAATTTTTTAGGGTTTATTAATTTTGATTTGTTTTGTAGATCTAGTTGTTTTAGCCAATTATTTTAAAATTCTTTTAACGTGTTTGAGATCGAGAAGATGTGAATGCTTACATTTTTTTTGAAGTTTTGATGAGCTTCAATTGTTTTGGCTACTTTTTCCGACGGGCGACGGTAGTTTCCAACAATTGAAGAATTTTTTGGCGACTAAATTTTTTTCCAAATTTAGTATTTTGAATAGTTTGTGGTTATAATATTTATTTTGTATTTAGTTATTGAATTTAGAATATATGATTGTTGAATTGAAATTGTAAATTTTAGATATTTAATTTTAAATATAATTTTGCTGATGTGGAATTGTGAATTTTGTTTTTAAATTAGAATATAAGACTCCAGATATGAAATTTTGAATTTGTGATATTGAATTTATAATATAAGGTTATTGGTATGGAATTGTGAATATAGATATTGAATTTAAAATATAATATTGTGAACTTAGATATGAAATTTAAAATATAAGATTGTTGATATGGAATTGTGAATTTAGATATTGAATTTAGAATATGTGTTGTTGATATGGAATTGTAAATTTGTATTGTTGTTTAGAAATATGGTCGACGAGGCAAAATAATATATTACGTTCATCCAAGAGTGTGCGAACGGTTTCTTTTGTCACTTTTGTGAATGAAAAGTGAGAGGCGGTGGATAATTTGGATGAATACTAATTGGATGACAACGATCCCCAAAAAAATGTGAGACCATTCTCAAAAGTGCCACCTGAGATTCGGAACGAGATGCGGCAAATGCTTTTTGAAATTGTGCAAAAGAAACAAAATAAAAAAGAATTATAATATTAACGTGAGTCGGAGGTTATCACAAACTCTTGATAATTTAGATGAAGAAGCCGATGCTGAAAGAGAGTACTACAATGAATTAAAAAAAAACAGTCACAAAACTACTTCACAACGATTTTTTAATAGGTATGAAGATCTTTGTGATGGCTCGAGGTACGTGCCAGTGGCTCCGTCCTTTAATTGATCTGAGAGTGCTTCAAGAGTGGTGAATCCATGATAGAAAAAAAAGAATAGACCGTCTTAGTAGCAAGTTCTTCATCAATACGAAATATCGCTTTCGAGAAAGCCAAATCGTATCACTTCGAGAACATGATAACTGGAGTTTCTGAAGCGGATAATAATGTAATTTTTGAATTTATAAATGAAGTACATGGCGTATGCTTAAGTGGTTTTTATTCATTACTCATGCCATGCGTATAGGTCTTGATGTGCTGATTCCAACATCGTATGAGATATATTATATGTATTTGTAAATTGTGGTTGAAGAGTTCAAGAAATATGTGGATGCACAACTGCTGGAATCGATCTACGATTTAACAATTAATTATCATATCATATATAGCGGAATATAAAAAATTGTTTTTCATACGTGTAAAACTATTTTACTACCTAAAAAAAGTGCATGAACATGTTGTTAATTAAAACATATAATAAATATGAAAAAGACTTAGAACCTTTTTCTTGTTAGTTGATCTTGGATTCCCTTCTCGGATGAATATCATTCTCCTTGTCTCACTGCCTCTCGTCTTTGGATTCTCGAGCAACCACGGAAATTTTTACCACTAGATTCTTCGAGCGTTTGAAGAGTTTTGTGAGTATGTACTATTAAACAATATGAACCAAGAACGAGTATTGGATCATAAGCTAATACTCTAGATCAAGTGAGGATATAGGTGCTAAAATAAAAGAGTATTTTTAGAGAGAGAGAGAGAGAGAGAGAGAGAGAGAGAGAGAGAGAGAGAGAGAGAGAGAGAGAGAGAGAGAGAGAGAGAGGGAGAAGGTTGGTCGGCTAGAAAAAAAAAAGCAAGACAAAAAAAAACATATTTTCACATATCAATGTGATGCTCTATTTATAGGAAAAGGAAATATAAGAAAGGGTAATTACATTTTCCTATTGTGTATTCATGACACAATATTTGATTTCCTCCTCCATTTCTCTTCTACATGGTCGGCCACCCTATGTCCTTAACACATTTGTTGACTTCTCGAAGAAATTCATTTCCTCATTTCTTTTGAGCAATTACCAATATACAATAATACACCAAATAACAATGGATATTTCTCTATCTCCCTGGATGTAATATGGTCGGCCATTTGGGTGTCTACACATACATATTTACTTCCTAATTTGTTCACAACAAAATAAGGAAAAAAATCTTCACATTATTGCCCATACAATAACATGCACAAAATTTAATTCACTAAACTTGAAAACCAATTTTCAGCCGTGTGGTTTTAAATCAATTTGTGAAAAAATTCAAAATCTTATTTTGACATTCAAAACCTTATTTTGACATTTTACATCAATTATCCTTAAGGACGAAAATACCCTTTAGACCATTTTCAAAAGATAAATGTAGTTCAACAATTGAACTTATTTTGATTTAGCTTCTAATTTAACAAACTCTACTCTAATGACTTGTGATAGTGAGCTCATGGACCCAAATGAACAAAGCTTTAACTAGGACTCTTGGACTTAAAGTTCACAAACTTTTCCAAGTCTAATTCAATGTCAACTGACTCCACTAAAGAGTTGACACTGAAAATCTCTCGGTTCAAATGAATATATTTTGTACTTAAAAACCTACTTAGTTGTGATGAGAGAATCCATTGAATATTATCGAATGATTATCGTTCATGAATAATATCAACTAGATGAGATTTGCAAAATTATCATTTTACTCTTTTAGTTGTTATTTCCTCAACTCATTTAATAATTGTGAATAAGTTAAAAACGATATATTCACGATGAGCTAACAAGTCACACGTTTCATCCAAAAGAATCATTTATTATATTAGGGCACCGGTCGGTACATTGGCTAGTTCGGGTACTTAGCTCAACTGGGCCCAATATAATTTAGTTCGATTTTATACCCCACAATTATTTTATTACATCGCGCTCCTTTTGGAATCTTAATATTCTCTACCTATTTTGTTCGTCAAATTTTATTGGAATCTTAATATTTTCCTATTATTTTATTTCACATGAACAAATTGATATTATGAGGCACTATTGACGAAGGCTATATATTACTATTGATTTACTGTGTTTGAATACAATGTGAACATTCAAAGAGAGAAACAGAGTCTCATGAATAGAGATCTCAGTGAATTGTGATCTTGAGCTCTTGAATTAAAAAAAAAAACGTTTACACCCGAGATGTTGTTGCTTATATTCTACGGAACAACCATACTAACTATTATACTCTACGGAATAACCATACTATACTGTTATACTCTACGGAACAACCATAGGAACAACCAAGTAATAAACGACAGCACATAGTAATAAATAACAAAAGATGATAATGTCGTTTGTTCAACAATTATCGGTATACCTTTGAATTAAACGTCCATCTTGAGTCTTGCCAAGTCCGTAACAAAATATGATTTTGTTGATGTTGTTACGAAAGTAGTGACGATCGATCAATTATTGATTCAACCACCATCTTTCGGGGTATTTGGATTATGTACTAGTAATCTATTTTTCCACCAATCATATTTTAAAAAAAATTAGCAAAATTGTCAACGTTTACTACCTCATTTTTAATATGGTCAACGTTTTATTAAACTTAAGTTAATGACTCATGTGTTTACCTGCAAACTAAATATCTATGTTTATTTTACTAGATTGCTTTTTAAATTTCGGTTATCAACAAAAATTTAACATGAGCCGAGACATTAACGCAAGTTTAACCAAACGTGCGCCATATTAAAATGCACTATGTTTATATGCCTATTATACTTAATAACCCTATTTTTTCTTATCAATCAATATAATATTGAATCATATATTGTTGCTGTCATATTTTACCCTCAACAATTACGAAACGAATTAATATATAATTTATATGATTTATAATTTATATGTGGATCTCAATAGGATTTCGAAATAATAATATCAAAATTGAGGAATTGAATACTAGAATTGACTAAATGCGAGTTGTATTAAGATGAAATCAAACTACAATAACTTTGGAAATGAATATGGAGTAAAGAATGAATAATGATGAATACTTATGATTGTATCGAGTTAATCTACTATATATGAATTAAATGACTATCTTAAAGTACGTGTCGCCGACATTGTCAAAGTCTCTGTCACGTCGCACCATGCCGTTGAAGATGAAGATGTGAACTCGTCATGGATCTGATGTTTGCGGCGAGATCAACTCTTTTGACTTTGTTAAGATCGAACTCTTCTCACCTTAAAAAGAGTTCAACTGTATTGTTTGATGTGTTTGGGCTGAAATGTCTGAAATATTGGGCATTTATTGAGCCCAATATATTTATTTTAATTTGGACCAAAATTATACCCCACATATATGTGAAAGAATGACTGTTGTTTACACTATTTGTTGTATTCCTTGTTTACTCTCCAAGGGATTTTTGGGAACGGTACGAGGACAATTTGGGATGTACATTCTGCGTTTGGGAAGTGTTCTGTTTTCTTCCCTATGGAAAGGCTTCTTGTATTATTTTGGTAGTATTTCGACTGTCTTGCTCGTTGGGTTCGCGTGGTTGACAAACGTATGATCGGAAGAAAGGCCTGGCTCATCCATCAATCATACAAGTGGCTGTTCTGAAACAAATTAATCAAACCAAATGATACAAACTTGAAATCGTCTTCGGAATTTGATTAGATCAAAATTCAAAATGGCCATCATTCACAGTTGCTCTTGCTATGCTTGTACATCTATACATTTTTCTTTTTGGAAACATTTTGCTTCTAAATTTTTCTCCTGAAATCTTATCCTACATTAAAAAAATTATCCAGTGAAGGATACGCTTGTAAAAAAATAGCTAGTCCCTGCCAAAAAAACAAAAAGTTATGTGAAGAAACTCATATCTCCTCTCAGTGCTTTGTACTGCAAAAATGGCCTAATATAACTTCCGCAGTGTGTGCTTCGATTTGGACACGTTATGGGTGAACTTGTCCCTGTTAGTTGCCTCTAAGCTTCGATCAACACCTTCCATGATTTCTCCAAAGAACACCGAAAGAGACTCTTGTAGAGATAATGGCTGCACGGAAAACATTAACAAAATTATTTTGACATATTAAAAACAATATCTCCACTCATTAAACGTTATGGAATCATATATAGGGACTAAAATTTAATGTCACGAGTGATTAGCATCTACCGAATTACTCTGTTTTCATGTATCTAACAAAAATAATCAGAAAATTGGACTTGCCTGTGATAGTATAAGTTGATTCTTCACGCTTGTGAACATCTGCAAAGGAGATCAAACTCAGCATAAGCATAAAAAGAATGACTGGTTCGTTCAGTAAAAGCATCAAGTCGACGCCAAAGCTGTTGAAAGTAGTGTAATCAGAATATATAAATCCTTCACATTGAATATACGCGGAAACGAATAAATAATTAGCCTAATGGTAATTAATGATAAAAATTTATTTCCATGAGCACATGTCAGCGAGTGACAGCAATTCAAAAAAATTTAACCAAATAAAAGTTAAGCACAGAAGCTCTTAGAAACACATGTAGAATATTCAACGCATAGTAACCATTTAGCAAACTGAAGGTGGATTAGTCAAAGTTCACAAATAAATAAACTAAAAAGTTATGAGAAAATCTGGAGTCCGATTATAACCTCTTCGCTGATAAGTATTAAGCTCAGCAATGGTCGGGTGAGACTCCATTGGTTCATACAGTCATCCAAGGTAACAAGCTCACAAAGGGTCTTCAATATCTGCGGAAAGAAACAAAGATAAGGTTAACAAAAAGTTTATGTAACAAGAGCTGAGATTTTTTTGTAAGCACATTTCTGCTGAACGTAGCAAAGCACTAATTACCAACACGCTCACACGCACATTACACGCACATTGTGTATCCTCTCATTCTACTCTTCATTTTTCTTTTATCATTTAAGAAACCTATAAACCATTTCCGTTGCTTTAGTTGAGTACAGAACAAAAGGTAACAGAATCCTAGACCACAAGTCCGACTAAACAAACTCAACCCGCACCAGATTAGACCAAGTAATCACGATTTAAGGGCAATATAGAAGCAGATAAGAGGTGAGGGCCTGACCAGAAGAGCCAAGAGAGTCCATAGACGCGACTCAGAGGAGCGCTAAAGGAAACTGCTCTTGACCACAATATGCAAGTGTGGAGGGATACTACTCCACAGGAAAGGAGGAACGAGGGGGAGGTGAGGATGGAAAAGAACATGAGATTAATTTGTTTAAGGGAGACCTTGTGGTGCCAGAAGGATAAGTGAACGGACTGTGAGTTTATGCTCACTGATGAACAGGTATGGAACAGAAAGAGTTACGGGTAGCGCTAAATTCTGATCGATATTATGAGAAATAGTTTTGGGAGAATTCATAGGCTGACTAACCATTACCAAAGCTTGATACTGTGACCTTATTTTTTAATATATGCTAAATAGAACTCCTTCTAAACTCTAAACTACATATGTTTCTTTCTGTAATTTAAAAATAAGTAACATAAATTGGCACCACAACATCTTCCCAGGTTCAAAAAGAGCTGCCTTACTTGTGGGAATAAAGCAGGGAACTCGGTGATTCGCTGAGCGAGATTAAGAGAAACGGGTGAAGCATGTGGCTCCCCCATTGTTATATTGAGGAAGTAGAAACTTGCCAGATCATCAATGGCAGAAGCAGCCTGTAAATTATATAGCCTTGTCATAATTCAGTTATCATATTATATGCCCTAAAATGTGTTTTAGTTAGTTATGTCACGTATGTACAATATCAAGAACAAAGATTAAAATGGAAAAAAATGTTACAGATACCTTTGACGAGACGTTGCTGTCAAAACCTTGGACACCTGAATCTAGAGATTCGAGAATATACATGAAGCTGCTGGTATCTAAGCTAGTAATAAAGCTTAGATGATTTCTGAAAACCTCCACCAAAAATGCGAAGTATGCAATGGCAAGCTGAAGGAAGAAAGAAATTGTAAATCCGCGTCAAAAATTTTAAGTTATGTTGTTGATAGGGAATGAATGAAAATTTGTAGATTTTATTCTTAAATACCGAATATTAATCCAAAGAATTAGGATTTTGTACCTTTGGATATGCCAACATATCAGCTAAAGGAATTGACGTGATCATCTTCAAAGCAATATCCAAAGCCTCGACAAGAGCTCTATCGCCATATATGTTAAGGACACCAAAGTTCACGTATTTCCCCAAGAGTGCTATAAATGAAAAATAACACATTGTAACGAAGAATATTCTAATAATAGAAATCATGTAACTGAATAGCATATAGAATGTTTTTAGAAAAAAAATATTAAAAAGTGAATGACTTGCTTGTCTCACACTGGACTAGAAAAAAAATGAAGAAAGGGGATAAGAACATGATCACATTCACTTACTTGAACACAAAACATGGCACTTACAAACTTTTTTTTTCAGTGAATAATATAATTTGCATTATGTGTTGTTGAAGAAACAGTCACATAAGACGAACAAATAAGTAGAAGAAAAAAATCTTGCTCAAAAAAAAAAAAAAAAGTAGAAGAAAAAAATCAGAATTATGAAACTTCAATACCTCTAGTCAGAATAGTCAAGCAAATCCATATTCCCTTGTATCTTGATGTGTACAAATCAGCTGTGTTGGGAAGAGATATAACTCCCGATCCATACGTAACAAGCAATTTGCTAACTTCTCGGAAAAGTAATATTCCATTTGGAGAAGAAGAATCAAAGCTAATTCTCTGTTGCGTATTTTGCACCAACTCAGCCACGCATTTTAGTATTGGAGTTGTTACCTGCACCATTCCATAACAAACCCTAAAACACCAAAAGAAGCAAAGACCGTCCGATATAAAATAGACCCGAAGCACATAAAGCTAGACTTAGAAAAAATTTAAAGACCATTTGCTTAGTAATACTATTTATATACAAATGAATATAGCAAAATACCTCTGACACATCAAACCAGTTCGATATGCCTTTCAAGAGGAGATGAAAATGTGAAGGATACAACCAGCCAAAGATGAAACCATATGATTTGCGACTGCAAAACAAAATATGAAGGAAAAGGAATGAATAGACGAAAAAAGGATGCTAGAAAGAAAAATTACTAAGGATTCAAAGCGTCATTCAAGCAGTATAAAGAGGAAGATAGTGCAACCTATTTGATGCCTTGATCATTCCTCTGAGATCACGGGTCAGACCAATCAATGCATATTTTACCACGTCTGACCGAAACATTGCATCAGATATTGATCCCAAGCTACCAGAAACCTTAAACCAACACCCAATCGTTATTTGGAAACTTTCGTGCAGAAAAGATCACAAAGAGAGAACGGATAACAATCTACAATATCTCATATTTTGGTCCTTTCTATAATAATATACGTGAATGTGTCAATAAATTGGCACATGCTTACACGAGAAAACAATGAACAATGAAACTTTGCAAATTATACTGCGTTTTATTATCCAATTTGTGTATGTTCTTTAACTATAAATCAGAATGTCCAAAATAAGATAGGAATGAACAGTTTGAAGTCTGAAACACGGGAAGAAAACTTACCTGCAGGAGAGGATCCATTGACCGTTTGAATACCAGATGGTCTTCGTCTTTGAAAATCAACGAACCAATGATGAAATAAAAATTCGTTCTGCTTTGGAGACATGTTTTCTCTTCTAGAAAAGGAAAGTGTTCCTTCTAGACATACGACGGAAAAAAAATCACCAAATCAATAGTTTAAATCACATTAAATAACATCTATAATTTGCACGAAATAAAAAATTACATTGGGATTCGAAAGTATATATTTGACGGCATCCAACTGCAGAAGCGTCTTTACAGACATATATCTGCCAAAAATGGAAATGAATATACATTAATAATGGAAAAAATAAAAAGCAGAAGATGCTCTTCAAAATAAAAATTATGGTCAAATATACCCAGATGTCATCTCCAGGAGAACACTCAAAGTACGATCAATGAGCTCTTTGCACTGCAATTAAAAAATAGTAAGATCTCAATAAATTCTCATCTCAGTATAAGATTTAGATGAAGCTTGTGAATATGCCTTGCCTTAGCATAAGACTTAAGATTTGTTGCAATCTTTTCAATGAAAGCATTCAGTGCTTGAAGATGATCTTTGAGACAATTCAGGGCAGATAATCGGATGAACATCACCTGCGGTACCAAGGAAAAATAAATTATAACGTGACTTAAATTGGCTACACGAAGAGAGTAAAAGAAATTTTCTTACATTTGACGAATGCATCGTCTGATCGCCAATATAAGACTTTTTGAAATATATTATGAAGGTGAGAAATGCAAGATCTAGCCTCTGTTTGCTAGGTTCTCCGTATCTCTGTCACAACCAAAAATGATTGGTGAAATCATAGTGATGAGCAGAGAAAATATCATATAAGAGACTAGTCAACATTTAAAACTCCCGTGGTAACAAATCGTACATTAAATGACAGGCACAGTGAAAAAAATGAACTCTAATGACAAATTGCAGGATTTGAAGCTATCTACACAGTATACATTGTGTCCAAAAGACGAGAGAGATGACCAAAAAACCTCGATACCTGTTGGTGTGGTCCAATGTCGGATATCTTCATCAATTGAAAGACACGTGCCGAGAGTTCCGCATCATGCATTTCTTGTGCACTGTCACTATACACGGAAGCAACGTTAGAAAACAGTGCATTTCATTATTAACTTGAGGTTATCTCATCTTTTAATTTAATTTTTCTCTCTTATTTATGGTTAAGAAGAAACCCACAGAACAAAATAAAGCTTCGGTTATGCCAGAGCTATCGAGCGATTGATGAACACCCTACAAATCCGTGTGAGGGGATCTGATTTATGAAAATGGATCTTACTCTTTTGGGTTTTTTAATTATTGACAATACGGGTAAATCTATTTTTATGCGGAAAAATATAAAAAAAATATTGTTCTTCAAGGTTAGAAAAATCAGCTTTTATCTTCTTCAAAGAATATTATAACCAGTACTAGTTTTGTGTAAAAAAAGACTGAGCTTCAAGGTTAGAACTATCTTTTAAGGAATATTATTAACAACGAGGCTGTTTTCGTGTAAACTATATAAAAATTTAATAAGAAAATGATCTTTAACGGTTAGTGAAATCAACATTATCTTCTTCAAAAGATACTAGAACTAATCTTGGTGTTTCATTTTTATGAGCAAAACTAGTCTGTTTTCATATAAATAAATAAATAAACTAAGGTTAGAGCAATCAGCACAATATCCTAAAGGAAAGAACATTATTACCTCCCATGTCCAGAAAGTTGCTTAGTCTTCAAAACAGCAGCAACAATGTGAACCATCCAAGCCAGCTTAGATTCGATCAATGAAAGTTGAGCATTATCAGCACATGTTTGGAGGTTCGCATAGTTCTGCACATGTAAATAGCAATGATTGAGGAAATCATGTAGCAACTTTTAGTGTAATTAACCAAGTAAAAATCTATCATCCTGAACCCCAAAAAAATACACTAAAACGTACCGTGTACATTTGTAAGATCGGCTCCAACAACTTAATGATCGAAGAACAGCAACTTTCATACTGTAATTTGGTAATCAAGTCAGTCAAAAGATTTTGTGTCAGACTATTAACAGCAAAACAGAGTTTTCAAGTCCAAAGTCCCTTGCTAATATTATCTACTATACGCTAAAGAAAAAAATTATTAATTTTTATCGCTCTTTTTTTTAGAAATTCTTTATAGTTCTTAATCATTTTGTTCTTGTGATACATAAAATAAATATTTTAAAACTTTTTTCTGGTAGGTTTTTAAGATTTATTATAAATTTAATTTTTGGTCCTTTTGGAAACTACTTTTGACCTGTTATTTTTTAAATATCATCTATGGCTGCTTCATTCTTCACTATCTTTTATTATTACCAATGAAACACATTGGCATCGTAAGTTGAAGGTGAAATCAAAAAGCATAACCTGAAACCTGCAAAGGTAAGGAAAGAAATCTAGTTCATCTTGAAGATGTTCAGCGTTGTCAAGTGGGTCCTCGGATAGCTCATCAGAAAATTCAGCCTAAGCCAAAAAAAGAGGAGAAAATAGAGGGTTAAGGAAAAACTAAAAAATGAAAAATAAAATGCAGCCCAAAAGAGACTAGATGTATAAAGAGAGGAATCCCAATCTCACCTGCAAAGAATCAAACCTTGTAGATACAAAGCTTTCCACAATAGCTGGCACATAGGAAACCAAAATCTTTGGTTTGTCGCCTTTCCAGTACGTGACTGACGTCACCAATCTTGACCACAGCCCAAGAACGTAGTAAATACTGTTACTGGCCCACTGACATGTATAAAAGTTTACTTTATTAATTATAGTGCATCAAAGTCAAACTAATTTTCTCTCAGAAAGACCTGAAGGTCAATTTACCTTCCAGGATTTTAAGGACTTCATAGTGAATTCTGCTATTAACACTATCCAATCACTAAATCCATCGGCATTGATTAGGTCTACTAACTGCAAATAACCGTTTGAATTAGGTGTACCAAAAAATTGAAAGTAATGGAATCATTTGGGGATTAGACAGACCTGATAGTTCGATTTGAAGCTAGCAAGCAATCGACAAAATACGTGATAGTTATCATGATCAGACAGGCCTGTTTAGAAAGAATTGCAACGTAGTTGAGAATAACAATGAACTTTTTCGAAATATTAATATATAAACCAGCAATAGATCAGAAAGTTTCTGATTTTTAAAAAATGCTTCCCGAGTTCGGGAGAGGCTGATTTTTTGGCAGCAGACCTAAAAGTACGCAAAGTTAAGCTTTGATTTTACCTATTCCAGTTTGTAGAATTTCTTTGGTTCCCATCATAAGGTGACTCAAAAACTTTCCACGAGAAGAATCATTCGTAAACGTGGCTCGCCTTACGGAAGTCAAACATACTAAGCACTCTAGTACCTGGAATTCAGAATTCGAGAAGCCCGTCACTTAAAATAAATGGATAAAGCTTATAAGTTTTTTGCATATTAGTCAACTTTTACACTGCAGATTTATGAGGATCGAGACTACAAAGCATCACAAACCTCCTTGAACATCTGATTCTGAGAAAGTGCATAATAATCAAAAAATATCTGCACTGTTAAAGGATCTTCAAGTGTTTCCCTCCAAGGAATTGGAATCTGTGAATTCGAAGACAATAAGTTTTTCGCTTAATAAGCCCATCAACACTGACTCAGAAATGAAATCGAGGTATCTGCCCTGACTCGTTTAATATATATACCTGAATTGTACCAATATCATTTGAACTTCCGTCACTTGGTGACAACGAAAAGTCAAATGACAAACAATTGAGGGAAAGCGAGACAGCCAATCCCTGTAAATTACTTCCAACTGAAAGTGTTTGGCCAAGATAGAATATCACATGATAATTTATAGCAAACTTGATATGCCTATCGAGCTAGAGATAGTATTACCGTCACTTTTAAACTTTTGCAGTGAACTTAACGATATCTGAAAAATAACGAGAAGTTGTCTCTCCTTGAAAGTGCTTGATATCCTACGTTGGCGAGCATTGGCTAAAGCAGAATTGACCTGATAATCCACCAAACGGTTAACAAAAAAAATATTGAGTTCAAATATATATCTACCCTTTAAGATTGTGAATTACATAAGATAAATTAAACTAATCAGTATAAAATAAAATTTGAAAAGATTGTCAGATTTCTACCAGATAAGATAGTCAAAATTTTGAGAAAATGATATTAGTATACAGTTTTAATTTACTCAGTTGCAACTGTGAAAGGACAGAGCACAAGTAAGTAGACACTTGACTTTCGGCCTTACTATTTTTCATTGGCAGGTGAATTAAATGCAGATCTTGAGATAAATAAATGACCAAAAAGGGTTTTGTTGCTGATAGGATATGGGGTAATAGATGTTAAATGTAATTAAATCCCAGAAGGAGAGAATCTAATCAACTTCTTTTAATTATGAGAGAAAATTCACAAAAGGCTTACTTTTCCTCAAAAAAGTCTAAAGCAATTAGTCCAATTATGGACTTATCTATAATTATTATTATTTTTATTTCAGACTAAACAACAACTTCGGGTGCAAAAAATTATAAGCTACATCAGAGAACGAAATTTATTTCCATATCAAGACCCATAAAGCTGCCAACTACATAACTATATAGATCAACCACAAGAGCTACATATAAATATTAAAAAAATCACAAAGCAGAAGGAAAACTCTGTACAGTGAACATAGTCGGCGAAGCAGTTCAAAACAACAATGCGGAGCGAAAAACTCTAGTGGAGACTCCTATTTATGAAACACAATGAATATTTACATAACCTTTCAACAACAAAAAAAAAGCAGTGTGATACCTGATTCATCTCTGCTATAAGCTGAATCAATATCTTCAAACCAATGGCATAGTGACTTGGTCCCTGGACAAACTTATTATGTAAGTACCTTAATAAATGAAGTAAAAATAAGTGGCTTGAGAAGCTATAGCTCTTTATAATTAACCTGCCAAAATGGATCGAACCACATAAAAAGCAGTATTCATACACACAAACCAAAAAAATTAAGAATAACAGATTCAGGAACAATGAGTAATCACTAATCTCTAATATTAGCTTTGATTTTTATTCGTCCCTTTCTTTTGCAAGTCCAGACATGTTTGGACTTTGAAAAAATTTAATTTGTATTTTTTTGTAATAATGATAACTCAAGAACAACAGAGAACTAGATCAATTATCCTACATACGAATCAACTATCTTTATACCCTACAACATAATGAAAAAGAAACATATTCTTCCCAATGCTAAAACATTTCCTTAATATACACCCATCTTTTCTCAATGGAAAATTTGTTATTGTTCACTGGCCAGCAAGAGAAGTCAAGAACAAAACTAGCTGCTGAAAAGTAGCTTCCATGGTTAAATTTTGGAATGGCTATAGCCTCTCCGTGGAAATAGACCAAAAACCACTTTGCGTGGAATATTACCAAGTATATAATTCACTGTTTTCCCGAGATCTTCATCATATGGAGATAATAGTGGGAAACATCATCATAGTACCAATTAAACATACACATTCAAAAACGGTTAAAATGTATAGAATCTAGTTTCCATGTGATAGCTAACTTGGTAAAACCCTACCAAGTACTATTCCTGTGAGACCAACTTTATCTTTTGAAAAATGGTAAAAGCGAACTACTTCCTCCAGAATTAGTATTATGAAAGGTGTTCATTAGCTTTCCTGGACATGAAAACTCGCGCTATTTGACCTCACATCTCCAAGATCAACAGCAAATTGCTTGCCAAAATGCTTTGAGAGTAAGATATGCAGAATTCAAAAGCATAGCCAGCATTCATTGACTGTCTTATGTCACTAGTTGAGCCTTGTGAGAAGTAAATATCAAACTTAATATTTCACCTGTTAATGTTAGAAGATTTTCATGTTGCCACTAAACTAAATTTCCTAACTATGTCACTGCCCTTGTAAAATAAAATATGGTTCAGGCTCTCAATGTATATCAATAAATATCTAACCATGCCCTTATAAGAACAAATTCTTAGTTCCGCTGCAAGGCCTCACATGAAGTAACCGTATTTATGTCAATTACAAAGAACTGGGTATCCTTACTTGATTTATATTTATGAAACAATTCCTAAAAATAGATTGTCCTTGTTTTGTTACTAGCACATAAAATTAAATGAAAAAATATAAGATGAAAATGGACATAAAACGGAGAAAATTAGATCCTTTGCGCAATTTAAGTCAGGCGGGTGACGTGTAAGGCGGTGAATCGATTAAAGGAACCTAGGGTTCTGCCATAGTCACGAATAATAAATAACTTACAGCAATAAATGCACCAAGGAAACTATCTGAAATCTCTAATAACGGGAAAACTCAACGAATACATACTTATTAGGATCAGTGACGTTTCGTTGTGATAGTAAAAGGAAACATATTCATGATTCAAAGAATCGGTTTAAGTAAAATTTCGGCGTTTTACTAAATAAAGTAAACGGATGTGATCGGTATTACCTGATTTAAGAATTTCATTGTCTCTTCAACTACATCTTTGAATTTTTCATCGCCTATCCATCCGACCTTAGAAACTCGGCAAAGTAATTGGATGAGGGATCCAATTACAAACGGCTCCAACTTTTCTCCTCTACTTGCTAAATAGCTAAGAACATAGTTTCCTTCACACAAAGTACATAAGGTCAATTTCTAAAGAAGATAAAAGCAATTATTAGTGCATGCTAACGCAAGGAAGCTCAACCGTATATCACGGATAGCTATGCGATATGAATTTACAACATTCATATCAACCAAAAAGAGACCAACTACAGAAAAAATAAATAAACAAATAAAGCAAACAATCCAGTATAGTAAATAAACAGCATGATTTTATTAGCAAGTGAAAAGTGAATATTACGAATTTCAAGAAGGAGTTGGGAATGGAGCCGATGATGCGTCACTTGCTTCAACAAGCTCGTACTAGCCATCATCAACGCGTACGAAGTTGACGCATTATCCAAAATGTATTGGCACTGAGAGATGTAATTAGTGTCCTTCGAAAAGCACTCGAGAGTTTTCTCGGCATGAGCTCGTTCTACAGAGCTCTGCGAATTGTACAGCCTTTCACACAACACTTCCAATTGTGCCAATTCCTCCATGGTTCGGCACTCTCTTTCTCCCTCTTCTATATATATGTATACAATTTATGAATATAGAGTTCTCTCCTTTCTGATGCAAACCAATTAATATCTACAAGTTTCCCATAGATAAATGATCACTTATATATTAGACTTCTAAATGATTAAGAACATGGTGTAATTCTCAGTTCAGTTCACGCTGTTGAATAATTGAATGCACAGAAAATTCAGTCTTTTACACATGAAGGTACTAAATAAGAAGAATATTAAAGTGGTAATATATTACTTAGGTTACGAGTTTATTACAAACACAAGAATGTAAATAAGTACAATCACAAGCCAAACAAAATGGTGAGGCAACTTGTCATCAGCAAAGCAAACCTTCAAGCCTAGTTATACAGATCAATTGGCAACTCAAACCCTGATATACCAACAACAACAACAACAAAAACAACATAAATTAATAAATAAAATATAAAATACATAATACTCCATCAGATTTTGGAAACAAAAGGAAAACCAATACAGAGACTGAAGAGAAACTAATTGCATACCAATTTTTTCTCTCCAATGCGATGGTCAGAGGTTAAATTTCTCAATCAAATCAACTATCAAGTCAAGTTCACAAGATATCTCAAAGCATCGAAATGGAAATGAAGGTCCAAAGATCAGGAAAGAAAGAAAAAAAGGTAGGCGACGTACGGAACAGCGGAGAGAAATCAATGGATATTGGAACAATGCCTTTTTCCAAGCTCCAATTTAAGTCAAATGAAATCAACAGTCTTTTGAGTCAAATGAAGACTCGAGACAAGCCTAGGGTTGTGGAGTCGCAGAGAGAGAGAGAGAGAGAGAGAGAGAGAGAGAGAGAGTTCTTGGTTGGTTGCAAGAACGGCTTCGGTGTCCAAGAAGACGATGAATTCGGTATTTATACGCCGTAGCTTTTTACACGTGTCGTTAAATGTAGAATTTTTTTTTTACTTCTTGCTTTTTTCAGGTATAATATTGTCTGTCCGTATCTAAACAGTTTTTCGCTTGTTATAATTTTGCAACACGCTGACCTTCTATACCTCAGCAAGCAGCACTTTAAGATCAACTCGGGATGAAAAATAATAAAACTAATCACGTAGCTACTCAAGATTCACCAGACGATTAAGCCCCTTAACAAAATTACACTTTTACTTAGATTAAAACAATTCTCTTACTTTTACTTTACAAAAAATTCAAATGAAAGCCTTGAAAGAATTCACTTTAGTCCCGCTCAGTTTAGAGTATAATTTTGGCGTTCCCGTTTGCAAGCCTGAATTTCAAGTTTGACACTCATTTTATTATGGATGATTTGACTAATTTTTGTCCTCACCCCATGCCTCCTCAAACCTAAAGTGAAGGATGTCTATGTTCTGAAATTTACAACCTTACATAATGTCTCCCTTTGTAGATAGTAATAGGGATGCAATGGTCGGAATCTCATAAATTAAGATGTTGGAATATAAAAGTAGTTGTAGCGAAATATGAAGGACGTTGGTATTCACGAGGAGATTTTCACCGTACAGAAGTTGTAGACCCTTTTGGACATTTTACAAAACTGATATCATCGGGCTCACACTTTTTTATGCAAGCTTCGCCATTAAAACAGGCATTTTCATCCGCATGTTAATCTCAGCGAAAGATTTAGAAATGATGAAATAATGTAATAAGATTTTTTTTATTTTGAATGTCATAATATAAGAAGATTTGAATTGGTAAATTTACCAATTTTGATATTTGGTATAAAAGGGAAAATAATGATATTAAGAGTAATGTAATTTTTTGAGATCCACCACAAGATTATACGTCTAAAGTAGGACGAATTGAGAAGAGATGGAACAAGTTCTTTAAAATTGTAATATTCAATTTACGTAAATTCGTTTATAAAATTATCATATTGTGAATTGATTTCTCTACCATTGAGAAAAATATGTATATATAAGTAAGGTTATTTTTTTATAAATATTATTTTTTTTTCATTCATATTAATTTAACAATATAATGTTATATATAATGTTATATCTATATATATATATATATATATATATCTTGGTGTAGATAATGTCATATAAATTCAAATTTAATCACATAAAGGTAAAAAGTAATTTTAATATATAAATCTAAACATTTTCCTTCTCTTATATATACCAAACAAACCAACATATGAATTAAAATACTTCCTCTTTATAATAGCAATCATGAGAAAACTATAATTCACTCTTATTTTCTTTTTTCATCATATTGCATCCGTCATTTATATTTCAAAATTTTGGTGAATTGGCACTAGTTTATAAAGGTTATTTGGTTTTATCCAACGTTTAGTAAAACTTTTGTAAATGTCCAAAACGTTTACGTGGCATATTTACTAACGTTATTTAATTACTTTTTTACCCTTTATTTTTCAGCCGATTTTTTTATTCTTTCATTTATTTTTAAAAATTATTTTTCGTTCAAACAGATTCAGCGGTTGAATTATTCCTTTTTAGATCCTAAAAAATTGTGGATATTTAATGACCAATTATTTCAGATTAATTAATTAAAATCCGTCATTAATGGCCGAATTATCTTTTACAGTTATTTTGGGAGATTTAATATTTTCAACCGATTTTATTCTTTGATATTATTTCTTTCTCGCCGATATCTTTTGCAGTTATTTTATACCAATTTCATTGCGTATTTAATCCTTAATTCCGAAGAAGAAGAAGAAGAAGAAGAAGAAGAAGAAGAAGAAGAAGAAGAAGAAGAAGAAGAAGAAAAGTTTTGTTATGAAAGCTTCAGATCATTCTCCGCCATGAAAGCTTCACATCTTTCTCCGTCATGAAAACTTCACATTCGTCGTGTTCATGTGGTTCAAGATCATTAATCATAAACAAGAGATGAAGAAATCGTTTCTAAAAAAATCAATTTATAGAAAATATTTTTAAAAAAATTAGATACAAAAAATAACATAAAGACATGTTAATTGTCGACCGATTTACATCGTTGAACTCCACAAAAACTTCTTGGTGATGATCGATTGAAGTAAATGGCTTGGGTTTGTTCGTCAATAGATTTTGATTTTAGAGATAATTTTTTTTAATGTCGGTTGTTTGAATGGGTTTGAAGTTTCTCTGTCTTTAAATCCGAAATTATATATATAAAATAATATGGAGCGGTTATTAGTTCGTAATTTACGCTGTAAATTAACTGTCGAAATTAATTATTTGAATTTCATTAAAATTTGGGCGATATTTTTTTCTGGAGAAAAATTGGAAAGAAATTTTGTTAATTAAAGGAATGAACATTTACAAAATTTTTACAAAACGTTGGACAAAACCAAATTACCAAACCCATATTGCACTATATTATACGTTAACCCTTTATATTTCCTTCATTTTGAAAAATAAGGCCTACAAGAATAGAGACAACAAGGAGTACCAAAAGAGCATAATATATTAGAGAGGTATTGCTCAGCGAGGGACAAAGAAAAACAAAATAAAAATCTTGAACAAAATAATTTTAATATTTAAATTTAAACATTATCTTCCTCTTTTATATTTATATATATATATATCAAATAAACAAATAGATAAATTATAATACTTCTTTATTATATCAATCAAGATTTGAGAATATTATAATACACCTATTTTGTTGTTTCTTCCATCATATTAAATCTATCCACTCGTATTTATTCATTTCTACCTAATAAGGTCTAAAAGAATCGAGATAATATAAAATACCTAAAGAGGATATATATTAGAGAGGTATTGCTCGAGATATATATATATATATATCAGATGGCAAGGCTCCAGTCTATTGTTGGGTTTGTCATGATCGTTGAATCAAACACATTTTTGTTTGCTAGAGCTGATTGTGTCAACAACACTAGTATACCCTTTGAAACTCTAGTGCCTGTTTCCATCTTGAATTGTGTTGTTCAAACCAGGGATGGAGAAAAACAAAATAAAAATCTTCAAGTTTAAAATTTCACTATATAATATTAGGATTTTAACTCTAAATCCAACTTTAAATAGAAAACAAGTTGATCACAAATACCTCATATGTTTGTAGTGGCTCATTTTCAATTCAAAATTATGTGCACGTTGTCAACTCACATAAAATGCGTTTAAAATCTGACGACCACTCTACAAATAAATATTTTCACATAGAATACCAAAACTAACGGACGCACCTGAAATTCTCAAAATATTCTATGGTCTTTGTATCAATCAATTAAGTTCCACAACTCAATATATATTTATTAGAACATCAATAGTGGTATCTCGTTAAATACCACTTCTATCAGAAAGTTGTTTTCTTTCACATTCTTAAATATTTTTAAAATTCTACCGAGTTTTTAATTTTTTCAATATTCGACCTACAACTAATTTTGAGTTCGTTGTTGGGTTCTTTAATACTTAACATTTTCAAACTATTTTTAAGTTTATTTTTTATCATAAACATTTTAATATTTAATTTTTTATTTTGAAAATAGCATTTATATATAATTTGAATTATTTAAAAATATAATTGTTATACAACTTTTGTCGGTATATCTGTTGGTATATCAATAATAAATTTTTGGTATCATCGATAATCGAGTATAAATATTTTTATAATATACTAATCGATACACTCGTTGGTACTCGATATACCTTGATTATAATTGAACACTAACAACCAACCCGATCTTGATAGTCAACCTTGATAAACGAGTTCTACGTCAATTAAGTTTTAGGAGTAGTAGACTAGATATGCATCCATTTGTTTTCAGAGAAATTGAGTTGTTTAAAACGTGGGTTATTAAGTAGTATAGTTTCATAAACATATGGTGTTTTTAATATGGCCAACGTTTAGTAAAATTTGTGTTAATGTACATGTAGAAGTTTTACAAAGTCTTTTGAACAGTTTTGACCAAAGTTTTCTTCCCGCTCAATTTCATTCCACGTCATTAAATGCTAAAAAATAAATGAAATTGCGAGAATTAAGGATGCAGTTACTGCACAACTAAACACGTCAATAAATAAAAACGAAATCGACTTATTCAATTTAGAAAATAACATTTTAATTACCATGCCCTTTCAATTCCAATCAAACCAATTCGATTTCTCTCTCTCCTAAAATTTATCTCGACATTTTCTCTCAATATAATCTAGAAACCTTTAAATCGATGGCTTCATTAGGAAGAAAAATAGTGTTTCTGACGGCAAACCAACGCTCACAATCATTCTTGATGGCGAACCAATACTCCTGACGTCGACGAGTTAACCTGAAACAGATACATAAAATTATGTGAACCTTACTAGCATGGTGTGTGTTCCGGCCCCATGGTGTAGTGTCTGTGTCGCTCTGCCTCGCTACCGATAGCGTTGATGGTGCTACCGAGCCCAGCTACATATCTCCTAGACGAGAAGGACGAGAGAGGACATTAATCATCTATTTTAATTTTTGTTTTTTTTTCGCTTAGAGTTTGATATTCTGTGTTTATCAAATTTATATTACAAAAATTTGGGTTAATGTAAATCGAGATTTATTTTTTTGCTGCGAAATCTGGAATATTAGTGTACAGTATGTAAATAGGGGACACAATAACGTGTAAAACAACTTTCAATTTATAAGAATTTACATCATTTTAAAATATATTATCTTCAATATTCTGGAAATTGACGTGTAAAACGACTTTAAGTGTACAAAAATTAATCAAAATTCTGATAAAATAAGAGCTTTGAAAATATAATAAAAATGGAGATATTATTCTAACGAGAGAGAATTATTAATTAATTTTCCATAATATTGACAATAAACAAATCCATAATTTTATTTCCAAAATTATAAGATTTTAGAACCTTATATGAACTAAATCCATGACTTACCAAATTAAATAAAGAATAATTTTATATCCAAAATTATAAGATCTTAGAAAATTATATGAACTAAATCCATGATTTACTAAATAAAAATCATCGAAATTGAAATAAATTAACTTCCCAAATTAAATTAAACTACAAACTCATGTAAAACTTAAATTTTAAAAGCGACTTGGGCCATTAACGCGTAAAACGACTTTCAATTTACAGTAATTTATAATATATTTTCATCTTCGAGAGGTTGGGAAAATGACAAAAAACTGTTCGAAATTCCCAGAAAATGAGAGAGAGAGAGAGAGAGAGAGAGAGAGAGAGAGAGAGAGAGTACGCAGTAATGAATAAAATAAATGTTAAATTTGAAAGAGATAGAGGAAGTTGTAATTAATTAGCCGATATTATCATTAAATAAAAAATAAAATAACTTTCCAAAATTATAGAATCACACTTAATTTTAGAAATTACATGTTGACTTTCCAATTCTAAATCGGCACTTTAATGAATTGACTTCAGAAATATAAAGAAATTCAAACTTGTAAATAATGAAATTCAAATTTTGAAATAATTTTTTTTAAAATTTGGCCGCGAATTCGAAGAGCAAAATTGTAAAACCACATGATTAATTGATGTCCACGTTAGCACTAGGGTCATTAACACAAATTTAATGAAAACGTTGCTCATTTTGAAAATGATGTATCAAACGTTGGCCATTTCGCCAATTTGTTGTTAAAATAAAATTATCAATAGTTAAATTGCCACCTCTCATGTATTAAGGTCGACCACATATACGCTATTCATCAAATGTATTCTTATATAATATAAAATCTAATAAAATTTGACATGAAATATCATAATTTCAAAATATACGTGTTGTCATAGTGAGATGAATTTTTTTGTTTTTATGTGTGATAAAATTTTATTATAAAAAATATTTGCAAAAACATAAAAAAAAAAATTCATTAACAAAACTTTGATCAATTAGAGTATGTATCAATTGATCGCATTATCTTATAAAATTTATATATGTGATATGTCGTAGTCAAAATTTTATTTAAAACGTTTTTCTTAATTTTTTTCCACATATATTTCATAATAAAATTTTATAATATAATTTCACTCCATTTGAAAATTCCCCTATCATATATATTTACCAACATGACTTGATTGATGCTCTGGTTTACAAAATATAGTTTATCTTAACACACCTACACCCAAAATAATTGATTCTATAAAAATGAATTAGAGTATTGGTATTGTATTGGTTAACATGATAGTGAAATTGATATCAATTCACAAGTACTTAAGAATGCCCCATATAATAATAATTAGAACGACAACAGCCAGAATGAGAAGTATTAAGGATGAACAACCCCCTTTGGTCTTCCTGTTCAGCACACCCAGTCTTCCTTTTAATCTCTGCATTGACATAACACACTTCCATCCATTTATACAATTATAATTAATTAGCTAAGATCTACTTTTTTTAAGTTAACCAGTGGTTCAATTTCTTTAAACCAAATTCTATAGTTTTTGGCAGTGTCTACAAATGGTTTAAATATATATACATGGTATAACACGATATTTTGTGCGTCTTTAAATTTTGACTATTTCACTTTATAAATATATTTTAATTATTTTAGGTATTCATTTAATTTCACAACTGGCTGCTTGGCTAGAAGATCCAAACAAACAAAACAATCTGTACTTGATAATAACACATATGTTACTTAAAAAAAAACTAAATAATGTTTAGCTATATGTAACCTGTTAAGCAAGAAATCAACACATTTTTTGTATAATAAGTTCAATATAAAAAGTTTTAAAAACAAAGGAAAGAGTCTCCAACCTGTAAGCGGGAATATGTTGATTCGACGTGCTCGTCAATGTTTTCCTGCGTATCAAAAGAGAAAAAAAAAATCATCAGACTTTCCAAGATCACATAAAAATTGGAAAATAATACACTATAATTTTCATGATAGAATCGCTTACAATGAGTCTTGAGTGCAGGTCGAGTTCTTCATTTACTGCCAAGGCAATGTGCTTGGTGCTAACGACCGTCTCTTCCAACTTCGCGAGCTCTTCATCTTGATCTGAAATGATTAAAGTTGAGAAATGAAGGAAATATATTTTACATCATAGCCATTTGAATTTAACTAATTACCATAATAGCCAAGTTTGAAGTTTTTGCTGAAGAATAGTCACACTTACATTGTAAAAAAAAATTAGACAATAAATCAATTTGGTGCTGCATATGAGCAATTTTACCAGAATAAATTTTGCTCTCTTGCAAAATTCATTAATTTGAACTGACTAATAACACCATGAACTCGAAAAAATACGGAAGATATTGCACACCTTTTACGATTTGTTGTTGAAAGCCTAGAAGATCTTTGTCCCCCAATACTTCAGCGAGCTTCATGACGTTGTTCTGCTTTCTATCGATCCCGAGCAAATTGTCTCTGTCGGCCGAAAGTGACATGTTGAGCATCGGAGCCATCTCGCCCGCTCTCAAGCTCAGACATGATAACGTATCTCTTCGTCGGTTCATTTCCCTCGTTGTTCTGTTCCAAGTTCAACAATACAATTTGTCAAAAAAATTGTGGAATTCCTCACAAGAATCATTCATTTCAATAATCACAAAACATAAAGCTATCTCGTCTTTTAAAGCGCATTTTGCACAAATAGACTCGTAACAAATGTCCTTAGATTGAATAAATAAATAAAAGTTTTTGGTACGGATGACTTTCAGACGAGACTTTTCGCATATTATAAATGCATCCAGAGACAATATTTTAGCTACTTAATCGACTTTCAGATGATTGCTTTTTCTACTGTCAGATGCGAAAAGATCGCATCTATGGGCATTCAATTGTCGCATCTGAATGTAATATATGTACTAGTGATTCATTGGTCACATAAACACTTTCAAGATATATGCTAGCATATAATGGGGAATAATATTCAGTCATAATGATAATAGTTTACATTCTGTAGTCGGTCTGAAGACCGGGCAAGAGCGAGTGTAAAGTCTCGAGCTTTGTTCTGAGTATCGTCATCTTCCTCCGAGCGGTCGACATGTGGCGCTGAGTCTGGGGCCCCGAGAGTGGCAACGAGCTCCTTTGACCTAACATCTCGTTTACTTCTTCCGCAAGCTTCGATGCGTCGCCTATCTCTCTCATCCACGGATCCAAAGAAGGCGAACCCATTTCTTTGCACCTATAAAATAAATTACAAACATATTCCGAGTCGCAATTAAGACAAAGTTTCTCAAGACAAACGAAATTACTTTTGGGATTTCTTCTTTGTTGTTGGAGCTCAAAATTGTATAAAATACAAAGCTCTTCTACAAATCCAATCCTATTTACAAGAATCAATTTTTATGATAAGTTTTTCTTTGTGTTCTTTTCTTCTGCATTAATACTCTCAAATAATATTAGTCTGTTTATGGTCAGGTAAAAGAACTTTACAAATACCTTTTAATAAAAGCGCTTTGTCATATAAAAATCCTAAAATAAACAAAACAAAATTGAATCACTTTTTCGTATATGGAACTTACGACGTTTTACGTTAATTGAATGAAAACCCAGCTCAAAGAGCCAACCAAAAATAAAATAGCAAAAACTAAAATCAAAAGAGAGATATAATTTTTCGTCGACGTAGTTTTCTGATGTCGTTTCATTATTCTTGATACATATGTATAGTGATTAGACTATAATGTAGAGATCGGGGATTAAAAAAAGAGAATAACAATTAAACAAAACAATTACGTACCTCTTAAAACTCGAACCTTATTTACGTTTTAATGTGTTTGGAATGATTTAGAGGTAAAAAAAGAAAAAGCAGTTATGGTGGATGAAGAGAAAGGAAGTAAATTTGGGTGAGAGAGAGAGAGAGAGAGACTAGCACCAGTTTCTAGTTTTTTCTCTTGGTTCCGTTTGGTTGTTTTGAAAAATATGAATATTTATAAGCTACGCCAAAAAGTTGGGACAAACCACTTTTATTCGAATCCCAATAGGTGAATTCGACTATTTAGGCGGATTATCTTTCTTAAAATACTATATACACGAAAAGAAAAGAAAACGTGCCTTAAAAAAAACGTGATTACAGTTCTACCCTTTTATTCAAGCCCTCTAACGACTGATATTATTTTTGTTTTCATCTACTTTTTATCCTTTTTTTAGGGATGGAGGACCTCTTAATAAATAATAATAGTTCTCAGTTAATAGTTTAATTATTATTTTACATTTTTGTTAGTTAATTAGCTAAATCAAAAGATTTTATAAAACTAATTTGCTGACCCATATTCATATATTGACATGTGAATTAAAAAATATTTTCTTATTACATAAACTAAAATATTGTTAATAATAAATAAAAATTAAAAAAAAATTATTATTGTCATGCGCTTAAGTTAAAGAAGGCATTTAGTTTATCACTAAAAATGAACTTAGCTTAAAATGTTGTATTTTATAATTTATGATGTGGCAAGTTAAGCTAATTTTATTTGAGCTTACCACTAAAGATGCTTTAAGAAGAAATTTCTCGACCAATTTTCTTTTTCTACCACGGAAAAATAGCACTATTGCTCTCTCTTACGTAATTATAAAAGACATTCATAAACTCTTAAGATCGACAATAACTTTATTATAGCACAATGTGGGATTAGACCCGAATCATATATATACCTATATTATAAGATCGAGAAAACATAATCCTAAAAAAACTATAAAATTACAAAATTGTCTTAAACTCCAAATATGGCAAATGTCTCTGGTAGAGGGGGCGAAGCGACGAACCCTCTGAAACAGTCATAATGACAAATAATAAGAATTGCAATAAGTAAAGGGTGTGAGGTCTGTAATGTCCTTGATTTTATTAGTCTAGTGAGACTCGGTTTCTCTCATTTATTAGCTTGGAAGCTTAAAAAATTACAGAAAATATTTATGGGAAAACTCAAAGTATATTGTTCTATTCTCTCTCTCACCCGGGATCCTCCTCAATGAGAATTTACATTCGTATTTATAGACCTACGGTTACCCGAATCGTTTGCTAGGGTTTCCTTATTAATCTCGAATCTCAACTACCTAGAATACGATATTTTCTCCGAGATTTACTGAATATATCGCGTAATTACCTCATTCGATTTTGACCTTTTTGATTTTCTTTCCTATTTAAACTCAACCGCATCTGTGAAGATATTTGACGACGAACTTTCCTCGCGAAGATGTCTTTCCTCGCAATGAGCTTTCCTCGCGAAAATGTTCCTCCTCGCGATGAGCTTTCCTCGTGAAGGCGTTCTTCCTCGCGACGAGCCTTCCTTGCGAAGAAACCTTTCCTCGCGAATACGTCTTTCCTCGCTACGAGCTTTCCTCGCGATGAGTTTTCCTCGCAAAGACGTCTTTCATCCCGACGAGCTTTCCTTGCGAAGACGTCTTTCCTCGCAATGAGCTTTCCTCGCGAAGACGTCTTTCCTCGCGACGAGCTTTCCTCGCGAAGACATCTTTCCTCGCGACAAGCCTTCCTCGCGACGACGTCTTTCCTCGCGAAGACATCTTTCTTCGCGTCTCGCCTCCATTTCTAGTCGTTTGATGAATAAAAACAACACAAATGGTGTTAAGATAGATTTGATGAAATCCAACTTTAACATCTCTCATGATGACATATGATCATTCTAAACAGTCCGATTCGAGAGAAGAACGCGATTCGATCCATGATGACATGCCAAGGTCGCCCCAAAGAAGATAGCAGCAACTTCCGAAAGAGGAGGGGAGAAGTCTTAACATCTAAAACAAACATTTATTTTTAAAGAAATACTTTAAGTAGTATCATATTATAAAATAGACGAATATTTTTTCATTAACTATAAATTTCATTAACCTTCAAGAAGTTATAAATGTAAAATAATATATAGCTTACATTTTTATTAAAACAAATTTTAGCGGAATACAAGTTTAAGATAGCGGTATCCATACTCATCTTTTATTTTTTCGCCACCACGATCTCAATTCAAATCGAATGCCAACGAAAATTATACATATACAAAGAGAAATTTCATTTTATGGGCTTAATAGTATTTAAAATATCAAAAGTGGGCTCACTATGACTATTCTATCTTAAAGTAGATCTTTGACACACTTTTGGACAAAAATACCCTCAGTTTCAAAAAAACTCTATTCTCTTCTTTCTCTTTCTCTTCCAGCCGCACATCCTTGGTTCTTTTTCTTCCCCAAACGCTTGAAAACACTTCCGACGAGTTCAAATAACTTTGGACGTCCACGCTCGTTCTCCGATAGATTAAGATAAAAATTCCAGCCGATTCTCTTTGCTTGTCTCGTGCGGCTATGTTCTCGGTCGGGTTCGTCGGCCACGCTCATTCTCCGATGTCCACGCTTGAGCGAAAAAGAGGTTCGTCGGGTTGGTCTCTCTTCTACAATGAGTCTACAAGTGAAAAAGGTATGTTAAACCTTCGTTTAGGGATGAGATCTTAAAATATTTAGGGTTTGAACTCGGGACTCTTAATAACCCAGAAATTTTTGGTGGTTGTATGAAGTTTTCGATGGTTTTGATAAAAATTCGGATGGGTTTGAAACTATTTCCGATGGTTATGAGTTTTATAAAGTTTCCGATGATTTTGAATAGATTTCCGATGGTTTTGAGTATTTTTCTGATGGTTTTGAATAGATTTCCGATGGGTATGAGTTTTATAAAATTTCCGATAGTTTTGTATAGATTTCCGATGGTTTTGAGTATATTTCCGATGGTTTTGAACTGATTTCCGATGGGTGTGAGTTTTATAAAGTTTCTGATGGTTTTGACAGGAATTCCGATGATAAGTTTTTAATGACAATGTTTTTAAGTTTTGAGTATGTTGTGATGTGTTTTGATAAGTTGTGAAGTGTTTTTTTTTGACAATTTTGATGATTTTATAAGAGTTGTGACTAGTTTATTAGGTTTATTGAGTTTTTGACAAGTTTCTTGAGTTTTAGACAAGTTTTTCACAACTTTATTGAGTTTTATTAAGAAGTTTTATTATTTTTGATATGTTATTTATGATAAAATTCCGATGGGTTGTCTCGGATAGGTTGTGATGATGATTTTTTGATATGTTTTTTGATAAGTTTTAAATTGTTTTGATGATGAGTTTTTTAACAAGTTTTTAATGACAACGTTTTTAAGTTTTGAAGAGTTTTGACAACGTTTTGAGTATGTTATGATGTGTTTTTGATAAGTTGTGAAGTGTTTTTGACAATTTTGATGACTTTATATGAGTTGTGACTAGTTTATTAGGTTTATTGAGTTTTTGACAAGTTTCTTGACTTTTAGACAAGTTTTTCACAACTTTATTGAGTTTATGAAGAAGTTTTATTATTTTTGATAAAATTCCAATGGGTTGTCTCAGATAGGTTGTCATGATGATTTTTTGATATGTTTTTGACAAGTTTTAAATTGTTTTGGTGATGAGTTTTTTAACAAGGTTTTAATGACAAGGTTTTTAAGTTTTGAAGAGTTTTGACAACGTTTTGTATCTTGTGTAGTTTTTTGTTTGTTTATGTTTTTTAATGTTTAGTTTTAGTTTATTGTTTATGTTTGTTTATGTTTATGTTTGTAGGCGAAATTGAAGTACCTTTGCGACAAAAGATTTCCGGGTCGCATTACGTACGCTGGGTCGAGTATGTTGAGGCACGTGAGTGAGAGGTTTACCGCTCTTGAATTGGCCGATCGACTTCGAGATACTCCTTTCGCTCAGTTTTTTTTGTGAAAGTCCGTTAAGTTTCTCTTCGGTGCTCGTCCACTCACTTCTTGAACGAAAAGTGAAACCATCTGTACAAGGAGAAATTCATTTTGGTTTGGGAAACGAAAGAGTGCGTTTCGGCCCCCTCGAGTATGCTCTTGTGACCGGTCTTTCCATGGAGGATGGCCCCACCAAGTCGGAACAAGATGCGCATCGCAGCGATAAACTGTTGAACGACTACTTGAACGCGAAGAAAATTCTAACGTTGGACTTCATCCTCTTGATGATGAATGCATGTACAGCTCCCTTATGCCCCTCTGATCGAACAACTCGCGAGCAACTGTGTAGACTCTCGTAAGCTGTGATCTTCCACATACCAGACCACTGCATAACACCTCTTAGTTTCCACGTGCACATGTCATTCTTGCAAATGATATACCATCTTTTTGTCGAAGAAGACTTCACCCTGAATTCAAAGTTCTGTTTCATTGCGTATAAATGCAAATCTCGTTTCAACGCTTGTTTGTTCTCAAACTCTTTCCTAAGAAATATTTCTTCCGAACTCCCTGTTATTTCAACAAAATATTAATACCATATAATATTTCAAAATAAGAAGTTCAAAATAATAATTTCACCTGTTGAAGAAGTTGGAAACTGAGATGGTTCTTCTTTCATAACGTCATCGGGCGTGAAATTTGGAGCTTGCCAAGAGTAGGGACCGTCTTGATAATCTATCGCCGGCGATTCATGTGATGATGGTACCTCACTAAATGGTACCGGTGGTGCTGCCAATTCTCGTACGAATTTTTCATATTCTTCACGAGTCGCAAACTCTTCATTCTCATCTTCATAATTCGCGTGCTCTTCATGAGTCGCAAAATATTCATTCTCATTTTCAACTTCCTCTTTTCCATCACTATCGCATTCGTTATCAATGTTTACTTCACCAACTTTATGCGGATTTATTGCATGACTAAGTCTATCAACTGGGCCAAGGGAATCTTCAATCATGACAAACTTCCCTTTAACAGTAGTATGTTGATTAGGTGCCACAACGTTTTTCGACATCACTGTTACACATAGAGGGAACTTCTTATGATTCCCGTGCTTCATAAAATACTTCACATCCGCATTGTTGCTCAAAAAAACCGGAGCCATACTAATCGTATCAACTGGTGTACAGGACTTCAAGTTTTAAATCATACTTGAAAGAGTCTACGCTCAACTTCTCGTACGCCAACGTCTTTAGTTCCACGTACGTAATGTACTTTGGTACCTCAACACTCAAGGTCCTTGCATTATTGTACATCCATAAGTTCTTTTGTTTCACCCAAGTGCCGTTACACATCATGTACACTGCAAGAAACAATTGAAAATGTCAAAAAACATGTCACCATCGGAAACTTATCAAAAGTCATCGAAAATTTTTGTTTAAAAAGTTATCGGAAACTTATCAAAAGTTGTCAAAAGTCATCGGAAATTTTTGTTTAAAAAGTTATCAAAAGTCATCGAAATTTTTTGTTTAAAAACTTATCAAAAGTTATCAAAAGTCATCGGAAATTTTTGTTTAAAACTTATCAAAAGTTATTGGAAATTTTAGTTATCAAAAGTCATCGGAAATTTTAGTTATCAAAAATTATCAAAACTCATCGGAAGATATCGGAATTTTTTTTATTTTTTGTATGCATTTCATCGGAAATTTTGATAAATTTCATTTTAAACCATCCGAAATTATCGGAAAAAAAAACCGGGTTTCAACTAAAATGTAGTTCTACCATCCTCGCCCATTCAAAACTTAGATCTATATGCATAAAAATCAAAACCATTACATAAAGTTAGGAAACGTACCCATTATACAATGATATTTAGCTCACAACACAAGGATTTAGTGTTAAGTTCTGAAGAGAGAAGTTGAATTTGTTGAAGAGTAGTAAATATGAAGGAGTGAAAGAGAAGAATAGGTTTAAACACATTCGGATGGTATTTTTGTCCGAAAATAGGTCAAAAGTCTAATTTAAGATAGAAATGACATAGTGCGCCCACCTTTGATATTTTAAACACTATTAAGCCCATAAAATGAAATTTCTTTATAAAAACAAGTGAGCTATAGGTAATTGAAGTTCATATACATCTAACAAAATTTATTTTTATATCATCATGTTATCAATATTATTATTAATATTGAATGAAATAGAAGACAAAATGCAAAGAATTAAGATGAACATAAACCAGATGTAGAAAACCGGTAATAAAGATGTAGATTCGTCGAGGCCCGTTAGACGGTTTCCTTGAAGCTATTAATCGGCCTCCACAGGTGTTGGATAAGATGGACGATAGCCTCCCATGATACAATTACGACAAGACAAGCTTAGCACCACTCGGCTTGTCTTCAACGAACTTGAACCAAAGCGCCGAGCTTCCACCGGACTACAAAGAAAACCAATTTCGGAGTGGGAGAGAGAGGAGAGTATGAGAGAGCAATGCTATGTTTCAAAATGTGTTTTTCGGTGTGTTTAGAATGAGAAGGAGATGCTCCTTTTATAGGCGAGCTGAGTGAAGGTTACACACACCATCAACTCGGCCAATGAAAACCATTTACTCCGGAAACATCAATGCTTAAAAAAAATGATTTGCCTTAATGCTCCATAACCGGCCATTACTCAGCCCTAATGCTCATTACTCCGGCCACCCAAAGGTCACATGACCGTTTGTGTATGTTAGACGAGTAAGGTTTTATTCCCAAAATAACGCACAAGTTATTTGAGGAATTAAAACTTATTTGAAGTGATTTTAGTAATAAAAAGATAAAGTTGGGCCCGGAAAGCCCAAAGGCCCAAGAAGAGCCCAAATTTCCAAGATTCAAGGCCGAACCCGAGCCCGAGCTCGGTCCGGCCCGGCTCGGCTCGGCGGCGGCGCGTGTGCGCGCGAGGGGTTAGAGCTAACCCACTCACACTCTCCCCCCTTACACTTAGATGTCACTTTAAGGACGGGAATCACTTATAAACCCTTCATCAACACACATTCCCAACCTATGTGAGACTCTTTTATTACACAACCTCTCACTTATCTAAACACATATCATATGTGATTTTTAGCATTCTTTGAGCATCAATTTTTCATTCATTATAAACATGATTTTGGCAAATAAATACTCAATCTTATACCCATCGCAACGAGGAATAAAAATATGAAAAAATTATCCAATTCCGTTGAGTGGACCCCACTCAAATATTTGACCGAAAATCATTAACACACTAGGTAAATTCTAATTTTTACCTTTTATTCCAACACATCATAAATCAAACTTAATTTATTTTTATTAAGTGTAACATTGTTAATGTGATGCAATTATATTATTACTTGCTTTATCAATTCAGAGAAAGCCATGTGTATTGTATCGTGTAATGTTTATGGAAAGCAATAACTAAAACATTGATTTTGTCATTCTTGAACGAGTACGACTCGTTCAACTCATTTTATCAAGGCATAAAAGTGTACGAGGTGGTCGCAAGAACCAGCTATGAGATGAACCAATACGTTACATGCTTAATGTTTTAACTTACATATTTGTAGGTTATTTGCATGGTAAAGTTTTTTAAATAAAATAATTATAATAAATACTTGTCATTATTTGGAGAAAGCTTATAGAATTTTGAAGTACTTACTTATCTAATAAGTTATATGTCATAAAAATAAGCAATTACATGTACATTATTTAAATCATAAACATCCGTATAATTAAATATTAATTCATAACATCATTTAAAACTAATTCGCATAGTTGTTCTATGACACACCATTGAATTTTCTTATACAATAAATTTAAGTAATTCTACAGACAATAATTTTGTCTTATTAGCACCATCTAAAGCAAGAGGAATAAGCGATTTTTGGAAAGTGCACAATTGCTATAAATTTTAAGTATATCATGATATAAGAATGTGTACGCTCTTGATTAAATTAAATAATGTATAATCTAAAAATCATTTTGTGTAATTGATTCATAAAACATGAAATTAAATTATTTTTCATGATAAACTTTGAAATACACACAATATGGTAACAGTTTATGTGACAATTTACAAGCACAAGGAAGACGACAGTAAAATAGTGCATAATATAGTAAACAATACACACAGTTGGTAATCCAGTTCGGAGCGAAGTCTCCTACATCTGGGGGGGTGATAACCCGGTGGAAATGATTTCACTATGATAATAGTTCTCAGTATAATTGGCCTTACATGAACAAGATACACATCAATGCCCAAATACTAACTATAAAGTGAAACCTTAATTCAGTCCTCCCCCTGAATTAGTGACCCTTTACAGATCCACCAAAGACACACCTTCACGTGTTCTTTAATCACTGAAATCTTAAGAGCGTGATCAGTTCATTCACGCAGAAACACAAAACCAAACACGAACCGATTACATTGGGTAATCCGATTCTACAGTGCTTTCGTTCAATACAAAAGTTTTCCAGCCCGCCAGTCTTGCACATCTAGAAAAGCTATTGATCAAACAAAAACAACAAGGACGCAAGAGGCTGCAACTTTGCATTTTATAGCGTCCAAACAAGGACAGATCAAAGTTATTGTTTCATCACGAAGTCAACGATCAGCTTCCGGGATGAAGGGATCTTTGATAGTGCCATTAACCGATATCCACAAACTTTCTAAATAAGGTGAGCTGAATCACAGAAAGTCAGGAAAGTTATCATGACAGAATATCTCATAAATATTCAGTTAAATTTCTTGCCTAATAAAAATAAACCAATCACTGAAAACAATCCCAGCGTAATAACAAGCTCCCCCTTTGGCTATTTTTTAGGCAAGCTCACAAGATTCTTTTACCATGAAATGAATCTCAATTAACTGAAAACATCTCCCCCTGATTGCCTCAAAACATATAACAAAGGCAAGGATCGACCAAAACAGAGGGAGGGACCAGGAAAGTATGAAATACCACACAAAAGATGAAGATATATCATAAGTCTTGAAACATAAGCAGACAGTATCACAAAATGTCAAGAAAACCTTACAGACAACAACAGAAGAACAAAAGTCCAGGCTAGAAAATAATCAGACAAAACAGAAGAAAGAACGATCAAGTAGAGACAGAGTCAGACATTGTTTCATCATTTTGAGCAGCAGAGGAGGAAGCAGTAGCAGATTTCTTCATCGTCTTGATTATGTTGTCCATAATCCATTTGCGCTTGGAAGAAGTTGCAATAAAATCCTGAAGAAACTGAGATTCCTGAAGCAAAAGCTGATAGGTATCCTTCTGTTGTGAAATACTGAGAGAGACACGAACATCCTGAGCCCTGTCACCAGCAGGAGGTTGAGTGGGAGGATCAATGTCACACACATTACGACCTTCAAAATGCTTATGATGGAACTTGAGTGGAAAGGAGATCTTTCCCTTTATGTCATCCGGACGAAGTAGGTCCCTACTTTGATCAAGCAGAACCTTGGTGACAAGAGAGGGAAAGCCAATAGGGATTTGAGCAGCGTAAGATCTTGTATGACGGACGAAATGATCATACACAATTGCACCAAAATCAAACCTGGCATGAGTCCCGATTTGATAGATCATCCGAGCAGATTCGAATGAGCAGAGAGAACCATTCGAAGTAGGAACCCAGGAAGTAGCAGCAATGCGATAAAGGATTGAGTATTTGGCGGTAAGCTCAGCAGCAGAAAGACCCGTCTTTCTAGGCCAAACAACTTTCTCATTTCTTGTAAGAACCTTGGAAATTGTGTCTCTGCTGGGAAGAGGGTCACAAAGAGTAGAAGCAGATCGATCCAAGGTTGTGTTAATCAGAGCTCGAGTGAACTCAAACATATGACCACAGAGATAAACATTTCCATAATGAGGGCGATCAGGAGAGTCCATATCAGGAGACAAGCTGATGATGAACTCCTTAACAAGTTTCAGGCAGTATGGTCCCACATGACAGACAGTCGACAACAGACCCGACTCTTGCAGCAGATCAATGATCACAGAGAAATTTTTAGTGTCAATAGAGAGCTCACGTTCAGGGAAGATAGTGCGAGCATAGACAAATTTCCACTTCGCACTTGAGCCTCAGTGCGGAACGAGACATTATCCAGAGGAGCAGGAGGAACATTTTTCAGAATCTTCATTCCATCCGTGTACTTATTTCTTTCCAACACAGGCAAAGGAGAGTCATCAGAAGATTCATCCGTAGCAAAAGGAACTTGCTGAGGAGTTTGAGCAGTCTGATTCTTCTTCTGAGACAATTTAGAAATCTTCTTCATCTTAGGCTTCTTAGCAGCACGTTTTTTTATTCTTCCTAGTATCAGAATGGTGATCAGGGGACTTATTCTTACAAATGAGAGAACCCTTCTGAGGAGTGGAAGTAACAGAATTAGTTGCTGGGGTCTTTTCGCGAGACTTAGTAGAGGAGACGGAGTCTGTGGGATGATTTCTCACAACTGAATCAGGGACATTCTTGAGTTTCTTCTTAGCCGTACGAAGAGCACTCAAAATCGTATCATCGTCATCAGGAACAAAATCAGAGGGAGACAGACCCTTTCTCTTAAGACCGGACTCAGAGTTTTCAACAGATACTAACACAAATTTGTCAGAACAATTTGGTGTAACATTTGTGATTTTATCTTTTTCGTCATTCAACCCCAAAAATCTATTGATGATTTCCATATCAGCATAGCCAGGAATGACATTCAGAGGAATAATCATATCAATATTATCAGGACACAGAGTGTGAGTACTTGACATTCTCTTCGTCGAAGAGTGATCTTGAGAATTAACAGAAAAGTTTGGAGTAGTGGCGGACACCGTCTTCTCAGAAGAATCACTTGAAGGAGGACCAGTGATGTCGCAGATTGTCAAGAGAGGTCTCTGAATGGAAGGGATATGTTGAGATTTTCCTCGCATAGATGCACCTCCGGCCTGACCATCGGCACAAGCTGTGGAGGTCTGTCCCAAACCCTTGGACCCGTCGGATTTTGCATGATCGTGAATCACCCTTCGAGGCTTGTTCTTCTTCTTCATTTTCGTAGTCTTGCGAGGGAAGGATGTATGAATTCCACTTCACGTTCCAACCATTCTTCTGACAAAATAAATTTCAAAACACAGACGGTAACTGGAACTATTTGAAATTGGACAGTTGAAACCGCTACGATCAAATGAGTTAATGAAAGTGAGACAAGTCCGCAACAAGCTTATTGAGAAATGAACCATCTCATGCAAAAAGTAATGAAAACGACATATGCTCATGTCGTATATACTTCCAACAGTATTGCAACCGTTGTGAGCCATAAAGACAAAAGCCCAACTAATAATCTGTAATTGCTATTTCTCAAGAACACATAGCCCAATTGGCGCACGAAGATGTAAAAATATCTGCAAGCTGTTTTTGAGTTTGAATATACTCAAGATGAACCTTTTTACTTTCAACAAGTTCTCTGATAAAATGGTGTCGAATGTTGATGTGCTTAGTCTTGCTATGCTGGACATGATTCTTATAAATATTTATTGCACTCTAATTGTCACAGAATAATGTCATGACACTTTGAGAGACACCATACTCAGCCAACATTTGCTTCATCCACAAAAGTTGAGTGCAGCTACTGCCCGCAACAATGTACTCAGCATCAGCTGTAGATAAGGAGACACAATTTTGCTTTTTGCTGAACCAAGAAATCAGATTAATTCCTAAGAAAAAACAACCTCCAGAAGTACTCTTACGATCAACAGCACTTCCTGCCCAGTCAGCATCACAATATCCAACCAGAGTTGAGGTAGTATCAAAAGAGTATAACAAACTAAGACTGCAGTTCCTGAGACATATCGAATGATCCTCTTCACTTGACTAAGATGACTAGCCTTAGGATTTTCCTGATATCTTGCACAAACACCCACTGAATAAGTAATATCGGGTCTGCTGGCAGTGAGGTACAAGAGACTTCCAATCATACTTCTATAGAGACTCTGATTAGCAAGAACACCATCTTTATCTTTAGTCAGTTTAATATGTGTAACAGCAGGGGTCCTCTTGTGAGACGAGTGTTCAAGACCAAACCGTTTGACAATATCATTTGCATACTTACTTTGAGAAAGAAATATCCCATCAGACATTTGTTTGATCTGAAATCCAAGGAACAAACTTAGTTCACCAACCATGCTCATCTCGAATTCACTCTTCATCTATTTCACAAACTGTTGGACCATGTTATGAGACATTCCTCCAAAAACAATATCATCAACATAGATTTGTGCAATCATGAGTTGATTATTTTCATTTTTCACAAATAGAGTCTTGTCAACACCACCTCGGACATATTCTTTGTGACTAAGGAATTCTGTAAGTCTTTCATACCAAGTACGTGGTGCTTGCTTGAGGCCATAGAGAGCCTTCCTGAGTTTATAGACATGATCTGGAACATGTGGATCAACGAAACATTTGGGTTGGGCAACATATACCTCCTCATTCAGATATCCATTTAAGAAAGCACTCTTGATATCCATCTGAAATAATTTGAACCGAAAATGACATGTAATACCAAGTAATACGCGTATTGCTTCTAACTTGGCAACTGGAGCGAAAGTTTCATCGAAATCAATTCCCTTGACTTGAGTATATATATGAGCCACAAGTCTTGCCTTGTTTCGGGTAACGTTCCCATGTTCATAAGACTTGTTTTTGTAGATCCGTTTTGTGCCAATTATATTTATGTGCTCAGGTTTTGGCACCAGATCCCACACAGAGTTTCTTTCAAATTGAACAAGTTCCTCGTGCATAGCATTCATCCAGAATTCATCATTAATAGCCTCGTTAACATTCTTCGGTTCAATCTTCGACACAAAGCAGAAGTTGCTTATCATCTCCCTGTAATTAACAGGAGGCTTTCTTCGAGTTTGCATAGAGTCATTGACATCTCCAATTACACTGTCAATAGGATGATTCTTTTGAATTTTGGTAGATGGAATCAATTCATGCCTGAGTTCAATGGATGACTCGGTTTTAGTTGGCACATAAGACATGTCATTTTGAGAGGAAATCTCTATAGAAGAAGAATCAGATGTCCCTTCGTTGCTAGGACTAGATGCTCCTTCGTTACCAAGATCGGTTTGTGAGGTAGTATTAGAGTCAGTTGTCGTAACATCTTGTTTGACAGTTGTGTCTTGTTGCAGAGAATCATCTATAGTATCAGGAATGTACAAATCAGTAGTATCTTTTACAACAATATTAACTGATTCCCTAATACTCTTGGTTCTCAGATTATAAACACGATAGGCAGCACTGTTTCTAGAGTAACCAACAAATAATCCTTCATCACTCTTAGGATCAAACTTTCTTCTAACATCTTTGTCTGCAAGAATATAAGAAGTGGAACCAAAAATATGAAAATATTTCACATTAGGTTTCCTTCCTCTCCAAATCTCATACTGTGTAGTAGTAGTTCCTGGCCTGATGGACACTTTGTTATGAATATGACATGCAATATTAAGAGCCTCAGCCCAAAACCTGATAGGAATATCTTTAGCCAGAAGCATAACCCTAGCCATCTCTTGAAGAGTTCTGTTCTTCCTTTCTACAATACCATTTTGTTGTGGTGTGATCGGAGCTGAAAATTCATGGGCAATTCTTTCATCTGAACAAAAACTCGAGAAACTAGAGCTCTCAAATTCTCTTCCATGGTCACTTCTAATTCTGATGACTTTTCCACTTGAGTCGCCTTTTTGTCGTTGAACAAGTCTGCAGAAACCTTCAAACACACTGAAAGTTTCTGACTTTTCTTGGAGAAAGTAAACCCAGGTATATCTTGAATAATCATCAACACAGACGAACACATATCTTTTTCCACCAAGACTCTATGTTTGTATTGGTCTCATTAAGTCCATGTGAAGTAATTCCAAAACCCGAGAGGTAGTGTTGCCTTGAACAGGTTTGTGAGAACTTTTAACCTGTTTTCCTATCTGACAATCTCCACAAATTTGACCTTCTATGATCTTAATGTCAGGCACACCAATCACAACATTTTCACTGATGATTTTTCGTAGACTTCTGTAGTTCAGATGACCAAGACGTTGATGCCGCAGTTTAGCTTCCTCAGTTTTAGTAATCAAACATGATTCAACTTTAGAATTCTTGTGTGGAGACCACATATAACAGTTATCTTGAGATCTAACTCCCTTCATAAGTCTGACATTTTGAGAAGTGGTAACAATACACTCATCGCGAGCGAAGTTAACACTAAGATTGGCATCACACAGTTGACTGATACTGATAAGATTGGCAGTAAGGCCTTCCACCAGAAGAGCTTCTTTTAAACAGTTCAGACCTTGAAAGTTCATAGTAACTTTTCCGATGATCTTTTCCTTGACACCATCTCCAAAAGTAACGTAGTAGTTATTATAAGGCTTGATCTCAGTCAGATTGTCTTTTACACCTGTCATGTGTCTAGAGCACCCACTGTCAAAATACCAATCATCATAGGTAGATGCACGAAGAGAAGTATAAGCAATATTGGCCCGATGATCATTCTTAATTCTCCAAACATGTGCATTAACATCTTTATAATGATGATCAATAGTCTTGGATTGTCTATTCAACCTGTTGATCAGACGATAGCAGTATGGACGAATGTGACCTTTTCTCCCACAGTAATGACAAATCCAGAGAGACTTGTTGACATGAGATCTCACATGTTATTTAGACGAATTGTTGTGAGCAGTTTTCTTCACACTTTGAGGAACGAATCTGGTTTGCATGGTGTTTCTGCTATAAGAGTAGCCAAGACCATTCATGTTCTTGGTAGATTTATCTACAGTGAGAATCTTATCCAGATCATCAGTTCCTGAGTTCAACATTCTGACAGATTTTATCATTTTTCCAATTCACGATTTAGACGAACAACCTCAGTCTTTAGATCAACAATGGTCTCCAGCAAGCTGGTCTTATCATTTGTTAAAGCTATGATATCACCATCATTCAGCTTGTCAGAAACATCAATCTTGTTAACATCTTCTGAACATATTGTAGAAGATAAAGTAGAGGTTACAACGATGTCTTCTTCATTTTCTTCCAGATTTGATATAACATATGTGAAGGCAAGGAAGTTATTGGTATTTTCAGACTCATTCTCATCTTCATCATCAGAAAGAGTGGCAGTATATCCCTTCTTTTGTTTGCTCTGATAGTTAATGCAATCTTTCTGTATGTGACCATAACCTTCACACTCATGACATTGCACTCATTTTCCTTTATTTGCATATTGTTTGTCACTGCTCCTGTTATATCTCTGAGATGAATTTCCACGTGAGAGGAATATTGTGACAGATTGTCACGACCTTCTAGAAGAGTACTTCGTGGGGGAAGTCGAGCAAACTTCTTCATAACTCTGTTGTAGTTTTTAGACAGAAGAGCAATAATATCATAAATATCCTCATCAGAATCAGATGATACCTGACCAGATGCATGCTTCATAGCACTTTTGAGGGCAAGATTTTTGCTCTTCTTTTCAGTTCGAGGTATGGACAACTCGTAAGTCACGAGAGACCCAAGTAATTCATCCAGCTTCATAGAGAAGAGATCTTGAACTTCTTTAATAGCAGCGACTTTCATTTGAAACCTAGGAGGAAGAGATCGAAGAATCTTTCGAACGAGCTTCTCATCTGTCATAGGAACACTAAGAGAGTAGGATTCATTAGAGATATCTCGAACACGAACATTGAATTCAACAATAGTTTCATCTTCATTCATGGTAAGAGCTTCAAGCTGAGTAGTAAGTATTTGAAGTTTGGAATTCCAAACTTTTGTAGTTCCTTCGTGAGCCACTTCGAGAATTTCACAGGCTTCCTTAGCACTGCTGCAAGTGTTAATAATTTTGAAAATATTCTTATCAACAACATTTTAAATAGCATTAAGAGCTCTAGAATTTCCAAGAGCATCTTCATCTTCAACAACAATCCAATCATTTTTAGGTTTAAGAGTTATAACCCCAGTATCTTCATTTATCACAGTAGGGTGTGACCAATCGTTAAGAACAACCTTCCATGTTCTACTATCAAGAGCTTTCAAGAAAGCACACATGTGAGCCTTCCAGTATCAATAATTAGATTCATCAAGAGTAGGAGGTCGATTAACACAACCACCTTCTCTGAAACTGTCCATCTTAACAGAAAGAAAACACACAGAAAACCACCTAAAATAAAGGTGCCTGCTCTGATACCAATTGAAATTATGTTAATCGCTTAGCCAACTGTCACACACAATATGGTAATAGTGTATGTGACAATCTACAAGCACAAGGAAGACGACAATAAAAGAGTGCAGAATATAGTAAACGACACACACAATTGGTAACCCATTTCGGAGCCAAGTCTCATACATATGGGGGTGTGTGATAACCCGGTGGAAATGATTTCACTATGATAATAGTTCTCAGTACAGTTGGCCTTACATGAACAACATACACATCAATGCCCAAATACTAACTATAAAGTGAAACCCTAATTCAGTCCTCCCCCTGAATTAGTGACCCTTCATAGATCCACCAAAGACACACCTTCACGTGTTCTTTAATCACTGAAATCTTAAGAGCGTGATCAGTTCATTCACGCAGAAACACAAAACCAAACACGAACCGATTACAGTGGGTAATCCGATTCTACAGTGCTTTCGTTCAATACAAAAGTTTTCCAGCCCGCCAGTCTTGCACATCTAGAAAAGCTATTGATCAAACAAAAACAACAAGGACGCAAGAGGCTGCAACACTGCATTTTATAGCGTCCAAAGAAGGACAGATCCAAGTTATTGTTTCATCACAAAGTCAACGATCAGCTTCCGGGATGATGGGATCTTTGATAGCGCCATTAACTTGTTGGCATAGATGCCCACAAGAAGATTGTTTATTTACATATTGATGTAATATATAAATCTTTGTAAAGTCCTTATTAGAAGATTGTTTATTTACATATTGATGTAAAATATAAATCTTTGTAATTTGCTGATTAAATTAATAAAAGTTGAAACATTCATTCATTCCTTTTTAGTTTGATTGAAGATTCATGATATTCAATAGTCTTATAGTCCTTAATCAAACCTAACAATGTATGAAGAGACAAATTTAGATTTACGTGAACAAACTCTTCATGGTTTGACTAAAACGATATATTCGCAATCTAAAGATCAACGGACTATTGATCCTAGTATGATTGTTGGAAGAATCTACGATGTCTGGTTACGAGGCATAGAGAGTTAGGAACTCTATAGTTCTTCCAGTGTGTCTTTCGAAGATACTGAATTGACCAGTGCACCTTTAGAGACAATAGAAGAACAAACCATTTAACATCTTCTATCTAAAGGTCACTATGTATGAATCGCATCATGCTTACCTAAATCCTGAAATGAGACATGTCATTTCATAGCATTAATACTCTCATTTGAGAAAGTCAAATTCTAGGTCCAATGCGTGATCTAGACAAGACATATTGGTGAGATATTAAGTTATGAAGATGTCATGAACCAACTTTGTGAAGTTCTCATAGATATGGAATTCATGTACAAGATTGCTGAGATGCAATATATATCACCTCATGTTTTATTACTTGGATTGTGAATAAATGAACTGCGCAGTGTCCAAATTTAAGTAGCGACTTTATTTGGATGAAACAATGTGACTTGTTAGCTCCTCGTCAATACATTGTTTCTAACTTATTCACAAGTACTAAAGGAGTTGAGGAAATAACAACTAGAAGGGTAAAATGGTAATTTTATAAATCCCAACTAGTTGATGATATTCATGAAGGGTAAACATAGATAACATTCAATGGATCCGCTCAATATAATTAAGTTGAACTTGAGTAGAAAATAAATTCATTTGAAACGAGAGATTCTCAGTGTCGACTCTTTAGTGGAGTCAGTTGACATTAAGCTAATACTCTGAAAAGGTTTGTGAACTTTTGAGTCCGAGTATAGAAGCTCAAGTTTTGTTCATTTGGATCCATAAGGTCACTATTACAGGTCATTAGAGTAGGATTGTTAAACTAGAAGCTAAGTCAAAATAAGTTCAAGTGTTGAACTAGACTTTTTCTCGGAAAATGTCTAAAGGGTATTTTTGTCCACAAGGACATAAAATGATGTGAATGTCAAAATAAGATTTTGAATATTTTCATTTGATGAAAATATAAATTATTTTCTAAAGCCGAAAAGTCGTTTAAGGCATTATGAAATTAATTTCGTTATTTGTGCAATTATAATTCTATAATGGGTATTTTAAGAATTGTCTTAAAAGAAATAAGGAAGCATCTAGATGCTCCTCCCCTAGGTAGACTGCGGCCAAGATAGTGCATCAAGAGGAGAGTTTATTTCCTTTTTCTTATAAGGATAATTACCCAAAAGAAAAAGGGAAATGAATTTCCTTGAGAAGGAAACAAATGTGCTAAGTGAGGAAACAAATTTCCTCACTAATGCAAGGAGTATGGCTGGCCAAACTAAGAGGGAAAGGGGAAGGGAAAATCAAATATTGTGTCATGACGACATTATACATTCATGAATGAATAATTGACCTTTATAGATTTTTCCTTCTCCTATAAATAGAGCCTCACATAGAGATGTGAAGGTTAGGCTTTTTTTTTGCTCTCTCCCTCTTTTGGCCGACCCTCTCTCTCTCTCTCTAGAAAATACTCTTCTTATTTTGCACCTAGATCCATACTTGATCTAGAGAATTAGCTTATGATCCAAGAATTGTTCTTGGTTCATATTGTTTAATAGTGCGCACACACAAATCCTTCTAAACCTCTATAGACTCTTGAAATAGAAATCTTAGGTTTCTCAAGTTCTTGTTTAGGTTTGAAGGAATCAAGCTAGAAGAGAAGATCTACCTTTCCCGAGACACTTCAAGTTTGAAGACACAAGAAAGGTTCGTATTCAAGTAGGTTTAATAATGCTTTTAATTTATAACATGTATATGCTCTTTATCTAGGTTGGTAAAAATTGTTTTACTTCTAAAATAAATTTTTATATTCCGCCATTAATATGATTAATGATAAATTTTTCTTTAACCCTAAACCTATTCCAACATAACCGATATCCACAGACTTTCTAAATAAGGTGAGCTGAATCACAAAAATTCAAGAAAGTTATCATGACAGAATATCTCATAATTATTCAGTTAAATTTCTTACATAATAAAAATAAGCCAATCACTGAAAACAATCCCAGCGTAATAACAAACTTAATACTACTAAGTATTAATATATTACATATAACAAACATAAGATATTGAGCTTGCTTTTGGTACTCCAAAGAAAAAACAAATCTTGATTGTATCATTAACTATTATTCAGTTAAATTGCTTGCCTAATAAAAATAAGCCAATCACTGAAAACAATCCCAGCGTAATAACAAACTTAATACTACTAAGTATTAATATATTACATATAACAAACATAAGATATTGAGCTTGCTTTTGGTACTCCAAAGAAAAAACAAATCTTGATTGTATCATTAACTATTATTCAGTTAAATTGCTTGCCTAATAAAAATAAGCCAATCACTGAAAACAATCCCAGCGTAATAACAAACTTAATACTACTAAGTATTAATATATTACATATAACAAACATAAGATATTGAGCTTGCTTTTGGTACTCCAAAGAAAAAACAAATCTTGATTGTATCATTAACTATTATTCAGTTAAATTGCTTGCCTAATAAAAATAAGCCAATCACTGAAAACAATCCCAGCGTAATAACAAACTTAATACTACTAAGTATTAATATATTACATATAACAAACATAAGATATTGAGCTTGCTTTTGGTACTCCAAAGAAAAAACAAATCTTGATTGTATCATTAACTATTATTCAGTTAAATTGCTTGCCTAATAAAAATAAGCCAATCACTGAAAACAATCCCAGCGTAATAACAAACTTAATACTACTAAGTATTAATATATTACATATAACAAACATAAGATATTGAGCTTGCTTTTGGTACTCCAAAGAAAAAACAAATCTTGATTGTATCATTAACTATTATTCAGTTAAATTGCTTGCCTAATAAAAATAAGCCAATCACTGAAAACAATCCCAGCGTAATAACAAACTTAATACTACTAAGTATTAATATATTACATATAACAAACATAAGATATTGAGCTTGCTTTTGGTACTCCAAAGAAAAAACAAATCTTGATTGTATCATTAACTATTATTCAGTTAAATTGTTTGTCTAATAAAAATAAGCCAATCACTGAAAACAATCCCAGCGTAATAACAAACTTAATACTACTAAGTATTAATATATTACATATAACAAACATAAGATATTGAGCTTGCTTTTGGTACTCCAAAGAAAAAACAAATCTTGATTGTATAGGAATTTTTCATGAGTTATTATCAAAATTAAATGTTGTTATTTTATATCTTCAGTAAACTTTTTGAAAATATAAATTTTGATTTGAAATGAAACTTCCTTATAGTATAATTTTTCCATGTGCAAGTTTACACAAATATTTCAAGTGTGATGTACTTCAAATTTATCATTAATATAGAAATATGTCATTCAAAATATGTAAATAAAGTTGAAAACAGAAAATTCAAAACTGTTCACATGCCAAAGATGAGTTCACGAGTCACCACTATAGAGTGCAAAATATATTTTATCTGGATATTCGTTATAAAGAAACTAGCAGGATTAAATTTTTATCGTAAATAATATTTTTCTCAAAATTTATATTTAATTTTTGGACTATATTTAACTCTATTTATTGTTTAATAATCATCTACTATTGTCATTTACAATGCATGACTCAACATGGAACTCCTCGTATACATCATTTTTTCTAGTTAGTCATGAGATGCTAAGGATACATTTTTCTAATCTTTTCAACTTTTGCTATCTTTTATTTCAGAACATCACTTTTTTTTTCTTTTAAAGATTTAGATTGAACATGATGATTTCTTTGGTAGCCTAAGCTTATTATTTGCTAAATATTTTTATTTCAGAAGTAATATTATTTTTCGCTCTTGAATCAACAAACTATATGTCGGATCCTAGAGAGTCTATGGTCCCGTGCAAACATAAATTTGGGATTGTCTTTTGGGTGTTTTGTGGTGCTTGAGATTGCCGAGGCGTTGATAACTAGGATTCGTCAAGGTGATACCAACACCCCGTCACAACGTGGTCTTCCATGTTGTTGAGGTGTTGTTGGAGCCTCTTGTATTTTTGGGTATTCCTCTTCCACTTCCGCCACAAGATCTCCCACTTCCACGAGCTTAAATTAACCATGGTTGAATGATTATCATCGTCAATTGTTAGATTATGGTCTCCTAAGAGCATGTTGAGAATTAACTTCTTGGGTTGAGATCTTTGTACCATTCAATCTGTTCCCTTGCTTGTTGTCTACTATTGTCACAATAATGTCACATTTCAAAAGTTAAACCATGATAATCAATAAGATTAACTCGTTGTGTGTTTTGGCAAAGTAAACAACGAGTCTATAACATTTTATATTTTGAGAAAGTAATCAGAGATCAAGAGAGTAAACAAGTCTTTGTAGTTGCACATAATACTCGTGTTGGATTTGATAAGAGAAAGTCTTCGGATCATCTACTTATAGTCTGATGTTTGTATATTAGTGATATATAATAAAATTATGATGGACAAAATTTATGAGCCAATTGAGAAGGAGTTGATCTTCACGCAATCAGATGATAAACTCCCACCGGAGATCGATGTCTTTACACCATGCTCATACGACTTTATTAAATTGATGCAATGAAACTAAAGTTCCACCAATTAATTTTTGGAAGTTATGACTAATGACCGCCAGAAGCACTTGAAATATCCAAATTGAATAATTTTACCAATGTGTTTAGAGTAGCAGAGATTCTTTGACCGATTGCAATTTATGGTACCAAATCGTTGTTGCTCATATGAGAATATGATGGTTAATAATCACCTGCATTTGCCATTTTTGATGCTCTAATAATAAGATAGTTCAAAAGATGAATGGAAGAGCGTTTGCATTGTGAGTGCGATAATTTCTTTACTTTTGTGATTTCACTAAAATAGAATATATACATTCTTTGAGTTTAGATACATTTGATCATACATTGAACATTTTTTCATTCATTTTCAACACTCCCATTATAATGAAGTACAAAATACTATTTATAGAGAAAATAAGTAACATAAGAAGACATATAAATGGAATACTAAAAGATGAGAAAAACTATTAAATAAAACATTAATAGATAGAATATGAAAAGATAGAATACTAATAGATATAGAATTCATTATATAATATATATATTATGATATATAGAATATATTACAGTAACCGTATCAATAACTAATAGTATTAGCTAATGCTATTAAATAGATTTATATAGAATATTAATAGATAATTTTGATAGAATACTAAACACCACGACACCCTTTAATATATAAGTAATTTTATATAACGTACTATATGAATACGAATATATATACTAAGAACTAGACAAAAAAAAATAGGTATGTGAATAATATGTTATATATAACTAATAGTATTAGCTAATGCTATTAAATAGATTTATATAGAATATTAATAGATAATTTTGATAGAATACTAAACACCACGACACCCTTTAATATATAAGTAATTTTATATAACGTACTATATGAATACGAATATATATACTAAGAACTAGACAAAAAAAAAATAGGTATGTGAATAATATGTTATATATATATAATATATATGAAATGAAGTATTAATATATATTATCAGACTAACAACTTATTAACAAATTATGCTAGTGTGTCATGGGCTCAACACTCTCCCAAACTTATCATGTGTTATCTTCTGCCTATTGGTTGACGACGTGATTGATATCTCTTTAGACGGCGATAAAAATTTACTTCTCTGGTTTGATAGATCGACGAGTATGTTTTTGTTTATGAAATATACTGAAACCAAATTATTTCATTATACATAAGAGAGAGAGAGAAAAAAAAAAATAAGAGAAACATACGGGAAGCGAGTACAATTACATTAGTTATTATTATTTTTTTTATTAAATACACAAAGAAGAGTGAGATTGGAAATGAATTTTTAATTCAATTGCCACATAAGTTAAAAATTGATTATTTAAAATGAAGGGTGTTTAAAAATTGTGACGGAAATAATGTGAAAATGGGAATTGCGGTGGTCGATGAAAATTGTGATAAAAATAATGTAAAAATTTGAAAATAAATTTGCGGTAAAAATTGCGGTGGCTGACAAAATTGCGATAAAATACAAAAATTAAAAAGAAAATAGTGTTGCAAAAAATATAAAACATAAAGTATAAAACATAAAATATACATAAATACATTTTAATTTTGATTAGACATATTATCTTCGAAATATCGTCGAAATTTTGTGGCGAAATGAAAAAACGTCACTACTTTTGTACCGAAAATTTTCCAACAATCGTAATTTATCTGTCACTTCGCCGTAATTTATCGAAATTTTAAACCTTGCTTAAAACAAATTAACCCTAGCTATTTTGAAATAATAATCTTTCAAGTATTCTTTTTAAAATTTTAAAATGATTAAGTTTATGTAAAATAAAAATTAAAGAAAGCCTAACGTCGAATATTTTGTGCGTTTATAATATATACATTTTTACTTTTGCATTGTTCATTATATAACTTCCCATTTCAATTGCTAGAAACGCTTAAACCCTTGTATTCACTCTTACCCAGAAAAAAAAAACAAAAATATGGCGATAAACATAAACCCTCTCCAAATGGCGCGGAATTTTCCGCTCGCTACCCTCTCTATCCCTCCCCGCTCTCTCTCACTCCTCCCGAAGATAACACCCTCCTCTTCTTTCCCTCGCTATCTCTCTCTTCGTCGCTCTTCGCACCCTAAACCCCTCAATCTCCGAGTTTCAGCGTCTTCCGGCGGAAATGGCGACGGTAATTCCGGCTCCGGCAGCAATGGAGGAGGTTCCGGGGGAGGAGGAAGTGGAGGTGAAAGCGGTGGCAAAGACGAGAACAGTTCTTTGCTCTCTTGGTAAATTGTCTCCAGAGTCAGGCATTAAATTTTCACTCATTTGTTTTTTGCGTCTTGCGTTTCAGATGGTAACTGTTAGCAATTTGTGAATTTTAAGGTCTGAATATGAAAAAGCAACGAGAAGTATTCTTATACTAATATTTTTGCCGTTCATGAACCGAAATTCAGTGGCACCTCAAAAAGCTAGGAATTCTGGTTATCTGATTCATTTTCCGTTATATAACCGAAGCTATCAAGTTTCTTAACTTCTCGTTGAAGTGTGTTTGACCGCGCTTTGTAGAAATAGTAAAAGTTCATATTCATGAGAATCGTGTCAGCTGATTTTGTTTTTAATATTACATCAGAAAGTTATTGATGTTGTAGGTGTAAATCACTGCAAAACATTCAATGAAGGAAAAATTGAAAGATTAAAAAGAGTGATACAGCTTCCACCAAGCATTTTGTGATTTCTTGATTGGTTTTTCATTTACCTATGCTCGCATACAAGCATTTGGGTGTATTTGAGAGGGAAAGTGTAATGATATTTGTGATATTAGTAACTATGTAAAGTTTTTTTGTGTATTTTTTTTTGTGTGTGTTAAGGTATTTGAGCCTTCTAGCTCAATATCCCGTGGCAACAAAAGCTGTAACATCAGCTTTTTTGACTTTGATCGGAGATTTGATATGCCAGGTTAGTCCACGATCTTCACTTTTGTTTCGAGATTTCTGTATTTGTATTGTGTCGATGTTCATAGTATCATTAGTCGAGTTCTTTGTGTTCTCAATAAATAGAGTAATCCTAAATTGTGCATTTTTTATTTTTATTTGGGGCCACTCTGTTTAAGAGTATTAGCATTGCATGTCATACAGTTTATGTTCTGGTAGAATATTATTTTGGAAATTAGGGAATGGAATAGCAGATTTTTAGGATCATGCTTCTCTTTTTCAGTTTAGTTTTGGAGGCCCCAAAAAAATCATTTGGCTTGCATATATATAATTATTTTTGAAGCAGGACGACTTAGAAATTAGAAGCATGCTTCACATTTATCATTTCATGCTCTTCAGTTTTTTATTCCAATTTTTCGGACCTACTTTACATTTTTTCGGTATCGTCTAAGGACTACTTGTGACATTATTATTAAAGATACGGGAGTAAGAGAAACTGAATGATGTTATGACACCGTACCTATTCAATATGAAAGTAATTGTGACAAAGCACTTCTAAGATTGGGTGTTAAAAAATAAAAAATATAATGGAAGAAAATATTAAATTGATTCTGTCTATAAATTCAGCTTCTTAATGCAGTTTGATCGACTTTGACAAGGTTATATAAATATGAAATTAGATTGTTTTTGAGTTTAGTGTAACAAGGTTCCTAGTTAACAGGCTTACCACTTTATTGCATTTTTATTTTTTTCTCGTTTGGACGCCACATAATGTAGTTTTTGAATATGTTTCAGTTCCCCGAATGTTGTGGGGTCAGGAGGGGAACAGTAAATAAGAAAATGTGTTAATTGAATACTCGAGTAAAATCCATCTGCGATTTTGAGTACTCCGATCCCTTAAGTTTAATGCTAATTAGTTATGTGCGAAGTCTAGGTTCCGTCCGGTCTTAGATTATTACTCACAACGGTAGAATATAAATTTGAGAAAATGTGTGAGACAAATAATATGTGTTCTTAAGTTGTGCCCTTTGTATAGTTACGAGTTGTGACCTTATCATAGAAGGAAATGAAATTAGAGAAACGCGAATGTTCTTTCAACAATGCAACTATGTAAAATATTTTAGCTTCCTGACTGATTTATTTCTTCTTCTTGGTAACAGGTTGTAATTGATCAAGCTCCATCAATAGATGTGAAACGAACATTCGTCTTTACTCTTTTGGGACTTGTATTAGTAGGTCCAACACTGCATTTCTGGTAATGCTTTCCTTATTTTCATTTTTATTTTATATTAGCCCTTTTCTTTCTGTTTCTTTCCTGGAGTTTGATGCATAATTGCAGAAATCTTTAATGTCTTGGCTTACTGATCCTTAATGTATAATCGGCAGTCAATAGAATAGTCGAAATATGTTCGTACCTTCTGACCTTAGTCCACTTGGGTTGTCAAAAAGCAAAAAGAGCTAGCCGATAAATATACCACTATAGAAATTAATGATCTTATATAAAAGATACATATATTTTTTTGTATGAATATAATTTTACTAAAACTCGCTAATTGAAAGGTACTTGTCACTGAGCAAAATGGTGACCATGGAAGGAGGGACAGGCGCGTTTTTGCGTCTTCTGCTTGATCAGGTGACCTGTTAGACGAAAACTGCAACATCACACCCCATTTACGATCACAATAATAAACTAGTTGATGGCTCTGATTTATGGGTGTCGTTTTTGTTTTGCAGTTTCTATTTTCTCCGGTTTTTATCGGAGTTTTCTTATCCACATTGGTGACGCTAGAAGGAAGGCCTTCGGAAGTTGTTCCCAAGCTTCAACAGGTAAGAATTCGAGGCATTTGTTTCATTATTGGGCTTCGTAAAATATGCCTGATAACATAATAAATTTCGTTGGGATGAAAAAAAACAACACCCATAATACCCTTATCGACTATATAAAAAAATACCAATTTTTTAAAAAAAAGACTATAAATAATACCCTTCTCGACGATATAAAAAAATACCCTACAGTACATTATTGGGATGAAAACCAAATATCTTGTATTATTGATCATACTTCTCGAAATTTCTCTGCTAATCATGTACCGTTTCTTTTGTATGTCTGTGTTTCTGTTTTCATTTATATATTTGATTTCCTTTGCAGGAATGGTTTTCTGCTGTTGTTGCTAATTGGAAGCTTTGGATACCTTTTCAGTTCCTCAACTTCCGATTCGTTCCACAGCAATTCCAGGTTTGAAGGACACTAACTAACAATATTATTAAGATGTGCAAAATAGTAACCTTTTTTTATTTAATCACATTAGGGTAATATATCATTATCTTTCACGAGAGGATTGACTGAATTAATTAATTAGGTTATTTTTGGAGTAGAGTAAGAGAGATGGAGTGTTGCGACTTCTGAATCGAATACATCTTTGCTACAATATAATCAATAAAAAACAAGTATTTTGAAAAATTAATGGTATTGCTTATCTACATCATCATGAATGCAATTCTTTCCACATTTTTGTTCTAGCTATATATTCTGTATTCTGTTAGTGTTTTCTGTTGCTATTATTAATCTTCATCTTAAATTTTCTTCATGTAATTTTTGTAGCTTCATTGCCAAGTTACTCTTGATATTTCAGGTCCTTGCCGCTAATTTTATAGCTGTAATTTGGAATGTAATACTCTCCTTTAAAGCTCACAAAGAGGTCCTTCCAAAAAAGGTATGCTAAAATTGACATGTCAATGAAGATTGAAGAATAATTGAAGTTCAATCGTTAATTTATTTATTGAACTATATTTTCTCCCGGCAAAGTCCTTTCATGCTTAAGTTGTGGGGTAGATAGACTTACAATTTCAAGTCTAGAAGTAAACAAGAGTTTTTAGCGTAAATAGTCTTCGACTTATCGTGTGAGGTTCATATTGATTTATAGCATTTTCGACCTTTTAACAAATCAATTATTATTTTTATTTTAGTTATGAAATTGAACATCTAAACATCTCAAAACATAGGCATTTTGTAAAATTTTAACAAGCATCATTAAAGAAAATCTTACTAAATTTCAAAGTTTGTATGAGTGTTCTTAAATTAGTTTCTTTTATCAATTAGCAAGTCACTAAATTTTTTTCATATGCTTTAATTATAGGCGTGGACTTGAATTATTTTTCATTTTAGAAAATAACTAAAACGCTTGAGAAAAAAATAGTTGCAGGGGACTATTTGAGACTGAAAAAGCATGTAGGAAAGTCTAACATAATATATATTACAGTTGCAGATGCTAGCTAATTAGACATCATTACACAACAGATTCTTCATATAACTTTTTCCCGTATCTGTTAATTAAATGTATACTCTCCTAAAATATATGTGGGAATCAGAGTTGTCAATCCTCTCAAGACTTTGAGAACTCAAGCAACGTGTTTCATAAATGATTGTGAAGCTAATCATTCAAGGTGTGACGGCATTGAAAATCCTAATAGTTATTTTGGTAGATTAGTTTCTACAATTCTAGAAATTTTGTGGTGCTTCAAATCCTTTTAATATTTCACTAAAATTTCTGCATAAAGCTTACTTATTTAAGGTTCATAATGTTAAGACTTCTTTTATAACTTAAAATTATCACAGAGCAAAAATAAAAACAAAAATAGATTCTGCCCTAGTTAAAACAATAATTTATCTTTTTATTTACCCCTAATTTGTAAACAATTGAAGGCATGAGTCGCTTGGAAGAAAAACTTCAACTTGAAGGCATGAGGACTTGCACCAGCAGATTAATGATATCTGGAGATTCTGTTAATTTGTAGGCTTTTTTTTTTTGTTTCTTATAAGTCCCCTTTATTAGCACTTTTTTTCTTTGTTTCTTATAAGTCCCCTTTATTAGAATGTTTATTTCTGAATGAGGATAGAATCTGGTATAGCGGCCAATTTATATATTTTCAATTGCATACTATAGATGTAGAAGTTTTTAATTTTTTATAGTGTTTTTTGCATTCAAGAATATAGAAGCTTCCTCGTTTTTGTTAGTATGGAGCTTAATTTAAAACTATATTTACATTCTGTGTTTGTTATATTCAACAATTAGAGGACATATTGACCAGGTATTTTAGCCTCCTGGAATTTACCATTAACTTTTAACAGGCTATTTAAATTACCGATACCGTTATCGAAGGTCTGATCTTTAAAGATCGATGGATATACCGATAGATATTATATAAAAAGATTCTTACCGACTATGATTATATCGACAAATTATCGAACGTATATCGAATACTGACAAATATCATATAACACATATATTTTTAAAATCCAAAGTATACATGTACTCATAATCTAAATTTCTAAATCAAATTCAATATCAAAATTCACAATCTCATATTTTATAATCACAATCTTATATTCAAATACAATTCTATCTTTTATAATCATAATCTTATATTCTAAATTCAAATTCAATATTAAAATTCACAATTTCATATTTAATAATCATAATTTTATATTCTAAATTCAAATTCGATATCAAAATTAACAATTATATATTTCAAAATCACAACCTTATATTATAAATTCAATATCAAAATTCACAATTCCATCATCACTTTCACAACTTTATACTATAAATTCAAAATTAAAAATCACAATTCTATAATGCATAATCAAATCCACAACTTTATATTATAAATTCAAAATCAACTATCAATTAACAATCTTATATACAAAATCAAAAGTCACAATTTCGTAATTCATAATCAAATTCTAATCCACAATACATTATCAAATTCACAACTTTATATTATAAATTCAAAATCAATTATCAATTAAGAATCTTATATCCAAAATAAAAAGTCACAATCTCATAATCAAAATTACAAACAAATGTTTTAAATTTATAACCACTATCGCCGGTAAATATAAAAAATGCACTGTGATGATTGGTAAAAATCGTTAATTTGCCGATAATTTGAATTTTAAAACTACTCAAATTAGCTCGGTAAAATTGATAAATTGGCGATATTTTGGACCGATATTAAAAAACTTGAACGCTAACTCTCGATTTTTTACCGAGAAGTTTATTTTTGCGGTATGCCGACAGTATACCAGCGGTAACTATCGATATTTTGGACTTTTAGAGCATATATAATGGGTATCATAAAATATGGTAGTAAAATAGAAATATTTTATACTTGAATTTTTAGATATTTGTTTAGTTAATCAAATTAGTTATATAAAACAGCCTTATTTGAAAAAATACATGGGATACGATAATGTTGATTTTTTCCATATACGCAAATTATAATAACACGTCAGAATTGATAAAAAAATGTTATTGACGTGTATGAAGTGAAGTTATAGATGAATTGTACCTTACCATTATGAATTTAGCCTAAATATATTTTAGGCTAAAAAAATTATGTGGCAATTGGATCTAATTATATTAGTTATAATATAACCATATAGACCTACTTAATTGGATTTTCTTTCAAATAAAAATTATTTGCCTAAAGAGTCTGCTTTACTGTCCGAGAACGATGCGCTATGGGCATTCTTATTTTATTTTTATTTTATGTAAGTTATATATTTTCCCGGCAGTTGACTGGGTTGCAATTACTCTTAGTTTTGATTTTTGTGTTATATTTTTTAACGATTAAATGCATTGTTAGAGCAACTCCAACCCTATTGCAAAACACCAAAATACAGTCGGGTGTTTTTTCCATCCCACCTTCATATTACACTCCAAAATAGAGTTTGCTACAGTGCCACGCCATATTTGGCGTGACACTGTTCACGACTGTAATTTTTTTTTTATAAGTCCTTTTACAATTATTTATCAAAATCATTTATGATATTGTTAACAATTATATCATATTTATATTGATTTGTAATTACATATTTGTAAAATTATACTATGTTTGCATCAATTTGTAATTTACACATTTGTAAAACTATATGATGTTTAAAAAAGTATAAATTTATCATATTAAATTCTTAAAATACCACAAATACTTTTATAATATTGATACCGAAAGAAAATAACATTAATATAAAAGTCGAAATAAAACATTATAATACTTGAACAAAATTAGAAATAAAGGAAAAAAATATTAATTGTAGTTTGTGGGAGAAATATTCTAATTCCAATGTGTAATTGTAGTTTATTTTATTTATTTGTGTTGTAATGTCATTTTATTAAAATAAATATTAAGATTGGTTTGTGTGTATTTATATATTAAATTATTTTATGGAGCGATAATTTGTTTAAATAAGTGATATAATTGAAAGATGGTAAGTAAATATAAGAGTATAAAAATAAATAAGAGAAGTTGAATATAAAATTAATATATCAATTTGGTGTAAAAAATAGAGTGGGGATGGAGATGAGATAGTGTTTGATGTAACATTTACTGCAAAATAGAGTATAAAATGGTGTAATGGGATGAAGATGGTCTTAATCGGGGTATTCAGAAAATAGTCCAACACTTCAAGCTGGATATTTATGTACCGGCGAATTAAGATGTTTGGAGACATGTAAGACTATAGGTTAAAACATTACTGTTATATAGTCCCTTTTATTAACATGGTTAATTATTTTTACGATGTATTAGTGGCTTCTTTTGTACCTGATGTTTATATATCTTTGTTACTCATTCACTAATAGACGTGTTTCGCGTACTCTATCTTTGTAAAAATATAAATTTATAATGTAATTAATAATCATGTATGTAAAGATATAATTAATAATAACAATAAGATATTTGTTGGTGTATAAAAAAATATTTAAGTGGGTGTCATAAATTACAAAAAAAATATTATAGATTTTGGTGATGTTAAAATAATTATTTGATAAAAACATGTGAAGATATATAAAATTAAAAGTTAGTGTATGTGAAAATAAAGTAATGAGAAAAAAAAAATAGAAATGGAAAAAAAATATTACGCCTTCAAAAGCTATAAATTTTGGTTTTCGATTTCTAATATAAATTTATTTTCAACATAAAAAAAGATAGTTTACAATTGAGTGAACATAATTTAATTTTTTAAAGAGTAAAAGCTCACCTTAATAATCTAATCCAAAATCATCCATAGTGCGACAAGTACATTAAGGATTTTTTTTAAAGCAAGGATTCAATATTTTGTAGCAAGCAAAAATACTCGTGCGTCGCTGCGGAATGTTTAATTTATATTTGAAATTATTAAGGTATCCGACATGATAATGTCTTTATTTAAATTGTGTACATATTACGATTATTATTTATAAAATTTTGAACATATTTATTGAAATTAAATACTTATATATTCATTAACAAATAAAAAATTATAATCATAAATTTTCTCGGAGTATGATATTATCACATTTTTCTTAAATAAAAAAAGTAACATATTAAAGCAAAACTAGAAAAAAAAAACATAAAATTAGAGAGTGTTTATTCTAATGGCATAATTTGTAATTTTAAGTAATTATATCGTTAAATAAATAATTTTATAATAAATATTAGAATGAATAATAAAATGTGTATTAATGAATAGTGTTTTTTAGGTATATAATAATTTATAATAATTTTGCATGGAGTGCCAAAAGGGAAAGAAAAACTAATATACCTGGGAGGAAAGAGTCGCGAAAGCCAACACTTTTGAATGCTTGCATGTCAACCATGTTCGTTATTTTTCTAACTTAAGAAGAATCACTAATATACATAGTCAGCTTATTAAACTATCAATGTGCATCAATTGATGACTGACTGGAACACGGTATTACTTAGAAATCACCATTTAGGAGAGTCAAGACAACGCATCAAATACAGTAGTCGGACATGAAAAATAATATTAATTTCTTTTTAAAGAAAAGATATAACTACCTAATATGTTTATTATAATAAGTATAGCAACTTATAGTTATAATGTTTTCTATGGTTTCTTCTTATAATGCTCAAATTAGTACTAATTGGAAGATAGATCTAGCTTATTCATACTGTTAAAAGTCTATATACGAAATGTTTCTATAATACTATATACACTGAGCCAAATTTAAAGAGAAGTTTGATTATATATTATATATATAAATATTATTATTTTTAATTAAAAGTAAAATTAATCTCGATATTAATACTAAATTATTTTAATTATCGCTTTTCATTTATATTTTGAAAGTTTCACATGTACGAGTTCATGTCTAGGAACAAATGCAGAAATATTTGACGCAATGCAATCGAGAGAATGACGAAAGCAATGAGCCAATCCACATCTTAAAGAAATATCAATCCATTAACGAAGCACTGACACATGACTTTGACAAAGGCGACTAGAAGTCAGAGTACACGTCACCCATGTGGCTCCCATTTTTAGCCCCAAAATAACTCACTCCTTCTCAGGTCGTGGTTCAACAACTTCTCCAGCAAGAAGCCCATTTTTCAGATAATTAATGCACAAATACACGAGTCACTCCATGATTATTCTAATAAAAGATTCTTTCACCGAGTCAAAGTTTATTTATTGTGTTCTGTGCCTCGCTTTCTTCGAAGAATTCTTTAATAGAATTTTATATTTTTAATAGTCAAAGAAATTGTTTTCAAAACATATATCATATTTTTATACAGACACATCATAATATTTATATAACAGAATTATCAAGATTTACAAATTATAATGCAGTTTGAATTTTTCTAATAAACATTTTAAATCAAGTTCTTTTTTTTTTTACCATTTTCTTATAGTGTAAAACCAGAAAATCATAAAGATCTCTCTCTCGGTTTTGTCTGGACATAGATCTATCTTCAACCTCATTTTCGACATAATTGTTACGAAAAAAGAAGTTGTAAATGTATTAAAAACATAATAGGTTATACAACAAAATGTGTCGATACAACATCGTGAGAGGATAGCTGTCGCATATTACTTATTTCAGTAATTCTTATTGATAATAAAAATGCACCAACAACAACCACATAATTTATCTTATTATCATCGGAATGTTTTTTTTGTACACTAATTTAATGCTAACTCTTCGTTACCAAGTACCACATGGGTAGGGGTAAACTTGTAATATTAAATACGAAAACCAATACGCGTCTTACTTGAAACCATTTATCGTTACCTTCACCGCTATGACTAGGGTTGACGGTTTGCCTTTTACAGATATGATCCAACGGTTTATAATAGCGAGAATATCCACGTTGCATCATCATCCGATGCATGAAAATATAAAATTAAGTTGGGAGGTCAGAGAATAGAGACACGCTTGTCGTATCTGCTTCGAAGTCAAATACCTAAACGACGAATCTGTACAATCAAGTACAGCCTGCAATATTTGACTTTGATTGCACGGTTGACTTTGGTTTCTCAGTGTCTTGCCTCTTTCTTTTTGGGTTAACGGTTAAACAAAGCTGTTTGGTTAAAATTTATATTCCTGCGCTCTGATACCGGTAAATAAATATTCTGTTTTGTTGCTAAAGCTAACTGGCCTTTCCAATATATACATATATAATATATACTCGGCTGGTCAAATTTGATTCGCACGTAAGTTATAAGATAATCGATAATTTGAAGTTTCGAACTTTGAAGTTAAACTCGTGTCTTATTTTGTAATTTTAGGTTTTAATATGTCAATTATAATATAATTGCAGTGTCATCTTGCTTCAATTTATTATTTCGAGAACTACTAATTCCCTTCCTATAAATAATGATTTCTAAACAAAATATATTAATTTAACAAGCGAGAGAAATAGCTGAAAGTTAAGACACCGTCACTGCGCTTTGTTCAGCAAGGTTCGGAAAACTTTTTTCATAAAAACATGTTAACAGCCTTTTATAAGCATGATTGTGGTTGATGATTCGATTACTTGTATCAATTACATAACCTATTATATTCGAGAAAACAATTCCATCAATGTTTTATTGATTTTATATAGATTGGCATGTCAATCTAAGCTTAATATAGATATCCCAATGTCAATCAAGTTGAGCTAAGACTCGAAAAATCTTTATAATATGTTTATCGTGTCAATTAATCCACCGTCAAATAAGTTAGCTTTGGTAGTTTTTATTAGCTTGATGTCGTTTATCATTGAAGCAACACTTAAACAACATATCACTTAATATTGTGATTTGTTCCTTGTAATGTTTAAAAGTCAATATTGACGATCAATCAAATACACTTTTTTTTCTCTCGAAATGCTTGAATCTTTCTCTCGATTTTTGCGCATATTCTTCGCTTTATAGATTCAATACGATATATGAGCAAAAATTTTGCGAACACTAAGACCTCTTTCTTTTTCTTGCTCAGTTTTTCTTCTTCGATTTCTTTGATTTCCGGTTTCAATGGCAAAGGTTGAAGTTTCATCAATAGAAACACAATCAGCAAGAATCGCAAAAAAATTAAGAGTTAAACCTCAATTCGAGGATCAATTTTCCTACTACCTTCATCATTCTGATTCCATAGGTGGACGTCTTGTCTCAAGTGTTATGACAAAGATGAAGTACATTGCGTGGAGTCGATCTATGTTTGTGGTTGTTGAAGCCAATAATAAGCTTGGATTCCTCGACGTATCTATTCCCACACCTTCACTTGAGGAACGAGAACTCAAGAAAATATAAAGTAGGAACAATTCCAAAATCATCTCATGGATCGTGAATTCAATCTCGAAAGAAATAGTTGCTTAGATACTCCTCAGAGAACTTCCAAGAGATGTTTGGGAAGACTTAAAGGACCGCTTTCAATAGATTAATGGCTCTAGAATTTTCGTAATTCATTAATCTCACTCAAGATCATAACTCGATCATAGTCAATTTCAGAAGACTCAAATCAATCCATCAAGTTTGTGTGAATTCAAGCTAGAGTGTACATGTTCGTGCATATGTCGAGGAAAGGTAAAACTACATTAATTCGCTGAATCTGAATAGGTGTGCAATTTTTGATGGATTAGAATAAGAAATACACGCAGGCATGCCTTCAAATTATGCTCTTGGCACCAATAACACCCACCAACAAAGTTTATGCCTTGATATCTGCTAATGAGACTCAAAGATCTGTTGGCATCAACTTCTTTGCATAAACTAAGCAAACTAATACTCTTTACATGGCGGCATGTGAAGATTAGAGGAAATTCAAAGGGAAATAACGCCATATGTGCACACACTGCAACCTATTGGGGCACACCATGGACAATATTACAAGCTACATGGATATTTCCGGGATGTAAGTTCAAATCTAAAGGATAAGCGAATGCAGTTGAAGGAGACACATATGGAGGAGCAACATGTGGAGGCATCACCGATTTCACGACTCCAATTGATGTTCTTACTCAAAATTTCTCTACCGATCTTATTCACCAACTGACCAGCCATCTCACTGGTCAACTCACAACAAATACACCTGGCACATCCAATAACATTATCAATATAATTTCCTGTCAACAGGTTTGAGTGGTCTGGTAAGCTCTCTCCAAACCTAATTCTTGATAACAATACTTGGATTCTTGATTCAGGAGTCACTAAAAATATATGCTCTACGAACGAATTGATCACTGACTTAAAACCTATTTACAGCTCTACAGTTAGACTTCCTAACATAATTGTTAAATCTGTTAATTACATAGGAAATGTCAAGTTGAATGCTAATTTGATCTTAACAAATGTTTTGTGTGTTCCTTATTATAAATTCAATCTTATCTATGTCAAGCCTAAGGATTCAAATCTAACTGTATCTTTTTCTAAGGACCCTTTCTTGATACAAGTCTCAACATGTTTGAGGATGGTTGGCAGTAGAAGTACAATTGACCTATAAATTTTGTCAGCAAACTGCTTTGTCAATACAACTCTTCATAAGTAATCAGTCTCATCCAATATATATGAGATCAACGATTAGGAAATCTATCGCACAACTGTTTTCAAACATCGAGTAATCGGTTAGACTTAAAATATTTATCAATATATAAAATACCTTACTTAATTTGTCCTTTCGCGGAACAACACCTATTGTCTTTTCATTCAATTTTAATTTTTTTGTTTTGATCTCATTTCTTGCGACATTCAGGGACCATATAGGGTTCCTTCTAGATTAGGCCACATGTTTTTTCTTACTTTAGTGTATAATCACTACAGTTTTTATTGGATTTTTTTTATGACTAATAAATCTGATGTCCATAACATAATTCCACATTTTTTTGCCTATGTTAAAAATTATTTTTCATCAACAATCAAACTTTTTAGTTCTGTTAATGCTCATGAGTTAGAATTCACATACTTTTTTCACAAACAAGGAATTATCCATCAATTCTCATGTGTTGGAACTCCTCAACAAAATTATGTTGCTGAAAAAAAAACACCAAAATTTACTGAATGGATCCAAATCACCAATATTTCAGTCCAAAATTTCAATTTCTTACTGGGTGATTGTGTTTTAACTGCCACATTCATCATTAACCAAATTCTAACTCCTGCTTTGACAAATAAGTGCCGTTATGAAATTATGTACAATAAACAAGCTGATTATACATTAATAAGGAATTTCGGTTGTCTTTGTTTTGTTCATCAGACAAAATTTAATTTAAGAGAAAGAAAGTGGATCTTCATAGTTATACTGAAGGTATTAAAAGATATAAATTACTAGATCTAAATTCTAATCAAGTTTATCTTTCCAGAAATGTGATATCCTGTATATATTTCACTTCATACAATTCTTAATCTTGATTTTTTTATTATGTTCCTGTCCTGACATCAAACCATATTCATAACAAAGTCGCATATTTGAGTTCTAATCCTCGTGATCACTATGATCCTTCTACCTCCTTGATTCCATCTCTACATCCAAATTAAAATCAAACACTTCCTGTTAAAAATTTGTGATTCACCTTATCCCAATGATGAACTTTGTAGGATATATTCACCAATTTCTACTCGTCTTGAATTATCTCCTCTTATTACTAGGAAAACTACAATAAAGAATGTTCCCCCTAAATATCTAAAGGACTGTAATAGTAATTTAATTCATGAAAACAATTATATACTTTAAGATATTGTCTTGTGATGAGATAACTTGCCTAAACCATTAAGAAGTTTATTTCTTCGGTATCAACACATATTTCCCTTAATTTTATGTGGCTATAAAATTTCCAGAATGGGATGCTGACATGGCCGATTAAATTGAGACCATGCATAGTAACACTTTTTTGGACAGTTGTCTCTTTACTTGAAAATAAAATTTTTATTGGTCGTAGATAGAATAGTTGAAGTCATTATACGGTTTTAGAATAATTTAACGGTGCTTTGAAGCAGCATAATATAAAAAAATTATGTACACGATTAAAAACCTAAATAAATTGCATGAACATGTAATCTATTTAAATAAAACTATGACAATATTTACCTCTGTATCAACCTTTAGCTCTTCAATCGCTTATCTCCCATTGCAGGAAGTGTTCGAGCCAAAGGACTAATACAAATCTGATGTCGGATGAGGATCTAAGTGCCAAAACGAGAGAGAGAGAGAGAGAGAGAGAGAGAGAGAGAGAATTCGGTCAAGTCTAAAAAGTATGTTAACTATTCAAATTTGTGTGTTTTTACATCCTAGTGTGGAGATGTAGGGAACAAATTGATCTGCATTAAATCAATAAAGAATATATCATACTCAATTATATGATATTCACTACCCATTCTATGATATATCTCTTTTTCCTATCATATATGTGGCCACCATTTCCTTCCTAAAACAACATATTTATTTTTATCTTTTTCTTTATTTGATGTATTTTTTCATATATCTTTACCTAGAATAAAGTATCTCTTCCTCTATGGTATTATTTGGCAGGCCTTATGCATCTATAAGCACCTTTTAGATGTCTGTCCAAGATAATTACAAGAATAGACATTGTAGAATTATCACATATAATTTTACAAAATCAAAATCAATTCTAGAGGCTCAAATCTACTTTGCAGATGTGTGAATCATCTTAGCACAATCATATGAAGATATAAAAAATCTTATTTTGATATTCACATAATCTTTTGTCCCAATGGGAAAAAATAACCTTTACACAGTTCTTGAAAACCATATAGTTCAACACTTGCACTTGTTTTTACTTATCTTCCAGTTTAACAAATCCTACGAGTTGTGATAGAGACATCATGGACCCAGATGAACAAAACTTGAGCTACATACTTGGATTTAAAAGTTTACAAACCTTTTTTAAGTACTAGCTTAATGTCAATTGACTCCACTGGAGAGTGGACGCTGAAAATCTCACGATTCAAATGAATATACATTATACTCATATTTCAACTTAATATTATATATGTTTATCCTTCATGAATATTATCAACTAGATGAAATTTACAAAACTATCATTTTATCCTTCTAATTATTATTCTCTCAATTCTTTTGTCACTTGTGGACAAGTAAAAAACAATGTATTAACGATGAGCTAACACGTCACATTTTTTCATCCAAAGAAGATACAGCGTACTTCTGTCACTGGCCAATTTATTTATTCACAATCCAAGGATTAAAGCATGAGGTAATATACATTGCAGTTCAACAATCTTGTGCATGAATTCCATATATATGAGAACTTCACAAATTCGTTCATGACATCTTCATAACTTAATATTTCACCAATAAGTCTTGTCTAGATATCATATACTGAATTCAGAATTTTGAATTTCTTAAATAAGAGTGTGTAAGATATGAAATGACATGTCTCATTTCAGGGTTGAGGTAAACATGATCAATTCATACATAGTGCTTCAAGACAAAAGAGCTTAATTTGTTTATTTTTTTCCATGTCTCAAGAAGTGCACTGGTCAATTCAGTATCTTCATGACATACCTAGGAAGAACTAGCAAGTCTAAACTCTCTATGTCTCATAACCAACCAGCATAAGTTATCCTGATAATCGTACTGAGATCAATAGTCATTTGATCATGAGATTGCGAACATATTGTTTTTAGCAAACCATGAAAAGTTGTTCATGAAAATCTATATTGTCTCTTCATTTATTGTTAGGTTTGTTTAAAGACTAAAGACTAATGTTTATCATAAAGCTTTAAACATAATGATTGAAAAGTTTCAACTCTTTATTAATTTATTAAGCAGTTACAAGCAAGAGTGTTTGAGACTTTATTACATTAAATGGGCATAAGTAACAACTACTACTATTTTTGTGGGCATCAATGACAACATGGATATCACAAACAAATTTTGTTCAGATGGTACATTGGAAAGACACAAAGTTAGACTTGTGGCAACATGTTTCACACAACAATAGGGTGTTGATTTCTTACATACATTTTCTCGTGTTGCCAAATTAGTTTTTGCCAAAAATTTTCTCAGTCTTGCAGTTTCTCAAAAATGGTTTTGTCACAACTTTTGATACTTATAACACTTTCTTAAATGGTTACCCATATGAAGAATTTTATATGCAATGGCCTTTATGGTATTTAGTTCAGGGGGTGACAGCTACTGATAAATCTAATTTTCATGTACGCCTCATAAATCAATTTAGCTCGAACAAGTCTCTCGACAATGGAACATCAAATTTACATAATCTTTCACTGAAGCTAGATTTCTTCAATCCAAGTGCATTTGTTCTATGTACACTCGTGGTACTGGAAATTACTTTTTTGTCATTTTATTATATGTAAATTATATTATTGTTGCAGGTCAAAATAAGGATATAATTTCAGAAGTTAAGACATTGTTGAGCATATTTTTAAGATGAAAAAATTTAAGTGAATTAAAGTATTATTTGGTATAGAAATAACTAGATCACATGTTGGACTTGTGACTGTATTCTAATACTCAATAGAAAGCATTCATAAACAATTTTTGAAAGAAGACTTCTTAGGAGATTGCTCTATTAACTTCTTCGTCAATAGAAAGCATTAAGTCAATTTGTTCAGTCCCCTTGGACTCCTCATATCGAGGCAGCTCATCATTTACTTTGATGTGTAAAATCAAATCTTGGAATTGATTTTTTTAATTATTTCGATTCTTCAATTATGCGGAAGACTTTTCAGATGCTAACTAGGGGACTTACTGATTCTAGAGGATCAATGACATGGTATTGTGTTTTTATAGGAGCGTCTTTAGTCGCTTGGAAATCAAAGAAACAAAACACTATTTCCAAAAGCTTTACAAAATCTGAGTACAGATCACTAGCATCGATTGTTAGCGAGATCATATGGATGCAACATTTTATGTAGAATTTTAAGGTTCAACAAGCCAAATAACATGTGATTATACTACGACAACCAGACTGCGATACACAGAACTTCAAAACCGACATTTTACGAGAGGACAAAACATATAAAAATTGATACTTTTTCCATGATCATAGTCAACATGTTTCAGTAAAGTTATTGCCTATTCGTACACAATATCGAGTGGCGGGCATCTTCACTAAGCATCTCGCTTCATCGGGAGTGACTTATCTCATGACCAAGATGAACTTTAAGAATTTGTATAGTCTACCTCGAGAGGAGGTGTATTAAGACTATTAGGAATTACTTAGGAGTTAGGACTTAAGTTAGCTTTGTTTGTTTTTATTAACTTAATGTCATTTATTGTTGAAGCAATACTTAAACGACATGGCACTTAATATTTTGACCATTCCTTATATTGTTTAAAGGCCAATTTTGACCGATCAACAAATACACTTTTCTTTCTCTGAAAATGCTTGAATCTTTCTCTGGATGCTTGTTCATCTTATTCGATCTATAGATTAAATATTATGCCACATTTATGTCATGTATGCCACTATCGAATTTCCACGTTAACCCTATAATAACCAGTTTGGATTTTGTTGCATAATTCTTAATGCCAATAAATTATATAAATTTTTACAATTACGATGGTGCATATTAAGAGTTTGATAGTAAATAAAATAGTTCTTGATTAACATTTTTATCATTAATTTGCATGTTAGGTTAGTTAATATAATTGATCCTATAAAACTAATTTGCTAAATCAAGTACACGGAACTCACTTTATAAATATTAATTCTAATTAGTTAGCTGTATTATAGTAAAATGAGAATAAAAAAAATATTGTGGACGTTATAAACTTCAGTTAAAAGGGGATTTTAAATTATCATTAAACATAAATTTAATATAAATATATTGTAGTTAAAAATATGATCTCACAACTTTAATTCAATGACAAATTAACTAGCTAAAGCACCGGGACGTTCTCTGATTCTAGTCTCATTACTACAAAGTGGACACTCTACCATGATTTCAAAACCCGTTCTATATATTGCAACAAATTTTTCCGAACGTTGTACTCTATTAACTTTTACAAAGTGGGTACTCTATTAACTTTTACTAGTAAGTCCATTTCAAAACAAATAAATTATTTAGGCACTGACTCTATTTATCAAATAATGCCAAGTCAAGTTGTAAGTATATTGAATAATAAATTGCTTGATGAATAACTTCTTTTCCGAAAATTTCAGAAATTCATGTTCTTATAACATTTCATTTCTAAACAAGAGACAAAGTAATATTTTTTTTATGCATTTGACGAATTCATTTTTTTTAGGAAGACAAATTCATCATTTAATTATGTATAATTGATATAACCAAATTAACAATAGTTTGTGGCTTGCCTTCAATAAATAAATAAAAAACAATAGTTTGTGGGGAATAACCATACCAGATTTTCATATTTAATCGAAATAAAGAGAAGAAAATGATTTATGAATCTAAGCTAGAACATATATTCTCCCACATTCATAACTGAGTTAAATGTTTAAAGTAACTAGATTACTGAAGATCATCCATAAATATCTAATTTATTAGTTGGAAATCCATATATATTATATAAAACTACCAAAAGTTTACAATAATCATACTCTCTTTATTAAGGAAAATAGGCACGCAATTTTTGGCAAACTTATATGTTATAACTAAATATATGTCAATCATATATGTGGTAATTTTAAATGTCAACAAATAGAACTATAAATTGAGTTAGATTATTTCTGGATTTAAAATCGAGAAAAATAAAAAATAATTACCAGTTACTAAAATACTAGTCCAAATATAATATTTACAATAACCACGTAAACTATAGATAGTCGACACAATATTTAAATGATTTTCACCTGGTTCAACAATAGATAAGAGCCTCCACATATCTCGTACTTGTTGTTTTTTTAACATAAAATGAATGGTCATTAATAATCAAAACATAGATATAAGCAACTTAATTTTCAGACAATTCAAACGCTATATAAGAACATCAAAGGAGTGAAAAAAGAGAATCTTGTACTTCAGAACAAAATTCTGAAATAAAGAATTGCACTTAATAGACTACCGTAAGTACTATAATCAATATATAAGTTCAAGTCTCTAAAGTGAAATTATGAATTTTGTTATATTAAAGAACTGGCATATATATTATCTTCATCAATTCATTGATAGGAAGGATTTTGGAGAGATGGATTAAGATAAGGGATTTGAAAGGATGGATTGTATTAATTTGTTGTTTGGTATTAAAAAAGAAAATAAAGTGAGAGGTAGATAGATGAATTTGTATCCGTGGGCTCCACCAAAAATGTTATCCTCCCATTTTGAAAGGATTGAAGAAGGAGAAACAAAAATATATTTTAAATTTTTTTTCCTCATTTTTGTATATATGAAATTTATGTGCATTCTAGTCTTTTTTCCTTCTATTTTTGTTGTTGGTTATTAAATACATTGATCTTCAATTTTTTGTGTATGTTTTTTCATCACCAATTTATGACTAGCAATATTATCAAAATTTATTATTTTTATCTTTCGTTATGATCAAATAATTGTTTGCTCAAACAAAAGTTTGAATATTTTTATGACTTTGTTTATCGATTTTTTAAAACTTTGTGTGTTTGGATATTACAACTTATGTGATGTATGGTTATAAATTATTTTTTCTATTTAAATAGATGAATAAGAAAAATCAACAACTGATTGAGAAATAAGACCATGAGATGGTAATTTAGAAGATAGTTTGTGAAAAATTATTAATAAATGTCTATATTGCTCTAATTCATAAATTTATTTTGTTCTAGTAAATGAATTAACTAAACTGGTATATGTATATATATTTAATATATAGTTTTTTACGATATACTTTATATAGTTATGCAGTTAAACATTTACATGCATTAACTTTTATAATATAAATACATTGTGTAAATTAAAGATCAATTTGATAATATATAAGAGTATTATTGTAAATTATCATTATAAAATAAATCACATCATTATTTTTTTCATTTATACAAACAAATATGGGGATAGATATTAATCTTTCCCCTCATCATACCAATCAACTTTTTAAAAAGTTATAATACACTCATTTCCTTTCCATCCTAAATAATCTATCCACTCATTTTTTTTCATCCCTCTTACAAACAAAGCCTAAAAGTATTGTTTTCCCTCTTTTCTTGTGTACCAAACATCAAATATGAAAAATCTATCCACTCAAATCGCCTTATATATTTCCATTCTCTTTAAATCAATCCTACCAAACATAACCTGAAGAAGTCTCCTTCCAAATGCGTGTTCCCTAGATTTAAATATACCTACTTTAGTCGTACTACATCATATCTTTAAACTAATAATCCATGTGCATGCATGTTTGCTATTATTATGACATTTTGACTTCGAAATTACAGACCCGAAAATTTATCAAATTCTTGTAACTAATCACGCCACCGGATTCGAAATTATTCATTGAATGGACATCTCATTACGTGACATCGCAATCAAACTATGCGTATAGAACAATATATTATACATGATAGGCAAACTATTATTTGATTAGAACAAAGCTCCCAACAGTTCATTGTCCATATTTATTATTGTAGATTTCAAGAATTTGTACTCACTTTAATTGGTAAGAAATCGAGATTTCGCACATATATTAGCAAAAGAGAGATACAACACGAGAATTCTCTACACTAGTGATCAAGAATCGTAATAGAAATTTTACAATATTAAACCGAATAAAGCAATTGATATGGCGTTGATTTCCCTAATATAAATTACTAGTGGTTCAATTTTTTGCATTAGTAATTTTTCCTTTATATTTTGCATGCATTATCGAGATTTTTTTTTATGAATTTTTTTTTGTAATCGCCTTCAAATAAAAATAAAATTTTTCATATTAGGTCTCCTAATCTTTTTTTCTTCTTCATATTATATATCTCTATCTCTCTCTAACTAATTCCTCTAAATATAATTTTTTTAGGGAGGTTAACCGCAAGTTCCTACAATTTGACCCTTAAGTACTCGTGCCGATTTTTCGCAAGTCATTGACCTATATTTGACATCCTCGAGTAAATTTGAAGGAAGACTCCTTGAGTCAACTCTCAACTCGCCGAGTCGAGTTAAAAGTACACGAGTTGACTCTCGAATCTTTGTGCTGAGTCTAAGAAGGTACTCGAGTCGATATTAACATCCTCAAGTAGATATAAGGAAGACTTATCAAGTCAAATCTCAAGCTCTCAAGTCAATTTTGACATCTTCGAGTAGTTTCAAAAGAAGGCTCATCGAATAGACTATCAAATCCTCAATCGAGTCTCAAGTCTACAAGATGAGTCATGAGTCCTTGTTAACTCTGCACAAGTCCTTATTTAAGTCGGTTTCAAAATTCTCGAGTTGGAACAAAAGAAGACTCTACTAGTGCACTCACAACTCCTCAAGTAGAGTTATAGTTCAAGAGTTGAATTTTAGGTCCTATGCAAGTACCTGAGTCGATTTCGACATCCTGAGGTAGAATCTAAAGAAGAATCCTTTAGTCGCCAATCGGCATATCGAGTCACGTTTTCAAGTTGGTTTCGACATATATGATTAGACTTCGGAAAACTCTTTGAGTGTACTCCCAACTCTCGACTCAAGTCTCAAGTCCACGAGTTGACTCTCAATTTTTCGTATTGACTTTGCTCAAGTCCTCGAGTCAAATTCAAAATCTTCAGAGAGGTTAAACTCTAATTTTAAATAATTTGTTTCGAGTTGTTATTGAAATTATATGTTACAATTTATTTTAAAAATAAATTATATGGTGTATATATTGTGTATGTGTCATTCTGTCTTATGATGGAAATATGTTCCTAATTGTAGACAGGTGTAATAGCATAAAATTCAGGGGGCTAATTGCACCCAGGATCACTTAAAGAGTTTAATATGAACTCATGTATTGTTTAAGGGTTATGACTGCAAATACGGCTCCTGTTTACTTACCATCATCAATACAAATGTCGGAAGATTAATCCGAACCGCTCATGTCTCGCCAAGCCACTTGGTAAATATTAATTGAGCCATGTATCACGTTCTTTGAATTGTCAAACTTTAAAAATAAATATATTTTGAATAATTGTCTATCATACCTTTTGTATTGTTGCAATAATATATCATTAAGTGAGTTTAAACTTCCCCATTTTACCTCGTCAAAAGAATGAGAATAAGCACATAAACAAAGGGATCAAATTGTATAAGAACCGAGTCAGCATGATCTATATATTCACCTAATACATACTATATATATTTATGTTATTTAACTAGTAGTGCCTATTGACTTAAGTAAACGCTTAACACTATTAACTTAATAGCGATTCGTAAGAATTGAGGACACATATATTCCTAGATCGTCTTTTTTTTTAGTACGCCACACGATGTTTATATTATTAAATGCCACAATAAACTATATAACTTTGGCTCAATAACATGTTTGAATTTTCCTAAAGCAATGAAAGTGATATATTGAGTCAACGGAGTTATCGACCCACTCATTCTTTGAACAAGAATGTTCTTAATATTACCAACTAGGGTGTGTTAAAAGAACACTAGGGACAGTTTTTTTTTTATTGATTACTTAGGAAGAACACTAGTTACACATGTAAATTTAGTCATAAGTAATACGATGGTCCTTGGTCATTACATGCTGATTAAGTCGAGTTATGTTATAACTCTTAATATGAGTACGACTACCAAGTGTACAAGTACTTTCTTTCCCATTTGTTAAAATATGGTATCTGATGCATTTTCGGTTTAACTTTTTATTTTAGTTTGTACTTTGCACTGACCTATTTTAGTAAATTTATGTTGTGTTGGATTAAATGGATTTATAACATTCTTTTTAGGCATATTTGTTCAGTGGATTACTCTTGAAACACAATATATTTGACAATTTTCCAATAATTTTAATGACACGGCATTGCTCTGCTGGACATGATTATTCGTAAATTTAAGTCCTGCTAAAACAGTAACAACAACAGTAATTTTTTTTATTATAAAACTATTGTTAAAAGGAGGATCGACTGAATAGTCTTTAGATTGCAACATTTTTATACAATATTTTAAAATGTTTAAAGAAATAGTGTTGTAAACGATAATTTTCTTAAAAAAGGTAATACAATGGTAGCTAAATTACATAGTGTTCAAGGTATTTAAAATAAAAAGAATGTACGTGTCAGGAAAAAATAATATTTTTTCGCTATAAAAACTTTCGATGCATTATTTTTGCAGTTAATTTTAAAAGTATATTACCATGTTTAATTTTCACAATATACTAAAATTATCAAACGTATATTCTTAAATTTTATTTCTAAGGATTTAACTTTGGCACTAAATTTCAAGTGCTTTGTGCTTTCATTGCTAAATTCCATTTGGTCAGAAAAACTTTTGTAGCATCTATCGCGCCTTGTTGTCGCGTCCTGCGTAGCGAGTGCCACGTTATTAAAATAAATTAAAGAAACCAAACGAATACCTAATTTATTTTATTTCAACGCTTAGCCATCAAATCCAATCCAGTGATGGTTGGATTGGGAATGAATGTAAGAGAATTCTCTTCCTTCCAGAACACATATTTGAATTACCATAAATGTATTAGCTGATTTGTAAAATGAAGCACAAGCTGACGTAACAAGGAACCGCCAAACACGTCGACAGTTACTTAAACTTATCCGACAATGCCACTAATTACATTATTTGAAGTCAAATATTTCAGTCTTAAAATGAGATCTAGCAATATAAAATTTAGTCTACAAGTCCCAAAATATAAATAAATATCCACCAAATAAAAATATATAGCAACAAGAAATATATTAGCAAATCTAGAACACATACAGCTATTATAATTTCGACGTACCTTGAACGATTTAATCTAAAAGGCTTCCAAGCTACAATACGCAATACACGGTACACCTCCAAAGTTATATTACACATAGAAAGAAAAAGAAAAAGTGCCAAAGTATGAACAAACTGTTTAACTAGCAAAACAGAAAGTAAGTAGAAGTATCCATGATTCCATTAAACGCCTAGTTAATCAACAAGTACAAAACGGTAATTTTCACAGCCCTCCAAATTAACAAAGGAAAAAAAAATCTACAAGAGTCACATCACTTTCCATGACTCCAGAGTCGGATAACTCTGGAATGCGTCGAAGTCCAAGCCCTCGCCGGCGGTGACTATCGACGACGTCATCTCCGGCGTACATGTCACTACCTCCGACGACGTCCGGTTCTGATCCAGCAGAAGCGCCGACGTGTCGAGCGTCGGAGGACACGCGCCGCCTCCGCAGATCGGAAACCTTGCTCCGACTCCAGTAGAGCCGAAACCTCTCTGCGGCTCCGGCTTGATGATCGTCGGAAACTGTACGGAACCTCCGTTGAACCTGACTCCGGTGATCTGCTGAACCATTTGTCGGAAGTTCGCGGCGTCGGCGGTGATGAACGTTGTCTGAGACCGCTTCGTGGCCCGAGACTTTCTCTTAGCGATCTTCCCAGCGGCGGATACGGAGTTTCGGGGCCGCTTCGGCACCGGAGGTTCGGGATCGGATCCCCCCGAGAGGCTGGAGACGGTCGGAGTCGGAGTCGGAGTCTGGACTGGCTCGAGAGATTTCTGGAGAGCTCGAGTTAGGGTTAGGGTTTCCGGATCGCGGTTAGAGAAGAGGTCGGAGAGCCAATAGTCGTTTAGAGGCTGTCTCATAAAGGCCAACGGATCGATAATATTGCTCATCAAATTCTCCGACGAAGAAGCCATTTCTGTTTCTAGAGAGAGAAAGAGAGTTGTTTCGGTTATTGAACTACGATCGCATAGCCTGGTTTCAGAAGAGAGAGAGAAAGTGGATTTGAGTGAAATGAAATGGAAGAGAAGATGAGAGGGTTTGGGTGAATAAATAGGACGGTGGAGAGAAAGGGAAAGGAGAGAGAAGAGAGAAAGCGCGTTTTGATGAGAGAGAGAGAGAAAGAAGACACGTGTCATTGGGTTCAGTTGTACGGATCATAAAAGCCAACAACACTCTCTCTCTCTCTCAATTTAGATATTCGCACTCCTTAAAAAAGAAAAATGACTGTAGATTACCTTTCACACTCATCATGCAAGTAACAAAAATAAGAGTTACTAGTACTACTATTCTAGTATTAATACAAGCTTACTAGCTAAGCTATAAAAGCTCAGTTAGCTATCTAATCCATCTAAGGATGGATTTTAAAATTCATCCAGTGATTTTTTTTATCGACTTTTAAAATATATTAAAATGTAAATAATATATCAAATTAACATTCTAAAACTGTCTAATTAAAATCAATTAATTTATTTTTGATCAGCAAAGATTCGAATATATTGACAATATTATAAACTGTTGGCTTCTAATATTAAATTCCATGTAGAGATTCATAAATGTTGACATTGATATTTATTTTAGAATTTTTACTTTCACAAAATATATTAAAAATTATATCCACCGATGGCGTGCCAGTCCTTTGTAGACAAATTATTTTATGTCGCTTAAAATATCCATAGTCACCTGTTAAAAGTTAAAACATGATTAATCGTTTGTTTCTGCTTTAATCCAATCTTACCGGGATGTGTTTTCTTTTTGGTGCTGCTTGTAGTTTTTAGAGAGAGAGAGAGAGAGAGAGAGAGAGAGGAAAAGTATATATATTAAATTAGAAAGTATTATATGTAATTACTTTATTCGTGGTAGGGAATCCTTTGCCAAGAAAATCAGTTTCTCTCAACTTGTCGTCACTATTACGTGTCACCAGAATTGAACGTTATTACGAGTAATACTACTAGACTCGTGTTTCATACTCTACTATATACTGTGAGGAAATTAAATTATTAACCGAACTTACATCCTAAAAAGTTAATTAATAAATATTAAGCACATGCTTACATAGATTATTGGGGGCGTGACAGGTACTCCAAATTATTATTTAGATACTGTTATCGACCATTCCCGTTAATCTTACAAACCGTTAATTATGGATTTTGTACTTTTACATGATAAGCATTTAGGATTTTTGGGTGGATAATGAAAATGTTTGGTACAAATTTAGGACTTTTGAGACCACAAACTAACCCCCAAAAAAATATATGAAAGAGGGGCGTATTCATTTAATTGTACATTATTAGAGGAAATGAGTCCTAGTCACGTGGTTGTTTAGCATTGGCTATTACTATTGCCTTGTTGACAGTCTGTTAGTCTGTTATCTTTTCTCATGTACTCTGTTGATATAAATACTGTACTAAACCTCCAGATTCATAAATGACAATGTTATCTTTTTTTAGTTAATTCAATCTTTACGTATTATAGTATTTTCTCATGGTATCAGAGCTAGCATCTCCAACTATGGAGAATTCTTCATCGGCCTGAATTGGATCATCTTCCGCAAAGTCCAGTGTGGTTAACTTCATGCATTCTTTGTCTATCAAGCTTAATCAAGATAATTTTCTTCTCTAGAGTCGTCAGGTTCTAGCTGTGATCAGAGAACACAAGCTCTTGCGGTTTATAAAAAGCTCAGAAAAACCACCAGAATACCTCACCGAAGCTGATCGGAAGAATGGAGCTGTCTATGCTGAGTTTCTTGATCATGATCAACAAGATCAACTTCTTCTTTCGTGGCTCTTGTTTTCGATGTCAGAATCGCTACTGACTCGAATGATCGCCTATAATAAATCTCATCAAGTCTAGTCCAAGCTTGAACACTATTTCACTGTAACCACGAAAGCTAGAATCAAACAACTGAAAGGCGATCTAGCTATTACAAAGAAAGGTTCGAAATCTATGAATGATTATCTCTTTCAAATCAACTCTCATCGATCTACTAGCGTCAATCGGAGAAGAAGTTTCAGACGACAATCACCTGGATGCGATTTTTGACGGTCTCGGATCTGACTACAATTCCTTTGTGATCTCCATTGAGACACGGAAGGAAAGTTTCAGTATCGCAGAGGTTGAATCTCTGCTCCTGAGTCTGGAACAACGTATCACCAAGCAATACAATGATCTGAACACAAAAACTTCTCAGATGGCGAATTTGACCTCCACAGATGGAAATCAAGGTCGTACTCAAAACTCTCGCCCTAAAAACTCTGCTCCACCGTCTACTTCTCCTACCAGATATCGTGGTGGTCGCGGCCGTGGTCGTGGTCGCACCTGGAACACAAACAACAGACCTCAATGTCAGTTGTGCAGTCGCTTAGGGCATCTAGCACCTCTGTGCTGGCTTCGGTATGATCAACAATCTGCTGGTCCTCCTCAACAAAATCAAACAGGTGGTGTGCATACCTTCAACAACAATTGTGCTGGCCGTGGAATGCCTCCTCGGGCTTATTATGGTCAGGTTCAACAGTCACCATCGCAGATTATGAATTACTCAGGGCAGAATGCTTCGCAGATGTACTTCGCCTCTCAGGACATTGCGTACGACCCTGCCTGGTATCCAGATTCTGGTGCATCTGCACACATCACGCCTGAGATCAACAATCTTCACAACTCGTCTGTCTACACAGGACCTGAGAAAGTCATTGTTGGAAATGGAAATGCCCTACCTATCAAAGTCAATGGTTCCTCGAAACTTCAATCTCTAAACTCAGCTATTACCTTAGACCTTAAAAACATTCTTCATGTTTTGATGATCAGAAAGAATCTTCTCAGTGTCTCTAAGTTTGCTACTGATAACTGCGTGTTCTTTGAGTTTCATGCAACCAAATGTTTTGTCAAGGATCAGGTAACCAAACAAGTGCTTCTTGAGGGCGTGGTCAAGAATGGTCTGTATGTTCTTCCAGCTTCAACCTCAATCAGACCGGGCCAAGTTCACTCATCAGCTTATCTAGCTCACCACTCAGATCTTAGCTCTCAGGATATCACAACAACTTCTTCAACAGCTACCAAAACAAATAATCCTGCTTCAGACTCACACTGTGGCATGATAGGCTTGGGCATCCTGCATTGCCTATTGTTAAATCTTTTCTTTCTGGTTGTAATAAACTCTCGTTGAAGATGAATAAATTCAGTCTCTCGTTTTGTACTGCTTGCTGTCAAGGAAAGATTCATAATCTTCTATATCCTACATCTGAAATTGTGTATACCAAACCTCTTGAGCTCATTCACTCTGATCTTTGGGGTCTTGCATCCACTGAATCAACTAATGGTTATCGGTATTACATTCACTTCATTGACAGATTCTCACGGTTCCCCTGGATCTACTTACTTCATAATAAATCAGAGGCGTTTCAGTGCTTTGTCAACTTCAAAACCAAAGTTGAACTTCAAACTGGTCATAAGATTAAGGCTCTGCAGTCTGACTGGGGCGGCGAATATCAAGCGTTCATGACTTATCTGTCTCAACATGGAATTGACCATCGTGTCGCTTGTCCTCATGCTCATCAGCAGAACGGCCTTGCTGAAAGAAAGCATCAGCACATTGTTGAAATGGGGCTTACCTTATTTGCCAGAGTCTCTATGCCTCTTCAGTTTTGGGATGAAGCCAGATCGCTGTTTTTCTGATCAATCGGCTTCCATCTCCGGTTACTCAACATCGAACATCGCTTCAGGTTTTATTTCGTGAAATTCCAGATTATGACAATCTCAAGATATTTGGCTGTGCTTGCTTCCCAAATTTAAGAGCCTTCAACAAACATAAATTTAACTTCAGGTCCAAGATATGTATCTTTCTTGGGTACAATATCAAGCGCAGAGGGTTCAAGTGCCTTGATTCTATGGGCAAGATTATCATTTCCATAAATGTGTTATTTGATGAACAAAGCTTTCCCTACACCCAACTTTTTCCACTTCACTCAGAATCACCAACTCCTACTACTCATGTGCCCACACCTGCTCATATTATAACTTGCTCTCACTTTCCCAGAAATCACAGTGTCACACCTTACCCAACCCGTCACTGTCTTACCTTCACACCCAATTGCCACACCCTTTTCTTCGTCTATTTTTCCATCACACTCCATATGTCCTTCTCAGACTCTTTCACTCTCACCTCACCAAAATCCATGCTCCCCCTTACCTCAATCTCCTCACCCTGCTTCCATTCCAATCCCCATAAATGCCCATCCCATGTGCACTCGAGCCAAATATGGTATACATAAACCGAAAACTTTTCTTATCACTGTGCAAGAACCTGACACTGTGGCCAAAGCTCTCGAAGACACTGACTTGACACAAGCTATGCAGACAGAAATCGATGCACTTCATCTGAATAAAACGTGGTCCTTAGTCGATCTTCCTCGTGACAGAAGAGCCATTGGTTGCAAATGGGTCTATCGGGTAAAGGAGAACGCTGATGGAACTCTTAACAAACTCAAAGCTCGGTTGGTTGCGAAGGGCTTTCATCAAACCGCAGGTTTTAATTTCTCTGAAACCTTCAACCTTGTTATTAAACCGGCAACAGTTCGAATTGTCATCACGCTTGCTCTGTCCAACGATTGGAAAATTACACAGCTGGATATCAATAATGCGTTTCTTAATGGCAATCTCATTGAGGAGGTGTACATGATGCAACCAGAAGGGTTTAAGGTTGCTGGACTTGAGGACAAAGTCAGTCGTCTTCACAAGGCTCTCTATGGGCTCAAGCAAGCTTCTAGGGCTTAGTTTGATACTCTGCACAGTGCTCTCAGGTTGTTCGGATTTCACAACGCCAAGTATGATAATTCGTTGTTTATATGTCATCGTGGTTGGAATAACACCTATGTATTGGTTTATATGTAGATGGAATTCTCATAATTGGGAGTCAAGCTGCTCAAATATAAGCAATGATCACTAACTTGAATAAACTTTTTCCCTAAAGGACCTCGGAGAGCTGTAATTCTTTCTGGGGATTCAAGTCAATAACACCAAGGATGGTCTTCTTCTCACTCAGAAAAAGTATATTCGGGATTTGCTTAGAAAAACCAACATGCTTACTACTCGTGATATTTATACTCCAATGGTCAGCAGTCAACACCTTTCCAAGTTGGATGGTCAACCCCTTGAAGATCCGCAATTTTATCGCAGTGTTGTGGGGGCTTTGCAATATGTCACAGTGATGAGACCAGATCTTGCCTTCTATGTTAACAAGGTCTGTCAATTCATGGAGTCTCCATCTACTATTCACTGGAAAGCTGTTAAGCGAATTTTGCGTTACCTTCACGGGACTGTTCGGTTTGGTCTGCACCTTCGGCGCTGTGATGACCTAAACTTAACTGCCTTATGTGATGCGGACTGGTGCAATAGTCCATATGATGGTCGTTCGACCTCCGGTATTGTTGTGTTTCTGGGCTCTAATCTTGTCACGTGGCAGTCGAAAAATCAGCAAGTTGTTACCCGTTCTAGTACTGAGGCAGAGTATCGAAGTTTAGCTTGTGTGGTTGCAGAACTGGCCTGACTGTGTTCTCTGCTGTCTGAGCTCTGTGTTCCTCAATCTTGTCCACCTGTGATCTGGTGTGACAACCTCAGTACGGGTATGGTCTCCGCCAACTCAGTTCTTCATACTCGTACCAAGCATATTGAACTGGACATATTTTTTGTTCGTGAAAAGGTTGCTAATAAGGAAGTGGAGGTGCGCCACATTCCTGCTCATGCTCCGGTCGCCAATGTCCTCACGAAAGCGATCTATTCTACCTAGCGTGTTAAACTTTGTGTTGAAGATCTAACCGTGCTAAAATTGAGGAGCACTATTAGAGTAAATGAGTCCTAGCCACGTGGTTGTTTAGCATTGGCTATTACTATTGCCTTGTTGGTAGTCTGTTATTTTTTCTCATGTACTTTGTTAGTATAAATACTGTAGTAGACCTCTAGATTTATTAATGACAATTTATCTCTCTTTAGTTTAATTAATCTTTACGTATTATAGTATTTTCTCATACATAAATATTGTTAATGGCTAAAAAAGGTTCAACAATGTCTCGACGAAAGTACTCAAAACGAAAAAAGATGAACAAAAATAATCTTAATACTTAGGTTGGATTTTCCTTATACAAGACTAATCTTCAATACAAGGAGAGTGTTTAGAATAGAGATTCTATATGCCAGTCAGATGTGCATCCCCCCTCTTCTCCTTATGCTCTTCCTTTTATATCGACCTTTTCTCAGAACGTGGGTTGATCAGACCCACGCTCAAGATAATCGCTGACGGTTTCTTAGATCGTGTGGTGGTGTATGAAATAACTGTCGTATGGTTACTTCTGACGGTTACTATGTTTACGTGGCCAACTTAAGTTTTAATTCAAATGACTAGTCTTTATGTTCAAAGTACTTAACCGATTGATTCGGTTATGTTACTCGGAGTTCCGAACTTAACTTATCTTCATGTTTGTTTCTTTTCATCTTCTACGAATATTCTTATTATTCGAAGATAAATTATGGTCGGCGTTTTTCGGTTTAAATTCGATAGTAACAAATATAAAATAAATCCGATATGAAACCTTATGTACATTAATTGTGTATTTTCTTGCAAATATTTTAATATTAGGGCGAAGAGAACTCGTACATCCAATTGTACTCATCAATGCTTACTACGGTTTTATGATATTATTCATTGCGTTTAATATGTATAATCACTCATTTAAAAGTACTCGACTTAACATATATGCTTGGCTTGTTTGTATTTATCATCATCTACTGAAAACCAATTACTGCGGTCAAATAAAACAGAAAACAAGCAAATTGATCTCCTCACAACTCACATGTGCAATTGTGTGGTGATTCATATTACGTAACTACATGTACAACTTTTGCCCGAAATAACTACATGTTAATTTATTTTGCTCGAAATAACTCCATGTTCATATTGTGGGAGAAAGTACTCGCTTTGTGGGACTGGCATTTGTTAACTCTTTCAAGACCGCGTTATTGTCTCTGCTCTGCCTTCTTTACGCGTTGACCCGCGTCCCAATGCTCTCTTTTTATCCATTCTATACAATCTCCTTCACCGTTTACCTTTATTATTATTATTTTTAATACTACTGCTTATTTATTATTAAAATAGTGTATGTTCCCTAACGAGGGTGCTAATAAAATGATAACTGAAAATAATTTTTATACAAAATTATAATAAAATTATTAAAGTATTTTGAATTATTTTAGTAGTAAAATGGTCAAAATTTTAAATATATAGAGAAGTAATTAAAATAAGTAATTAAAATTATGTTGTCAAATTTTGTTTTGATACTCATCATATGATCAATTTTATTTTGAGGAATGATCAATTTCTTTTTAAACCCGATTATCGGTTATTTCATAAAAGAATTTTTTGAATATTTTATAGCTTTAATATCATAAATTATTATTTAGCTAAAATCACCATTTATTAAATTACTTTAATACAACAAGGGTTAGTGAAAATTGATTTTAAAAAGGAAATCATTATCTCTCTATCGATTAAGATTTCTTAAAAATATAAAAACTTAATTATTATCTATTTACCTCGGCCATTTACCGTCTTTCAGGTACGGAGTACAGAACAAAATGAATTTCTTCTTCTTACATTTGACAGTCATAATTTCGTGGTCGTTGTGTGCTCCTGTCTCTGTCGTCATGACTCTATACAATTAAAATACTAATGGTAACATCAACTGAAATTAAACTTATTATAATACAAATACAAAATACAAAAATAAAAATAAATAAAAAAATTGGTCAAAATACCACCATTTCCATTTGCATTTGTTTTTCTCAAAATTTACAAAATTAATTTTTTCCAAAAAATCCTAGTACAAAAGTTGAAAATACCCCTAAAATAATTTCTTTACATTTTATTCCATATCCTTGTTAATCGGTTACTATCTATATATTTAAAAGAACAAAAATTTGACAAATTGACCCTAGCTTACAAACATATTTTGAATGTGACCAATGTTTGGTTAAACTTTCGTAAATGTCCAAAACGCCTACGTGGCATTTTTATTATTTTATTTAATTACTTATTTACTCTTAATATACTAGAATTGATTTTTAAATTGTTGCCCTTTATATTAATTCAAATTTTTTTATTCTGTTTTAAATAGGGTTGTAAAATATTATATCTTAAAACCGTGGGTTTATATTTGACCCATTATTCTGAGCAATTATTAATTAATATCGTTTATCTTTATTATGTTTTATTTAGTTTGACATTTATTTTCAGAAACTGTATATTAAATTACGAAAATTCATTTCAAATTATATTATTATATCCAAAATAAATTGAATTGCGTTTTACAACGTAAATTGAATTTTACAACTGGTACTGTGTTACCCTTTATAACGTAAATTGAATTTTTAAAGTAAATTTCGATTTGAATTTCAAATTTTTTGTTTTAAATTTCAAATAGTGTAAATTTCGAATTGATTTTAAAATTGTTGCCTTTTATATTAATTCGATTTTTTTTTGTTGTAAATAGGGCTGTAAATATTAGATCCTAAAATCGTGAGTTTATATTTGACCAGTTATTCTCAGCAGTTATTAATTAATATCATTTATCTTTATTATGTGTTATTTAGTTTGGCATTTTATTTTCGGAAACTGTTTATTAAATTACAAAAATTTATTTCAAATTATACTATTATATCCAACGTAAATTGAACAGTGTTTTAAAACGTAAATTGAATTTTACACTGATAATGTTCGTTAATTGATATTCAATTTACACTGAAATATCTTGGATATCAATTAAAAAAAGAAATAGCCAAAGAAATATTTAAAAAAACTAGTGAAGAAGAGATGTTTAGGGCAAATCCGTTGAACTCGATCGAAAAAGATGAAGAAAAACAAAGATATCTTGATGACGAGAGTCGATTCGATCTGCAAAAATTATGATCGATACGACATCGACAAAGAGAGAATAGTAGAGCTTCAATGGCGGATGTTGACCTCGCAGCGTGTTGCACTACCAACGCGCTCACTGTCTGCCTCGACGTGCGTTGCCGTTCACCTTCCTCGGTGCTTACATTGGCGGCGCCGCTGGGACCGGAGCCAACCCGACGTCCACTGTTGCTTCGATCGCGAAAAATGAAGGATTTTTTTTTATTTTATTTTTGGTTTCTGGGATTTGAGAGATGCCGATTATTTTGCAGGAAATTTTTGAATTCTCTCTCTAGGAACCGGTTTTATATTAATTTTGTGAATTGAATCCAATTTTCTAGGCCTATAGTTATTATTTTCGATTTTTTAATAATTAATATATTAAATGGCGGAATTTTTAATTTTAGGGTAAAATTGGAATGAAAATTTTGTTAATTAAAAGTCTGGACATTTACAAAAGTTTTACCAAATGTTGGACAAAACCAAAATACTAAACCTCTACAGGGCTATATACTACATTAACCTTTTAAAAAAATTTAAACTTAAAAAGTTAAAAGTTTCTCCACATTTAATTTTTTTCTTAATTTTTTTGGCCGGAAATATAGTGTAGGAAATTTGTGTTAGTTCTAGTTTTTTAAAGTGTATTTCGACTTTTTACATTAAATTTACTTGTATTTTGGGAAGAAAACATGTTTGAATGAATTTTGAGAAAACCAATAATAAAAAGTGGTATTTTGGGCAATTACTTGAAATAAAATCATGGTTTAACAGCTGCTTTTGTCAAACTAGTTGAAATTTAGATGTAATGCAGTTGCATCGAGTCTTCACGTGATCTGTCATCAGTCACAAGCTTCTAAGAGAAATCTCTCACGAGGTCACTTATTTTGAGACTGTTTTAGATTAGGCCCGCTTAAATTTAAAATTCTAAAAAAAAAAAAAAATTTGAACATAGGATGTAAATTTGAGCGATACATTGTATAACTCTAAACACCCTAACAAAACACGACGAGATATTGTAAAAGAAAAATATCGTAAAATGTCATAAGAAATTAATTTATGATTGTAAAATTGAAGGATGCATGTAACACCCACAAATATGGTAGTGCAGATATTTTTGGAAAACAACAAAATTTAAGGAGAATAGCAATTAAGTTAGTGCAATTCTACATGGTACGCTGTGTATGTATCACATGGAGGCTAAAATAATTACATATTATGTTAACAGCGACGATGAAACTATAGCTTTTTGACCCATCGAATAAAAAATGTATTAACTACGATATTTATGTTTGAGCCTCCCTCTATTTCCTTCTTAGTTTGCATTCTTCTTTCGAGTTCTGAGAAGCTGTTCTAATTCTGATGTTTGACCATTCTAGGTTTATAAATGTCAAAGTTTTTAAACCTCCATTTTTATTGCAGCTCGAGTTCTCACTGCATGTTTATGTAAATTAGTTATAATATACATGTTCAATCGTTGTCAGAAAAGATTCCCTTTGTGATAGCGATGGAAGTTGAATTATTGCTGGTGAAAAATGGAAAGTATATGACACCATGAAGAAATTTTAGCTAAAATCCAGAGTTCTCGTGGATATCTTTTTAGAGTGATAATTGAAAGTACTACACATGGTTTTTAGTGATTTAAGAATGATTTAGGGTTTCTTTTGGTTTATTTTATTATGTTTTTGTCAAGTATTTAGTGGAAACAAATCGAAACTTAGGGCACAATTCATGAACAAGCAGATTCAGTTATGCAGAAATAGCGAAGAAAAATAAAAAAGCTTGTAATCCACACAAAGAGTTTTATCATTGAGCTTCGTCGAGAAGATTCATCCAAAATATTTTATTTTGAGCATAAATTAAATTAAAGAAGAAAAATACTGAATTTTTTAATATATAATATATCATATAAGTTAATATACAAACACCGTTAAGAATAGAACTCATTTATTTTCTATTCTTTTGCAATTGTAAAAGAACTCATTTATTCACCCTAAATTTTTCATGTAGAATCAAATATAACCTAAGAGAAAGCTCGAACGTTAAGCAATCTTACCAAGTATTTACAAAATCAAGATCTACATGAAGAGTCGTGATGAACATTCTACAGTACTGCAAGTATATTATTGTTACCTTCTAATCTGCAAAAAGATTCATGCTGTCTATGAATAAATTATGAGTGAAGTTGAAAGAGAAATAGAGTTCAGTGAGAGTTCTTTTATATGACAGACGAGTCATTGACGATCATCATTCTTCTGGCGAACAAATCCCGAATTTGAGGAATCGACCGTAGATGAACTGAGGTAGCACCTGACCGCTAATATTAGGGAAAATTGGGCCAACGTGATGGAGGACCTTGCCTGACTATAGGCTTTGCAGCGCTTCCTGCAAGAATATGATATTGAAATTATTATATAAGCAACACGGATTCTTAACTTTAAGTATAATCTTTAGTCCCAAGTCCTGTTGCGCGTCAGATTTTTCTACGAGAGAGTCAAGGTAGACATGAAACGGGGGCTCATTGTGTTGAGTGTGAAACCTAATCTACAACGGAGATTGCTATCGAGACCCGACGCAGAGCAGTTAGCTGATTAACCTGGATTATTTTCGCATATAGGAAATTTTTACATGTAGTAAGGGTAGTTTAGAATTTTCGCACGGGTTAATTTGCCCTAGGTTATTTTTGCATATAAGGCTCGCAGCCGAATTTTTTTTCTTTGTAACAAAAGTGAGAGTGAGCGAATTCAGGGTGTAATCGAGAAAACTCCGACTAAAGATCACAATGAATCGATTTTACGAGCGGTAAGTGGACGTATCTCCTAAACTAGGAGGGAACCATTATAATTTCTAATGTTCCTTTTCCTTTGCAATTTCATTTTCTTCGGAATATAATGCTAAATTCCTAATACATTTTTCATAGCATATCCCAGTGCTAGTTTCGTAAGCCAGTCGCAGTACAGCTCCGTGACGCCATGTTCTCTATGAACTCTGGTCAGGGATGCATATGCGAACCTACAATGCAATTGAGTTCAGCAATGAAGTACAAAAATAGAAGAATACAAAAGATAAAACATAACATACTCCATCTCCAGTAGGTACACCCGTTTCGGCCCATCACTAGTTCCAATTAGAAAGGCAAACATCTGGTCACACGTACTCCAGTAGAAAACTTTCCGCTACAAATTCAAAGTAAAATTTTTATAGAGCAAAGCATATTTATAGAAAGCTATCAATTCACAATCATACGTGTCAAACAATTAAAGACAAATACCATTTAACTAATCACTACTTGAAAATAATACGTCTTAAAAAATTATAAAAAAAGTTATAGCAAAATCTATACATAGGTTTCGACTTAGACCGAAAGTCTAAAATCAAAGTTAAGTAACTATGACTGCATCACGCAATTAACGAAAAACTCGCGCTTATAAATTCTTCACAAAGCGCATTTCCGAAAAGTCATGCAGCAAAATCTAAGAATCAGACCTAAAACGCCTAAAATATTACAAATGGTACAGATTAAAACAAATACCTAGAAAGCTATTAATGCAAAAAATCATGTCAACCTAGACAAATACTACTTAAACTAATAAGTGCGTGAAACTGATACACCTTAATAATTACAACCAAATCTCTACATAAGACTCGACTTAGACCGAAAGTGTTTGGAACTGATATGCCTTAACGAATAATGTCAAACTAGACCTAAAATGTTATTAATTCTAAAATCATGTCAAACTAGACAAATAACGTTTATCTAATAAGTGCTTGGAATTGATATGCCTTAACAATTACAGAAAAATCTCTACATAGTACTCGAGTTATATTGAAAGTCTCAATCAAAGTTATATAACTACGAGTGCATCCCATAATAAAAGACAAACTCGCGTTTACAAATTCTTCACAAACCGCATTTGCGAAAAATCGTGCAACAAAATCTTAGAATCAAACCTAAAATTCCTAAAATCATACAAGTGTCACAGATCAAATCAAATACCTAGAAAGCTATTAATGCTAAAATAATGTCAAACTAGGAAAATACTATTGAACTAATTACGGCTTGGAACTTCTACGCCTTAACAATTACATCAAAATCTCTACATAGGAATCGATTTAGACCGAAAGCCTAAAATCAAAGTTATATAACTATGAGTGCATTGCGCAACTAAAGATAAACTCGGGTTCACAAATTCTTAACAAAGCGCATTTGAAAAAAATAATAAAGCAATATCTAAGAACCATACCAAAAACGCCTAAAATCATATAAGTGTCACATATAAAAAAAAAATACCTAGAAAGCTATTGATGCTAAGTCATGTTAAACTACTCAAAAACTTTATAACTAATCAGTGCTTGAATATGATAGGCCTTAACAATTACTGCAAAATCTCTACATAAGACTCGACATAGACCAAAAGTGTAAAATCAAAGTTATGTAACTATTAGAGCATCGCGTAACAAAATATAAACTCCCGTTTACAAATTCTTCACAAAACGCATTTGCGAAAAATCATGTAGCAAAATCTAAGAATCATACAAGTGTCACAGTTCAAAACAAATACCTAGAAAGCTATTAATGCTAAAATAATGTCAAACTAGACTAATACTATTTAACTAAGGCTTGGAACTTCTACGTCTTATCAATTACAACAAAATCTATACATAGGACTCGACTTAGACCGTAAGTCTAAAATCAAAGTTAAGTAACTAGGAGGGCATCGCACAACTAAAGATAAACTTGCGTTTACTAATTCTTCACAAAGCGCATTTGCGAAAAATTATCCAGCAAAATCTAAGAATCGTATTAAAAACGCCTAAAATCATACAAGTGTCTCAAATCAAAACAAATACATAGAAAATTATTAATGCTAAAATAATGTCAAACTAGACAAATATTATTTAACTAATCAGGGCTAGGAACTTCTACGCCTTAACAATTACAACAAAATCTCTACACAGAACTCGACTTAGACCGAAAGCCTGAAATCAAAGTTATGGAACTATGAGTTCATCGCGCAACTAAACTTAAACTCGCGTTCCCAAATTCTTCACAAAGCGCATTTGCAAAAAATCGTACAGAAAAATCTAAGAATCGTACTAAAAATGCCTAAAATCATACAAGTGTCACAGATCAAAACAAATACCTAGAAATCTATTAATGCTAAAAGAATGTCAAATTAGACAAATATTATTTAACAAATTAGGGCTTGGAATTTCTACGCCTTAACAATTACAACAAAATGTTAACATAGGACACGACTTAGACCGAAATTCTAATATCAAAGTTATGTAACAATGAGTGCATCGCGCAACTGAAGATAAACTCGTATTTAGAAATTCTTCACAAAGCGGATTTGCGAAATCATGCATCAAAATCTAAAAATCGTACTAAAAACTCCTACAACCAAACAACTGTCACGATAAAAACAAATAATTAGAAAGCTATTAATGCTAAAATAATGTCATACTAGACAAATACCATTTAACTAATTAGGGCTTGGAACTTCTAGGCCTTAACAATTACAGCAAAATCTCTACATAGGACTCGACTTAGACCGAATGTCTAAAATCAAAGTTATATAACTATGAGTGCTTCACGCAACTAAAGATAAACTCGCATTTACAAATTGTTCACAAAGCGCATTTGCAAAAAATCATACATCAAAATTTAAGAATCCTACTAAAAACGCCTAAAATCATACAAGTGTCACAGATCAAAACAAATACCTAGAACGTTATTAATGCTAAAATAATATCAAACGAGACAAATACTATTTAACTAATTAGGGCTTGGAACTTCTACGCCTTAACAATTACACCATAATCTCTACATAGGACTCGACTTAGACCGAAAGCCTAAAATTATAGTTAAGTAATTATGGTTGTATCGTGCAACTAAAGAAAAAGTCGCATTTATAAATTCTTCACAAAGCGCATTTGCAAAAATCATGTAGCTAAATCTAAGAATCGTACCAAAAATGCCTAAAATCATACACGTTTCTCTGATCATAACAAATACCTAGATAGCTATTAATGCTAAAATAATGTCAAACTTGACAAATACTATTTAAATAATTTATAGTGTTCCTTTTCCGTTACAATTTTGTTTTCTACAAAATTTAATCGTAAATTCCTAACACGTTGTTCATATCATATCCCAATGTTGGTTTTGTAAGCAGTCACAGTACAGGTCCGACACGCCTATAAGGGATGCATTTGCGAACCTCTAATGCAATTGAGTTCAGGAGTGAAGTACAAAAACAGAAAGAGTACGAAAATAAAACATAACATACTCCATCTCCGGTAGGTACACCCGTTTCGGTCCATCACTAGTTCCAAATAGAAAGGCAAACAGCTGGTCAGTGAATTGACACCTTCACACGTACTGCAGCAGAAAACTTTCCGTTACAAATTCAAAGTGTAAATAATTTACAGTGCAAAGCATATTTTTAGAAAGCGATTAATGCTAAAATCATACGTGTCAAACAATTAAAGACATACTATTAACTAATCAGTGCTTGAAACTAATACGTCTTAAAAATATATAAAAAATTATAGCAAAATCTATACATAGGACTCGACTTAGACCGAAAGCCAAATATCAAGGTTAAGTAAGTATGAGTGCATCGCGCAACTAAAGATAAACTCGCATTTCCAAATTCTTCACAAATCGCATTTGCAAAAACTCATGCAGCAAAATCTAATAATCATACTAAAAACGCCTAAAATCATACAAGTGTCAGAGATCAAAATAAATACCTACAAAAATTATTAATGCTAAAATAATGTCAAACTAGACAAATACTATTTAATTAACCAGTGCTTGGAAATGATACGCCTTAACAATTGCACCAAAATCTCTACATACGACACGACATAGACCGAAAGCCTAAAATAAAAGTTATATAACTTTAAGTGCATCGTAGAACAAAATATAAACTTGCGTTACAAATTCTTCACAAAGCGCATTTGCGAAAAATGATGCAGAAGAATCGTACTAAAAACGACTAAAATCATACAAGTGTTAGAGATCAAAACAAATACCTAGAAAGTCATTAATGCTAAAATAATGTCAAAATAGATAAATACTATTTAACTAACTATGGCGTGTAACTTCTACGCCTTAACAATTACAACAAAATCTCTACATATGACTCAACTTAGACCGAAAGTCTAAAATCAAAGTTATGTAACTATAAGTGCATCAAGCAACTAAAGATAAACTCGCGTTTACAAATTCTTCACAAAGCGCATTTGCAAAAAATCATGCAGCAAAATCTAAGAATCGTACTAAAAACGCCTAAAATCATACAAGTGCCACAGATCTAAAAAAATTACTTAGACAGTTATTAATGCTAAAATAATGTCAAACTAGACAAATACTATTTAACTAAATAGGGCTTGGAACTTCTACGCCTTAACAATTACAGAAAATTATCTTCATAGGACTCAGACTTAGACCGAAATCCTAAAAGCAAAGTTGTGTATCGCGCGACTAAAGACAAACTCTCGTTTACAAATTTTTTGCTAAGTGCATTTGCAAAAAATCATACAGTAAAATCCAAGAATCATACCTAAAACGCCTAAAACCATACAAGTGTCTCATATTAAAACAAATACTTATAAAGCTATTAATTCCAAAATCATGTCAAACTGGACAAATCAAATTTAACTAATTAGTGCTTGGAATTGATACACCACAAAATCTCTATATAAGACTCGACTTACAGTGAAAACTTAAAATCAAAGTTCTGTAACTATGAATGCTTGCGCAACTAAAGACAAACTCGCGTTTACAAATTCTTCACAAAGCGTATTTGCGAAAAATCATGCAGCAAATTCTAAGAATCATACCTAAAACGCCTAAAATCATACACGTGTCACAGACCAAAAGAAATACCTAAAAAGCTATTAATGTTAAAATCATGCCAAACTAGACAAATATTATTTAAATAATTAGTGATTTGAACTGATACGCCTTAACAATTATACCATAATCACTTCATAGGACTCGACTTAGACCGAAAGTCTAATATCAAAGTTATGTAATTATGAGTGCATTGTGCAACTAAAGACAAACTTGCATTTACAAATTCTTTACAAAGCGCACTTGCGAAAATTATCAGCAAAATCTAATAATCAGACCTAAACCGCCTAAAATCATACAATTGTCACATATCAAAACAAATACCTAAAAAGCTATTAATGCTAAAATCATGTCAAACTAGAAAAAATTACTATTTAACTAATTAGGGTTTGGAACTTCTACGCCTTAACAATTATACCAAAATCTCTACATAGGACTCAACTCAGACCGAAAGCCTAAAATCAAAGTTATGTAACTATGAGTGCATCGCGCAATTAAAGACAAACTTGCGTTTACAAATTCTTCACAAAGCGCATTTGCAAAAAAATCATGCAACAAAATCTAAGGATTTGACCTAGAACGCCTAAAATCTATCAAATTCAAGAAAACAAATACTTGTGCAGCCATTTCTTCTCGCTCTGTCCGATATTTGGATCTTGCGCTCTATTTGGAATTTCGATATGAACCCCGAAACGAAGGGGGGTTATATATATAGTCGTAGAGTATAAAAACGAATGTTTCCTGAAAACAAAAAATTAATATCGTTATGTGGGCGTTTCATTTTGGGCGTAGTATCAAAATCTGGAATGTTCTTTCACCAAATGGATCATTTTAATTAATTATGTTCATGATTTAGGTATAACTTTTTAAGGCAATTTAGGTATAAACATAACGAACTTTCACATGTAGAAAATAAACACAACCGGTATATTTAATATGTCGAAACAAATTAACATTAATTATTAACTAGTCATCCTTCTTAAACTTTTATTTATTTAAATTTTCTAAATTTGAATTTATAAATTCAAGTTTTAAATTGATTTGGGACAAATTTGAATAACGATCTACACATAAATTATATATGAAGATATATCAAAATTAAAAATAATCCATTAGTATATTAATATTCAAATTCAAAATAATCTATAATATCCGAGTTACAAGTTAATATACGTTAATAATTGAACTGCTTGTTTAATTTATATAATCATATCATTTTGTATAAATTACAATTAGAAATTATGAAAATCAAGATAACCACTTTGCTGGTTAATTTCTATTAATGCTGTTTTAATTTTGATTTTACATAATTTATAAAATTATAAAATTGGGTAACATTGTAAATGCAATTTTTTTTTTGGAATTCTCGCGTAAGCATGAACAAGCATATTTAGTTTTGCAGAAATAGTGAAGAACAATAAAAAAAAATCTTGTAAACCACACAAATAGTTTTATCCTGGTTCGATATCTTACATCTAGCTGGGCATCAAACTGTCTGTCAACTATGTAAAAGTTTTTACAACTTCAGAGTGAGTACACCGATAAACAACCAAGAAAAATTACCTGAACAATCTTCAGTAGTGAATCTTATATATCACTTTGCTCTCTATTTTTCTAAACATCATCTTATAACAAACTCATATAATGAATAGGGTAATGAATGAACTTTATTACAACAACAAATAGTAGATCTTTTTAAAGATATCTAACATACTAAATGTAACCGAATTTGTTGACCATGATGACGTGGACCAATCAGCAAGGCACCTTATGGAAACTAAACGAAATCAAATTTTTGGTTCTCAATTATCGCATTGTGATTTTCTTTTTTTGGATAGCTAAACATGTTTTATAATTAAAATTTATTACTAAAAAGGGAGGGAACATAATTCTGGTCCATTCTTATTTTGGTTGAAACTCTAGTCATTTATAAAGAGAAATTTCATGTCGTAAATTCAGAGGATATTTTCGTTTGAGAATGAGTCAGACGTATATTTTTAGATAAAAATGTCATAATGAGTCTAAATTTTATACTTTCAACACATAAGTTTACAAAATAAAATTTATCTTTTTAAAATTGTTCGAGTTTAGCCATTACTGAAATGAAACATTGAATTTTTGAATTAGACGAAAAATTATCTTTAAAGAGCACCTCACACCGTAGAGTGTATTGATGTTTGATTAAATCTGTTCGAATCAATCTATACTTATTTTTTTAATAATATAAAATGAGTTTCTCTAGTTACAAGTCAACCTTAACGCCTATTGTATTTGTATATTTGATGTTTTGATTGTATCAATTAATCATAGAATTGCATACGAAAATTTTAGTTTATTCTAATTTGATAAGATAACTAATTTAGATACGTAATATAGAATAATTACAATAGAAAAAACAGTTAAAAGTATTATCTTCATTGCAAAAAAAGCTTAAAAAATTAAAATGATATACAATGTTAATTTAAAATACTTTTTCTACAATGTTACTTTAAAATTTATATAAATGTATAATCTAATGTGTGTTCATCTATAAAAATTAAATATTGCTGGATACGAAATATAGAAGTAAAATATATATGAACGTATAGTGTCACATAGAAAATTGCTAAAACTATCAACATAATCGAGAAATGAAGATTATATTTTTCAAACTTATCAATAATTAAGTTACCATAAATTTTGAAAGTTTCCCAATTGTCAACTTTTTTAGTTATAAGTTAACAGTGATATGATGATTGTTGATACGATTTATCATCTCGAATTTTAAGTGTTAAATTTTAATGATCATGTGGTAGATACGATAGATTAGGGATGATATCACATGATTTTTAGTTAAGAGCTCGTGTGTTCGAATCTAACTCGCAAAAAAGAAAAAAATAAAAACTTTTAACGATCATGAATCACGATTACTAATAAATTTATATTAAAATCCCCTGTTTTAAGTGTTTCTTTTAAACATGTTAATGAGATCAGTCAGTTAATAGTTTACAAATTAGACGTTCACAACTCTTTTGCTTCTCTATACATTTGCTTCTTCATAATTACTGATTTTAGTATTGACACTGTATCCGAATTCTCGTCATTTACTAATATATCTTATATCAAGTCAAGTGTGTGATCTATGTTGTTTTATATTTAGGACTAAACAGTCAGTTAAAGCGAAACAATATTGTAAAATCACTTTACAGTAAAATTTAATCACGTTTACTGTCCACGTGTATTGTATCTAAAAAGCTCGAGGTTACAAGTTTAGTTAAAATTTAAAATTATCTTTTATAAAAGAAATAAATTGACAATTATTTGATCTTGCACGAGAGAAGGCAAAGCATGATTCGGTTCACACTTTCTAGTACAAATATTTCTTTTTAATATAATAAATTTAAGCAAAGGGGAATCCAGGCAACAAAATAGTGGCCCACAGACTTAAGATAAGAGAGAGATAAAATCAGCTAAAACGTAGAAAGCGACCGAGTCTTTGAAATTGCCGAAACACGCGCTCACACCATGACTTGTTTTGACGTTACTCTGACGTTTCAGTTTGTTTTACTAATTCTATTTTTATATTGTTTAACTCATTATTAAATTGATATTTACAAACATGTGATGTGAGCAGTCTATCACCTGTTTTTGAATCTGGGATATTAATTATGAAATATTTATTTTGTACATTAAGTGAAGAACGCGGAAATTATTTTTTCAAATTCCTAAACACTATAAAGATAATATAATTTCGTTCTGAAGTGTTAAAGTATGAGATGCAGTGAATTTTTATTCTTCCGATTTAAAGAGCAAAAAAGAAAATTGTTCTTCTTTTTGGTGTGATATTTGATGAATTTGGTAAGTTTGATTTCTTGTTGCTCTTGATTTCGATTTCAAAGAAGTTTTCCACGTACGAAGTGGTCGATGAAATAATTTGGTATAGTTTTGTTTTAAAGAGAAAAAGTTATATATATAATTTTAATTTTAATATTTATAATGAGTTAATGAGACATCGTGATATATTGTCATTTGCTTATATTCATCTGCTTAAACTCTTCACATCGTGAAGATGGTCTTTGTTTGCAAATATTGCAGCACTTCAAATCTGAGTAAGGTGATTCCCCAAATATGATCCTGGTCTTTCAAACTTCATAAGTAATGTATTTTCAACCTTTATTATTAGTTAAATTTAGGTTGGTTAAGATCTTTTAAGGTGTGTGGTACTTAAAATATCCTAGTGATAATATCACATGATTTCTAGTTAAAAAGTCGTGAATTTGAACTTCATCCACAACTAAATTGCCTTAAATATATATATAAAAGAAGAGTAAATAGCCTTATTTAAAGTATTGGACTCTCGAGTGTGAGATCCAAACTTGTAGGAATTAGTAAGGCTATTTACTCTTCTTTTATATATATATATATATATATATATATATATATATATATATATTATATATATATATATATATATATTATATCCATTCTTGTAAGTTTCTCATTTCTTTTAGGGTCAAATTTTAACGAGCATATTTATCAAACATGGGTTCGTGACTTTTATAAAAGTTAGTTTTATCTTAAAATACTTCTTTAAGATAATGTCTTTTCTATCGAGGAAGGAAACTGTTGATGTTCATGACAAGGATTCATTAAAGGATGATTTCAATGTATTAATTTCTATTTAATGACAAGTGATTTCAATTTCCCTTTCATTCAATTGAATAGATAGCAAACGAATCCAATTATGAATTTCATCGTTTGTGATGATTTTTATCATGTTAAGTATATAATTATCTTATTGTTCATTGGTGACGAGATTATATTTACAGAAACTATCACAAAGATAATTACAAATTATCTAATTATTTACATCGTTGACTTGATAGCTCATGAAATTTATTTGATAATCTCATCGTGACGAAGTTCTTTTTAAATAAAAGCTCCCTATTTTTTACAATAGTGGCTATAATCCAATAAAGGACGTTCTCGCTTAATAGCAAAACAAATTAGTAATTATGATCCAATATAAGATGTTCTACTATATTGAATCAACAATCGTAACAAGAATTTAATCAAAGATGCTCTCACTCAATAAAAGGATCTAAGTAATAAGGATCTATTTAAGGATTGTCTCACTCATAATCAATCTAAGTGACCAGGTTTCGCAAACGACGCTCCCATTCAGTTAATGTATCATCAACATTAATTTTAGTTGTGTCTTATCATTATCTTTAATTTGCACAAATCATATGTCGATGTAAGATAATGTTAATTTAGACGGTACTAGAGCTGTAAATAGTTCTTAAACAATTCCAACATCGATATTTTAATAAAGCATCAATAAGCTAATAAAAAATTTATATACAGATTATGACTTAGATAATATACTATTGTGCATCTTAGAATATGAACAAAACTACACTTTTTTTCATAGTATTCTTATCTACGAGGGCCTAAACATTCATGCATAAAAGCAATCAAGTCATTCAATAAATGAAAGACTAGAATATTCAATGACACGCCATATTCATAATGATGTAATAAAATAGAAAGAAAAGAAAAGATTCATTCTATCCGGAATAGTCGTAGTCATTCTAGAAAATCTCGAATTTAAATGACATATCTCATGTTCATAAAAAAATAAGAAAATAATCGAATAGAAAGAAAATTTCAGATCTTCAAATAGAGCATGAGCTTCTCTACAATTCGGACTTGAATCCGACATTGTTTAGCAAGCTTGCCTAAACTTAGATCCTAATTACTAATTTTTTTGGATCCCACAACGGGTCTACCACAACACTTATAATAAGTATTGTGGGAAAAAAGGTTCTCACAACGCTTATTCTTAAGCGTTGTGGGAATCAGAGATCCCACAACCATTGTGGGAAGACTGATTTCTCACAACGTTTATCCACAAGCGTTGTGAGATCTTTGATTTTCACAACCCTTAAACTAATCATTGTAGAAAATTGGCGGATAAAATAAGCAGTGTGGAATTGGGACTTTCAACTAATCTCGCCACAGCGAGATTCTTACACCGCTGCAGCGAAACCTCCCACAACGCTTTAATTAAGCGTATGGGAGGTTTTGCCGCTACGAGAAATTGCTATGGCTGCGGCGAGATTTCTCCAAAGACCACACATTTTTGGAAAAAACATTTTGCTGCGGTAAAGTTGAATCTTAGCTGCAGCCAGAGGGTCTTGCCGCAACACAATCTCTTCATCGCTCCGACGAGATTGCTCCAGGGACCACCCTTTTTTTTAAAAAAATATATCGCCGCATCGAAATTGAATCCTGGCTGCGGCGAGAATCTCCAACAACGTTTAAAAACATCCATTATGGGATCTCGCCGCAACGAGATTTTTACATTGCCGCGACGAGGTCCCACAACAGATGTTTTTAAACGTTGTGTGAGCATTTAAAATGAATTTTTTTCGAAGTTTTTAGTTCCCGCCAAAAACAATTTCACCCTAAAATGATATTTTGACCTTTCTCTTTCATATTTTTCATTCATTCTTCTTCTCTTTCTCTCATGCTCTATCTCTCCGGCCTCCTCTCTTACTCTCTCTCTCTCTCTCTCTCCGGCCTCTACCTCCTCTCCTTGCCCTCTCGGCCTCTCGCTCACCATCCCTCTCTCTCTCTCACCCACCATCCCTCTCTCTCGCCCTCTCGCCCACCATTACTCTCTCTCGCCATGTCGCTGCCCTCCTCTCACCCGCTCGTCCTCCTCTCTCTCGCCCGCACTCCCTCTGCCCAACCTCCGCCCGCCCGCCCTCCCGCCCACTCTCCTTCTCGGGGTCTCTCGCCCGCCCTCTCATCTCCACTCTCTACGGCCTCCCTTAGGTATGTTTTTTTTTTAAAATTAGGTATGAGTGTGGATTGTGTATAAATTAGTATGTTAATGTTAATGTGGATCGTGTATAAATTATAATGCTAATGTGAGTGTGGATTATAATGTATTAATTAAAGTGTAAGTGTGAGTTTGAATGATAACATTTTTTGTTGAAATTGATTTATAATGTTTTTGGTTATAATATTTTTTTTGTTGGAATTGCGTTTTAATTTGTGTTAGTAGACGAAATACTCTTATGAGACAAAAATTAAAAAAAAAACAATATCGCCGCAGCGGTGTACAATCTCCGCTTCGGCGAGATGTCCCACAATGGTTTATATATCCGTTGTGAGAAATCTCGCCGCAACGGAGTTTTTTTTTGGAAATTATGGGATTTGCACAATGGATAGTAAGCGTTGTGAGACGTCAGATCTCCCACAACGGAGACTAGACGTTGCGGGAAATCAATTCTCCCACAACGCATAGCTAAGTGTTGTGGGAGCTTCTATAACACAGAATCCTACAACGCTTAATAACCATTGTGAGAAATTTCTACAACTATAAATAAGCGTTGTGGGATCCAATTTTTGTAGTAGTGACATCTTCATCAGATCTACAATGCAACATGAAAAGAAAAATACTCTTAAATAATTATCCTCAAAACACTTGTAGGATACATAAAATTTAAGGTACCATACCATTCCTATTATTTTCAAGCCCAACCATATAAGAAAGACAATACCACATTTACACCCTCTCCACCCTCTATTTCCATCTATATCTCTCTTTCACCCCACTCAAATCTCCATCCTCTTCTTATGTTCATTTTTGCTCGGCCAAATATCAAACCACGACTACAGCTAGTATTATTGACTTTATCTCACCAACATACACATCACATCAACCAAAAAATCTACCTCCCTTATTTTTCTCTTGCATGAACCCAACCGTAGAAAAACGTCCAGCCATACAAAGACAACAAGGAGAAAACCCGCAAGCACATTGAAGCAAGGTTCATCGTTCACCATTTTTTCCTTCTGACTGTTGACGGACGTAGCATATCCACGAGCTTCTCGGAAATAACCACTTTTGCTAACTTGAATATGACCGAATATGTAAATAAATGTAAAAAAAAAATATTAATCGTGGATCATCAAACTATATAAAAAAGGACGAACAAGATTAAACCACTAATTTTAAATGGAAAGAAATATCTTACTTTTCTTCCATATGACGCCTAAGATACCTTAATTGCACTCATTTAACAACATCATGACCTTTATTGCAATAACATCATGACTTAGCTCATAAGAGCCTATACTGCACTCAGTTCATGAATGAAGCGTGCACTCTATATTTACACTTATTCACATAAATACCATTTCTCATGTTCTAGGCCCGTAGAAAACGAAATAGGCACAAAATGCTTGAGAAAAGAAATTCATTTCATGTAGCGTACCTAATTCCATAGGATTGCCTGACAAAACGAAATATGACTATCAACTAATTTTAGGAATGCACATATAGGTGTCTTCTGTTAGTCATAGTTTGACCTATTGAGGATAAGATGTCGATTAACAGATCTACTTTCCCTGAAATTGTCCATTTCAATGGAATTGATTAACGACAGGAAACCAACCTTTTTATACAAGTGCCGCTCTGATACCAATTGAATCCTTTGTATCACTCGACAAGATATCTCGCACATGTGATAAAGTGTGTGTCGTTTTATAGGGCAAGAGCACGATAATAATTTAAACAAAGTGCATGTAAATAAATAACACAAAAATGGTTCAACTTCACCTACGTCTTGGGGGGATTTTAAGTTAAGTGAAAAAGAATTAAATAAATCAGTCAATAGTATAACACTAGTCTTATATGAACAACGTCAATATTACGAAAACAACAAGTGATTTTAAGGAAAAAATTATCCCTGAATTTGAGCCTCCAATCAATTGTACTTGCACAATTACTTTCTCAAAATCTATTGATCTTTAAAAAGTCAGTTGAGATCAATCGACGATGGCTCCAAACAACACCGGAAATCTCAGGAAAGAATGACGCAAACCACGAAAAAAACAGGGAAAAGAAACGATTCGAGATGATCAGTAGTCTCTGAGATCATGTCAATCTTGGTGTCTCTGTCAATCTCTGAACCCAGAATCTCCATGTCGTTTAGGTGACCCATGATCAGTAGCATGTGTTCCCAAACTGAAGATCCTGACTTCATCCTGGAGTTCATGAAACTGCGGATAGCTTGCTGCCTAGCCTGACGCTTATGACATCCGAACATCTCATGGAGATTGTAGAGGATCTCATATGCAGTGGCGATGTCTCGATGAGATTGCTGCAACACATTGCTCATCGATGCCAATATATAGCATCGAGCAATCTCATCAGACTTCATCCATGCATCGTAGGCGTCCTTGTCTTCCTTACTCGAGTCAGTACTCGGAGGAGGAGGACCTGGGGTTCTGAGAACATAATTATGCTTTTCTACCGTCAGTACGATGTCGAGGTTACGTTTCCAGTCAACGTAGTTCTCACCTTCGAGTTTATTTGAACTTAAAATCGTTTGTAGTGGATTAAAAGACATTTTGCTGAAAACATAAATAAAATAAATAACTTTAGTATGTGCTACTATTTCGAATTATATGCATGCATGAACAATCCTAATATGGTATTATGAACAACAATAGTTGATTACTTTTCCTATGGGGAAACCGTAATCAACCGCCTTTCATAGTCGTGACATATCAAACCATCCAAGAAATCACAACTTCTAGTTCTTACTAATTACCATAAATGTTTGGTCACTTATTTTTAATGCATGGCCTCTATGTATGGATAACTTTAAAACTTGTCTAAGTGTGCAACCGACACGTGGATCTTTAATCAAGTCAATTTGAAGACAGTTCACCTATGTGAAGACTCCGCTTCATCGTTTCTCTTTAATACTTAGTTCATAACAGTTTGATTAATAAAATGCTTTTGAAGTACTCTCATTGAAGTGAGGGCCACTATTTGTGACTCTTAATTCATCATACATTTAGTTAATTAAACTCGTATCGGGGACCTTGGGTTGCTTTAACGATAAACAACCCCCCCACTTCGTTTTTGCAAAGAATCATATTCTTTTAAAATCAGTTTACAATTGTTATAACTCATTATCTATTATAAACTATATGAATGATTCATTTTAAAATGATGTTGGCGTTCTATCCTGTATGACATGTGAGGTGATTATTCATATGATTTTAAATAAATTAAAACATAAAATATCTAACTCACATAATGTGAAATTTCTAATTACAAGAAGCCTTGTGACGCGTCATCAGATATCTTGGGTCAGCCTCACACGTTCTCCAACATGCGGCTAAGACCGAGTTGCTGCCTCCTTGTTTTCTCGTCGTCGGATTACAATTAAAATAAATTACAATTCAAATTGTCCTCGCAAATTGAGGCTCACAAATTTAAATAATTTAAAATTTAACGTAAACCCGGGACGATAACCGGAAAAATCCTAGAGCCATAATAATGAGGATCCATTCACATAAACACACACACAACATTCATAATGCAACAATTTATCATACAAAACCAACACCAACTAGTCAAACAAATTTCAAAACTAGTCATTAAACCTAATTTTTAATGCCTCTAATTAGCTCAGATACCATTTCTTGGAATATATTAACGATTAAACAATTAATTATATAAAATATTTAATCTATGGCGGAAATATATAATTAGATTTAATATATTAAAACTATTTTAATATATTAATTAACCTAGGCATTAAAAATCATTAACATGTCAATAAACTTTTCATTCAAAACATATGATCAACAAATTGAACAAACAATATAGCAACCTATAAACAATTTATATTTGCAGATCCAATTCGTTGAAAATACTTACAATTGAGATTGTAAACAATCCCGACTTTCCTAGCTATCTCTGCAAGAAAAGTCTCCGCATGCGTACACGATATGTTAAGGACAAAACTTACCAAAGTAATTCATCTCAATAAATGCTTTGTGACGGCTTTCCCTAACATAGCAATAAGGTATATATATTGATGTAATTTTAGTTTCATTGTAGTTTAATCAATTTTTCCCTTCGTAGTCTAATACACATGCTACTTAGAATCAATCACGTTTTAATAACGTAGGACGGTTGTTTTCCTTTTGCTTCAAACAAAAAACTTGTTCTTTTTTTTAATGCACCTACCTTAATCCAAACGAAATTCATTACTAAATTAGGAAGATTATCTTCATTTATCTTCACTAATATTTCTTACTAGATATAGTTTTTGGGACTTATTTTCTTTGTCTTCATAAAAAATTTGAATTATTTCCGACTTACTTGAAGACATGAAAGCGAAAATCTGGTCATTCTTATCCGTAAAGTCAATGTTGAAGCTAAAGAGCGTCCAAATATAATGAAATATTCTTATCAACTCTCTCGTGCAGACTCCGAGTTCGTGGCCGGTCATCTCCAAAATAGCAAAAACAACGTAGGTACCTCCTCATCCTTCATCTTTTACTCGGGAACGAAAAAACAACGCTTTCATTTTCTCAATAAGAAACCCACATTGCAAACCCTCAACGACAAGTATTGTGAATTTCAGTGAAGATCTCAGCAAGAACAAAGTCGACGCGCATTTTGTGTGACACAACATGCTCTTTGCAAAACCGAGAATAGGGCTTTTCACAAGGATCTGAAATATAGGGTTCGTTGGTTCCAATATAATGGATCTATGAAAAACAAAATATGGAAGGAAAGAGAAGAACTGAACTTTAGGGAATATTCTTTGTATTATTTAAATAAAATATAAATTGTGGAGGTGATTTGAAACTAAAGAAGACAACCCTATATATAACATAAATGGCAATAGTTTTGCCTCGCCTTTCACAAATGACGTGGAACTATGTTTAGTTTCCTTTACATATTATAATAATGTCCTATTTGACCAAGTCATGTTTATTAGTCTCACAATCTCCCCCATACGCTTGAATTGGTTCGAGGTTCTTCATACCGAGAAGTCGCGCATCGCGCATCTTCTCAAATTTGACTCTTGGTACAGGCTTGGTAAGTGTATCCGCTTGTTGCTTTCTGCTACTAACGAACTCCACGATGATCTGTTGATTCTTGACACACTCGCGGATAAAGTGCAATAAGTGTTGATGTGCTTCCACTAGATAGTTGCTCGGGTTGTTGTTGGACATCGCAAACTTCTTCAACGTTTTAATTGCGTAAGACGCTTGCTTCATCATGATGCGGTCTTTCTTCTGGTCCACATTGATATCGAGGAGTATGAAAGTAGCCCAAGATAACTGATCTCAAACTCTTTCATCATTTGCTTCTTGAATCTCTCAAATATCAAATATCATGTCACTATCAACGCTATATCATGATATACATTCAACGCTATATCATGTCACTATCAAATATCGACGTAGACGCCAACAATGAGTAGTTCTACTTCATGGTTCATACACAACCTTCTCTCGCGCACATTTCACAAAGTCGAGACTCAATCATTCTCCCGTTTAGGCAAGTGTTCCATGCCCTGGGTGTTTGGCGTACGTAGTATGTATAGAGCCTTACACAACTTGTATACCTTGTGCTCTTTCTTCTTGATAATGAAGCCTTCAGGTTTGGCGAAGTAACTTTTTCTTCGATATCTCCATTGAGAAATGCTGATTTGACGTCTAAGTGGTGAATCTTCTAACCATAATGGGTTGCGAGGGCAACAGTTAGCCTGACGATATCGCTTCTAAAGGCTTTTTTGTCCTAGTGTATTAATTACTTTATTCACCAAAAAAATCCCGCCTACATTTATTAAACCGTTACTTTCAAATTTCAAAATAAAAAACATTAATTCAATCCGGCTTTCAAAAATAAAAAGGCACTTCAGTCCATAATTTTGGTTACAGACTATAAACCAATTTTGTCAAAACTAAATATTGACTACGTTACAGACCAAATGTTTTTATAGGCTATAATACTCAATTACTTCTATAATATTGTGTACATACGGCAAACGAATAGTATAAAATGTTTTAAAAAGATTGCTTAAAAGAAGTAGAAAAAAATAGAAAGTGTATCGCTTGTGAGCTCCGAAACTACGGTGCCAGCAAATTTAAAAGCTGATAAAAATTTTGAGAAAATTTTAGATTTGATTCGTATATTTGGAAAGGAAAAAAAAAACTAACGCCTAGAATCACGGAAAGTAGGAAACAGATTCCTATAAGTACTGCTTAACAAAGTCAAGGACTCAAATACAATTTCTATCAGTTACACAGTATACACAAATTTAGTTCATAGACGAAAACGCAACCTTGAGAGCTTAAAGCTGAAAGAATTAAACCTAATAGTATAAGGTATGGTCAAGAATATTCCTTCGTTGCTTCGATCTCCGTATCTATATGTGTAGGGATACTTCACTTCTTCCCACTTTTTTTTCTTCAAACTTCTTACCACTTATATTCATGAATTAATCTTTAGGTGACGCTGATCGTGAATTAATCTTCTTTTTGTTTTTGAAATATTCATGAATCGAGAGCCATTAACTGTTTTTATGAATATCAATATACACGAACCGTGATCGTGAATTAATCTTCTTTTTGTTTTTGAAATATTCTCGAATCGAGAGCCATTTACTGTTTTTATGAATATCAATATATAACCGTGATCGTAAAAGAATCGTTCGAAGAATATTTACGAGCACATGTCTTCTCTCTTCTGCTATAATGGTTTTATAACGGTAATTAATTATAACTTGGAAAACACCAGAATATGTATTCTATACCTGCAATAAATATCATAAATATAAATTTTTGGGTTCGAAAGAATATATCCCCGAATTCTTTTGATTTCATCAAATTCATATCGTTCTAAACAGGGATGTCAAACTTTTCGGACTTGCCCGAAGACGTGATGGTGAAAATCTGGTCATTCTTGCCAGCAAAGTCAGTGTTAAGGCTAAAGAGCGTCCAAAACTCGTGGAACGTTCTGGTCAACGCTCTCGTGAAGACTCCGAGCTTCGTGGCCGATCATCTCAACAACACCAGAGATAACTCTTCGTCATTCACCTTCATTATTTCGTCAGGTAGTTATTCTAACGGCGACATGAATCGGAAGTTAGTCATGATCCACGGCGACGGAAGCGTGGAAGTCATCGATGACCCCAACAAAGTCAACGCATCGGTACAGCGATGCAGATATAAACACAGTACGATGCTCGCCAACTGCGACGGCATGGCTTGCTTGGTGGAGGAGTCCAGCCCAGTCGCCACTCTCTGGAATCCGGCGACCGGAGAGGTCAGGAGAGTAGAGCTCGGGAGCTGGGGAGAGAACATCGCCATCGGACTCGGGTCGGACCCGGTTTCGGGCGCATACAAGCTCTTGGTGGTCTCTCGAATGCTGCGCTGGGGTAGAATCTCGGCGAGGGTGTGTACGGTCGGAGAGGACACGTGGAGAGCAGTGGAGACGGACCCGATCGAGGGTCTCAACTGCTTCCAGCCCCTCTCCAATTCCGGCGTGTGCTGCGGATCAGGAACAATTTGCTGGATTGGGAGCTTCGGCCACCGCGAAAAGATGGTGTGTTTCGACACGAACACGGAGAAGTTCGAGACGGTTGCAGCTCCGACGGAGGACGGTCCTTCATGGATGTGGTGGAGGGAATGGCCGGATTGTCCGGGGACCGTATCTTTGGGGAATCTGAGGCTGGGGCGGTGGATGGAGTCGGTGGAGCTCCTGCACGACGGGGGAGATGAAGCCTCTCCCGCGACTCCAGTGGGTGTTTGGGTGATGTCCAAGACGAAGAAGACGTGGATCAAGCGTTTCGACTTCGCCAAGCCAACCGACCAGGAACAAGGCTTGATCGTTCATGACCTTCTCAACAAAACCTACACGCGTATTTGCGCCCACGAAATAATAGACCGTATTTCTCTTGTTCCCCACGTAGATCGCTACAACTTTGCTCCACTACCCTAGTTTACATTTATTCGTAACATTGAACTCATCCTTTGTTTGCTAATTGTTTAGGTTATTTGACCCTACCATAAAGTATGTGGCTCACTTTCAACACGAGAAACTTATATCTATAAACTTAGGTACAGAGCTCCAACATGTTCAAATTCAATACGTTCAAACCCCAACATTGCTTGGCTCTTGAATTATGAAACCTTTAGCAAAGACTTCAAACGGATATTATATATATATATATATATATATATATATATATATATACTTGAAGACTGAAGCGATAGGACGTTCATATCCATAACAGTTCAACCAGATAATTTTTCGTTCTCCACGCGGATTCGTGGCTTCACAGAAGGTTCAGCAAGTTCTCATATTTATTTTTTCTTTAGTAATGTTATATAAAATAGTAGTCTAAGAAAAAGTATTTTTTCTTTAGCAATGAGGCGTTAATAAAAATTAAGAAAACTATCTGGAAAAAACTTAATATAATGTAGAGGGCGAAACGCGACAATCCCTCTAAAACAGTCACAAGGATAAAAATAATGAATTGAATAAAATAGTGTGAGGTCTGTAATATCTTTGATTTATCAGTGTAATGAGACTCGGTTTCTCCCGTTTATTAGCTTAGAATCTTGAAGAATTATAGAGAATATTTCTGGGAAAACTCCAAGTGTATAAACTGATTATCTCTCACGCGGGATCCCCTTCAATGAGAGCTTACATTCGTATTTATAGACCTACGGTTACCCAAATCGTCTGCTAGGATTTCCTTATTAATCTCGGATCTCAACTATTTAGAATACGAGATTTTCTCCGAAATTTACTGAATACTTCGCGTAATTATCTTATTCGGTTTTGCCATTTTCAATTTCCTTTCCTATTTAAGCTCAACCGTATTTATACAGCTTCCTGACGACGAACCCTCCTCGCGAAGACGTCCTTCCTCGCGACGAGCTTTTCTCGCGAAGACGTTCTTCCTCGACGAGCTTCCCTCGCGAAGGCATCTTTCCTCGTTATTCGGGGAGTGAAAACGACATAAGTGGTGTTAAGATAAATTTGACGAAATCCGACCTTAACACCCTAAACTATTAAAGGCTTTCAACTGGTTCTTTCTTACTGGCCGGCGGCGCATACGCTCGATGACCTGGACTTTTCTAAATACCCGTTTTGGGTGCAGCTGCTGGGTCTACCACCGAGCTTTCTGAATGTCCAAAGTGCTAAGGAACTTGCGCCAATGTTCGGAGATTCTATGGGTTATTCGAACAGAAAAAGGAATTTGATTTCGATGAAGGTGAAGGTGAATATTGAAAAGCCTCTTGGCGCTGGGTTTTTCCTAGACAGAGGTAAGCTGAAACCTCTTTGGATCCAATGTAAGTATGAGAACCTGGGTCAGTTCTGTTACATGTGCAGAACGATGGGCTCTCGGTCTACTTGGGCAATGGTGAAGACTATTCACTCACCTTCTGTAAAGAAATTTGGAGGGTGGCTATTCACTCACCTACTGGTGCAAGTTCTAGGTCTTGTTATGATGGAATGGAAGATCTGATTGGGATGGCAAACCAATCAGTTTCCGGCGTGAGCTGCCTGACAAGCCCTGATATTCAAACGCCGAGGAAAGAACAAGGAGAAACCGAGATGTTGAGCTCACAGACCGCTTTGGACATGACGACGATACCTCCTCCGCTTGACCTCTGCAACGATCGGCGGGGTCAGAGGAAGGAAGACTGCTCCAGTAGTGGAAATGTTTCTTCTGATTGTCGTGACAGTCGACACAGAGGCTGGGTGGAGAAGGAAGCAAGAGATGGTGACACGTGTTTGGGGACCACTGGCCCTTTTTCCAACATTCCCTGTCCTCAGAAGCCGAGCGTTTTCATTAATCTTTGCAACTTAGAAGATAAAGAGAAAAGCCCAATTGAAGAAACAGGCCTTAAGAAGAATGAAGGAGAGAAAACTTAGTGGGCCTGCTGGAGTTGTCGCCCAGTCATCCATCTACACAGCTGGGCCTTAAAAGAAAATTGACAGAAGAGGATGAGCACAGTGGAAGTAACATGAAGAGCGATAAAACCAGGAAGGATATTTTGGCTTTGGCCGGAAAATTCCAACAGATTTTCGAGGTAGGAGTTTTTGAGAAAGCTTCGGGGAAGGAGAAATTTAAAGAAAAAATTGGCTCTACAGCCTTTGTGATTTAGATATATTCAAGATTTGGTTAATGGATAAAAAATAACCACCCATATTCGTTCACATCACATGAACAGACCCAATAATTTTTTTTTGCCCGATTTATTTTTGAAATATTGTTTTTAAAAATTGATTTCGAATTTATAATTCAAATTTTAAATCAGAATAATTCGTGGGTTGGCCAGATTTTTATCTCGATATATTGTATTAATTATCCAATCAAGTTTAAATATCATAATTAGTTATGATCCTCTTTTAAATGAAACATTATCTCTTTTTATATTAATTACCTAAAATTATTTACTCTCTCAATTTTGGTCGGCTAAAATTGAATATTAACCATCATACTTCCAGTTTTGATCGGAAACAAAGAATTCGAGGGTAATGGGGTTGTTTGATGAAGATGATTTTTCGTTGCAAGAATCTGGTACGCATTTATGTTTACGTTTTATTTCCGTTATATTTACACTGTCGAGTTGTGGATTTTTCAGGTTTACGATTTATTAACGCTATTTTTACACTGTCGAGCTGTGGCTTTTTTCGGTTTTACGATTTATTAACGCTATTTTTATACTGTCGAGCTTTCGACTTAAACCTTCTTTTTCTGGTTTACATTTTCTTCGGTCGAGCTGTGGCTTTTTTTTTCTTTGTTTTTCATTTTTTTTAATAATAAATTGATAATGGGTGAGACATTAATTGTCTTATTTATTATTATTTTTTAATTAATTTATTACGGGCGGGAAGTTATTTTGGGGTACATTTGTCTCTTAAATTTTGTAAACGAATTTGGCCGGCTATTTTCAACTTATTAACCAAAACTTAGGTATAACCAAATTACATATAGTTTAATTGGGTATCCATCAAAATAACCCAAATTTAAATAAAAAAAAGTGGTAAAAGTAAGCAGAGGAGAGCTGAGAGGGTCTATCTTGAAGAAAGATGTTCTCAACACAAGTTGTTTGCCATGAGAAAGGCCCGATGTTACAGCACCAACGACTGTAAGCGTCAAGACCGAGAAAACAAAGAAAATTATAAAAAAAAATATGAAAATAAACTTAAGAATAAATATTTAAAATATTTACGAAATAATAAATGATCAAAATTTAAAATTCAAAAACTAAAAGTTAATAGAAGTTAAACTGTACGTTGTTTAAAAAAAACAACTTAAAATGTCTATAAATTTTTTTCTAAAATTTGATTTACCAAACACTAAATAGTATTTTAGATTTACAAAAGTTGATTTACCAAACACCAAATTTCCTAAAAGTTTCTATCGTGAACTAGATATAATTTCAAGAAATTTTTGGTGGAAGGGTGCCGGGGAAGGTAATCGATACATGGCGGCTGTGAAATGGGACAAACTTTGCAAGCCTAAAGCTATGGGTGGGCTAGGGTTTAAAAGATTTGAGGAAATCAACCATGCCCTATTAGCCAAATCGGGTATGGCTGTCGGTTCAAAGATGAAATGGGTAACCATTCTTAAAACCAAATATTGTGGACAACAACAGTTTTTTGATGAGCAAGGTAAACCACATCATTCTAAACTATGGACGGTAAACCCGTGAGACTATTCGAACCAACTCTTGTTTTTTTATCGAAAGGGGGAGGGGGGTCAACATCGTAGGAGAAAAAATGGATTAGACCACAGCCATGGCTCAATCCTCAAGGTTTATGCGGAGACATGTAGGTACTGTAGACTCTTTGATGTTGGAGGATACCCGAGAATGAGATCCAGGAAAAATTAGAACACGTTATGGACCACAAATGGATCAAACCTATTCGATTAACTAGAATTCTGGAGCCACCTGCACAAGACAGGTTCATGTGGACAGCCAACTCAAACAAGATGTTTATTGTTAAATCTGTTTTTCGAACTTCCTACGAAGATATAGTATCGTCAACCTCAATTTGGAAAAAGTTGCGGAAACTTCAACTACACGAGAGAGGACGCATCTTCCTGTGGAAACTTGCAAAGAATTGCTTCACGCTTAAACCTCTGCTTGTATATCGGTGAATAATTGGAGATGAACTATGTAGTATTTGTGATAAGGAAAAAGAATCTTTTGGCCCATTTGATCTTTATGTGTGATTGGTCTTCTAGGTTGTGGTTCTTAGTAGAAGATGGTCTATGATGGAGCTTGGACTTGGAGACACCAGGCACGAAAATTCTTGCTCAATTTTTGTCGTTAAATGACGCGGTCAATTGTAGAGGCAAACACAAAGATGTATTTGTCATCAAGTTCTGGAAGATAAGTGAAGAAATATGGAGCAGTAGGAATCAACTAATCTTTAAGGGGGAGAAGTCTGACCTTCATGTTTCATTCAGAAAAATCACAACGGTCGTAACTGAATATTTACTATACCTGAATCCGGACTCTTCTTCTTGTTTAACTGCAACGAAGAAACAATTGGCGTCAGAAATACCTTAGACCTCTTAGATCCGACCACCCGCTGGTGAATTCAAAATTAATGTCGACGGTTCCTTCAAACTACACTCAAATAGCCAGGAACGTTTTTGCCCAACCTTTGTGGATGTGGAGAGGTCCTGTTACGGCAGAGACAACAGAAAGAAGCAGAGTTACAATCAATCCTTCTAGGAGTTATACTCGCACATTTTAGAGGACTCCGACCTATAACCATTGAAAGAGATAACAATCTACTATTAGATGCTGTTTACAAGAATCAATCTTACCCAAATCATTAGGATGGTTAATATCTTTATTTGATAAAAAATCAGTACATATAGATCTTATTTTAATAGTTTACATTTTGTATGGTTTAGTAGACTCTCAAACTCCATGGCTCATGCATTATATAAATGGATCCTTAATGTTGAAGATTTTGGGTTTTGTTCCTTCGAGGATGTTCTGACCTCTATTCGGACATCTTGTATGAAGGACGTTCAAAATATGTATGCTCCCTTATCCTCTTCACCTGTTCTTCCTGATCTTCCCGACCAGGAATGCTAGGGAGGAGCATTGGTTTGTTCAAAAAATATATATTCTAGATTTTTTTAACTTGTTATGAAATGCAGCTATTATTTATCAATCTCAAATTTTATTTAAATTTGAGATTGCAATTTTATTCTAAATTAAAGGTGGGTAGAAGCAATATTTTATTCTAAATTAAAGGTGGGTTAAGCAATTTTATCTCCAATTCGAGATGTTCTAATTCCCCTGGTTTTCAACTGAATTTCTTTGATATACTTTGACAGGTTTGTCAACAATCTCACCCATGATACTCTTTAACTATTTGCAACCGAAGTAAGTTTGTGCCCACAATTTCACATTATAGATTTTCTTTTTCTTGTTCGAGACGATATAGTACTCCTCGTGCTCAACTAAGGTGCGAAATTTTGTTCTTTTTATTTTTTTCCCCATAAAAGCTCAAGAATTTTACTCGTCAACTCTAATATTTTGTGTAGAACAATAAAATTTCATTGATTCTCAATAGCAGCAACGAATTTCGGAAGCTCTCGCGAGAACTTCAACTTCGATATTTTATCCCGAGAAAGCAACTTCGTTTCCGAAATCGAGTGGAGCAAGTTCTGCTGAAAGAGCTTTGGCCTTAACAACGATACGAGAAAACGATATTTGCTTCGAATCGAAACGTTGCTAAACTGATCTTGACCTAGTTTAAGGAACATATTTTTCTTTTTTAAATTATTTATTTTTAATTAAAACATGTTCCAAGAGAAAGATCATAATCGAGAGCTTTTAAACACTCATGAAGATGGTGTATTCACATCAACCACCTCGGAGACTGATGCCATTCAAGCCGCGGCTCAAAATGCCGTGTTCCGGGAACAAGTATGCTTCTTCTTTCCTCGCATTTTTCGTTTGTCATTTATTTATTTTTATTTATTTTTTGTCATAGGAAATCACAGCACAAACAGTCATTCGGAGCCAAAGGTTCGCGTTTTATTTGCGTCTTCGTCGTGTTTATATGGAAATAGTGTGTTATGTGAAGAACTGTTGTGATTTTGAGTTTCAGAGAAGCCAAAGGTGTGGATGGGCTTGTAAACGACAAAAATGACATTTTCGCTGGCCGTCATAACCCAAATGCTATCAAGGTATTGCTTCAATTCATTTTAATTTTTCATATTTTGTGCATTTGGTGGGGTGAAGATCGAGTTGGTATGGATTTTTTATTTTTTTAATTTACAGGAGCATCTGATGAAGTTGGCGACAGATCATCGAGCTGAAATGGCTTCGAAGCGTGGAAAACCGGCTGAACATGAACAAGGTTGACTGTAGACTTAACTTATTTTTATTAGAGTTGAGTCTTTAGTTTAATTTAAATGTGGTTAGCTTTCATTTTCAGCGGAGAAGAATGCTATGTATCGACTTTCTTTCGCTTTCCTTCACTAATTAACCAATTAGTTTTATTTTCTGCATTTATATTTTTCAAGATATACATGATTCCTGTACAACAAAAGAGTGTGGCGATTTTATTCTTCTAAACACGAAGTTTCGTTTATTCTTTGAGAAATTGGCGAAATTCAACACTGTTGGAATTTTTTAAAGAAAGTTTTGTTCTGATATTCAATCATATTTGACTAGAAAAACTGAATGCCTTTGTTTCATCATCGACATGATAATTAACCCACTCACGTCCATTTCTCATCTCTCAGGTAACAATGAAATCGGAAACGGATATGGTGTTCCAGGTGGTGGAACATATAATGGTGGTTCGTGGTCGAATAGTTCCGTCCCTAGTATGATTTCTTAGCCATGTACTAGCTGTTTCAAGAAAATAATTAAAAGGAAAAAAAGGCTTTCCCTTTTTAATATTATTACAGCAATGATTTAGTCGTGATATCTAATGCCTAGGGAATTCGGGAGATGAAAATAACGAAACGACCCAAATTTTGTCTGTTTCCGATGGATGTGATCATTCTAAGCCCGCGGCCACAGAACTACCCGAGTATCTTAAGCAAAAGTTAATGGCACGAGGCATACTCAAGGACGGTCCGAGAAAAGATGACCTGGTAAAATCCGTTGATATTATAAGTACAAGTCTTACGTGATCATATAAACCAAACTGTGTTCAAGTAGGTTTTCATTTCTTGTTCTAATTACGTAGGTGAGGCCTTGATCTGAGTTTTCAAAAAAGGTCTCTCTTATCAAGTTTATTAAGGCATATTATGCTAGGAGGGATAATATTGAATGCCGAGAACAGTCTGTAAAATCACAGCAAAATGGAATAAGTTTGTACTAAAATATTCGGACCTTCATTAACGCCAAAGCTGGCAAAGAGTACAAAAGAGTTTAGATAGACCAGATAAGAAACAAAAGCCAAAAATCCTCAAGAGTGGGATTTTAAAGCGCTAGACCAGTCCCTAGCCAAGTCCGCTAAAGAGAAGTACTTAATGATTTTTGAAATTACAGTGACCACCTTTCATTTATAAGTTGTTTTAGTCAATGCCAGTATATTATATTTTCCAACCGTAACTTGACTTGTAACTTTGAATATTAGAAGTTGGAGACCCAGTTGGCTCAAGCAACAGAGAAATCAATTTTGCCTCCTGGATGGGTATGTCTCTATCTTTCACTGCTTCGGTCATTTCGTATTTCCGAATCTCTGTATTCTTCGGGAGAAAGTATGTCGTAATCATCTCTCTACATATTATGCATGGAGTTTTGGTACTTCAATCTTGAGTTTTTGGTTCAAGGTTAACCACAGCTGGAATCCCCTATAGTATGGTTAATTTCTCTGTTTAAATTAAAATACAATATATGTCCAAAAAGCCTATTTTATTTTATTTCTTTCAGTTGAAAACCGGTAACCCTATTTTAACCTAATTTTTCATCTAGTTTAAACCTATTAAAAAATGTTTAACCTGTATATACGGTTAGAACGCCCATTCTAATGCATATGAAGGAGACTAGTAGGTGTGATACGGAGATGTCATTTCTTCAATCTCTCTAACTTCTTGGTATTTGATAGGTGGAAGTAAAAGACCCGGCAAGTAATGCTTTCTATTATTACAACAAATCCACCGGAAAAACTCAATGGGAAAGACCCGTGCAAATGCCACCTAAGACTCTACAACCTCAAGTACCGCCTCTTCCGGAAGGTTGGATAGAGTCACTAGATGAAACAACAGGTAATTTTCTCTAAGCTTTAGTTATCACCTATTTTTTGCAATATAATGCTAATATGTGCTTAGTAAGTATTCCAATCTTGGGCCAATCAATCGGGAACTATATAAACGAGTGCATCATCACATAGATCAGTTTCTAGCTTTTGCTTTTGTTACTTTGTATAAAAATAAAAAATCTTAATAAAAATTAGAGATTTTAGGTGTAGCATCAGTAACGTGACATGCTTTCGGATTTATGGCAAGTTCAGGGCACAAGTACTACTACAACACGTACACACAGGTATCACAGTGGGTACATCCCCGGCAAGCTCCACCAAGGCACTTTGTCCCACCAGTTTCCCAAAATGCCCCTGGCTGGAATCAGGTTATTCAGCCATCTGAGCTTCCGAGGTGCATGGGTTGTGGCGGATGGGGAATAGGGCTTGTGCAACCATGGGGATACTGCAGTCATTGCACAAGGTCTGATATTGCTTCCATGTATTTTTTTTTCGGGAATGTTCGTGCTAAATAGCAATTGGAACTAATGACTTGGCCAAATATCTAAAAATTAACAAAGGCTTGTTTAAGATTAGCAAACTGGCGGAAGTTAAACATAAATCACAAGTTAGTGTCTCAATGTCAATGATCCTGTTAACATGTATATAATCTTATTTACATGTGTCATAAATTGGTTTTGAATGGTTTGTTTGTTGATTTTTGACTCATTGTATTAGTACAGAATTGCCGTGGTCAGTCCCTTGTCTTTGTAGCTGTAACATGTTGGCGAAATAAGTATCAGTAGAAGAAAGTCGAGTCAAGTTTGAATTGTTGGTTGACGGAAACTTGTGTAGCAAGTCCAAATGATTTGTGAAACATTTTCTGTATTTGTTTAGTGAATAATATCCACGGGGATATACAACATTGGAGCATACATTGACGGAAGTTTTTTATTGGCAGGACAGACAAGCCTCTAGAAACTTGTTTCTCATGATTTCTTATTTATTATGTATCTGTGTATTTTTGCAGGGTTCTTAATCTTCCACAGAACCACGACTATGCAAACGATGTTGTGAATAACTATCAACATGGCAATCCTGCAGAATCCAGAGTGGAAACCGAGAGAAATATCTCCGCTCAGAGGTATCTTTAACATTTTGAATCTTCATGCTCTATTTTATTTGTAATGAGTGACTTTTAAAAAAATCAAAGTGCATATTGTTTGCGTTAACCCCAAATTTGCTTCAAATTATGGGTCCCGAATCACTGTTATAATCTTTGAGAGGGTATGCGTAAATTATCTCAGTTCTAGAGCTTGGAGAGGTACAACTAAATTAGTTATAATCAGCTTGAAAAAGTAAGGCAAAATAGTTTGGTAAGAAGTTAGTTATTCAATGAGATGAAACATAAATTGAGCAACAAGAAACCAGTGAATACTCGGATGTAAACAATGAACATCTTAGAAGACACTTAAATTTTTCCATACAAGGTCCCAAACTCGGAAAAGCGGACGGAATCAGATTTTTAGAAGTAAAAAATAAATAAAAATCAGAACTCTGAAACATTCCAATGATGAAAATAAATAAAATCAGAAACAGTACAGTAATGGGATTTTCAGGTGCGGATTAGTTCCAGAGTAGAAAATTCTGTTCCTTCCCGGTTGCCCAGAACTACAGTGATGACACAGTAGGACCTAGCGGGGCCGATTTTCAAGAGCAAAGTCAAAAGTTCAATTCCGTTTTTACAGGTCTAGTTTGAAACCTCCAATGGGAAGAGGAGGTAAACCAATTAACAAGAAACGCCCCTTTTCTGAGGACAATGACTTGGATCCGATGGACCCGAGCTCCTATTCAGATGCTCCAAGAGGTGGCTGGTATGTCATTTCACCTTCATTTTTCTAGCGCTCCCTGTATGCTAGACTATGGTAAAGATTAATGTATTTTATTTATTTATTTATCTTCATCATTTGGTAATGCAGGGTTGTCGGCCTTAAAGGAATGCAGCCACGAGCAGCCGACACCACTGCCACTGTATGATCATCACTCTTTTATCTTGTTACAATATATTTTTATCAGTTGTTTTTTATTTATCTTTGCGAAAGAAAAGAGATTTCACAAGATATGAACAACGGCACTCTATACCGGTTTCCAGAGACCCTTTACACTTATTTTTGTTTATGCTTCCTTCTGCGGTCTGTGGGCTCCATTATAGGTTAATCTAATGAGTTCTTAATTTTTTTTTAAAATTTTGACATAGTTGGGGTAAGATTCTGATTTTGTGCAGCACTAGTCATATGTGTAAATTTCTCAAAGAAAAAATAGATCTGTAAAATCTAGTGGCACGAGTTTGCGATTTTAGGTATTCAGTGTAGAAGAAGTAAAAAACTTATTTTTACCTTGTGTGAATTTCAGGGTCCTCTATTTCAACAGCGTCCTTATCCGTCCCCAGGCGCGGTGTTGCGAAAGAACGCTGAAGTCGCTTCGTCGCAGTCGAAGAAAGCGGGTTCACAGTTTACAGCCATTTCCAAAAGAGGGGATGGGAGTGATGGTCTTGGTGATGCTGATTGATACTGTCGTCGACCTCTATCTATCTATACACAATATAGTTTGAAATTTTGTTCTTTGTTCCTCTGAAAGAAATAGGTAAGCATGTTGTCATTTGTTCCAAAAGTTCCAGGCCAAGTCTTTGTATATCTCTTGATTTTAGATGTTTTATCGTAGATATATAATCTTAGGAAGGAAAAATTATCCAATCTGCAACACAATCGAGATGTCCGGTTCTTCTTCAAATTACACAAATCGTTTGTTGACCACAAATCCAACGGAGACATGCGAGATTTACAGCGACTTAGGAGATATTATCATGTTTAACCAGCGGAATTTTGGGATATATGTGCGATACTGGGGTGATAAAAGTTTACAAAATATGTGTCAAAAACAAAAGTTCTTTACAAAATTTACCACGACATTCTGCAACATAATATTAAATTTTGAAAGATAACGTAATCGACTACAACATTTTAAAATTAATAAAAGCGTTTATTTTGTTCTTCACATATATTTTGTAATAAAAGTTTATCATGAACATAATTTAATTTGAAATTCTCTAATAACACGAAATTCAAATAAATTATTGAGTATTTTTGTCGTAAGTTTCGAACATTAAGTATATATGTCGTCTGTCATCATGGAAGGAAGGAAGCACCGCGTACCGCCCACGCGGAAAAAAATCTTCCGCCTTCCGTCCACGCGGTTTTCGGTATTGTGCGAAAGAAAGAATTCCGTCGGAAATGCTCTCTTCCGTGGGTACCGTGTGGGATTTAAAAACAAAGAATAAAAAATGGTGTAAATGGTATATTAGAGGGAGTAAAATGTAAGAAATTTAAAAGTAGTGTAATATTATGAAATGTAATTGATATGGATAATTGAAAATTTATTACAAATTTTAAAAATAATAAAAAGGAAACATTATACATTTTACATTCTCTAAAGTTCGTTGACAGTGTGAGAACGATCCCGAGAATTTCTGCGATGAGATGATTCCCGAAACGTAATGAAAATTGTAGAACTTTGAAGAGATTTTAGAGAGAATTTGTTGAAATTGTAAAGAGAAATTTCGGATGGATTGTGAAAATTGTTATGAAAATGATTTGTATTTATAGAAAAAAAATTCGGATTAAAGAATAACAGATAAATTTTTACAACCATTAGATTAAAAAACGGTAATAATTTCAATGCTCTAGATTTCGCCACGTCATCTCCACTCTCCCCTCTCCCCGACGGAAATCTGCTACCGTGAGAACCACTTCCGTCCGCGTCTTACGCGGAAGTCACCTGCCGTTTGCCGCGTGTCTTCCTTCCGCGAAAACCGTCTGCCAGAACTCGTACCGTACGCGCAGGGTGAGTCGTCAGTAACTCGTACTTCGATGGTATCTGCCACTTGAATACGTACAAGCTGTTCTCACGCCCACCAAAGTTGGAATAAGTCAAGAATTTTCAACGAAGAAAGACGCAATGCAAACAAGTCGGTGAGTGCCCATACAATTAAATGAGTACTTACCATAGTGCACTAACCAACAACCCAAAAATGAGTTATTACACTACAATTTATTATTGAGCACAACAGTCCTACCGCTGAAAACAAAGTTGAAAATATAAATACAAGATCTCCCCTATAAACCCGAAAAAGTATACACCAAAAGGATATAGATGATCAATCTCCCAAGAAGAGAAAAACACAACAAATATCAAAGACAAAAATGGACGATAGTAAAGCTGATGAGGAAATAGGGATTGTAATAGTCGGCGCCGGAATCTGCGGCCTCGCCACAGCTCTTGCTCTTCATAGGTAACTACTTTTTGTTTATTACAAATATTTGATTAGTCACGGAAGATATTATGTTATAGAGTATTATCAGGAAGGGTATAGAAAGTGTGATTTTGGAGAGAAGTGAAAAGCTGCGATCATGGGGCGCGGCGATAGGCATGTTGAGCAATGGTTGGCGAGCTTTGGATCACCTCGGCGTCGCCTCTAAGCTCCGATCCACTGCGCTTCCTCTTCAAGGGTATTGATCATTCATAACTAAGATGAATAGCTATTTGGAGAAATTGCTTTACTACTTTTCCCTATTTTTTTTTCCCAAAATCATAATATTTTTCTAATTTATTACTAACTTGTATATAAAAAGACTATCTTACCCTTCAGTTTATTTTCTCCGCATGTCCAAGTTCATTATGACATTAGTTCTTATTCTTAATCGACGCGTAAGCATGAGAAAGAAAGAGAGTTGGACGGGATTTTTAGAAGAGATCGAGAGGTTTTGTAGATAATAGTTAGCTTGTAATGTAAGTTATTTTGTTTACTTAGGTTTAGTGTCATTTCTAACGGCTTTCTGTACTATTTATGTATTCGTATCTTGAAATCAGAGTGAGAGACATATGGCCAGCCAGCAACAAGCAACGAGCAGGACCTCTATCGTAAGTAAACAAATAGATATTTACGTTCTCACTGATTTTTCTACTTGTTTGTGGACTCTCAATTTCATCATTTTACTTTTTGGTTTGAACTTGAATTTTATGAGATTTGTCTTCTCTCTTTGTTTTTTGTCTCGCTTCCTAGAATTTGGAAACATGCACCACTTTCTTAAATTTTGTTCAAAATCATAAGTGTATGGCGGTTTTTTCAGTTTTTTTTTTCAAGGCAACCTGGAAGTGGTATTGTATTTATGATAAAATATGGTCATTTCTTGTTTACTACTCAAATCCTAATATTCCCAAATCAATAAGAGTTAACTGTATTTTCATAAAAGAAATCACATCAAATCTTCTAATTTAAAACCATGTTGGTCATACACTTGGAATTCCTCGAAAATATAAATAAATATATGTCAAGTTTCCAAAGCTAAAAGTTAAAAACTTGCTACTGCAAAAATCACGTATAACAATGTGTAATAAATTGTAATTATTACATGTTGCATGAGCATCGTTAATGCTTGCTACTAAGAACTTGTTTGTAAATTTTATAAAGCTCAAGTAAATATTTTTAAGTATTTTGTTAATTTTTAGTTATTTCCTTCATTGAACAAATTAGTTCTTAGAGCTAATTAATTCTAAAAATTTAGTAGATCCAATAAAAAACAATTGTTGAATTGTTATTGAATGCTATTGATATGTGAGAGTTAAGCAAACAATGAGTATTGAATTACTATTAAAAGAGAGTTTATTACTTAAATCTTGAGAATTTTTTGTGACACATATGAAACTAATGTGTTATTAGTTTGATTAAATTTATTATAAATTTACAATGATAAGCAAATTTGAAGGTGCTTATCATTATTTAGGTTAATCCCTTTGATTTAGTTTGACGATCAAGATTGATGGATTCTATTAATAGTTCAGATATATACTTTGTAAATAAATATTAGGATTGATAATTTGGACTTTAACTTGAGTAGAGATTCTTGAGACAATGCACAAACTCAACATGTTTATATTCAGTTCACCAGCAAAATTGATGTAATATTTGATTCACAATGAGATCAAATCCAGAGCTGGTATTATTATTATTATAGTAATTGCAATATATAATCGTTGAACTTTTTCAATATAATGAGGTAGTACTTAGGTTTTATATCCTTTTATTAAACATTAAAATAACATTATTTCAAATTATATTTTTTCCTAGTGTTTCTATATTGAATTATCTTATATTTTTATTCGTATTGATCAGTAGTACTAATGATAGGAAAGGCGAGGCTCGATGCGTGAAAAGAAGCGACCTTATCAATGTTCTTGCAGAGGATTTACCAATTCCTACTATTCGGTTTGGTTGCCAAATCCTCTCCGTGGAATTAGACACTTCGACCCATTTTCACAATCTTTGCTTACAAGATGGGCGAAACATAAAAGCCAAGGTGACTAACTCATTTTTAATTGTCATGATATATATGTGTTGTCATTAATTTGAAATCTATACATTTGCAAACTAACAATTGATATTATCCACAAATATGATCATTGTACAGGTATTAATTGGATGCGACGGAGCGAACTCGAAAGTAGGGGAATATTTAAAGTTAAAACCAAAGAAAGTGTTCCCAGCGTTTGGTGTGAGAGGTTTCACAAGATACCCAAATTCTCACAAATTTTCACAAGAATTTGTCCGAATCCATCAAAACAACATTGTCTGTGGAAGATCTCCAATCACTCAGAACCTTGTCTTTTGGTTCATACTCATACCTGGCTTTTCCCCTCAAGGTACACACATATTTTCACATCTTTAAGTTATGTTAGATACAAGGAAAAATATTATGAAGTCACAATGCTCATGCCAATTTCAGAGTCATGTCAAAAGTTTATGATATCATGAGGTTCTTCTCTCATTTCATGTTGAGTTGAGATAAAACCATGTGGTATCGTACGACATTTTTATGCCATTTATACATGTTGCAATTTTTACATAATCTTCAATATTGATTCGCGGCTTTTTTTCTCCTTTTCAGGCACCAAGATTTTCGAAAACCCCGAAATGATCAAGCAAATGTCTCGAGAGAAAATAAGGCGCGCGGATTTTCCAAAAGATACAATAGATATGATCGAAGATTGCGACGCAACATCACTCTCTCTGGCGCGACTGAGCTACAAGCCGTTTTGGGACGTGTGCTTTGAATCCTTCCGAAAAGGAACTGCCACCGTGGCGGGTGACGCGATGCATGTCATGGGCCCGTTTCTCGGCCAAGGCGGATCCGCAGCCTTAGAAGATGCAATTGTTCTCGCGAAAGCCCTCTCAGAAGCTTATTATCGTCAAAGAAAGAATAGTAATAGCGATGAGGGTTTTGGAGGGAAAATAGTAGAAGATGCAATGGACTTGTACCTTCAAAAGAGGAGAATGAGAGTGGTGGCTTTGTCCGCTCAAACTCACCTCACCGGCTTGCTTTTCATCTCTACCTCGGCCATAAAGAGGTTCTTCATTATTGTTCTTATTATTCTTTTCTTTGGGGGTCCGATACGCCACACAGGCTTTGACTGTGGTCCACTTTGAGTCTAAGTTGTATTGACCTAAGTTTAAGCTTGTGACCATATCTGTACACATGGTGTGGAACTTTTAATGTTTGACAAAATCAATTAATGTTTTTAATATTGTTCTGTTCTGGAGTAGTTTTAGATCATAACAATGACGTGATGTTTCAAATTATTATTATTTTATATAGAAGAGAAGAAAGTCGACCAGTTCTCAAACAAAAATCCTAATATACACTTTTGCTTTTTATGTTTCTCTTCCATTCAGAGGTAGAAAGTCTCATCAACTAAGAGAGTGCATACAAAAATCTAGTAAGATAACAACCTTCAAATGATGGGAACTGATCGAACCAATGACTAGTCTTGACAAATGGCCATATTATGGTTTGAATCCAATTTTACCAGAACACTAAAAGAAAAAAAAGAAACAAGCAGATTGATGAGATACCATCCAGCTGCAATGGAACAAAACTGTGAGGTGTAATCTCGACTTGGTCAAGATGTTAATTTTAGTTATTGTTTTGCTTTTTTGGTTTTTTAATTAAATAAGCTTGGGTTGGGAACATATTAATCTAAACTACGGAGTGAACGGTCGAACGCCGATAAATGACCGATAACTCAAAAACACGGGAATGCCGTTAGCCGAACGAGATTTCAATGGAGAAATTGTGGAAAACGGAAAATTAAATGTCGATGGGATTGTCGTTGACTGGTCGGAAATTCGACAAAAATAAGATAAATTCGACGGAAAAAATATTGATTATTTGTTTAGTTTAAAACATGAATACTATATATATAAATAAGATTCACACATAATTAAAAGGGTTATTATATATAGTAGTCTTATATACGTTTGTTATTTTGGATATGTTTAACGTTTCTTAAAACTTATGTAAATAGCTCTAGTGCTAACGTGTCATGTCAATTTACGTTGTTATTTTACAGCGTAAATTGAGTTTTACAACGTAAATTGACATGACACGTACGCAATAGGGCCATTTACACGAGTTTTACAAAACGTTGGACATATCCAAAATGAGTTAGTAAACTAGGGCTATTTCGCCGAAATTTTATAATCAAAACCTAAAATTTATACATATAAATAAAGTTCATACTAATTTAAAACATAAAATTCATATAAATAAATAATATTTATACATAAATTAAGATATATAGTTCATACAGAACTAACGTTTTCAATATTATCAAAAAATCCAAAACAAATACATCCTATATATAAAACTATTTTCTGACAACTTCAAAAACAATCTTAAAAAAATCAAAATTTGAATGAACTACACTAAAAAGATTAAATAACATAAATCAAAAATTAAATAATTTAAACCTTATTAACGTTTTTATTTCTCAAATAAATCCAAAACAATTGCATCACATCTAAAATATCATTTCTAACAACTTTTATTTCATAAACAATCTACAAAGAAAGTTAAAATTTGAATAAAATGCACTCTTCAACTAAAGAGCTATTAAACAATTTTAACATAAATTAATGTTTTTGGTTCTCAAAAAAATCTGAAAAAATTACATCATATCTATAACATCATTTCTAACAACTTCTATTTCACAAAAAATCTCCAATAAAAATCAAAATATGTAAAAACAAATCTACCTTAGAAGACTGTATGAAATTCCTTTAAATGGAAATTGCATATGAAACTCCCAACGGAATTTACAGAAAAAAAATATTGTTTTATAACTAAATGCAAAAAAAAGAATATGGGAATCCGATAATGGGATTTCCATGGATATTCGATGAATTTCGTGGGCATAAAATGACGAAACGCTTATATAGGCAAAAAATGACCGGTAATTTTCAAAACATGAAATTTCGATGAAAATTTGTGGGAATTTATCGGCCATTTAAACCTTGATCTAAACTGCATTGCCCACACAATTGTCAGCCGAGCAAACGACATTAACATACCTCTACAAGAACTCTTTGTCTTGAATAAAAATTGTTTAGTCGTTGCATACACGGTCAAATGCTTCTTCAAGGCGTATTTGGTAGCTTATAGAGCTCATAGCTCGACTAGATATGCGAGTTCAGATCCATTAATTCAAACTCTCGAATGATCGCACGGTAAAAGTGATATGAAGGTCATTGTGTCGAGGGAGTGGGTTGAGATGGTTCATGTGTAGAGGGAGGGGTTGTGGAGGTTGTTGTAATGAGGGAGTCGAATGTAACAGTATCTGTGTCAAGAAATGAGGTTGTGGAGGTTGTTGTGTTGAAGGAGTCGAATGTAATGATATTTGTGCCAAGAAATGGGATTGTGGATGTTGTGTTGAAGGAGTCGAATGTAACGATATTAGTGCCAAGAAATGAGGTTGTGGAGATTGCTGCGTTGAGTTGAGTAAGTCAAATGTAATGATATTTCTGTTGAAAAATGAGTTGTGATGAAAACGCATGCGACTGTACAAACACACTGAGTTCTTCTAAGCCAAAAGTGGACTGAGATGCAAAATCTTCGGTCTAGACTATCTTTTATTGGATTTGATTCTAGGTGTGAGGTTAATGACCGATTTGTTGAGCGTTATCCTCTTTATCTCAATAACAAGATGAAAATTCGACATTCTTGGCTGCTTAAGTACAAAGTAATTTTTTACATGACTGTCATTGCAATTTTTATTATTTTTGATAAGGGTGTCTCGTATTTAATTATTTAATAACAATAAAATAGACAATAACAGCCCTATTTTTTTTAGCATCATGCCTCTTAAGAAATGGTAAAATCATTCTAAACTATCTACAAGTAAAAAAGACATGCAAGAGAGAAAAACACGAAAGATAAAGAAAGAAGAAGATCGCGAGAAAAGAGACGACGTACGTATAAATCAAATAAAAAGTAAATATATAAAATCAATTAATAAAATAAAATGATATTATAAAAAAGTGACATTAGGCTGAAAATCTTTTAGTACGTATAACATAATTATAGTTTTTTTATTAGTTTGGACTTATTGAATTTTTGTCCCGTAGGCTTCATATATATTATAAATAATGTGTTTCAATGAATTGAAATTTTCCACCTGAAGATATTTTTGTTTAACATGGTAAATTTTCTTTTGTTTTATGAGATTTGGAAGTAATGTTCTTTATAAATAGGTCATTACTGTCTATATGCCGCGAAAAACTACACTCCGTAAACCAAAGCTCCAACCGCTGACAATCACACCACACAATTGTCAGAATTTACTCAGTTGTTTATATATCATTCAGGTCGTCGGAGAATGCTTGAGGAAGAGTGTACAGTACAATCATAGCATCCGATTCAATAATTGAAGTTATTTGCTGTAATTTGACTAGTCGGAGTGGTCTTTACGTTGCTTCGGTTTCAGGAGGTTTACGAGTGCGTAAGCTGTTCCCGACCAGCTTTCTCGGGCTTCTGTTTAAAGGTAAGTTCTCTCATGTATCTGTGTGTTTATATATGTTCCGATTTTCTTCAAATAACAAAGCTAGGGGTTAATTTTTCAATTCTTGTTTGGAAGATTGGCGCTGGCGAGTTCGGTGAAGAAGAGTTTTTGGCATTTGCGACGTTGTATGACCTTTTTTTTTTTTTTTATTTATCTATTTTGATATACATGAATGAGATTGGGGATTTTAACGAGAAATTAGGGTTTACAGTTACCGGATGGTCCTGTCTCCTGAGTGTGACTCGTACAATGGCCACTCGCGCTGTTTGGTTACCTGCCGGTGCGATGCAGAGCTCGGTTATTTTCTTCCGCGTCATGAAGTACGGTTCTCACCCCAGAGTTTCATCGCAAGACTGTAAGTGTAAAGCTGTGATGATAAAAATACGTTTGTTTGTTTATTAAATAATTGGTTTTTCTTTGCAGTGGAAAAATTAGAAGCCGCGGCAAGGTAACGTTGATGAGGTAAGTGGAGACTCAGGCTCGATATGCGCAACTCGAAGTGCTGAAGCAACTTTACCTCTCTGTTGCGTATGATACTTCTCAAATAGTGTATGAACATGCTTATCATCATTCGGAGGATCAGGCTCACGGCAGTGTATGGGATGGCTATGGCGGCGAGGAATCGTTCCTTGGGCTGGATGAAGATTTCGTGCTTAGAGAAATACTTCCGAAATTGCCAATTGAGTCTCTGAAGAGGTTTAAAAGGGTATCTAAAAATTGGTATGATTACATCTCCAACGACTCGGGTCTTATATCCACCACCGGAAGAATGATGTCGGTCATCATGACCCACGAACACCCACGCCACAGATTGATGTTTGTGGATCGCGAAAAGGTCGAGATCATGGACGTGGCGGTGCTGGAGAAGAGATGGTTGGGAAATTCTGCAAATGCCACGTGGTGGGATCGTGTAACGGCTTGCTCTGCCTAGGGATTCGAACCGGGAGGGATCTCCCGGTGCCGATTCTTTCGCTCCAAGACAGGAACAAAGCGGTGGTGCTGTGGAGTCCGGAGACGGGAGAAGCCAGGGACACGTACGTGCCGCCGTTGCCGTACTCGTTTTATTCGAGGATGCAATCGTTCTCCAACCATCCCGTGTACGGCTTTGCCTTCGACCGAGTCTGCAACGACTACAAGGTGGTCAGAGTCTGGGTCGTGCCTGAGTCTTTGCGGTTGAAGCTCAACGTCTTTAGCAGAAACACGGGCGTGTGGAGGGAATTGGAGAACGAGTTGGAGGGATACGAGTTCTTCCGCGAGAGCGAGAATCCCGTTCTGATCCGGACCCGCTTGTTTTGGCCTTTGGTCCACACTGGGGATGAGACGCAGTGTGTTTTCTGGTTCGATTTGAGCAACGACGAGTTCGGGATCATGGAGCACGACTCGCTTACTCATCTCCCAAACTTTCCTGATAATAACCAAGAAAACACTCGCCACTGACTCGTCAAATTGAAAAACCACGATGGCCTCACTTGTCTATCGCTCCCCAAAAATGCCTCTCTGGAATTCTTATTTCAGTTCTTTCAACGCCTTAACTCTGCTGCCGATGACAAACTAGCTGCCTTGCCTCATGATAACGAACCACAGCCATGGGAATTCTGCGGAGTTTCGTTGAATCGATATTTCTTGGAAGTCAATAGGAGCAACATCGTAACAAACCCTGATATAGATTTGTTAATAACTAACCCTCCTAATAGGGCAAGAGAAATTTCATTAAATGGGTTTAATAACCACTAAAATATCAAAGTTGAACCTCTTGTGTATATTTCTATATCAAATTAGACTTTTCACTCACTTTCAGACAAAAATACATTTCGAATCTCTTTAAACCTATTTTCATTGATGAAATTTGATGAATTCTTTTTGTTAATGAAATCAAATAAAATCCGATGAATTAAAATGAAATCCGATAGAAATTGATGATTTTTTTTTATTTATTTAGGCGATAAAATCCGTTGAAATCGGATAGAATCTGATATTTAACGAAATAAGATAAAATCTGATGAAATAAGATAAAATTCGATAGAAATTAATGAATTTTTTTGTTTATTTACGCAATAAAACCCGATGAAATTTGATACAATCCGATGCAAAAAAATTGTTAACAAAATCAGATAAAATCTGATATGAAATCCGATAGAAATTGATGATTTTTTTGTTTATTTACGCTATAAAATCCGATGAAATTTTTGTGTTAGCGAAATAAGATAAAATCCGATTAAGAAAAGAAATGAGAATTTTTTTTTAAAAGACATTTGAAGAGTATATTTGTCCGAAAATTAGTCAAAAGTCTAATTCGAAATAGAGAAATTTCATTTTATGGGCTTAATAGTGTTTAAAATATCAAAGGTGGGCTCACTATATCATTTCTATCTTAAATTAGACTTTTGACCTATTTTCGGACAAAAGTACATTATGTACGTGGAACTAAAGACGTTGGCGTACGAGAAGTTGAGTGTAGACTCTTTCAAGTATGATTTAGAACTTGAAGTCCCGTACGCAGTTGATACTATTAGTATGGCTCCGGTTGTTTTGAGCAACGATGCGGATGTGAAGTATTTTATGAAGCACGGGAATCATAAGAAGTTCCCTCTATGTGTAACAGTGCTGTCAAAAAAAGTTGTGGCGCCTAATCAACATACTACTGTTAAAGGGAAGTTTGTCATGATTGTGAAGATTCCCCTCGCCCAGTTGATAGACTTAGTCATGCAGTAAATCCACATAAAGTTGGTGAAGGAAACATTGATGACGAATGCGATAGTTATGGAAAAGAGGAAGTTAAAAATGAGAATGAAGATTTTGCGACTCATGAAGAGCACGCGAATTATGAAGATGAGAATGAAGAGTTTGCGACTCATGAAGAATATGAAGAATTCGTACGAGAATTGGCAGCACCGCCGGTATTTAGTGAGGTACCATCATCACATGAATCGCCGGTTATAGATTATCAAGACGGTCCCTACTCTTGGCAAGCTCCAAATTTCACGCCCGGTGACGTTATGAAAGAAGAACCATCTCAGTTTCCAACTTCTTCAACAGGTGAAATTATTATTTTGAACTTCTTATTTTGAAATATTATATGGTATTAAAATTTTGTTGAAATAATAGGGAGTTCGGAAGAAATATTTCTTGGGAAAGAGTTTGAGAACAAACAAGCGTTGAAACGAGATTTGCATTTATACGCAATGAAACAGAACTTTGAATTCAGGGTGAAGTCTTCTTCGACAAAAAGATGGTATATCATTTGTAAGAATGATATGTGCACATGGAAACTAAGAGGTGTTATGCAGTGGTCTGGTATGTGGGAGATCACAGCTTACGAGAGTCTACACAATTGCTCGCGAGTTGTTCGATCAGAGGGGCATAAGGGAGCTGCCCCATGAGTCATTGGTCACGTCTTCAAAGATAAGTATAGTATTAACTCAATGGCTGATTATTCTGCTCATAACATCAGAGAAGAAGTGAAAACAAGATGGGACATAAACATATCGTATTTGAAGGCTTGGCGATGTAGAAAAAAATCAATCAGATATGTGAGGGGTACGCCGGAACAATCGTATCAAAAGCAACCTTCATGGTTGTACATGCTGAAAGAAAAGAATCCAGGGACCTTGACTGACTTTGTTCTCGAAGAGGATAGGTTCAAGTACGCTTTCTTTTCTCTTGGAGCCTGTCTGAGGGGATTCGCTTCGTGTCGTCCAATACTTTTGTTGGACGGTGCATTCTTGAAGATAAAATTTGATGGACAATTACTATGCGCTATTGGAATGGATGCAAACTCGCAATTATATCCTATTGTGTTTGGAGTTGTAGATAGCGAGTTTCATCCTTCTTGAATATGGTTTTGAGGAATTTGAGAGAAGCCATTGGTGAAGACATACAAGATTTGGTGTTCGTATCAGATAGACACATAAGCATGATACATGCCGTTGAGGTGTCTTCCCCGGCGTCCCTCACGGAATTTGCTACCATCATTTACAGTTGAATGTGCAACACAAGTTCAACACTGATCAATGTCGAAGTGAATTGTATGAATCTGCTTATGCCTTTAATAAATCATCATTTCTAGCAAACTTCAGACAATTGCGGACAAAAGACATTGAGATGACAAAGTATCTGGAAGAAGTAGGGTTTGATCGATGGGCGAGGCCATACTTTCTTGAAAAACGGTACGTGAACTCATTTTACTTGAATAGTTGTTATTTTTGTTGTGTTATTGTAATAATTGTTAGTTGTGGTGTGCATTTAGGTACGACTTAATGACGAGTAACAATGCCGAAAGCTTCAACAATAAAACACGAACTGCCAGGTCATTCCCTATTACGACGTTATTAGAGTTTATTCGTTTCACCCTATAGTGTTGGTTTTTCGATCGAGAAGAACTGCGAACAAGTTGAAGACCGAATTGACGCCGAAATTCCAAGGAGATTTCTCTCAAATGAATGAGAAGGCGCAATACGTCAATGTGTATGGTCTTGGTACGTACGAGTGTCACTTCAAAGATTCAAAGGGTGAGTATGATGTCGATTTGAGAGCGAAGACATGTACATGCGGAATACTACAGCAAATAGGCATCCCGTGTGAGCATGCAATTGCATCTGCTCAACATCGCAGTGTAGATGTTTACTCGTTATGCAGTGACTTCTATGCGAAGAGTACATGGATTGAAATGTATAAAGAATCCATTTTTTCCAGTTGGTAACGAGGAACAATGGAACATGCCGGATGAGATACGTAATATGAGAGTCGATGTACCGATCGAGAAAAAACAAGCGGGTTGACCCAAAAAGAGTAAGCAAGGTCGGAGGAGAGTGAATCGATACCCATCTCAAGGTGAAAAGGTTGTTGTTCATCGAAAATGTGGTAAATGTGGCGGAAGATGTCATAATAGGGCGACATGCACGTGGAGAGATTAAAATTTGTATGTTTTTTTGCTAAGTTTTATTTATTTTAGACATGTAAGTTTGAATTTTTTTTAGACTTGTTTTTGCTAAGTTTTATTTATTTTAGACATGTAAGTTTGTATTTTTTTTTACTTGTTTTTGTTAAGTTTTATTTATTTTAGACACGTAAGTTTTAATTTTTTTAGACTTGTTTTTGTTAAGTTTTATTTATTTTAGACATGTAAGTTTTAATTTTTTTAGATTTGTTTTTGCTAAGTTTTATTTATTTTAGACATGTCATGTTAAGTTTTATTTATTTTGACAAGTAAGATTGAATTATTTTTAGACATGTAAGTTTGATTTTTTTTAGAGATGTGTTGATATTCGAAATAAGGAGAATCCCATAATAAGAAAGAAATATCGAGCATAAAGAAGTGTGTTGATGTTCGAAATAAAGTCAATGTAAAACATAATGTCGAACATAAACATCAACGAAACTACTCCTGGTAAAATAAATCTGTAGCCCATTTATTCCTAAAAATCTCCATCCACGCACTCTGTACACTCTTCAAATCCACACCGACGAGACGATGTTCCACGTACTTCACGCAAACATCCCGCAATCGCCACTGAAAATAAAGAGATCACATTTAACAAACATCCCGCAATAACTTATTATTTAACAAACAATATGAATTTGTAATACCTGGTTACACATTGTGGGATAGTTTGATCAACTGACACGTAAATTATTTATGACACCGTGGATACTTGGTAAAAAATCCTGAACGAACCATAACAAGTGGTAGTGCTTGAACCCAAACCTACATAAACAACGAAAGAACATAAACATAGATAAGTTATATAAAAAGATAACTTATTGAGAAATATAAACATAGAAATAATACTCACATCCATTATTTCTATGAACGTCGGCGAATTCTCGCAAATATCCCGTTGACAATCCAGAACATGTATATGCCAATCTTGTAAATTGGCTAGAAGCGTAATCCAATGTTCATTCCGAACGTTGACGACGAACAAAATTTCTTTTGCACCATTCCATGACATGTACTCTTGGTCACGATTTCCAGTTATCGGCACCAAGATCGCTCGATCATCCAACGCGTTTTTCTCGACTACCGTCCCAGCTGCATCCGCCTCTTTCTGGTTCTGTACGTACTTCGTAGATCGACCTTGTACATTCTGGACCCATCTAGTGTCCATGACGTGAATGTCTTGTCGATACTCAATGAATTGACGTTGACGCCTCTTTAGCAAATCAATCATTGCATCAATATGCTACAAAAGTTGTCAATATGTATGCATTTAGTAACAAAAAATATGAATTCATAAACAATACATTTTAATTCATTAACAAAGTACGTACCGTATCCGTCAACCATTTTCCAACGTGTAGTAACACGCGCAAAAATATGGGGGTGGCGTCAGCGGTTCGCAAATGAGCCGTCTCCATCTTCTTGCCTCGGTAAATGAGTGTGTTCATCCACTTCTCTAAATTTTGCAGTTGTTGTGTGTTCGGAGACTTCAACGTTAAGAATGCGGTAGAACTATGACCAGCGTACTTTTGTTTAGTTGGATCTGTAAAATCGGGGTCGAAAGTACCTACAAATTACAATGTTAGAACAATGCATACGTCGATATTTAAAATTTGAGTGTAAAATTACCCTTTCGAATCCTCTTTAGCTTCGGCGTCTGCGAAAGTGTTAGAGTTAATACTCCCTTTTTCTTCTCTTCTTGTTCTTCACGCTTTGTCCTCTTGTACGTCCGAGGTGGAGCTGGATCTCGAGAGGTCGAATGAGGAGGAGCTGGATCTTGAGAGGCCGAATAAGGCGGATGAGGATCCTGAGAAGTCGAATTAGGTGGAAAAGGATCTCGAGAGGCCGAAAGAGGTTGAGGAGGATCCTGAGATGCTGGAGGAGGTGGAGGTGGCGGTTTTTTGCCAGCTTGAGTTGTTGGTACGTCTCCTGGAGGTAGTCCGTAAGTTCTCCAAAAATTATGTTCACTCTCTTGTAGATGTCAAGCTGTAGGTTATAAACGTATTACTTATTACCGTATCTAAAATCAACTTGTTCGTAACAAAAATATTACCTAATCAACTCCCATACGCTTTTGCCGATGCCCGAATACTGCAATCGCATGCAAGATTGTCCCCAACGCCTTCCTCGTATCATTCCACCTCTCGTTTTGCTCAAGTCTTCACTCATTCCACATCTCAGCTTACAAGCAAACGGAGTGGGATCGGTACCAGACTCCGTTGAACCGACTATAGGAACAGGATTGGGAGCGGGAAGAGGAGCGGTCTAATATAAGTCATAATTCATATTAGTTCAGAGAATTTTCCCACCAATTACTTATTAAAATTTGAAGACTTCTTTGTGAATTTATTAACCTGATGTTGAGTGTTAGCAACGTAGTCTTCGTCCGAGTCATCGTCTTCATCACTCCATAAATGTGTAAAATTTTATTCACGAGCTTCATTGAATGCATGAGCTCCTGCAGCGGTCGTCGCGATTCATTTGATCTCCTCATCGATGGTTTGTGGCTCCGCAATGTTATCAGGCTCGACCGGGTACAGTGACGTACGAAGCTGCTCCTCCAACTTCTTGTGAACTTTATTTCACCGGTACGAGGTCTCAACATTTGTAAAACGCCCAACTACAATACCAAACACAATATATTTATCAAAATGACGTTAATATATAAAATAACAAAAATATTACCGTTTTCTTCGCGAATATCTTCTCGACATCCTTGCTAGTCACCACTCCAAGGGTAGACCATGAATGCATCCTCGGAAATCGAATTTCTACATTCTTGGCGAATTTCACATCCACATCTGGAATGGCTTCGTACGCCCAATATTGAACGGCATGCATGTTTCCCGTCAATGTGTACTTCGCCTCCTTCTGCGTTATTTTCTGATCACATAGCTTATGCTTCTCGTAGTAGGGATTCAGGTTGACCGAGAGAGAAGAACATGTCGCACTCCAACTGATCCGACCCCAAAGTAGACTATAGAAGAATGGAAGGTCGTCTACCAATCGTACGTACTTGTCGTCGATAGCTTTGTTGTGCTCGATTCCTAGGAGATATCCATAGACGAACACACATAATTCGAGCTTAAAACAATCTTCCGGAACAATACATGCGTTCATCATCAAGAGGATGAAGTCCAACGTTAGACTTTTCTTCGCGTTCAAGTAGTCGTTCAACAGTCTATCGCTGCGATGCGCGTCTTGTTCCGACTTGGTGGGGCCATCCTCCATGGAAAGACCGGTCACAAGAGCATACTCGAGGGGGGCCGAAATGCACTCTTTGGTTTCCCAAACCAAAATGAATTTCTCCTTCTACGGATGGTTTCACTTTTCACTCAAGAAGTGAGTGGACGAGCACCGAAGAAAAACTTAACGGACTTTCACAAAAAACCTGAGCGAAAGGAGTATCTCGAAGTCGATCGGCCAATTCAAGAGCGGTAAACCTCTCACTCACGTGCCTCAACATACTCGACCCAGCGTACGTAATGCGACCCGGAAATCTTTTGTCGCAAAGGTACTTCAATTTCGCCTACAAACATAAACATAAACATAAACATAAACAATAAACTAAAACTAAACATAAACAAACATAAACATAAACAAACAAAAAAAACTACACAAGATACAAAACGTTGTCAACTCTTCAAAACTTAAAAACGTTGTCATTAAAATCTTGTTAAAAAACTCACATCAAAACAATTTAAAACTTGTCAAAAACATATCAAAAAATCATCATGACAACCTATCTGAGACAACCCATTGGAATTTTATCAAAAATAATAAAACTTCTTAATAAACTCAATAAAGTTGTGAAAAACTTGTCTAAAACTCAAGAAACTTGTCAAAAACTCAATAAACCTAATAAACTAGTCACAATCATATAAAGTCATCAAAATTGTCAAAACACTTCACAACTTATCAAAACACATCATAACATACTCAAAACTTAAAAACATTGTCATTAAAAACTTAGCATCAAAACTTATCATCAAAACAATTTAAAACTTGTCAAAAACATATCAAAAAATCATCATCACAACCTATCGGAGACAACCCATCGGAATTTTATCATAAATAATCGGAAATTTCTCAAAAACATCAAAATTTTCATTCCCATCGGAAATTGTATCAAAACCATCGGAATTTTTATCAAAACCATCGGAATTCTTGTCAAAACCATCGGAAACTTTATAAAACTCATACCCATCGGAAATTTGTTCAAAACCATAGGAAATATACTCAAAACCATCGGAAAACTGTTCAAAACCATCGGAAACTTTATAAAACTCATACCCATCGGAAATCAGTTCAAAACCATCGGAAATATACTCAAAACCATCGGAAATCTGTACAAAACTATCGGAAACTTTATAAAACTCATACCCATCGGAAATCTATTCAAAACCATCGGAAAAATACTCAAAACCATCGAAAATCTGTTCAAAATCATCGGAAACTTTATAAAACTCATAACCATCGGAAATAGTTTCAAACTCATCGGAAATTTTATCAAAACCATCGGAAACTTCATACAACCACCGGAAATTTCTGGGTTATTAAGAGTCCCGAGTTCAAACCCTAAATATTTTAAGATCTCATCCCTAAACGAAGGTTTAACATACCTTTTTCACTTGTAGACTCATTGTAGAAGAGAGACCAACCCGACGAACCTCTTTTCCGCTCAAGCGTGGCCGACGAACCCGACCGAGAACACAGCCGCACGAGACAAGCAAAGAGAATCGGCCGGAAGTTTTATTTTAAACTATCGGAGACCATCGGAGAACGAGCGTGGACGTCGGAAGTTATCCGAACTCGTCGGAAGTGTTTTCAAGCGTTTGGGGAAGAAAAAGAACCAAGGATGTGCGGCTGGAAGAGAAAGAAAAAGAAGAGAATAGGGTTTTTTTGAAACTGATGGTATTTTTGTCCAAAAGTGTGTCAAAGGTCTACTTTAAGATATAATAGTCATAGTAAGCCCACTTTTGATATTTTAAATACTATTAAGTCCATAAAATGAAATTATATATAAGAGGTCTAATTTTGATATTTTAATGATTATTAAGTCCAAATAAAGAGATTATAGCCAGAGTATCTATCTATTTAAGTAGATAGCGAACTTAATCAGACTTCCAAAATTACCCTTATCTCCAAATTCTCCAAATTTTGAAGAAGTGAATTGTTAAAATTGTTCTCAAAATTTGATCACTTTCGTCGAAGCCATGGGCCCACACCAAGCACAACGTCACCTTCTACACATCGTCTGGTGAGAGTTCACGTCTCTAAGCCGAATTAAGAAGTCAAGCACAGTCAGCCGGTTATGAAACTCATCAATGAATCCGAGTTTAAGAAAGTTCAATGCAAGTTGATTCAGCAAAGCACTGATCAATTTGGCGTATATTGCAGTGAATAGTACAAGGTACACTAACACCATTTATAACAGATATCAGCTAAGACAGCGATATTATTCAATTAACAGCCTTAAAATGATTGCAAATGAATGCAAAAAACAAGCACCACAATAAACTTCATTCTCATTCACTTTCTAAAAGACTTGCGTTCCAAACCCCAAAAGAAGAATTCCCACTTTAACATATCATAAAATAAACATATCAACAATAATTAAAATCCAAACCACCCTTCTATCAGCCTTCTTCAAAGGGCCACCCCGTGTATCCCATCTGGCGACGATTACTCGGAGCGGCGACACCACCATTGGCCGCGGCTGTCGGATTCGAGTTCGAACCCGACCTCGACGAGGAGCAGCGGAACGGCCACAGGTTGGACCAGCCGTGGCGTCTCCTCCGCGAGCCCTGCTTCTCCGCCGGCACTTCGCGGCGGCAGACGGGGCAAGTGTTGTGCTGACTCAGCCACGGGAGGATGCAGTCGGAGTGGTACATGTGCTCGCACGGCAGCTTCCTCGCCTCCGACCCGGCCTCGAACCTCTCTTTGCACACCGCGCACCGCTGCTCCGACCGAACGTGGCGCCCCGATATCCTGACCCTCGGCAACGCCTCGATCGCGGGTCGCGAGGCCGGGGGCGGGCCCCGCTCCGCCGCCGCTCCCTCGAAGAGCTCCTCGACCCCGGGGCCCACAAAGTAGTCCCCGCCGACCCTGCGCACCGACGAAGAAGAAGAAGAAGAAGAAGAGCGTGCGTTGAAGAGGGCTTCGACGCCGCTGAGCGGGATTTGGCCGCCGAAGATCAGCACGGAGTCTCGGTCGGCCATTCTGTGCCTCACGAAGGCCGAGATCGAGTCCAAGAGCTGAGACCGGCGGTGGAGAGGGCTGAGCTCTTCCACGAAGCCGAGGTTGCAGGCCGTGCAGAGCGGATTGTCTTCGCCTCGCAGCCTCACCGACTCATTACACACGTGGCACCAATGGCTGCTCTCTCCACTCATCCTCTTTATACTCCTCTGTTTACTTGACTCATACGCTTTTTACCTTCTTTCTTTTTTCCCCTGCGCATATAGTCAGTTCTGTCGGTGACTTCCTAGGGCTGATATCGAAATATTCACGGCGAAATATAAGGAAAAAATACAGATTATAGTAGCTCGCTCTCAGTGTGAGGGATCAAAAAACGGAAGATTGGGTTCGAGGGCAATCATCCCACTCTACATTAGAAAATAAATTAACTAAGAATAATACCTTAAATGAACACAACTTTAAGCGTTTAACTTTCTAAAATTCCACTTAGTAGATAACTGTATAGAATGTAATTAAGTTCTTAATGGACTAAACAGCAAAAGGGTGCCAAAACTATCACTACAGTAAGAAAAGGATCATATCAAGATTGTCTGAACTACTTCTTATTTTCCCTGGAAGGAACAACATTGGCGATATTAATTGCAATAAATAGTCAGAAATGTCCTTGTGAAAAGTTGAAAGTCTTTCAAATTGACAAAGGCTTTTCTCGTGGAAAATAACTTTTTGCCTTTGTCGGAAAACCTTACAGAGGAAATAATTTACTATACAAACACACACAATAGAAACTTGTTCTTTCAGGGGAAGAACATAACTAATAAATAACTAGGATATTTAATGGAAAAAAATTAAGAACTTGAAAACAAACAGTCATGCCATCTCAATATATAGTAACTCAGATCTGGTTTTGCATTAATCCTACAGAATCAAGCGAGGAGGAAAAAGTGACTAACTCTATAGCAAAAAATAATTTGGTATAGAGTTAGTCACTTTTGGCAGAATAAAATTCAGTGATTAAAAAAATATTCAATAAATAATGGTTGCCAATTAAATTCAACCCATTCCTACAATACATAACAAAAACTAAACAAATTATAAATAAAGCATCCAAAATAGCAAAAAATCTGCTAACAGTGAGCTTCAATCTCTTCAAATCATTAAATTATGAGAATAAATTAATTAATTAATCAATTAATAACAGACAAATCATGCTCAAAACGTGCGTTGTTCCCTGTGAATATAGGATCAGAAACGAAGAAATGCGTTAAGAATTACCCTGAAAGAGAGTTCGAACGAGATTTTATGAATATCGAGAGAGGAATGACGTATTAGAAACGCTTTCCCATGGCTGACGGAGGAATTTGCAAACCTTTTGTTGAGTTCTAGAGATTTTTGCATTTATTAATTATAGAATAAATAAGTGAGCAAAAAGAGAGGAGACTGAGAAGAAGAAGAAGATGAAACTGGCTGTCGTTTGTCGTTTAACATAATAATTACACATGGTGCGTTGTCTTTGCTATATCACTAACTATTAGAAGGAATTTCGGACAACTATATTTAAAGTGTCCCACTTTAAGAGTTGTCATAGACCATGGTTATGGGTTTAAGGGGTGATTTTGTTTTCTATACCAAGTACAAAATAATCACGGTATTATTCAAGGTTGGATTTGAATTTTTATTTTATTTTTTAAAATTTATAGAAGACAAATATTAGAGAATGTTACATAAATAAAGGGCAATCTAGCCATCTTAAATTTAAACAAGAATAAAATAGCTAGAGTTTCACAATTTTTAAATAAATACACATTTTGCTCATTCATATATGAAAATATGACTGCTCTGCCCTTACTGTTGGAGCAAAATTGATCATCACATAACAAATGTAAAATAATAAATGGAGTACCACGCATTTGATATTTGAGTATGAGTATTCGATTGAAAAAAAATTAAAAAAAATATTAAGCATTCAAAGATGTCTAATGTTTGGTTAAACCACATCAATTTTAAATGTTTAAAAATAAGCGTCTAAGGAGATCGTGGGTTCGAACTCGAACCGCAGTAAAAATTCTTTCAAAACAAAACAAACAAAAATTAGGATATAAAAATTCATTTTTTAGGAATTATTTTTTAGATTATTAGTTATTTTTTAGATTTGCTCCAATTTTGACACCAACAAATGAAAGAACTTGTATAGGATGGTATACTTTATGAAAACCATGTAATAGCTTCGATATGCCTCTGATAATTTATAGCCTAATAGAGCAATTATATTTCATGTTCGTGATGAAAAAAAGATGATGGTATTGTCAACTGATTTCCTTTCCTTTTGTAGATTCTCAAATGCAGACATGAACAACCGTTTCATGGGCAATTGTTTACAGCCAAGGTCACCGATAGTGATGCATCAAATGACGGGTCTATTCATCAAAGGAAATATGTAGTTTTCTATATAATTTATCAACAAAATTACGAAATACTCATCAAAGTTTTATATTGCTCATCTCTTTCACCATCATTCTTTGAGAATATAAGGTAAAAGTTAATCCGATTAATTGTCATTGTAAATCTTGACAATTATGTTTATTTAATGTGATAATATATCGAATCAACTGCTAGAGTTAATCCAACTAATTAATCATGAAAATTCTCATTCAAAATATTCTCGAACATGGTATGTATAGTCTTTCGAGATGGAGATGGAAAAAATGGTGGGGTACCCAAATCGACTAAGAATGAGGAGTTTATGAGCATTTGAGTAGTATAAATAAGGTTTTATTATTTGTATTTCAATCATTACAAAAATTAGAAACACTTAAAATTAGCTCTAATCAAATTCTTTTAGCTAATCAAATTAATACAAAATTACTTCGGATGTTAGTCTCTAACAAGTTGTGTACATTGGATATTTTACAACGTCGTTTTCTCTCGAAGTCTTGTTTCCCGTCTCGTTGCTCTCTTTGTCAGGGGGCAGCGGAAACTCGCATGGATTGCTCTTTCGTGTCGAGAGTCTGAGAAAAAGTATGTAACCTTTGCTCGGTCACCGCCCCTTTGCAAGTCGTTAGAGTTCGGTCGGGGTTCAAAGCAGTGTCTTTGGCGGTTTGCTGGGGAATCTGAAAATTAAGTATCAGATGTATCTTCGAAGACGCTCCTGTTTGTTTCGAAGATTTTTGAAATTCTTTATGACGCAATATTGATTTTTGGCTGTATACTCTAAATTCAGCTTTTAAATCTTTCAGTCTCGCTGATATTTTTAGAGATTGACCGAGCATATTCTAGTTTGTACCTTGCTTCTTCCTAGTAGAAGCTTTTTTTTAGTTTTCGTCTAAAAAAATTAATACAAAATTAGCGTGTTTGAAATGTTTTACTAACAAATTGGCCATTTTCTAATTATCTTAATACTTTAAAGAAACACATGCTATTTCAGCTGTTTGGTAACAAATCTTTGTTAATATACTGTCATATGATTATAACTATAAATTTATAAATATCGATCAAGCATTCGGATTCATTGTACTTTTCAGATTAATAAAGATTCATATTTTGTGTTATTACTCACAATTTCCAAAATCTCTAAAGAGAAATTATATCATACAAAAATGTCAGCAAGACTAAACAATAATCAACGGAGGTATCGCTATCCTACATGTATCTATTATAACTAACCACACTATCTCAAAAAAAAAAAAAAAACTATCTTAATACTGTCAAAAAGATAATAGGGGACGAGCAGATTGGGAAATAATAAGTTATCTTACTTTTCATAGGAACGTGAACAATATACACATGAGAGACTGAGTACATCGAACCCCCAGAGTTTCAAAAGCTATAACAGCAGTTATAAAGGCCAGATAAAGAAAAAAAAAGGCACAATCAAAAGTTACCCCATAAACTAATACTAGTAGTTAAAAACCTCTCAGCTTCCCCATCCACCGCCACCCCCCCATCCATTCCCACCTTCCGGTTTCTTCTTTGCATCAGATCCCCACCCCGAAGTCCCCGCCTCCTCGGCCTCACCACCGTCGTTTTTACCGCCGCTACCCCAGCCACCACCACCGTCATTTTTGCTGTCATTATTATTCCAGCCGCCACGACCGCTGCTACCCCAGCCACTGCCTCCACCACTGCCCCAACCACCGCTGTCCTTGCTCCCGGAATCCCATTTCGGAGCATCATAGCCACCGCCGGAATCCTGACTGTTTCCTCTTCCCCGCCCACGGCCACCTCGCCCACCACCGTATGGCCTCGGAGCCCCGCTCGGGTGTCCGCCTTGTCGGAAATCGCCACGCCCTGAAAAACCACGACCAGCACCATTAAACACTTGATAATCAATGGATAAGAGGAAGATATACAATGTTTAAAAGCGCTATATTACCGGGCACTTATAATTATTTTAACCCGAATTAAAACGCTATACCTGATCTCGAACTTGGTGTAGAAGTGTGATCACGGTCAGAGGATTGATCCCTCCATCCACCACCACCACCACCACCCCAACCACCGGAAGACCCTCCAGCAGCGGGGCTTCGCATCGGCACCATAGCAGCCACCGATCTCAGTGACGGGGTCGAATCCGGCGGAGCATCGTCGATGTGCCTTTGGAAATAGGCTACAAGCCGGTCTATGTCCTCGAACATCCTCTTCCGGAATTTGAAACCTTTCGGATATAGCCCGATGTACTCGTGATGTGGGTTTGAGCTCCTTATGTATGTCAGAATAAAAGTACCGGGATGTTCATGAGATATGCCGAAGCAATAAACTATCCTCATTGGATACTCTGCCTTCTCGACTTTCAATACTTCATCCACTTCTGCTTTTGTGCCCCGCTTGAATTTGCGGTAGTTTAACATCGTCTTCAAATTAGCCACCAAAGGGTCAACGTATCTGTCCATAACCTATTTTACAGGCAGAATCCAGACAAGTCAGCTACAGACAACCAACACAAAAAAGATGGTCTGTATCAAGATTCAAGAATACGACCAAGAGCGGGGCATTATAAATTTAGCTTTCATCGTAATACCAAAAGTGACTCGGACAAATAAATAAGTGGACCTTGACAAGTGACCTATCACGATTAAGGCATTCCATGCCAGTTTCTTGGAGAAGCTATGGAAATAGAAACTCATGACTGATATCCAGTATCAGCTCAATGGAAAACTTCCCGCTCAAATAATATAAGATCTCATTAGGTTATTAATAAGTAAACTTGACCAGTGATTTATAAGATTAAGGCACTCCATGCTAGTATCTCAAAAGAATGGTATGAACAGATATTGATAGAAAACTGAGCGACACTTAAGTACTAAGCCTACCGGGGAACAAAGATAACTAAAACATTATAAACAAAATTAATTAAAAGTGTCAAACAAAAAACACATTAAGCGACTCCGAAATAAAATAAGAAATGGGGTAAAATAATAGTAACCTCGTCTAGATCTTCAAACGTGTCGTCTCCAATTTTTAATGTCTTTCCCAAACGGAGTAAGCTTGTGATATCCTTGTGTTCTTTTCCACTTTCGTGAATGTCTTTGTGAGCATACACACCATCATAAACTTTCAGAGTTAAAGTCAAATATGTATGTCCGCGTAAACTAGGACGAATAATACTTTCACCAGCATCCTTATCTGACAAAAACTGAAAAGAAAAAGGAAGAGGAAATCACATTCAGTATACTTTATCAGATTGTACAAGGATACATATGGGAATGACGGATATTAAACTAGTCAGAGAGCAACGAATCTTAACTTCCTCATAAGATACCTTCAGAAACCAAAATCAGGACATAATTCAAACTATCAATTATTTTTACATGTTCACACAACCTACATACCTTCATTGCATCATCTGCTGTTATATTCTGGAAACGAGGATGAACGATCATTCTGGGTCTGAAATGTTTCTTGACTCGTTCCTTTTCTTTGCGAGATTCATCTTTCTCGCTTTGCTGGCTGCTTAGATCTTCGTGAAAGTAAGGATCAAGCTCTTTACCATTTTGGTGTCTGTTATTTCTCATTTCAGATTCCCTGCAAACCAGGAAGAGCTGATACCTGTTCTTCTGAATCGATTTGATTTTGCAAAGGACCACATCATCCTTATGCAATCTTTCAGACAACTCAGAAATATCTCTCCAATCATCTGAATAATCTTCTTTCATTAGAATTCCAGTCAACCCAGAGTCCAAAGAGCAGATGGCTTTCTTGTCTAGCACATTCTTAACTGTGGCATGTACAACGAAACCTTCCGCAAGGGTATCCGCAGTTTCACCCGAAATCATGTAGAATTCTTCATCTTGACTTGGTTCTTCATACTGTTTGCGCCGGTCCTGGAATCCTAGCATCAATTCCCTCTTTATATCGTAAAACGTTTCTATCTTATTCTCACGGTTCTTGCTCTTAGCGTACTCCACAACTTCTAGAGATTTTAAAACGCTAGGCCTATCTCGGACGTGCTCTATAGCCATCTCCAGTGCATCATCATCATCATTCGCCCCATCTTCATCGTAAACATCTTTTGCTAGTTCTTGTGCAAGAGCATAAGACTCTGGGTGTATCCTCGTATCGTCCAACAAGTCAATGAACTGACTACTGCTTGTTGCCAAACCACTTCGACGAACACGGAGAAAACCAACTGCGTTGACAAACACCTTTTTACCCAGTCCATGAGTGGTCACGAAGTCCTTCCTAGTAAATATCGCTCCAGATCTCACCAGTGACCTCTGAAGAGAAGCTGCCTTCCTCGGTCCGAGTCCAGAAACAAATTGCAAGGGCCCAAATAACCACTCATGACTAACAGCTAAGTTTATGTCAATGCCCACTTGGTTTGTAATGTCTACCATAATTTGTTCTACCATCCCATACTTCTCATCAGGGGTGAGGAAGCTTTCTTGAGATGTGAGCTTCCAAGATAAGATCTCTCTAGCTGGTCCACATAATGTGGCCACCATTGCCAATGGGTTTTGAAGAAAACGTCCAAGGGCCACAGCCCTCTTAACAATTCCTAGAAATACCATAGAAAATTAAAAAGCAAGACATTTGGTACATACATTAATACAGGCAGAATATAATTTACCCTGTTGCCCTGGCAGCTGATCAGATGATACTCGGGAATTTTCGTACAGGCGAGGCAAAGATTCATCTCCATACACAATGCTTAAACCGTCCATGTCATGCCCAACATCCCTTGGGTTTTCTTCAACCATTTTAAAAATAATCTAGTAGATGGAAAGATAAATAGAACTAAGGTTATAATGCCCATTATCACAGATACACCACAATATCAACTTTATTAAAAACAATTATGCACACCGCCTGATATAGAGAAAGAAGATCTGCAAAATGGTGGGACATTGAACAATAAAACACAACAATGCAGTGTGCATATTCATAAATAAGTACAAGTTTTATAGTTTTGTAAGATGTCTTTCAAATGTACATCTTTGAGCACAAGAAGAAATGCTAGCCAGCAAATTATATTTTCTCAAAAAGATTCCTTGAGCACTCCAAAATTATTAAAATATAATTAAAATAAAAATGGAGCATCTTTCTGTTATTTGTGTGTTTAATTACATTGCAGAAAAAAAACTGAAGCAAGAACAACCTTATATAAAAACATTCAAGAGCCAATTACAGAAGTAGTACTTCAGGAAAAGCCTGAAACATACTCAAAAAACAAAATAAAGCACCTCAAAGGGACATCCCCCAACACTAACACTGAAACATTTTCCAGTAACTTTATCGTAGCTTACAACATTCTATGTCATCTATATTTTTTTATCTTTATTTGTTCTGAACCTCACTCGATTATAACACATTCTTTGCTGGCTCTTTTCCTCAATGCCAGACTGATTCCTTATAAGCATATTCTTCAGTATTCTATATATATATATATATATATATATTTTAAAGCTACCCCAATTGTATAGAAGACCCTCCCACAGCAGAAATCAAGGAAGGAACCAAACCAACCAATTATACAAGATAAAAAAGGAGAGAACCAAACCAACCAAACAAACCCTATGACCAAAAACGCTCAACCAACACGGCAACTTGGCGTCGGAGGAAAGAAACAGTATTCTACGTACATTGTAATCATGTATCTTAAAAAAATATAGAAGCAAAATCACATATGTATAGGATCCAATGTTGTAGAGGCCATAATATGTTCAATGAATGTACAAGAATAGAAGCTCACCTCATAAATATCATCCTTAAGGCGCGTACACGACAGATTAACAGCTCCTAAGACCACAACATGTGGTTGGTGGTCAGTCATGAACTTCAGTACCTTCTGTTGATCGTTTTTCTTACGCTGTTGGTTGGGAACATCTTGGCTCCGCTCCGTGAGGGAGCCAGCATACAGAACATCTAGAACCTCACCCGATGAGTCAAGCATCACAAAAGTAGTAGCAGGTTTTCCTGGACCCCAACAGCAAGCCATGACCCTAGGGGCAGCTTCGTCGTCAGAGTTTATGTCATTATCTTTCTTCTGGTATGGTCCCACGGAAACTTTACTCCACAAACCCTTCCCATATTCCATCACCAACCAGTGCTTCGCCCTACTAGTCAATGAGGATTTTGCTTCTTTCTCCATCGAGGGGAGAAGAAATTTGAAAAGTGCATCCTTCAATATCAACTTCCTTTGTTCATTCCATAATTGAGCGTACTTACTAACACCATCACTGAGATAGTACTCATTGAAGTCACTTGTCAACTTATTAAGCTTTTCCTCCGGAAGCTTGATGGTAACCTGAAGAAGAGTCTCATCCTCTGCTTTCTGAACAAGGAGCCATTGTGCATCTTCAAACTTACTCAACGGTTTTTCTCGCAACCACATCACCCCAAAAAACTCGTGAAAGGAGTCTATGCGTTTTCCTTTAAGTGTTGGGCAAGTTGATACCACGGCATTATCCAAGTAGTAGCTTCTAACATACTTCTTGACACATGGTTCACAACTTATCTCCACAGCTGCCTGGCAAACCCACGATAAGATTAAAAACAGCTAAAAATTAAGAAGGAACTATTCAATCAACGAAAAGAAGTCAACTAGCATCTAAATACCAAGCTGCCTGGCAAACCCACGATAAGATTAAAAGCAGCTAAAGATTAAAAAGGAATTATTCAATCAACGAAAAGAAGTCTAACTATTATTTAAATACCATATGCCTAGCACCAGAGAGAACATCTTGAGGTGACTTATACATCGCACATGTAAAGCGAGAGGCCATCTTTTCAGGTGGTTCCTTAGCATCCTCCAGTTCATCCATCCTCTGCATATGAATGAGAACAAAAACTCACTATCTGAACTTGCCAATAGAAACTGCAAGACATGCAAACTTACCATCTTTTCTAAAGACAATTGCAATCCAAACTGCTCTGAGCTATAACCGAACTTGCTGGAAACCTCCCACAAGCCAGCCTTACTACAAGTGTTGTAATGGGAACTCCTCGATGGCCGCCTAAATTGTCCATCGTCAACATAAACCTCACCAGGAGGAAAATGCAAGTTAAACTTAGCATCGACATCATCAATTTCTCTTTCTGATTCTGCAGCTTTCAAAGATTTCATTATAGACTCAAAAATTTGCTGATTTAATGCAAGCCTTGTCTCATGATAATCACGACGAGAATCTTCTTCAAATCTCTTGCTGTAATGATGCTGGAGAGCACTTTTTCTTTTTTGCAACAGCAGCCATTTCCTGTCCAAGTTCTGAATCGCCCACAGAACCTATAAAGGACACAACACTTATGAACTATTCTTTGAGCTCCTATATTCTACGTAACAACACACATCACAAACAAATTCAAAGAGTTGGTTTATAAGCTGAACCTTGTGCCACTTTAGAGCCGGTGTTTTCTCAGATTTATCCTGATTGTCAACATCAGGATCCTTTAATAGGCTCAAACACTCTTCTTTTCGGTATGTAGCTATAAAAGGTATCTACGAACGAGAAATCAATGAAAATCAGCTATAAATTATATACACATATATGGAGTATATAGACGATATAAGATACCAACATCCAATTTCTGCACATGATGAAGATCCAAAAATCTGATGATGTCGTCCCTGTTTATCGGTAAATCCTGCCCTTCTTTGGAAAACCCAAAACCACTTTTCCCAAACAAAGGCATTGCACCACAAGCAAGTTGATTATAAATCCAGCTACTTTCATCCTCAGTGCTAATTTCATCCAATGGAGGAGAGCCAGTGCTTTCTTCCAAAATCTGCATACAAGTTAATCAGTTTCATTCAACGCCGACACATAAGTCGGAACAGAAATGAGAAAATAAAATTATTTCCAAAGATGTCAATCAGAACCTGCATTCTTTCCGGAACATCAAGTTCTCGAATATGGTCGTCATTTTCAGTCATAAACTTCTCTGAAAGAACAACTGGTTCAAATTCATCTTCAAGTTTCCTTTCCTTCCATTCCCCAGCATCCACTTGCTTCCTCCTCTGTAGGAGATCTTCAACGTCACCAAATATGTCATGAGCTTCATTCAAAGCTATTGAGTTATTATCTTGTCCCTGTCTAAATTTCTTTCTATTTTCCTTCTTCCGTCTGCATAAGAAAATTGCGAGTAAGGACAAACTTCCAAGCCTAAAAAAATTCGAGGAGCGTTTCCACAGAGCCCCATCAGCAGATAGTTCAAAAAAGTGACATACCGCACTGGTTTTCCATGTTCATCAAACTCTTCATCATCGATAAAGTCAGCCATTTCATCATCGTCATCACCAATGTCTCCATCAATTTCTTCTCCCACCAGTTCATCATCTTCCGCAACATCCTCAAGCAGAGCTCCTACATGAGGTAACCATACAGATTACTTCATAATAACTGCTAAAATGTTAGTTATAGTTAAATAATAAAGGATGTGCAAACTCTTACCTTCGTCGCCATCAAATAAACTTCGCTTCACCTTCTCTTCAGCAGTTCTTCCGGTTTTACCACTTCCAGAAAATTCATCCTCATCCGAGAAGCCCGAGGACTCCTCTCCATTATGCCTTTGAGCTTTTTTCAGCCTTTTAAACTTTTTATCCTGGCATGGTGAAAAACGAAGTTCAAGGAGCAATGTTCTTTGAGATAGATTCAGATTACAAACCACCTAGAGCTATTTAGAAGATCACCTACCTTTCTGCGAGGAATGACATTGTTGTCTTGGAGTAGCTCATAATCATCTTCGTCAAGGAGAAAATCCTCTCTACAAAATTTCAAAAAAGTGTTCTCATTAAACAGGACATGGTCTCATCCGATAATTCAAATCTTTCTATATTCTGAAACAGTGTCTACACATATGAGAAAACCAATGAAGAGGTTGACGCTCACTTCTTCTTTCTTTTCTTCTTCTTCTGCTTCTCCTCATCGCTGTCAGCCCTCTCTTCTTCCTCTTCATCCCCTTCTTCATCAACATCATCAACTATAAACCCATCCTTCTCATATTCATCTTGCCCTTCTTCTGCGAATATATAAAAATAAAAATAAGAACTCCATCAATTCTTCTTCTTTCTCCATCAATTCTTCTTCTTTCTTCGTTGCCGAGGACTAGTTTAGACTTCCAAGAGCAGAACAAAGAAGATCTGATTCAAATGAATAAATGTAGCTAATTGCGAGGTCTGTCATTAATAGAACTTTGAGCTCTTCTTTTCTCATGGTAAAAACCCTAAGTCCAAACACAGCCTTGTATCAGTTGTCGTAAAAAATAACTCAACCAGAGCCCATAGAGAAAAAAATGATGAAATACTTTACAACTCCTCCTATCAAACATAAGCAAATTGCGAACACCAAAACACCTAATATTTCTTGACCGAGCCTAATGAAAGGCCCAAAGCTACCGGAAAATAAAACTGCAAGAATATTTTAATACCGTCCTCTTCATCCTCGTCTTCGTCGGCATCACGGCCATCGCCCCGATCTCCATCTTCTTCTCTCTCCTCCTCGTCGAGCTCAACCTCCTCTGCACAAATATCGGAAAAAGTAGAAATCGACGAGGCAACGCGATGTTCCATTCCGTCAGCGAGAGAAAATGGGTAATATCAAAAAGCAGAAGCAATTAAACTAGGGTTAGGGTTTGATATCGAGCGAAAAGACATCTGATTTCGAGAGGCAAAAAAAGGGAAAGAAACACCGACCTTCTTCGTCTGAGACCACGGCTTTTGCCATTGTTGCACAGTGGTCAAATTAGGACAAAATGCAATGCGAGAATATCAACGAGACAGAGAGAGTGCGATTGAAATGAGAAGATGATCTCTGAGCTGAGTGCGAGGAGCGATACTTGTACGCGCGAGACAGAGAAATGAAAATTGTGTTTTGGAGAGATTTATTTATTTATTTATTTATTTTTAAGGAGCGAGCTGCGGGATGACTAACGAGAAGACCTTTACACAATGTTTGTGTCGTTTCGCTTTGCATTGCATTCATTTTCAGCTCTCTCTCTCTCAAGTCAAACATCAAAATACCAGGGTTTTCCGATGAGAAATTGATTTAGTTAAATAGTTTCTTTAATACAATATGATTTGTAAAATACTCCAAATTTGTCAAAAAGTAGTAAAGTCATTAGTTAATTTTTTAAAAAATAATAAATCACTCAGAATAGTCGTTAATAGTGTCAGTATATTTGTCACTGTTGTTAAGCTGAGAATTTAAGACCTTAGTCATTTTTTTTATCAATTAGTTTTAAATAAATATTTTTATAAAAATAAATTAATTTAAGTGCATGCCCAATAAATTGTAAGAAACTTATCAGATTCTTGGATGGAAGGAAAATATGTATGTTTAATTCCTTGGTTTGAATTGTATGTGATAATTTATTCCGTGGTTTGAATCGTATGTCAATACTAAGCAATTACACTGAGTTCAAAGTTCCTAACTATTTCTCCTAGTGAAAATTATTATCATAACATGATTAGACATGAGGTCGTAAATTTGAACTTTGGTCGAGAGTTTATTAGTCTTGTAAGGCCCATGAGTCATCTAGACTATTGGAAGAAAAACTCTTTCAACTATCATGGGAGGACTAAAAAACGCATTTTGTTTGACGTGATGCTATTTTTGAAATGATTAACGAAAGCGGCGTTCCCGGAAGCCTTCGCAAAAACTGGCACTTTTTGTTAATTTCCATGAAAATTGTAAATTAATGATAAAATTCAAATGATGTAATTTTAAGAAATTCAATTCGAGGTGTTATTTTGAAAGAAAATCGTTGCTCGTTGATATTTATCGAAAATTCATAAGATTCAAACACCAAATATTAAATTCCATTTATGTTTATGTTTGCAAAGTTCAAGTCAAAGTTGTCAACACAATCAATGTTGAAGAACGTTTCTTGAGAACAGTATTTGCATTGACACAAGTCTTTGTAAACGATAAAAGCTTCCACTATGTCGGGTTGCACGCTTTATCGTCGATCGTCGATGATTTTCCCCGAATTACTGAATGCATATTCGGATAAGACTATTGAAAGCGAGATCAGGTACATATCTTGAGTCATCTAGATAAGATGAGAAACATGTTTTCGTTGTCTCCACTATGTTAATAAATGTAGGTCACCTTGACTCATGAATGCAAACTGCTGCGAGTTATACAACATGATCTCACGATGCTCTGATGTCTCTAGCGGGCTCCGGATGTTGAAGTTTCGCCCGTGCAAAGCAAACAATATCTCGAAAGATCATCCTACTAGTTGATGGTTGTCGTGGTGGACTCATATCGATAGCTTATGAAATTTGTCTTTTATAAAACATGAAAAGAATAAAACTCTTCAACGCCCCTTGTATGATTGTGTACACTGTAATATTGTCCAGTATAATGCTTCAAATATTGTGAAAAAGAAAGATAATTACCAACTTTCATTCTAAGATCTGATCTGCATGAAATCCATACAATGAAGGTATTTTAGAAGCCCCCAATATTTGTTGAATTCAATAGATTCAATATAAAGTTGGAAAAATATAAAGTTGTTACAATCGTTTAGATGTCGAGTAGAATCACTATCAAATGTTAAATAAAATGTTGGAGTATAAACAGCGGATAAATCACAAGTTTGATCACATAAGTTTATGAATTGCATATAATAACTAGCTATGACTATGTCCTCTTATGTGATGCTATGGTTTCCAAACCTATTCATGTACTCTGTAACAACTTGAATGTACATATCGGTTAAGAATTGTTTTAACGTACTAAGTTAAGTTCCATTTCACTCTAACATCAATATGACAATTTTTTTTTCTAATTAGTTTAAGTTCATTTACCCTAGATGTGTAAATGTTTAACCATGATATTGATTATATAATCTTGTCAATAGAATCTTGCAAATGGGTTAATTATACTTTTAATATAAGGTTATGATGTGCGTGGCACATCTTTAGTGTAATAGATATTACTGGTTATAAATTTTTTTTAGGCTTATTATAGTTGGTCATGACATTACCTAGAGTTATAGATAGCTATTATTCGTTTGTTTAGATTTCAAAATTCGTCAATATTAGAACTACTACACTTATATAATATATTTTAGCTTTACCCGACCAAATATCATAAATAAGTGCTACATAAAAATGATTCATCATGAAACATGTTGTTGGTGTTTTTTTCATCGTGAAAATATTTTCTTGTATTAGCTCTTAAAGTTTTTCTATAAATTAATTGAATTTCAATAACTAGGTAATGAACGAGCCTACCAAAACCTTTAAATTCTATACGTGAAAATGTTTGATCGGTAGAAACAATTTATCTAACTAGTTATTTTCTAAATACTGCGGAGTCATGGCATACCTGACTTGAATACTATTCTCAACCGGTGTATTTTCTCTAGTGATGGAATAGAGAGAAAGTCAATTGTTCTTTGCTATCAAATTTGACTTGTTTATCGCACTTCATATACAAGTCCTTCCTCCCTTCAACGTCATCAATTTCTATGAAATACTTTCACATCTCGGACCTTGATTTCCTTTTTCTTATCTTGTTGTGTCGGTTGATGAGTTTCTTGGCTTTCGGTGATGTCTGCTCCTTCTTGTGGAGGTGAGTGAGATCGAGATGGTGGTGATGATGGCGTTGGCGGTGAATGAGATGGTGGTGGAGGTCGTGGAGTATTTGAACAACGTTGAGGAAATCGAGTAGTATGTCTAGGGGATTGTGTTTTGAAATGTTAAAGTTGTTGTTGATAAACTTGATATGCATCTTAATAATTATACGGTGGTTGTGAATAATATTGTTATTGTGGAGCGTAAGGGTTGACCATGGAAAATTGAGTTTATTCACTAAACTCTTATTGTGAATAAGTAAAAATTGTTGGTTGGTAATTCGGTATTGGAGCGCGAACGGATTGTGCTTTGTGTTGGAATCGTTCTAGTATTTATAAATAACTTAACGCATATTGAAGCGACGGAATATAAAAAAATGCTATATGAATAATTTACAACCTAGACAAAGTGCATGAACATGTAATCTTAATCAAAATAAACTACAACAATATTTAACTTGGTACCAACATTTAGTTCTTCAATAGCTCGTCTCCTTTTGCAACAAATCTCCTACATGTCTCTTCGAATCCGAGAAACCACGATACTTTCGATCTCTAGAGTCTATATAGAATGTTTCTTATATTTAGTGTATGAGCACTATTAAATTCTTTGACTAAAGAACAAGTTTTCGAACCAAAAGACTAAAAACAAAAGAGAGAGGGAAGAAGAACGGGAGTCAGAATGGCTGACTATTCTAGAGAGAGAGAATCCATAAATCTAAAGAGAATTTTGGCTATTCAAAATTTGTATCTTTTTACATCTCGATATGGAGGTGGATTTATATGGGAACGATTGAGATGAATCAAATTAATAAAAAATATATATATATATATCTATAGCAAGTGCAAGCGTAACAAATCTCTTTGGAGACATAAGTTTTACTTAAAAATTACTATGCACAAAAACTTAGTGAAATTTCAATGAAATTGAAACCTCATTCATATGGAACAACAAATATTCATTGCAGATCACTTTAGGAATAAAAACTACGTTTATGGGAATTAATCTTTATCATAAAGTTCAAATGTTATAAATACTTATTATATGTAGCGACTTATTTTCTAAAGATTTTGTTTAGAATATCATCGACTTGTCAATCATGCAAACATCAAATTGTTGCAGAGACGTTCACAAGAAGATGATTTATTACATATCGATGTAATATAAATCTCTCATGAGTCCTTATTGTAATTTGTTGATTAAATTAATAAAAAGTTGAAACATTCAATAGTCTTATAGTCCTTAATCAAACCTATCAACGTATGAAGAGACAAATGTAGATTTGCGTGAACAAACTCTTCATGGTTTGCTTAAAACGAAATATTCACAATCTAAAGATAATCTGACTATTGATCCTATTATGATTGTTGGAAGAATCTATGATGTCTGGTTACGAGACATAGAAAGTTAGGAACTCTGTAGTTCTTCCAGTGTATCTTCCGAAGATACTGAATTGACCAGTGCACCTTTAGAGACAATGTAAGAACAAAATCATTTAACTTCTTCTGTCTCAAGGTCACTATGTATGAATTGCATCGTGCTTACCTTAATCCTGAAATGAGACATGTCATTTCATAACTTCAATACATTCATTTGAGAAAGTTATACTCTAGATGCGCTCTATTGGTGATGTATTGAGTTGTGAAGTTGACATGAGTATACTTTGTGAAGTTCTCATATATATGAAATTCATGTACAAGATTGCTGAAATGCAATGTATACCATCTCATGCTTTATTACTTGGATTATGAATAAATGAATTGCACGGTATCCGAAATTAAGTAACAACTTTATTTAGATGAAATAATATGACTTGTTAGCTCCCGTCAATATATTGTTTTTAACTTATTCACAAGTAACAAATGAGTTGAAGAAATAACAACTAGAAGAGGAAATGAGTTGATATTCATGAAAGGTAATCATAGATAATATTCAATGGATCCACTCAACATAATTAAGTTGAATTTGAGTAGAAAATAAATCCATTTGAACCGAGAGATTCTTAGTGTCAACTCTTTAGTGGAGTCAGTTGACATTAAGCTAATACTCGGAAAAAGTTTGTGAACTTTTGAGTCCAAGTATAGTAGCTCAAGATTTGTTCATTTGGATCCATAAAGGTCACTATTACAGGTCATTAGAGTAGGATTGTTAAACTATAAACTAAATAATAAAAAGTTCAAGTGTTGAACTAGACGTTTTCCGTAAAATGTCTAAAGGGTATTTTTTCTCCACATGGACATAAAATGATGTGAATGTCAAAATAAGATTTTCATATTTTCATATGATTGAAATATAAATTATTTTCTGAAGCCGAAAGTTCGTATGAGGCATTAAAATATTAATTTCATTATTTGTGCAATATTAATTATACAATGGGTATTTTAAGAACTGTCTTAAAATAAATAAGGAAACATCTAGAAGCTCCTCCCAGGCATGAAGAATTCGGCCAACATCAATGAGAGAAGGAAATTATATCTATGAAATTCATTTTCCATGAATTATGAAGATCATTGGCAAAAAGGAAAAGAGGAAATGAATTTTTTTGAGAATGAAACAAATGTGCTAACTGAGGAAACAAATTTCTCTCACTAATGCACTAATGTGGCCGGCCAAGTACATAGAGAAAGATGAGAAAAAATCAAATATTTTATCATGAATGCACAATAGAAAATTGGTAATTATTCTTTCTTATATTTTCTTCTCCTTTAAATAAAGGCTCACATTAAGATGTGAAAATAAGTTTTTCTCTTGCTCTCTCTTGTTTTTGGCTGACTATTCTTCTCTCTCTCTCTCTAAAATATCTCTTTTATTTTGGCACCTAAGTCCTCATTAGTCTTAGGCCTAAATTAGTTTTTTAGCTTATAGACTTGTTCTTGAGTTATTGTGTTTAATTGTGTCGACACACAAATCCTTCATACACTCTATAGACTCTTGTAATAGAAACCTTATGTTACTCGAGTTCACGACTAAGTGTGAAGGAGACGAGCAAGGCGAGATGACCAACCTTTCCTAAGGCTTCTCAAAGATCAAGCTACAAGAAAGGTTAGTACCAAGTAAATAATACTTAGATAATGTTTTTAAATAATAAAATGTTCATGCACTTTGCCTAGGTTAGTAAAATTGTTTTACTTGTAAAGAAATTTTGTATTCCGCCATTAACTTGTTAATGATAAATTTTTTTAACCCTCTACCTATTTCAACACAAACTTCGCCAAATATTTACTTGATCTTTATCGACCTTCACTCCTAGAGGAATCGATATTCAGTTCCAGGCGATACCCAGGCCCGCGATGAACTAGAACCCCCGAGCTCAATTGCATCTAAGAAAAGTGTGTGCAATCGTTTCAGGCTCTTTGCCACAAATGTCGCAGATGTTGGTGGAAGTGATACCTCGATGATGAATCAGAGTCTCCACTAGGAGACAGTTCGCTAATTTCCAGATAAAAATACGACTTCTCTCATTTAAAGTTGACTTCCACATGAGGTTCCAAAACAGGTTCTGAATATATATCTTTGATTCTTGAGAGGGAGCAAAAGGCTGATTTTACAGAGAAGGATCCGTTAGGACTATTTTTCCACATTAAATTGTCGAAGGTCGAGCCTTTGTTGATTGTAGTGTTAAGGATAGGGGAAACATATTCAATCTCACACATACTTTGAATTTTTGAGACATCAGAGGACTGCGAACCTTCGACTGTGATTTCACTTACATGGATATCTGGAGGGTCAGGAGGAATAGGAAGGGGAGGGACAGGGGGTCGAAAAATCAATTATCTTTGACAATTCTCGCATGTTTCCCATCTACGATGAGGAAACAAGAGTTGGACTTGATGAAATATTTGGTAGAGATAATGTCTTTCCAAACTTTTGGAATGGTGAGGTTTTGCTTTGAAGTAAAAAAAAATTGGAGAGATCATACATTTGTTTCTTAGGAGATGAACCCATAATCTGTCTTCCTGCTTAGCAACTTGTCAACCAAACTTTCACCCTTCCACCAATCTACGAGACATTTTATCAAGGGAACTACGAAATAATTTTGGAAGTTTATAAGAGGCCATAGAGTATATAGGGATGTTTTGTATTATTAATTTCACTAGTGTAGTTCTACCCATTTTGGAGATTATGCGAGCCATCTAACCCTCTAGCATATCCGACATTTTGGTTTTAATGAATTTGAAGTTTTCACTAATGTTTATAGAGATGAAGACTGGATTGCCTAGGTGAAAACATCACTAGAGGATTCTGAAAGGCCAAGGAGAGCTTTGATATCATCTTTTGTCTCGACATAGCAATTGGGAGAGAAAAGGAGACCATATTTTTCTTTGTTAATCAATTAGCCAGACCATTTAGAGTATTTTTCAGTGCAGTTCCATATTTCTTGGATGTATTAGCTCTGCAAAATAGAATTGTATCATCGATAAACATAAGATGAGAGATGGGAAATGGGAGGGGAGTGTTTGCCTATTTTGATGCCTTTTGCCTATTTTGATGCCTCTAAAGGAACCATTTATTGTTCTTTGGTGAGGAAGCGACTAAGGACCTTTGAGACAAGAATGAATAGGAAATGAGACATAGGGTCCCCTTGTCTTGAGCCACGATATAATTTTAGGGAACAAAGAGGACTGCCATTTAGAAGGATTGCACTCGAAACTGAGCAAGCGCAAGTTTTAATCAAATTTGTTATTTTTTCAGAAAAACCATAGTTAAAACTGAGAATAGGAATCTCCAATCAATTCTATCAAAAGCTTTACTCATGTCCATTTTAATACCTACAAGACATGTTTTCCTTTAATATTTTTGATTTTGTCCATGAGTTATGTAGCTATTATTTGTATTTTCGGCAATCCAGCATCTTGGGATAAAAGTTGATTGAAAGGGAGAGATTAATTTTCAATTATCCTGCTGAGCCTATATGTGATAGTTTTTTCTTATGACTTTGAAGCAAAAATTGCATATAGATATAGGTCTGAATTTTTCAAATTCGTCGGCAACTATTGTTTTAGGGATGAGAATAACATGAGCAAAGTTGGCCTCATGACTTAGAATGTTGTTTCAAAAGAAATCTTGAACGGAATTTATTAGAGAAGATCCCACAATATCCCAATATTTAATGTAAAATATCCCTTGAAGCCCGTCAAGGCTGGGGGCTTTAAGTCTAAGTATCTGTCAAACAAGTTGTTTAATTTCTTTTCCTGAGAGAATTCTTTCAAGCATTAAGTCATCTTATAGAGTAATTGCAGGTTCTATTTGTCTTTCTAGGTCAGGTGAAAAAACATGACTATTAGATTTGAATAGTTTTAGGAATTTACAGTTGATACATTTTTCAATGTTGTTCCTCGCAGTGACTCTGGTCCCATCTTCTCTGATTATGCTGCCTATATAATTTTTTTTACGTCTGATCATGGCGGAGAGGTGGAAAAATTTGTTGTTTCCGTCTTCGTGCTTGAGCAAAGTATCACATGATTTTTGACGCCATACCAACTCTTCTCTTTGATTTATTTCTTAGAGTTCATTGAGGATGGTGTCTTCTTTGGCAGTGTTGTGTAGATGGGTGATTGTCGATTGAATTCTAGATAACTCAGCTTCGAGGAGTCTTTTCTGAGCGTGGCTGTTTTTCCACCCATGAAATTGCCATTTCTGGAGTTTTTTCTCGACGTCTTTGTTGCTTTGGAGCAGGCCAAGATTTGTGGTAGAGTTCATGAAATCCCAAAAGCGAGATTTATCAGGTTCGTGAGGAGGGCCATAAACTCCGAAAAGATCCCAGTCTTTATCTATGAGAAAACCACTAACAGCCCATGTAAGATTTTGAGTAATGCTCTAAATGTCGATGATAATACCCTTCTTTTACCATAAGCAGATACCACCCGAGAAGCCATTAGCAGAGACAACTTATCCTCACCAAAAATCACAAAGAGATCTGAGCTTGTTCATTCGTGCATTGTGTTGACTTTGAAACAACGAAACTGCTACACATATGTAAAAATGATTTTATGTTGTTGGTACAAAAAACAAAAAATCAGAATAGAAAAAGATTCAAAGTTGATCTAGCATAAATTTTGAAATTTAAAATTTGGAAAGCAAAACATATACAAAGAATGTTGTTATTTTAAAACTTTCAAAATTGCGGAGAATGGGTGATAGTTTCAGTTGAAATGAGGTTTAAGTGCAACAAATGATTAAATCCTAAAATTAATTGCAATATAATCATCTACATATGATTTATTATTATATCTTATGAAGAAAAAAATAAAATTACATGTAAATACGTCAATAAAATCAACAAAAAATGTTGACATAATTTAAAAGGACATATTACTAATTTTAATACATATATTTATCGTTTAATGATATAGATCTTTGAAACAAAGTCGATTTATATCCACTATTAGAGTTGCTAAACACATGTTGGTCAATTTTTTTTACATGCGAGGCTGTTTTATTTTTATGTGGATAGTGATTAGTATTTATTCAATTTTGCGTTGCATAAAGGTAAATATTAATGCCCCATTTATAAGGTAAAAAAGAAAGAAAGAAAGACGTCCCTCTCTTGCATAAACTATTTGGGACAGTAATTATAAAAAAATATTAACAAGTCTTGGTAATATTATTGAAGTTTTAGGAATATATGTATAAATTTAAATGGACTTATATTTATGTGGATAGTGATATGTATTTAATTAATTTTGATATGCATAAAAAAAGTATACTAATTTATAACAAAAAAATTAGCTGTATAGTCTTATAAGAGGTTTCCATTTTGGATATATCTAATGTTTCGTTAATAGATTAAAAATAGCCAGATAAATTCGTTTACACATCATAATAGTCCAAAATACTCTTAATTCGTTTATATATTGAAAACATGAATTAAAGATATGTTGAATTATTTATAATGTGTAAACGAATTTATCTGAGTAGTTTTAATCTATTAACAAAATTTTAAATATATGCAAATTACACGTAGTTTACATGGCTATGCATCAAAATTACCTTAAAAAAAGAAGACGTCTCCCTTTTCGTAAATGTGGGAAATTAATCATCTACAATATCAACAAGCGCTAAAGTTATATTATTGATTAGGACACAGCAAAATTATATAAATACATATTTATTCTAAATATCACATTTATGAAAATCTTCTCTCCCAAGTTTATAAAAGAAATAAATATCTTACAGGAATGAATTTTTCTGTCTTCAACAATAATTATTTCACGCGGAAACCTCTATTCTCCGACATATAGTGCGCAAACGGAGCACTAATTTAAATAACAATTTTACATATTATTAAAAATATAAAAAGGAGAAATAAATTTGTCTCCTTTCAACTCTTCTCTCACCCACCACTTTTTTTTCCCTTCCTATTTCCACGTCATTATCTTGTCCTCATTTTAAAATATCATTATTTTCAAAGCAGATAAACCAGCACTATCTCTTAACTAAAACCAAAGCTGGTGCCACTTCTCTCTTACAAGTCGCAGTAAAACAAAACACTTATCTCTCAACTCTCTCTTCTCTACAAACCCTAAGAAATTATTTTATTCATTTGTTGGAAAAGGAAAAATATTAAAATAAAGATTGATTGTCACTCAAAACTCCTTTCTTCACCTCAAATCACACACACAAATTATTAAATAATATAAAAATCAAAAGCAGTTTCTTGTTCTTCTTTCTTCAGTTTGAATTGAGAGAGAAGAGAGAGATTTAGTGGCTATGGCGATTCGGGGTCTTGGAGACGGTCGGTTCTCGCGATAGGCGTGCCTGCATTGTGGCCAAGCCGCCATGGGAAAGGCCGAGGAAGAATATACTTTACCTTCGGCTTTGTCCTCCAATTCGGCGGAGCGAAATGCCGAGAATCGGCGGTGCTTTCGATCGATTCGGAGACTCGTCGGAGTCAAGTGCGTTCTGGTTCTGCTTCTCTCGGTGGCGCTTTTTCTCTCCGCCGTGTTCTGGCTCCCTCCTTTCATTCACTTCGGGGATCACGGCGATCTGGATCTCGATTCGCAATTCAAAGGTAGGTATCGCTTATCGAAATTCCGATTATTTTATCAATATGGTCTTTTTGTTGATGCCGACATTGTTTCAGATGTTCTGGATCTAGGTCCAAATTTCATTTGTTTTCGTTTTTTTATTTGTTTGTTTTATTATTATCTGATTGTTAAAGCTTTGGTCTGGTAGTTGAGCAAATGTAGATGGGTGACCATGATGGTAATTTTTTTAATATTTATTTATATTAATAATCTGCTTAATTAAATGGCTTAGAATGCTTTTATAGTTGTCGGTGTTATATAGAATTTTATGACTGTTTAGCTTCGAGAAAATCTAGGAGAAGAGCGGACTCAAAAAATCTGTTTTTATATTTTCATTAAGGACTAATCTTTTCTTTTAAGAAGATGAGTGAAAGTGGAGATTTTGGGCCTTTTTCTCTTTCTTAGATAGTTAATAAAATTGTCTTTCTGTTTAGGGCAAAGATGTTGAGAAAATTTGAGAAGTAAATGCAGTAAAGATTTGTTTGGGTTCAAAGGATTTTTTTTCTTCTTTTTATAAGCAGAGTTCTACTTTAAGGACAAACTACCCTGATTTGGGGTTGGTCGAACTTAATTGTGGGAATCGTGTTAGTGTTTCAATTATCTATATTTGAAACATAATGCCTTTTGAGTTTCATTTTTGCCTATCTATGCTTGTTTTAACTAGGTTTGGAAACAACCTTCTAACTCCTTACTCTTTCATAAACATACTTACAAAGTATGTAGATATCAAAATTAAGTTATCATCCTCTGCTCCTTCAAATTATCTACTGGTTTTTTATTAAGCTGAGTCAAAGATATATGCCTTCCTTAGACTTTCCTTTTGATACCGAGCCACAGCCATGAAGTCTTTTTAGCAATTGAAACCCAAGCCATTATAGATCTGCTTGTTTTCTGGTACCTTTATGTAGAATGCTTGTATATAGTTAAATCCTTTAATGCATGATGTTTTAAGCATTCATTTTGTCTAGATTTGTTTTTCCTTGAAGTCGCATTAAAATCTTTACCTTATATCACCCGCCAAACCAAATGAAGTAGGGAAGTTGTAGAAAGGTATCACTTTCATAATGAACTTGTGCTAGAATCTAAAGTGTGTGCCTCTATATTTAGGGTAATGACGAAGTTACAATAAAAGACGTGATGAGTTTCCTAGGGTAACGGCTGATGCCGTCCCATACTTTTTCCAGCTAGTACCTTGTATTGGGTCTGTATTTTGGCTCATAAGAAAATGTTAGATGTTCATTACATAAGTACACTTTTTTTTCTTTCTCTTTCTTCCTAAAGATATCCTTTTCTATTTCACTTTTACTGCGGTGTCACTCACTCCGTGCATGTGTTGAGAACCCTCATGACCTTTACGAATAGAAATATACGTAACTAAACTGGAAGCATGATTAAGGCTTGTCTAGTAGCGATGCCCCATTTCCCATTATAGTAGAATCTAAAGTGCGTGCCTCTATATTTAAAGTGATGAAAGATTCCTTAGAAAGCTAATAATCTAAATGCAAATAAAGTTACCATAAAAGACGCGATGAGATTTCTAGGGTAACGACAGGAAATTCATGATGGCGTTCGGAAATTCTTCCTACTAGTACCTTGTATTGGGTCCGAATTTTGGCTAATTAGAAAATGTTTCATGTTCATGACGTAATTACGCTTTTTTTTTCTTTCTTCCTAAAGAGACATTTTCTATTTGACTTTTACTAAGGTGTCACTCATTCCATCTTAAGCATGTGATGAGAACTCCCCTCATGGCAACTTTACAAAAAAATTCTCATACCTAACTGAACTGGAAGCATGAGTAAGGCTTGTCTCGTAGCGATGGCCCATTTTCCCCCAATGCTAATTAATACCTTGAGTGGTATCTCTCGCATTATATAGCCAAACACACCCGTTATATTAGTAAATGACTATATTAACCAATTTCTCGTGTGCACCGTGTTCATGCCTTATAGCCCTATTTTCGATTTAGTCTCACCATAAAAAAGTTTGCAGTACATTTTTGTAGTAGTGAAGAAGCTGTACTAATTTAAAGTAAATAAATCTCATTCTCAATGCAGAAGGAAATAATATTAAGCATAAATCTAAAATTCGTTATGGTTCTTAAGATTCCTCACAATTATTTTTTAATTCGGCCGATTTTAAGCATTACCTTAAAATTATAGATATGCACGATAAAAAATCTCACATTTTGACATTTTCCTGAATATTTCTTAATCTTTAAAATTCCCAGTGAAGGTTCTCTTTATTTAATCATTAATTGTTTTTTACTTGAAACAAAAGAAACAAATCGTATAGAACTGTTAATAGACCACTCCAACATTGACCACTATATTACCTTGTGGTTTGCGTAAAAAAACTTATATCAGGTCATGGTATAAAATGAATATTGTACACAATATTTCACTTTTGTCTGTGTTGATGATAGTCTAGAAGCTCCTTAAGATGCTTATAGGTTTCTCCAAGCTGGAGAGCAACTGCTAAGTGAGCTGAAATACATATTATCTGCTCGCTGAAAATTACAAATCGACTTGAAATTTCCATTTGAGAGAATTTTGAATATGAATATAAATTCTCTAAATGTCAGGAAATGAGATGGGGTAGACTTTTTAAAGTTTTCTAGACGCATCCAGTTTTTCCTACTGACTTTATCTGACGACGAAGAAATAGAAAAAATGTTCAAATTTCCAGAATTCACTTCTCTCTATGTACGGGGCCAAAACCCTTGGTTTGCTAGTCGAGATGGAAAACCCCGACTCTATTCTATCATTGGCCTTTCAAGAGTCACTTTTGAGTTTATTCTTCTCTTATTGCCATTATGCTCTTCACAGGCTGGTTTATTTAAACAAGATCAGGTAATCTATTGGTCAAAAAATACATAAAACTTAAAGTTTGCTCCTGATAATTCCATAAAATGTCTTATGAAACTTTGCCACAATTTTTTTTGCTTTGTTCAGAGCAAGGGTGTTCATGGTGGTATGCTCTCCTCTAAAATTCTGTTTTAGCACCCTTTTGAATTAGGTTGTATTTGTTTTATCAATCTTCGACGTGCCATTTTATTCACTTGTTTCTCTGGATTGAACTGGTGGTTCCTTGTATTGCTTGTCAATGATGTTGAGTTTGAGCTTGAGGAATAACGTGTTCTGATCGTTATGTATTTTGAATTTGCTTTTAAAAATCTTTTCTATATGTAACATGGTTTTGCTGAAAAACCGTTGGGTGATGTGGTAAGAAAGAGTTTATGATTGTCTTAGTAAAGAGAAATAAACGAGATCCTAATGAATCTGGAATCTGGGTAGTTTAACCTAAAGGCCTTTTCTTCGGTTCTACTCTTGGTAGGCCTTTTCCTATCTCTCCGGCTATTTTTGTCCTTGGATATCAAGGTTGCTGTCTTTGGCAATGTCTAAGTAGTCAACTTACTTAGTGTTGTTAAGGATCTTGTTAAGCACTGGGAAAGGATTTTGAAGTCATAACATTGGAAGAGTTTGTTAGAACGTGGTTTTTAAGTATGCTTTTTCAGTGTTAAGCGTGTTCTGTGATGGGCTGTCTGCTGCTTTCAGAAGCCAACATTGAGTCTTCCTAGAAAAGGTTTTCAGGAAACAGTTAGTTATTACTATTGGATGCCATGTCGAACAGGAAGGTCGTCCTAAGTTAGGTGTCAAGGTCCAGGCTCAAGAATTCTGTAACTTGGATTTTAACATGTCGCCATGGGCTGCTGACCTTGCCGAGTACTCGGCAGGTTATTATAGATGATTATTTTGCTGTACATGAGAGGGTTGGGGTCACCGGAAACACACAGAGTCATAAAGGATTATTAAGGAAAGGAACCTGTCTTGGTGGTTATTCAAGGGGTGAATTGGATGAGTGTTGATAGCAGATTCATTGGAAGTATTTAGCAGATTCATTTTAGTGGTGGGATTTGAGAAGGATTATTGTTCATCGAGATTGAAAATTGAAGATGGTTTGTTGGTGGGTATCTGGGATGTACGGTCCATTTCACACTTGGGGAGGATTCTATGTGATGTTTCTGGCTTGGACAGTCTATGATGTGTCTAATGGACTTCAATGCTGTACGGCTCAAATCTGAGAAAAGTAGTGCTTGGATCGCCCCAAAAAATTAAGACCCGAGTCTATACAATCCCCTGCGCCCAAACATGAGTTTCACCTTGCTTAATTTCGTAGACGAATCACTTTGTCGCTGCTGGCTGTGTATCATTTTCTTGTTAGAGAAGAGTGCGGGCCGAATATGAAGAGTGTAGTCGGTTGACTGAGTATGGAGTTCACTCACCTCCAGTTCGCAGACAACAGTTAGAGAGAATTTCAAGAATATTGCTGACATTTTTTGTTGCGCCTTGGAGCTTAGAATTAACTTTGGGAAGAGATTAAATTTTGGAGGTAGAGTCAGTCCTTTTTCATATTTGAAGGGAAGAGGCTCGGCGGGTAGAAGAAAAGTTTACTCTCCTATGGTGGTTCACTGGTGCTAATCCAGTCAGTCCTATCCGCTGTCCGACGTTCTTCATGCCAGTGTTAAGGATACCCAAAGGCATCCAAGCATTATCGAGAAGCTTATGTGACATTTGTTATGAGAGATTTTGGAGGAGAAGAAATCGCACCTGATAGCAACCCTAAGGTTCTGGAGGAAGTTTTGGAAATCGTTGTTTTCTCAGCTTTTCAAGATAAATCTGCTCAACCCTGAGTAGTTCCCCACCTCTTTTATATTTTCTTTTCTATATTATTTTCCTTCTTTTCTTGTCTTTATAAAGGTTTTAGAAGGCGTGCAAGGTGTACAATTTGAGGCACTGATAAAACGCCTCTGAGGTTGATGCCTCTCAGCATAGCTGAGGTGGTGATGCATAATTGAGAGCTTTTTTATGTTAAAGAAATGCTTGAACGAGCATCAGAATCTTCATCATTTTCATGCTCAATTTGTAGTTTTGGTTTTCTGTAGTTTATGACTCTCTTAGTATTTTACTCTGAAAATGTTAGTCTTCCTATGTATGTAGATATGTATATTAGTCATTTTACTCTTGGAGAATTTATGCTCGTATTTAGAACCTTAATCTGGTTTTCTGTTATCTTTAATATTTAATATTATCTGTGATGTCCACCTTTATAGAGAAGTAGTCTTGATGATAGTTTAGTCACTGGGAGCTCTGTGGTTTGGAATACTTGTAAAACTAGACATTCGACTATGAAGAAGAATTGCTTCAACAATTCAAAACGTGATCTTACTAGTATAGTGTGTTTTAATTAATATATTTCGCTTTCGTTTCTTGGGAGCTTTGTGGTTTGGAGTACTTGTAAAACTTGACATTCGACTATGAAGCAGAAGTGCTTCAAAATATCCAAAACGTGATGTTACTAGTGTGTTTTAATTAAATATATTTTGCTTTCCTTTCTAGTTGCTATCTGTGAGGATCTAGTTATAGTTTATTCTATTTTAAAATGTAAAACACTTTCTTTGCATGCAACTGATGAAATGTGGTCATCCAGATCACGACATTGTAGCAACTTTCGTCCTCGTGAAGCCAGTTTCATTTCTTGAAGACAATATTTTGCAGCTCGAGGATGCCATTTACAACGAAATAAACGTGCCCTCCAAGGTACTATCGGTTTCCAGTTAGTTTCTTTTTGCTTTTGAAGTCTATCTCCTCTCTGATTCATAATTTGAACCAGGTGATTGTCTTGTCTCTAAAACCCTTGAAAGAAACAAACCGCACACAGGTTGTATTTTCCATTGACCCTTTGGAAAAACATAAAAAATTGTCTGAAGCTCAACGAAGCCTGGTCAGAGAGCCGTTCAAGACTCTGGTTCTAGAGGAGTTAAAACTCCAACTGACCACTTTGTTCGGGGATGCGGATGATTTCGAGGTGTTGAAATTTCCGGGAGGAATCACAATAATTCCCCCTCAGCATGCTTTCCTTCTGCAGAAAGCACAGATCCGTTTCAATTTCACATTAAATTTCTCCATCTATCAAGTAAAATTTAATTTCAACGAACTAAGGAGTCAACTTACGTCGGGGCTCAATCTCGCACCTTATGAGGTTAGCCAACATGTACTGATATATTTGATTGATATATTCATTACTACACCTTATCCCGTTTTTTAATTTCTCTCTCTGTCCATATGCAGAACTTGTACATTAGCTTAACAAACTCGAGAGGCTCGACTGTATCGCCCCCGACCATCGTTCAGGCATCCGTTGTGCTGGCGGTCGGGAATCCTTCGGCGCAGAGGCTTAGGCAACTAGCTAAAACAATCACGAGCCCACACTCGAGAAACCTCGGCCTGAACAACACTGTTTTCGGCAAGGTCAAGCAAGTCCGTCTCTCATCAACTTTGCCGCCGGATTCACGCGGCGGCAGCGACAAATCTCCTTCTCCGGCTCCGGTTCCTCAGCCTCAAAACCACCACCATAACCACCACCACCACCACCACCGCAATCATCACCACATTGCACCGGCGAGTCCGCCGGAGAGTTGGGCCAATAGAGGCTCGACCCCGTATCATAAAGGCGCTCACTGGCCCAAAATTGGTGCTCCGGCCCCGGAGAGAAGAATCTCACCGGCACCGGAAGCAGAGCCGCCGGGTTGCCAGTTTGGGTACCGCTCCAAAGGCGAGGAAAGAAGGCGGCCCCGATCAGCTCCGGCGGTCGCCCCACTGGCACCGCTACCGGATGTTTCCCTTTCCCCCCGAGCCTCCTCGGAGGCTTCTCCTCCGCGAAAGCACGAAATCCCGTCGAAACCGGGTCGTGAATCGGTCCCGGTTTCGAGCCCTTTGCCAAGCGTGGTTTTTGCTCATTCTCATTCGCCGCCTCCATCTAAGAGCGAGCCGGAAATCGAACGTTCTCGCTCGAGGCCGGAGATCTCGCCATCTATATGTGAGTATGCCAGTCCTTCTTTGTTATTGAGTTTGGTTAAAGCTTAAACCACCTTAGATCATATGGAGTTAGAATAACAAAATGAATTTTGGTGCATATAGCACTTTGTGATTCTGGCATTCTGGTCCCTAATTTTGTGATATTGTAGCTTTTTGATCCTTTCCGAGATTATTTTATTTTATTTTAACAGATTCTACATGTGTATAAACTAAAATAACTATAGTTTTATTTATTTAAATAAATCAATAGGTTAGGGACCAAACTTTTCTTTAAAAAAATTAGGGACCAAGCCATGGTTATAAAAGCTTTGGGACTATTTGCGCCAGAAACAAAAAAATAAGGAAAACAAATAAATATCGGTAGGTCATTCAAGTTTAAATGGAAATGGATATTCTGACATGTATTTTTTTTATCCACAGCTTCTTCTGGGTCTCTCTCCGCCATTCAAATATCGGTCTCCCTGTTCCTTGCATTTATATTAAATTTGTGACCAAAAAGGATAAAATTATGTTTTGTAGTAAGAAAAAAGGAAAGAAAAAAGAGAACTCCACTAGACCGGTTTTTGAGGGACTCAACTGTATCAAACTCCAACCGGGACGTAGCGAGGTTCTGTAAATGTGAGAGCTACACACAAGGGTCGTAGCTTCTTCACAATCTGAGTGGATAAATGTTGTTCCTGTGCGTGTAAATATTGATTAAAAAGGAAATCCAAGCAGCAAAAAAAAAATGCATATTGGGTCAAAGTCACAGTGATGGCAGGCCTCTGGTTAATGCATTGCTGCTGTTTGTGTATTTTGTTCGGAAGAAACGTAAGAGGAAAAAAAGAAAGAAAAAAACAATATCTTTGTTTTTCAGATCCAAATCCATGGTAGTAATATACATGCTTTTATATAACATTGGTTGGTTAACCTCCAGTATCGTACATGGCAGCTACATGTGCAATTAAGAAGTGATGATTGGTAACAATGTTTATATTGAAGGATTGGATTGCGTTTGTTTTGCTTTTTGCGCGTGACACAGCTCCTGGGTGTCTGGTTCTATTACTGGTGAAAATATGTAAAATCGTTCTGTGAGGTTTAAGTGGTAATTTTTGAGGTTTGGCTAAAATTGTCATTTTCGTTAATTTTAGACAAAAAATGGTTAATTCAGAATACGAATAAAGAAATTTAATTTAGAGTGTTATTTTAAAATGAAATCGGTACTCGTTAATATTTATTGAAAATTTAAAATTGCATTTCATTAATATTAATGTTTCTAAAGTTCAATTCAAAGTTATCCACAAAATCAACTTTGACAAAAGTTTTTCTAGAAAGGTTTTCGTGTTGATACTAACCCTTGTAGACAGTTAATGTTTCCATTATCTCGCGTTTTAAACTTTATCAGCGATTGTCAAATGATTTAATGCGAATTACTGAATGCAGTTTTGGATGAAAGTGTTGAAATTGAGATCAAGTGAATATCTCGAGTCATTTTGAATAGTATGAGAAATATGTTTTCGTGTTTTCTTGACCATGCAAATAAATTAAGGTCTTTTTGTTGGAATAAGTCTAGGGTTAAGAAAAAATTATCATTAACACATTAATGGCGGAATATAAAAATTTCTTTACTAATAAAACAATTTTACTAACTTAGGTAAAATGCATGAACAAATTGTTATTTATAAATATTATTAAATTACTTATTATTTACCTTTCTCTTGTAGTTTGATCTTGGATGAGCCTTGAGAAAGGTAGTTCGTCTCTTGCTCGTTACCTTCACACCTAAACGTGAACTCGAGAAACCTAAGGTTTCCATTACATGAGTCTATAGAAAGTTTGAATGATTTGTGTGTGGGCACAATTAAACACAATAACTCAATAATAAATCTATGAGCTAAAGAGCTAATTTAAGCCTAAGACTAATTAGGATTTAGGTGCCAAAATAAAAGAGATATTTTAGAGAGAGAGAGGGAGAACACAAGAGCAAAAAAGCTTATTTTCACATCTCTATGTGAGACTTTATTTATAGGAGAAGGATAATCAAGAAAGGGTAACTACCCTTTCCTATTGTGTGTATTCATGACACAATATTTGATTTCCTCTCCTCTTCCTCTATGCATATGGCCGGCCACTCTATGACGTTAGTGAGAGAAATTTGTTTCCTCACTTAGCACATTTGTTTCTTTCTCAAAGAAATTCATTTCCTCTTTTTCTTTGGATAATTATCTTTATAATTAAAGGCAAATAATTCTCTCCTCTTTGTATGTGTTTTGACCGAATCTACATCTAGAGAAGGAGCTTCTAGATGCTTCCTTATTTTTTTAAGAAAACTCTTAAAATACCCATTGTAGAATTAATATTGCACAAATAATAAATAATGAAATTAATTTCATAATGCCTCAAACGACTTCTCGACTTTAGAAACTAATTTATATTTCCATCATATGAAAATAGTCAAAATCTTATTATGACATTCACATCATTTTATGTTCATGTGGACAAAAATACGCTTGAACTTATTTTGACTTAGCTTCTAGTTTAACAATCCTACTCTAACGACCTGTGATAGTGACCTTATGGTTCCAAATGAACAAAGCTTGAGCTACAATACTCGGACTTAAAAGTTCACAAACTTTTTCCGAGTATTAACTTAATGTCAACTGACTCCACTAAAGAGTTGACACTGAGAATCCCTCGGTTCAAATGAATTTATTTTCTACTCAAATTCAACTTAATTATATTGAGTGGATCATCATTGAATGTTATCTATGATTATCCTTATGAATATCATCAAATAGATGAGATTTATAAAATTACCATTTTACTTTTGTAGTTGTTATTTCCTCAACTCATTTGTTACTTATGAATAAGTTACGAAAAATGTATTGACGAGGAGCTAACAAATCACATTGTTTCATCCAAATAAAATCGTTACTTAAATTTGGATAACGCGCGGTTCATTTATTTACAATCCAAGTATTAAAGCACGAGATGATATACATTACATTTCAGCAATCTTGTACACAAAATCCATATCTATGAGACATTCACAAAGTATACTCATGTCAACTTCACAACCCAATACATCACCAGTAGAGCGCATTTAGTTCACAAACTTGGATCTAGAGTGTAGTTTTCTCAAATAAATATATTGAAGCTATGAAATGCCATGTCTCATTTCAGGATTTAAGGTAAGCATAATGCAATTCATACATAGTGACCTTGAGACAGAAGAGGTTAAATGGTTTGTTCTTACATTATCTCTAAATGTGCACTGGTCAATTCAGTATCTTCAGAAGATACACTGTAAGAACTATAGAGTTCCTACCTCTCTATGTCTCGTAACCAGACATCATAGTGTTGGAATTTATTTAACAAATTAAAATACTTAATTATATTACACATCCTATGTGGCGGAAAAATATAATTAGATCTATCATATTAAAACTATTTTAATATGTTTAAACAACATAAGACATTAAAATTTATTTACATATTCATAAACAATTTATTAAAACATGTCACTCAACATTTAAACACACTAACAACATATATAAAACATTTATTTATTTTTAGCAGTCTAATTAATTGAGGAAAAACTTACAATTGAGATTGTAAACAACCTCGGCGTTGCTAGCTATCTCCGGAAGGCCACACAGAGTCCGAAATCGGAAACAGGCACGCCGGACAGGATTGGCCGCGTCTTCGCCGGACTGGGAATAAAGGGACGCCGGACAAGGCCTTCTCGCCGTGTAGGTTACTCGCCGGACAGGGAACCTGGTGGAAAGACACGCCAGACTGGGGCCTTCGCCGGACTGGAGTCTTCGACCCTGGGACCGTCGGACTGAGACTCGCCGGACTTGGGCTCGCCAGACAGGGGCTCACAGGACTGGGGCTCGCCTGACAGGGGCTCACCGGACTGGGCTTGCCGGACAAGGAAGGACTGAAAGTGTCCGGCCGACTAGAAACTTGCAAAAAACCTTTTAAAAAAATTTTAAAACCAATTTTATGAATTGAAAAACACACCAAACACCACAATGAAGAATCAACAATATAACACGAGGATTTATTAAACCGATAAGATGCCACGGGTTTTCGGTTTTCCCCATATATATATCTTATATCTTTAAGAAAGAGACTGAAAGAGTGGGCTTTCATGAACTCTCGGGAATTTAATGAAGAACAAGAAAACAAATTTTATTTTCTCTTTTCTTTGGGATAATCGGCCGAGTGACTCCAAAGGAGAGAGAGGGAGAGATTAACCGAATGTATTAGAGTTAGGGTTCTTCTAGGGTTTCTGCTTAAGCTCACTTATAAACAGTTTATTGTGGACTTTGTTGAGTCAAGCTCATGCCCCGTTGACTTGTAATTCTCGGCCAAAACACCCTCAACATACTCGGCCATATTCATTTAATTCATTCCCAAATATTTTTGATTTATTTCTAAATTCAATTAATTTAGAACTCTCATTTTATTTAATGACATTTCATTAAAATAATTTCATACTTGCCAAATAAGTACGAAATGGAAAATTGTTTATTTTCTCCTTCTATTTAATTGAATTTCTCAAGTGTATTATTATCAATATATTATTATCAATATAATAATACTTTATGATTCAATAAATAAATGTAACAATAAATAATCAATTATTTATTTAGTCACTAAGAAAAATAACTTTCCCGATATAAATCACAATTTATATTCAATGAGTAAATAAAAAATTCTAGTTCATTTAATGTCTTCCAAGTGTCTATCATTGAGACCTTATAGACCCATATGAACGAAGCTTTAGAACAAAGATCGGACTCAAAAGTTCACAAACCTTTTCCGTCTTTTAATTCTTAATATTGGTCGATTCCACTAAAGGACCAATACTGACACTCTCTCTGTTCATATGCGTATATTTTCCGTTTGATGTGATAAATTTTTTTTTCACACGATCCACATAGTACTTTAAGATGTTAGCCTTCATGTGTATCACTAACTAAGGGGAATGTAAAATTACCGTTTTACCCCTTGAGTTATTATTTCACTAACCCATTTGTTATTTATGAATGAGAAAAACATAGAGTGAGATGTCTTTACATGTCACATGTTTTAATCAAAGAATGTTCTTATTTAATGAATACTTGGCCAGGTTAATTCATTCACACTCTCATAACAAAGCATAGTGTGATACTAATGCATTTGCACTTTCCAACATGAATTCCATATTTGTAAATCATATAACCCAATATCACATCCTTATGACACCAACCGTCGGGTCTTATGAAATTAAAACTTAGTCATTGCCCATTGACAAATCAAATGTCATAAAATGTAATATAGATTATATATTCACCCAGGATTAAGGTAAGTACCTAAATACCCCTCGTATGTGATCTTGAAGCTTCGAATGTTTAAACGGTTTTATCTCGAGCTTCTAAGTATCACAGGTCTTGTTCAATATCTTCTATAAGATATCAAGGATGAATCATAGTGTCACAACTCTCTATATTACAAGATTAGATATCATGATTCATTCTAACAATTATTACTTAGATTCGATTGCTCTATCGATCTTAAGATTGCGAACAAATATTTAAACTGGTCACAAGGGGTTATCTTGTTAAGTATGTACTTAGCACCCCTTTTGTTGATGACAGTTTCAGAGCATAGCATTCATACATAAACACAAACATAATAAAGAATGAATATTTATTAATATTAATGTTTCAGCAAAATCAAATACAAATGTTTTTCATTGTCTAATATCTCCTTTGTGGGCACCAATCCCAACACATAGATTCTTTCAACAATCATATTAGGATCAATAGTCCGTTGATCTTTAGATTACGAATATTTCGTTTTAACCAAACCATGAAGAGTTTGTTCACACAAATCTATATTTGTCTCTTCGTACATTGTAAGGTTTGATTAAGGACTATAAGACTATTGAATATCATAAATATTCAAACAATCGAAAAAAAATGAATGAACATTTCAACTTTTATTAATTTAATCAGCAAATTAAATAAGGACTCGTGATTGATTTATATTACATATATATATAAATAAATAATCTTCTTGTGGGCACCTCTGTCAACACTTCTTTGCTTATGGATACAAAATATTGAGAGCTGTACACCGTGATCTCGTTATATCCGGACGTCTTCACAACGGGCTCTGGATGGATTAATATCTTGGAGTTGAAGTTCTCTCTTGTGCAAAATGAGCAATGTCTCAAAATATTTCTCTACTAATTGATTGTGTCGCGGTGGACTCGCATTGAGAACTTGTGGAATTTGCTTTTGATATTACGTGAAAAACCTTGTATTATCACGTGTTTCAAATTGTTGAAGTTGTTGACTTGGTAGGGATCTTTATATGAATATTGTGGTTGTGAATAATATTGTGGTTGTGGAACATATGAGACGTCCAGGGCAAGTTGGGCTAATTTGGTTAACTCTTGTTGGGAAAAAAATGTGGTTAATATTCGATATTCGAGCAGGGGTTGCAATTATGTGTTTTTATAATTCGAGATTTGAGAAAAGTATTTTCAAATTTTGTGAAAATTGATTGGTGGGACATGGAAGATTTGGTTGTTGAATTTACGGGGTCGGGTGATGGTGTGAGTGTGCGAGAACGATCACGAGAACGTTGATGAGACGATGAGGACATATTCAATTTTTTGTAAGAATTTTTGGTGTTGAAAATTTGTAGAAAATATTGTAAGAATGTCGACTGAAATGTGAAAAATGAAATGTAGTTGGATGTATTTGTAGGAAAATTTGAAACAAGGTCAAATATTTAATAATGGACAAATTTTTGGAGCCATTTGATAAAAAAAGCGGTAACAAAATCAAAGTCTATAATGTGTTTTAATTCCAAACGACCATAAAGCTCTTTATTGATACAAATTTCCGCGTGTCACTTTCGCAACTCTCTTCCGAAGTTCCGTGGCTCACATAGTTTTTTCCATGTTTCTAATGACGACAAACAATATTTTTGTCAGCCGTTTTTTGACGTGCAAAGTTCTTCCATCCTGCGGGTTCACTACTACAAAATATACCTTTAGAAGCGACGGGGATAATTAGAAGCGACTTGTCGCTTCTAATTAGAAGTGACATTTTAGCTTTAGAAGCGAAAAGTCGCTTCTAAAGTAAACACCCCCGATTTTTCTCAAAAAACGAATATTTTGAGTTTTAGAAGCGACGTGCCGCTTCTAAATACCAAAATTATTGGCCCGCACCCTCCGCGCCAAATATTTCAGTATCTTTAGGCATTAAAAGCGACTAATCGTTTCTAATGTCGCTTCTACTGCCCAAATTATTTGGCTCCAAAACCCTTCCCCAAAAATTTCACCTACGGGGACATTAGAAACGACTAGTTGCTTATAATGTTCCCACTTATCAACCGACGTTGTTTTGGTTGTGAAGGACATTAGAAGCGACTAGTCGCTTCTAATGTCGCTTCTAATGTCCCTTGGGATTTAAAATCGCGCGACCCTCCTCTCCCTCCCCATTTCCTCTCCCCTCACTCTCCTCTCTCCTTTCTCTCCCCAACCTCCGACCAGTCTCCCCCCTAACCCCAGCCGATGCCCCTTCCTCGACCTCCTTCTTCCTCCCTCCGCCCTTCGCCGCCCCTGCACCGCCCTCCCCCTTCCCCTCTGCCCATCCTCCGCCCTCCTCCCCCTCCGCCCCTCCTCCACCCTCCTCCCTTCCTCCGCTCCTTCTCCTCCCCTCCTCCGACTCCCCTCCCCTCCGCCTCCTTGTCCTCCACCCCCTCTCCCTGCAATGTTTCCGACAATCGCCCTGACTTAGTCTCCTCCGGCGGCATCTTTGACCTCGTCTCCTCCGGCGTTCTTCTATTAAGGTATGTTTTGTTTTAGTTTTATTACCCGATTTCACTTAAAATATTATTTTATAATTATTATGTTATTTTTAAATTTTTATTGTCGTCGCAGCCTCGTCACTGCTCCTTTGTCACTGCAGCCTCGCCTTGTTCTTTGCGTCGTCTCGTTGAGTGTGGACTTTTGCTCATCTTGTGCCTACTTGTCTCGTCTCGCTCGTATTGTTGTCTACAAGGTTGGATATTTATGTTTATTTAATATTTATGTTTAATAATTTCAGTTAGTAATGTACGTATGCAATTGAAACAATAATTTGTTATAATTAATTTTGTTATATATTTAATTTGTTAATTTAGGTATGTAATTGAATAAGTAATTTATTAAATACGTAATTTTTTATGAATGTAAGATATTAATAATTTACTTAATTTGTTAAATATAAATATGTAATTTGTTTAGTCATATTAATTTAAATGTGATAATAATTTATTTAATTTGTTAATTTGAGTATGAAATTGAATTAGTAATTTGTTATAGTAACTAAGTTTTTTAACTTGAATATGTTATTTGAAAGTTATTGAATATTTATGATAGTTCTGGCTGGTATATATATATATATATATATATATATATATATATATATATATATATATATATATATATATATATATCGTTTTCGTGAATTGCGTATTTTTGGTTTGTTCATATTTTAGGGGAAATTCTGCCCAAATTTTTGTAAATTTTTAAATAATTAAGTGAACTAGACAATCCTAATCTTTAATAGTTATCTAAATCGCAAAGGTCTGACGCAACAACAGTGGTATGAGATGATTGATAGGATGAACACGGATACGTTTCAGGTGTAAATTAGGTTAAACGTATTAATCAATTGTTTTATTCTTAAAAATATATTTTTTTACTCTAACCAATGTTGTTTTCTAGGACATGTCCAAACAGAATACGGCGAATCAAAAGAAGAAGACCACGAAGAGTCGACAATGCACGATCTCATTTTTGGAGTATCGTCATAGTCATGAAAATATATATTAATTCAATTTCAAATTACATAAGTTATATATTATAGTTATAATGTGTTAAATGCAGCGGGTAGGAGAATGCAAGAAGATGATAGGGCCGGTCGGTGCGTGGGAGAGGATGCACACGACTCTCAATGGTCAGTGGACCACGCCTGCTGCTGGAGAGTATCATGTAAGTATATATGTTATTAAATTTACCTTTTATTAATAATTAATTTAATTTGTATTGTGTATGTAGGCTCGGATAGTAACTCGGGTGGGTGATCTACAAGACCAACCTCGGGAGTCCGGACGTGAGGTGAACTTGGCTGGTTTGGAGGAGATTGCTATAAGTGAAGTCCTCGGGACGCGATGAGATTGGGCTACGGGAATTAGGCCTCTAATTTCGTGCTCGGACATGCTAGAAGCCCAAGCCCACGACAGCTCATCATCTTCCGTAGGGAACGTGAGTTCGAAGTCGTCCTCTGACATGGAAGAGAAGCTGGCGGCTCTCCAAGTTGTGTTTGTCATGGCCGCTGGTTTAAGCCATACCCTGGACTTCAATCCGTCTCCCGTGTTTAGGGCGACTTTGGACCAGTTAATGACCCAGTTCGGACCCAATGCAGGGAGGCTTTGAGTTCGCAGCAGAGACCAGATCGACTTTCGACTCCCAACGACACCGAACCAGACGAGCCTCCACACGGACCCGGCGTAAAACGCGCAGGACAAGGACGACGAGGACGACGACGATGATTGTAATTTATTCCATGTTTTTGTTGGAAATTACTTAACGATTTAAGTAAATTATTATTAAACATAACTAATTACGTGCGGAATTAATAATAAAAACGATCTATCATATTAAACTATTTAATATCTAACAACCTATTGCCATTAAAATTTATAAACATGTTAATTAACAATTTAATTCTAAACATGTTATTTCAATAAAATCAAACACTCCAAACAATCATAACAATTATATTAATTAAGAGTATTTAAGATTATCGAAACTTACATCGTCGAGTTATAAATAACTCAGTCGAGGAATTGAAAACGAGTTCGATGCGAGAATCTTCAAGCTTCTCCAATTCCGGGTTTGCAAGAGACTTCCTCGGCTCGTAAACACGGGCAGCGAAGGCGGCAAGCAGGCGCGTCCTTGGGGCTGGTCCGGGAAGCTGGCAGCAGATGGCGCGCGGTCCTCGACAGGCTGGGAACGGGCGGCAGCGGCTGAACTCGTCCGATGCAGAAGGCAGCGGCCCTAGGAGACCCCGGAGCGGCTGAGAGGGGCAGGCACCTCTGGGCTCAGGCGGAGGAACAGCGGGGATGTCGGCAGCGTCCTGGGCAGAGGCAGGCTCGGCTGGACAAAGGCGGAAGGTGCTGGGACACGCAGAGGGGCGGTCGGGCGGAGTCAGGCGCAGGTTCGCGCGGATGGGCGGAGGCAGATCGCAGGCGAAACTTCGCGACGACGCTGAGAGCTCATGGAAGCTCGGATCGGGATGCCCTTTTTTGCGTTGCGTCGGCAACAAACTGACTTAAATGGGTTCGGAGAGAGATCTGGGTTTGCGGACTCAGATTCGTCGGATTCATCAAATCTATGGTTCGGAGGTCAAATTTCCAGAAAACGAAAATGGACCAAACAACCACAAGTTGATTCAACGATGACACAAGAAGAAAAACGAGAAGATGAGTGTGGGCTCAGATGAACGCACAAGAGAAAACAAGAAACGAAATTTTTCGTCCTCTCGGGTGATAGGGTGGTCGGCCAAGAGGGAGGGGAAGAGACAGAGAGAACAAGCTTTTTCTAGGGTTTCCTCAAACCCTTTATTTATAGACATTGTTAATGGGCTTTCATGTGGACTTTTGTTGAATCAATATTCAGCCCAAAACCATGTTAATGGCCGGCCCCTATGTCCTACTCGTTTCTCAATTTTATTTCCCAAATTGTCTTGATTTAATTTCCAAATTCGACTTAATTTAGAACTGACATCTATTTAATAACTTGTTATTAAATTGTTTCATGGTTATCGAATAACATAAAACGAGAAACGTTTTATTTTCTAATATTGTTATTATGAATTCTCAAGAAAATTATTATTACAATAATAAAGTTCTTTAATTCACAAAATCAATATTAAATTGTTTCATAGTTATCGAATACGTTTTATTTTCTAATATTGTGATTATGAATTCTCAAGAAAATTATTATTACAATAATAAAGTTCTTTAATTCACAAAATCAATAATTAATGAATAACACATTATTCATTAATTCGCTTGGAAAATAAATTTCTCCATACAAATCACAATTTGTATTTTATGAGTAAATCAATTTATTGCGTTCAATTAATCTCTTCTAAATGTGCATCAATGAGACCTTATGGACCCACATGAACGAAGCTTGAAAATAAAGCACAGACTCAATAATTCACAAATTATTTCCGGCTTATAATTCTTAATAATGGTCGACTCCACTAAAGGACCAATATTGAAAATCTCTAAGTTCATGCGCGCATATTTTTCCGTTTGAAGTCACAGAACTTTTCTGTACTCGATCCACGGTGTACTTTACCAAAATACCCTTCGTGTGTATCAGTAAGTCCGGGGAATGTAAAATTACCGTTTTACCCCTAGAGTTATTATTTCACTAACTCGTTTGTTACTTGTGAATGAGAAAAAACATAAAGTGAGACGTCAATACATGTCACATGTTTTAATCAAGGAATCTCATATTCAATGATTATCTGGCCAGATTAATTCATTAACTATCTCGTAACAAATCATAGTGTGATACAATGACTTTCATTATGTGTACACGAATTCCATATCTGTGAATCACATAATCCAACACTACAACATTATGTCACCAACCGTCGGGTCAGATGCAGCCATTACATGGCCAGCGCCCATTGACAAATCAAATGACATAAAGTGTAGCATCGACTATGCACTCACCTCAGGATTAAGGTAGTTATCGAAGTACCCCTCGTACGTGATCTTGGAGCTTCTAGATTAAACGGTTTTATATCGAGCTTCCATAGAATCACTAGGTCTTGTTCAATATCTTCTGTAAGATATCAAGAATGAAATCATAGAGTCACAACTTTCTATATCACATGATAAGATATCATGATTCATTCAAACAATCGTTACTTAGACTCGAATGCTCAATCGGTCTTAAGATTGCAAACAAATGGTTTAAACTAGTCACAAGGGGTTATCATGTCAAATCTGTATTTAACACCCTTTTCGTTGATGACAGTTTCAAAGCGTAGCATACATACATAAACACAAACTATAGGAAAAGAATGCTTATTTATTAATATTAATGTTTCAGCAAAATATTACAAATAATAATCAAAATGTCTAATATTCTCCTTTGTGGGCACCAATCCTAACAGTTTTAAACTTATCGGTTTATGTTTATTTACTTTATCGACTTTCGTTTATCTTATTATCGGTTTGGACTTATGTTATTATCGACTTTAGACATTGTCGATTATGTTATTATCGACTTTTGATTCTATTTAGTTTATGTTTAATTCGATTTAAATTAGTTAATTTCCATATTATTAAATTTAATTATATTTATAATAATTTTAATTAAATAATAATAATAATAATAAATAAAATTTAAAGTTTTAGAAGCGACAAAGTCGCTTCTAAATATATGGTGGGTGACATTTAAAAGCGACTAGTCGCTGTTAAAGTCGCTTCTAAATATATGGCGGGTAATGTATAGAAGCGACTAGTCGCTTCTAATTGTCACCCGCCATATTTTCCCACGCTTTTTTTTTTGGCGATTTTAGGGATCTTTAGAAGCAACTCTGGAAGCGAAAAGTCGCTTCAAAACATTAGAATCGACTCACCTTTAGAAGCGAAACATGAGAAGCGACTTTGCCGCTTCTAATGTCCCTTCTAAAGCTGAGTTAGAAACGACTTTTTGGCATTTAGATACGATTTTTGTCGCTTCTAAAAGCTTTTTTTCTCCTAGTGGTTTTGTACCGCACGCTCAGGTTGATGCATATTCAAGGGGTCTTTTATCCTCTGAACGAAATGTTTGTAATCAAATAATTGGAGAGTCATTAAGTCACTGGAGAATCAAGGAAACTCAGTAGGTGTTTGTTGATGTCGAATTTCATATTCAACAATCACAAAAAATATAATATATAGTTTGTACTATTTAATTTTATAAAGGGGAATGACAACAGTACAAAGCAACTCGATTAAGTGACGTAAGAAAATGAGATTAAGAGAATTGACGATAATCATAGATAAAAATCTCGACGAACTATTTTTTTTACATTTATACTAGAGAAAAAATAACCAATTCGTAGCACAAGTTACCGAAAATGTCGATGAGGTCGCCACGTCGCATGTCACCGTTGAAGATGAAAATTTGAACTCGTCTTAAATTTGGTCTTTGTGGTGAGGTCCACTCTATTGATCAAAGACTTCGCCAAGTTCAAATTTGATGACTTTGATTGGTGGCCCTGATTCATCGGATGAGTTTAGTCGAGGTGAATTTTAGATTTGAGCCTAACATGAGCCCGATATATATGTATATTGAAAATGAGCCGATTTTATATTTCATAATGTTATTTAATAAATTAATAAATAATTACTTGCGTCGAAATAAATCAACGTTTAATAGTCTCATTTATAAGCATAAAAGGACAAATGGCGCCATTTTCTACTTCAAAAGTTTGGAGTTTTATTTTGACCAAAATTAGTTGTGTATCACTTATAATATTCTCACTTAGCTATTCTCGAGACAATTTGAATACATTATAACATTCAAATGGTACATAAGAGTCAGGTTCACCTAAAGATATATGACATAGACTTAGAGCAAGAACAATAGTCTTTAAAAAAAAAAACAATATCATAAGAACAATAATCTAATTATGGTATTGTCGTATTTTTCGAACAGATAATATGAGTCTTGAACATTTTTTTATGATGGTATTGGTGAATTCTCATTCTTTGGAAAAAATTTGACCTCAAAGAATAACGATGCTAGGATTTTCATGTAATAAAACGTCCGCCGGCCTCTTGAAGGTTAATAATTTTTTGCGCTTACGATAAATTTTTTAGGCTTCAACCTTGGCATCAGAAGGAAGTGGAAGTGCCGTTTTCATGAGAGTGCCTTCTATTGCCTCAAGAAAGTTGCAAAGCCGCGCGGAACTTGACTGCCTTTCCATGTCATAAGAAATGATATTTTTGCATAGGAGTAAATTTTGGTGTTTTTCCACTTATACTTTTTTTTTCCAAAAAAGAACTTAATTAGGAGATCGACATGAGAGAAGAATTTTTTCATTTCATGTTTACTCTAACTTTATGAGTCTGGAGTAATCGTTTTACCCTTATACTTAACTAATATAATCAACTAATTAACTTATAATTTAATAATTAATACCATCATATAAATATCTATTTCTATCTCTATCTCTCTCTCTCTCCCCCTCTCTCTCTATTCACGCGGTTACTTTCTCTGATAACCATCACATGATACCGACTCTCTTTTCTCCCCTCAATTCAAACTTCGTGCCCTTAATCGTTATAACTTCCAAGAGTTAATCTTTATCTTTCTCGTCTCTTCTCCACCGCCCAAAACACCATCTTTGCCTCTAAACCTTTTATTCGCATTCTCTTCTCTTTGCTGACACCCAAACACCATATTTGTCGGTAATTTTTTTTTTCCACTATCCTTCTCCTCGTGGGCAGAAACCAAACTAAAAAACCAAAAGATAAAGAAGAATACATCATCTCCGAAACTAAACCCAGAAAGGTGAAGAAACAGAGTTTGGTCACCAAGCAGACCATCCTGAATACCTTTGGATTCTCCGTTCACGCCTTGTCGGAATCTAAGAGTGGGTCACAAAATGGTCATTGAGGAAAAACAAACCTCAACCACACCGTCTACAGAGAAGACGAGATTACGTATGTCACAGGAAAAATCCGCAAAAAAGCTAAAGAAATTCGATGCGCTATCTTTTGGGTCGTTTGATTTCGATTCCAATAGCTATATTATGCAATTAAATATAAATGTGCAGAAAAAAAAACTCAGTGATAAGAAAGCTGTTAGATTCTGGTGTTTTTCTTGGATTTTAATGCATGCAATGAATGTTCTAGGTATATGTATCGTTCAATCTAGTCATTAACCAAATGATAAGGGTTAATAAAGCATAGTTATAAGTGGCACAAATGTTAAAAATTATAATATTTTTGTGACCACTTTATCACGAAACGATGCGCATGACAACATTGTCACATAAGTATGTTTTATGGTGACAACGTAGTCAAGAAATTTTTGTGACAACATTATCACGAAATGATGACTTTCGTGAAAAAATTTCACGTACACATAATTTGGTGACGAATTAGTCTATGTCTGATATGTAAACAACGAAACTATTGTTGGTTTGGAATTATTTAACTACAAAAAAGAAAATTGACATAAACGGTGGTGTCGAAATTACAAATAAATTTACATATAGAGAAAATAGTACCTGGTTTTTATATGGAATATCATTATTCATGAAACTATTCCATCCCGACCGCCAAGAGAGAAAAACTTTGTTTTTGGTTTTTCTAAACAATTTTTTTTAAGAATATTCAGTAAACTGTTAACGGTAGCGTACAAGAAATTTAAAACAATAAATTAATAATATCGGACTTTCAAAAAATATAACGTGAACTTTGGGTCGTAATTCTTAAAAAAGTTGGCATATTAAACGAAAATACAAACATGAATTTTGTAGAGAAGAACAACCTCTATCAAACAATTCCATTCCGAGACGCAAATATGTATTCTAGATTTTGATTTTTTCCGAAAAAGAAAGGAAACAAATTGAACAATATAGAAAATTAAATGAGTAAATTAATGAAAATTGCCGTGTATGTTTTACACGTTAATTCTTAGTTTTTAATATATGTGATCTAAACAATTGATTCACCTAATAATTAATAAACATACCATTGAAAAACTTATTACATTTAACAAAAATGCGAGAACTCAAATTTTAAATTCAATAAAAAAATAATTAAATTTGAAAATTAAAATCACGAAATTGAAATGGGCTAACTGGTAATGAAAATTTAAATAACCTAAGTATGATAGTCATTTATAACAGTTTTATAAAACGTTGGTCTTTTTATATTTCGCTTGTTTATATTAACTAGTTAACTAAATAATTATATAATTTAACTAGTTTTGTTTCGTAAATTACTTTCCCGTTTTTTATAATCTTTTCACTAATAAACTTATAAGTCCCTCGTCTTTAAAATCATTAATTCAAGTGTTATTTTATTTTTCAAAATTAAATATGTGTTTTCTTTATTACGTCCCAACAGAACCAGTGTTTTCATTTGCTGAATTGAAACCCCACTACCTGCATGTATTATATACAAAATAATTCTTTTGTTTTCAAATATTATATTGGGGAATTTCGAAAAGTAAGTGCGATATTGGGATAGCATTTTATTTTTATATGTGATAAAATATTATTACGAAATATATGTGTCAAACACAAAAAAGCTCTTAATAAAATTTGATCGCAACATACCACGATATATCGCAATTAATATTAAATTATGTAAGATTATGTAATCGACCGCAACATACTGCAACTTATCAAAGTGTTATTAAGGGTTTTTCTGTTTTTTAACATATATATTTCGTAATAAAACTTCATCACACAGAGAAACAGATATTACATCACTATTGCACATACTTTCCGAAATTACCCATATATTTTCGCCATGGTTTATGTCACTTCTAAAAATAGTTAAAAGGTAAGAAAAACTGGTTTATAGCCACATCAAACATTGATAATTTAGATATATCCAACATTTTGTAAACAAGTCGTAAATAACCACTGTTATTTACTTACATTTGTTTACAATTACTTTTTGGTCAAATTTACCTTTAATTTTTCTTTTCATGTTCAATTTTTTTGGACATTTTCTTCTGTAAACGAATTTTTTTATTATTTACAACTTATTTACAAAACGTTAGGTATATTCAAATTAACCTTAATTTAAATGGGTATATACTAAAATTATCCTAAAAAGTATTATCTTAATTTTTTTTCATTCAATATTTTTCTCCTGTTATTATCTTTCCTGCAAACTTCTCTCTCGTTTATTTCTTATTAATTATTGTTCTTTTAAATGTTTCTGAGCTCCGGGAGGTAGCATGATTCCTTAGCACGGCGTGGTGTTCATATACTAAAACCAACATCACACTTGCTCTTCATGTTACTTGCTCCATGTCATGTGCCACATGTGATTGCTAACGATCTTCTTCCATAATTGCTCCATGTCATGTGCCACATGTTATTGCCAACAATCTTCTTCCATAATTGCAAATCTTACTTCAGATCTCAGTCAATGTATGCTGTTAGTAATGGTGAGTTTCGATTAAACTAGGTTAACTATTGAGAATCAAGTAGTTTAAATGAATTCAGCAATCAACTTTTAATTAATTTATAAGGTCTTTTAATTATATACCCATATAAACATTTATTGTTTTCAATATATCCAACGTTTGGAAAAGATTTCATAAATAGCGAACGTAAACTGTTAACGTCATTATTGTAACTAATTTGATCTTATAATGCACGTTTTAATGGATATAAGTTATAACGTCAAATTAGTCACAATAACGACGTTAACATTTTACGTTGGGTATTTACGAAATCTTTTCTAAACGTTGGGTGTATTGAAATTAGTAAAGTTAAAAGTGGGTATATAGCTAATTTTTTGTAGTTTATATAACTTGATAAACGTAGCTGGTTTTTTATATGATTTGTTTAGAACTTAGTTTTTAATTTTAATATTTCTTCTCATTAAATTGTATTTTCATAAAATTAATTTTATTTATATAAATTATTATTAGCCTAAAATATCATTTATATTAATTATATTATTTAATATATAAATTTTAAAGTTTTGTGTAGAATTAGAGATAACATTCAGCATTAATTAAATGTAGTTAAGCTGTAAATCTGTTATAAGATCCAATGGTTAAAACAGTCTCAAGACAATATTGGCAGTTGGATCATATGTTATGACTTAGGTCACAAGTAACCGGCTAGAATTGGTTTAAATAGCAATTAGTGTAGGCTGATTGAGATATGATTCACACTAGACAATTTCTGTATACACACAGTGAAAAGAATTGTAGAGAAAAGTTCATTGATGGACTGCGATCAAGAACTTGGTTTAGACTTTTGAGAGAACTTGCGTGTGAAGGTTGTAATCGGAGATTTTATAGTGCAAAGAACAAAGGCTGGACGTAGATCGTTAGTGATCGAACCATGATAAAACCAGTGTGTCATGTTCATTTTAGTTGCAAGATTATTGTAGAGGTCGATTTTCATCGGCCTCTAAACAGGCATAAGAATTAATGAACAATGATAATAATCAATAATAATGGGTTGAGTTTGCTAATATCATTGAGTTTTAGTGTTATGAGGCTCGGTCTCTTTCGTTTATTAGCTTGAAAAATATAGGAATTACAAAGTATGAACTCTCTATGTTATGACGGCTAAAATATTTTTCGAACCACTTTTTATGAGGTTTACATTGGTATTTATAATCCTCTAAAATTTTCTTGAACGTTTTCTAGGGTTTTCTCTCCTTCTTTTAGGGTTTCCTCATTTGTCCCATCCCTTTTCTGACGAACGTCCGAGATATCCTCCGAGATTTACCAACTAATCCCGTGATTTTCGCCTTTCGTCTGACCCTATGACGCCGATTCCTGTTTAAACTCTGTCGCTGCCACGTAGACTCCTAACGACGGGCCTTCCTCGCAGCGCCTCCCTCCTCGGGACAGGACTCCCTTGAAACAAGCCTTCCTCGGGACGAGGTTTGCTCGGAACGAGATCTCCTCGGGACGAGGCTTCCTCGCGGCAGGCCTCCTCGGGACGATATTTCTCGAGACAGACCTCTTCATCCATGTCGTTTGGGAAGGAAAAACGACACAAAGAGTGTTAAGAGAAATTTGACGAAATCCGACCTTAACAATTATTGTGATTTCTCTTTGAATATGTGCAACGTTCATTGTTGGAGAACTCTCAGTTTCAGAAATCCGGTTGGTTGTTGAGGAAGAAATAGGTGAACATAACATTCTGCATGTGGAAGAAACACAAAACAATGCAAAAGATTATAACACAAAATCAAAATGTGTTCTTGAATGAAACATGTGCACGTAGTTGTTCTATGATTCAAAGCGCAAAAATTAGAAGTAATATAAGAACACATAATTTATTTTTGTTCATCATCAAAATACATCATAATCTAGGCGGAGTTCGAGAAATTTTTTTTTGCCGATCCACTGTCGTTAATCAAATATACAAAGTCTTCGATTACAATCAAACGAACAATCTCGCAAAAGTAGTTTGGCCTTCACACAATATTGTGGTCACAATGACCTTTTTCAAAATCTCAATTGATCTCGAACTCCCACTAACCCTAAAAATCAATATCCGCCTTTTTCTCAGTTAAATTTCAATTGAAATAGAAAGGATTAGGATAATCTAAAGCCTAATGCCTATCAGATTTTTTATACATATTCATATAGGGACTTGCGTACACGTTTCTTATGTAATCAACTCACTACTACGAATGTTGGATCCCACAACCGACTTTTCACAACCCTTATTTAGAATGGTTGTGGACTCGGTGGTTGCACAACCCTTATTACTAAGGGTTGTGAGAATGTCTTAATTTTGGGTTATTTCATAACCCTTGTGACTAAGGGTTGTGGAAAGTACTTAATTCTATGGTATTCCACAACCCTTAGAATATCGGTTGTGGAATATAGCTTATTCAACAACCATTATTCTAAGAGTTATTTAATTTTACTTATTTTAAAATGTTCCACAATTCTTAATGTATTCGTTGTGGGAGTGGCGCGGGGGTGACGCCTTATGGGGCCGCATCGACACGTCCCACAACGGATCCAAAGATCTAGTATGGGAAAAGAGTAAAACAAAATTAGGGTTATTGTATAGAATAGCCCTATATAGGTTTCCAAATTTCAATTTGTACAACGTTGTGTAAAACTTTGGTAAAAGTCCAGTATATCAATTTGAGATAAATTTCATTCCCAAAAAGCCCATATTGCTTCTCCCGCCCAAACGAAATTTTTATCATTAATTAAAAAGTCAAACCGATTTACACGGTTACACGTAACCCGAAGTTCAGGATTTATTAACAAAAGAAAATAATTAAATGTAGAAAAGATTTCCTAAACAAAACCGTCCATATTCTACCTTTTCAAACTCAACACTACCGCCATTATTCTCCCAAAAGAAGAACACGAACCCGAAAGAAGAACACGAAAATCTTGAAGAAAACTCACAACGACGAAGGAAGGTATTTGAGTTGTTTTCTTCTACAAACCCTTTATTCTAAAACCCACCGATGTTCATGCATGTTTAAAAATCATAAATCATATTCGAATACTGTTATATGTAAAACCCTTTTAAAACTCAGAAAATTCAAAATACGGAAATCGTTTTTCCCTCTGAGTATTTGATTTGTTTTCTTCTACAAACCCTTTATTGTAAACCCCACCGATGTTCATGCATGTTTAAAAATCATAAATCATATTCGAATACAGTGTATGTAAAACGCTTTAATCAAATAAATGTTGAAAAGTTAATGCATGATTTAAAACTCAGTAAATCAAAAATACGGAAATTAATTATTGGTTGTATATGTACACGATACAGTAAGTATTTACGAAAAGGTTTTAAGAAATCCAAATATATATTTACAACGTTTATTGTATTTTTATATTGTGCAGGTTTTTTGAATCAGTGAAAAAATGGAGAAAAAGAAGAAAATCGGAGATATGAGTATTGGAAAAAAAAAGGGCCGAGGACATTTAGAAACCTCAGATCGTGAGGTGAATCATTATTAACTGGTTTATTTCATTTAGTATTTAAGTAATTATTAAATAAGTAAATAAAGTGGTGAGTGATTTACATGATTAACGCATTCTGTAGGTTGGTGCTTATTTAATAGAACCTGAAGATTGGGACCTTGACCAACGGATAATAGTCCACACAAACTTCACAGCCATCCGACAAATATTGTCAACATTAGACACAGAACAACAATTTGAAATGTTCGAGAAATCACCACTCTCCCGCTTTCAACATTTAAAGGGCGAGGTATTCCCGAAAAGATTGGTGCACATGCTAGTAGTCAGCCAGGTTGAATCAGGGAAAAAAGATGAGCTACACTTTCGAATAGGAGGCAGGATTCACCGATTCACAATCAAAGAGTTTGAGTTAATGTCTGGTAATGATTTCAATTAACGCGTTATGAAAATGAAATTATTTAATTTACTGATACATTATTTTGGTTTTAATTTACAGGTTTAAATTGTGACGAAATTCCAAACATATACGAAGACTTAATTATTGAAAATCCATTGAAGGAACAGTTTTTCAGTATCAAAGGAACACAAAATAGATTTTAATTATGCATGTTTGGTATAAGTGTATTATAGTGTAAAATGATGCTGAATATTAATATTCCTACAGATTCTACAAGATGAAGAAACATTCCAGATTAACAATAAAGGTGATACATCAAAATTGCAAACAATAGCAGCCCAAAAGGTAATAACATGCATGTAAATCATCATATAAATTTTAATTGAGTAAATTATCATTAATAGGTTAATGAAATGTTATATTTTTGAAAACAGGAACCAACCCAGGAAGAAAACACAGTAGTGCATGCAAGGGCCAAAAGGGCAATCCGGAAATCAGCATATCAGAAGCCACCATACACTGCAGATACAAAAACAAAAAAGTCCAAAACAGAAAACAAAAATGCAGGACAAGGTAAAGAGATCAATGAAGAAGACACCAGCAGCCAGCCGTTGTTTGATTTGGGAATACAGTTGAACTATTATAACAATTAAACTTAGTTAATTAGAAAGTTTATGTTTTGGGTTATGTTTTGGGATTTGATAGTTTGTCTTTTGGAACAAGTATGTTATAAGTACGCATTATGTTTTGGGATTTGATAGTTTGCCTTTTGGAACAAGTATGTTATAAGTACCCATTAGGTATTGGGATTTGATAAATTATATTTTGGGGTTCCAATATGTTTTGGAATCCATGTCATCAACTTATAAAAACCGAATCCGATGACAAATTTTCACGTTTGATACCAAAATATTAAATCGGTTTTACTCAACTAGACATCAGTAAATCGAGTTAAAAAAAACAACGTAAATAAAACTAAATTCAAATAACACCGTAAAAAACAACAGTAAATTGTTGAACTTCAATAAATTAATAAATATCAGTAAATTGATATTAAATAGCGTAGTGCCATTAATTTACTTAGTGGTAAACATCAGTAAATCAACATACATGAGTAAATTGAATTCAAACAATATTGATCTTAAATAGCATATTGTAACTTAAATTTATAACTAAGTTAAAAATAAATAGTTCAACACAAAAATAAAAAAATATAAATCAAATACATGATCTAGGAATCTTTTTTTGTAGTACAACCCCGCTTATTGTGGCCACTACGACCACATTTACCACAACGTTGAATGTAGGGGTGAAACTTTTCATTTTTTGATCTATATCTCTTCTCTTTAGGCCTCCCAGCTTGCCGCTTCTGACAAGGCGGTTTTATCACACTTTCATGAAAAGGCAAACTCCAATCACCTTCATGTGAAATAGGAAACACATCTAGCTCATATGTCTTACTAAAAAAATCTTGCCTAAAATAAGGAGAAACATAGTCAATTGGGAATAAATTCCTACGGTACAATGCAGCACACGCATGTGAACAAGGTAAATCTTCAAGTTGCCAAAAACGACAAGGACATGATTTTTGTTCAACATCAACAACTCGACGCATTGCCCCATCCACTATTTCGAATTGATTCTCGTTAATTGCATTAACCTGGTTAAATCAACAGACATACATTAACCAAGTAAAACATTATCAATAAATAAACATAGTAAAAAAATAAAAAATAACCAAAACTGAAATAGACTTTGTACTTACATTCATACACCTCCCCGCTTCTTGAGCATCCTTCAAAGTTTGATACCCTATATTGGTTAGTCTAGAAACCATTTTCGGAATAAGAGCTCTCTTCTTAACAATCCATCTTTGAATAAGATCTCGGTAACTCAAAACCAAACATGCAACCGGCCACCCTCTTGCTTCATGCAACACAACATTCAAACATTCAGATATGTTTGTAGTCATGATCTTGAACCTCTTACCCGGGAAATGACTACGAGAACATAGTTCAGGATTAGCATTTAGCAAATACTTCTTAATCTTCCGATCACCAGAAGACAAAAGATTAAGCCAAAAATCAAATTCTCGGGAAGTGTAGGCCTTAACACACTTGTAAAAAAGAGGCTGAATTTGACTACTTCCAAATTGTGCTTTAACATTACCCCACAAATGTTGCATGCAAGACGCCCAAAGTACCTCAGGGAACACATTGTTTACTGATTTCTGAATCGATTTGTGTCTGTCGGAGACAATGACCATGTCTTGACGAACACCAAATACACTACGAAGCTGCCTCATAAACCATGACCAAAAATTATCATTTTCTGAGTCAACAATGCTAAACGCCAAAGGAAACACGTGGTTGTCACCATCCTGAGCAGTTGCTAAAAGCAAGTCCCATAAGACTTTCCCTTTAAAAAAGTACCATCCACTGAAATCACGGGTCGACAAAACTGAAAACCGTGAACTGATGAGCCAAAAGCAAGAAAAAAGTACTTGAATGTGCCATCATCATCAACCTCCGTGTGGCTGTAAGAACCTGAACCCAAATTACAAATGTAAATCAATAAGATAGAAGTAAATTTACCAAGTAAATAATAAACAATTAAATTTACAAAGTAAATGACAAACAACTGTTTGAATATTCATTAATTTACGATAAAAAACAATGAAAAAATTAATTAACTGGAAAAGGAAAAATACTTGCCAGGATTTTTTTCACAAATCATTCGTCCAATTTTAGGAAGATGACTATATGATGAATCAAAATCTCCACGCAGATCAATCAATGCTGATTTACGTCCCTTCCACGCTTGAAAATAAGAAACTTCAACATTCCATCGAGTGCGCATAATCTCCGCAACACCCGTAGGCTTAATTTCATTAGCTAATCAACCGTTAATTCTGCCTCATCAAACAGTACTATGTCGGAATCTTTGTGTTCTACAAACTCAAAACAAGCATCTTCGCGAGATTGAACACATTGGCGTTGAAACAATTCGACTGCCAAGAACAACAAAAAAAATATTAAAAAATAATAACGTAAAAAAAAGAAAAATTTAAAACATACCTGAATCTCGGAATGCATCATTCAGTACACCGGAAAAATTCATTATAGATGATAACAAAACTGGCAAAGAGAGAGAAATTTCTAACAGTAATTGAAAAATATAGTAAAAACGTTGAATGATCTTTGTTATTGTATAAAAACGTTGGAGAATGAGATATAAACCAGATACGGAATTTTGAAAATTCGTTAAATTTGAATTAACGCGGAAAAATGAAAACGTAATTTAAAAAAAAAAGATTTCAAAACTCGTAAATTGGTAATTAATTCAGACTGAATCTCATTCAAATAATTTCAAAATACGTAAATGGAAAGTTATATCATGATAAAAATCTCAACAATTAAACCGGTTACAAAAAGAAAGTTCGAAATTGATTTAGATAATAATAACAAAACCGGTTATCTAAAGTCAATGCACAAATTAAGGAAATAAAAGTAATTAATTAATAACTGATTACTACAAAAAAGGAATAATTTTGAAATTTAAAAATTACCGGTTAATTCAAAATGTAATTGAAAAAATTAATTTCGGAATAATAAACAAGGTTAATAAGGTAATATCAAGCATGTCCACATCATCAACAGGGCTATTTACCAAAGTTTTACAAGAAGCTGGACATTTTACAATTACGTTTGACAAATAGGGCCATTTAGTCGATTATTTGAAAAAATTATGGTGTCGCGGCCCCATAAGGCGTCGCCCCGGCGCCGCTCCCACAACGGATCTGTGGGTTGTAGGAACAAGGGGGATTTAAAAAAAACGGCGCCGCGTTGATGCCTTCTGGTGCGAGTGGCGTTGGCTATAAAGAGAATGTTAAGATTCAAGAAGTCGTCGAAGAGGTCGTCGAAGTGGTCGTTGAAGAGGTCTCTCTCTAGGTAATCTTTATTCATGCTTATTTATTTATTTAATTATTTCAAAAGTTTATTTGTTTTCGGTATTAAATTGGTGATTTTCATAGGACATGAAGATGTACATAATCGTCCGACAGTCGATCCGATTATTGTGGAAAAACCAACTAGTGTTCAGGATAGTTTCTCATTGAATCCAACCGCACCGGTGACACCGTGTTCGAATGAAAGTGTCGAGTGTTTTCTCTTTATTGACGATACCGTGAAAGGAAACACAATCCATGTTGCAAATGGGCGAGTCTATTTGAACGAGGGCGTAATTCACTTCTCAACTTTGGAGGAAGGAAATGCACGAGTGAGTGCTTTGGGCGTTTTGGTTGAAAAAGCCAAATTACCGATTCCCACTGAAAAAACTCTAACCGTAGAAGATGCAATGGAGGATTTTGTCTCGTGGCCGCAACGATTGATAGAAACAGAGACGGCAAAAGAGAGTCGCGGTCCATACATCAAATGTTCGAAACTCGATTCTACGAGTCAACCTACTCCCGACGATAACAAGAGAATTAGTTACAAGCTAAAATATTTTAACTTACTCTTTAGTATGTATTGATTGTTCAAATTAATTATAAGGTAATTAATTCAAAGTTTAAATGGTTACAAGGTAATAAATTCCAAGTTTAAATTGTTCGCTTAATATGCCAACAAAATGATGTTAGCACAAGGAAACGTTATCCAAGTCAACGTTTGTCCAACATTCTCCGCTATCCCGATTATGTTGGGATTTTATGATATTTCCGAATTTTTACAATTTTCAGAATTTGGAGCGTCAAACATATCGCTTTACATGGAGTACGTGCTTCTTTCATGAATATCTTTTTTTTTATTGATGATTAAATATTGAGTGTTTTAAATTTTTGAATACTTTGGAATATAGCTGCATACACGCATCGATGGCAAAGTTGAAGAAGAAATTTGTCTTTGTAAACGCGGCGTTAGCTTCTCACGCCTACAAATGACGAAGATTACTATTTGTCGACACGAGCCAAAGAGGTTGGAAACGTGGTGCGAGGATGCAATATTGGGCAACTAGTTTTCATGCCACACAATCGGAACTTTCATTGGATGGTTGTTGTCCTTGACTTGTGAAAAGATTGTGCGATATTTTTCAACCCGTTGAATAAACAAATTCCACGAGACTTAGTTCTGTTGATACAAAAGTAATTTTTTTTACTTATATATTGAATGTTTGTTATAAAAGATACTCATACTTTTTGTTTTGTAGGGTGTTTTCAAATTTCAAACTTGAAAACATAGACGCTCTTGGTCACAGACAATTAACATACTTAAGGCCAATGGCCGCTCCAAGACAAAGCGGTAACATAAAATGTGGATATTTTGTTTTATATTATATGCGAGAAATAATTGTAACAGGTATAAATAGATTAGAAAACAAAAATATGTATACACCTTTGGATATAGAGAGAGTAAGAGAAGAATGGATTAACTATATACAAACATTTATTGAATGTGATGATTAATTATATTTTGTGATTTTGAGTGTATATATTTCAGATGATTTTGAATGTATATGATGATTTTTAGATGAATTTTATATGTGTAGTCTTTTTTAGATTGATTGTGCATGTATTCTACAGGTATTATATGATTTTTGGGGTTTTATCCATTAATTTTGGAGGAAGCACTCTCTGGACAGCGGCGTTGCGGCCACATATGTTTGGTGCCGCGGCGCCATGTCCCACAACGGATCCAAACATCCGCTGTGGGAGTCGGTGCCGTGGTGCTGTGGGAGTCGGTGCCGTGGTGCTGTGTGATGCCTCGGCGACGTGGAACAGTTGCGGAAAGCCGGGCCGCGACCCCAGTGGCGGGGCTGCGGCGCTATAGAGTTCAACTGGGGCCGCGGCGACCCTTTACAGCGCCGCGGCCCCGAGTCCCACAACGGATCCAAACATCCGTTGTGGGACTCGAGGCCGCGGCGCCGTAAAGGGTCGCCGCGACGCTGTAAGTTAAAAAAATTAAAATATACAACCGATAATTGATTGATTGTTGAATATTTCATAACCAATAGACATCCAGTGTGGAAAGTATGAACATTCCACACCGGAAGTCTAAAGGTTATGGAAATTCCATAACCCTTAATACCACAACCCTTAATAAGGTTGTGAGAAAATTTCAAACCCCTTATTAAGGGTTGTGTGATCCAGATTTTCTACTAGTAACATAACAAATTTGTCACATGAAATGATGACAAGAGACTCTCACAAATATTCACATTTCCGAGACATCTTTATCTATCTCTCTCCTTTAAACTTGCTCACTAATACCATCTTTTGGAACCAGTCTGCAAGATATTTGATAGAATGTGATCGATCGCACGTTGATTTGTTTTGTTCTTTCATAAAAATAGTGTTCTTTGGTAGACATATTGCATTTTAAGAGTTCTAAATAAGACTCCCCTAAAATTTGAGATCCACTTAGTTCGTGACTCAGACTTTTTACGGTGTTTGGTATGTTTTGATGTCTAACAATGTGAAAAACTTTGGTCATAAAATCACATTAACCCAAAGAACTTTAAAGCTTAATAAGACAATAAATAGGCTTAAATAATATTACACCACACCATCACAAAATTTATTTTTCAGTCATTAGATCTTGAACGTATAAGAATCCTAATTGTGTGAATGAGTGGTTCAAAGGACCATTAAGGGAAATACTATCTTTTATAATGCTTTACATATCGAAAAGTAAAAAAAAATTGGATTTTTACCCATGGAGAAAATGAAAGCAAATAACCATTTGGTGTCAATTTTTACGAAATAGAAAATTTGTTAAAATTACAATTCTGCTCACAGGGATAGAGATGTCTAAACTTTTCTTAAAGCATGTTGCAAGACGTTTTAGCGAACAAACTTGTAGTAAAAAAATAAGCGAACAAATACGGAACAACAAAACTTACTCACTCTAAGTTTCATATTTATTTTATTTTGTAGGATAACACATTTTTGAAATATTTTGTTGAAAAAGAGTTTTTGCAATTGGCTCAGTGAGGCCCCAATTTTCTTTTTGGTTGGATACACTAAACATGGTTCGGCAAATTGTGTACAAGTTATAGGAAGAATGATATATTTGCACCCTCAATTTTATAGCGAGTAACAAGTTGATAATGTAGTGGTAATATCTCATCACTTTCCGTTAGGAGGTCATGCATTCGAACCCCTACTCGTACTAAAACTGCCTTAAAAAGCAAGTTGGATATCCAACAAAAAAAAATTGCAATTTTACTCTTTCGTCATTGTCACAAATTCCTATTTAGTCGTTCTCTTATTTTTTGGGATAAATATAAACAGAACCTGTCCATGTGACCGTAGTGTGTTCATAGAAAAGTAAAATGTTAATCTTTGATGGCCATGTCATTTGTCCAAATAGGAACATAAACTCTTAAGTTCTCGAATTTTTTGACTCGATAAGTAATTCTTTTTAAAATTTTGAGATAATTATAATTTAAAACATAAATATATCACTCTCATCATCAGATCGTTTCATTTTTTTTTCTGTAAGAGATCGTAAATACATAATATTCATATGAACAAATTTAATTTCCATTGAAAATATAAGCATAAAACCAAATAAAAAACTGGGAATTTAACTATTCAGTAGATATATAATTTTTCTTTTCGATAATTAAATAACATAATAATATATTATATTTTTTTCACTTAAGAAATCGTGAGTTCGAAATTAACGCCAGTAAAAAAAATGGCTTTTAAGAAGAAAAAACAGTAGGCTTGTAATTTTCGAAAAAAAAGTAGGCATGTAACTTTTCTTTTGTTGTTTAGAGAGATTCAAGTGTTAGACGAAATTGAGGCCAAAAGTAATGTGTTCCGTATACTAAACGATTTTTGGTCAATAAAAAGCAAAAAAAAGGGAATATGATTTATAGTTTTAATTTTACGAAGAATAATTCTTATAGATTTCCGAACTTTACACGAAGAATCTGTGGATCCAGACACTTTCACATCACCTTCACACATACATTCACACACATCATCATCAATGAATGACTGTCAATCCATAAAAAAACAAAATAAAAATAGAATAATATTAAATGCTCATTTCCAACGTGGCATCGTCACTCAGTTCTTAGCTCAAAATATCAAACCCACGTAAGCGCACAGAGTTCCTCTTCGCTTCGCTTTCACTCCCAAATTGGCATTTAGTCTCGTGAATATCAAAAAAATCTTTCATCGACGAAAAGGTAATTCACGTTTTATCGTTTCCTTTTTGCGCTCCTTTTTGTTTCTTCGAAATTATACAAAAATACAAGTATCACGTTCCCTGTCATTGCTAATATATTCGGCATTTCTTCCCTCTCAGTCGGAGGAAAAGCTTTAGCTTCCAAGCTCGGCGAGTGGGTTCAATCAGTTGCCAACTCGAGAGGTTTGGACACTGTGTTGCGATTCGGTTTTGTTGACTTTTTCGCTTGTGTTTGGATGGTTTTCTCTCGTTTTTCGATTGATGAGAAAAACTAGGGGAAGCGTGAGAAAATGTTCTGATCTTCGGGAAATGCTTACAAGCAAACTACTAATTTTGGAATAGTGTCAAGCTCTCTGTCGTTTTCCTCCTCACTCTCTTCGTTCATATTCTTGATTTTTACCATTTTTTCTTTTCTTTCCGTCATAGGAAAAGCTTTAGCTTACGAGTGCGGTGAGTCCAATCGGTTTTGTTGACTTTTTTGCTTTGTTTTATGATTGTCTCCTCGTTTTTCCGGTGGTTGAGGAGTCGATGGAAAATGAAAAATGTTCTGGATCTTCTGACCTGGAAATGCTTATAAGCTAATAATTTGTTCGATTTTTATCTCGGAGTCCTCTTTCTCTCGTCGTTTGATGATTTTTATCTCGTTTTTTTTCGGTAAATAAGAGAACTAAGGAAAGTACTATGATCTTCTGACCTGGAAACACTTATAAGCTAATCATTTGCTTGTTGTATAGCGTTGATAGTGAAACAATTTTGCTAAAACTGCTAAGTTTGTGGCTTTCTCTAATCTTTTTGGTTGCCAAGAAAGTATTGGGTTCTTTCGATGTTCTCTTTGTTTGATTTTCCTCTTTGAATTCAAATATGTTAACGATAAACATTGCAGAAGCTTGACGGAATGGCCAACTACGGATTGTTTTCTGGTACAAAGTCTGGGAAATCTGTGACCGTGAGATTCAGATTGCCGTATTTCACGCAGTGGGGTCAGAGCCTATTGGTTTGTGGCTCTGAGCCTCTGATTGGTGCTTGGAATGTGAGAAAAGGTCTGTTGTTGAGCCCCGTGCGCGAAGGAGATGATCTCATATGGTCAGGGACGATTTTGGTTCGGAACGGGTTTGAAACTGAGTACAGTTACTATGTTGTTGATGATGAGAAAACTGTTCTGAGGTGGGAAATGGGAAGTAAGCGCAAATTGGAATTGCCTGAAGGAATTCAAAATGGGGTTCTTGTGGAGCTTCATGATCTCTGGCAGGTATATAGTTGCCATTTTTTTTCCGTTCATTTTTTGTTGACATGTGTTTGAAGATGAGATTTTTTGGGCTGTTTGTTGGTAGTAAGGTTTTGGTTCTTCACTAATGGAGGAACTGGCAATTGTAGATTATGCCTTTTTGTCTGGTTTACGGTGTATTTCACTGCTTTAAGGTATTGGAAAAAGAAAAAGCAATGTCTAGGACTCTCATGTCCTTTTAAACTATTATCTTTGTCTGCCTTCATCCCATAATGAATATCTCTTCTGTCTTTTTAATGTTGTTGCTTTCAGAATCTGAACTTTTATGATTCTCAAGTATCAGTTTGCATGTGCTTCCTATCAAGGCAGGATCAGATACTTCTGTACCTGCATCACTGATGTCGATAGTAAAAAGTAGGAAATTGGACAGTTTGGAAAGTTTCTGCTTTTCCAAGATCTGTATGACTTGTCAGCTGTTTATATCAAATCATAGACCCTGAAGTGAAAGAGGAAAAAGAAAAATAATAATGTGAAAGTAGTTTCTCAAACTTTCTATGCTTGTGTCCAATGGTCGATTGATTTATGCTTGTCAAGAAGTTGCGTCTACAAACTAGGCTGAGTTAAAATTCATCTAAGTTTTGGTTCTCATTGAATTCAGACTGGCGATGACACACTTCCCTTTACAAATGCCTTCAAAGACGTGATATTTGGCAGAAGTAATACTTTGAAGGTTGAGAGGCCTTTTGGTATAACTGATAATGCATCAGACCTTGAAGGTACTTCTATTACGATTTCTGCTTTTACTGCTGATGTAAAAAGTTCATACTCGTTAGAAAAATCACTACAGCTGTATTTCGGATTATTAATGAAGTATATGTCTGCAAAATCGAGAATGTGCTCTGATTGAAAAGTCTGTTGCTAAGGTTAATCATTTGGCCAAATTCTGTCCATAAACAGATTCAGTTCTTCTCCATTTCAAAATCTGCTGTCCAAATATAGAAGATGATACAGCAGTAAGTTTTTCCTTACACATGTAGATGTTTGTGCGCATACCTTATAAGCAGAATCTCTACTGCTTCCCACTATCTAATGGATTAAATGTGCAGCTATATGTTATCGGTAGCTCCACTAAGCTGGGAAAATGGAAGGTTCAAGATGCACTTAAACTAAGTCATTCTGGTGAATCAATCTGGCATGCGGACTGTGTTTTGCCAAAGGGCGATTTCCCGATAAAATATCCTTTTTGGTTATTATTTACTTTATTATTATTAGTATTTTGTTGATTTGGTTTTTAGTATAATATCACTATTTGCTACTGTAGACATACAATTATCAGCAGCTATATTGTCTCCTCCTTAACACCTACCCACATATAAGTACTGTAAATACAGAAATTCGGAAAGCTTTACTTTGGAAACTGGTCCTATTAGAGAAGTCACAGTTGGATCTTCTGATGGTCAACTAAGACATATTGTCCTTTCCGATGGAATGCTACGGGTAAGCTTCTGGGTGTACAGTAAGAAGACGATAAAAGGAATAGCGTGTTGCATAAAGTTAGGAACTACATTCAACATCTAATTATTATTATTTCCGGGATGCTCAATAGGAATCACCTTGGAGAGGAGCTGGTGTTGCGGTTCCGATGTTTTCTGTTCGATCGGAAATTGATGTTGGAGTTGGAGAGTTTCTTGACCTGAAGTTACTTGTAGACTGGGCTGTCGCGGCAGGTTTCCATTTAGTGCAACTATTACCAATCAATGATACATCAGTCCATCAGATGTGGTGGGATTCGTACCCCTACAGGTATGTAAGCTTGAGAAAGATAGCAAAGCTCTATTCTGTTTTCTTGTTCATTCTAAGCTGTATTGTGTTTTAATCTGGATTTTTATGGCCATGCAGTTCACTTTCTGTGTTTGCACTGCATCCCTTATACTTGAGACTACAAGCACTTTCAGCGAATATACCTTATGATATCAAGGTGGTGATCATATTTTTCATTTTAAGTTATTCGTTTATGAAATAATTGGATTAAATTACTATTGCTTGAAATATACGTACCGTGTGATGTCCATCCTGTAAAACGCTATGTGAGCTGTTTTCTGCAATTTACATTTGTATCCTATACAGGGTTTTACATAATTTTCCAGATTTCTGTTGTTTTCTTTCGCATGAGATGCTAAAGAGAAAGATGCCTTGCATGATTCTTATGCCAGCATTATGTAAAGTTTATTGACTTATAAGAGTCAGATATTTCTTTTGCCATTAACCGGTTCTAGTTTTTTTCTCTTCTTTTGTTTGATTTGTTTTATTGCAGGAAGATATTGAGAAGGCCAAAGAGTTACTAGATGCAAAGGTAGTGTAATTTGTAATGATTTTATATATTTTTATCTTGTTGAACAACGAGCTGTATGTTTTGTTGAACCTTGGAACATCAGACAAGCCATAAATTCCAAGAAACACGGGTTAGGTATTGAAAGTCATTAAAAACTGAAACCCTTCTCTAATACTTCCGTTCAAAAATCATAAATACGGGAAATATGTATAAAAAAATTTGAGTACAATAAGTCTAAGGGAGTATGTTAAGTTGAATGAAAAGAAGTTTTACATAAGACTTGTGTCAAGAAATGGGCAAGATCTCAACTTTAAGCCTGTGTTTTTTACTGAGTCAGAGGTCAAAGGTTCTAACTGTAGAGCAAATAGAAACTTTTTTTTGTCTCTTTGAACCTAGTATCATGTGGAATGTGGTTTGTAGCTACTCGTGAACTCTGGTTATTTTTTTTATCTCTTCCCTATCTTTTTTAAAGCCGTGTACCGCGTGTCATGTACCAGGATACTAATCACTCAAACATTGGTACCAGCTAAAAAGTACTTGCTTACTGATCTGAGTTGATGGGGCAAGTTTGAAATGCACAGTTCTCCAATGACAATGTTGAATTTAGTATTGCAAATCACTGTTGATGGTAGGGGGCTCGTTGTTGATGCGAATAATGTTTGTGCAGTTTCATGGGAAACACATGGGCATGGTTTTGATTTAACTTTAAAATGGTTGTTCTGTTGAAGACTTTGTAAAGGACTGTAGATAGCGATCTCTTCTTGGCTTGATTAAATTTATGCTATCTATTTGAATTTATTGTTTGGTAGTTCCTAATATAATGTAAAAAATAGGAGTTCGTATTGTTGTAGATCTTTATCCGATTGACGAGCAACTAATTTTTAAAACCTGATTTTGTTTATCGGTCGTTGAACTTCGAATTTACTTGTCGTGTTTCTGGCTCCTTCAGGACGTGGACTACGAAGCTACTATGAGTACTAAACTTACCATTGCAAAAAAGATTTTTGCACTAGAGAAGGACGAGATACTGAACTCAACCTCGTTTCAAGAATATTTTTCTGAGAATGAGGTCTCAAATTTTCACTTGTTTTAGTTCTCTGTTTAACTTTTAATACGAAAAAGTCACGCTTTTCGCTTTTCATTTTCATCATCTACAATAGGATCAATTATATTCAGCAATTGCTATTCTAATCGCTATTTGTTATTTGGGGATAGGATTGGTTAAAACCATATGCAGCCTTCTGCTTTCTGCGTGACTTCTTTGGAACAGCAGATCACAGTCAATGGGGTCGGTTTTCTCTTTATACTAAAGATAAGGTAATCATATAGCTCTATATATTTTAAGATTAGCTCTATATATTTTAAGATATTTGGGTATGTATTTTCGTACACGTGATTAATTTGTGACTAGTTAAGCTGAGGGGCACTACCGCAGTCACATAAAAAAGAGGATTAAAGAGCTTTTCATCTTTCTTACAGCTGGACAAACTTGTCTCTAAAGATAGCATACACTACAGTGTTATCTGCTTCCATTATTACATACAATATCATCTGCACAGACAAGTAAGTAGTACTTTATCTCCTTCGATGGAACAAAGTGATCGTCTTATTAAATTTGTGGTAATCCATTACAAACTGCCAGTTGTTGGAAGCTGCAAATTATGCTAGAAAAAATGGTGTGGTTCTGAAAGGCGATCTACCTATTGGCGTCGACAGAAATAGCGTAGATACGTGGGTCGATCCAAATCTGTTCCGTATGAATACATCTACAGGAGCGCCTCCTGATTACTTCGACAAAAATGGCCAAAACTGGGGATTCCCTACATATAATTGGGAAGAGATGTCGAAGGATAACTATGCTTGGTGGAGAGCCCGTCTAACACAGGTTAGCATGTTGTATAATATTCTATTTGCATCATTCATTATTTGGCTTTCCATATGAAAGACTAACGTTGCTTGCTTCTTCATTTTTTATACTTTTGAAAGATGGCGAAATACTTCACTGCTTATAGAATTGATCATGTACTCGGCTTCTTCCGTATTTGGGAGCTTCCAGAGCATGCCATGACTGGTCTAGTCGGGAAGTTCAGACCTTCCATTCCCTTAAGTCAGGTAGCACTTTCAAGAACATAGAGGGTTTTTAAGGCGCCAAGGAAAGCCATTTCTATCCATGCTTCCCAATTGAGATAATCAAGAGTTTGTTCTGTTTCAGGAAGAATTAGAACGAGAAGGAATATGGGACTTTGATCGACTTTGCAAGCCATATATTCAGCAGCAGTTCTTAGAGGTATCTTCATTATCTTAAGTATCTTCACTATTTTTAAGTTTTACACTCTGCTCATCAAGAACAATATGAGCATAGTAATTTTTATTTTACTGAAGTTCTTTTTTACCTTTTTATTATTCGTATTATTGACTAACCGGAAGTTACATAAAGCAACATTTTAATTTTCGTAGTTTTGACAATTTCAGGATACATTTGGAGTCTCGTGGTCTTTCATTGCAACAAATTTTCTGATTGAGCATCAGAAGAGCCGATATGAGGTGTGTTAAGCCAATCATGTTTTTGTTTTAAGTTTTAGTTCAATAGTATTTTTATTTTGAGTTTTAGTTCAATAGTAGTTCTGTTTTGAGTTTTAGTTCAATAGTACTTCTTGTTTTGTTTTTTGTGTTTGATTCTCTCTAGTATTTCATTCCGTTATGTACTTGTATTGTACATTTAGTTACTGTGTAGAATGTTGTTTCCTAAATGTTGATTTCAGGTGTCCAAGATATGCTCCTTTCAACTGGTTAAACAAATAAATTAATTAATCCATGTGTTGTTTTAGTTTAAGGAGGACTGTAACACCGAGAAAAAAGTTGCTGCCAAGCTGAAGTCCCTTTCGGAGAAGTCTTTGGTTGATAATGAAGACAAGATACGACGTGATCTCTTTGATCTACTGCGGGTAAATTATAATTGTTATACCTTTCTTAATTCATTAAACTTGGATTTTTATCTAATAGTTGCTTGCAAGTTGTATTGCATGTCTGTACTTCTAAATTTCTTTTTCTTTTCTTTTTAACTTCTTTATTTCAAAGACCATCGTGGTGCTTGATTCTTATTTATCTCTTTTTCTCTAACAGAACATAGTTCTCATTAGAGATCCTGAGAATCCTAAGCAATTTTACCCTCGCTTCAACCTTGAAGATACTTCCAGCTTCAAAGATTTGGATGAACACAGGTACTTTCTTAGTTTTCATGTGGCAATGAACCAGTAATGGTGAGGGTGATTTATTATAATGGTTGACTTAAAGTACAAATAGCTTTTCTTGTAATCATTATAAAACATGAAGGTTTCTCTTTTTCTGTACCCACAGCAAGAATGTTCTGAAAAGGTTATACTACGATTACTATTTCCATCGACAAGAAAATCTTTGGAGGCAGAATGCTTTGAAGACATTGCCTGTTCTTCTTGACTCATCCAATATGCTTGCATGTGGCGAAGATCTTGGTTTAATTCCTTCATGTGTTCATCCTGTATGTTTGCGCAACCTTTGTTTTGTACGTCTGTGGATTTAGCTGTTATATTATTAATTGGTAATGATCCAGATTATGCAAGAGCTGGGATTGATAGGCTTGCGTATCCAACGAATGCCTAATGAATCTGATTTGGAGTTTGGTATTCCTTCTCAGTACAACTACATGACGGTAAACATCTTATGGTGATCATATATTGCATACACGTGTCAATAATTATGGACAATTCAAATATATCTCTAGGCCTCGCCTAGAATAGCTTATTAGTTTGTTTAAATCATCATTGAATATCTAATTGGTGTTATGTTTTAGAATTTGTTTAGAATGAGGTTTCCAGTTTTCCTTATATACAATCCATTTTCTTACAACAGATAGATATTTTATCGGCATATATTTACTTTCAGAATCGTAGAATTCCTTTGTAAATAGCTTGTTTCAGGATTTTGAATTTCATTTTCATCATATGGTGTATATGTTCTATTTTTCATCATATACCGATCCATTTTCTTACACGTAATTGTTTCTCGGTTGTACTTGGGTGTTGAATGATTCTTTTGTTTTCTTCATAATTGTATTCTTTCTTTGTTGGGGAAAATGCATGCTTAGACTATCTTTTGGAGTTTGGACATGCGATTTACGTAGAGTTAAATCATTTTTAAATTTTTTGTTGTTGGGGCAAACGCATGGATCTTTCAGTATTGACAGGTCACCGAGTATCGATTTTGTCAGTTAGCTCCTTCTGCCATGACTTGAATTTTTCTTCAGAATCGTAATTTTTTTTTTTTGTGTATGTATATATTATATATATAATATATATTTCATTGAGTTTGGACATGGATTTTCATTATTGACAAGTCATGGGGTATCGATTTTGTTTCAGGTGTGTGCTCCGTCGTGCCACGACTGTTCACCCCTGCGTGCTTGGTGGGAGGAAGATGACGAAAGACGTCGTCGATACTTCAAAGCCATCGTGGGAACCGAAGTTATGCCTCCTTCCACCTGTACTCCAGAAGTCGCCTATCTTGTCATACGACAACATCTCGAATCCCCGTCAATGTGGGCGATTTTCCCTCTTCAGGTACCCACACAACCTCACGGAGGTCATAAACTAGTGAATTCTCAGTTTGTCGAACGGTAAAAAAATACTCGTATTTGAAATTGTTTGTTCAGGATTTATTGTCTCTAAAAGACAAGTACACGACTCGTCCTGCTTCGGAGGAAACAGTCAACGACCCCACGAACCCAAAGCACTATTGGAGATACCGTATGTATAAACTCTTCGGTTTTCATTTATTTATCTATAGGCTTCTTAACTTGATACTCTTTAAACTATCAAAGGAATGTCATTTTGTACACAAATTTCTTTGGGATTTTTTGACCACGACTAAAAAAGCTACAAAATAAAGAGTTTAGAATAAACATTCGCTCCAAAATTAATTTGAGATAAAAACGGCACTCCTACTAGTTTATGTCTCAACCTTTTTTCATCCCAATTTCAATGCTCTCATGTGATCAAACTCGCAGGCGTTCATGTAACATTAGAGTCTCTGATTGACGACAGAGAATTAATAGAAACAGTGAAGGATCTTGTAAACGGAAGTGGTCGTTCACATCCCGGTGGACATAGTGTAACTGGGTCAAAGCCTGAGTCGGCAGTTCCTGAGCCGGAGAAGCTGAAAGCTGCAAATGGGATTATGAAGATCAAATTCGATACACACACTTTAGACTGCCCAAACGAAGGAGAATAAAAGAATAGTGATAGAAATAAAATAAAACTAAAAAGTAAAAATAAAAAATAATTTCATTCAAGCATGTACTGCAAATTTGATTTCCTTCCAGATATTGTTGTACAACTTGGATAATTTTGTTATGCAGATTGACATACGCCAAGTTTAATGGTTTATTTAAATTATTTATTTTATCATCTTTTCAGCGGTTTATCTATTTATATTTGAATTCATTTGTTCAATTATGCTAGGGAGGGACAATCACCCTTGCGAGTACAGAGCCATTAAAGACTCGACTTGTAATTAAAGCTTCCACAAATAAATATTCTCCCCCACTACTTTTAATGCATTCTTTCCGGGTGTGGTTTTATTTGCATCTTGAAGCCGGTAAAGACCATTGAGTCATAAATTGGTGCTGGAGTCAAATTATGGACTCTAGTTCAGGGCAGAAAATCACTAGCTTCGAAGAGTGGCCTGCAGACGGGGGAAACGGATGTCGGACCTCAAAGAAGATTAAATTTGGGCCTAGACAAGACTACTTGCTTCGATGGATGACCATTTTGCAGCCCCTTGATAAGTTGATTGACTGAGCTCTTGTGTGAACCGAGGCTCGCGAGCGACTAGGACCATGTGAATCTTCGGGCCACAAGGACTATGCAACATCCTCAACAACATCTCCGTCTTTTGGCAAGTAATCGCACATGTAAGTTTTTCGATTGACTTCAGTCACATTGTGATTTTTGGTTTTGGCCCTTTGAAGCATATTAACAAACATTGACACTATGGCTAGACCGACAAGGGCCGAAATCAGATAGCATCATGTCTTTTCCACCGGTTCATACCTTATATGGTCTTAGGAGGGATAAAATTTTTGTATTTCAACGAATTATGAATTTGAAGATGAAAGATTTCAAAGAAGAATTTCATGGTTTGGACGAAGGTCATTCATGACATGAGTTGACTTAACAAGTTAGCTTATTGAAAATTTAAAGTATGTGACCCTAGTTATAATGATTAATGATTAATGTACAACAAGAGTAATCAGAATGACTTGATTGTTTTTAGCATCAGATTCACTTTTTTAACAATAAATGAGGCTGTTATGATCTTGAGAGTTATTTTTATTAATCGCTCAGAAAAAAATAGATGAATATGGGTTGTTTATACTCATTTAGTGTGTTTTTTTTTAATGTTTTTACTGTGTTTGTATGCCAAACTTTTCGTTTCCAAAGTTATAAGGACTAAAAGCTATTTGTATTTAGTTGTTATTTTAGTTACTCGTGTTTTAAATTTTAATGTTGATCTTAGAGTTGTTTGGGCCTAAACATTTTTTATTGATTGTAAAGCCTGTGAATATAAATATGTGTGTTTAAAAAGTGGAAGTAATCAGAAAAATTATTTTTGAATTAAATATTTGGGACTTTCCGTTTTAATTTTTGAACTTATGAAGTTATTTTGTGGCGTTCATTTATTTTTTATTTTTTATGACAGCGTTCATTCAATCATCTATCATTTTTAAGTGTTTATCTTGATATTTTGGTGTGGTTCTTATCACGTTTTCTTGGTAAGAATCATATCAATACACAGCTTGAGTTATCATTTAGGTGTTGAGCATAGCAACGATCTTCAAGTTTTGATATGGCAACACTAATTGATCGAGTTCGAAGAGGGTACTTTTTGATGATCGAGTTCCTAATTGAAGATGTAAATTTTAATTTACGGGATAAAGGCACACAGAAATGGGATTTCATCAACTGTTATACTAATTTTCGATTTTGGATATGTGAATATACACGTACTTGTAATGTGGCCGTCTAAAGACCTTGGTCAACATTTCTGCCTTTACTACGTTTAGTCTTACATCGTACATACATCATCAATTCTCATTGACATTTTAAGCACAAATACGAGGAATAACTTTCACGCTTCAATATAGAAAAATTGTATTTTGATATATGGTGATGCTTGTAAAAAGGTAAAACAATTTTCCGACGAAAATATAAAAAGTAACTAGAATTTTTATTCGGAATTCATTTAAAGGTCGGATTTTTATTGTACAAGACGTAATTTCAGCATAAGAAATATATAAAACGAGATTCTATGCGAAGTTAAGTGGCAAGATGGTGAGTTTTGTGCATGTCATTTCTCTTGTCTTCATCTTCCATTTATAGCGTTGGAGTCTCGAAATTCTGGGGCTGATCATACTCATACCGTGGTAACCGTTTATTTCGAGGATAATTGTTCTAACAGCCGTTCGACGGTTTATCAGATTTATTTTGTATGTTACGTGGCCAACATAAATTTATTATAACTAGTTTTTGCGTATGAGTACTTATTCGTCTTTACGAATATGTAGCGGTATCATGAACTCAATTTATGTTCATGTTCGTTTTTCTATACTTGTGCCGAATCTTTCTGATATTTAGTGAAGCGTATGTTCGACTCGAATGTGCAGTCACATTACATGTAAAAAAATTTGCTTACTGTTTTTTTGTTTATTTTACTTTTGCTTGGGGTAAACGTAGCCATGGAATGGGACGAAATCCCCGCACCGTTAATCCACAAACGGGATTGGGACTCCCGTGTAGTAACGGGAGCGGGAGTCCCATTAATGGTACTAACGGGACTGGGACTCCCATTAGTACCCCGTAATAAAAATTAATATTTTTTTAGAAAACGGCTAAAAAAAACCCCTTAATTCATTTATTTTATTTACACCTTCACTCACTACTCTCTCATTCTCTCACTCTCCATCTCAATTCTCTCACTCTCAAACTCTTAATCTTAATTTTTTCATGACTTCTCAATCCCTAAAACGAATGGGTCAAAGGGGCAGAGGCTCTCAAGATCAACCGATGCACCGATTTGAAGAAAATTTATTGCACATGTCTCAAAACTCCGACACCAACTAATACACTTTTGATCCATATTATGTTGTTCCTACTTTCAACAATGCTCCAAACACCGAAATCCAAACACTCCAAAGGGATACTACCCGTAAATGAATCCCAGAACAAACCTATCAAACTCAAATTCCTCCAACCAAAACTGATGTGGCTTATCAAACTTTCCAAGAATTTCAACAAATTAAAGATTCTCAAAATCCAAATGACGAAGAAGATGACCATGAAATCCAAAATCCAAATGAAGCAGAAGAGGTACCACCACCTCAGCAACGAAGTCAAAGTCAAAGTCAAAGTTCACCTTTTGTTACCGTTCCTCGACCTCGACAACGTCAACAACAAAAAGAGACACAACAACAAAAACAACAACCACCACCCTAACATACAGAGCAACCACAACGGGGGAGCTTTAGGTCCGTTATGTGGACGTGATTTGAAGATGTGGTTATGGACGGTGAAAAAGCAGGAAAATGTCACGATTGTGGAAATATCTTCATCAGTCACAACGCAAGATTCGGGACATCGCTTTTGTGGAGTCATCACATACGCTGCAACGCAGACTAATCTGGAGCATCGTCAAGCATTGTAAGTCATATCGACTTCTTCTATTAAGACGTCAATCAGTAAAGTACTTTGACCTATCGGTCTTTTCAACATATCGAATCTCAAAAATTTGTTAGATTTTTAACTTTTTTAGTTCCAAACTTTCAAATCATGTCTAGTAAAGTTTTGAGAGTCGATATAGTGTAGACTTAACCTCATATATATATATGGGTCAAGCAAAGATGGATTACATGAGTATTGTAGTGCATAATGTAGACGATGATTGAAACATCAACAAATGTATCATAGCTTTTAAGAGGATAGAAAGTTCTCGTACCAGTCAAAAAATCTTAGAGATCATAGTTAGTGTTATACCCGAGTAGGGTTTGAGCCGTAGGATTATATCTGTAACCTTAGATAATGCCACAAGCAACAACGCTATGATTAGAGACTTAAAAGAACAATTTCAGTGTGACGATAGCCTTTTGCACCCACTAGGACAAAAGTCTAAAGGTAAAATATCGCTTCTAATGGTCTCCGTCGCTTATAAAAGTCATTTTTGTAGTAGTTACCGACAATGCGCAACCCATATCATAAACCTTATAGTTCAAGTCGGAGCAGCTAATTATGACCCTTCCATCAACAAAATTAGGAGTTACATGAGTTGGATCAATAGTTCAACTAGTAGAATATACGAGATTAAAAGACGCTTTAGACACAATTGTCTCCAAGAGAGCACTTGTCATCTAGATAAAAAAAAATTAGGTGGAACTCAACTTTTTTAATGTTAACAAACATATTATTCGAACGCTATATCGATGTGATTGTTGCTTACATTAACAACGAACATGGTTAAGACGCTATTAACGAGTATGATATTAAGATGGTTGAATCATTTGATTCTTTTCTTGATATTTTTTTACAAAGAAACTTGTTATCTTTCCGTTGTTTACACTCTCACTTCTTTTGTTGGTCTGCATACATGACTGCAATTGCAGTCCAATTTGAAAAGTGTATAGAACAAGTTATTTTTCAAGATTATATTCAAGCAATGAAAGCCAAGTTTTTAAAATATTGTGGGCCGGGAAGGTTCTTTTACTATACGATTTTGGAGCCAGTCTAGACGTCAGATGTAAAATAGGTGGTTTAAAAGAATTTATTAAGTACATTAAAAAAAATTGTCGATCAATATTACGTTGCACTTGATTTTGCCAGAACCGTGCAAGCTTTTTATGATCTTTTTAGGGTTTACGAAGCGAAACTCCTATCGCAGTACCGAACGCAGTATCCACAAAGACACCAATATACGAATGCGTTTACTAATGCTCCTGCTTACAACCCATCTCCTCCACAACATGAGCCCGGGACAAGTCAACCGAGGCAAGCCCAGGCGACACACGAGCCCATCCCGAGATACAAGAGTATGATCGAAACGAGTGGGTCAAACCGGATGACAAAGGTGCCGACCTAATGGTTTGGTGGAGACAAAACACGAGGATGTTTCCGGTGTTGGCAACTATAGCTCAAGACATACTCACCATCCTTGTTTCAACTATGTTATCAGAGGTGGCTTTCAGCAGTGCGGGACGTATTATCGACGAAAAAAGATGTAGGTTGGCTTCGGAGATGATCGAAGTATTGACATGTGGTAAGGATTGACTTGAACATACGAATCAAGCACAAGAAACATTCATGGGCGTTGATATTCTTGACGATTCTGAAGTTGATTTATCCAATGTAAACCTCAATAGTTAGTCGTATAACTAAAGAATATTCAAGTATTTGTTCGGGATAATTTTTCAAACTATTAACAAAGTAATGAGTGCTCTTTTTCCTCGCCGTCGCATCTTTCTAGGGGTTGGTGACATTTTTAAGTTAATATTCTTCTTCGTTCTTTCTTTCAAGTCATTTAGTTTAAAATTCTTTTAATTAAATTCTTCTCGATTATTGATTTCAAGTCCAATAGTTAAAATTCTTCTATATATTTAAAAAAAAATTAATTTTTTAAGCCTAACGGAGTCCTGAAATTCCGTTAGGCAGAGTCCCAATCACGTTTCATTAGTTAATGGGACAGGACTCCCGGTTGAGCAATTACAGGGAATGGGACGGGATGAGACCGGAGGGACGACAACTCCAAAGATCCCATCTAGTCCTATGCTGTCACTTTTCAACAAAAAAGAAGACAAACTTGTATTTATATTTCTTCAATTAACCAAGATTTCTCATGTGAACACTTTCCGCCCTCCTCTATAGAAGGCAATTGGTCATGGTATCTCTAAATGCTAATTAGTTTTTATAAACATGTTTCTGAAAGAGTTATGCATTAAATAGAGAAGAAAGTATTTTAAGACAACTTCGTCATATTTTTATCAAAGTTTCTATATAAATTACTCCTTTGTTGACCAAAAAATTAAATAAATTAGTAAAGAGCAGAAAAGGCCTGCATTCTCGGAGACTGGCCCAAAGAAAAGGAGGAGACGAAAATAGGGATCAAATTCAAAATGTGGAAAATCGTGAGCGTTGGAGAGAATCTAACGGTTTAACTGCCACCGACCCAAAATTATTTGAGAAACAGAAAAGAAAACCGAATTGAAATGAAATAATAGATCAGGGGAGACCAGGAACGAGGATTTTCAGGAGCTGTGTGGACGACGAACAACAACTTTTAGAGAGAGGAACAGAAAAGAGAGGGAAACAAACGAAATAAACTTGTTTCGATTCTCTCATTGTCGTTCCCATTTCTCTTCCTCTCTTTCTGCTCTCCCATTTGCTGTTTCTGTCTCCCCTGAATGCCTTCACCAGTGTTCAGGGTCTGTCTTTCTTTCTTTTCCTTTCTATTTTTTATTTATTTATTTTTTCGTTTCTGGCAATCATTAAAGCTTTGAATGATATGACTATGGATTTCCGTCGTCAGTTTTCACGAGGAAATGGAATTAGAAATTCTTTGGGGGAACGAAAGTTTTGTTATTTGTTTCACGAGGACTTTTGTTACGAGATTTTTGGGCAAAAATATCAGTTTTCTGGTTGATTACCAGATTTAAGATTTTCTAATGCGAAACTACCATCTTTTATTTATTTAATCTTTGGGTTGCTTTGCTTTTGGTTTCATTGGCAGGCAATGATGGATTAAAGCAAAAGGGTGGAAGGTCTGCGTTGTATATTTGAGGACGATTTTTGGGTGAGTGAATCAATTAAAATTGTTTCCTTAATTCTTGAAAATGTTTATTTGAATATTACATGCGACTTTTGAAATGTTCTTACTGTTTACCTCTACATAATCTTTATCCCATGATACATAAAAGACGTTCATAAAATTTCATTACATCCTAGGTTCGATGCTTGATCTTTCCCTGGACGATTAGTCCTCGAGGAATCCGGTGAAAAAAGAAAAAAGAAACAAACTCAGCTCAGTCTTTTCATGCCCGGAAACCCCCGGAAATGGCGGTGGCAGTGGATCGGAACGGCGGATTAAAGCTGTTCAAGAGGCTGCGACGGTGCAGACTCCAGTCCTACTCTCAGCTCGACCACACGGGATCGAAGCCCTTCCACCGCAGCGCCTCGACCCCGTGCCTGCCGTTCGATCAGGACGACCTCAGCCCTCGGATCGAGATCGTGGGAGGCTGCAGGGCGGCGAGGGTGCGGTCCCTTGTGGCGGAAGCCTCCATAGCCATCGGATCGGGCGTGGGCCCGCTCCCGGTCTCGAGCGGCCTTGGAGGAGCTTATCTCTTGAAAGGTCAGAACGGAGAGAACATTGCCGTGACTAAGCCCGTCGACGAAGAGCCTTTTGCGCTCAACAATCCAAAGGGGTTTGCCGGAAGAATGCTGGGCCAGCCTGGGATCAAGAGCTCCGTCAGGATAGGAGAGACTGGGATCCGGGAATTGGCTGCCTATCTTCTCGATCACAGAGGCTTCGCCGGAGTTCCTCCCTCGGCTCTCGTCAAAATCTCCCACGTCAGCTTTCACCCCACCCATGGACAGAGGTACGCACATTCTTAATCTCCACAAGACTCGACCAAGGTTTTCATATTTTGACAGAATTGTATTGTCAGCAAGGAGGCGGTTCCGTTCAAGATCGCGTCGCTGCAGCGGTTTGTGGAGCACGAGTTCGACGCGGGGGAGCTGGGGCCGATGGGGTTCTCGGTGGGGTCGGTGCACCGCATCGGAATCCTGGACGTGCGGGTGCTGAACCTGGACCGGCACGCGGGGAATATGCTGGTGAAGAAGAGAGTCGGGGGAGGAGCGGAGCTGGTCCCGATCGACCACGGGCTGTGCCTCCCGGAGTGGGTGGACGACCCCTACTTCGAGTGGCTCCACTGGCCCCAGTCCTCCCTCCCCTTCTCCGACTCCGAGCTCGCCTACATCTCCGCCCTCGACCCCTTCCAAGATGCCCACCTTCTGCGCTCCGAAATCCCCTCTCTCCGAGAGTCCTGCCTCCGCGTCCTCGTCCTCTGCACTCTCTTCCTCCAACGCGCCGCCGCCTCCGGCCTCTGCCTCGCCGCCATCGGCAATCTCATGTCCCGCGACCTCGCCGGTGCCAGAGCCGGAGCCGACAACCCCAGCGCTCTCGAGGCTCTCTGCGCTCAGGCCAAGGCTTCCCTTTCGGGAGACGACAACCCGAGCTCGCTCGAGGCTCTCTGCGCCCAGGCCAAGCCAGAGATCGAACGCCCTCGCACGATCGCCGTCCCGGCGACGAGGCTCTCGAGCTCTTTCTCCGCGGGATTCATCTCGGGCATGTCCGAGGAGCAGGGAAGAGACGAAGACAAGGCGCCGCTGGAGAACTTGAGTAGCGGCTGTGACTTGCTTCACAAGGCAGGGCTGGTGAGGAGCAAGAGCTCGCTTGCTCAGAGCGGGAACAAGGAAGCTTGGGCGGTCTCGTTGGGGGACATGAGCGAGGAACAGTGGAGGCTGTTCTTGGAGAGCTTCGAGGGACTTTTGCCGGAGATTCTCGAGAGAGCCAAGTTCGCAAGTCAGAAGCAGAGGTTGGGAAGCTCTTGCAGATTCTGAGTACGGAAGGGCAAAAGTCAAGGTTAGATATCAATCTAATTGTATTGCCATAGTGTTTGTTATTATGGAACCAGTGATGGCTTTATAGCCATCCTTTTCCATTGTATCGTGATTATTTTTTATTTTCTTCACTCTCTCTCTCTGTAATTGACGTACACAACAAGTATAGTACTGTTGCATGTGATTTTATTAATCCCACCGTCTCATCGTTATATAAATTCAAACTAGACTTTCATCCGAGAATTTGTGGCTAATTTACCTCTTTAATGTGTGTGTACTGTCTTTTTTTATTTATGATGATATATAAAATACTATTTATTTGTTTAGGAGTGTCTTTAACCTAGTTGAGACTTCAAGTTGAGAGATAGGATGAGTGGAGAGGAGAACACACCAAATTGCTTAATATTTAAATCAACTAAATAATCGGAAGGAAGGATGATATGGTAATTTAAAGAGTATTCATAAATTAAATATATATAACGCCCCCAGATAAAAGGCAACTCCTTTATTTTTGCAAAACATCAGGCTTCCCTAAACAAACAGACAATAATGGCCACTAGCACTAGGGACTCCATAAGACCCAAAACCTCAGACCCACTCTCTCTCCGATCCTCCTCCGGCGACGATCCCAAAATTACGGCGCCGCAAACCTCCGAAAGCACGGATCCGTACGACCCGGACTCGACCAGAGAGCCGAAGAGGAGACGGAACTGCCTGAGAGATCTGGAGAAAGTCGAGGAATTGCTTATCGCGCCGCAGAATTCGTGCCCTAATTTCTCCTTCACTTTCGACACAGATTCTGTCGCTTCGGCTCCGGAAATCACTCCCAAGTTCGGGTCCTTCAATTTCACCGCCTCGAGCTCGGAAAAGCGAGAGAGCTTTACGGAAGAAGAGAAAGCGGAGCCGAAAGAGGAAAGCGAAAGCGATAGCGAGCAAAGTGGGAATGAGATCGCCAATGGTGTTTCCAAAGCAACCTTTGAAGCACAAGAAGAAGAAGAAGAAGAAGAATAAAAGAATGTTGGGGTTTTTCAGAGTTTTTTTTAATATTTATTTTCTATTTTGGATTTTAGTTTTCTCGTGTCCTGTGTAATTATTGGCTCTGAAAACTGTGCTTGTGCATTGTATTAGAGGTGTGACTCATTTTGGTATGTAAAGAAAAAAGATAAACAAAGCAAAAAGGGGCTTTTTAATTAATAATTATCTTTTTTTGCTAATTAAAAGTGTCCTTTTTATTCATTTGCTCTTAGATTCCTTTCTAAAGCTTAGTCACCTGCACGTGCGGGTTTGTTGGTTGTTTATTTGAGAGCAATAATTAACTTCTTATTCATTTTCCATGTTACTTAATACTGAAGAAGGTACTCTCTTACCTTCTATAAAATTTAATTATCCAGATTTCGTATAGCTATTTTTTATTTCAAAAAATTTATTCTAATTGTATTTCTTTTGTTGTTTAATATTTTTTTATCTATTTCTTTTTCATTTAATTAGCTAAAATAATTTGCAAAATAGCAAACTAGATGAACAATAATAATTACATAATGCCTGATAATAATACTAGGAATAAAAATTTATTTGATATATAACTTTATTTAGTGAACCTTGAACTCATATTAATTTTGAATTAATCATATATTTAATCTTAAATTATGACGGTTTGACGTACTTTAAAATATTGAATTCTTCATTTCAATCTTCGGAATAGTTTAGCGTAAATTTTTATATTATTGTATCGTATTTTTTAACAAGTGAAAAATGACAACATCAAGATTAAAAAAAAAGACATAATCATTTAGCCTCATCGTCACTTAGACCTCGTGTTTGCCAAAAGAGGCCTCGTCCTCATTTGGTTTTGTTCTCGCTTAGTATCATGTGTCTTTATCGTGGCTTCGTTTGGCCTCCTCATGGTTACATTTGGCCTCATCCTCATTTAGAGTCGGACTTCATCACGATTTCGCTATGATTTTGTTTGATCTCGCCACAACCTCGTATGTTCTCGCCCTCGTTCGACGCCATATAAGCTCGTGTTGCTTCACTTCTTTTGCCTCGTATTTGTTTGACTTCATTCAGCATGCTTTGTAAATTCCTTCCTCAAACATCAGTTTTGGATGAGAGTTAAGAGTGGAGAAGTGGAGAAGTGGACAAGTTCACTCAATAGTTTCATCAAAGTAAATTCAAGAAAATCTAATTTCATTTATTTCTCTATTCATCACTCAAGAACACAAATTCTAGAAAAGAGGAAGAGAACCAATTAATCTATTTCTCAGTCTCTCTAAAAAATGCAAAAAGCTCTCAAGCCGTTCAACACGCTCAAAACCCACAAGAAAGCAATCGGAAGACGAAGATAAGAACAACGTTAAAGAAGAGACAATGAGATGACATTACATTCTAGTGCAACACGACAATGAGTTGAATTTTCAAAAATTTGACAAGGATGAAGAGGAAAATGAGAAGGCAAGGAGGAGAAAAGCCCGGCGAGGACAACGAGAACAAAAAAAAAGACAAGTGTGTGGACACCGATGCATACTATGAGAAAACAAAAAAGGAGGTAAGCCTAACAAGGGAAAATACAAGGCAATAGTAAGATAAGTCCAGGTAATGATAACAACAAAAGAAAAAGTAGAGACAAATACGACGAGATCAACACATCAAAGAAGATGAAGAAAAAATTGTTAAGAATTCTTGCGTGCGGGAATATTTTACTTGTAATTTTAGTTGAAATTATCAATCAAATTAAGTTATTACATTATCATTTATTTTAATTGAATCCCTTTATTTATAAATCAAGATTTATGAAAATTCATCATTACCATAGTCCCCACATGAAATTGAGTTACGTGATGGGCAACTAAGTTCGGACGGGTTACTAAAATATGGTTGATGAATTATATGTTATTGGGTAATTTATATCTAAATCATATAAGTGGAACACTAAAGAAGGTCGATCATTCACTAGGAGATTTCTACACTCGTGATTGCGATCTGGACAGACTTTAGTAGTTGATAAGTTGTTTAAGGATCGTTACAACATACTACTAAATCGCTTATAATGGTCAATGTGAGAGTTGATCTAAATGTTGAAGTCATCGTGAACATTTAGGTTATATCTGGGGTCTCTTTTACTCATTCATTTACGGCTACACAAACGATGGGATGCTTATGTATTGAGAGTCTGAAATATGATATTAGTGAAAAACGATTCACATATTCGGAATACAACCTTCCTGAAAGAAGGTAAATATTCACTCACCTAAGAGTTAATTCTAGAATCGATATTGCGTGCACTTTCATAGTAAGACTGGTGAAAGAAATCTTTCGGTACGGAAGGAATGGGGCTTATGAAATATGAATATAAAGAAAGGTTTAACGAAAAAAAATTGACCTTCTTGATACTTGTTGAACTTGAAATATCTTGATCACGATCTGACTATATCAGTGTACACTCATCATGATGGGTAAATATAAAATTATATTTAGCAGTTGACAAGATGTTCCACGCAATATAAAATTCTATTTAGCAGTTGGCAAGATGTAGTGTGACACTTGTAAAGCAAGGGTGAGACGAAAAATCAAATAGGAGTGCATGTAAGTAATCAGCACAAGAGTGATAACTCAATTCGGTGCAACCACTACTACAAAAATGATCTTTAGAAGCGACGGGTGGCTTTAGAAGTGACTTTTTTTAACCACTAAAAGTGACTAGTCGCTTCTAACCTAAATCTTAAGGGGCTTTCAACCCAATGGAAAAGAACTCACTAGAAAAATATTAGTCAATAGTATAATAATGAATTTATATGAACAACCTTAATATCAATGTCAATCTTACTAGTGTTACAAGTGAATTATAAACCACGAACTCCCCCTGAATTTGAGACACCGCTCAATTTAACTCTTCAAAACTCTCTCGGTGTTTGGTGACCTTGTTTATCAACGAACATAAGCACTTCAATCATGTAAAAAACCCAATCTTCTTCGACAAATTCACTTGAGTGCCAAGAAAGCACGTATGAGAACCCTAAAGATTTAATCGAATGCGTCAAGACTGCTAACGGATAAGCACGCAAATTTTATAGTAGACACGAAATATGAAGTTGTTCTAAGATTTCTTTCTGGCAATCACGCAGATCGACTCGAAAAGTCGTCAGCGATACGATTTGGTATAACATGGTATATTCCCAATTAAAGAGCACATCAGTGCGAAATATGACTTTCACGGAAGCAAGGAAATTACGAGACGTCATCTTTCTAAGCTTGTTACAAAAAAAAACAACCAACACGAACGTAACAAAAAAAAAATATTGTAATAAAGAGAGTCCATTCTTGGATTACAAAGTGAAGTGGCGAACAAAATTAAACAAATTAACAGAAAAAGAGAAATGAGCTTTTTTTCATTTTAGTTAGAGTAGTTAAGCTCCAATTACGAGATCCATAGTTTTCGATTTAGCTTCGACATTGACGGATGAGAACTTTATTACAATGATGAAATTCATTATTGCAATCTCACAAGTTGTAATGAATATTGACCATATGAATTCAGAAATTGAGTATTTGCGTAATTGATAAAAACTATTTATGATAGCATGAATTATTCTTGGATCAAGTAATTAACAAATTATTTATTTACTTATTATTGAATCAAGTAAATAAATAAAATATGTATTTAATCTCTTTTACGAAAAATATGAGAATATATATGGAATCGAAATAAGATATTACTCTTTATTCTCTCTCATAAATATTATTATAATAATAAGAGAAATAGCCTATTCTACTACTCTTTTACCTTTACTTTCTCAAAATCCATCAAAACTCATTTTCATTCTAGTGTAATAAAAAAAAAAGACCATTTAACCTTTAAAAAATAAAAACTTACAAACTTCCCCTCTCATAATTCAACTACCTAAAAAAAAAATAATAATTAGAAATATAAAAAAAAAATTAGAATTACCTAGAGAATTTTTAGAACCGGTTTCTCTTTTTTCTTCAAGAATCCAACACAACTTCTTCTTCAAGAATCCAAAAAACACTCATCTTAAGGAGTCCAAAAGACTTCATGAGTCCAAAAGATACCACCGCCAACGACGCGATCTCCGAAGATGCCATCTCCGTCGATGCCTACAACACCTCTGCTTCATCTCCGACAACACCGTCGCGCCATCTCTGATCTATCTACGTGCAGATAGCTATTAAAGAAGATGTTAGACTCTTCTCGTTATCTTTTAATTTTTTGTTCAAACTTGAGAAATGTGTAACAGAGTCTAGAATGTTGTCTACAAATTTGTAACATAGTCTACAATATTGTCTACAAATTTTTAACAGAGCTACAATGTTGTCTACAAATTTGTAATAGAGTCTACAAACGCGTGAAGACAGTGGTTTCAACGTTAAATCTTATCACAGTGTAAACGTTGTTGTAGACAACATTATAGACACTGTTGTAGACTAAGTTGTAGACGTTGATGCTTAATGTAAACAAACATTGTAGACTAAATTGTAGACGTTTATGCTTAATGTAGAAAACATTGTAGACGTTGTTATAAACTAAGCAAAGTTGTCCCCTAACCATAAGGCAATGGCGACATCCGCAAGCAACGATAACTAATGAAAAATCGTCTTTTTCGTATGACAATCGATTGCGAGGCTCGTATTTAAAAGCCTCGTCTGTCTTCACGCGAAAGTCGGTGCTTTTGTGACATCTCTTGGACAGAAAAGACATGTTCGACAGATTTGAATCCTGGAAGAAGATTCAGAAATTGCTCTAAGGGAACGGTAAAGATAATTTTTTATGCTCAATTTGGTTTTTTGTTTTTTACATTTCACGTGTTTAATGTTTCGATTTGGTTTTATATTTTTTTGGTGGTCTCGTGGTTTTTATGTTTTAGGAGAATGGAGGTAGTGACCTTTTATGTGGATTGACTAACCGATGTGCAAAAGAGCTAAACATGCGATTCCAAATCTTCTAGGAAGAATTAATCGACTACAAATAGAGACCGATGAACTGAGAAAAGTTGTTGAGCAAATGGAGCGTAAGAAACCAAAAAATCTTGACGACTTGAGAAAAAGCAACATAAGTTGGAATATGTCAATTTTTTTATCACTATTTTTTTATGTTCCTTGGTATTTTTATTGTGTTTGTTCTATTTGTAAAACTAAAATGAAGACAATGATTATTAGTGTAAGGATTTATTTTAATCAATATATTATTGTTATTGTTATGCCTATTTATTTAAGTCTGCTCCCTTTAATTTTGTCAACTAGCTTAGAAATGTCATCTATTTTATTCCATGGTCCACAATGTAGATTTCAATGTAGTCTATAATAATCAGAAAAGTCTTAAATGCTATCTACAATTAAAAACATCGTTTACAAAATTGTATACAATATGGTATACAATTAAAATATCGTCTACAAAAAGATCTACAATATGGTCTACAATTAAAACATCGTCTACAAAGGGTCTACAATTAAAATAAACTCTACAAAAAATCTACAATATTGTCTATAATAAACATGAATGTCTACAATGTTGTCTAAACATGAATCTCTACAATGTTGTCTAAACATGAATCTCTACAAAAAAAAAGTCTACAATTTCGGTTTGAGCAAACTGGGAGTAAATAGCAGACGACAATTAAGAAATGAAAATGTTACATAGGAAATAAAAAGGTCTAAACATTGTCTTTCGTATTCATAGATACATAAGATATAAAAAGGTCTAAACATTGTCTTTCGTATTCATAGTTACATAAGAAATAAAAATGTTTCAATTAAAATAAAAGCCTAAACATTAAATTTTCCTCATTTGTTGTTTCTTCCTTGGTTCAGCTCGTTTTATTGTCTCCGAAGTAGGATTAGTATGACTAGCCGGCTTCTTTTTCGTCGTTGTATTGTTTTGCAATATTTACACAAATTTTTTGCTTCTTTAAGTCATAAACCACTAAAAAGAAACACGTGAACGTACAAATTTAACACATATTAAACTTCGCTAAAATGATTCCTAAATTTCAACAAAAAAGTGCTCAACAATGCCAATAATATTTTCATTTTAGAGTTAAAGAAAACTCTTTTTCTAAATTCTAGCATTTCTATCATACAATATCATATAAAAATCTCACTTCTAAGCCTAAATGATTCCAAAATGTATATTTTCTTCTTTTTACCTGGTATACATGCAATTAACAATAAATACAGAAGGATGTGCTTAGCTTTCGCAAAGCTGAGGCAGTAATGTGTGATTTTCTTTCCTCTCCCCTGGATTCATGAAAGTTTTAGGAACAACTACATTAATAAGCTTAAATTTGGATATTTTAAAAAAACTTGGCTATGCAAAAGAATAAAACACCAGCAAAATAATGAACAAAGAATATCCAAAGTTAAGTGTTGACATGAGAGATGCATGAAGCCTTTTCAGACTCATTATTTGTGTATTTTACGGTCTTCGTGGTCACCTTCAGGAGCGTAACCGAACTTCTCAAACCACCCGATTTTGTTGTTGCCGAGCCTTGCAAATTCAAACATACAAAAAAAAAAGAGAAGCCAACACACAAACAAACACACGCAAATAACGAGTTTGAAAAGAAACAGGGGAAACCAAAATTGTTACTACTGGCGAAACCCAAAACTAAAAACCAAAAAAAAAAAAAAATCCTTACTGCCGGCGAAACCCAAAACCAAAAACTTAAAGAGTTAAAATTCTTACTATCGACGAAAGAGATAGCGAAATCCTTTACCAACCAGAAAACAAATGGATATATACATACAACACCACAAAAAAACCTGAGAACTAATTAAACCCTAAAATAAACCTCAAAATTGCGAGAGTATACCTCACCAAATGGCCGTTGATCGAGTGACAGAGAGACGGAGAGAGACAACGACACAGAGAGACAGAGAGTGGGTTAGTCGGAGTACGCCTGGAATCGGGGAGATGGATAGTGGAAGCGGGGAGATGAAGAGTGGAGAGAGAGAGAGAGTTTAGGGTTAAAAGAGAGAGATTGAAGAAGGAGAGGGAGAGCGACAGAGGTAAGTTATTTTTTTGTCTTTATTTTTATTTAATTATTTGAAGGTGTAACCGGTAACAAAAAACTCAAATATAAAGAGGATTAAAATTAAAGAGAAACTGTTTTTAAGGGCATTTGGTTTTTTACACTAGTATTTTGAGAAAAATCTATTTTTAGTGGATTATATACAAGTGAACTAATAAATGTGATAGATTGGACAAATTTTCTAATAATAATTAAATTGGAGATATAAATAATAGATATCAGAAGATAAGATCCAATAATTAAGATTAAAAACACCAATGTGAATGAAAATAATTATAAAAGAATATATAATAGGAGACATTAAGTTATGAGAAATAGCCCAAATTACCAACATTTTATATTGGTTTTCTCATAATCCACAAAAACATAATTTATTCCCAAAATACAAGTGATTTTCACTTGAAAAGACCAAATACCCTTTACAAAAATAAAACTAACATAAATGTCCTACACTACACTACCAGCTAAAAAAATAAAATAAAAAAAATTAAATTTTGTATGGATAAACAGATTTTAGTTTTTTACTTTAAATTTTTTTAAATAAATAAATAGTAACCGATTAATATGAATATGGACTAAAATGTAAAAAAAATTATTGTAAGGGTATTTTGATCTTTTGTACTGATATTTTGGGAAAAAATTAATTTTAGTGCATTTTGAAAAAATCAATTATAAAAGATGGTACTTTAGGCAATTTCACTTACGTTATCTCACTCCACTACTAAGTAACTAAACTTACACTTTCTAATTAGAATATTTTGGCCACCTCTTGTGGTGTAGCTATTTTCGTTATACTTTCTCCTTTGTATTTTGTTATTCATTCCTTATAAACATGATATGATATGAGTTTATATCAGAATCGAGTGAGATCATGGGAGCTTCCCACACATCTACCACTATATGTTGCATCTGACTGTCTTCCTTTCGTATAATTTTATACAGCATGTCACATTTGAAAGTCAATCACCCGTATATATATAGATGCAACTATGGGTACGATAGTCGGATCTAAATTTTTGAGACTTTCATATCAGATATAAATTTTTGAGTGCGACGATGTCGCATTTACAATCAAATATGATAGTATTATCATATGCGACTTTTAGACTATCAAATGAGACAACTGTCGAGTCTGAAAGCTATATTACTCCTAATGACTAAGGTATATCTCTAAGATCCAGAAGATCCAAAAATTCATAGTCATCCCAAAAAATCAATAGTTGAGCCTCATATGTAAATCTTCTATTATCCCATATCTTTCTATTGCCTGCTTTCCCATATTTACATTTATGCGCTTTATAATTTATCCGAATATTAAGAATTGGCAATATTAATTTTGAGTTTTAAACATTAATTTCGTTTGAAAATTCAAATTAGTTTCCGGTTTTAAAAGTTCGAGGTTATTTGGCTTGGATATTGTTTCCTAGATTAGTGGGTTGACTTTATTCTTAATTATTAGGTTATTAATTCAAGATAACTTATTAATTATAAATTATTTGCATCCTTAATTTCGATAAGATCATTTATCCATCAATTAGTGATTATTTTCCGATTTGGAAATGATTTTTAATCAGTAAAAAATTTGTTTCCATCCATTCATACGATTTATATTCTCCATTTACAGTGTAAATTGAATTTTACGCTGATTATGTTTATTGATTTATATTCAATTTACAGTGAAATAGAATTGTATCAACGTAAATTGAGTTACGTTTAACAACGTAAATTGAGTTACGTTTAACAACGTAAATTGAATTTTACATTGAGTATAATATTAATTTCGTTCGAAAATTCAAATTTGTTTCCGAAAATTAAAAATTGGCGGTTTATAGGGCTTGAATACTGTTTCCTAGATTAGTGGGTTGACTTTTGATTAAATATTAGCCTATTAATTAAATATAACTTATTAATTACATATTATTTCCATGTTTAATTTCTAATAGATTTAATATCTATCAGTTATTTTAATATGTCGAATATTTGTTCTCGAGCTGTTCGTACGATTTTATTCTCTCGTTAATTGAATTTCCATTTACAGTGTAAATTAAATTTTACACTGATAATTTTTGTTAATTGATATCCAATTTACACTGAAATATAATTGTACTAACGTAAATTGAGTTTTGTTTTACAACGTAAATTGAATTTTACACTAATAAAAAAACACGATTTTGATTTAAAACATAAACAAGAAGAAGAAGAATAGCGTAATTGATTATTAATGATCACCGCGACAATCTTCTCCACGATGTAAACTTTACATCTCGCCGACACCTTTCTCAGTTTCTTTTTCTCATATCCCCATAAACACGTGAACACAAAACCTAGACCCATTAACACGAAACGCAGAAACCAGGAGCGGAGATGAAGATCTTGTGTTCCTCCTTTGTCGGACTTCGTCATCTTCCTCTCATGCGTCCGACGAGATGTCTTACATTCCTCGTGCATCGGTTTTAGATGTTCATCGTCTATTTTCAATATTGGAAAGAAAAAAAACAAAAAATAGATTCAAAACTTACGTGTAATTGGTTGTCAATTTTTTCAGTTTCCCGGGAATTTTTTTTTACAGCTTTTGCTGCGGTGAGTATTGAAGAATTTGAATCGTCGAAAAAATATGGACGATTTCTTCGAGTTTTTACACAGAATTGGGGGAAATATTTGTTTATCTCTCTCAATTTATTGAATGGATTTAATTTAAATCGCGGTTTTGAAGCTGACGTGTAATCGAGTAAACTGAATTTAATTTCTGATTTTGTATTTTAATATTCGTTTGGGCGGGAGAATGTTTTTGGGCTTTTTGGGAATGGAATTTTGGTCGAAATGATTTACTGGACTTTTACCAAAGTTTTACACAGCGTTGGACAAATTGAGATTAGGATCCCTATATAGAGCTATATTATACAATTACCCAAAATAAAATTTATGACTTTTAGAAGAGACAAGTCACTTCTAATATTCTGAAGGAAAATATTAGAAGCGACTTGTCGCTTCTACCCTCCAAAAATCTTTGGTTCGCTTTTTTTCGCCAATTTTTTTTGTATTTTGACTTTTATTATTTCTCAAATATTTGGCTCGAACTTTTGTCCGCCAAAATTTTGCTAGTATATATTTTTTGAAATTAAAAGCGACTATTAGCCTCTAATGTCCAAAATATTTGGCTCGAACCTTTGTCTGCCAAAATTTTGCTAGTATATGTTTTTTGACATTAGAAAAGAATGTCCAAAATATATGAACCGGACCTTTGTCTTTCAAAATTTCACCTTCAGTTACATTAGAAGCGACATTTGTCGTTTCTAATGTCCCGACTTACCAAAATAAAGTCGTTGATTATGAAATACATTATAAGTAACTAGTCGTTTCTAAAATATGGCGGGTAAACGTTAAAAGCGATTAGTCATTTCTAATGCCACTTTTAATGTTTACCCACCATATTTTCAAAAGCTTTTTATATGTTTTTTTTACTCTTAGAAAGTACTTTAGGTGGGACTAGTCGCTTATAAATATTTAGATTCTAATATATATAAGTAACTTACTTTTACCAGCGAATTACTAGAAGCGATTTTGTCGCTTATGATGTCACTTCTAAAAATAAATTAAAAGTTACATTTTGACATTTAAAAACGATTTTTTTTGTCACGGTAAACGAACTATTAAAAGCGATTTTGTCGCTTCTAATGTCGTTTCTAAAAATAAATTAGAAAAAATAAATTAGAAGGTCCATTCTGACATTTAAAAGCGATTTTTTTTTGTCATAGTAAAGAGAGAAATAGTTACCAAATCAATTCCTTATTTCTTTTTCTCTCGAAGCAATAAAAGACACTCGAATACTCAATTTAGAGAGGCCATACACTCTCAAATTGATTCCTCACCCCCGCCCTCATAATCAAAAGAAGCTTTCGCTCGCAACAAAAGGAGAAATGATCTTTCACTCATATATCATTTTAAAAGATGTTCAAGGATTTTAGGAAACTATTTTAATGTTTTTAATTCAATTAGAGAAACATTTGATCATATATCACGATTTGTATTATGTGTTGTTTAGATATTTAGTTTTTTAGGAAAATGAAAATAAAAAGAATTATAATGTGGAATAACGTAAAACCAAATCAGATGTGGAATTTTGTATTTCCTGCAGAATGGGATAATAAAAAATGAAACACATCTAAATTTCTACACATGAGGGGCTCTTTTTTCATTCGCCTTTTAACCATTTAAATGTTCAAACGCAGTTGATGATTTAGATTTTCATATACATTTTGTTTCAGAAAGTCACTTTCCTTCAAAATTTTATGTTCTGTCATAGAATTAGAGCTTCAAACATAACCTTAATATTTTATAATTGATTATTGTTGATCCATAAGTGTTTAAAATGTTGATAATCTTTAAAGGGCCGTGATAATTTATGACGCAAAGGATACTAATAGTACGGATTTGAGCAATAAAGATCTTGATTTGAAAATTCATCTATTTTTGTCGTGGTGTAGTTTGTTCTGATCAATATAAAAATACAAACGACATCTGAGTTTTTGACATAGAGTTTTATAAACAGTGCTCAAACCACAGCCCCGCGTCCAAAACTTTCCACTTCACCAGGAAGGGGAAAAAAATTAAGCAGCTTTGTAAAAACAACACTAAGACACGAAAATGGCAAAAACAAATCACTCGCTTGTAAGAAGAAGGAATACCTTCTTCTTGAGAACATTTTTTTCAAGCTCACAGTAACCCTGCTTGCTTCAGCGCGGTCTCAAAGTCTTCTTCAGTGTTTTTTACCTGGTCAAAAAGGAAAAAATATCAGAGACCAGAATATACAAATCCCGTAACATAATTTCCATTTATAAATTATATACCTCAGTCGATGGGCTCTGAAAGTAGAGTTCTATCTTTCTCATGGTAGTTTCATCTCTGGAACCACAAACAAAATTGAAGACCGCCCCTGAAAAACATAACACAAAGTTTCCATAGTTAGAAACTTCTTAACAACAGAAAAGAGAAATAAAAAATAAACAGAAATTAGTGATACTGATTATAGGACTTACCCTTCCTCCCAAATCGGCCAGCCCTACCGATTCTGTGCAAATAAACTTCATAATCTGGTTCTCCGGTTTCGTACTTCACCGGCAAGTCATAGTTGATGACCAAATTTATCTTTAAGTTAAGGAGGAAAAGGCTGTGAGATTGTAATCGACCTAGTATGACTAAAGAAGAGATTAGTGTGTTAAGCACGGACGAACCTGTTGCTGGTCAAAGCCACGAGCAAGAAGGTCTGTTGAAATGAGGACCTGAGTGAGCCCATCTCTGAATTCTTTGACGATCTTGTCCCGTTCCTCCGGCGAACTAGCACCTTGAATTGTGGTGACAGCGTAACCGTCGTCAACAAGTTGCTTATGCAACATCGTCGCGCTGTTTCTCGTTCGGACAAAGATGATCCTTTGTCCGATGTTTTCGCCGAGGTCGAAGATTCTTTCCTTTATTATCCGGACCTTGGTCTGCTCGTCGGGGCAGTTTACCTTGTACTGCTTCACCGACGCCAAAGACAGATCTTCCTTCTTCACGTACAGCTCGTTGTATTGTTTCACGATCCTCGATACGAAGGCCTTCACCGTTTCATTAAACGTTGCCGAAAACAACAGAACCTGAGAGATAGATGGGTTTAGAGAATATCAGCACAATAACGCCCTGAGTTATACATCGAACAGTAAACTAAAATATGACGAAATATACCTGACAGTGAGGGCTGAGTCTTTCAATGTCTTTCTTTATTCTCAATGAATCGTCCTTGAAACCATCCTGAGAACATGTTTGTAGGTAAGGTATACATATTGTGCACATGCTATATCTTACACTTTTTTAACCGCTAAAGAAACATAAAGTCAGTGAATTTACCTCAGCAAGCATGTGATCTGCTTCATCGAAAACGAGAATCTTGACACTTGTGACGCCAAGCTTCTTCGCAGTCATCCATTTCTTTATTGTTCCGGGAGTGCCAATCACAACTTGAGCAGAAATCGGTGCACGTTTGCTGATGGGCAAGCTGTCCCTGCTGTCTATTCCAACGGGAACAGCGATTTCAGATTTTATCCCTGTGTATCTGCCCATTTTTCTAAGAACTTCCAAATTCTGCAAACATCAAAAATAATATCGCCAAAACACAGGTTTTGAGTCTAAGAATCTACGAGAAGAACATGAGTTCACAACAATGTTCAAAACTTCTATTTATAAACTCAATTTTGTGCGTCATAAGTCCTCTGTTTTAATTTTGAACATAGTTTCCTATTTATCATTAACCCATAAGCAGTTCAGCCATTGTACCTATTTTTGTATCCTTCACCAGAGAAGAACCATAGTTCTTACTGAATATAAGTTAGCTGTATGAATTATGAATAACCTAAGCTATAAGCATGTATTACAAAAGTGATCAGAAAATAAACACATAATTCTACTCGCTTCAACGTATCGAAAGAACAATAACAATAGACAAGGTAAAAAGGTATAACTTTTGTAGATACACATGTACGGGTCACCAATTTCTATAACAATACATTTTCAATAAGAAACCAGGTATTTTTAAAAAAATTGCTCCGCTCTTCACAGGAAACAGAGCGATTCAGCCATAGAAACTGCAGGTCCAAAAGCGATAAAAAAAACACACATGATTCTACTAACTTCAACATATCGACAGAAACAATAATATTAAACAAGGTAAGCAGGTATAATTTTCGTAGATACAGATGTACGGGTCACCAATTACTATAACAATACACTTTTAATAGCAATCCAGGGATTCAAAATAATTTGTTCCGTTCTTCATAGGAAACAGAGTTAACCTTTCTATTGGAGTTCCAACAACGCCCCCATATAAGCAAATAACCCAACTTTCGCATCAAACACGACAAGAAAAACTCACATAAATTCTAGTTTCCTCTATATGTTAGTTTTCATCTTAAGTTTTTCCAATTCAATGAAAGGTTGAGCGAGATATTGTATATAAAAGCTCGTACAAGTTCATCTATTTATTGAGAGACTTGAAACCCAAATTCAATAAACAAGTAGCAAGAAAAACAACTAATGAATTTCATCCTTAAAAATGTGGAATCTGAATGAAATAAACACATTCCATACTGAAACATTTCTTGAAGATTTGCATCGCCATTACAAGTATTTAAATAATGAAACCAAACTAAAAAATTCATGTACAAATAAACACATTCTATACCAAAAAAATTATTTGAGGATTTGCAACGCCATTTCAACTATTCATATAATGAATTTAATTTCGACCATTTCAATTCTCAACCCCAGACAAAAAAGTGGAAGAAAAGAAGCTCACCTGCAAAGCCAACTCCCTGGTGGGACAAATGCAAATAGCTTGAGGGGCTTCGAGACGAGGATCGATCCGAGACAACATACCAAGAACAAAACATGTTGTCTTTCCGGATCCATTGTGAGCCTGAGCTATCAAATCCTTGTACGGAGGTGTCAGAATCATCGGCAAGCTGATAGCCTGAATCTTACTCGGCTTTTGAAACTTCATTTCCACGTACAAACCCTTCAAAAGCTCTGCTGACAAGTTCAAGTCTTCAAAATGTTTCGCCGAATTGTACGGAGTTTCCGCGGACGTAACCTGAGAAGTTTCGGCGAATTAAAAACCCCTAAATCTCATGTCTCACCCTAAACCTAAAATTTCCAACTTTAAAACAGTTCAAATTACCGCTTTAATGTTTGAATCTTCCGGCTCATCGAGGAATTCGTCAGGTTTCTTTTGGCCGCTGATTGCCAAAGACTCAACGGACTTTTCGAGCCCCGAACTCGATCCTCCGACGGTCTCTGGCGCCGGATCATCCTCCATATCGCCCCAGAGCTCTTTCTTTACCACCGGCGCCGGCGCCGGAGCTTCCTCAGAAACCGGTGGCGTGGTCGTCGTGCTTTCAGCTGTGGCTGTAGCCGTGGCCTCTGCGTCAGCCATGGATGACGAATGAAGTGATCTGTAACTTCAGACACAAACAGCAATCAGACCTAAATCGCAAACACAGATAATGACAGTCAGATAGATTGGAATTGGCGTAGTCGGACCAGAGAATTCGGAAAAAAGGCTTACAGGAAAGCGATGGAGTTTCGAAGGCGGCGAGTTGGGCGAGCGAGTCAGAACAGTGAGGAATCGGAACGATCGAGAAATGTAAGAGAAGTAGGAGAACCCTTTTCGTTACTTAGCGAGAATAAACAAGAAGAAAAAAGTCGGTTGATTAGCTTAAACTAAATGTCATTCGCCCATAAAAATGTCGTACATGGATGATATTTGGGGACACACTTAATATTTTAAATATGATAATATTGTTATTAAAAAAATTGTTGTTTATTGCTAATTTTTCTAACGAAGGGCTTAAATGACTCTTCGTGTTTATATTATACCAATACCATAACTAGTATTTGCACATAATTTTAATATAAAAAATAGTATTGGTTTATTTTATATATAAAAATTTGATCAATGCGAATAATAAAACTTCAAATCTAGAGATAAGTAAATTTCTTAAATTAATTTAGAATTTGATGATGGAGAAAATTATTCTTCCTTATTAAATAATTGCATTTATATATTTTCCTCGTTTTTTAAAAATTCATTTTCTACACTAAAAACATAATAAAATCTTATTGTTACACTTGTTAGCTAGAAAATATTCAAAGTTAATTTTTTTACAAACGTTTGTACGAAAATATTTTTTTCTTATATTAGATTAAACCTGGACTATCGGACCGGACGGACTTTCCGGTCCGGTCTGTTATAATAATAAAATAAATTAATTTAAAGGGTTTTTGAGGTTTGTTTTGAGGGATTAAATTGTAAGACTTTTTGTTAAAAATGTTAATTGTAAACATTCAAAATTTTTTCTTATAACATATAACTAATAAGTTAAAAACGAGAAGACAAATTATAAAATGTAGATAACTTGATTTTAAAAATAGAGCTCCTTAAAAACCTCACCGACCCCTGAAAAGGTGCGACGATAAGGAAAAAGATTACCTCTTGCATCGATTAAACTTGAAAATGTATCCCGAACAAGGGTCGGGAAATCCCTTTAGTGTATTACAACTAAATCAAACTAATCGTACATGTGCAATGTAGAAAAATCAAAATCAAAATCGTCTAGAATGTCAAAAAAGTGGAATGTTTCTTGGGCTCGACTATTGTGTAGAAGCCAATCCTTTCCACAAGTGAGTCTCTGGTTTCAAACTGCATCTTCGCTCGTCGATAATGCGCCCCGCACTACTAACGTCGCCTCTGATGACACCGTTGAGACCGGGATTGTTAAGATATCTTGAGCCATTGTGGAGAAGATGGGAAACCTCCTAGGGTTTTGTCTTCACCAGTGAAGTAGGTAAAGGCGCTCGTCATCATTCCTCACTCAATCGTTGCAATCGTACTCTAGGATCTCGAGATGAGTATGAGGGTGGTCTTGGCTTCCTCTTGGCGTACTTCCTCCAGCTTCTTGTTGAGGAGAAGGGCTACACTCGAGAGCGTTGGTGAAGACGTTTGCATATTGATGTCTCCTTGCATATTGCGACTGTTGACTTGGGGGAGTCCGATAATGCGGAAGAAGTTTCGCCTTGTACACCCTGAAAAGAGAATAAAAAGACTCTACGATCCTTGGAAGATCAAGTGATACATAATCTTGCGTGCCGGAAAAACGTAATCTAAGAAATTTTAAAAAAAATTTAAGTTCACCAATTTTTGTTCGAACATCTAGGATGGCTCCAAAATCAAAGAGTCATGGGACCTTTCCAGCACCCCAATACTTAAGAAATTTACTTTCCATATCTTTAATACAAGTGCTGAAAATGGGATCTTCCCAATATTTTTCAAAATGTTTAGCTAAAGCAGTCATAGTATGAATACCTAATTGAGAAGTCGGAGAATAAAAAAACAGAAAGTTAACAAGTTTCTTTATAAAAAGAAATCAAGAAAAGACACAAATGATTTGGCCATGCTAATATCAGAAGGTGTTAAAGATCCTTCCCCGAGTTCGGTGTTTATGTAGACTACAGATACATCTATATAACGTGGTGATAAAAAATTGTTTAACATTAAATAGGTTGAGTTCCACCTAATCTTGTTATCTAAATGAAATGTTTGTTCAATAAGTTATGTCTAAATCGATTTTTAAGTTCATCAACCCTAGTGGTTGAACTGTTTATCCAACTAATAAAACATCGTATTTTATGGATTACGAGTTTGTAGTTAGTTGCGCCTGCTTGTACTATTAGGTTGATTATGTGTGTATTACAACGTTGATGTAAAACTGATTCATCTTCTAAACGTGTTTTTAGGTCCCTAATCATGGCGCTGTTACTAGTTGTGTTATCTAAAGTTATAGAAATTATTATATTCTTTAAACTCAATTCTTCTATAACACTCATCATTATTTTTAAAATGTTTTGGCTAGTGTGATTTCCTTCTATCCTAAGAAATGCGATTATACGTTTGTTTAAATTCCAATCGTCGTCTATGTTATGTACCACTACGGACATGTAATCAATTTTACCTTGACCGGACAAAATATCGGAAGTTAAAGCTACGCTAAATTTTCCGAAGCAATTACAGTTTTTAATATTTGTTTTTCTTATAGAAACCATTTCAAAATATCATACCGTAACACCTTTTTAGACATTATTTGAACACCCGGAATTAAATAACTCAAAAACCTAACAAAACCCTTTGATTCAATATGACTAAATTATTGATCGGTTGAAACAAAATATTCTACTAAACTAGTTCGAAATGCTTCGGGATCGAGGTGACGTACGATGTTGGATGAGCCTGCGGTTTGATTTCCCGGGCAACTCTTTTGGTGGTTCGTAAGCAGAGTCGTCCCGCACCGTTGGTTGTGAGCGCTCACGAGCTTTCCGCAAGCATTGCATTGCCCGTGTCGTTCGCCGTTGTAGTTTACCTTCGTGAAGAAGTTCCACATCGGCGATCGGTGCTTCCTTTTTTATTGACGTGGTTCGGCGTCGGGAACATGGTGTTGTTGTGGTTGTTGTTGATGCTCGTATTGTTGTTGTTGGTGTTGGCGAGCCCGTTGATGTTATAGTTGTTGAGTGGCTTCCCGTTGTTCACGTTGTCGGGGTCAAGGAATGGTATTGCGAACATTCTCATCCACTTCATTGTCCGGTTCTTCGGTTTTGTCGTCGTCTTCTAGTTGTTGGTGAAGTTTCTCATGTTATTTTTCGATGCGTTGCGAAAATTCTTAATAAAAGTCGTATGGATCGGGTTGTTGAACTTGAGCCAAATTAGAAGCGACTTTTTGGCCTTTAGAAGCGACTTTTGTCGCTTCTAAAGGCCTTTTTTCTCCTAGTGAATTTCGAGGTAATAACGTGGTTTTGTGTTTGGGATGTGGATTTCAAAATTGGCGATATAGGGACAAATGTAATTTGGGTCGTAACTATATTCCGTATCGTCGTTAATTTGAGAACAATGCAACCAATTTGCTTCAAATTGGTACACAGGATTAGATTGAGCACGACCGGCCCTACGTCCTCGGCTTCGGCCTCCTGACCTCGGTTTTGGGATGAGGAACCCATTGGGAGATGATGATTTTTGAAATAAAAGAACGAGTTTGAAACTAAAACCGAGCTTGCAATTAAAATGAGCTTGAGAAATTTGAGAGAAGTAAAAACAATAGGGAGAAGTTGAGAGAATTATGAGATATTTGTGTGAAGAAAATGAAATGGGGGAGGGGAGTTCATATATTAACGGTTTTTGGGGTTATAAATATATATATATATATATATATATATATATATATATATATATATTTATATTGTAGTTGTTGGGGGAGGTAACGGTAATAAACGGTTATTTTTTTAGCCGATGGGGGAGATAACGGTGATAAACATCACATTTAAAAAAAAAAAAAAATTTAGCGGACCTGACCGGACCAATCGGTCCGATAAAAATTGGTAACGGACCGGTTCGGTCCGGTCCGTTACCCCTAACGGACCAATGGGGTCCGTTAATCCAAAATAATTACAGTTTTACCAGCAACAACACACTTAATCGGTAAAAAACTTTATAAATGGCATGAAATACATAAACACGACATCGCTTACAAAAAAAAATTGGTAAATCGGTTTATCTAATTTAACATAGTTGAAATCAGGACATTGCTGAAGAACAACGATAATATTTTGTTTAACGATTCAGAAACCAAAAAATTTCATTAAAAAACAACATGTAAACATTTATTTTTGAGGTTTTCATGATTTCAACCGGTAAAACTATTTTAATCATTTTTTCCGCTCTAAACATTTCCGCCGTCCCTTCAATATGATGCTATGATAAACCAGATGTTTTTAGAGTTTTCTGAATTTTTTTGGGAGAATTGTTGTGAGAGACTTCAGGAGAGAGGGAGTCTCGATGAAACAAATGGAAACTGGATCATCGGGGTTAATGCATATGATATTTACTTGCCTCGTTTATCATTGATTAATTGATGTGCATCAATTACTGCACACACAACAACCAATTTTTTATTTTTTAAATCAAATTAATGACATGGCATGAAAATGGGCGGGATAAATTTTGGGTAAAACCGTTCAAAAAATTTCGTTAAACTAAATAATGGCCATTAATCAAGGATATGTTAATAGGCTTTACTATCTGAACTCTTTCTTTAATGAGAAATTTCATTAATTGGACTTAATAACCACTTAAATATCAGAATTAAACCTCTTATGTATACCTCTATCTCAAATTAGACTTTTTACCCATTTTCGGACAAAAATACCTTCCAAGGATTTCTTTCCTTCATTTAAAAAAACGATAAAATAAGATGAAATAAAGGTATGCGATGGTATAAAAATTTAATAAACAAATAAACAATGATGAAAAAAGATGAAATGAGATGGAAGCTGAAGAAAAAAAAACGATGAAATGTGATTAAATAAGATGAATCACGAAAATTAAAACGATGAAAAAGATGGATGAGTTAAAAACGATGAAATACGATGAAAATAGATGGAAAACGAAAAACGATGGAGAAACGTCTTGTTTTAATCTATTTTCATGGTATTTTATCGTATATTATCATTTTTCATCGTTTTTAGTTCATACATCGCGTTTCATCTTATTCCATCGCTTTTCTTTTCATGTTCCATTTTATTTCATCGCATTTCATCGTTTTTTTCTTCAGCTTCCATCTTATTTCATCTCAATTCATCTTTTTCTCATCATTTTTAATTTTTTTATTAAAATTTTATACCATCGGATACCATCTTATTTTATCATTTTTTAAATATGAAAAAATAAAAAAGAGAATGAGATTTAATGGATTTGGAGGGTATGTTTGTCCAAAAATGGTTAAAAGTCTAATTTGAGATAGAGTTATACATGAATATTTTAGGAAATTTCTAATTTAATACTTATTTCGCAATACCTAGGAAATCGGCAAAAATAGTAATAATTGCACTAGATGCAATAAAATGAAAGGAAAAAAAAGGTAATGCAATAGAAACCAATGAAACAGGCCATGGATAGTGAAAACGAGAAAGGAAATAGTAAATGCTCTAAAGGAAATTTACAGATTCCAAACAAAACACCGATTTTGTGAAAAAGAAACGCAATCTTGGTTCGCTGATCACATCACAATATCCAAGACCCAAACAATACCAAAAAAAAATTGGTACCCTAGCCCTAACCCTAGAATCACCATTTACAACGCAATCCAGTTAGCTAGTACTTCCACGCCTTCAAAACTCTGCCGATCTCAAAGGAAAGGAAAGCATCGGAGACAGCGTATCTGACCTGACGGAACGAGAGAGTCTCGTTATCCCAATCGCTGATCCTCACCCATTTCGGCTTCCTGACCTCCATTTCGAGCACTCTCCGAGCAAGTCCTTTCAGTCCGGCGGACGTCAGGCTCGAATCTCCGTACTCATCCGCCGCCACGAGAGCGAGATCCACGGCGTTCGAGACGATCAGACCGTGGTGGCGGCGGAGCTTCTCGATATCTTCGGGGATTCCGACGCCGGCAAAGGTGTATCTGGAGAGGAAGCGGCGGAGTTCGCCGGGGAAGAAGCGAGCGTGGAGGAGCTGGAAGACGAGGCATCGCCGGCCGACGGCGAGCTGAAGGAGCGCCGCCGGATTCTCGTTTCTGGAGAAGGAAGGACGCCATTCGACGTCGAGACCGACGACGAGGCGGTTGAGTCGGAATCGGTGAACGTATTCTACTTCAGCGATCCAATCTTCCACTTCGGACGGGGAATTCGTCACGACGGTGTCGATCGTGTCGAAACCGACCTCGATTTGGTAGTATGACGTCATATTCCGGGGGTAAGGAAGGACTGAGCTCTGTGTGAAAGACTGAGCGTGAGAATGGAGGGAAGGATTGTGTGAGCACTCAGACGTGAAATGTAGACATTTATACAGAAAGGAAGAGAAGCGTACGATACAAAATAGAAAGAGAAAAGCTGTTATATAAGCGTTAAAATTCGCGCAAAAACGCGCGTGGATACGCGCCTGCTAGTCTGGAATTAAATGTCTAATAAAATCTAAAAGTTGGAGCGAAGAGTCTCAAATTTTTAATAAATGTGCACTTATTGTTACTCTCAAAATATTGACGTCGAGTTAATATATATTTTTTAGGTTACGTCAAGACTCAATTCTTTTTTTTTTTTTTTGAAGGCACGTCAAGACTCAAGTTAATTATTAAATATATATTTATATATTTTATTTATTTAATTAATTCAATAAAAATATAAATATCAATAGTTTATAAGATAAAGTTGTTAATTTCAATTAATTATTTAGCTAAAATATTTATTTGAGAAATATAATTTGGAAATTTAATTTAGGCGCTGATCAATACTAATAAAGTAGAAAGTCCTTACGGTCCTTACTCCTCGTAATTTGGTCCTAACACATAATTTACATGGAAAATGTAGTTATGCATTTTTTTTAGGAAGAAGTTATGCATTTTTATAGCTGCCAACAGTGCATTGCTGTAATGTTCTGACAGTCTCTGAAAGTTCATGTAATTGACTATATAACGTGAAGGTGGTAGCATTAATCCAATGCAGACAGAAGAGGTGAAAAAGAAGAGTTTTCTTTTGATAGGTGAAAAAGAAGAGTTAAGCGCATAGAGAGAATGTCAGAGCGATGTATTGTTTATTTATTTATTACCTCCAGAAAATCTGAAAATGATAAAATGATTTATGCCCTAGGTCTTCATTTTTCACGGGAAAGATTACATGTCACATCTCAGTTTCTGTACATAGAAATTATACTATTCCTCCTAAGTTCAAGTTTCAACTTATCTCACAATTTTTAAGATTTAACATGACTTAAATATTTTCGATTTCTCTTGTAGTTAAGCTTTTTTGAGAGAGCGAAGCCATTAAAAAATATTAATATAAATAGTAGGACAGAAAATTGAGTATGTAATATTTTTTGAAAGACAAGCTTTCGTCGTGGTGGAATTTAACTCACAACGTCCCACTTAAAAATAATGTATTATTATCGCTAATTTATTTTTTTAATTAATATTGTTAAGTTTGTAATTTATGTAAGTTATTGCGTTTTACGAAGTAGAAAGAAATATCAAAATGACTAACGATTGAGAAATCTCACATTTTAAAGTCAACAAAATGTTGAAAGTAGATTAATTATTTCACAAGGATTTAAAAATAAATTTTTACTTTTTATTAATAAAGAATATGTTTTATAACTGCTATAGAACATATCAACAATAATCACTTGACGAATAGTTTTGTACGTCAAAAACATTAAGTTGATACAGCAGGATCCAGATCGAACTGTTTTTGCATAAGATAAGTTCAAATACAATAAATATGAAGTAAAATAAATGGTTAATTACATGTATTCCCCTTAACTCTTGCCCATGTTTACCTTAAAAAAAAAAAAACTCTTGCCCATGTAATAATCCAACTTCCAAAAGCATATAAATACCATGCATGCCTTATAATTTTGCATTTGCTTAAATATACTCCAATAGTTAATATATTTCGCGACTTAGTCAAGCTTGTTTAGTGAGTAAGAACCTTGAGATATCATGAACTTCTTATTATACAACTTAAGACTATGTAGACAATACTTTATACGATTCTTCTTCGTCCAAATTTTGGAAGTTTCCTTGATGCTTAGTGAGTAAGAACCTTTCTTATTTCCTTTGATTGGGGATGATATTTGTCGAACTGATTGGCAATTCACGTCCTCGGCACTCAATTTGATTGATTCTATTTGGGTGGGCGTCGATATCCTTGCACTGATCACCCTAGTTTCTATCATATGTGTCGTCGACATCCTTGCCCGACTTTTGGCAAGGACAACCCTCCTCGGGAGTGACAATTGCGGTATGTAGTGTGACACACTTCGACTTTGATTTTCTCTTCTAACACCTTCTTTTTCCTCTCTAACTACGCTAGAGGCTCTTGCATTTGTCAATACGCTTTTAGAAGATCCGGTTATGGAAGCATCTTTACGATTTCTACAATAGTCAAGAGAAGAGTCCTTGTGATGCTCAATTTCCTTATGCTCATCACTTCGAGGATCGCGTTCCGCTTCAAACCTCGGCAGCGACAACAAACTCGCATAGAATGTTAAAGTTGAACCTTCTCTTTTTAGCACAAAAATATTGATGTTTGAAGATAAATACAGTAATTGTTTCGATAATTATACAACAAAATATCAATTATATTAGATAGTATGTTAAATTCAAATATTGAGTTGGTCATTAGTAGACAAATCTCAATACAATAAACAACTATTAGTTGAAATTCTATTAGAATAGAAAATATCAATGAAAAATTGTCCAGCATGAATTGTTTTTCTCTTTTCTCTTTGATCGATATTCGAAATTTAACTTATATTTTGGATCGTTTTTCATATTTTTTTTTATACCTCTAACATATTTTACTCGGCGTTTCGTGACTTTTCAGTGTAATCAAAATTTCGACCATAGTGATCAATTGACAATAACTTTGCAAATTTATATTACAAAATTGATTAAAACCTCATGCCATTTGCTACTCAGGATAAATTCAATCAAGAATTCCAGTCCAGAAGCAAGCCTGAGATTGGATCATAGTTACCAGTGACTGTTAGTGAGTCAATGCAATTAAATGAATAAAAAAATGCCAGAAGAAAAAACAAGATTAACAGCAAAGTATCAAAACAAGCTTACCGAACAAGACTACAAGAGTGGTCGATTTGGTTTCTTTTCGAACACTCCTTTTAAAATTCAGAAAAAAATAGAGAATAAAGAAAGTAAGAAGGATTATTTAGAGACCCAAATCTAGAAATTAGGTTTTAGCCAGAAACTGAGCGAGTGAGTGAGCGAGTCAACTCAGTCAGTCTCCAGAAATCAATCTCTCAGCAATGGTTAATAAGAGTGATCAATTCAATTTATCGTCAAACATTTCTTTCAAAATTCAGAAATAATAAATAAAAATTGGCTGTCTGTTCCTTCATAAAAGAAGGACCCAAAATCAACAAATTAGGTTAAAAACAGAAACAGAGCAAGCGAGGGAGTTAACCCAGTCGCTCCCCATAAATCAACCGCTCAGCAATGGCATACGAAGCGTAAGCGTCGAGGGAAGCGTACCGGACCTGTTCGAGGCTGAGCCATCGATGGTCCCACCGCCCCATGGTGACCCTCTTCGGCTTCTGAACATCGATCCCGACCACTCTGAGCGCGAGCTCCTTGAGCCCGGCTCCCCGGAGCCTCGGCTCGCCGTACGCCGCGGCGGCCGCGGTGCCGAGGTCGAAAGAGTTCCGGACGGAGAGGCCGTAGTCGAGGAGGAGCTTCTCAGCGTCGTGCGCGACTCCGACGCCGGCGAATCGGCGGGCGGGATCGGCGAGGAAGGCGAGGAGGGATTGGGGGAGAGGCGAGTCGGCGTGGAGGAGCTGGAAGACGAGGCAGCGGGGGCCGGAGCAGAGCTGGAGAGTGGCGGCGGGGTTGTCGATGTGGCGGCTGAAGTTGGGGCGCCACTCGATGTCGAGGCCGACGACGGAGGAGGAAGGGAGGGCGTCGGAGATCCAGGCGTCGGCGGAGGCGGAGCTGCACGTCAGGAGGACGCGGATCGTCGTGGTGTAGTCGATCGTGATGTCGTACGTGTTGTCCGTATCCGACTCAAGCTCGTGGTCCAGGATCGTTATAATTGTCATCTCCGGCGATTTCTTTTTCTTTTTGTAGTGGAGAGATTTGGTGAGGGACGTATATAGAGCGGCGACTCTTCACGCTGATTGATTGAGTTTTTTCCTTTTTCTTTTTGGTACTTTATTATTTAAAAGCGAATGCGTGTTGGTGACTTGTGTGATTGGCTGAAACGTTTTGGCGTAAACCCCAATGGAGATTTATTTATGTATTTTGTTTATGCTTTTATCCGACCCCTTAACCGAATTAAACTAAATAAGTATGATAATCTTCTTTTTTTTCCTTGAGTTACTACGATTATATTTGGTTCCCTACTTTTATAGAAGAATAAGATGCGTGTTTTGTTTCTGTAACCTTTATTATAACTTTGACCGTTTTCATTTATATTCTTAATAAAAATTCTACTTCTTTTTCTATATGGTATATTGGAATATTGTATGCTCATAATTTACAATGATTTCATTCACCGGTTATCACAATTAACCTGAATTATAAGTAAAATTACATATTTATTTAAATCGGCTGATTTTGAATGTCAATTTTTTATTAGATTTAGTTGACATTAATCTAAAATTTGGAAAGTTTTTGTAAATTTTTGTGTCTAATTATGTTAGCTCAAATTTTGTTAATTTGGATTCATGAAGTCAATTACACAATTCATTAGTGTAAGATTTGTTAAACTGCAACCGATGTCAAATCAATTTCAAGTGTTGAATTAGATGATTTTTCAAAATTTGTCTAAAATGATAATTTTTTGTCCATTTAAAACAAAAGATGATGTGAATGTCAAAATAAAATTTTGGACATTACCATATAATTTTCATGAGAAAGAATTTGGTCATATATCCTATGGAAGGAAGAGATCATTTTTTCCGGGCATTGATATATGAATATATCAACCAAATAATGAAAAAGAAAATGGTACCTTTTGGCTACAAAATTGGATTTTCAAAATTTGTTTGAATTCAAATGCGCAACATAATTTATGATAATAAATTGAGGAGGTTTTAATTGCTCAGCCGCTCTCTCATATATATTTGACTCTCATATGCTCGACACACGCTCTTTTCCCTCCTATGTATGATAAATTAAATTAAATTGACTATTCTCCATTCATACATTGCATGCCTAATCACATATGAATAAAAATTCAAATTTAAAGCAATTTCAAATTAATATTACAAAAATTGCTCTAAATAACGAAATGTAATATTGATATTATTATTTAGTCATTTTTTTAGTAAATAACCATTTATAGTGACGTAGTTTTTTGGTTGATATGTTTTTACAATTATGGTCAAATGTTTTTTAAAATCTCGCCCAATTGCAAGTTGTAACTGCAGTTAGTGAAATTAATTTATTTTTTATTTATTTAATGATGTCGGTTTTAAATAGGGGTAGACTTGTCAATATAACTAATTTATGTTGATTAATTGCTATTAACCAATTTTTTTTAAACGTTGACTATATTGCAATTAATATATTAACCGCTGTCTTACAACTTAACCCATAATATTATTCACAATCTTTGATATCTTCTTGATTTTAAGATAATAATTATCATCATATATTTAATTGATATCATGTCACTTGTCAACAGCTCTCAAACCAGTAAAGTATATTGCGACAAGTGGCAAGAGATGTCAACAATTCTTTCCGATTTGGCTTCAGAAGAATCAGCCTCAAATAATATGTTTAAGTCCAAAGATTCATAGTTAAAAAGTGTAATATCTAGTTCCTTTTCTATTTTAGTTTCCTTTTAAATTGTCACCTCTAAAACACTATAAATTAACCTCAGAAAAAAAAAACACTATAAATAAGAGATTTACTTAGGTTTTAGACAATATATTTTTAACCACGAATCTAGCAATATAACATTGTTTCATTGTTCCATACTTTCTCTAGAATTTTGTGAGAATGAGTTGTGGTCTAGGTTAGGTTTCTGATATCTCAATTGCCTAAGTTTACCAATTCAATTGTGATTGCACTTCATGTGCTTTAATGTTTTGTTTTATTCAACTCTTTTTATCTTCTCTAAAATTATAATATTTCTATATTTCGTATGATTTTAGTTATGTTTGATTCATGTGATTCTTAAATAATATTAGTTTCATATAACACATATTTCATGTGTTTTACTCTTATTCCAATATTATCAATTTGATATAATGTAAGGTTAGAAATTGCTTATAAATTTATCAAAAAATAGTACAAAAAGTCAGGAAATTAGCACTAAACATTATTTGATTTTGTCAGACATTTTGTAAAATTAATGTAAATGGTCCTGGTGCCTATGTGGCATAATAATTAACACTAAAAATTTACGTTAATACCCTTTTTAAATGAATCCAATTTTGTTTGATTTTTGAATTTTAAGTTTAAATTCCATTTAATTTTTTAATTGTTTCCTGAAATAAATTCGTGTGATTATTTGAAATGGTTTGAATATTTTAAAAACACCGGGATTCACCGAAGATGGTCGGTTGACTTGTGTGTTAATGGATCATATAGTTATGGTTGTTTTAACAATTTTAATTACGTATGTTTTTATTTATGTTTAATTTTGTTTTGTTATTAATATTTATTTTCATTTTAGTGTGATAATTAATTTCGAAATATTCACCTTCTTATCTTTCTTGGCCGAGTCCTAACGCCAGTGTTATATGATTTTTTTTTTATTTTGCCATTGTTAACTGCCTTTTCGTTTAATTTCGTAATTTTCTCTGCCTGTCTTGATAATTAGTAAATTGATAGTCAATTTACAGCGATAATTTACAGCAAGAAATTACCTGTTAATTGTTGCTTTTTCGCCGACTTGAATCTCTGTAAATCGTTTTTCTTCACTTGTGGGCCCACCCGATCTCTCTGGTGTCGGTGTTACGTTATCAAACTCTACTTCATCTTTCTCATGTAGGATTCCGAACTCCACAGAATTTTGTACATCTTCGCAACCGAGGTACAACACCTCGGTATGATTGTACTCCTCGTCACTTGCGAGGAGGTTTGTCATGACCTTCTCTTCATTGAGCATCAACAAATTGGATATCTCCTCGGCTGATTTTTGTGCGAGATCCTGGTCATCTCCATAATCGAGGTTCAACTCCTCGTCTTTGGGAAAGAAATTTACCAACCCCTCAGCGAACATCAACGCTGGCTCCTCGTCATCGAGACTTGTGAGGTTTTGCCTCCTCGTCGGGTTCCTTGTTTCGGCACTCGTTCGCGTAGTGCCCGTGCTTTTGACAAGCGTAGCACTTCACCTTGCTCTTGTCTTTACGGGGTTTGGTGTCTTCTTGTTTAGGTGAGCTGCTCCCTCAACCTCGTCCCCGACCTCGCCCTCGTCCTCGACCTCCTCTATCTCCATCATTTCCGTTGTGACTCGACGAGTTTGAAGAAAAATCAGCCTCTCCGTTTTTCTTCATGCGTGACATCCATTCATCATGCGTGAGCAAAAGTAGATTCTCCTCCTCTTGGTCTCCATAGCCACAAAGTCTCTCCTCGTGCACTTTGAGACTACCGACGATCTCCTCGACGGTCATAATCTTGAGGTCACCAAATTGCTCAATCGAAGTAACGATCTGCATGAATTTTTGTGGTACGACTTTAAGTAATTTCTTGACGACGGAGATATCCTCCACCCTCTCTCCCAACGAGCGTATACCGGTCACAATGGATGCCAATTTCATGGCAAAATCGTCCACCAACTCCCGTTCTTCATACGAATCGACTTGAAGTGTGTCTTCAAGGTTTGCACGTTTGCCTCCTTGACTCTTTCCACTCGAACGTGCATCATTTTTAGCGTCTCTCACGCTTTCTTGGCGGAATCCTTCTCGGCCACCATGAGAAAGACGTCTTCGGGAAGAGCTTGATAGATGGCGGCAAGAGCCATTCTATCCTTCCGTTCGTCGACCTCGTCGAGCTCTACGGCTTCCCACACTCCTTGCGCCGGTAAATTCACTCTCATCTTGAACGCCCACCCCGAGTAGTTACTCTTCGTAAGTAACGGATACGAGAGCGTCACATTCCCTTCTTTTCTGATCTTCGTTGCATCTTCAGTTGTTTTGCTCGCCATAGCTCTGATACCAAATGTTGGTTCCACGATTGGTTTGGATCTTTTATAGAGAATACTTGAAGAAAATGAAAGAAAAAGAATCGGACAAAAAAATGGCTGTGAACTTTTTTGTTTTTATTTGAAAAATCAAATAGACAACTCTAGAGCTTGAAGAAACAATCAGATAACAATATTTTTAAAACGTAAGTTTTAAATAAAAGCTAATGTCCATAAAAGACAATAACTTTAAGAAAAAGCCAAAACGTTTAACTTTTATTGCACCAAATAAATGTCTTTTCATTTCATCGATAACCGAATCAATGTTTAGACTCACAATTATTCCAAAGAACAATTGCTGATTAACGATGATCCCATATCTCACAATCCCTGACTTCCCCGCAAACGTAGCGCGTTGGTTCTCAACGACAATATTTTAAAAAACGGAGCGTGTAAACACGCGTCTCAGGTGGATTCACTATATATTTCACATCAGTGACAAGCTAAGCATATCATAATTCCTTCTCTCGTCGGAATGACGTCATACTACGACACCGTCGTAACGAGCTCTCCCTCCGCCGTGGAAGACTGGATCTCCGGCACAAAGCACGTCCACCGATTCCGACTCAACCGCCTCCTCGTCGGCCTCAACGTAGAATGGCGCCCTCCGTTCTCCCGCGGCGAGAATCCCGTCGCCGTTCTCCAGCTCGCCGTTGGCCGCCGCTACCTCGGCTTCCAGATCCTCCACGCTCCGTATATTCCGCTGCCTCCGGCGAAGACGTCGCGAAGCTCGATCGCCACCACTGCCTGGAGGTCTCGAACGTGGTCGATCTCGGCCCTTTGGCGGCCCGGGAGGTCGAGGATCGGAGCTTGAGGACCGCCGGGCTGAAAACCCTCGCGATGAGAGTGCTGGGAGTGGAGATGGATAAGCCGAAGTCGGTGACGCTGAGCAAGTGGGACAAAGAGGAGCTCTCGGACCAGCAAGTGAATTACGCCGTCGCCGATGCCTTCCTGTCCTTCGAGATCGGCCGGGTTTTGCAAGCCTAGGAGGAATAATCGATTCATCCATGCTGGTTCTCGGGTTTTTATGGTTTCAGACTTTGTTTAGGGTATTCCATGACTCGTTCCTCATTTCTATTTTTTATTTTACAAAAAAGAATATCAGGTTTCATGTGGTTAATGCTTTTTTTTTCTTCTTCTTATTCTTTCGGTTTTTTAGTCTCGCATGTAATTTCCTCAAATAAAAAAGTCTCGCATGTAATATGTTGTCTTGCTATGTTCTTTTAAATTTAATCCTCATTGATCATTACATGTCAAAATGAGGCCTATTCAATCTGTCCGGAGTTTCCTTCAAAAAAAAAAAAAAAATCTGTCCGGAGTTTAAGCCAAACATGCAATTTGGTCCCGCAAAAAATAAATATACAAATTCAAAATTAAGTATCAATCTTTTAACAATTATTTTTAAGATTGATTTATTAACTTCCTCAAAATAAAAAATGATTGATTTATTAACTGAAAAAATGAGAAAAAGAGGATCATTTTTGTTAGCATGCATTTTTACCTGGTAGGAATTTTATAAAAAATGAAGATCTATTTATTAAATTAAGTTTTCGTAACTTTTCGAATAATTTATTATTAATTCAATTGATAAGTTAATTAACCGTTTACCGCTCTTGCAATATAGTTGATGCTAAATAAAATTTTACTAATTTCAATCTTAAAAAGTTCATTTAGGCGGAAGCCAAAATTACGTGAATAGTTAGTAATATATTATGTGATAAGACATCTCAATTGATTCATAGCGATCTCTCTTTGTAAGGTTTTACTTGTATTATATGATAGTACCAAATAATCATTATAAGTAATAATTTTAAAAAATTAATTTATAATTAAGTAGATATTTGATATTTGACTTCACTTTTTTTTTTTTAAAGATATGCGTTGAACAACCCAAAAAACGAACTAACCCTAACTCGAGTGTTTGCATTATTCGAAAGTACTAAATTAAGACCATAACAACCACAGCTCCAATATTTTTATATAATAATATTTTGCGTACACTTTTGTGTTTCTATCCGTTTTGGATCCGTTATCCTGGCTTTATTCTCTTATATAATGTTTGTGATGTCTAAAATATTCAATTCAGTTCAATTAATTTATTTTGATAATTTTTATCCATAAATTCGAATTCTGTACAATTTTTTATAAATCTTGTAGGACTAAAATTTCTACGTCATGTTATAAGATTATATTAAAAAAATTATTGTCACACGTTGACTAAATTAGAATATTAAAGATTTTATTACGAGCTTAATGAATCTAATTTTTGAAAACTTATTATGTGATGGTGAATTAATAAACGTTGGCAATTCAAAACTTTACATTGACAACACAAATTTAGAGCAAAATAGGCATTTTTGATATTTTAAAATACATTACTAAATATACAATAAAAAAAATATACGCTGTCTCCTGCCTAGTCACCGTTAGAAAAACTCTTACGATTTTCTGATAACAATAATCGAAAGTATCTGCATTAGAGTACACGAAGTGGAACTCTGTCAAAAGTTGATAAAAATAAAAAGGGCTAGCCATCTCTTTGTCGTCAATTAAAAGATTATAAATAAAATATTAAAATAAAAATCAAAGGAGCAAAATAACTTCCGTCATCTTTTCTTTTCTTTCCCTAGCGAATCCCCATCTTCTCAGTCGCTTCTTCTTTCACACCACCATCGTTTAAGCCTTGATTTTTCCGACCGTGAGTTTTCTATTTCTCGTTTCCCATACGTTTCCTAGCTTTGTGTTAATTTTGATTTCTTTTTTTCTTTCGCATCAATTGTTTTGACATTTTCAGTTCAATTTTGATCTGGCTAAAGAGTTTAGCTTTGTTCTAGTTTCAGAATCGGAGTTTGTAAAGTTCTTGATATCGCACTCTACAATGTCTTACCTATATAAAAAGTGTAATAAGCTAGCTGATCAATCACGATTATGATTCGATCGGTTTTTGGGCATTTAATGATTTGAACAAAAAATTCGAGACTTCCAAATCGATTGATGTGTAGTTAACTTTATAGCTTGAAATAGTTTTCCATAAACTTAGAAATCATGGCAAACAGAGCCTTATTTCTCAATTTACAATTTTATACGAATTTTTGGACTGTTAGTTATGATTTTAGACGACCAAAGCTAAGGTTGCATGGTGGGTTTTCGGGTTTCTTTTTTTTCCTTACAGGATTTCTAAGATGGAGCGAAATTTTGCCGAAGAGCTTTACTCAGAAAGCTTAAAACTGTCAAAACTAGAACTGGGTACAACATCGCTTTTTCAGAACAAAGAAGCTACCGATTCTCAAGGTTTGTGATCTTCTAGTTGATATTTAGAAATGCTTATAAAAGGGAACCGTTGCAATTTTCGTGATCCAGGTGAGGTGGATTTGACTATCAATATTACTTCAAACGCAGAAACCAATGAATCAAATAGTATAAGACTTGTAGAGCTTAGCTTAGTACAACACCCAGATTCATGCTAAAATTATGGGACTTAATTAGCTCAAGACTGGTAATGCCTAATTTAATAGTCTTCTCACATAAGTAGTACTACAAGTTTGTGAGTGTTTTTTAAATATTTATTTTGGGAAAACTTGTTAAACTCCGAATCTATTTCATTCTGGGATATTATGTGGCTATCTTTGTTTCATTTCATTTTGAGCCACAAGTATATTGGTGTTGGTTGGTGATAAGACAATGTTTCTTTTTCTTCTTGTTTTATTTGTAACCATGTTCCCTAACCACCATCCTTAATGAAGCAGTTTAGCTTTATAGAAAGAAACTGAAGATTGTGGACACACCCAACTGATTACTCTGAAAAATAAATAAAAAGTAGTAACGAGCCTTTTTCAGTTAACAGGTTCCCAGATGAAGAAAATTTCTTATATTTTTATTTCTGCGACTTTTCACTCAAGTGCTGGTTTTATAACTCATCCTTCAACTCGAGAATGTGAAATATCTGGTTACAGATAAAGATGAAGATAATTTAGCTACCGAGGACGATTGCCTTTGGGGTGGTTCCGATGAGGAACTCGAGAGATCTTCTGATCTTGACAGGGAATGGCAGCGCAGACGTGATCAATTCCACACGGTATTTTGTTTTATAACGAAACTCGACTTTTTGTACTATCTTCCGGTTCTCAGTCAGTGATATCAAGTCGTTATATTACGTGTTCTTTTTTTAATGAAATTTTAAGGCTGGATATCGGGATGGTGTTATAGCTGGAAAAGAAGCTGCAGCACAAGAGGGATTCAATATCGGCTTCAAGCAATCAGTCTCCGACGGATACAAATGGGGTCTTGTTCGAGGTGTCACCAGGTATAAAATATACTCATGGCATATTTATATATATATAGTTACTTCATCCCTCATTTAGTATTTTATTTTATTTGTATCTTTTGCGCTTGAAGTGCTCTGGCCTTACTTCCGGAGGGATTGAAGGAAAGATTGGTCGAACGGGTTGAAATGAGAAACGGGTTTCAGAAATTGTACGAGTCTACACATTCTGTTTCGACAATAGAAGCTTTGAGGTTGTTTAATCATTCTCTTGTGGCGAAAGAAGAGGGTGGATCGGAGCAGAATCCTCTAGAGCTCTATTACGGAGAGCTAAGATCGCTTGTTCTAACATCTCCAGAAATCGATGTAAAGTTATTATAGAAGTTACGGAAAACCATAACAGTGATTTCATAGAGTTTGGCTTATTCTGTCAAACGAAATATAACAATAGTGATTATGGATTATTAAAGGGAATTATAAAACAGGCACAGATACTCCATGAACTCAATATTTTGTGTCCTGTCTATGTAATCAAATATAATAAACACTCGCGAAATTACTTGCTAAGTAGAGCCCTGAGAGAGTATATTAAACACAGTTTAAATAAATAAATACTTGATAAGTCTGATTAACAAACCACCTCTTAGAACTCGAGAGTATCATACTTATGAAGCTTCAAACTAAAACCAAACACGTCATTTAACAAAGAGTTAAAATAAATAAATGAAACAACACAACAAATACTAGTGCATAATTCCAATCTTGTTTGAAGCGGACAAACCACTATCCCTTAAAGCTTTGATTGGTTGATCACCAATTTTCACTTCATCCTGCTAAACATGAGAAGTTAACATCTATTTCACTACAATCACATAGGAAAGGAAGAATATTGCTTACTTGTTAACCAAGGCTTGTAGCTCAGTTGCAAGCTTGGAGAGGGCATATGGCGTACTGAAACACGGGCGAAGAAGGAATGTGGCGGTAGTGATTTATGCGATGAGCCGGTTCGTGCCTGATTGTAACCGGAGTGACGGTCTCGAAGGCCTCGACGAGCAGAGCGACTCTCCTCTTGCGTTGACCCAGCTCGTTGACCGTCCTTTGGAGCGCCCGGTCGATCATCCACTCCTCTGAGGTCTTCCTCTCCTCCGCCTCCTGGTGCTTCAAGTCAACTCTTTCCCCTTCCGCCTCCAAAGTCAACTCCAAGAAGTTCGGGCCCCGCGGGTTGAAACCTCTCTCCGTCTCGCCTTCCGAGTCCTCGGCCTCTCTCTTGCTCCTCTTCCACTTGCTTCTCAGCTCTTCTTCGTCCTCGAGCGAGTCTCTCTGCTTTTTCGCCCTCCTTCCCGATCCAGAATCGTGATCGATCTCGATCTCAATGATATCATGATTAGAGCTTTCTTCAGATGCATCTGAGCTTGGACTGTACTCGTCATCAACGATATCAGGATCGGAGCTTTCTTCAGAGACGCTGTTCTGAGAAAGGTCAGAGCTTGTGATTTCTTCAGTTAAACCTGAGCATGGACAGTTCTCATTGGCTTCGTTTGCGTCCTTATCATTAATGATTTCCATATTGGAGCTTTCTTCAAGGACGCAACTCTGAGATAGATCGGAGCTTGCGATTTCGTCGTTTAAATCCGAGCTCGGACCAATTTCGTTGGCTTCGTTTGTGTCCTCGTCATCAACGATTTCAAGATTGGAGCTTTCTTCAACAACATTGCTCTGAGAAAGATTGGAACTTGCGATTTCCTGACAACCATTTGCCTCACTGCAACCTTTGTCGCTCTGATCTTCTTCCACCTCGAAACTTTCTTCAATATCTTCTACCACATCGGACTCTTCGGCTTCTTCTTCGCTCGAATTCCCACACCCGTCCTCGTCCCAACAAAGTGGAGGATCTGCGACAAGACCGAAACAAAAGCTTTCCTCTTCATCTTCGATCTCCATAGTTTCTTCATTGGACTTCGTCGATCCAACAAAAAGATTGGAGCTTACGATTTCCTCTTCACGTACATTCTCTTTTTCAGCCTCGAAACGCTCATCTTCAAGCTCTCCCGCCGAGCTTTCCTCTTCATCGGATCGTGGCGGCTCATCGTCGGAAACGCTCTCCAGAACGACTTGCTCTTGCTCTTCTTCAGCGTAGAGCTCCACAAAGAAGCCGACTTTGTCATCACTCTTGGACAAAGCGCGTCGCTTGCCCGACAAGAAACGCTTCAATGGCGGCAAAGAGGCGTGCTTGTGGAGATGACCGTTGAGGGAACAGTAAGTGTACGGACACACCTTCACCGCCGAGACCCCCTCGGACTCTGTCCCTCCTCGGCTCAGCTCGAGAAAGCTCGGGAACTTCGAGTCCTTCAGAGTCGATGAACACGTGGCTCTCTGAACCTCCGCCACGTGTCCCCCAAACAGACCCGCCCTCTTCTTGAAGCTCCGCGTCTTCGTCGTTGTCAGAGAGCTTTTCGTCGCCGCTGTCTTTTTCCCGCCGGAAGTTGATTTCCTGGCCTCAAAGCACGACGTTGACTTCATGTAGTTCTTCGGCAAAGTTTCGGCGATTTTTCCGGCGCCGGTGGGCGGCGGTGGTGTTTTCGGAGATGGTGGGGATTTGAAGGATCTTGATTTTTTCATCATCTTTCTCTTCACTTCAGGCTTTCTGGTTTTCCCATCTTGGTGGTGCTGAGAATGATAAATGGATGGTTTTGATGATCTATTTTGGTGGTGAAGATGATGATCGTCACGGCTTGTGATAATAAGGTCAGCTTGGATTCCAAGCTTGTTTGGTGCTTTCCTTTGCACCATTTTCATGGTATTCTCTCAACCCAAAAACTTTGTTTTTGGGTTGTTATTTATTTATTGTTTGGGTTTCTAAAAGGTTAAGAAGAAGGAAAGATATCCTGAACTAGCTTGTGAAATTTTCTCTAGAGAGAGAAAGAGAAGAGAGAGTAGATTCTTGCGATCCAAACAACCCAGATATTCTTCCAATATTTGGGGTTTCCTTTCGTTTGGTTTTTTTTTTTTCTTTCGGCGTGTGAAGTGGTTTATTATAAAGCTTTTACTTTACTTTCTTTTCGGAAAAAAAAAAAGTTATACCTTTGGGTGTTCATATTCATGGCAATTTGTACTCTGAGCAGATGAAATTTGAATAAGGCTAAGAGAGGAATATGATGCTGACTTTCCACTAGTTGGTGCGTTTTTTTTTGGGGGTCCTCATCCTATTAATTTTTGTTGTGAAGTCTTTTTTGAATTGTTTAATTTGCATGTGTGACATAAAGGTGTTCTGTAATGGCTTTATCTTTTTATATTTATGAATAAGTAGTTTTTGTTTTTCATAGCGTATTATTAGTAGTACATGATAAGAACAGGTGTTCCAAATCCAGCCTAATTCTGTCCTCAATGACAAGAAACGCTCTATAATTTTAGGATAAGAAGCATACTGTATGATAATTATAATAATGATACAAAAAAAAGGATTTACAAGGGGTTTATTATGTGAAGAAAAACTCCGAAACTAACCAGCTCAATCATTGCTTATAAATTGTAAAGTGCGAAAGGTATTGTATATCTTAATTGTTGCTAATTTGCATTACTATTTCGTCGGCAATTAGGCAAATAGAAGAAGAGTTAAGACTTGCTATAAAAGGATAATTTCTAATGGAAATACTAACTTCAATAATAGAAATGTGAAATAACCATTTATTTAACACTTCACATATCTTTCATAAGAATTTCCATTAGATATTGTATAAAAGATATGGTTAAACCAATAGCATAATATACTCATTCTTGTTGTTTTGACCATACCTTTTATATTTACATTATCTGTGTGCTATATATTTGCACTACAGAATTTTAAAATTTACACAAAAACTCGAATATCTGAATTAAACAAAAAAATATGATGTCAGTTTTGATTAGGCTTACATTCTGGAATTTCACAATTTATTATATATTTTGCTGCTTTCTTCAGCTTTAGTTACTAAAAAAAAAAAAAAAATTGGACTAAATAGCACTTGCAAACAATGTTATTGCAATTTAGCCATACGTTTTGCATCTTTAAAGATATAGCAAAAAAAGATGACGTGGATTTTTTCTATTTATTTTACTTCCAATAGTGCCCTGTTTAAAACATTATTTTTTCGTAATTAATAAAACGCTATTTTTATAATAGAACCGTTTTTTCATATTTATTTATTCTGTTTTTAAATAACCGCATATTTCTATAAATAACCGCCGTTAGTAACTGCCTATTTTTATAAATAACCGCCTATTTCTATAAATAACCGCCGGTAGTGGGGTTGATTTTTTTTTGTAGTGGGTATTAATATCGATTGATTTTTTTTCGAATTTAAATTTTCTAATTACGTTTTTTTATTCATGGATAATATTATCATTATAAGCAGTTTATTTTCGTTTATGGCTATAAACCAATTTTTTCAGAAATTTGGCTATTTAGCAATTCTTAAGTTTGAAATGGCTATATAACTTATTATCAAAAAAAAACTACAATAATGTATCTCCATTCTCAAATCACATAAAGATATATAAATACGAAGCTTAAAATTTCTTAATAACTTATTGGTATATATTCATATTACATATAATTAATCATTTTAAGTATATCTTTATATTCCATATGTTTTATTATATTGGAAAGGTACACTTAATAAATAAATATTAATTTTTGGATAGCAAAAAGCTGCCTTACAAAAACATTAATAAATAAATATTAATTTTTGGATAGTTAACTAGGGTATTAGAAAAGTGGTTTCACTATACAAAGGTTGTTTAATAATTACACACCATCTTTATAGTGAGGTTGTGACATCAAATCTTAAGCTTGTAGTTGTAGAGACTCTTAAAGAGAATAGTATATGCAAATGTCAATTATAATAAATCTCCCGTAGCATATTAAACGAGAAAATGAATGAATAATCAGAGGAAGTGATGAAATAGTTAAGAATTACAGAAAATTAGGATCACATTAAGTACCTGCTTTTAAATTTCCTAATAAAACTGTACCTCCTTATTAAATAGAATAATGATAATCTTATAAAAAGGATAAAAGCGTGGACCAATGACCTAAGGAGAAAAAAAGGAGATTGTGGGCACTTAGGATGGTGGTCGGCGATAATGGGCTGCTTGTGGGTCCACTAACTGTCTCAGGGTCAAAACTGGCAATTCACACAGACGCTCCTCTTCTGAAAATAAATGGGCCCGGTATTTCTGTTGGCCAATTCTTTTAGGCAGAATTTATGTGTTTACGTCAAGCAATGTATTTCTTTCGAGAAAATGATTAATATATCACCATTTTATTGAATTTTCATTTGAATAAATTTTACTAGTAAATTCAATATGCATATAAGATTCTAATAACTGCTTTTCTTTCTCCAAACTCCACCCTTTAAAAAATTAATGGCAATTGAATACTAGTCAATTGAAACATAAAACTTACATTATAATAAATTATTTGATAGTTTAGGTCGATATTCATTAATCAAAATAAAAGGCTGTTTTATTTGTCTAAAATACTCTTTACGTTTCAAATACTCTGAATTAATATTATTCTGATTTTATTCATTTATTGTGAAATTTGAAATAAATAGAATACCGGAAATACCATGTTTTAATAGTTTAATTTAAAGGGATAAAGAGGTATATACCCTTCTATAGTATTCAGTTTGCAAAATACCCACTTTTTTGAAAGTATTGGTTAATACCCAGTTGTAGAAATTAACGCAAATTTTAGACTAATATACCCTTTCCAGTTTTGTAATTGTTGGAAATTAATTTCCGAAAATTAACTAAATTTTGGCCGGATTTTATGTACAAAGATAGAATCAAATACTCTCTCCAATTAAAGAGGCGGAAATTTTGGAAATTAAACGAAATTAATGAAATACTTTTAATTTTGAGCGGGAGAAATTGTTTTGGAAAGTTATTATATACCCCATCAAACCTCTTAAACTCTAACCCCCTTCAATATATTCTCTCACACTCTCATTCTCACCGAAACTCAAACGCAAAAAACATATTTTCTCTCTTGAATCGTCACTTTCTTTCACTTGAAACCAAAAGGTTTGAAATTTTCTCTCGTTCTCAATATCGTATTCGATTTTTCTCTCTTTTTCACACCCAGTATTTCGAGTTCGTCTCTGACTCTTCATCTTCGTTAACAGAAATTTTTAAACATTGTACAAGTAAAACAAGGAAAAACGAAGTCGGGAAATTTAGGATTTTCAAATCTCTAATCTCTCGGTAAGTTTCTCTGTTTTTATAGTTCCATTGACATGCATGCAAATCGTTTTTGATGGTCATCAGTTGAATATCTTTTTCTTCTTTAACCTAATTCGTTTGTCCTTTGTTTCGGTATGTTTGTGAAGTTTTTGTAGAAAACAAACATTAGCGAGGACAAAATTCAACATTGGGATCATAGATATGAACCTTGACGTCATTAAAATTAACGCAAATTAATATTAGATGAACATGGGATCATAGATATGAACGATACAGACAGAATAGAGGAAGTTCTTCAGTTTTAACTGATTTGATTATAAGACCCGCTTAAATTTAAAATTTTAAATGAAAAAGTATCTCGGAATTATTCAAAATAATAACTCAAAATTGTTCAAAAATTTAAAATTGTAAAAGTTAAAGCTATAAAATAGGAAAACCGATATTTGTTAACGTTTACGAAAATAAACATGGAAACTGTTTCAAAACAATTAATTTCTCGCACTATTCGGATACGCACAAATTAACAAAAATTAACCGTATTGAATATGCAACAGGATTGTTTACTTACTAGACAGATCGGAGTCATAAATGAAAAATATAGCAGATTAAAACTAAATCAACACAAAATTCGGATTCTAAATTAAATAGTTGACAATTTAAAAAAGATATTAAAACCATTACATAACGATTTCAAATCTGAAAGTTGAAAATTAGACAAGAAATCCCGTGATTTCAGGGAAATTTGCGTTAATATAAAATCAGTAAATTTTGAAATTTAAACAAGATTTCCCGAATTCTCAGGTTAATTTCCGTTAATATACAAAAATTGGAAATAATACAGGAAAATAAAAACAGCAAAGGATTAAAAAGTCAACGTGTATACAAATTAACGCAAATTAACTACTAATTCATGTCTGTTTAAAAGAGCAATTAATTACAGAAATGAAATAACAACAAAATCAAACAAAATCGATTGTAATTAAAGAATAAAGTTGACTATATAAAAAAGATATCACTCCAATAAATAACGATTTCAAATAAAGTTGAATTATAACGACTTCCCGAGATCTCAGGTAAATATGCGTTAATTAAGTCCCATGAAATCAGGTTGACATATAAGATTATAATTTGCGTGAATATAAATTAACACAAATTAACTAGTACTTCATGAGTCTAATTTGTAACCGACTTTTTATAAATATAGCAATTAATGAAATATATCTGAATAAAATTAAAGAAAAAATAAAATGGTTTATGCATTTATTAGTTGACTAATTCAAAATCATATTAAAAGAAATAAAAAAAACTTGTCGCTGTTTAAAATAAGAAAATTAAAACTAATTACCCGAAAAATTTGGTTAATTTTCGTTAATTAAAAAAACTGAAAATAATTAAAATTAATACGGAAACTAAAAAAAGAAGGGCAAAAACGGAAATGCAACTACTTAAAAATATGCCACGTAAGACTAATTGGGTAGATTTTAAACATTTGCAAAACATTGGGTATTTTACAATTGCAACGTTTCATGTGGCTTAGTTAGAGCAATTCTTCTAATTTAAAAGTAGTAAAACATTCGGTTTAAGTAATTAAATGCCATTTAACTAACCATAATTTTTAGGTAAATGCCCTATATGGGATTGTTTTTCAGATTTTGATGATCTGCTAGATATCATGAAAACTAAGTCTGTTGAGACTTTTCCTTTAAAAGAAAAACTAACCATAAATTTTTTATTTGAAGGAAACTCATTCTCTCTCGTCAGAGTTTTTTGTTGAAACGGTCAAAATCCAAACGATAATCAACGATTTTAAGATATGGAATGAAACATGATGTATCGTAATAAGAGACTGCAAATTAAATCAAATTTCGTAGTATGAAACAAACCAAATTCAAAAATTTATATTTTCTTACAAAAAATAAGCGAAAATGTAAGAAAAACCAAAATTTTGAAACAAAAGTTATTAATCTCGGCATTTGGAATTTAAAACGTTTGAAAAATAATTATTAATGCATTTCAAAGCTATATATCCCATAAATTAAAACATAAAGTCCAGCTAACAATAATTCTATTTAACGATCGATTTTGTTTTAAAAAAAAAGTAAATTATATACATAAATAAACTAAAACTAATAGTCTTGCAAGGTTGAAGACTAGACAATTTCTTCTCGATTTTGTTTTTAATTTTGAAAATTTCATAGCCAACTAATAAATGAAACCAAATATTCGACACCTAATCACCTAATAGACCACTCCCGTTTTAAAAATGAAAATAAATTTAAATGTTTAATATTATTTAATAATAACAAATATCTGTAATGAAATTAACTGAAATAGATAAAAATTAATCTTATTGTGAGTTTAAAGATCTAGGAAAAATTTCTCTATTGTGTTTTCGATTTTGAAATTTGAAATTTTCAGAACTAACTAATAAAAGAAACTAAATTTTTGAGACCCAATCACGTAATAAATGATTCCCACTTTAAAAACGTAAAGTAATTTAAATGTTTAGAGGAAACAATTCTTCATAAATCACCCCTTCTCTTAATAATATAGTTATCATGTATAAGACTTGTACAAGTGTCGTTCCTACCAATTATAAATTGGTAAAGATTGTTCACATCATGAAGTTTTTGTACGTCCCATGCCTACATTTGAGCCATTTCTGGTCGTTAGAGCCCACATTCATCTTAAATTGGCATAATCTAAATATAACGTCGAATAAGTATGTGTAACCGTTGATTTCTACGACGAATGAACTCAATTGACTCTTTTATGATGATCATGATTTTTTTTTTCGTTCTTGTTTTGCATCTACGGTAGAGAGATTTGATGTATTTGACCTTTATCTCCGTTTAAATTATCAAGACGAGTATGTGGTTGGAAGGGCGCGATGGTCTCACTTCTTCGTCTCGGCTTCTCTTCTCAAATTTGCTTTTCTGGGCGGAGATGTGGTCATTAATTTCCTTCCCTGTTTTTCTGCCTTTGGTTTTGATTTCGAGTGTCTCAATGTGGTGGACGACGTGAGTAAGGTCGGAGGAACGAGAGCGACTCCTAAGGGAAAATTTCCACTATTATCAACTCCATTTTTTTTTTTTATTTTGTTGTTAAAATTGTTAAAGACAAATTTGACTGATTAGTTTAATATATTAAAAATATTTTACATTGTTATATTTTCTCAAAGCCTATTTGAAAATAAATAAAAGGTTCCTAACACAAGTCCAGACTCGCTGATACAATTAAAAATGCGATATTTTCTATATATGTTGAGTTTGAAGCTTTTTTTTGTTTTGTTTTATGAGGTATGTGCACATTTTAGTATGCAGTGATTTTTTTAATTACCTAATAGTACTTAAAAGATTTTTTATGTTTGATGTTTTAATATAATAATAAATAAATTGTGTTCTCCACATCAATCAATCATGTCGCTTATTGATAATTATTTCAACAATTCATGTTAATTGTTGACATATATGTTAACAAGTTATGCAAATTGTAAGTATCTATTTCAACAAATTAAGTCATTTGTTGATATTTACATTAATAAAAAATAAACTTTTCAGTGTTATCATTTATTGTTGTATATATGGCAACAAATTATTTCAACTGTGACTTGTAAATGTCAGCAAATGGTTAAACATATTCATCTTAACTTTTTTTTGCTAGACTTAAAGAGATAAAAAAAAGGTTTAAAATGAAAAGAAAAATGTAACACAATATTTTTCTTATAAGTAACTTTATCCAAAATAAAACATATTATGAAATAACAGTATTTGTGTTGTTTTATCTTTTTTTCTTTTTTCTGTCGCGCTTTTTTATGACAAACGAAAACAGAAACACATACGTCATCACCGATTTAGGAAGATAACTTTCTTAATTTGGAGTTTATTTTGCTTACAATATATAAGAAATCGACTCACTATTTCATTTCTATTTCAAATTAAATTTTGTACTTATTTTTGGACAAATATACGATTAATTCATTTTTTTTATATATTTTTTTTCGATGATTCGCAATGAATTCAGATGACCAACAATGATTTACGATGAAAAAATTGCAATAATATCCAATAATTTACGAAGTTTTAAAAAATAATTATAAATATAATTTTTTAAATTTTTTTATTTTTTTCGGTGAACTCCGATGAAAATCAAAAATTTCAAATGAAAACAAAAGTTTAGTTTCAAGTTTTTTTTTTCCGGCAAACTCTGTCGCCGAATTCCGATAAGTTCCGATGGATTGCGATAAATGTATTCTTTTCACTTTAAGAGTGTTTTTTGTCTGAAAATGAGTCAAAAATTCGTTTTGTTATAGAGTTGACATATGAGGTCTAATTTTAATATTTTAAAAGGTAATTATATTGAGGTGAGGTTTGAACCCACGATCTTATAACTAAACGTCATGTGATATTATTATTAGGCTAGACTATCCTATCTACTGTAAATATATTTTTCAAAAGAATTTCCATTTTCATTTTGTTGATGAGTACCTATTAGTATAAAAAAGTTAATGCTAATAGCCGTAGCTTGATGCTTGTAGTGTTAGTGAGCTTATTCTGTATCAAATTTACATTTTCTGTTTCTACCTAAATTTCTAGCACGTTTATTAATTGAAAAGATGAATTAGATATGGAATGTTATAAACTTAAAGGCATTCAAGAATTACTATACCAAAGTGAGGTAATTGTTAATTTTTTTACTTTATTTTGGTTTTATCGAAATGTAGCGTTTTTTCTCACAACTTTTTTAAAATATAAAATTTTGCTTATGTTTTAATAATATTAATTATATGATTTCTTAAAAGTAAGGTTAAACCGTCAATTGCCGAATATTTGGTGACCTCAAAATACAGAAATCTTGAAAGTCGACGAAAATAATGTGAATTTTTTTTTAAAAAAATTGCCGATGAAAATATGCTGATAAAACACAAAAATGTTTAGAGAAATAATTTTGCGTAAATATAAATATAGAACATAAAAATTATACACGTTTGCACAAGTAAGATGATGTGTAGTCGAATATATGCGTGTTATAATTGTCGTGATCACTTTTAATATAAAGTCAATTTACATGTGCCAGAAGTTAAATTTGCTCATCAATTTTATACTAGTTTTTTTATAGGTCGAATGATTGTTCGTGACAACTAGAATTACGTTGTGCCTCCTAACGTCATTTATAACCTCATAGAATATATTGCAAATGTGTTTTCAATTATTTTATATCAACTTTATTTTTCGTAATAAAATCTAACAACTAATTTGTCATAACATTAATCTTTTGAACGCAATTTAAAAAAAAAATATTGTAGAAATTGAAAGGAGTGATTGAAATCTTCTGAAAATCTGAAATGGCATTTTCATGAAAATTCTAAAATATTTTGAAGTGAAACGAAAAATACTTATTTCTACGGACAACCTCAGACCAACGAAAAGTTGTAGGTGTTTTCATAAATTTTATTCTCATTTTTAACCTTCCTTAAATGAATTACATATATTTTCTATATATTATTTGTAATTTTTTCGGATCGAGAAGGTCAAAATCCCATCATATATCACTCAAATTTTAATATTTGCAAATAGGTTTTCAAAGAGATTTTCAATTAAGCACGGTCAAATAGTTCTTTTCAATTAAGTAGATAAAGCCCAATCCAATAAGAGACCAGACTCACAAGGAGCTGAGTTATAGGCCTAGTTGATCTGGAGACGTTGGGTCAGTTATAGGCCTCTGTTCTTCACTACCAATTTTTATTATAGAGAAATAGCTAATTGTATCATTTTTTTTATCCTCGTTTTTGTTAAATCCACCAAAACTCATTTTCTTCCCAAAATATAAATGTAAATTATTTTCTATAACTGGATGAAAAAGGAAAAGAATTTAAAAAATCAATATTACTTGTTACAACCGATTTGTAACTTTCTAACTTCACAAGCAATTATACTTTTCATCTCCTTTCTCTTTCTTCTCTTTTCACAAGACTTTCCTCTTCAACACTCAACCAAAAGAGAGTCTTCTTCAAACTTCATCTCCGACGCACTTTGAACTCCACGTAATTCCATCTCCGAGGTCTCCGACTCAGCTCCACTCTATCTCCGATGTTTCTGACGCAACTCCCCTCCATCTCCGACAACGCCGCTGTACAATCTCCGCGTGGAATATCTATAGAAACGAGGTTAAGTTCTACATTGTTGTGTATAAATCTGTAATATAGTCTACAACATTTGTCTACAAATCTGTAACAGAGTCTACATTATAGTCTACAAATCTGCAACAGAGCCTACATTGTTGTCTACAAATCTGTAATAGAGTGTACATTATTGTCTATAAATTTGTAAGAGAGTCTATAAATTTGTAATAAAGTCTATGTTGTTGTCTACAATAAAAATTGCGTCAACATTGTTGTCTACAATGTAGACAGTGGTTTCAACATCAACTCTTACAATTTTGATATTCGATGTTTACGATGTTGACATCCGATGTAGACCACAATGTAAACGCTGTAGTAGACGATATTGTAGATGTTGTTGTAGACGACATTGTAGACTTCATTGTAGACGCTGGTGATTAATGTAGACATGACTGTAGACCAAATTGTGGACGTTATTGTAGACTAAATTGAATACGTTAATGCTTAAGATAATGTTAATTAAGGAGTTGTCAATGTAACGATGGGGGAAATATATTTGTTATTCAAGCATGGTGGATCTTGGATTGACGTTGGTCGGTATCTCGAGAAAAGATCATTCAAAATTTTTGTGCCGGATAATATCAACTTTTGCTAGTTTGAAGTAAAAAATTTACAAGAATTCAGAATTATTATAATATCAGATACTTTGTTGAACTTTTATTATAATATGAGATCTTATAGTATTGCACTACAATTAGTTGTCTTCAATATAATCTACAATGTAGAATATGTAATCTACAATCTCGTCTACAAAGTAAACTCGGTTGTCTACAATGTACACTACGTCGTTCACAATTTACACTCTGTTGTCTACAATATGGAATCTGTTGTCTACAACGTAGACGTTATCGTCTACAATGTCATCTACAATGAGAATTATGGCTTAGCTGTATATCGAGATAAATATAATAAATATGATAAATACGATGTTTCGGGGTACAAAATAAAAAATTAAAAATTAAAAATATTAAATTTGGTTGTTTCCACTTATACATGAAAACAAAATAACCTAAAACTTAATAATATTTGGTAACACTGAAATGTAGTATACATTTCAGTGACCAAACCGGCTCTTTTGGTAGCCAACCCCGCTCGGTACTTCACGGTCTAGTTTTTGTTAACGTCGGAGTAGACTCCACCCTCGACGATGTCACAGACCGAGGGAATGTAATTCTCGATCTACAATGTTTTCTTGTCAATGAACAATGAAATATAAACAACCTATACAAAGTATCAATAATGTCTAAAAATATTACATTCGAGTTTATAACTGAGTTTACAATCAAGTATGCGAAAGCATAAATCGGGTCTATAACAAATTCAAAAATAATGTCTAAATTTGGTCTATAACAAAACATTACGCAAAACCAATGACCAATGAAATAAAAACAACTTAAACAGAGTATTAGTTGTAAACAGAGGATTAAGAGAAATCTCAAACCGAGTCTAAACAACTTAAAAACTGCTTCAAGAGAAAAGATCAAATTCGTCGGCTAAACAACTTAAAAGCCGAGTGTGCAAAAAAAAAATTAAGAGTCTACAATCGAGTTTCCAAAAAAAAAGTTACTGAGTTTACAAAAAAAAATTACAGAGTCTACAAAAAAAATTACAGAGTTTACAAATAAATTACAGAGTCAACAATCGAGCGCTAAACTGCGAAATTACCATAAATAAACCAAAACGTTAAAAAATAAATCCATCAGAGAAAATAAAAATCAATCCATCTCACATAAAACCGAATTGGAAGAGAGAAAATTTACCGACGAGTAGAGCGACATGAAGATTAAGGCGAGAGGTGTTGAAGGAAAGGTTGTTGGTGTGGCTATCGGCAAACTTGAAGTAACATGTGGAATGGAATGTGGAAGAGTACTAGGGGCCGTAACGAGGGTTGGCGAGTAGAGGGAGGTCGGACCAAAGCTGGGAGATCTCGTCGACGAAGACAAAGTCGTCGTAGATCGACATCAGAGCGTTGTACAGACTGCTATCTTTTCGCTCTATGCTCCTCGACGCTATGTATATGCTCTGCCTCGCGTTGTCTTCCATGGGCGCTCTTAGAGTTTTGCTCTGTGAGGGTTGTTTTTGGAGTGTCGAGAGCTTGAGTGAGGAGAGAGAGAGCGTGAAATGAGGGAACATGATGGTTTTACAAGGTTTTTTTTTATGTTTATTTTTTTATGAGTATGACCAGTTATATTGAAAGATAACTAAAGTTTAGGAAAAAATTGTTGTAAAGGGCATTTAGTCTTTTACACTAATTGAGAAAATTTTATTTTTAGTGGATTATGAGAAAGTGAGTTGATAAAAGTGGTATATTGGGCATATTCTCATTTTTATATGGAATTTTCTTTTTCAGATTTTCTCTAATTTATTTATTATTTTTCAGAAAAATGTTACAAATAGAATTTCGTCAAAGAGTTTTTTTCTTCTCGTTTTTACCTTCACTTAAAAACTTTGGAAAAAACAATTCAACCTTTGCAGTTAATAAAAACCATTCAACCATTTAAGATCTACTAATCTATTTTCCTTAAATTTTGTTCTTCTCAATTTACCACTAAAAAAACTTGAAAAGACTATTTACCTTTTAAACTTTTCTTTTTTTTTAAACATTTTTATCTCCCTAAGTTAGTCCCACATTTTATTTATTTATTTAGTTAACTGTGACTAATTAATGTTGTGATAAATTTTTTTAAAAAAGAATGATATTTTCATGTTTTTTAGTTATAATTTTTTTTTTTAAAGAAAATGAGAAAAAACTTAAAATAATGTGGTATTTTGAACAAAATATTTCGTGACATCTGTTCGGGGAACAAACTAATTTATTCTTGCTGTTTACAAGCTTCTTCTTCGCTTATTTTTTAGATGGCGTTGAAAATTTCATTACTTCACTTCGCTTTGGTAGTGTATCATTTCCTTGAAAGGAACGGCACAATTATATATTAAAGTTAAATTTCAGAAGTCAGCAATAGACCAAAGAATGATAGGTGTGACAAAATTAGCATCCTCTATCACGAAATTAGTATTAAGTTAGCTCAGATGGTGTATATAATTTTATTTGGTTATAAAGCTTCACGTATAATATATCATCACGTAGCATTATATACCTGGTGTGTCATATTTGGTTAAAGCTACATATGATGGAAATGTTTTGATTTCTTAGGTCCAATGCAAAATTCGTTTCAGATCGAATGTGTTGATTTATAGATTATTATATCACGATGACAACTCCGTTTTCTAACAAGAAACTGATGTCTAGTGACTGAATCAGTCTGTTCCGACCCTTTTGGTTCGGACAAACTAAATATTATTCAACGTGATCTTGATGGTGTTTTATAAACTCATAAGAGATTTATCAAAATAAAAACAGAAACCTCAAAGAATTACACAGGAACTAAGAAATATTGGTATGTTTTACCGATATAAATCAATTTAAACGTGTACGTCGCAATAACAAATGGCAAATGATCGTCTAGTGTGTAATTATTGTAAGATTCATTGTAAACTTCAACATTTACAGTAGTGTCGATTCAAAGAATTTGAAGACATAGAGGAAAGAAAGGAACTCTAAGGATGCTTCTAAGCTCGGATCAAAAGAAGCTTTGGGACAAGAGTAACTCGGGCGAGAAAAAAAACAAAAATAACTTTAAATTTCAAGGGTAAAATTGTGTTAGCAATATTGAAAGAAGTTGAAGACAAATTCAAGGAAATATGATTTAACATAAATTGGAAGTGGAGATATGGTAACAAAGAACAAACTTCGTCGAGACCCGTTGGACGGTTTTCTTAAAGGTATTTATCATCCTCTACAGCTGCTGGTATAGCTTCCCATGATACAACAACTACAAGGCAATTTTAGCACCACTCGGTTTGACTTCAGCGATTTAGAACCAAAAAACCGAACTTCAACCGAACTACAAAAGAGAATAATTTTCGAGAGGGAAAGAGAAGAGGAATTGAGAGAGCTAATGCTTTGTCTCGGTGTGTAGGTGTGTTTCGAATGAGATGCTTATGACTCCTTTTATAGGCGAGTCAAAAGGAGGTTACATAACCAAAAACATCTACTTATAATGGTCATTAATGGTACCTAACTCCGACATAAAAGTTCATAATGCACTTTATTCTCCCAAAATAACACACAAGTTATTTGAAAGATAAAGATTGGGCCCAAAAGCCCCAATGTCCTAGAAGAGCCCAAATTTTCGAGATCAAAGATCCGGGCTTGGACTCGGGTCCGGCCTGGCTCAGCTCGGCGGTGGCGCACATGTGTGTGCGCGCGAGGAGTTTGAGCTAACCCACTCACACTCTCATCTATTGCACTTGAATATTACGTTAAGGGAGAAAATCCCTTATAAACACTACATCAACACACCTTTCCAGCCAATGTGAGACTCTTTTCAATGCACTATCAAGTGCATCTCCTTATACTCATGTCATATAACATATGTGGTGTTAAACACTCTTACACCATCAATTTCTCATTCATTATAATCATGATTTTTACAATATAAATACTCAATTTTATACGTGTTGCAACAAAAAATAAGAATACTGAACTATTATCCAATTAAGATTAGTGAACCCCACTCAAATAGTTGCCCAAAAAATCACTACCCACTAGATATAAATACTATTTTTAAACCTTTTATTCTAACAAATTGCAATACAGAATTGGAGGTTGTTCTCGCTTTGGAAGCTTAATATATAGAAGACTCAACAAATGATATTTTCTTATTTTGGAAGCGATGATTTAGAATTAGAAAAGTTATAATAAAAATGAAAATTTGAAGAAAAATAAAAATGATAGAGAAAATAAGTGAGATTGTTCATTTTTTTATATTCTAAAGAAAGTGAAAATCAAAAGTTTCTTAATTTTTTTTTTCTCAAAATAAATAAAGTTAAGAAAAGGGAACGGATTTGTATTTTTTTTCTTCAACATATTTTTCTAAGTTTCAATCGGACGCATAGATAACTTTATGAAGCTATTAAGGATAATCCAAAGGAGATTCTTCCGCTTGAGAACTCAACATCATACCCTGTTTTGTATTGGTAAAATCAAATGGAGTCCACTATTTGTGACCCAAATAATTCTTCTATTTCAACCTAAACTCTTACCAAGGAACATAAAAGTGGTTCTCAAAATCTTTTTGTGTGGAATAAGGATATCATAAAGGAAGAAGTAACCAAGTTTTATTTCTCGTTGTAAATTTAGTACTTTCCACGCTTTTAGTGAAAGCGGTTAAAAACTATATTACGATACACTTATAGAACACCAATCCTGAATGCACCCAATGTTAGAAAATGATGTGCATAAATTTAAAACGGTAAACAACCTTTTACGACGTCTATTTTTATTTCCGTAAAAACTGTGTTTAAACTGAATCGATACAGTAATGATTGTTACACTAGTAGACACAATAGTAACGGAATTATAATAACAAAACTAGTAGACACAATAGTAATGGAGTTATAATAACAGAAAATACGCAAAGAAAATATAAACAAAAAATTGGCGGAATTATCAATGTATGTTTTTTTTAAAATGACCAACGTTTGGTTAAATTTTGGTTAATAACCACGTTAAAGTTTAATAAATTTTTTTTGACTATTTTCGCTCAAAAATTTTCCCGTTAATTCAATAGTAACGTAATTGCTGGGAAACTATTTTGGAAAAAAAGTCCAAAAAATTTGGTTAAACTTTAATGGGGACATTAACCAAAGTTTAATCAAACGTTTACTATTTTAAAAACTCACTATGTTTAAAGAGCTATATTACTTAATAACCCAAATATAAACTCTATCGCCAATTTTTTTTTTATTGTAGAGGGCGAAATGCACCAACCCCTCTGAAACAGTAACAATGATAAAATAATAATCGTAGTAAATGAATAATGTGAGGTCTGTAACATCCTTGATTTATTCGTGTAATGAGGTTCGGTTTCTCTCGTTTATTAGTTTAGAAGTTTGAAAAATTACAGAGAATATTTCTGGGAAACTCAAAGTATATCGATCGATTATCTCTCACGCCGGATCCTCCTCAATGAGAGTTTACATTGGTATTTATAGACCTATGGTTACCCGAATTGTCTGCTAGGATTTCCTTATTAATCTCGGATCTTAACTACCTAGAATACGAGATATTCTACAAGATTTATTGAATACATCGCATAATTATCTCATTCGGTTTGACCTCTTCGATTTCATTTCTTATTTAAACTCAACCGCATCTATATAGATTCCTGACGACGAGCTTTCCTCACGAAGACGTCCTTCTTCGCGACGAGCTTTCCTCGTGAAGACGTCCTTTCTCGCGACGAACTTTCCTCGCGAAGACGTCCTTCCTAGCGACGAGCTTTCCTCGTGAAGACGTCCTTCCTCGCGTCGAGCTTTCCTCGTGAAGACGTCCTTCCTCGCGACGAGCTTTCCTCGCGAAGAAATCCTTCCTCTCGTCTCGCCTCCATTTCTCGTCATTCGGAGAATGAAAACGACACGAGTGGTGTTAAGATGGATTTGAGAAAATCCGACCTTAACAGTTAGTCCCCCATTTTATCAAGTGTAAACACTTGGTAAAATAAAATACAGGTTGTCCCGACGAACCTTCCGGAGCGCTAGTTGTTTTGGATATGGCGACGAGCTTCTCATCGACGATTGTCAGCACCCGATTTCATATTTATCTCCTTCTTCGGACGCACCCCTTCAAATATTGTATACATCTCTCCTCATTAAATGCAGGTTGTAAATAATCGAGTGCTTTCGTCCCCTTATAACGACATTATAACGGCTAGCTATATTCTTCCGTCGATTCCACGAACGCTTCAGATTCCTCTTCGCTGTTTTATATAAATTCCACACTTTTCGTTTGAAGGAAACTTTTTGAAACTCTCACACTCACAGCACCAATATCTTTCACGCCTCTCTCCCCAAACTCCTGAAAATCTTTTCGAACCTCTTTGCGAAAACTTTTCCGCTTCCAAGTATTTTCTTCTCTCTTCCGAACCCTAGATTCACGATGGTTCTGGGACGAATCTTCAAAACCAACTCTCCTCGCTCCACCATGACAGTTGAGTGCCTAGACGCAGTCAGGCGCGATTGCCAGCGATGTTTTCCAACTCCGCCTTCCTCTCGATGGCGAGCTGGCCGACGATCCCCGAGAGGGGGGGTGGATAGCTGTATACGAGGCCTTTTTCCGAGTGGTAGGTCTCCACTTTCCGGTGCCCTATCTCCTCGTCGCCTTTCTCCACGCCTTCAGCGTCCCCATCACCCAAGTGCAACTTCACTCAATCCGTTTCATCCTTTGCACCATTGCCATCACGCTCGAGGAGAAGGTGGTTCTTACTTAGAGGAGAGGACTTGATGCGCCTCTATAATTTTTCCAAGAACCCTAAAAATTTTGGGCGCTTCTCTCTATCTCTCTCACCGCGTAAGGGAGCACATCATCTTCAATGCCCCATCAAGCGAATCCGGATAGGAGCACTCTTACTTCTTTGCCAGGATCAATGCTCGTTCCTTAGGCTATCACAACAAATCATTGCCGGTGAAATAGGTCGAGACTGATCAAACGCTTACCCAATTCAAACCCAACGTCGGCACCGAGACCGAGGCTAGGTTCAAGAAACTTCAAGCGACGCTTCTTGCAAGTGAGCGTCGCGATTGAGCGTCGGAGTTCACCAACCCTCAACGGCTAGTGGAGGCCAGGGTCTTTATAGAGGCCAATATCCACGGTCCTCACATCTACAACCAGTTCCCGGCTGGGTTTTGCAACAACGAAGCGCGAGTGGAAGCTTCGTCCTCTGCCCCGATGAAGAAAATCCCGAAGAAGGTAAAGAAGCCCAAGGATCTTCTTGGAAACATCGAGGAGGTTCCCCCTCAGGAGGAGGAGTCGTCCTCGGATGAGCCTCTCGTGAGGAAACGTCCCTCCGAGAGGACGCCGACGGCTCCCTTTTCGCGAAAACCGAGAGGTTTCGGGGGGCAATCATCCCAGACTGGTGGCCTACACGAGCAAGCGGTCCTCTGGGAGTAATGCTCCTCCGACAAAGAAGGCTAACGCTGCCGCTTCAGCCGACGGACCCCTGACTGCTACTCCCGCCGATGAGACTATTTCTGAAGCTCGAGACGCCTTGCCGCCGAGAGCGATTTTTCCCTCGGAGGATGTTCATGCAACTCCTTCGGTCCTTGCTCCTTCTGGCAGTAACAAGTCTGCCCGGGAGAATATTCCTGACCTTCCGACCTCTGCTACTGCGGGCGAGGCGGGGCAGGTTGCAGAGGCGTCCGCTGGGAGTTCGAGCTCTTCCCGGCGTTCAAAGAAGAGGCGGGACCTCGTCGTAGATTTCAGCGACGTGGTCCCGACGACGACTGCTTCCACCCCGGACGCCGCGGGCCTTTCCTCCCGACTTCCCCCGCCTCCTCCTCTCGACAATATTTTTGAGGAGGCGAGGAGGAACATTATGGTATTGGCTCCTCAAGTGCCTCCCTCGACCGATGGAGCCCCCCCTTTTATGCCGAGGGGCGGGATGCTGCTTCCCCTGTCCCGGTAGCAGAGTTCTCCGAGCGAGACAGAGGATAGAAGAGCGCTGGACCCGACTCTGAGGGAGGATCACCCGAGGAATCAACCGTCGCGGCTCCTGCGGCGACGTGGAGGCAGTGCCTGCTCTTGAACTAGGGCTCGTTCCCTTTGTTTCTGCTCCATCCTCCCCCTGTCGCTCACCCCGACGTCACTTCGGGTTCGAGGTGTCTCAATCTTCCCCTCGAGTCTTCAGGGGTTCTCCTCGCGTACCTACTCCGAGCGCATCTGACGAGTACTGGAGAGAGTACTTCTCTTACTCGTGTCGGGATTTGTCCTTGCGAGCACCTGGCTCGCTCGACGTCGGCGAGCCTCTTGAAGATTTCGAGGGCTATCCCGAGGCTACAGTTTGTTTGTTCGAGGGTGTGGCTCGGATTAATGATCTGATCCTTGCTGATCGCCACAATGCTAATCAGGCTGCTCAAGAGTTGGGGGAGTTGGGGTCTAAGCTCCAGGAAGCCCATAGGCAGCTCGAGCTTTCCATTGTTGGTGAGCGTAAGCATCGCAAGCAGTCCAAAAAGTTGGAGTCGGACTTGGCGACAGAGACTTTTCGATGCAATCTTCTCGAGGTCAAACTCGCCGAGCTCAAGGTCAAGGCGGAACAAGAACTCGAAGAGCAGAAGATCCTGCTAGCCGCCAAGGAGGGACTTTTGGTCGACGAGGAGAGGCGCCACCAAGAGGTCGCAGAGGCCTTTAGGGAGAAGAGCGAGCTCCTCGCTCAGATTGGCGAGGCTGTGGGCATCCCTGTTGCCGAGGAAGGTTGTTTGCCTTCCAAAGTTAGGTCTGCCCTGAGGAAACTCGTCGGGGAGCTCGAGATGGCACATGCCAAGTCGAGCGAGGAACACCACGCCCGACTGCGTCTCTTCGAGAGGGCCAAGGGCAAGCTCGATCGGGCATCGGCGAGATTCCAAGCTCTCGACGAGTCCGTCGATGCTAACCGCATGACGGCTGCTTATCAGGCCAACATCAACGTGGTCAATGCTCTCCCGACCACAGCAACGATCGAGCATCTCCGGGTTAAACTGCCAGATTGGCAGCGGGGTTGCGACGAGGAGCAAGCAAAGGCAGAGGAGCTTGACGATAAGGCCGCCACGGACCCTAACTCCCCTCCGCTGTCCCCGTGCAATCCTCTGACGATCGAAAGCCATCGCTTGTCGGTCCTTGTCCCCGTCCATTATCCCCGGCTCACTAGACGAACATGGGTCTAACAAAGACCTCATCTAACATCGGGAGCCGGCGGCGTTGATTTCTCTATTCATCGCTTTTTGTATTCACTCTATGTATTTTTGTAAAGTATTCCCTATTTTGTAATGGAGACTTTAATTAATAAATTTTTTTTGACTTTCTTGCAATGCGTATTTACTTTTTTTTTTTTTTTTTTTTATTTGTGTGTGATTGGTCTGACGTGTCAATCTGATGAGCTAACATATAAATTGTAATTGTGAATGTTAACTTGCATAAAAACTTAAAATTCAAATAGCATTCGTATTAAAAGTTCACTTATTTAGAGATATGGAAGAATGTATATCTCCCACTCCCCCTTTTTTAAACCGAAACGAGGAGGAAGCAAAGTATATGACTCATTCTTATAATTCTTGCGTAAGTTTTTATTTGTTGACTTATTTCGTCACTTAAGGACATTCTTGCTCCTTTAACTTGTGTAAACATGGGCCCTCTCGTCGCTATGTCTTGTTATCGGGCCTCGGGAGCCTCGTTTTAGTTTTTGGCGTAGGGAGCCCTCTTTGAAACTTTTGGCATCGAGGAGCCTTTTGTGTTTTGGCATCGGAGAGCCTCTTGATAATTTGGCATCGGGAGCCTTTTTTTATACTTTGGCATCGGCAGCCTTTTGATATTTTGGCATCGGGAGCCGTTTTGATATTTTGGCATCTGGAGCCATTTTATTTTGGTATCGGGGAGCCTTATAATATTTTGGCATCGGGGAGCCGTTTGATATTTTGGCATTGGGGAGCCGTTTGTATTTTTGGCATCGGGAGCTTTTTGTATTTTTGGCATCGGGAGTCTTTTGATATTTTGGCATCGAGAGTCTTTTGATAATTTGGTATCGGGGAGCCGTTTGTATTTTTGGCATCGGGGAGCCTCTTGATAATTTGGCATCGGGAGCCTTTTTTTATACTTTGGCATCGAGAGCCTTTTGATATTTTGGCATCAGGAGCCGTTTTGATATTTTGGCATCGGGAGCCTTTTGATATTTTGGTATCGGGGAGCCGTTTGTATTTTTGGCATCGGGAGCCTTTTCATATTTTTATACTTGCCCCGCTCGGGCTGGTCATCTTTATTTAACAATAGGCATCATTAAACCCTTCAAGTCTCCCAATCGGGTGCGGCTCGCGAGCAAAGAGTGCCCTACATCCATTGAATACAAGGCCGAAACCACGCAAATGTTCCCGAACAGAAGGGGTCGGGACTCCCCGGTAATTAAAAGAAATAATGTGAGGTCTGTAATATCCTTAAGTTATTAGTATAATGAGGCTCGGTTTCTCTCATTTATTAGTTTAGAAACTTGAAGAATTACAAGGAATATCTCTGGGAAACTCAAAGTATATCGATCGATTATCTCTCACGCCGGATTCTCATCAATGAGAGTTTACATTGGTATTTATAGATCTATGGTTACCCGAATTGTCTGCTAGAGTTTCCTTATTAATCTCGGATCTTAACTAATTAGAATACGAGATATACTCCGAGACTTACTGAATAAATCGTGTAATTATCTCATTCGGTTTGACCCCTTCGATTTTATTTCTTATTTAAACTCAACCGCATCTATATAGATTCCTGACGACGAGTTTTCCTCGCGAAGACATCCTTCCATGCGACAGAGTCTTTCCTCGCGAAGACGTCCCTTCTTCGCGACGAGCTTTCCTCGGAAGACGTCCTCCCTCGCGACGAGCTTTCCTCGCGAAGACGTCTTTTCTTGCGACGAGATTTCTTCGCGAAGACGTCCTTCCTCGCGACGAGATTTCCTCGCGAAGACGTCCTTCCTCGCGACGAGCTTTCCTCGTGAAGACGTCCTTCCTCGTGAAGATTTCTTTTCTCGCGAAAAAATCCATCCTCGCGTCGAACTTTCTTCGTGAATACGTCCTTACTCGCGACGAGCTTTCCTCGCGAAGAAATCTTTTCTCGCGTCTCGCCTCCGTTTCTCGTCTTTTGGGAAATAAAAACGACACCAAGTGGTGTTAAGATGGATTTGACGAAATCCAACCTTTAACGATTATTAACTTCCGTTATATTCTAACAAAGTGACTGTCGGCTACTGGTTAGTTTTTTTCTCTTTTTCGGAAAGGACTGGTTCGTAAACAGTCCATTTCGGCGTCTTGAATTTTATAAACAGACAATAAATGATTCAATCTAAAATATAGTCGTCTTTACGTAAATTGTTGGTAATGGTGATCTGTGTTCATTCTACTATATATATGTAAATGTATTTTGTCGAGAAACAAACACTGCTACACTAATTCGAAGCTCAATAGGACAAACCAATTAATTACCTGGAAGTGTTATACATGAGAGAGAAATAATACACATATACATACCAAATACTACTGATACTATGTCCAAAGTCAGTCCACCCATAGACTTCACACCAAGCATTTGGCGTGAGTATTTGGAAGCAAATGCATCTTCTACGGTATATTCACGTTTGGATATATTTATTTTTTTTCTATTTTTTTGGGTAAACCTACCGTGCCAGTAATATTTATTCATTTATTTATTTTTAATAGGAAATGCAATATGAACACAGCGAAAATGCAAAGATCATGGAGTTGAAGAAATAAGTGAAAGAGATGATTGAAAATTTGGGTGATCAAGGTCGAAGCCTATCTGAAAAATTACATGTAATTGATTCTGTCCAGCGCCTAGGGTTGTCATGCTACGTCCAAAATGAGATCGAATCAATTCTGGCGTTATTGTATGATGACGATCAAGAAATAGACGGTCATGATTTGTCCACTGTTTCTCTGTTCTTTCGACTATTTAGACAACAAGGCTATGAAATTTCATCTGGTACGTAAATATGAACTCTAATGCCCTAGTTTACTATAATTATACATCTAAGCACAGTTTCATGGTTTCCGTTTACTTAATACCCTTAATTAACTCTCCTTAAAGCTCTCTCAACAATTTTCTAACCATGATATAATATTTCATATAAAAATGTTATCTAATCAACGACGCACACCACTAAAATGGACTAGATTTTAAACAATAACGTTGACTAGACTAGATTGTACATTCAACGTTTCAAGTGTCCTAGTTCGTATAATTGTTTTTACAAGCTAGTTTAATTGGTGTGATAGTTGAGTTTTGTTTTTGGCGGATTTGTTATCGAAAATAAGGACATATTAGATATTTGTTGAGCTAATTAAATAATTAATATTCGGATAATAAAGCTATAATTTTAATTGAGAATATTTGTTTGCTTATTTTATACAAATAAAATCACATGCTATGCATATATTTCGACAGAGATAGGGTCAATAATCAATAAAATACCACAATTAACTCTATTATTAAAAATATTTTTGACCAAAAAATTGACTAATATACTATTCAGAACATTTAACTTCATATTTAAACTTTTTTCATCCTAAACCATCATATGACAACATACGATGCCCGTACTAAAAAAAAATACTTTTATACAACAATGTCGTTCGATAGTGCACGATATCGTACATGAAAATAACATTTTTTTTTGTTAATTATTGAGTCTTATAATTTGATATTGCTACACTGGTTAAAATTTGGTGGCGGATATTATCCGTAGACGTCTTCAAGAGATTCAAGGACAGTGAAGGGAAATTCAAGGAGTCAATCGCCAACGATTCTGAGTGTGCATGGAGAGGAATTACTCGACGAGGCAATGATTTTAACTACCAAATATCTCCAATCTCAAGCATTGTAGAGGTTGATTTGCACCGGTCTCTAAAAAGTTACAATGATTAAAAATAATAATAATAATGGGTGATAATCGGGTCTGGATGCCAAAAATCATTGAGTTTATCTTTGTAAAAACTCGATTTCTTTCGTTTATTAGCTTGAAAATTTGGAGAAAATACAGAGTAAGAACTTGGTGTATAGTGACGGCTGACAATTTCTTCTAACCCATTGAATGAGGTTATTACATTAGTATTTATAGTGCCTCTCGTCTTGCTTGGAGGGTCTCTGGGGTTTTCTCGTCCTGCTAGGGTTTCCACTTTTGGGCCATCCCTCTTATGACGAATTATGGGATTCTCTCCGAGATTTCCTAGCTAACCCCGTGATTTTCGCTCCTTTCTCTACTGACTTTCTGACGAAAATCCTTTAGCCGAACGCTACCGCTTCCGCGCTGAGTCTCATCGACGAGCTTCTGCTCGGCACACGACCTCTTTGGGGCGTAACTTCCTCGCGATAAGCATTCCTCGCGATGGATCTCCTCGCGGAAAACCCTCCTCGCCTAAATCCTCTCATTCCTGCTCGTGGTAGGATGAGAAATGACAAGTCATTTCTCCACAGTTGATGAAGAGACGCGCGTGGGGTCCCCTTCGTTTCCCCTCCTTCATCGTTTGGACGCTCAAACGACGCGCGGGATGTTAAAGTAGGATTTTGACGAAATCCTACCTTAACAAGCATCGAACGAATCACTGAGCTCTTGGCTTTCGGACCAAATCAAGCACACCCTAAAGAACCCTATTTGAAAGTCTATGCAGAAGCGAGAGGCCAGGCAGTATATGAATATTTTCAAGCTCGATGAATTGCATAGCGAGGGTTTGCTAAAGATGGCAAAATTGGATTACAACCAGTTACAAGATCTGTACAAGAAGGAACTCAGTAAGCTAATAAGGTGGTTTTTGTTTCTTTATATAAGGATTGACCTTTCTTTCACTTTTAAAAAATTTAAGCAATACAAGTAATTATTTTGTTTAAAATTGTAGAGGTCGATTTACACCGGTCTCTGAACAGTTACAAGGATTAGAAATAATAATAACGATGAACAATAATCAGGTCTGAGTGTTAAAATCCTTGAGTTTATATTTGTAAGGGCTCGGTCTCTTTGGTTTATTAGCTTGGAAGCTTGAAGGAATACAGAGCAAAAGTATGAACTTAGTATATTGTGACGGCTGATAATTTTCTCCCCCCATTTTACGAGGTCCTTACATTCATATTTATAGTCTCTTTTCTATTGCCTGGATGATCTCTAGGGTTCTCTCCTTTTGCTAGAGTTTCCTCTTTCGACCCATCCCTCTTCTGACCATCTTCGAGATCCTCTCCGAGATTTCCTAACTAATCCCGTGATTGCCGCTCCTTTCTCAACTGGCTCTCTGACGCCAATCCTTAGTCGAACGCTACCGCTGCCACGCTGACTCCTGGCGACGAGCTTCTTCTCGGGACGCAATCTCCTCGGGACGGAGCCTCCTCGCGATAAGCCTTCCACGCGATGGGCCTCCTTGCGGCGAACGCTCCTCGCGAAGGTCTTCTCGTTCCCGCTCGCGATAGGATGGGGAAGAGACGAGTCACCTCTCCTCAGTCGACCAAAGGTAAAGCATAGGACCCCTTTTCTCTCCGTGTTTGTCGTCTGAACGCTTAAACGACACGAGAGGTGTTAAAGTAGGATTTGACGAAATCCTACGTTAACAGTTAGTCCCCCATTTTATCAAGTGTGAGCACTTGGTAAAATGAGACACAGACTACTTCCACGGACCTTTCGAAGCGTTGGGCCTCTTCGGTCGCTGCTCGCTTCTAATCTCGCTCTTACCCTTTTCCTCGAGCGCACGTCCTTTTTTTTTTCGTGAGCCTCTCTCTTCATTAAATGCGAACTGAGAGCACTCGAATATACCCCCTGACCTTTTCCCTTCACGGCTCCCGACGGACAGCTGTCCCTCACGAGTGTCTTTTCGCCAAGGTCCTTTCGCATTTCGACCGTCGATTTGTCTGCGTCGTTTTGGATTCTGGCCGTTAGATTCGTCTATTCTCCTCTATAAATTCAAAAGTTCAGTGGAGGGAACTTCTTGAAATCCTGTGCCCTCTCGTCATCTCTCCGTATCCTCGAATCTTTATTCCATTTCCGACCTCCTCTTCGATTCTTTCCTTCCCTGGGCCAGAATCTCAATGGCATCGGAACGACCCAGACCGACTCCCCGACGTGTCTTCGAGACCGACTCGTCGCGCTCCGTCATGACCCAGGCACGCCTCAAGACCATCAGGGAGGAGTACTGCGATGGTGATGTCTGCCAAGTTCGTCTTCCCTGCCCCGAAAAACTTGCGGATGATCCCTTAGACGAGAGATGGGTCGCCATTTACGAGGCGTTCTTCCAGGAGGCGGGTCTTCGCTTCCCCATTCCGTACCTTCTTCTCGCCTTCCTCCACGCCTTCAAGGTGCCCATTTCCCAAATGCAGCTTAGCGCCATCTGCCTCATACTCTTCACCATGGTCGTCGCCGCCGAGCAAAGGGTTCCTCTCGCCTTAGAGGACCTGATGCGCCTCTACAGGCTCTCAAGGGATGGCCAGAACTTGGGACCCTTCTTCCTCTCCCATTACGCTCGGGACCTTGTTATCCTCAACGCTCCCTCGCATGAGTCGGGGTGGGAGCGTTCCTACTTCTTTGTTAAGATCGACGCCCGCTCCTTCGGTTACCGTCACGGCTCGCTGCCGACGCGATGGGTCGAGGCCGATCGGTTACCCCCTCGCTACAACCCTAGCGCCAGAGACGCGGGGGCAGCCTGCTTCAGGGAGGTCCGCTTGGTACTTCTAGCGAGTGATTGTCGCGACTGGGCGAGGGATTTTTGCAACCTTCATCGTCTGATAGATGCAGGGATCTTCCTCGAGGCCAATGTTCACGGCCTGCCTATCCCCGACTGCTTCCCGTCTGGGTTTTGTGGTTCGGCAACGTGGGCCGGCACCTCGTCTTCCACTCCGAAGAAGGGGAGATTGCGGCATGCCCCGAGGTTCCGAGAGATTCCGGGTTGCGTCACCGAGGAAGGTGCTCCCCAGGATGAAGAGGATTCACCCGAGCGGCCCCTCCAGTTGAGACGCGATCGCCCGAAGCGCCCTGCGGCGATCTCTTCTAGGGCCGAGATCGCTGCGGGCAAGCGACCTATTGAGGGCGGCGAGGACGACCATCAGGCGAAGAAGACCAAGGTTGTCGCCTCGGCAAGCGAAGCTGCGAGCGTCGCTCTTGTCGTGCGGGTCGTCCCTTACGTATAAGACGTTTTGCCGGCACGGACGGCCCCTCCCCCCGGGGAGGCTCGGGTGAATCCTCCGTCCTCTCTCCCATCTGGCGATGTCGGAGCCGCTCGAGGGCACGGGTCCGTCTCGTCGCGGTAGGAGGAGAAGGGACTTCGAGGTGGACTTTAGCGATATGGTCCCACCGACCGAGCTCGCTGGTTGGGATGGAGAGCGGGAAAGGAACGGTACGGGGATGTCATCTGCCCTTGGACTGGAGGTGGTTCCCTTCGCATCGCCTTTCCACCCTCATCCTCCTTCTCCCCATCATCATCCTCGTCCTCCTCTTCGTCGCTCTCATCCTCCTTCTCCTCGTCGTCATTTCGGATTCGAGGCCTCGCAGTCTTCTCCCCGACTCTTCAACGGTTCTCCCCGCGTTCCCGACTCAAATTCACTCACCGAGGACTGGAGGGAATACTCTTCGTATTCATGTCGGGACTTGACGCTGCGAGCACCTGGCACTTTTGACGCCGGTTTGTCTCTCGAGGACCTCGAGGGCTACTCTGAGGCGACGGCTTGCTTGTTTGAAGGCATAGCCCGGATGAACGACCTGGTCCTCCCCGGGAGCCACAAAACCAGCATGGTGGCTCAGAAGTCCGAGGAATTTTTTATTCAACTCAACAAGGCTCAGAGGCAGCTCGAGCTCTCTATCCCTGGCGAGCGTGCCTATCGACTGCGGACTGAGAGGCTCGAGTTGAACCTGGCTGCGGAGACTCGCCGACGTGTTTCTGCCGAGGTCGACCTTACAGAGTTCAGGGCTCGGGCGGGGCGGAAGCTCGAGGAGCGCGAGTAGCAGCTGGTTGCCAAGGAGGGCCTCCTAGCCAAGGAGAAGAGGCATCATCAAGAGGCCGCGGAGTCTCTTCAAAGGAAGAACGAGCTCCTCGCCCGGGTTTGCGAGGCTTTGGGCGTTCCCACGCGGGAGGAGGGGTGCTTGCCTGCCTAGGTCCGGACTACCTTGCGGACTCTCACAGACGAGCTGGAAATGGTACAGGGCGAGGCGAGCAAGGAGCGCCACGCTCGGTCGCGTCTCTTGGGGAAGGCCAGAAGCAAGCTCGAGCGAGCATCGATCAGATTCCAGGCCCTAGACGAGTCCATCGACTCCAATCGCATGACGGCCGCCTGCCAGGCTATCGTTACCGCAGTCACCGCCCTCCATGATGGGGCGTCTGTTGGAATTTAGTTAACAATTAACCTAATTTAAGGACGAAACACATCAATATGTGGAGGAATTTCATAATTCAATTTAACATATTATAAACGATTTAAAACATGCTCGATAACCATATCATTAAATCTAACCTATCATGTCAATAAATTTACAATCACATCAATAAATTTATTTAAGCATGCAAACGAATAATCCAAATACATATAATTATTCTAAAACGTCATATTATTCAGATCCAATTCGTTCGAGGGATACTTACATAAGATTTGGATATGCGAGAGCAAGTCTCGGTGTACGCAAAGGTGGTCGGCCGATCCTCTACGCCACGCGCGTCCAAGAGATTCTCAAAACCGTCGAGTATTCGTTGCTCCAAAAGTGGCCGGCCCTGGGGAGAGAAAAATCACTCAAACAACCACAAGTTGAGTCAATGATAATACTCAAGGGATTTTTAGGAGACAAAGAGAGTGGACTCTTTCATGGGAACAAGAGAAGAAGGAATAAAAGGAAAATCTCTCAACGGTTCGCTCTCTCAATTCTCTTTGGGATTTGGCCAAGTATTTTTCTCCTTGGGAGAGGGGAAATAGTCGGCCAAGAGGGGAGGGGAGAGAGAGAGTTGGCCGTGTGAATGCTAGGTCAAAAGAGAGAGAGAAGAACTCCTTTTATTTCAGGGAGAATGGGCTTAATTAGGTCAAAAACAATTAATGACCCATTAATCAAACTTAAGCCCGATAAATCATTTAAGCAATTTTCCAACCCCTTATTTGCATTAATGGCCGGCCATCTTGTGTATTTATCTCCCAAATATTTTCGATTTATTTCTAAAATAATATTTAATTAATTTAGAATATCTCATTTATTTAATGACAAGTCATTAATTATTTTCATACTAAACAATGTAGTACGAAACGAGAAAATATTTATTTTCATCTTTTATTTATTTGAATCATCAAATTATATTATTATCAATACAATAACACAATATGATTTGTTAAATAAATGTAATAATAAATAACGAATTATTTATTTAATTACTTAGAAAATAATTTTCTTAGTGTAAATCACAATTTACGTTTAATGAGAAAATCGATCTTTTCTTGTTCACTAATATCTCATCCAAGAGTCTATCATTGAGACCTTATGGACCCACATGAACGAAGCTTTAGAATAAAGATCGGACGCAAAAGTTCACAAACTTTTTCCGACTTTTAATTCTTAATATTAGTCGATTCCACTAAAGGACCAATATTGAACATCTCTAAGTTCATATGCGTTTATATTTCCGTTTGATGTGATAAAACTATTCTTTACATGGTCCACGGTGTATTTTAAGATATTACCCTTTGTGTGTATCATTAACTCAGAGGAATGTAAAATTACCGTTTTACCCCTGAGTTATTATTTCACCAAGTCCTCTGTTATTTGTGAACGAGAAAAAACATAAAGTGAAATGTCTCAACATGTCACATGTTTTATTTCAAAGAATTCTTTATTCGATGAATACCAGGCCTGGTTTATTCGCTCACACTCTCATAACAGAGCATGGTGTGATACTAATGCCTTAGCATTGTTTCAACACAAATTTCATATATGTGAATCACATGTTTCAACGAAACAGTATTATGACACCAACCGTCGGGTCAATGAAACTTCATTTAGCCATTGCCCATTGACAAATCAAATGTCATAAAGTATTACAAGAATACATGTACTCACTTCAGGATTTAGGTAATCACTAAAATACCCCTCGTATGTGAGTTTGAGGTTTCGAGTGATTAAACGGTTTTATCTCGAACTTCAAAACTTCACTGGTCTTGTTCAATATCTTCATTAAGATATCAAGAATGAATTACAGAGTCACAACTCTCCATATCACAAGATAAGATATCGTTTAATTCATTCTAACAATCATTACTAGAAATCGATTGCCCAATCGATCTTTAGATTGCGAACTATTATTTAAACTAGTCATAAGAAGATATCTTGTCAAGTCTGTACTTACTCGCTTGATTCTGCTAAGGATATTGCGGCTTTGTTGCTAGAGAACTACAAAATTTCCTTTATTTACGTCGTCATTTTGGAGATAAAGAGACGATAAAGAGCCGTTCGGGTGGTATGGGCTAGCCCCCTCGTTTTACCAAGTGTAGGCAGTTGGTAAAATGAAAAGTGGGTTGCCTCGACAAGCTGTTTCTGCGGGCCCTAGAGATGAGTTTCCGCGAGTGACATTTATGTTCTCTTCCTCGCGCACGTGTCCTCAAACCCCGCGAATCTCTCTCCTCATTAAATGCGGGTGTCGGGTACTGGAGTGTTTGTTACTTTCCTCGAATCCCTACCGCTTCCAACGACTCTTCGACTCCGCCCCTTGATAAACCCACATGTCTCTTTCCGCGCCGTTTGATAGGGATGCACCGTTTCACCTTCCCTTCCCGTTTTCCTTTATAAGGTCAAGGCTCCGCTATAGACGGACCCTTCCCACTTTTTCCTTAGTCGAATTTTTGTTTCTTTTCTCTGCCAAACCATTCTCTCTCCTCTTTCTCTAATTTCTCTTTGGATTATCTCGTCTTCTCTTTTCCATAGCCAATGGCTCCGCCGAAGACACGCGAGGAGGCCCCGCCTGTCTTCGGCCGCGTATTCAAGACTAAATCCCCTCTGTCCGCCATGACGGAGGGGCGCCTGCAACAGTTGACAGACAGGTTCGTCGGGGATCGACGATGTATCTTACGCCTCCCTTTCGACGGTGAGCTCGCTGATAGCCCCCGGGACGGCTGTGTTGCGGTCTACGAGGCGTTCTCCCGAAGAGCGGGCCTCCACTTTCCGGTCCCTCCCCTTATCGTATCCTTCCTAAGCGTGTTCAAGGTCCCCATCTCTCAGGTGAGTCCGAACTTGATCCGCCTCCTTCTCTGTACCATCGTCATCGCACTCGAGATGAAGGTGGATATCACCTTGGAGGACCTGATGCGGCTCTTTAAGTTCTCTAAGAACGCAAAGAATGTGGGCCGCCTCTCCATTTCTCACTGCGTCAAATCCCACGTCGTTTTGAACACCCCATCGAACGAGTCCGGGTGGGAGGACATGTTTTGCTTCGTCGCGGTCGACCAACACAGCTTCGGTCGTTACCACGAGTCTCTGCCGCGGGAGTGGATCGTCGGCCAAGGCCTTCCCAAGTACAGGGCCAGCGTTGGCGACGAGGCCGCCCGTAGTTTCGATGCGACTCATGCGATTATTCTCTCTTGCACCCGCCGCGACTGGTCAAAAGACTTCGCCAATGCTGGGCTCGGGTCTCGGATCCCGGATTCCGGGGTCTTTTCATGGGTTGGCTCCTCCGAGATGAGTCTGTAAGAGCAGCTTCTGGTCTTTGGGTTCCATTGCCCTCCGACGTTGGAGGGTTCACCGGCGGCTCTTCAAGGAAGGCCCCTCGACCAGGAGGGGGGAAAGAAGCTTCGGAGTCCCCCGGGTGACGCCAAGGACGTCCCTTTCCAAAGGGAGGGCGCTCTCTCGGACGAGCCCCTCGCGAAGAGGCCTCGTACCGAGGGGAAGTCTACGTCTCGGATGAGTTCTTCGCGGCCTGCCGAGGGCTCAGGCGGCAATTCTCCAGCGCGGGAGGTCACTGCCGTCGCCCTGGTCGAGGATCCCCCGCTCGCTGCGTCATCCGAGGGGGAAGCTTCCCTGGACCAGGTGGCTGTGTCGTCGTAGATGACCCTCCCCGTGGAGGAGGTTGGCGTGGACTCTCTGGCTTCTCCTTCTCCTGCCAGCACCGTGCCGACCCAGGAGGAGGCCCGCAGCCTTCCGACTCCCACCACCGCGAGCGGGGCCGGACAATCCGTAGAGGTCTCCTACGGAGGAGCGAGTTCCCGAGGAAGAGGCCGGCTTTTATCATAGACTTCGATGACATGGTCCTCGATGACGTGGTCCCGGTGACATTTCCTCCTGCCGGGGGAGCAGCGGCGGTGTCCAATCCAACGTCCGCCGAGTGAGAAAAAGGGAAGGAGAATGTGGGGGCCGAGGGGCCGACGACCGCGAGTGCGGTCGACGAAGGGAGCGCAGTTGCGCTGCCCTCGGATCATCCAACCTCCGCCGAGCGGGAGAAAGGGGAGGAAGATGCGGAGGGCTAGGAGCCGATGACCACGGATGTGGTCGACAGAGGGACTGCAGCCGTCCCGGCCTCGGATTTTCCAACGTCCGCCGAGCGGGTGTTGAGGCCGAGGAGTCGGTGGATGCGGACCTTGTCGGCCATCGGGAAGCGGCCGTCGTGGTCTCTAACCTCCCAACGTCTGTCGAGCAAACAGTAGAGAAGGAGGTCGTCAAAGCCGAGGTTCCGACAGATATCCCCCTTCTAGCGGGGTCGGGAGTTGTCCCCCTTGTCGGGCCTCTCCCTCCCGATTCCGGGACGTCGCGACTCTCTCCTCGGGTTTTGAGGAGTTCTTCTCGGGTACTCGCCGAGGGCGCATCCGCTGAAGACTGGGGACGGTACTCCTGGTATTCGTGCCGAGATTTAACGCTGCGAGCGCCTGAAACATTTGAGATTGACGAGCCTCTCGACGACCTTGAAGGCTACCCCGAGGCGACGGCCTGTGTATTCCAGGGCGTTGCCCGAATAAATGATCTAATTCTCTCCGAGCGCTATAATGCCGTTTTGGCTTCGCGGGAGTCGGCGGAGATGAGGTCGAAACTTCAGGAGGCTCAAAGGCAGCTCGAGGCCTCCATTTTCAGTGAGCGTTGGTGTTGCGAGCAGTTTGAGAAGCTCGAGTCCGAGTTGGCGAGCGAGGTTTCTAGGCGTAAAACCTCCGAGACCGAGCTCGCGGAGCTCAAGGTCAGGGCGGAGCTGGAGGTCGAGGAGCACCGTACTCTCCTGGCCGCCAAGGAGGAGCTTTTGGCCGGGGAGACAAGAGGCCGCCAAGAGATCGCGGAGGTCTTGGACAAAAAGGACGGGCTCCTCGCTCGGGTGCGAGACACCGTGGGCGTGCCTGTTACCGAGGAGGATTCCTTGCCTTCTGTGGTCAGTTTCACGTTAGGGGAGCTCACCGGGGAGCTCGAAGCGGCTCAAACCGGGCTGGGGGAGGAGCGCCGCGCTCGGATGTGTCTTTTCGAGAAGGCGCGTGGTAAATTCGAACGGGCGTCAATTAGGTTCCGGGCTCTCGACGACTCCGTCGACTCCAACTGTCTAGCGGGCGCGTTCCAAGCCAATATCAATATGGTCGAAGCTCTCCTGACTGGGGCGTCGGTCGAGTTGCTTCGTGCCAAGCTCTCAGAATGGCGGCAACGTCATGATGAGATGCAGGCGAAGGCCGAAGAGCTCGAAGACAAAGCCGCCGCAGACCCTGACTCCCCTCCGCTCTCTCCGTACGATCCTCCAGTGGTTGGGGGCTGAGCGTTGATCCCCCTTTTGTATCTATTTATAAAGTAGTTTGATTTTTAATTTTTATGAGATTGACATTTCAATGAATGTAGAACTTTTTGCATTTATTCTTCGCGTTTTTGCTTTCTTTTTGCTTCTTACCTTATTTGTTCTCATGTGTGGCTGTTTGATGCGTTAACACCCATAATGCAACTTATTCGAAACGAAGTGTTTGCCCGGCCCTCGCGAGGGAAGGCTCATAGCAACTTTAGAGATGGAAGAATGTACATCTCCCACTCCCCCGTTTTTCTCAATGTGAGGCTTTTATATGCTCGCTGAGAGGCTTTTAATTTGCTCGCTTGGAGTCTTTTAATTTGCTCGCTGGGAGGCTTTTAATTTACTCGCTCGGAGACTTTATTTTAACATGGGCCCTTTCGCCGCTATGTTTTGTGCTCACTGGGAGGCTTTATTTGCTCGCTGGGAGGCTATTATTTTAACATGAGCCCTTTCGCCGCTATGTTTTGTGCTCACTGGGAGGCTTTATTTGCTCGCTGGGAGGCTTTTGTTTGCTCGCTGGGAGTCTTTTATTTGCTCGCTGGGAGGCTTTTAATTTGCTCGCTTGGAGTCTTTTAATTTGCTCGCTGGGAGTCTTTTTATTTGCTCGCTGGGAGGCTTTATTTTAACATGGGCCCTCTCACCGCTATGTTTTGTGCTCACTGGGAGGCTTTATTTGCATAAGATTGTATTCAAACTATTTTTCAAATTAATAGAGTTTATTGTAATTTTGGGTGTTACACCTTTATCTCGTATAAATTTTACGGATTTAGGCGGAGGAATGAGATCGACCGTGGAACCAATCTTTTGTCGTTTTCGAGGGACAGAATCGTGGAATGTTATTTCTGGTCACTGAGAATTTTCGCAGAGGCTAAATACTCTCTAGGTAGAGTCTTGTCTGCCAAGCAAGTCTCCATCCTTACCATTGTTGACGACATTTACGACACCTTTGGCACTCTTGAAGATCTAGAACTGTTCACTGAAGCATTTGAAAGGTGTTTCATATATCCAATATTGATTTATTATTATGAGCACACACTTTTAAAATGAGGTGTCCTTAATTAATTGTTTGGCGCTTTGGAAAATAAAATTATCTTTTGGATTTTACTATTATAATTAGTTTTACAAGTATTTTACAAGCTCCGCAAACTAAATTACTATGAAAGTTACATTTATAAACAATATATTTCGAGTAAAATAATCTTCAGACTATTGATTTTGTTGCATTTTAGTAATTATTCCATCAAGATTATAATAATAGAGAATCAGATTTATAAAATAAACTCCTTGATTCAGGTGGGACATTTTTGCAATTGACAAGCTTCCGGAGTATATGAAATTGACTTATAAGGCAACTTTGGATTTTTATAATGAAGTAGAAGAAAAGCTGGCCAAGGGATAATCTTTCTGCATTAGCTACTGCAAGGAAGCTGTATACGTCTCATTCATATCCTATTCCTTAATTTATTTCAAATTTCAAGAGTCTACGCCTAGTTCCGCAAACTACAAATAATTTATCATTGCAACATTAATCATATTGCGAATATTTATGCTTAATTATGCAGTTCCTGAGGCAAGTGAGAGCGTATACACAAGATTCGAGATGGTTACACCACAAACATATTCCAACATTAGACGAGTATCTTCACATCGGCTACGAGGGTGCCGGCTCTTCTGCGCTCATAACATTAGCCTTCATCGGAATGGGAGACATAGTTACGCAAGACTCCTTGGCTTGGGTGCTTATGGAACCTAAAATCGTGAGGGCGACGTCGGTAGTTGGAAGAATTCGAAACGACATTGCTTATCATAAGGTACAAGATTCATAGAAATGAACCATTCATTTCAATAACAATAGAACGCAAAAAGAAAATAGAAGAGAGTCTGATAGAAAGAAGGAAAGTCAAAAGTAAGATCTGATGAGATCCTAGAAAATAATGTCAATAAGTAGGTACTCTTAAATTATGGATTGTATATTAAAAGAAATTGATTACTCATTACTAACGAATTTTATTTTATATTCATGTCATGAAAAAATATATTTAATGACAATCACGTATGATAGGGTATCGGGATTGGGCTTCTGGGTTCGATCTAATTATGTCCGGTTACAAACTCAGACCCTACCACAGTTTGATGAATAAATATATGATAGTAAATATCAAATTACAAGATCTTCCTTGTGTAGGGTAAGCAAAGAAAGTCGGGACGTATTGTAGCCTCGGCGGTAGAGTGTCATATGAAACAATATGGCTCAACTGAGGAAGAAGCAGTGAGGGATCTTTCACAACAAGTTATCTGGGCTTGGAATGATGTGAATGAAGAATGCTTAGACCCAACTCTACCAAGTCGACTCGTGACACGAGTTTTGGAACTTGTGCGAGCGAGCGACGAAATTTATAGAGAAGGAGATGGTTTTATTGAAGATGCGTTGCTCCAAGAAATGGTTGCTTCCTCCATTATGGATCCTGTTTCATTTTAGATTTCCATAATAATTTAGTTGCCAAATGCTTTGCTTATCCCACTATGTGTTTAAACACAATATGTTCCTATATTTCTCGCGTGATCCGGAGTTCATTATATCATTAGTTTAATATGATTAAATGTATGTGTGTATTGGGCTACCGCCGACATGTTTCACAACATTTTAGTTTGATATGATTAAATGTAGGGTAATTCTATTATATACTCACTTAAGTTTGTTTATGAAATTATTTCAGACCATTATTTTCAAAAATCAAATTCGTGATAAGAATAATATAAATTGAATTTGTAATCATGTCACTATAAAATGGGCATTTATATGTGTTTATAGAAGGTTGGGTATTTATAAATTTATAAGCAGTTGAGTGGCTATAAATTCAATTTTTGATTAAATGTACGTGTTGAATGGGCTACTGCCGATATGTTTCTCAACATTAATGTGTATAATTTTTTAATCAGTTTTATGATTTTTTATTTTATTTTATTGATGGATGACTTGTATACCCATGGTAGATATTGTATTTCTACAGCGTAACTCATATTACATCGCTCATCTTGCATACGTTGAGCATATTGTTGTTACAATTCTTATTAATCTATTTTTATTAGGCAAGCGTAAATTGATTATTAATATGGAGATATCTTTTAATAACATTGTGATATCTAACAGTTTCATGATTAACATATCGTGTTATAATTTTTTTTTTATAAAGGTAAACTGTGCACCTGAGGAAATCAAAATCTTAAGAAGACCTTTTTGTTTTGGATACTCTAAAAATCCGAGCTGCTTCTTTTAACCTCTTTAATCTTTTCAAAAATATTACAGAGTTTTTAGACGTTCCGATCGACAGACTGGAAATCTGAGATCTTTGAGAATAGTGATATAAGAATCAATTCGCACATTATGATGGATTCGATTGAATATGTGTTACACGTGAAAAAACTGATCGCGATTGAAGTTGTTTGAGATTGAAAAGACACTGCAAAGAGTGTTCTTCAAGTGAAACTGAGCGGAGAGTCTAATTCAGGGGAGATACTGACTTAGGTTTTAACATTATAGTTAAGTAATATTGGCGTTGATGTTGAGGTTATTCACATAAGTCCATCATTGTATTATTAACTATAATATCCGTTAATTCTTTTCAATAAGTTTTTTTACCCTAAGATAAAGGTGACGTTGCACCGAGTTATTTTACCCCCAGATAAAGGAGATGTTGCTACGAGCTGAGTTACCATGTTAGGAATATCGTCCACTTGAAGATGACGAATGAATAATTATGAAATTCAATAATTAGATTACTTTATTAGCATTACATGATTAGTGGGTCGAATTTTAAATAATTAGAATCAATAACAACTATATTTTATAACCTTTGTATCAAACTGAGTCTCGTGCTGGACACTTGAGTTTGAGCAGTGTGCTAAAACAAGGTCGATGACTAATATATGCCTTAAAAGCTATGTCTAAAGTCATATATGTGGAACACATGGGTGAATGCTGATCATCATGTGAGAGCATTCTACACTTGTGGTACGTGTACGACCCAGACATGCTTTGGGGTAGATGTGTCGTTTTAGGACAATTATGACGCACTAACCGCGGCCACCATGATCGTCACAGTGAGACTTGATCTAAATCCTTAAGTGATCATAGACACTGGATAATATTTGTGAGCTGTTTGATTCATTCGCTAAAAGGCTATTAATGCTAACCACAACTTATGTCTTGAGAGTTTTCTCTGAGTATGATTTGAGTGAGAAGTGATTTGTAGATACAAAATCTAGCCTTCCTAAAAGAAGGTTAATGTTCACTCACATAAAGGTTGATTCCATAACCGACTGACTGCGCACTTTGGAAGTAAGTTAACGTTCGAAAGAATCTTTTGCTAGGGAAGCAACAATGCTTAGGGCTGATATGTAACAAGGGAAGTATAACAGAAAAATTGACTTCTCTTGACATGGGATGAAAATGGAGGAGCTTGATTACGAGCTAACTACATCAGTGGACACTCGTCTGATGAGTAAATATAGTTCTATAATTAAAGAATGGTTCAATCTTAGATTTTACGGTGGAGTATTGCTAAAGACTAGACGACTCGATGAACAAAGATAAGACTATATCCTCTTTTTCGTCGAGTTTATTAATCTTGTACTACTAGGTCTATAGCCCCCTATTCGGCTCTGATAAAAGAGGATAAGAATTTTCGAATAATAGTGTTAAATCATTATTCAATCTCACTTGCTGTCATGGTGATTGACACATTACTTCTGGAAAATGGATATTCGTAAAATTAAATAAATATTTATAGCATAATTGTTTATTTATTGTTGGATCAAGTAAATAAACAAGTAATGGATTTTAAGAAAACGGGACTTGAAAATTCTTGGGTTGGGCTTGGAATAGGTTTGGTAAAAAATTCCCTAGGGTTATTTCCCTAGGGGTGGCCGATTATGCATCCTTAATTCCCTCCCTGAATTTATCTTTTATGACAGAAACTTTCTTCTAATAGATGAGAGAGACTTGTAGTCACTGCTGTGATCTAATGGCGCAGATTAAATCTGAAGGAGATAATATCTCTAGAAGGAGGAAATATCTTTTAGAAGGAGAGCACATATCTCACAAAGGAGAGAAAATCTCTAAGAGGTTATCTCCTTTCTAAATGCTATAAATATGGATCAAAGGAGAACGGAAAACACTCTTTCTCTCTCCGTGGTAGAATTTACTTACCCCTTTCCCTAGGAATTACAATTTTGTTCCTAAATAATAGGAGAAAGATTCCGAAACAATCTAGTTTCGAGATCTAGTGAGAATCAATTGTGTCCACTAATATTTCTTATTCCTCTCGGAGATTACGTTTCGGAAGACTACGGTGTCATCCTCGAGTACTCAGGTTAGACGAACAACGAAAATGGAGCACACGTTGTATTGGATCTTTCTACAGCGTAGGCAAAATCCATGTAATTGTTCTAACGAATTGGCTGGTATCGATTGCTGAACTGCTTTCTATATATAAATTAAATAAGTAAATCTAGATCTTGTTAGCAATCATTAATATTAACTGGCTAATGCGAGTGCAATTAATTCATTTCCGCATTTAATATGGTTGTCAATGTGTATTGATCACCAACATATCTTTTCTTGTGCCATTTTATTTCCCTGCATTTAGTTACTATCATCTCATATTTGCTCAATAAAGTATTACACACATTATTGCATTATTTGTATGTGACATCTTACAGAGCGGCTAACGAAATTTCACATATATTGAATTGTCGTTAAAGTAGTGTGTTTTAAGTGCGAACATACTGTCACGAGCGAGCTCATTAGCTAGCCGCGATCAGAACAACACAAATATTATATTATAATCTAAAAATATAACAATGTTAAAGGATATACATTAAAATAATATATGAAATCCGAGGATTTTTTTTATTATTTAAAATATAAATACGAAATCTTATCACAATCTTTAACTCCGCTTGCAAACTACAAAATTTTCCTTATCTACAATACCAATGGTCCTAAACACGCGTCTAAGTCAGTCTCAGCTGGATGACGTCTAGATTGATGCAGGTAGCTGTGTTCATGAATATAGTAGATGTGAGATTTATTTTGTGGAGATCTTCTTCATCTCTTCTCGCTTACAATTCTTTCTTTTCTAAGTTGAGCATTGGGGTTTTAGCGAAGAAGAAACAAATGCGTGAGGAAGGTGAAAAATAAATGTTTTAGCCGAACGAAAAAGGAAGGGAAATGAGAGTTGGGCATTTGGCTTTGGAAAAACTAAGCTTATATATTTTTTTTCAGAATTTTCCATCTAAAATGAAGCTAAATTCCACTTGCGTTTAATTAAAAAGGACTAAAATAAGAGTTCGATAAGAAAGTGCAAATAAACTTTTCTAATATACCTATATACTTAATACATTTCTCGCTATCTGTCTTGCTTCCATAAGAGAATGTATAATTAAATTTTATAATACTACTATATTTTTTGTGACATTGCAAATGTTACCAAAAAAATCACCATATTCATAAAAAAAAAACAGCTAGAAACCTAAACCAAGTCTTATAAGATCTTCAAAACTCCATCCCTCACTAGCTCGGCTGTCATCTTCCTACAGTATACACCCATGAACCTTTTTCGTAAATATGAAAGAGGAATCCATTGAATTAGGAGTTTTGCACGCTTGATGAAAAAAATGTCGTAGTCACTGCTAAAACAATGTGTTTAATTAGTTTCTTATTTCACTCAAATAGATAAAGTTACATAAGAATAATACAATAATTCTTATGCATTTTTTTATTGCGGTATTTTACTTTTTGATAACGTAAATGGGTCCAAGTTCCCACCTGCGAGACTAATACTTCGAGTATTTTCAGTAGAAAGTTAGGTAATTCCAATTATCAAATCTTGATTGCAAACAGTCATACATTGTAATTCTTTTTCGGAGAATAATAATGATGGCGAAAATCTAGTACTTTGAAACTTTGATAGGCATGTATATGCTCTCAATGTCCGTCCAAGGTGTGAGGCATGATCGACCTTTAGGATCTCCCAATATCTGATTAAGCACGTCATCTTGCAATGACCAGTTGTATTTCGTTTGATCCAATGATCGGCCCATTGGTTACAAAAATTGTTCGTGAAAAAATAGAAAAAATATACTTACCTCTTTTGAAAAGAGTTTAGGATCCCAACTTCAATCCATTTATGGACGATCTCCACGTTAGTCTAATGGGCTAGAGCCAATAAGTCAGAAAATGGATAAGCCTTTGACTTCTTTCAAATTCCAAGGAAATTTTGAAGTAAAGTTGAAAGTCGTGTAGGAGTGTAACAATATAAATAGTGTCAAACACTTATTAACATGATCCAAAACATGTAACTTATTAACAATGAATGGTGATATATTTCATAACGATATTGTCACGAAATTACTATTTCGTGACAATATCGTCACTAAATGATGTCTTTGTGACAACATCGTCGCGAACTGTTGTTTTTGTGTCGATGTCATCAAGAAATGATTTATTTGAACAAACATTATCACAAAATGACGTTCCTTTGTTACGACGTTGTCACAAACGATAGTCACAGAGCATCATTTTATGATGACATATTCATGAAATGGTACAAAACATTTTGTGATAACATCGTTACAGTATAACCATTTCGTGACAACATCATAAAAAATGATGCCGTCTTGACCAGTTTGTGTATGTGATTTATTAAACCTTAGCAATAGTTTCGTGACTAAGTTTTCATGAAACATAGACTAAGCAAAACATCATTATAATAGTTTTCTTACATCGTGATCAGAATCAGACAACTTAAAAGATGGTTCATCAAAATTATTTTGCCTTTTTCCCATTCTCTCCAAAGACAAACAAGAACTCCGTCCAAGAATATGTGATAGATAGTGTTTCGAAAGTAGAGGCACTTTGAATCCTTGCTTGGACTCAGAGAAAGTTATCTACATCGTTGGGTTTCTGCGCTGGGAGAAGGTAAAGTTTCTTGGTCAAATATTTGCGGAGTTAGTGTTTTGGTCGGCGACAAAGAGAAAAGAAGGCATAGAGAAAGTTTTAGTGGCGAAGAAATATAAGAGAAGAAAATGAAGAATCATAAATTTTAAACCAAACCTTGAGTTGAAGAAAGAGAATACGATGAAAAGTTGTGAGTTTTAAAGCAAATGTCATGTTGAAGAAGAGAAGAAGGTGAATATATGAAAGTTGAAAAGACAAGTGACGCGAAGTTTGACAGGTCGGAGTGGTAGAGGAGATAGAGAGAGAGAGAGAGAGAGAGAGAGAGAGAGAGAGAGAGAATGAAGAGTTTAAATAATTAATTAAGTAAGTAAATTAATTGTACAAATATAACTATTATTTCGATTTCAAAAAGTGATGGTAAATATGAGATAAACATTTATCTCGCATGCTGAATTCTTATTTTCAGACATTTAAAAAGGGTAATTATAGTGTATACTCATGTAACCTAGTGTCATTTTTGAAATACCTAACGTTTATTAGATAAGTTGTAAATACGTAGTGACATTCGTTTACAAAATTACCCACAAATGCCTCCCCGCATGTAGTTTACCGCCTATTAACAAAACAACAATAAATCAATTTACATGCAATTTCTCCCATAATTCGAGGCTACGTATCATCGATGTAGCGACGGTTTCCATCATTTCGTTCATTTCATTTTAAAAAACAAAAAGATACTGTAAATAATACGTAAACTCTATTGGATTATAAACAACGCAATATAAATTGTAATAAGACAGTGTTAACAAACGGTAAATAATACGTAAACTATACTAGAGTATAAACATATATAGATAACCATACATACCCGATTCGTTTAGTGAAAATTTGTCACATAGACAAAAAACTACGGCCGGAATTATAAAAGAAAACAATAATCTGTAAATGAACACTAGAAAATAAAGTGTAATTATGTGTAAATAAATAGTTTTCATTTATATAGGATCTAAACTAATTAGGAAATTAAATAGTTTTGGTAATTAATCTCGCTCAAAATTCAAAAACATGTGTTTAAATTTTAAATTTGAAAACCAAATTCAAAAACAAAACCTTAAATTCTAATATGATATATTAACGGTATCTAGACTAAAGTTTAAATGTAAATATATGCCATGTTATAATAGTGGCTATTTACAATTTGTTTACTAAACGTTTAGTATATTCAAATTGTTAACGTGTAAAGTGGCCATAGAGCCAATTTTTGTTAAAAAAAAAATTATGAATGGAATAAAATCCGAATTTACCCATATTGGAAAAAAAATCCTTTTTTAGTCCACAATTAAATGACTTAACGATTACATGATTTAAGCCAATAATTTTTCGTTTGCCGTTGACTACTTTTAACACCCTTGGAGTTTCTCAAAATTAATTGTCGTTTTAAAGAATTTATTTATTAATTTCCCAAATATCGCTTTGGAAAATAATTTCATTCGAGATTTTTTTGATAACTTCTTTACTTAATCTGGGATTTTCACATCACCCTAACATATCTCAAGTCAACTCGATAATTTAAAGAAACACGATCACTCAACAATTTATTTACAACAAAATAACCTCGTTGATTACTTAGAATTACTGGTCGAGTGATCCAAAAATTAAATTATATTTCAATCTATAATTTATTGTTTTTCTTGATATTTGTAACATTTATTTTCTACTATATTTAAATATTGCACTGCATGGATAAACCTCGAAGACTCTGTCGACATGGAACGTATCAATATACATGTGTAGTTTTTTTTTTTTTTTTTTTTAAAAGAAAATATGAGGTAGTTTGTCGAGCCTACATTATAGTCATGATGATGCTATGCGGTATTTAAAATGACAATATTCAGTTATTTTAAGTTTTCTGTGGCAAATTTGACTTGATACTGTATCATCGAAATTCAAAACAATATAAACTGCATTCAATAACATGGTTGAAATGTTTGGGAAAAAACTTACATACATAACTTATAAAACTTTTCAAGCGTACAGATCCAAATCCAATAGCCTTGGCGTTGGTATAGCGATCACCGGCTTCAAAATCGTAGTGACAAGCCCAAACTTGTCCGAAAAATCAAGCTTTAGAGGATCGGTGCACGGAGGCAGTTTCCAATTGAAGCAATGCAAGAACGACGCCAATGCGAGAGGCACCATTTTCTCCGCCATAGGAATCCCAGGGCAAATTCTTCTCCCGACTCCAAACGGGATGTAATTGAAGTCGTTGTTACCGTTATAATCAAGCTTCCCGTTAGGGTTTTCTACAAGAAACCTCTCGGGCTTGAACTTCAAAGGGTCTTCCCAAACACTAGGATTTCTATGGATAGCCCAAGTGTTTACGAAGATTGTCGCATTTTTAGGGATTGTGAAACCGCCTAGTGAGGTATTTTCGCTTGGGAAGCGAGGGACCATAAGAGGGAATGGTGGGTGTAAACGAAGTGTTTCTTTAATCACGGCTTGTAGATATGTGAGTTTGGACAAATGTGACTCTTCGACCATGTTGGTTAGTCCAACTACTTGGGCTAGTTCATCTTGTGCTTTTTGCATTATTTCTCCATTTTTCAGCAGCTCTGCCATTGCCCATTCCACCACGGTTGAGGTGGTTTGTGTCCCTCCCACCACTGGGTCCTATAATAATTTTCAATTATATTATTTTACATGATAAGATAATTAATACTGTTTTAGACATGATAGTGGGTGTCATATACATTTTTCCTTAGTAAAACAAAATGCAGTATACATATTACACAGAATGGAAACATAAATCGAGATCTATGCATTATGGTCAATTCACAAACTGACATAAGGGACAGTTGTCTAGAATTTAATAATAAACTGATAATAAAACTGAATATACCGGAATTTTTTATGCGTATTTATTAAAAGGCATGTCATTAAAGTTATATATATTATATATATATAGTTGGGACGATCACAACGAAATTGATACGTGTCTGAGAATAAAATTATTAGTGCTACATATAGACATGATAATTAAAATAATTAATTCGTTTTGTCACAAAGGTGTAAGTAATTCAAAGGGTGGCAGAAGATAGCTGTCTAAGAGTTCATATTCAACGAACAAATGAATGAATAAAAAAATTTAGTTTGAAAGAAGAACGGACAACACGTAATAGCGGATGAATACATTGGATTAATAAATAATATATTTATAGATTGAACGATGAATATGTATGAAAGTTCATATGGGGATATATTTCATGCATGCATATTTTTGTAGACAATAATTGATTGATTGAATACACTCGGCCATTAAATAATATATTTATAGTTTTTAACGGCGATCTGTTCATGCATGGTATTTTCTGCACATGCAGTTTTGACCATCATGGATAGTATGGGTAATACATTTTACGGGAATTCAATTTATCTCCGTTATTTATTATTTCTAATACATACATGCGTTCACGAATATCATCTTATTTAAGAAACAACAATATAAAATTAAAAAAGCTATACTTTACTTTTTTTTTTAATATCGTTGATCGAAAATAATATAGAGGCTCAAGTTGAAAAACAAAATATTTTTTCTTTTTAAATCAATCCACATTAAGAGAACCCGTGACTGTATTTAAATGGTGAGACATATAATAATAATAAGTCACGTACCATCAAGATAGCTTTGAGCTGATCCATAGTGATGGAGGTCTCACTATCCTCACCCTTGTCATCATCCACAAACTCCAACAAGAACTGCAGAAAGTCAACGCCCCCGGCGAGGGCGTTGACGTTTTTCCGCCGCTTCTCGATGGCCGAGTCAAACATCCTCTCGAAGACCTCGGTGAGCCTCGCAGTCTCTCTACCGATTCCCTGCAAATCGAGCCACGCCAGAGACGGAAACACGTCAGACACGTTGGGCTTTCCGACCATGAACAGAATATCCCACACGGCTCGCCGGAGCTCCTTGGCGCCTTCCTGCACCGCCTTCATCGACCCGCCCCACATCATACTCAGCACCGAGTTCGCCGACGTCAGGAACGCCACGTGTCCCACGTCGACACCCTCGCCAGAGGAGCTCCGGTGGAGTCGCTGCACGGATTCTCTGACCGCCTCGCTCCTTTGACGTCGCAGCCCCTCGATCGCCACGGCGCTCATGACCTAGTGAAGACGGTGAGATTAGTAAGAGTGAATACAAATATCTTTTTTTTAAGAAGAAGAATAAAAATATCTTTATTTTGGTTAAAAACCAATTAATATTGGTTTCAAAACTTTTAGTAGCAAAACTCTTAGTTCGCCAAGATGAAGCAGAGTAATTTAATTGATTTAATAGGTTACTTTGATTTAAGAGAGGTTGGAAGATTAGTTAACAAAAAGTTCCAAGACAAGAAAGTTCGTAAAATTGTTTGTAAAACCGTTCAGAAAGATAATAATAAATAAAACAGTCATGCAAGAAATTACTGCCAACGCTGTTTGGTGGAGTTCCGATATGTCGGAAAAAAAACATAGTTAAAAAGTGATACTTGTGACCGGCCAAAACGGAAGTAATAACATATGTTGATGAAATTCTCAAAGTATTGACCTGTTGAACGAAGATACGGCGGAGCTTCCTCCACACACGGCTATGGGGTGAAAAGGCGATGTCCTTCCCTCCTTTCGTGGAAATCGCTCCGGCTACGGTCAGTTCATGGTTGGCAAACACCACGTCCTTCTCGCGCGCAATCTCGCGGACGATCTCCGGCGATGTCACCACCACGAACAGCTTGTTTCCCAGCCACAACTTGAAGATCGGACCGTGGATTCCGGCGAGACTCGTGAACTGACGGTGCAAGTCTTGGCCGAGGAACGGGAGGTAGCCGAGAATGGGTATGCCACGTGGACCCGGCAGAAGGTGACCCTTCGCGAGGATGATATTCCGGCGCCGCTGGTAGTATCGCCATGAGACGGCGATTAGGGCGATTATGGTGAGCGAAAGGGTAACTAGGGAGTCAGAGGTAATAGTGTTTATATTCCACATGGTTACTGCAAGGAAGAATTTGGTTCTTAGCCAACCAAATATATATAGTGTAGCGAACATTAGTTGCCAGATTTTTATATATTACATATCCCGAGTTTTCTTTTTATTTGGATACCGGAAATTAGTTTCAATTATATGTAGTAATTAGTTATGGTAGTCATATCTTTTATATCGGGCAAGTATATATCACGTATTTATTGTTTTTATTTATCCATAGCTCCTAGAAGTATTTACTTTTTATGCATCTAATATGCCTTACAAGATTTATGTATCATATAAACCCTCGTGTATCTACTACGTCTATTAAAAGTATGTCTCAATCTCTCTCTCTCTCTCTCTCTCTCTCTCTCTCTCTCAATTAGGTCCATCTCTCTCTGCATATCTCTCTACTCTCTCTCTCTCTCTCTCCATATCTCTCTCAATTAGGTCCATCTCTCTCTGCATATCTCTCTCTCAATTATGCCTATAACACATAATCTCTCACTTTCATTTTATATGGTATATATACCACTACACTACGAATATCCATCAGAATTTACAAACAATTATACAAATTATATAGCGAAATAATTGCATCAACACTAGGAGAAAAGAGTTCTTTAGAAGCGACAAAAGTCGCTTCTAAAGGCTTAATAGTTGTAATAAGCTTTACAAGCGACATTAGAAGCGACAATGTCGCTTCTAAAGTATTGCTTTTAAAGATAAATTGCTCCTAAAGCTGTTTCTAATGTTTTGAAGTGATAAATTTAGAAGCGACGCCTCTAGTGTCGCTTATAAGTGTCCCAAAAATCGCCCAAAAAGCGTGCGAAGATATGGCAGGTAACATTTAGAAGCGACATTAGAAGCGACTTTTAGGCCTTTAGAGAAGGGAATAAGGGAGGGAGGGGAGGGTTGAGTGCTTTAAAGACCTAGGGACATTAGAAGCGACAAGTCGCTTCTAGTGTCCCTTAAATGAAAACGACGACGTTTTGTTAAATGGGGACATTAGAAGCGACATTAGAAACGATATGTCGCTTCTAATGTGCCCTTAGGTGAAATTTTTGCGGAAGGGTTTTGGAGCCAAATATTTGGGGCATTAGAAGCGACATTTGCTCACTCTTCTATACTTAGCGAAATTTTAGTGAAGGAAAGTTGGAGCCAAATATATGGGGCATTAGAAGCGACATTAGAAGCGACTTGTCGCTTCTAATGCACAATTTTCTATACTTCGCGAAGTTTTGGCGGAGGAAAGTTGGATTCAAATATTTGGGGTATTAGAAGTGACAAGTCACTTCTAATACCCAAACATACTTAAATATTTGACGCGGAGGGTGCGAGCCAATAATTCAGGCCTTTAGAAGCGACAAGTCGCTTCTAATGTAAAAATGTCGCTTTTAAAGAAATTTTTTTTCATTTTTTGGGAAAAATCGAGGTGTTTACGGTAGAAGCGACTAGTCGCTTCTAATTCCTCTTATCGCTCTTAAGAGTATATTTTGTAGTAGTGCAATTAGATGCAAAAACATAAATAAAATAAAAAAACACTTATGTAAATAGAATAAATTTGATAATTCAATTCGGCCTATAACACATAGTTGCCTCTTTCATTTTATACACCACGAATATACTTTCCCCTAACTTCAGATGTTCCAACAAGTTACACAAATTTCGTGACAGAATTAATTTATTAAAAAAAATTATGACAAAGTAAATTAGATGCAAAAATATATAAATATTCTATGTAAAGAGAATAAAAAGTGATAATTCAATCCCGTGTATATTACATTGTAGATTTAGAGAGTTGATTTTTGGATGAAAATGAAATTTATTGTTTACAATTAAAAAAAATTTGTATATAATTTTAATAGCTTATATATATGTAAATATAAGTATAAATGTTAACTTATAGAAGGTTGATAAAACAAGGGTTCAAGTATAATACATAAAAAAATAGAAAAATAGCCTAAAATATCACGTTTACAACTGTTTTATCTCATTTTCATTAAAATATTATTTTCCTAATTCGCCACCAAAATTAATTGAAAAGGCGATTTAGTCATGAAATTAATATTTTTAACCCTTTCAACCATTTTTTGTCTCCCGATTTTTTAAAATAATTAAAAATATATATTTAATACTCGGTTAAAATTCATATTTTCTCTCCACTCAATAATTTTTGTTGTTGCGTTTTAATAAATCGAGAGAAAAAAAGAGGGTCGAAAAAGTGTTCAAAAAATTAATTTATAAATTTTGTTTTTAATTAATTTTAGTGACAAACTAGATCTTTAATAGAAATAGGAAAAAGGACATTATGAATAATAAAATATATTATGGCTTTTGTGTGCTTTGTGAGTGTGGAGATGTACGTCTTTTGTTATTTAATTTCCTCTGATTATATTAGAATAGATTTTAGTATAATAATTAGTATGGAATTTATATTTTATTGGTTCTTTTCTAATTTTCTGGAATATATATATGTATATATATATATATATATATATATATATATATATATATATATATATATATATTTGTGATACAAATAACTACAAATGGAGATGCACAATGACTGCTGATATGGGTAGACTAATTGAAACGAAAATGGAAATTTGATTTTCTAGAACTTTCTCATTAGTGTTGAAAAATTAGTCAAGACTTACTATTTACTAACTTACTCAAGTAGACTTTAGATTAGTAATGCTTTAAATATAAAACTATCCATCCAAATCTAGTAAATAATTCGAAACCTAAATTTTATTTTATTCCATCACTAACTCTAACTCTCTTATTTTTATTGTTGTTTTTCCATAAATTTATTTATAAGAATTTTTATTCCACGACTTTCAATGACTTCCAATAACTTATGATCAGTTTCGGAAGGTGATCAATATTTAAATACTAGGTTTTAAGGGGAAATAACAACTTTCAAATGACACTAGCCAGAAAAAATTAGATTCCACGTCCTGTCTGCAATGTTCATATTTCCCGCACGAAATGTCTATTGGTTGTGGAATACAACCAATCAATTATCGATTGCAAAATTAATTTTTTTTTGAACTTTCAGCGCTGCGGCGACCCTTTCCGGCATCGCGGTTCCGAGTTCCACAACAGATCCAAACATCCGTTGTGGAACTCGGGACCCGCGGTGCTGGAAAGGGTCACCGCGGCGCCTGTTGAACTCCAAAGGGCCGCGGTCCTGACACTGGAGCCGCGACCACGCTTCCCGCAACTGTTCCACAGAGCCGCGGCAACGTCACTTAGCGCCGCGACGCCGACTCCCACAACGGATGTTTGGATCCTTGTGGGACATGGTGCCGCGGCTCCAAACATATGTCGTCGCAGCGCCGTTGTCCAGATAGTGCTTCCCCTCAAACTTAATGGATTAAACCCCAAAAATCATATAGTACATGCGGAATACATGCACAATCAATCTAAAAAAGACAATACATCCAAAATTAATCCAAAATACATTCAAAATCATCTGAAATATATACATTCAAAATCACAAATGTAACTAATCATCACATTCAATAATTGTTTGTATATAGTTAATCCACTCTTCTCTTACTCTCTCTATTTTCAAAGGTGTATACGTCTTTTTGTTTTCTAATCTACTTATACCTCCTACAACTATTTCTCGCATATAACATAAAGCAAAATATCCACATTCCGTGTTACCGCTTTGTCTTGGAGCGGCCATTGACCTTATGTACGTTGATTGTGCGTGACCAAGAGCGTCTTTGTGTTCAAGTTTGAAATTTGAAAACACCCTACAAAACGAAAAGTATAAGTATCTTTTATAACAAACATTCAATATATAAGTAAAAAAATTATCCTTTTATCAATAAAATTAATTCTTGTGGAATTCGTTTATTCAACGGGTTGAAAAACATCGGACAATCTTTCCACAACTCAAGGACAATAAGCATCCAATGAATCTTTCGATTGTACGGCATGAAAACTAGTTGCCCAACATTGCATCCTTGCATCGCGTTTCCAACCTCTTTGACTCATGTCGGCAAATGGTAATCTTTGTCATTTATAGACATGTGAGAAGCTAACGCCGCGTTTACAAAGCCAAATTTCTTCTTCAACTTGGCCGTTGATGCGCGTATATGGCTATATTCTAAAGTATACAAAAAGTTAAAACACTCAATATTTAATCATCAATAAAAAAAGACATTCATGAAAGAAACACGTACTCCATGTTAAGCGATATGCTTGACGCCCCAATTTTTGAAAATTGTAAAAAATTGAAAATATCATCAAATCCCAACATAATCGGGATAGTGGAGATTGTTGGACAAACGTTGGTCTGGATAACGTGTCCTTGTGCTAACATCATTTGTTGGCATATTGAGCGAGCAATTTAAACTTGGAATTTATTACCTTGTGACCATTTAAACTTTAAATTAATTACCTTATAATTAATTTGAACAATCAATACATACTAAAGAATAGGTTAAAATATATTACCTTGTAATTAATTCTCCTGTTATCGTCGGGAGTAGATTGACTCGTAGAATCAAGTTTCGAGCATTTGATGTATGGACCGCGATTATCTTTTACCGTCTATGTTTACATCAATCGTCGCGGTCATGAGACAAAACTCCCCATTGCATGTTTTACGGCTAGAGCTTCTTCGGTGGGAATCGAAAATTTGACTCTTTTAACCAAAACGCCCGAAATGCTCACCCGTGCATTTCCATCATCCAAAGTTTAGAAGTGAATTACGCCCTCGTTCAAATAGACTCGCTCATTTGAAATTTGGATTGTGTTTCTTTTTATGATATCGTCAATGTAGATAAAACACTCGACACTTTCATTCGAACCCGGTGTCACCGCTGTGGTTGGATTCAATGAGCAACTAGCCCGAACACTAATTGGTTTTTCCACAATAATCGGATCGACTTTCGGACGATTATGTACATCGTCATGTCCTATGAAAATCATTGAGTTAATACCGAAAACAAATAAACTTTTGAAATAAATAAATAAGCATGAATAAAGATTACCTAAAGAGACGACCTCTTCGACGATCACTTAGACGACCTCTTCTACGACTTCTTGTATCTTAGCCTTCTTTTCATTACCAACGCCAATTGCATTGAGATTATCTTCAACTCGATCAACACTAGCTTCTCCAACACTTATACTACCACGACCATTAACTGCCTTCAGCATTTCATTTTTAAACTCCATTAACTCGACATGTATTTTGAGCCGCATCTTGTTAAGTTCTTCGTTTGGGGTCGGGAGAACAAAATACTTGAAACGCTTGGCAATAAGTTTGGATTTACCGCAAACATATTTCTTTGTTCCCATAGCTTTTTCTAAGATACTTTTTCCCGTTTCCAGGATATAAGTACCTTCAGTTGGTTGTTGAGATAATCTTTGCTACATATACATAAATATAATCATTTGTAAATAAAAATATTATAAATATAACTTACATTATTAAAAATCTTACAATTGATTCTCCCATTAGTCGATCTTTGTCATTCTTGAACTCTTTTCCGTCTATCTCCTCTTTCTTTCGCGAGTCAATCCATAATTCTTCTAATATTTCTCATTGGCCGGTTTCGTCGTACTATTAACTAACAAGTAATCATATTAATCATATATTAAATGTAAGAAAATGAGTACAAAATAAATAAATGGAAAAGCTCAACCTTTTGTTGATCTAGTTTTTGATATCCATCTCGGCCACATCGAGATTTGTATTCCACTTTAGTGGAATTAGTTTTCCCTTGATCTGAAGTTTGCTTGAAAACTTTTCTTTTTCTATACTCAATAAATTTCACCCAATCTTCCTTGGTGATACTCGTGTATAATTTTAAAACACAATCGGGTCTTTTTAACGAGTTTGGTTCGTTGATTGTGTCTTTGAAAAGATCGTGATATAACTCGTGACGAAATAGCTTTGCGGCTTCTCAATGAGGCAATCGTGCTTATGTTCTATTGGAATCGAAAATCCTTAACGTATTTCGTTCCAAATCATCTCTTTTATTTGATCGTTCTCTTTTAATCTCCAATCACGAGTCGAAAGTGGAACATATCTTTAGCTAATACGCCGAAGTAACTCAACAACACATCACCTTCCTTAACCTTTGGTTGCCCTTTGGAATCTAATTGTATCGTGATTTTTCTGTCGATACTTCTAGTTTTATTAACACAACTCATAAATGTGTTTCTTCTCTTTCCTTTTTCATCGGGATTTAATGCTAATAGTCGTCTATGTTTCTTTTTAATATCGTCGCTAGAGGTAGTAGTAGTTGTAGTCGACATTGAATATATAAACACAATTCAAAATACAATTTCAATATCTAAATATGAACCTAAACTAATTATCCATTCCAAACACAAAATATTTCTCAATGTCAACCTAAAATAATTATCCATTCCAGACACAAAATATATTTCAATATCAACCTAAACTAATTATTCATTCAAAACAAAAAATATATCTCAATGTCAACCTAGATTAATTATCCATTCCAAACACAAAATATATCTCAATGTCAACCTAAACTAATTATCCATTTCAAATACAAAATATATCTCAACGTCAACCTAAACTAATTATCAATTTTTAAAAAAATAGTAATAAAAAGAATAGTAATAAAAAGAACTAACAGTGGAGGGCAGAGGTGCACTTTCCGACAAAGAGTGAGACCTAGTGAGAGAGACCCGAGTATGTATCGCCGCGCCGTTGACATGGACTGCTTTAAATGTTTTTTTACTCGTGTTTTGCACTTAGATCTATCAAAACTTCAGCCGAAAAAACACTACAAACAACATTTTGGCCCATTCTGTCTCATCCTCGTTTACAACGCACAACTATACATCTAATTCTTGTAAGTTCCTCTTTAACTTGTTACAAATTTGAATATTTTTGGATTGTTTATTAAATATCTTAATATTTCTTGTTATAATCAGGGTTTTCTAAGATGGTGAGACAATGTACGTGGTAGAATAAGTTTAACGAGATTTATCAAAATGGTTTAAATGAGTTTTGTGAATTCGTTAAAGATAAGGTCGATGATATGGAATCAATTTGTTGTCCTTGTGTTAAATGTGGAAATCATAGACATTTTTCTCTTCATATTGTTTGAACTCATTTGTTTGTTACAGAATTATCATGGTGTTAAATACTTCTTACCAAGTATGGTATTATCATGGTGAGGAATTTCGTCCTACCATAAACAATAAAAATGATGATCTTGAAAATGATGACTTTGATGATATGTGAGGGATGATGAATGATTTGGAGAACGATTTTGTTGAACGGCCGGAATTGTTTGAGTCGATGATGAATGATGCGGAGACACCATTATATGAAGGGTGTAAAAGTTATTCCAAGTTGTCATTTTTAGTTACTTTATTTCATTTGAAAGCGTCGGGTGGTGGACAAACACTAGTTTTACTCTATTGTTGGAAACACTCAAAGAAACATTTCCAAAAGACAATAAAGTTCTGCAAAGTATGTGTGAGGCAAAGAAAAATTTGGGCACATTGGGTATGAAGTACGAGAAATTCCATGCGTGCCCAAATGATTGTGTTTAATATAGACATGAGTATGAAGATCTAGATGAATGTCCGAGGTGCAAAAAGTCAAGGTGGAAAAAAGGTAAATTGCCACGTTACGGGGTCAAAGGAGTTCTAATCAAGATACGTACATAATAATTACTTGTTTTACAAATGATTATGTTTTTTTTATATTGTTTTATATGCTCTTTTAGTCATTATGGTACATACCACCAATGCCACGGTTCCGAAGAATGTTTAATACTGCCAAGCATGCAAAGAACATGGTTTGACACTCCGGAAAATGAATCAATGATGGTATGTTAAGGAATCCCGCGGATGCCTCACAGTGGAAGTCATTTGATTTATAGTACAAAGATTTCAGTGTTGAACTTCGGAATTTGCGTCTTGGTTTTGAATCTGATGGCATGAACCCTTTCAGCATGAGGAGTAGTAACTATAGTGTTTGACCGGTTATTCTTGTGAACTACTATCTCCCTCCAAAGTTATGTATGAAGAGATATTTCTTGATGTTAATGCTTCTGATTTCAAGACCGAGTCAACCAGGAAATGATATCGATGTGTATTTGGTACCATTGATTGATGATTTGAAGATGTTATGAGAGACAAAGATTGAGGTCAAAGGCGGTTACCGTGGCGATTCATTCTACTTAAGAGCAATGTTGATGTGGACTATTAACGACTTTTCAGCATATGAAAATTTGTCACGATACTCTGTGAAATGCTCAATTGGTTGTCCGGTTTGCATGAAAGAAACATCTTCCATTCGTTTGAAGCATGATAAGAAAACTGTTTTTCTTGGTCGTAGAAGACTTTTACCGAGAGATCACTCATATAGAAGGTTGAAACATGCATTTGATGGAAATACGGAAGAACGACCCCCTCCTACAATATTTTCTAGTGAAGATATCTTCGAAATAGTTAAAAATGTCAATGAAGTGCTCAGAAAAAGAAATCAGTGTGTTAGTACTAAAGAGTCATTCCAATAGAATCCTTGGAAAAAGAAATCCATTTTCTACAACCTTCCGTATTGGAAGACGTTATATGTTCGGAATTTTCTGGATGTTATGCATATTGAGAAAAATGTATGTGAATCTTTCATCGATACGCTACTTGATGATCCAAATAAATTGAAAGACGAGATAAAATCTCAAACGGATCTCAAGGAAATGAATATAAGAAGCGGTTTGCATGTCGACGAGGAGAGTGGAAAAAAACAAAAATACCAACGGCAAAATACACTCTATCTCGGGAGGAGAAGAAAAATCGTGTAAGTGGTTTGAATATATCAAAGTCCTCGATGGTCATTCTTCAAACTATAAAAGGTTCGTATCCTTAAAATATCTCAAATTTATTGGAATGAAGACTTACGATTGTCATGTGTTGCTACAACAAATGTCACCTCTTGCTTTGCGGGATATTTTGTCAAAAGATATGAGGTTTGCAATTTCCAAAATATGTGTATTCTTCAATTCGATATGTTCGAAGGTCATTGATCCAAGTCATTTAGAGGCGATGCAGTAGGAAGTTATGAAAATTATGTGATTGTTGGAAATGACCTTCCCACCATCATTTTTTGACATCATGGTTCATCTCATTGTTGACTTGGTACGTGAAGTGAAATTATGTGGACCTATGTTTTTACGGTGGATGTATCCAATCGAGCGTTACATGAAATTATTGAAGAGTTATTTAAAGAACTACAATCGGCCAGAAGGGAGTATCGTGGAAAATTATATAGGTGAGAAGGTTGTTGAGTTTTGCTCCGAGTATTTAGCTAAAGCAGATGAAATTGGATTACTGAAGGACAAAGGGTTTGAGTCAAAAGCATTATCTACAGGTACGTCAATTTGAGTCAACCTTTTTAATAGATCAAATTTGAGTTATTTAATTATTGTTTAGTTAATCTAGTAGTATACATATCTATAGGTACATATTATAGCGTTAATCGGAAAGAATGGGAAGAAGTCTCGCTATATGTCCTGCACAACGTTTCTGACGTAACCCCGTTCCTGGATATTCATTGGAATGAGCTGAGAGTTAAAGATCCAAAGAAAGCTAGAAATGAAAAATGGTTGCAAGAAGAGCACAAGCATTATTTCAGATATGGCCGAAGTATTACATATTTCGTCGGCCAAAGATAAGAATCCCAAAAAGGGTTTTGTGAGCTATTATGGATACATTGAAGACATATGGGAGTTTGATTATTGTGATTGCGAGTGACATTTTTCAAGTGCAAATGAGCTGAAAATAATCACGTTTAAGTTGATAGTGAAGGAGTTACCATTTTTTACTTTAGGAGGATCAATTACGAGAATGATTCATTCATACTCGCTTCACAAGCAAGTCAAGTCTTTTATGTTACAGATCCAATCAATCCAGAGTTGTCATTAGTAGTTCATATGAAAGCGCGAACCATTCAAGAAGAAGAAGAGATGGATAAAGAGATGAATGACTTCGACGATGATGATGTTTATAATTTACTTCGAATTGACATAACTCGAACTTTTGTATAATTGGGCTGTATTTATTATTTTATATTCATTCGAATTCGAGTAAAACAAAGTTTAAGATTGGTTTTCATAAAGTTATAGAATTGATTTAACACGGTGCTGCAGTCCCATACCCCATAGCCGCGGCACCAGGTCCAACAATGGATCTATATTTGTTGTGGGATCACATCGCTGCGGCCCTGGTAGGCATCTCCGCGGCGCCGCCTCACTTACCGAGACTTCATTGTCTCTGTAATTGAGCCGCGCTGCGGCGATGCCACATGGGGCCGCAGCCCCATACCCTATAGTCGCGGCGCTGTCAAGGCGCCCCAAGAACGCCACCAACTTACGGAGACTCCGTGGTCTTTATAAGTTGGCGACGCTGCCCTATAGCCGCGGCCCTGTCAAGGCGCCTCCACGACGTGTGAGTCTCTATTGTGTAACGATGGACTTGTTGGCAGAGATGTCCACAAGAAGATTGTTTATTTACACATTGATGTAATATATAAATCTTTATAAAATACTTATTATAATTTGCTGATTAAATTAATAAAAGTTGTCATTCATTCCCTTTTAGTTTGATTGAAGATTTATGATATTCAATAGTGTTATAGTCCTTAATCAAACCTAACAATGTATGAAGAGACAAATGTAGATTTGCATGAACAAACTCTTCATGGTTTGATTAAAACGATATATTCACAATCTAAAGATCAACGAACTATTGATCCTAGTATGATTGTTGGAAGAATCTATGATGTCTGGTTACCAGGCATAGAGAGTTAGGAACTCTATAGTTCTTCCAGTGTATCTTCCAAAGATACTGAATTGACCAGTGCACCTTTAGAGACAATGGAAGAACAAATCATTTAACATCTTCTGTCTCAACGTCACTATGTATGAATTGTATCATGCTTACCTAAATCCTGAAATGAGACATGTCATTTCATAACATTAATACTCTCATTTGTGAAAGTCAAATTCTAGATCCATTACGTGATCTAGACTAGGCCAATTAGTGAGATATTCAGTTATGAAGATGTCATGAACTAACTTTGTGAAGTTTATGAAATTCATGTACAAGATTGCTGAGATGCAATATATATCAACTCATGCTTTATTACTTGGATTGTGAATAAATGAACTGCGCAGTATCCAAAATTAAGTAGCGACTTTATTTGGATGAAACAATGTGACTTGTTAGCTCCTCGTCAATACATTGTTTCTAACTTATTCACAAGTAACAAAGGAGTTGAGGAAATAACAACTAGAAGGGTAAAATGGTAATTTTATAAATCCCATCTAGTTGATGATATTCATGAAGGCTAACTATATATAACATTTAATGGATCCTCTCAATATAATTAAGTTGAATTTGAGTAGAAAATAAATTCATTTGAACCGAGAGATTCTCAGTGTCAACTCTGTAGTGGAGTTAGTTGACATTAAGCTAATACTCGGAATAGGTTTGTGAACTTTTGAGTCCGAGTATAGAAGCTCAAGATTTTTTCATTTGGATCCATAAGGTCACTATTACACGTCATTAGAGTAGGATTGTTAAATTGGAAGCTAAGTCAAAATAAGTTCAAATGTTGAACTAGACTTTTTATCGGATAATGTATAAAGGGTATTTTTTCCACATGGACATAAAAAGATGTGAATGTCCAAATAAGATTTTGAATATTTTCATATGATGGAAATATAAAATTAGTTTCTAAAGCCAAGAAGTTTCTAAAATTAGTTTCTGAAATTAGTTTCCACATGGCATTATGAAATTAATTTCATTACTTGTGCAATATTAATTCTACAATGGGTGTTTTAAGAATTGTCTTAAAATAAACAAGGAAGCATCTAAAAGCTCCCCCGTAGGTAGAATTTCTCCCAAGCATCATAGAGTGAAGCAAATTATTTCTAGAAATTATTTTGCCTTTAATTATAAAGAAAATTACCCAAAAAGAAAAGAGGAAATGAATTTCTTTGAAAAGGAAGCAAATGTGCTAAGTGCGGAAACAAATTTCCATCACTGATGTCATAGAATGGCTGGCCATATACATAGAAAAAAATTAGAGAAAATCAAAAATTGTGTCATGAATGCATAATAGGAAAGGGTAATTACTCTTTCTTGATTTTTCTTCTCCTATAAATAGAGCCTCACATAGAGATGTAAAAAGAAGCTTTCTTGCTGTTGTGCTCTCAATTTTGGCCGACCTCTCTCTCTCTCTCTCTAGAAATACTCCTTTTATTTTGGCACCTAAGTTCTCATTAGACGTAGGCTTAATTAGCTCTCTAGCTCATAAACTTTTTCTTGAACTATTGTACAAATCCTTCTAAACCTCTATAGACTCATGTAATAGAAATGTTAGGTTTCTCGAGTTCATATTTAGGCTTGAAGGAATCGAGCTAGAAGAGAAGATCAACCTTTTTCAAGATCCATCCAAATCAAGGTTCAAGAAAGGGTAGTATTCAAGCTCTCTAAATAATGTTTTATTTATAACATGTATATGCATTTTGTTTAGGTTAGTAAAAATTGTTTTACGAGTAAATTTTATTCCACTATTAATGTGTTAATGATAAATTTTTCTTAACCTTAGACCTATTCCAACAGGACTCATAATGCCTTCAAACACATATTGAATCTTAAAATTTTAAGTCTCGTAATTTAAACAAACAAACAAACATAAGTGAAACTAATTAAAAAAAACATCGATAAAATAAATATATTAAATCTTAAAATCTTAAGCCTCGTAATTCAAACAAATAAACAAACATAAGTCAAACTAATTAAAACAAAACACCGATAAAATAAACATTTTAAATCTTAAAATTTTAAGTCTCGTAATTCAAAGAAACAAACATAAGTCAATCTAATTAAAACAAAACATCGATAAAACTAAGTAAGAGTTTTTAAAATAAATAAAAAAGAATCTTGTAATTGTTGTCGTTGTTGTCGCCATCGCGTCGTGGTGGTGCTCCCGGAGGACGTGAGAATTCAGACGGCCATTCTGGGGCTGGATATGGTAAATAATCGTATTGCGAGCACGGAGGAAACCGCTACTCTATCTGGTTGTTTATGTCCGACCGAACGATGACATCGTTGAACGCCATGTACGACATGGCGTTGTACTCTCTTTGTCTATAGAGGTAGTTTTTGGTATTTTGATACCCGGCGACGAGGTAGTGGTTGGTGTGAGATACATACTCTAACATCGGATTTCGCACTGGAGGTGCGGGTAGCTCGAGTACCGTCACTCTATGCGGTCGTGCCGATGTCTCTTCCGCCGGCGTCGCCTCCTCCGGTGCAGCCTCCTCCGCCTCGTCCTCCTCGTACGCCGCCGCCTCCTCTCGAATATTGTAGCAATCAATGGTTGACTACGTGATTGACCCCATTGGACTTTTGATCCTGTCCCGCCTCCCAATTCTCACCTCCGCTCTCATGCAAAGAGCAGTGATGATCGACGGATACGGTAGACCGGTCTTCCTAGCCTTTCAGTCATTACTCCTCATCCGGCCCGAGATGAATTGACTAATGTCTATCCCGAGCCCCTTCACGATGCAGTACATAATTTAAATGCGACCCTCGTCGAGGCTAGAAAAATGCGTGATCGGAAATATTCGAGCGCATGCAAAGCAAACCCATACTTTGGCAATCCTATCATAACAAAATTCAAAACACAATAATTATTAATTTAAAACATATTCCTAATCATATTTCTTTTAATTTCAAATTATAAAAATCAATCGATATAATTACGTATCTTGTGAGTTGATCACGACGCAAGACTTCTCTTCCCTTCTCCGTCGTCCAGCCTTGGTTCGGGAGGTACAACAAACTCGCCATCTCTGCCTTATCCGCGTGACGTAAATATTGAATGTAATCCTCAGTATAAAACGGAATGTTGGGGGTTTGAAGATAAGAGTTGATGCCTCAACACTCACGTTTACCTTCTCACCGCGAACCGTAACGACGTTATTACCTGTATCCGGTATGTTCGCGTAAAATTCCTTGACGATAGTGATGTTTCCATCGCATGAGGAAGGTTTGCAAAATTCTCCCCAACCATACACGTCGATGAAGTTATGGATTTGTTGGCCAATGTCAAATCCATCTCGGGGAACATTAAATCCCCTCTCCTGGATTACGGAGCGCTTCACGAGCAACTCGTAGCAATCCTCGGTTTCTTGAGTCGTGAATATGCACGAATGATATTGTTCTTCTTCACTTTCCGACGATGAAGAAGAATGAACAACATTGCGAAAACACTTTGAAGTTGTGGCATTGGTTTTTCCCTTGGCACCACTAATAACTTTCGGAGGGATTTTGTCCTACATAAACATAGACATAAACATAATTTCAACATAAACACAATTTCCAACATAAACCGAATTTCATAGTTTCAACAAATATTTTGGATTCAAGTTACAAACTATTAACCTACAATTTTAACATTTACAATACCATTTACAATTTCAACATCAACACAATTTTGGATTCAATTCACAATAACAACTATTTCAGATTAAATTCACAAAGCTAATATTCTCGGGTAAAATACATAATAATCTGGGGTAATTCCTAAAAAATAACTCTAAAACAAAAACCAAGTGAATCCTAAACACAAACCCTAAAATCGTGGAAATCACAAGGGTTTAACAATATCAAATCATCAAAACCTACAAACTACACAAACATACAATTAAAAACTGAGTATAGGAGTCGGATTTACCTTAGAAATATGGAAGAAGGATGAGAGAAAGGCAGCAACGTGAATGCGCGGGAGAAAGACGACGACGTGAACGCGCGGGAGACGGCCGGCGACGTGACCGCGAGGGAGAAGGGTGGCAAGAGCTCGGCGACGACCAACGGGCGGAGGAATCGGGATAGAACCGGCCGAAATTCGAGTTTGAGAGAGAAATGTAGTTAGGGTAAAGTGAAAAAATCCTAAAATTTTGAATTTATAGTTCGATTTCGGCGCCGGCGCCGCGGCCCCAGAAAGTACCGACTGGGGATTTTTTTTAAAGGCGGCGCCGCCAAAATTTTTAAACCCCCAAATTTTATCACAACCCTTTTGGATCGTTGTGGGAACGGGGCCGCGACGATAGCTTATGGGGCCGCGGCGTCGTTCTCACAACAAATACATTAAGGATTGTGGAACATTCTAAAATAAGTAAAATTAAACACTCTTAGAATAAATGTTGTAGAATAAACTATATTTCACAACCGATATTTTAAGAGTTGTGAAATACCCTGAAATTAAGCCCTTCTCACAACCCTTAGTTACAAGAGTTGTGGAATAATCTGAAATTAAGACCTTCGCACAACCGTTAATAATAAGGTTTGTGCAATCGCCGAGTTCACAATCATTACAAATAAGAGTTGTGAAAAGTCGATCGTGGGATATAGTAGTATGAGTTGTTTCCCTCGAAGCATAAAGAGATTAGATGTATTTTTTCTGCTTAATTAAATTCGATGTATTTCAATTAGATAACACATAAGATCATGGCACGCATATTTGTTTTATTCCAATAAACTAGAAGTTATTTTACAGTAGTCTATCCTTCACCTTTTATGATTTAATTACTAATCACATTTACATTTTCACATGAGTATTTGATCATCATTTCGTAAATAGTAAGTAAATGGCCAGAAATATAATCGGTAAAACAAGAGAGATGAACATATTTTCAATTTATCTAAAATAAAATATTTACGTTAGTTTATATGTGTAAATACATTTGATTATTTATTTAGTATTTACAAAAAATGACTTCATAATACCGACGTTTCAATATTAGCGATTTCGGCCTGACATTATATCCATCACTTAAGAAAAAAGTTTTCTATCGGTATTGATACCGAGTTTTCATTTTGCGGATATACCGATGAATATTTTATAGAAGTATCAATACCGATTACCAATAACATCAACAATTTATCAATGATATACTGAATAACTATAGATATATGAAAAAAAATTGTATAACAATTATATTTGTAAATAATTCAAATTATATATACATATATATATATATATATGAATCATGAAATTCAAATTATAAAAATACAAACAACATATTATAATGTTTATGACAATCAATAAACTAAAATATAGTTCTTATAATGCTAAATATTAAAAAAAATTAATAATAAACTCAAAATCTATCTAAAAAATTAAAAACTCGTACAAATGTCAAAAATATTTAAAAATCTAAAAAAAAACTTTTTTATAATACATGTGGTATTTAGTTATATACTGATACCGTTATCGATATCGAGATTTTAATTTTACGGGTATACAAAATGTATACCAAGGTATACCGTACCGAGTGACGACACTATTCCATAGATACATTTTTCCTTATTTTCGGTGCTCAAGGTTAAGGGATGATCATTATGCTCTACATATACGAGTGTGGTGTAGTATGGAAGTATTATAATAAATAATAAATACGATTATCTTGTAATAGTTTGATGTTTCCATACTGGGTGAATCAGGTGTTTTATTCGAGCTAGATGCAATCTGGGAAATGCTGTAGCCAAGTATAAAGTTAGAAATTGAAAGAAGAGGAGACAAGTTAGGGGAAAACCACATTCACGTGAAGTGAGGGTGGATCCTGGGTGGATCATAATGTACGTACATAAGATTGTGGGTCCGCTTAATGCAAGAGACAACTTCCTCTGTCAATATTTTACTAAGAACTGGTCACACAAAACAATTATTCCTCACTATACGAGACGGATATGGCCTAAAAAATATTTTTAAATAGCACGATAATAATTTTATTCTTAGATCTACCGAGACTAGGATGGAGCCAAAAACCGAAATCGGATCAAATTATTGTCTCGACTAAAGATCCAATTTTAAACGGTATAATTATTTTCCAATTCGACCCGTTTAAGTTTTTTAAACCACGACGTATATCTGGTTGGTTAGTATTTCAAAAATAAAATAAGAACATCTCTATAAACGATCAATTCCTTCTAAAATAATTCTGAAATGGGACATATCGATAAATATAAAAAATTTAAACGGTTCAAAACAGCTCAAATAGTTTGACACGGCTTTAACTGGACCACACAACATTAACTAGTTTAACTAAAATAGGTATTGGATTCTAAAATGAGTGTTTCACAATGTAACAATAAGCGTTGGGAGCCACAGCGAAGATTGTGGTTAAGCATTGTGGGAACACAGTCTTTCCATAACACTTACATGAAACATTGTAGTGTTCTCACAACATTTGGACTAAATATTTTGGAAAACTGAAATTGAAAAAAAAAAAAATCGTTGTGAAATCTGATGCTCTTACAATGTTTAGCAGAATCATTGTGAGATTTCACTACGTCTTTCTCTTAACATTTGAGGTATTCCACAACACTTACATGAAACATTGTAGTGTTCTCACAACATTTAAACTAAATATTTTGGAAAACTGAAGTTAAAAAAAAATAAGTCGTCGTGAGATCTGAGGCTCTCACAATGTTTAGCTGATTCATTGTGAGATTTCATTACGTCTTTCTATAACATTTGAGGTATTCTTTGTGAGAGTCTCCCATCGACAAAGTAGAAATCTCGCCGCACCTATAATGGTCTCACATGGAATCCTCTAAGCATTGTGAGAACTAATGCTCCCACGAAGACGCTTGTGGCTAAGCATTGTGAGAACACAGCATTTCCAGAAAGCTTACATGAAACATTGTGGTGTTCTCACAACATGTAGACTAAATATTTTGGAAAACTGAAATATAACAACTAAGTTGTTGTGAGATCAATGATGCTCTCACAACGTTTAGCAAATTCATTGTGAGATTACACTACGTCTTTCTCACAACATTTGATGTATTCTTTGTGGGAGTCTCACGGCAACAAATTAGAAATCTCGCCGCAACTATAATGGTCCCACATGGAATCCTCTGAGTATTATTAGACGAACATTAAATTTTCATCTCGGCAAATATATATAACCTCGCCCCGGCGAAATTGTCCCACAATGTTTAGATAGATGTTATGGGATAAAAACAAACAATGTTTGGCCACACTAGAATTCTTTGCCATTGTGGCAAGATTACTTAACCCATTAAGGTTCCCCCATAATAGCCAAATTTCATTTTTTTTACATTTTCTCACTTACTTGTCTCACTCCGACCAAACCTATGAAATTTCCAAACTTCGCCACCTGCTTACTGTTGCAAAATCTAACTGTCACCTCGTTGTCGCGAAATATTGTCGCCTCTTCATCTTCAGTCTCGCCGTAAATCTCTACTGGTTTTAGGTATTAGTTCTAATCTTTGACTGTGTATATTTTTTTTAATTTTTTTTTTGGTTTGTGGTTGAATTGAATTAAATTTTTGTTTTCGCTTAAAATTTGTTAATTAGAACTCGAATTTGGGTGGTTAGAACACAAAATTAGGGTTATGAACTTGAAATGCGACTATTTAGAGCTCAAATTTGGTTTATAATGTTTATGTTCAAATTGAGTTTAAATTAGCGATGTGATGTTGAAATTTTATTTTTGGAATGTTGAGGCAAACTTAAGCTTAGTGTACGAATTCTAAGCAAATTTAAAGAATTTTGTTGATGACGTTGTGATGATCAGGGGTAGACATGTTGATTTAAGCATCAAGCAATTTATTTGACACACCCGATTTGGATTTTAACCGAGAGTAATATCTGTGGTGGTCGCAAAATTGCGACTGCACCAGATGCAAACATGTTTTGGATTTTGGGAGAGAATTGGATTACCGACAAAGAAAAATGGATACTTAAGCATTCACAACTCTACAAGTTCCAAAGCATGGATTTTCTTTATATGTGGTAACCCTTTTTTTATCAAGCATTTCACAATATTAGACGAGGACCATACCCAAGTCTTGTACTAAATCATTAAAGGCTACATTGTTCATTTATGATTACGAAAAACATGGGACACCATATCCGTCAATTATCACCACACTTTGTACAAATGCGGGAGTAGGACGCTCTAAAACAGATACAATCATGACTTACATGGTGCCATCAAGAATTTTACGACCGATTTCTACAAAGTTAGTGACAAACAACAAGAATAGGAAGATGACGAGGAGGAAAAGGAATCACCACAAACAACAAGGCATGCTATATTCCTCATGAATTTATCTTAAATCGCGATCTTTTAGCTCAATTTTATCGCAGTTTTGCTTAGGGAGCAACACCGTTTTTCACTTTGAATTGGTCAAAATATGCGGAATTTCTTACTTTTCGTGGAGGATTTGACCCAGTAACTGGTGGTCTATGGCTGACCGATATCACACATCATCATTTAGCTAATTCAAAAAATTTCCCCAATTGAGCACGTCTAGCATATGTTTTTAGCTTTCGTCTGTCTGTGTCAGTGTCGGCCCTGCAACGTGCTTTTGCCACCCCTTTTATGATTATAATATTGAACGATAAAAATTTTGAAAATAAATAATAAAAAGAGAAATAAACTTATTCAACAAAAAAAGGAGAGAGGGATTCGAACCCTCGATAGTTCTCGAAATGCTCTTTCATGATTATATGTACACAAGTTCTCGCACATAAGCATAGCAATTTTACCAGTGCAATGGTTAGATGCTCACAGACTAGCTGTAGGTTATATGCTATATCCGACGTAGAAGTAGGGCAACATTTATATTGACAAATAGGAGGTTTCCAAGTACATGCCCAAGTACTTATGACTTCTTTATTTCTTAACAGCATCTTCTGTCCCTTTCATTGAATACACAAACGTTCATGATAGAAAAATACGTAAATAACTCGTTGTTTTTTTAGCATACAAAACTATTCATGTACCAAAAAGTTGGTTATGGTGTCTATCTTGTCAACCAATTGAACGATCTATGCTATCATTGGACATCAACCAAGAAAATCAAGTAATGTTTCCTCTTTACCCTCAATATTTTGATTACTTGCACATGTTGTTGCTAGAATTTATACAACATTTATGCGACGTAGGTAGTTTGACTTGAGGGCGAACCAGGTGGTCCTACTTACATTGTGTTGGAATAGGTCTACGGTTAAGAAAATATTATTATTAACACATTAATGACAGAATATAAATTTTTTTTACAAGTAGAACAATTTTACTAACCTAGGCAAAATGCATGAACATGTTGTTGTTTAAAATAATTATTTAATTAGTCGAATGATAACCTTTCTCTTGTAGCTTGATCTTTGATGAGCCTTGGGAAAAGGTAGATTTTCTCGTCTTGCTCGTTAACTTCACGCCTAGTCTTGAACTCGAGAAACCTAAGGTTTCTATTACAAGAGTCTATAGAGGTTTAAAGGATTTGTGTGTGAGCACAATTAAACACAATAGCTCAAGAACAAGTCTATGAGCTAAATGACTAATTTAAGCTTAAGTCTAATGAGGGCTTAGGTGCCGAAATAAAAAGGTATTTTAGAGAGAGAGAGAGAAAGGAAGGAAAAATTGGCCAAAATAGAGGGAGATGGAGTAAAAAAAACTTACTTTCACATATGTTTTTGTCGAATTTACGACGATGACTCGATATATATATATATATATATCACCCCCAGAGTTTACTGCAAAGGGTTGGGCGTTCGACCGCCACAAATAGGGCGACCGGAGGAGCCACGGGCCTCCCCGCGTGAGAAGGTCGACGCGCGCGCGTGGCAAGGCTGCATGGCCGATCCTGACTCGCCCTGGCCGGCCCTGCCTCACCTTGGCCGGCCCTGCCTCACCTTGGCCGGCCCTGCCTCGTCCTTGGCCGGCCCTGCCTTGCCCTGGCTGACCCTGCCTCGTCATGGCCCGCCCTGCCTCGCCCTGACCGACCCTGCCTCGTCTTGGCCATTTCCTCTTGCTCATTTTGGCTATAAATAGCCAAATCATCATCCATGATGAGGTACGTTCAGAGATCTCGCCTCGAAGCTCGAGTCTCCCTATCTCTTCATCTCCATCTACAAGGTTGTAGAATAAGACTCGACGTGAGATTTCTCAGAGATCCGATACCCGAGCGAGAAGCGAAGTCGGCTTATGAGCCTCTCTTTTCTCCTGACCTCGTTGATCTCCTCCCTTGTCATCCTATAACTCCACCCACATCATACTAATGTTGAGTGTCAGAGAGGTAAGCAGAGGACCCCCTATGTTTTCCCTTCTTAGTTCACGTATGTTTACTCTCTCTAGATAACAAAAGGATTTTAAGACCCCGATATATCTAAGGAATGATCCGAGACATCGGATCCGACATCCTAAGGCCAAAGCGAGGGTAACTTGCCCGGAGCAGGGATCTGACCGTTGAGGTCTCTTATTGTTGTCCAACTTTCAGCGACAACATTTTGGTGGTAGAAGGATGGGACCTTTCGATCTTGAAATTTTTCCCATCCATATATCTCTTTTTCAACCGTTGAACTCTCGGCTTTCTCCCTCAAGGCCATTTCTTGCGCAAGTTCCACCTTAGTAGCCTCCACCTCCGATACAGGCTTCGCCAAGGCCTCCGCCTGTTGGCGATCCTTTTGATCACCCGCTTCCCTCGATGCCTGCTCGCGACAAAAGGCCTCCTACATCATCAGTTCTATCCGCTCGCGGCAAGCCAGAGCCTAAAGCATTCGGCGTATGAACGCGGGACACGAGATAAATGAAAACAGTGAAGAACCTACCTTCTAGGTATCGCGAGTTCCTTGACGAAAGAGCTCTATGTTGCTGATTACGATGAGTTCCTTGAAGTATTTTGGTGACGACTCTGCGAGACCCTGTGAAATCCGATCCCTTACACGCATGGCTTCTTCCAGAAAGAACGACCACCCACCGCCGGGCGAAGGGGGGGCCGACCAGACGGCGCGAGCTTGTTGGCGCGTCACTCACAGAAGACGCATCCGGGTGCTTCCGCGAGGAACCCCCTTGAGATGACAGGCTCTGTACGCTCCTCCTTGAAATGAGCCCTCGTCACCGAACGGGTGCCGATGGATGGTGGTGGTGCGGCATTGCCCCCCCAAGATCACATTTGGGAACCACCTGAAAGGCAGAGGGCACAAGGTCAAAACAATCTATTAAAAAGATAGTAAAACCTGAGATACCTCATACCGCTAGGAAGTTCGACTACGCGGGACTCGTCGTCGGACTCCGGATCGGAATTCCGTCACTCCCGAACTTATGGACGGGGTGGAGGAAAGACCGTCAAAACAAACCATCCGATCGTCGCCATCATATCGGGGGATTTGAAAATTGACGCTTCACGTCAAGTCCCCGGGAGCTTGTGAATCGCTCGCCCAAGTTCCGTAAGTTCGGGATCAAAAATTGGCGTCGGGATCTTCGCAGGCCCAAAAACGAGGGGAGCAGAGCCGAAGGCCGCCTCAAAAACCCAAAACCACTACTACCGGCATTTCGAAGGCACATTGGTGACCACGAAAAAATTCCTATTGTGGCTCGCCCGGTACGAGCCGACTCGGGCGACGCCTCCACAATCGACATGTACCCAAAAAAATCGTCTATCGTCATCGCTCGTTTCTTTTCTCGGAAATGAATCATGTGGCAGGCGCCATCTCCGTCGGATGAACCTCCAGCCGGGAAAGGATTTCATGTACCACGGGCGGGAATGGCAACCGGAGACTCGCGGCATGCCCGGCAACAAACCTAAGTCAAGGGTAGGTCATACGATTGCCCGGGAGGATATCAAAAAAAGGCGGGATGCCGAACTCCTTCTGAAAGCCTTGAAAGGCCGCAAACGTCGGGACCCAAGCAGCGCCAATCCCGACACATGAAAATCCCCCTGATCCTCTACGATGAAATCGCAAAAGACGCGTCCTCTCTTCCTCATATATCGCTGACATGGCATGGCTTGCGACCGCCCCGAAAATCTCGCACCCGACCCTGATGAGGGTAGGAAGGTTCCCACGAGTCGGTAGGACGGATAGGTGGTATACGCCCATCAGCGAGTCGGTCGAGTCTTCGTTGGCCTATGACGTCCCGATCTAATTCTGACCAGCGGGCGCGAGTCCAAGATTGGCCGTCGAAGATCTGGCCAACCAGAGCCGGCTAGCAACGCATTAGGCGACCCAAGGCCGACCGGCAAAAATTTGGCCGAGCAAGAACCGAGCGGCAACGCATTGGGCGACCCTAGGTCGGCAAGCGGGAATCAGGCCGAGCCAGGGCCGACCGGCGGCACCCTGGGGGATTTAGGGCCATTCGGCGAGAAACTGGCGGGTCCCAGCCGGCCGGCTAAGATCTCGGTTGACCTAGCCTGGGCAACCCAGGACCGGCCATTACAGATCCAAACGACATAGGCCCGGCCGGCGCAGGTCGGGTTAGCCCCGATCTGGCCGGCGCAGGCCGTGGTAGCTCAGATCTGGCCAGCGCGTCAATGAGAAACACGCCACCGAGCGCCCGCGACGCGGCCCCGACCAGATCTGCCCCTACCAGATCTGAGCTATCTGTTGCCACAGCGTGCGCCAGCCCGCCGCCTCCTTCGGCCTTTGTCCCGGCGCGAGCGCGCTTGGCGGAACCCTGCGAGCCACCGCTAACCGGATCTGGCCTGGCCATATTCGGGTACCTTCTTGGATAATGTTTTCCATACCATCGTCGCCCTCCGCCGCGCCCGTCTCGCCTCCACTGGCCGGCCTCGCGCGCACCGCCTCTGGCCCGATCTCCTGCTCGCTGGCCGCTGCCTCCGCCTCGCCTCCATCGCCCGCACGCATCGACTCTGGCCTGATCCCCTGCTCACCGACCGCCGCCTCTGCCTTGCCTTCGCCGGCCCTACATGCACTCGCCATCCAAACGTTCAACGCATCATCGTTGAAAAATAAGGGAGAAAGTGGCTCGGGATTCGAAACAAGTGAGGCAGAAAATAGAGGGAAATTGATGTCCTCGAGTGTGGATAAAAGAAAGTTAATAAAGTCTGCCACCTCCGAGGTAAGGCCCTCGTAGACAGTCCCTCGGCCCGACCGACCGGAGCTCCCGTGATGTCAAGGTCGGGACGGCGGCTGCGATTTTGGTTCTCCGAATTCATTCCTGATCATACGCTCGACATCGAACTCGGTGGGCTAATGTTGTCGTCGAATTTACGACAACGACTAGATATATATATATATATATATATATATATATATATATATCAGCCCAAGAGTTTACCGTAAGGGTTGGACACTGGCACAAATAGGGCAACCAGAGGATCCACGGGGCTCCCTGCGCGAGAAAATCGACCCACGCACGTGGCAAGGCTGCATGACCGATCTTGCCTCCCCCTGGCCGGCCCTACCTCGTCATGTCCATTTCCTCTTGCTCATTTCGGCTATAAATAGCCTGATCATCATCCATGATGAGGTACGTTCATTTTTTGCCTTTAGAGAGATTCCGCTCCAAAGCTTAAGGTTGTAGGACAAGGCTCGAGGTGAGATTTCTTAGAGATCCGAGACCCAAGCGAAAGCGAAGTCGGCTTATGAGCCTCCATTTTCTTCCGACCTCGTTGATCTACTCCCCAGTCCTCCTATAACTCGAACCACATCATATTAATTTTGAGTGTCAGAGAGGAAAACCGAGGACCCCTCCTCTGTTTTCCCCTTTTAGTTCACGTCTGTTTACTCTCTTTAGATCATACACGGACTCAAAGACCCCGATACATCTAAGGAATGATCCGAGACAGCAGATCTGACACGTTAGGACCGAAACTAGGGTCACTCGCCCCGAGCGGGGATCTGACCGTTGAGGTCTCTGAACGTTGTCCAAATTTCAGCGACAACTACATCTCTATGTAAGGCTCTATTTATAGGAGAAGGAAATACAAAAAAGGGTAATTAACCATTACCTATTGTGTATTGATGACACAATATTTGATTTCCTCTCCTCTTCCTCTATATATATGGCCGACCATCTCCTTGCAATAGTGAAAGAAATTTGTTTCCTCCTTAGCAAATTTTATTCATTCTCAAAGAAATTTGTTTCGTCTTTTCCTTTTGGGTAATTATCTTTATAATTAAAGGTAAAGAATTCTCTCCTCTTACGATGTGATTTGGCCAAACTCTACAGCTAGGGAATGAGCTTCTAGATGCTTCCTTTTTTATTTTAAGACAATTCTTAAAATACCCATTGTAGAATTAATATTGCACAAAGAATGAAATTAATTTCATAATACCTCAAACGAATTCTCGGCTTTTGAAACTAATTTATATTTCCATCATATGAAAATATTCAAAATCTTATTTTGACATTCACATCATTTTATGTCCATGTTGATAAAAATACCCTTTAGACATTTTCCGAGAAAACGTCTAGTTCAACGTCTAGTTTAACAATCCTACTCTAATGACCTATAATAGTGACCTGATGGATCCAAATGAACAAAGAGTTGACATTGAGAATCTGTCGGTTCAAATGAATTTATTTTCTACTCAAATTCAACTTAATTATATTGAGTGAGTCCATTGAATGTTTTCTATGATTACCCTCCATGAATATCATCAACTAGATGAGATTTATAAAATTACTATTTTATCCTTCTTATTGTTATTTCCTCAACTCTTTTGTTACTTGTGAATAAGTTAGAAACAATGTATTGACGAGGAGCTAACGAGTCACATTGATTTATCCGAATAAAGTCGTTACTTAATTTTTGATACCGCGCGGTTCATTTATTTTGCAATCCAAGTAATAAAGCATGAGGTGATATATTTTGCATTTCAGCAATCTTGTACATGAATTCCATATCTATGAGAACTTCACAAACCTGGTTCATGGCATCTTCATAACTTAATATCTCACCAATTAGTCTAGTCTAGATCACTTAGTGGACCTAGAATTTGACTTTCTCAAATGAGAATATTAAAGCTATGAAATGACATGTCTCATTTCAAGATTTAGGTAAGCATGATGCAATTCATACATAGTAAAATTGAGACAGAAGAGATTAAATTGTTTGTTCTTACATTGTCTCTAAAGGTGCACTGGTCAACTCAGTATCTTTGGAAGATACACTAGAAGAATTATAGAGTTCCTAACTCTATATACCTCGTAACAAGATATCATAGACTCTTCCAACAATCATACTAGGCTCAATAGTCCGTTGATCTTTAGATTGTGAATATTTTCTTTTGACGAAACCATGAAGAGTTTGTTCACGCAAATCTACATTTTTCTTTTCATACATTGTTAGGTTTGATTAAGAACTATAAGACTATTGAATATCTTAAATCCTCAAACAAATGAAAAAGGAAAGAATGAACGTTTCAACTTTTATTAATTTAATTAGTAAATTACACTAAGGACTTTTATATGTTAAACCAATATGTAAATAAATAATTTTTTTGTTGGCATCTCTTATGATTCTCTTGAGAGTGTAAAAATTAGGGGAATGATTCTCTTATGATAATAAATTAGCCAGAACTCGAACGTCAGATGACACCCTGAGTTTGCTAGGGTGAGGTGGTGGTGTTTGTCATGAGTGTCCGTGCTCGAAAAGTTGCCTACGTACATGTGAAGTCCGGGGGCTCCCTCGGTGGGCCTGTCTTTGGTGATGAGTCTCTCTTCACTCCCTCTGCCTCGCCAATGACTCATTTGTTGGAATTTAATTAGTTAACAATTAACCTAATTAATTATGAAACATATCTATGTATGGCGGAAATTCATAATTCAATTTAACATATTAAAAACGTTTTTAAAACATATTCATTGACCATGTCATTAAATCTAGTCTAGCATGTCAACAAATTTATATACTTATCAATAAATTTATTCAAACATGCAAAAACGAGCGATCTAAAATTTCTAACAATCCTACAAGATTATATCATTCAGATCCAACTCGTTTATAAAAAACTTACGTTCGATTCGGATCTGCAAAATTGAGTCTCGGGATGCGTCCAAAAGGTCGGCCGATCCACTACACCACGTGCTTCTAGGGAATCCTCAAAAGCGTCGTGCCTCCGTTGCTCCAAAAGTAGCCGGTCCTGTGGGAGGAAAAATCACTCAAACAACCACAAGTTGAGTCAATGATAATACTCAAGGGATTTTTAGGAGACAAAGAGGGTGGGATCTTTCGTGGGAACAAGACGGAGAAGGAATAAAACTCAAAGAAAAAGAAGGGTTGCCGGGAAACTAATTTCCTCTCTCTATTTCTCTAGGAGTTTTTAGGAGATCAAGAAGGTGGGCCCTTTGTGGGAACAAGGGAAGAAGGGGAAACTCAAAGAAAAAGAAGGGCTGTCGGGAAACTAATTTCCTCCCTCTCTCTCTCTCTCTCTCTCTCTCTCTCTCTCTCTATCTCTCTCTCTCTCTCTCTCTCTCTCTCTCTCTCTCTCTCTCTAAAATTCGGCCAAAACCTCTCAAGCACAAGGGAGAGAGTTTCGGCTGAGTGGTAATCGAAATTAGGCTAGGGTTCCCAAAGAGAGAGCCTCCTTTTATATCAGAGAGAATGAGTTTAAGTTAGGTCAAAATCCAATTAAGACCCATTAGTCAAACATAAGCCCAAATCTTCTTTTAATGAGTTTAAACATTTTTTCCAGCCCATAAAACCCTTATGGCCGGCCATATTGTCTTAATTATCTCCCAAATTTATTTGATTTATTTCTAAAATAATATTTAATTAATTTAGAACATCTCATTTAATGACAAGTCATTAATTATTTTCATACTAATCAATGTAGTACGAAACGAGAAAGTATTTATTTTCATCTTTTATTTATTTGAATCATCAAATTATATTATTATCAATATAATAACATAATATGATTCGTTAAATAAATATAATAATAAATAATCAATTATTTATTTAATTACTCAGAAAATAATTTCTTAGCGTAAATCACAATTTACGTTGAATGAGAAAATCAATCATTTCTTGTTCACCAAAATCTCGTCCGAGAGTCTATCATTGAGACCTTATGGACCCACATGAAAGAAGCTTTAGAATAAAGTACGAACTCAAAGGTTCACAAATTTTTTCCGACTTTTAATTCTTAATATTAGTCGATTCCACTAAAGGACCAATATTGAACATCTCTAAGTTCATATGTGTTTATACTTCCGTTTAATGTGACAAAACTATTCTTCACACAGTCCACGGTGTATTTTACGATATTACCCTTTGTGTGTATCATTAACTCAGAGGAATGTAAAATTATCGTTTTACCCCTGACTTATTATTTCATCAAGTCCTCTGTTATTTGTGAATGAGAAAAACATAAAGTGAAATGTCTGAACATGTCACATGTTTTATTTCAAAGAATTCTTTATTCGATGAATACCAGGCCTGGTTTATTTGCTCACACTCTCATAACAGAGCATGGTGTGATACTAATGCCTTAGCATTGTTTCAACACAAATTCCATATCAGTGAATCACATATTTCAACGAAACAGTATTATGACACCAACCATCGGGTCAATGAAACTTCAATTAGCCATTGCCCATTGACAAATAAAATGTCATAAAGTGTTACAAGAAGATATGTACTCACTTCATGATTTAGGTAATTACTAAAATATCTCTCGTATGTGAGTTTGAGGTTTCGAGTAATTAAACGGTTTTATCTCGAACTTTAAAACTTCACAGGTCTTGTTCAATATCTTTATTAAGATATCAAGAATGAATCACATAGTCACAACTCTCCATATCACAAGATAATATATCGTTTAATTCATTCTAACAATCATAACTAAGAATCGATTGCCCAATCGATCTTTAGATTGCGAACTATTATTTTAAACTAGTCATAAGAAGGTATCTTGTCAAGTCTGTACTTAGCACTTCTTTCGTTGATGAAAGTTTCATAGCGTAGACATTAATGCATAAACTCAATCTTAAATAAGAATGAAAATTCAATCTTTATTTAATTTTAAAACAAAACAAATACAAAAAGTATTTAATATCAAAAATCTCCTTTGTAGGCATAAATGCCAACATCCTTGCCAGTAGCTTGACCTATGTTAGCCAAGTCCTCCATGCGAGGGGATCCACCTGCCTTTGTCAAAAGTTTGCGACCTGGAGCTCATCGTCTCCCCATTGGAGGGTTGCGGTACCATAGGTCTGGCCATGTTGGAAGGCAGCCTACCTCCTGTTGGAGGCCTATTGTCAGTAGACTCCCCTTCGAGGGCAGACCATTGCTGCCTAGGGAGTCTCACAACCGCGTCGAGGGGCTCTTTGTCGGGAGATCAACCATGGAGCATTGACACATCGCCGGAGGTTAACCCATGCCTCTAGATAGTGACATTTTTGCACCGATGGGTCAAATAAGGTCGTCAGAGGGGAAACCCGATAACTATACAACTCTAAAAAACATAACCTCAATTTCAACACAAACCTAAAACAAAATGCATCTCAATTGCATAAAGTCTAATACAATTCTAACTCAAAACATTCTAGGTCATTTCCGACATAAAATATGCTAATTCAATTTCAACACAAAATATTCTTATTTAGTTCCAAACCAAAACATTCTAATTTTATTTTAACCAAAAAAATTCTAATTTAGTTCCAACAAAAAATATTCTAATTCAATTCTAACACAAAATATTCTAATTCAATATCAAGAGAATATTTTAATTCAATTCCAACCCAAACATTCTAATTTAATTGCAACCCAAAATGTTATAATTCAATTCCAACACAAAACATTCTAATTTGATTCCAACACAAAACAATAAAATTTAATTCCAACACAAACTTCGCATGCTTTTTAATTGGACAAGGTGGAGCCGAAGTTGGAGAAGGATGAATCAATCAGAGTTGGAGATGGTAGAGCTGGAATTGGAAGGAATGGGGTGGTTAGAGAAACACGAGTTTTACTTTATTACTTTAAACACATAATCATGCATTTTTGAAGGACAATAAAGTTCTTATAAGTATAAAAGAGACAAAAAAAGACTTTGGGCACATTCAGTAAAAAGTACGAGAAATTTCATGTTTTTTCAAATGATTTTTTTTATATAGAAGCGAGTATGAAAATCTTCATCAATGTTCGACATGCAAAAGTTCAAGATGAAAGAAGGGTAAAATTCCATGTGACACTGATAAAAGAGTTTCGATTAAGGTACACAATTTTTTCAACTTAAAAATACATTTGATATGTTAGATATTTACATTTTATTATATTGATTATTCAAAAATAATTTCACTCATTATGGTACATTCCTTCAATGTTATGGTTTCGAATGATTATTTACTAGTGTCACACACGCGAATGACATTAGTATATTGAGACATCATGCTAACAACTTACAATGGACATTTTTCATGTCTTAGTTTAGCGTCTAATGACAAGAACCTATTCATATTATGAGTAGTAAATATAGTACTTGGATTTATAATTGTGAACTACAATCTCTCTCCAACGTATGTATGAAGAAAAAGATCTTAATATTAACGCTACTGAATTTAGGAATGACTCAACCATGAAATAAATCGATGTGTGTTTGGCGCCTTTGGACGATGACTAGTAGATGTTATAGGAGAAATGATTTCAAGCTAAAGACACTTACTATGAGGACTCGTTCAGCTTAAGAGCAATGGACTATTGATGCATTTTTCAGTATATGAAAATTTGTCAGGATACTCAATGAAATGCTCGATTGATTTTCCATTTTCCATAAAAGAGATATCTTCCATCCAATTAAAGCATGGAAAAAGACTGTTTTTTGGTCATAGAATATTGTTACCGATAAATCATATGTATAGGCGGTTAAAACAAGCATTTGATGAAAAAATAGACGAATGACTTCCTCCTAGAATTTTGTCTGGTGAAGATGTATATGAAATGGTTAAAAAAGTTAATGAAGTGCTTGAAAAATAAAGTTGGATGCTAATAGTAAAGATTCATTCAAAGATAATCTTTGGAAGAAGAAATCAATTTTCTACGATTTCTTATATTGGATAAAGCACTATGTTCGACATTTTCTAGATGTTATGTTTATCGAAAAAAAATGTTTGTGAATAGATCATCGAGCTGGAAATTAATTAACAATTAACGTATTAAATTACGTGACATATCTAAATATAGCGAAAACACACAATTGATCATAATATGTTAAAACGCATTTTAATCATATTCAATTAACCATGGCATTAAAAATTATAACATGTCAATAAATTTATTCTAAACATGTTAATCAACAAATTGAATACACTAGCAACCTATAATATTTATATGATTACAAATCCAATTCGTTAGAAGACTCACATATGAGATTATAAATAATCTCGTGCGTTGCTACCTTTCACCTAAAGACGTCGTCGGGATTCACGATCTACATCAACCTCCTTGATTTGATCGAGAACAACGAATCGGTCGTGGGATCTGTGGGTAGTCTGCGTCACATGTCCATACAATGGCCGGGAGATGCTGGAAGAGAGGCAGTCACACGTGCGCAAGGCAAATCTCGATTCCCCTTCACGCACGCGTCTACGAAGACAAAAATTGTACTCGTTCCTTGATCAATGAAACCGGCCATGTACACCAAAAATAATTCAAACAACCACAAATAGATTCAACAATAATACTCAGGGAATTTTGGGAGATCAAGAGGGTGGGATTTTTGTGTGAACAACAGAAGAAAGAATTATGGAAAATAAACCAAGGCTCTTGGAGAAATAAAATTTATTTCTCTCTTTCTCTCTATGGTGTGTTTGGATGATTGTTTTCTCCTTGGGGAGAGAAAAATAGTCGGCCAAGATCTATATTGGGGAGAGAGAACACCCGTGTGAGAGAGCTAGGGTTAGAGAGAGTGTAAGCGCTTTTATTTCAGGGAGAATGAGCTTAAATTAGGTCAAAATCAAATAATGTTCCATTAGTCAAACTTAAGCCCTATAATCGATTTAAACATTTTTCCAGCTCATTTCTACACTAGATATGGCCAGCCAATATGTTAAAATATTATACCAAATTTATTTGAATTATTTCTAAAATAATATTTAATTAAATTAGAACTTCTCATTGTTTTAATGACACATCATTAATTCTGTTCATACTATGCAAACAAGTACGAAACGAGTTTATATTTATTTTCATCTTTTATTTATTTGAATCATCAAATTGTATTATTATCAATATAATTATACAATATGATTCATTAAATAAATGTAATAATAAATAACCAATTATTTATTTAGTTACTTAGAAAATAACTTTCTTAATGTAAATCACAATTTACATTCAATGAGAAAATCAAATGTTCAAGTTCACTAAATCTCATCCGAGAGTCTATCATTGAGACCTTATAGACCCACATTAACGAAGCTTTAGAATAAAATACGGATTCAAAAGTTCACAAATTTTTTCCGACTTTTAATTCTTAATATTAGCCGATTCCACTAAATGACTAATATTGAAACTCTCTAAGTTCATATGCTTTTATATTTCCGTTTGATGTGGCAAAACAATTCTCACAAAATCCACAGAGTATTTTACGATATTAACCTTAGTGTGTATCATTAACTCAGAGGAATGTAAATTACCGTATTACCCCTGAGTTATTAGTTCACTAACCCCTTTGCTATTTGTATATAAGAAAAATATAAAGTGAGATGTCTTTACATGTCACATATTTTATTCAAAGAATGTTCTATTCGATGAATACTAGGCTCGATTTATTCATTCACATTCTCATAACAAAGCATAGTGTGATACTAATGCATTGATATTGTTTCAACACGAATTCCATATTTAGGAATCACATACACTACTACAAAAGATACTTTTAGAAGCGACAAGGGGAATTAGAAGCGACTAGTCGCTTCTAATTCGCAGCAGAGACCAGATCGACCTTCGACTCCCACCACCACCGAACCAGACGAGCCTCCACATGGACCTAGCGGGCGACGCGCAGGACGAGGACGAGAACGACGATGATGATTGTAATTTATTAGATGTTTTAGACTTATCGGTTTACGTTTGTTTACTTATCGACTTTCGGTTATCTTATTAGTTAAACTTATGTTATTATCGACTTTAGACATTGTCGATTATGTTAATATCGACGTTCGAATATATTACTACCGACTTTGTATTATATTTAGTTTATGTTGAATTTGATTTAAATTAGTAAATTTCAATATTATTAAATTTAATTAATAGAAATAATATTTAATTAATGAATAAGAAAAAAAATTAATTAATTAATTAATAATAAACCGGAAATTTATTTTTTAAAAATTAAGTTTTACAATTTTAGAACCGACTAGTCGCTTCTACAATATGGCGGGTAACAATTAGAAGCGACTAATCGCTTCTAAAATATGGCGGGTAACAATTAGAAGCGACTAATCGCTTCTAATGTCGCTTCTAAAATATGGCGGGTAACAATTAGTAGCGACTAGTCGATTCTAATTGTTACCCGTCATCTATTCGCACGCTTTTTTGGTCGATTATAAGGGACTTTAGAAGCGACTAGTCCCTTCTAATTTCGTCACTTCAAAACATTAGAAGCGACTTTAGAAGCGACTCGACTTTAGAAGCGAATCATTAGAAGCGACTTTGTTGCTTCTAATGTTGCTTCTAATGCCTATTTAGAAGCGACTTTTGTCGCTTCTAAAGGCCTTTTTTCTCCTAGTGATAATCCAATGTAACAACGTTATGACACCAACCGCCGGGTCAGATGCAACATCAGTTAGCCATTGCCCATTGACAAATCAAATGTCATAAAGTGTCACATCGATTATGTATTCACTTCAGGATTTAGGTAATTACCAAAATACCCCTCGTTTGTGATCTTGAAGTTTCAAGTGATTAAACAGTTTTATTTCGAGCTTCAGAGTATCACAGGTCTTGTTCAATATCTTCTATAAGATATCAAGGATGAAGCACATAGTCTAAACTCTCTATATCACAAGATAAGATATCCTTATTCATCCAAACAATCATACTCAGATTCTATTGCTGTATCGATCTTTAGATAGCGAACTATTATTTTAAACTAGTCACAATGGTTATCTTGTCAAGTCTGTACTTAGCACCCATTTCGTCGATGAAGATTTCAGAGCGTGGCCAACATACATAAACACAAACTTAATCAAGGATGAATATTTAATTTTATTTAATCTTTCAGCAAAAAACCAAATACAAAAGTATTTATGATTTACAATGTCTAATATCTGCTTTGTGGAGACCGATCCCGACACGTCGGTATTATACTTGATGATCCAAATAAATTGAAGATGAAATAAAAGCTCAAATGGATCTTAAGCATATGCATATTAGGAACATTTTGCATTATCAAGAGTGAGGGAAAAACAAAAAATCCACCGATAAAGTACACTCTAGATCGAAATGAGAAGAAGAAATTGTGCAGATGGTCTGCGTATATCAAATTACGCAAATTTAATTCTTCAAACTATAAGATATTTGTATCTTTTGCAGATACGAGACATGTTGGAATGAAGACTCATGATTATCATGTGCTACTAAAACATATCTTAGATCTAGCTTTGCGTCGAATATTGTCAAACAATATGAGATTTGTAATATCCATGGTATGTGTATTCTTCAACTGGATATGCTTAAAGGTCACCCTATTCGTTTGAATAATATGCGGTCAGAGTTGGTGAAAACCTTATATATGCTAAGGTGGTTAGAAAATGAAAAAAGTCAATTTTATTGGTTTGTAAGTGGGAGCATTAGTTCTCACATTACAATCAACGATGAAGATGTTTATTTGCCCAAACGAGTCATGGACGTCAAAAATCGCGTACAAAAATACCATGTCAATTAATTAGTTTTGATAATGTACAACATAAATGAGCATTGGATGCTTGTGGTAAGAAAGTGCTATGTTGTTTGATCTATGAGCAAGAAAATACAATTCGATGTAACGCAATTGATACAAGGTAATGGTTTGTTTTCTTTTATCCGATTTTATCGTATATAACTCTAATGTTTTTCATATATTTTTTTCTTGTTAAAGGGTGTTTATGGATTTTGAGCTCGAGCACCAAGATAATCATTTTATCGGAAAATCAACATACATTCAAGCTTGCAAAAATCCCAAGCAATACAGAAACACAGAATGATGATATTTGTGTAATTTATATGCACGATTTAAAGAAAGTGAGAGAGAAATTGGTAACTTATAATCAATCGTTTATTGAATGAGATAGATATATTTGTAGATTAAAATTTATTTTGGGTGGAGATTTTATATTTTGACTGATTTAGTTTGGATGTAAATATAACATGAACATTTGGAATGCCGCAAGGAGTTTCTTAACAGGGATAAAAAATTTGTTGCGGAACAACTTGCAGTGCCGAGAATTTTATGTGCCCGCAACAAGATTTGGCTCGAAGTGTACCTTTTTCAACATAATCTCCCCGTGATGGTGTAGAATTCTCAATGCGAACTGGTCATCCCACAACATATGTTTTATCCGTTGTGGGACAACAACCATGACGAGAGTTGTTCATCGTTGCAGCAAAATTTTGTTGAAGTGCGTCTTTTCCGAGTAAAATCTTGCCGGGGGTATGTACATTTCTCGTCGTGGTAAGATCACCCCACAATGGATGTGATATCTGTTTTTGGAAAACTCGATGCGACATGAGTTGTACATCACTGCAGCGAGATTCGACATGCGCGAAATTCATCACACGTGAGATTTCTCATTTCGTCCTTATCTAGAATGGATCTGTTATCGTTGCGAGCTCTCATAATAGATGTGTTGGTGTTGTGGGACATCAAAACTCCAACAATAAATCCTTGGTTGTGAGACGTCAAAACTTAATGTAAGTTTATTATACAAATGTTGTTTATACCGTTGCCAATTTAAAACTTAGATATTTATTTTAATTATTCAATTAACTTTAATTATATCATAATTATAATTAATTTTTTGCTAATATGGAATTATTCAATTAACTTTAATTATATTGTAATTTTAATTATTCAATTGATTTTTTTGCTAATATGGAATTACTTAATTAATACTTGGGACAAGAGAAAAAAACATTTCTGATTAAATCAAAGACATTTTATCTAAAAAGTAAAAATAATTATGGTTGTAAAGGGAATACAAAATAAACTGATATGAGACACCATCAATTAAGACTATTTTGCTAAAGACTCAAAAACTTTGGATAGTTTGCAATTCTAACATTTTGTGTGGCTTCGTTCCTATAGTTTTCTTTTCCTGTTTATATGCATGTATTTTTCTAATGTTTACACGTATTGTATAATCGTCTTACAAAGTAAACCTTAGTTTCGTAATGTTTGGCCATATAATTTCAAGCTCGTCGGAGACAAATTACGCTTATTTAATTATCTGTCCTCTCTCTGGACAACAAAAACAATTTTATAGCAGCGTACCGCGCTTTTAATGTTTGTGTTATAACACCACAAATCTAAATGATAGTAAAATAAATCACGAATTAACATCGTGGCGCATGTTCAAGTGGGGTTTTAGTCGAGCTGTGGGAATAGCCGCCAATGGGGTCTTCATGTAAGTCACTAGCCCGGGGCTCTCGGTGAGATCAATCTCCTCGGTGCTTTTAGGCGGGGCCCATTCGAAGTGGTGCAAGATATGGCCCAGCATGGAAGTCACGAGGTTGATCGCTAGCTGGGCCCCGGGGCACACCCTTCGACCCGCCCCGAAGGGGAGGAGCCTATAATCGTGTCCCTTCATATCGACATCTTCTTCAATGAACCTCTCGGGCTTAAAGTCTTCAGGGTCCTTCCATACCTCTGGGTCCCGGGCCACGGCCCAGACGTTGACGTGGACGATAGAGTTTTTAGGGACGTCGAAGCCTCCGAGCTTAACGTTGGAGTTGGCTCGATGGGGGAGCATCAGAGGGGTCGGAGGATGGAGCCTCAGAGCCTCTTTCACTGCTGCTTGAAGGTAAGGGAGGTTCAGTATGTCCGCTTCGTTCATGATCCGGTCAACACCGACCACTCTGTCTAGCTCTTCTTGGGCTTTCTTTTGCGTGGTCGGGTTGCGGATCAACTCCGCCAAAGCCCATTCCACCGATATAGCTGTTGTGTCCATGCCCGCCGTAATCATGTCCTTTAAAATCAAGATCAATTGAAATCAACCAAAAAATAGTGAACATAAAATAAATAACAAAAACTTATAACGTTTTTAGAAGTGTAGTGAATTTAAACGAAATAGCCAAATTGATAGACTCTATATAAACAACACAAAAGAATTAAGTGCTTTTGGGTTAGTGTTATACATGTTTCCTATTTTAAATATGACAAATCTTAAAATGATTTACATCAGCGTTGACCCATAAAATGCATTTAAGTTTACGATGAAAAATTCACGTTGTAACACTCAACTCAATATACGTTGTAAAACTTAATTTAAGCTATAAAACTCTATAAAATATGTTTTCCCAGAAAAATAATTTAGTATAAACAAAAATGAGGTTTTTCCATGATCCATGTTTATCACATGTCATTTTCCGAACTATAGAATGATATATGGTTTACCACAAATACGCTTGAACTTAAACAATTTTTGTGTTATTTATGCTATAAGAATACTCGAATATGAAAAAAAGACACTATTTTTTTCCGGCTAAATTACTTTCAAGAAATGAATTGTAGATCTATAGAAATGACAGATCTTGATGAATTAAAATGCGTTAATTAAGGACAGTTTAATCAACGATAATGATAAATATTTATTTTGCGTTTTTATAGGATCTTTCAATTATAATAAGAGAAAATTAAATTAATACTAATAAAATCGTCGAGAGTTTGAATTAATTAGGGGATTAAATCAAAATTTTAACCGAAAATTAAAATATCAAATTTAAAATTCTAACATATAGCCGAAAATTTAAAAAGGGCTCTGAGTAAAAAATATTAAGTTGACCTGACATGTAAGCATTAAGACTATTTACAAGAGTTTTATGAAATGTTGGTCATTTCCAAATTAATTTAGTAAACAACGACCGTTAGGCCGATTTTTGTTAAGTTTTTCCATATCTCATGATAGAAGTTTAAACTATAGCATATTAACATTATAGTCTATACTTTTTAGAATACAAATCCGTAATCTACATAGTCATTATAGAGTTTATTTATTATAATTAAATAGCGTTGTTGAATGAATTCTATTTCTGGCACAATTAAATTATTGGGAAATTGACGTACGCATAAAGAAATTCAAGGTCCACGCGAGTAGAGATTTGGCAATGTCATTTTTTTACCATCCCTGCAAAAACATTATCTAGTTTGGGAATGAAGGAAAGATAAAGAAACGAAGACATACCCAAAGAAGGCCGATGATGGTGTCGTCGCTGAGGTCATACTCCTCCTTGAGTGTGAGCAAGGCATCGACAAAATGGTCTTTGGCCCCGCCAGACTGGCGGGCCCGAGTGTGCTCTTCCATGATGATCTTGGTGAGTTTGTCCCTGCGGGCCCCGTGTTTTGCGATGGCCTTCTCATTGAGCGGGAAGAAGAACCGTAGCCATGGGACGTTCTCCACGATTGGGAGGGCCGCTCCGTTCTTTACACCATTAGACACGATCGCCTTGAATTCCTTGCCTTGCTCGTCCATCACACCCTCCGAGTCCATGAACCGCTTCCCAAACACAAGTCTTGTTATGTTGTTGAACGCCACGGCTCCTATGAACTCCCTCAACCGTAACGCCTTACCACCTTTTTCTATTCAGCGCATATCAAAATCGTCTATATTATTCATTTTTTCTAATAATCACATTATCTTTGAGAAACATAGAAAAATATATCGAGCACTGTCATTAATTAGATATTGGTTAATCTTATGGTGTTGGCTTGATCTTCTTTTTCTTTCCAAATCAACTTTTGATGCTACAGTAATCTCATAGTAAATCGGTCATACTGTTTGAGAGAACCAAATAATATATTGTAAGTAATCACTTTTCAATTTCTTTTAGTATTTCGGAAAATATTAATTTTATAAAAAGAATATTAGTTCAATGTATATTAAATTAAAGTCGATTAATTTAATTTACTTAATATGGTGCTAGTTTTTTAAATAAAATAAATAATATAAATTCGTTATTTGACTTAATCAAGTATATTTTACCATTTAAATAATAGAGATGTATTATTGGTTACACCATTTAATATTGAGGCATATATGTTATAAAATTTTAACCATTTTGAGATATATGAATCATAAATTTAGCAATTTTGTAACAGATCAGTCAGGCCAATATCCATGATTAAATTATCATAAAAGTTTGATATGTCATTAAAATTAGAGATTTCATAATTGAGCTATAAAAAATCATCAATAGTTTATAGTTTTACGACCGATGTCGTCAAGGATATTTCACAGCTCATTTACCAATATATTCGTAAATAATTGTTTTATGGGATATTATGATGAAGACGTGTTGAAATGATAACATTAATGTAAATTTCCTAAACAAAAATTTCATATCTATATTTCATATTAAACTCTAATTATTATTGATCAAATAACCTTACAAACTTCAACTTATAGAAATTAGATTTTTAAAAATATTTAAAATACTCTACTATATTGACTATAAAAGAAGATTGGTCTCGAACCCAATATAATATACAATACCGAAAATTGTAATGAAATAACGTACCTGGAGAAGAACAAGCTTTGTAAAGCGACTCAACCATAGCCATAACTTCCTCTTCCCTAATGAACCTCATAGCCTCAAGCCTCTTCGGAGTAAAGAGCTCGACCGTACAAAGCTTCCTGACCTTGACGTAATGAGGCCCGTAATCGGCCCAGATGAGATCAGTCCCGTTGCGGCTGAACCTGACGGTTGCCCTGTTCCGGTGCCGGTCGGCGAGTTGCTGGTCTTTGTCTTTCAGGACCTCCTTCGCCGCCGTAGCGCTTGAGACCACAACGTTGAGATTGGGCCCGAACCAGACAGAGATTATGGGCCCATAAGATCGGGCCCACTCCGCAAAACACCGGAATCGGACCGGTGCGATGTCGTACAGGTTGCCCACGATGGGCTTTGGGCGTGGGCCCGGCGGGTAGGTGAATCTCAGCCGTTGGATGAGGGTGTAGGAGATTAGGACGGTTAGGATTGAGATTGGGACGCTCAGGAGGAGGAGAATGATATTATGATTAGTCATGATGATGAATGAGTTTGTTTTGTTTTCTGTTATATCCAAGGGGGTGAGCAGGTTTATTAGAGAGTTGGACACCATTTTCTCAATTATAATTAGAAGGAGACGATAGAGCTAATAAATTAATTAATAGATTGGTGTGCATCTCGCAGTAAATTATTGAGTAAAGTACGATTTAAAATAGGAATTCCGATATGGTGTATCGTCTGAAATGTGATGTGTTAAGTTAAATTAATATATACTGAATCTGAGTGACGTGGCACTATGTCTTCTTCTTTATGAAAACAATATTCTAACGTTATTGATATATAAGTCTTTTATGTTGACTGACTTTTGTTTGTAGATTTTTGGAGTTTTGCTATTATTGCCACAAATTATTAATAGATTAAACGAAGAGAGTTGCTATCGGAATCTTGCCTTGTTTTGCTTGGGGGTTTGTTTAAGTATATTTTACCTCACTGAGGATGAATATTTGTCTCGACAACTCACTTGGTATTTGATTTAAATTGTCGATTATCAATAATATTTGATGACCTCAAAACATGAAAATGCCGATGGTCGATTGACATGCCTGACGGATATAATATGGTGGCTAATTGTCGATGAAAACGTTGAATGCCGACAGAAATATTGATATAATATGAATATGCATGTGTTTATAATGTTGCGTAATTATTAATATAAAACATAATATATATATATATATATAAATAATTTTATAGTACATGAGTGTTATAGTTGTGTAAATCACATTCAATATCAAGCATAATAGAAGTTACATTTTCTTATCAACTTTATATTAGTGTTTGTATAGGTCAATTTCGTGACAACTTTGATTTACTTTGTGTCTTCAGATGTTGTTTAATACATTTTCAATTATTTTAATTTTCATATAATTAAGCGTATTAACTTATCAACTTAATTTTTTTGTAATTTATTAATCTAACAACAATTGAATCATAACTTCAATTTTCTAAATCTCTTCGATTTTTTTGGCAAAAACATATATAAACCATACAATTTAAATAAACAAATTTAACTTAGTACTATAAAAAAGAAAATAAACAAAATGTAAATCTAATTTTCGATGAAAATCAACACGAAGCACAATATTTTTTCCAACTTAGCGCAATCCTACCAAAATTTCAAAAAAAAAAGACTATTTTTTAAAGGAGTGATCAAACTTGCATCAAAATCGACAAAAAATGACATTTTCATGGAAATTCCATGAAATTTTGTGAAAATTAAAATATCCTTAATTTTCTAATAATCTCGGATCATTTAAAATTTATCAGCATTTTCATAAATTTTTGCTGACATCTTACTAACGCATAATCAGTTAGACTAATTGAATATTCATTGACAACTTGTTTATGTATTCTTATTCTACATTCATCAACATAATATTTTTTGAATGCAACTTATTGATGAGTGCAATAAAAAGTGACTATAAGACAATATTGAACGAAAAATCAATGTTAGTGTTATTACAGTGACATTCATTGTAACTAATTGTGTTGGTTTATTTTTGGCCAAAAATCCAAACTATATATATCATGATAAATGTATTAACTTCAGATTTTATGATATTTGGATAGTTTCCTATTTTGACATAATTCGTCATAATGTTGCGTCATAATATTGCAACATTCGTCTGTTATAATTTTACTTTTTGGGAAGATTTTATTAAATCATAAGGGAACCCTCAGAGGACTTCAAATTTAAAAGAGTGCTATAAAATCCGAGTAGCTCTCCATTAGCAGTAAGGAAAAACATTATTTCAACATATCTATAAGGTTCTTAGCCGTGCTCGATTGGCGGACTGAGAAACTATTGATTTGTACATGGTTGTAATTCTCTAAACACTTATATTCATATACAACAAGATTAGAGAAGTGTCGGTTTTGTGATTGAAGTTCTCACGAATGTTCATTGAAGCGGCCAAATCGGGCGGGCATTTGAAGAGTGGAATTGAGAGGGGTATCAAAGTAACGGGAAGTGCTTGATTTAGTTTTACATATTGTATTCGTTGGAATAAGTCTAGGGTTAAGAAAAAATTATCATTAACAACTTAATAGCGGAATATAAAATTTTCTTTACAAGTAAAACAATTTTACTAACCTAGGAAAAGTGCATGAACATCAAATTATTTTAAAACATTATATAAATATATTTTACTGGGAACTAACCTTTCTTGTAGCTTGATCTTTGAGAAGTCTTAGGAAAGGTTCAACGTCTCGTCTTGCTCGTCTCCTTCACACCTAGTCGTGAACTCGAGTAACCTAAGGTTTCTATTACAAGAGCCTATAGAGTGTTTGAAAGATTTGTTTGTGGACAAAATAAAACACAATAACACAAGAACAAGTCTATGAGCTAAAGAGCTAATTTAGGTTTAAGTCTAATGAGGACTTAGGTGCCAAAATAAAAGAGATATTTTATAGAGAGAGAGATAGAGGTTGGTCAGCCAAACTAGAGATAACAAGAGCAAAACCTTATTTTCACATCTCAGTGTGAGTCTCTATTTATAGGAGAATAAAATACAAAAAAGGGTAACTAGTCTTTCCTATTGTGCATTCATGACACAATATTTGATTTCATCTCCTCTTTCTTTATGTATTTGGTCGGCCACACAAGTGCATTAATGAAGGAAATTTGTTTCCTAACTTAGCACATTTATTTCCTTCTCAAAAAACTCAATCTCCTCTTTTTCTTTTTGACAATTATCTTCATAATTTAAGACAAAAGAATTTCTTGATATGAATTCCTCTCTTCTTTGATGTTGGCCGAATTTTTTGTCTATGGGGGGACCTTCTAGATGCTCTCTTATTTCTTTTAAGACAATTCTTAAAATACCCATTGTAGAATTAATATTGCAAAAATAATGAAATTAATTTCATAATGCCTGAAACGACTTCTCGGCTTTAGAAAATAATTTATATTTCCATCATATGAAAATATTCAAAATCTTATTTTGACAGTCACATCATTTTATATCCATGTGGACAAAAATACCTTTTAGATATTTTTTGGGAAAACGTCTAGTTCAACACTTGAAATTATTTCGACTTAGCTTCTATTTTAATAATCCTACTATAATGACTTGTAACAGTGACTTTATGGATCCAAATGAACAAAGCTTGAGCTACTACACTTGGACTCAAAAGTTCACAAACTCTTTCCGAGTATTAACTTAATGTCAACTGACTCCGCTAAAGAGTTGATACTGAGAATCTATCGGTTGATACGAATTTATTTTCTACTCAAATTCAACTTAATTAGGTTGAGTGGATCCACTGAATATTATCTATAACTACCCTACATGAATATCATCAAGTAGATGCGATTTCTAAATTTACCATTTTACCCTTCTAATTGTTATTTCTTCAACTCCTTTGTTACTTGTGAATAATTTAGAAACAAAGTATTGACGAGGAGCTAACAAGTCACACCGTTTCATCCATATAAAAGTCTTTACTTAATTTTGGATACCGCGCGGTTCATTTATTCACAATATAAGTAATAAAGCATAAGGTGATATACATTGCATTTCAACAATCTTGTACATGAATTCCATATCTATGAGAACTTCATAAATCTAGTTTATGACATCTTCATAACTCAATATCTCACCAATCAGTCAAGTCAAGATCACATAGTGGACCTAGAATTTGACTTTCTCAAGTGATAATATGTAAGCTATGAAATGAAATGTCGCATTTCAGGATTTTGGTAAGTACGATGCAATTCATACATACTGACCTTGAGATAGAAGAGGTTAAATGGTTTGTTCTTTCATTGTCTCTAAAGTGCACTGGTCAATTCAGTATCTTCGAAAGATACACTGGAAGAGCTATAGAGTTCCTAACTCTCTATGCCTCGTAACTAGACATCATAGATTCTTCCAACAATCATAGTAGGATCAATAGTCTATGGATCTTAAGATTGTGAATATTTCGTTTTAAGCAAACCATGAAGATTTTGTTCACGCAAATCTACATTTATCTCTTCATACGTTGTTAGGTTTGACTAAGGACTATAAGATTATTGAATATCATAAATCTTCAAACAAACAAAAAAGGAACGAATGAACGTTTCAACTTTTATTAATTTAATCAGCAAATTACAATAAAGACTCGTGAGCAATTTTATATTACATCCATATGCAAATAAATAATTTTCTTGTGGGCATCTCTGTCAACAGTATTAGCCAAAGTGTCATTGATGTTGATATTCATATAAGGCCATTTGTGAAGCCCAAATATAAGGGCTAGGCCCAAAAGATTTTTTTCCCCTACCCTAATTCCCTCTTTCTCTTCCACCGCCTATGACACTCATCCTCATCCCTTTCTCTTCTTTTCTTTACACGTATACTCCCACTCTCCTTATCTCTCTTTTTTCTTCTTTCCTTCCTCACACGGTTTCTCTCTCTCTCTTCTCTCTCTCTCTCTCTCTCTCTCTCTCTCTCTCTCTCTCTCTCTCTCTCTCTCTCTCTCTCTCTCTCTCTCTCTCTCTCTCTCTCTCTTCGCCGATCACTGCTCCGACCAAAAATCACCGCCGCTCTTCCACGAAAATATTCCTCTCTTCTCCGCGTGTCTCTCTGGCCACCTCGCCACGAAGCCATCACCGATGTCTTCTTCTCCTTGTGTTCTTCCCCATCGCATCGTTGTTCGTCGTCATCGCAAGTTCGTCGACCTAGGGTGCGCCGATGGAGATTCTGAGGAACCATGAGCATCAGAGAAGGTCTACGTTTGAGAATCTGAGGTGAGCCCGATATCGAATTGATTTTGGCTAGGGTTTGAATTTTGGGTTTGAAAATTAGGGTTCGTCAAAATTTGAATTTGAGGATTTTGATGGTAGTCCGGGAAATTGCTGTTTAAATTGTAACCATGTTGTAAATTTGAGTTGGAGGTCGAGAATCGTTGGTTGTATCTGGTTTAGGAATTTCAAGAACTAGGGTTTCGGCTAAATGTTGAATTTGGAAATTTTGTTTAGCCGGGAGTTAATTATGGAATAGTTGTGTTGTATTTTCGTGTGTATTCTGATATATATTTGGAGTCAAGGTTGTACTTTAGACTTGTGTTTCAGTTCGGATTCTTTTGATTTTGTTGGGTTTGATTTAGGATTCGGTAATCTGAGAGTCATTGTTCGAATTGTAATCGGGTTGTAATCGGAAACTGAGCTCCGTAATACTTTTGTTGAATCTGAATTGAAAATGGAAGAAATATTTTATAGATTCTGATTCGAATCTGAGAATTTGAATGATGAGATTGGATCTGTGGAAGAGGGATTTGTGATCCCAGTTGAGAAGAATATTATTGGTTTCGAGTTATCATGTCCGAAAAGAATATATAAGATTATAAAGATTCAAATTTTCAGTTTCGAGATCGATTACAGATTATAGATAATGAGAGTTTGAATGAGTCGAGTTTTGGTTCGTTAGGTCGAGATTCGGGATTTAGGATTTGGAATCCGAATACAAGGACTGGAGATTTATTTGATTATGTGAGTTAATCCATTATTGGATTTCTATAATCTGTTTACAAATTTACGTGAACGTACGACTGTCGATCGGGTCAGAAACTCCGAAGTGAGGATCGAAATCAAAATCTCGGTCTACTCGTAAGTATCATTCACTTACAGCGTTTAATAGAATCTTGAATGTGGATTGAAAGGTTTCTTTACATAGTTATTTCATAATTAAATAAATAATTGATCATTATCAATTATTTATTTAAGAATGTTTAAGGTGTAAATTAAGTATTTAACTAACGGAAAATTCTTGGTTATCTATTTGAAAGATTAATTCATTTGAGACTTGTATTTTATTGCTTAATCTTGTTGCGTATTGTTTACGATACGAAAGCAGGCGAGTCTTAAATAAGTTTTATCTTTGATAACCAAAATGCTGTAAACTGAATTATAGAATCGGAACCGATTTAGATTGGTTTTGTCAGTAGAATTCTATATCCTTTACTATTTGTAAACATCGTTGCTGACGGACTTTCAACTCCGGATTTTTGCTTGTTCAACGCCCGGCAGAGTATCAAGTGTCTCAAAGCGTATAGGACGCACCTCTTTGTGAAAGTCATCCGTTTTTCAGCTGAGCTATTTCGGGTAAGTGTGGAGACATAAGTCAACTACTTACCAACGGAATAACCCTGCTTATGTGCACATTATGTGTTAGTAAACAAGACTAAGTAAAGCCTTAAAATATGAAAAGTAATAAAGATAAGGCTTCGGCCACAATTTATTGAAAATTTAGTTCGGGTCATCCCCGATAGGCTCAAACATAGTTTATTAGACCTTGACATGTGTTATGTGATATAGCTACCCCAATAGTTTGACCCGCTAGAGCGGGGGAAACAGGAGAGCATAAGTCGACTATCGAATTCAAGTCGAGAGTGAAAGTTTGGTAGTCACATCTCAACTTTCATATTAAAACACTAAACGAGAAAATGAAAGGGAAACACTAAATTAATGGGATCTAACCCGAGATGCTCTTCTGTAAATAGATTAGGTGTGTGCTCTGCGTGTGTCTGAGCACTCAAACCTTGAACATAAGGAATCGATGGTACCCACGAGTTACTGACTCGTGATGTTGACCGATGAAGGTCATGAAGGCGCTGATCTTCGTGCGTAAGCACCGAGCGCTGGCGCCCTGATGAAGTTGGTACCATTAGTGGATCCCAGAGAGAATAAAACACAAAGCCGCCGACGGACCGTTGCTCGAGGCCTGAGGTGCTTCTTGTCGTTCCGAGGGTTATAGTTGGAAGATGTGTATAGCCTTATGGAGCGGCAAGTGAATAGGTAGATATGGCCATGCATGCATTTCCATTTAATCTAGAATTAGATATGCATCCCTATTTTCTTATTTGCACGTCACACGACATTAGCTGTTTTATTTTTTTAGGTTAGACTCCCACTTCTTGAGTCAATCGACTCATAGTTTTATGACCCTTAGTAATGTAGATAAGGGAAAAGCAGCGAAACAGTGACGTCAAGGCGGTAGCGTGAAGACAGTGACGTAGATGAAGACCAGGACCAGGACGTTTATCACTTGACCTATGGGCTAATGGGGTCTCACAACCGGAGAGAAGAAGTTTTAGTATAATATTACTATGTCAAACTCTTTTGTAACATACACTCCTGAAACTAAACGTCCTACTTAAGGACGAGGAGTTGTTTTATATGTACATATCTAAAGAAGTTTGCGAAACTTCCTATTGTATATCAAAAGTGAAAAATTTCTCCGGGTTTTTGCTAACTACTTATAACATATTTTTATTCCGCACTTTATTTATAATGTATTACATTTATTATATGTTTAATAAGTTTTATTTTCAGCCTTGAGTATTTTATTTAAAATATTATCTTTGTATATAATGATATGCTCGTGCACGTGTCGGTGGTTTTACGGGAGTCGCGGCCTGCGGGCGAGCTGATGACGCTCGTGGGTCGTGACACCATTGTTGTACTAATGACTGTTATTAGTGAATTCTTTTCCACTGGGCTAAGATCCTCCCAGATGTAGATGGCGTTGCACCAAACAAGGTTACCACTTCTTGTGTTATTTATTATCACACACTCATTTTTATTGTTGTCTCATATTTGTCTATTCAAGTATTACACACACTATTAAATTTGAGCGACTAACATAATTTTCAATTTGAACTCAAGTATTTTGATATTTTATACAGTTATGCATGCAAATTTCATGATTTATAGGTTCAATTAGATTCGAAAGCTTAAATGAGTAAAGATGGGTTTTAATGGAGCAAATACGGAGAAGTGAGCGTCATGGGGTCGTCCGAGCGACCATCTCGTCGCTGTGATCATTCATAGTGACGCAAAAACTTTAAAAAGGACTATTGAGCGTCATAGAGTGCTCATTTTGACGCGATGAAACAATTTTGCAACACGGTGGATTTCCATAATCATTATGTGCCCTAAGGAATTCCTGGATTTTTCTCATCTGCAACGATATGGGCCGTTTGATCAAAATTTGAAGGCTAGATATGTGCGACTTTGGTAGTTATGACTGTATAACCAGCAAAGGAGCCATAAAAAAATTAATTCATCATATTTTTTAAGAAAACTCCATTCGAGAAAATATTGTAGAGAATACGATTTGAGAAGATACTTGTTCATTGGCAATGATTCTTCAGCAGTCCATACAAGTTTTATATTAACTTCATATATGTAATTATTATAATTTATCAAATTCATGTTTTTATTTGTTTATGATTTTTCTGTCATTTATTTTTAGCTTTTTCACCTTTGTTGCTGAGTCAATCCAGCCAAACGACTCAAGCCCACACAAAAAGGATAGAGAGCCACCTCCACGCCTCAGCCGACACCTGGAGTCTATGCCCCCCTCTTCGCCCGAATCCACAACGGCCACCACCAGGCCAGCCTCCTTGCTCGTTGCCCGCGAGCTTGGATCCTAACCATGGGGACGACCAAATATGGTGATAATCATCCCTCGCTCGTTCCAGAATTCCTCTCGACCGCCTCACTCTCTCCGTTCGTCATCCACAAGTCTGGGCCGACCAAATCGTCGTGAAAAGAGAGCGGCATCAAGAGATTATATTCAGGAGAGGGCAAATTAAGGGGAGACGAAAGAGGGAAATAAAAAAATTTCAATGCCCATCTATATGTATGTGTCCAAAAGGGAATAGATGAAGTCATCGAGGGTTCAACCACTTGTTGGAGAAGACGGAGCGTCATTGACACGCGATAGAAAAGAAAAAACGACGAAGAGCATTTAAAATAAATACTTTTGTGGTTCACGCTATGCGAGGGATCTTCAAGACATCTAATGTTATCACCGAGACGTCCCATGATAGTTGAAGTTATGATTTTCTTGAAAAATGTCTTCGACAATTTTGTACTTGAACCATCGTTCGAGACCAAACTCGAATGACTAATGTTACGACATCGTTCCGATGCAAATTTAGAGAGCCTACCCTCTGGCGACTCGAGGGCCCATTCGCGGATCCACATTGCCTCTCGCACGACGACCGCCTCTTGACCAGCCGACCAATGCCCCTACCCGGCCTGCTTGCCTCCTAATCGGTAGGTCTATGCCCTTACGGCCGGCATGAGTGCCTCCTATCAAATCCATATCTCCTAGCAACTGGCCTACCTCCTAGCATGTGTCCCAGACCACAAAGGTTGGCCTACTACCTTTTTGTGGCCGGCCTCATTTGCCTCCAAGGCCAACCTACCACCTCTCCATGGCCGGCCATGATGACACCCGTGGCCTACAAATAAAACCTTCAACCAAGGTGTTTGGTAAGAAATTCTCTCCAAAGACTACACTAAACACAAGTTTAGATTCATCCAAAACAACTTTTAGATCCAAGATTCGAGCTTTGAAACGCCTTTGATCCAATCATTATCATTCACTTGATCTCGTTAATTCTCTCTCATTTATTTCGTACCTCCACCTACAATCCACTAATGTTAAATGCCAGAGGGGTCACAAAGGACCTCCATCTGTGTTTCTTATTAGTTCACATATTTTCATCAGTTTCTAGTATTAGAAGAACTCGAAAGTCACGCCGCATATAAGGTAAAACTTGAGACACCGAGTCCAACACGCTCAAGATAAAGTGAGGTAAACACATAGTTTATTATATTCATGAAAGGTAAACATATATAATCTTATGTGGATCCACTCATCACCATTAAGTTTCATTATGAGTAGAAAATATATTTGTTTGAACCGAGAGATTTTCAGTGTCAACTCCTTTGTGGAATCAGCTTGTATTACATGAAGTTAAGTCAAAACAAGTTCAAGTATTGAACTACATGATTTTGCAAAAATTTTCTAAAGGATAATTTTCTCAATTAGGACAAAATATTATATAAAAGGTTATTGAGTTATATACCCATATAAATGTTTACAGATTTTGAAATAACCAACGTGTTGTAAATTGTTGGTAAATTCCCAGTCCAATGTGTGTACGGATTTTTTGGGACCATTTTATCCCGAAATAGGTAACCGAAATTCGAAATACTTATAGGGGTAATATGGACAAAATAATTGTGTAAACACATTGGGTTGAGTATTTACCAACTGTTTACAAAACGTTGGGTATATAAAAAAACACTATATAGTTTAGTGGGTAAATAACAAATTTTTTGTTATATAAATGTCAAAATAAGGTTTTAGATATGATCATATGATGGTCATGAAATGATTCACACGGCTATAAAATACATTTGAGACTTGAGAATTGAATTTCATTTTGTGGAATTATATGTGATAATTCTACAAACGCTATTTTTGTAATTGTCTTGGAAAAATAAAAGAAATATTTAGAAGAATATTCTTGATGCATATGGCCGGCCATATATCACCCTAAAGGAAGATATAATTTATTTTGCGAAGGGTATATAAATAAAGAAAAAAAACAAGTATGTTGTTTGGAGAAGGTCAATGGCCGACCATACGTATTCTAGAAAAGAGAGATATTGTCTTAATCAATATTTATAGGAATAAAAAACGTAATTGCAAAGTGAATATGAAATATTCTTTGTTTATTTCATTAAGTTCAACCAACCACTCCACATTGTGAATGCGAAGGCACACAAATTCAAGGCATTCGCCCAAAAGACTCTCTCTCTAGCTTGACGTATTGTCTCTCCCTCTATCTGTTCTTCTCTCTTTTTTTTTTGGCATCTAGGTCCTCGTTAGATCTAGGATATGTATTAGCTCTTTAGCTCAAAGAGTAGCTCTTGATTCATAGTGTTTAATAGTGCCTGCATACTCATAGTGTAGAAACTATTGTTGCTGCTCGGATTCAGTGGGACATAAAAGTGACTTGTTGTACGGGAGACGCGCACTTTAAGATTCAAATGTTGGTACATAAAATATCGTAGTTTAATTTTAATTGATTATATTTTCATGCATTTTGCCTAGGTTGTAAAATTGTTTTACATACTTTTATTAATATTTCTCTGCTTAAGAAGCGTTAAATTATTATAAACCCTAAAACGATTCCAGTATTAACTTCATAATGGATGATGGTAGATCTTTCTAAAATAATTTTATGAATTCATGTATGTTTATTTGAAGGTTTAGTTTGTTTATTCTATTTTGGTATCTAATGGTTGCACGACTGTCTTATGCGTGATTGTAGAATAAATTGAGCACTTTAGCCAAGGTTGATTAGCGTTCTCATAAGATAGAAGATTGTAGTTGTATCGTGTTGTCTATACATAAGCACATACGCTAAGAAATCATGAATGTGTTCCCATTATTTAAGCAAACTGGATTATACCATTGAAATCGATAAGTAAAAGAGAGTTTTTAAACTTAGGTGGTTAATACCAATTCAACAAGGTTAGCAAGAAAATCAAGTGAACATGAATAGCACATCCATATGAGTTTGTACTTTCAATATTACGATCATTTTTAACATATGGAGAAAGTAATAAAATCAAACCAACGATCTTCACATTTATTTGTAATCTTTATTTGGTTTAGTAATCGTATTTAAGTTTAGAAACAATTATTTTTCATCCATTTTTCCGAAGTTCAAGTTTTTAGGTATTTATTAAACTTGTGCTTAATAATATGTCATTGTGGGAACGATAACTTTGATTTTATATTTCTCGAGCAATATGTGCAGTTGCAAGCACAATTTTTTATAACACATAGTAAATAAGGATATCAAATTCATGATAATTTAATATAAATTAACTACAAAATAATTGAATTTTGAAGTATAATATATATAGTTTATTAGAAATACATAAACAAAAATAAAATAAAAGATGACTTTCAAAAATTTAAATAAATTTAGGTAACCCAGGAATTCATGGCATTCATACGTAGTTCATATTAATGAAGTATCACTAATTAATCTCTCCAACATAGAGACGGTCTGTACCGCCCCGTCCATCACCCGGCGTATTCGCCCTTCACCGCCCATGTACTCGTGAAACCATCCAGGAGAAATTTTAAACTGCCAACAATTCTCCCGTACGGTAGGTGATCCGACCCAAACATTCACATCCAACATTATGAGACGTGGATGACAATTCAAGGCAAGTCGGACGCGACGTTGTGCAAAGGGTTCAGCCTAACCCTAATCGGGTCAAGTTTTGAGTGGTTCAAGAGCCTGATATCAGGAAGCATCGCATCCTTACAGACTCTCTGAGAGGCCTTCCTCGCCCATTTTTCTACGCTTGTAGCACAAAAAAGTCCAAGGCTTATTTGTGACTATAAAACAAAAGAATGGCAAAAACCTGAGGCAGTACCTTGCCCGGTTCATGGAGGAATCTCACAAAGTCAAGACGGAAGACAAGGAGTTTGTCTCGTGCTCCATCGGGGTGACAACCCCGGAAGAATGCCCATCCACTATAACACCTATGAGGTCAACAACATGAGTGGCTACACATTCACCTCACAAGTAGAAGAAGATGTTAAATATTATTATATCTGAAAAAAGCCATGAGCCAAAAAATTTGTTTTGTATCTTTTTTTTTTATAAAAGTTGTCCTTTATTATTTGTCTCTATGTCGCGTTTTCCATATTAGAGTTTTGAGGTTGTTCCCAGGAAACCACAAAATTCGGGGAGCTGATATAGGTTCACGAAAAATAGACAATGGACGACGAAAAGTTTGCCCAAGAAATTCAAAACAAAGACAACGGGACACCGGGATAATCTACTCAACCAAGCCAACCACGACCGATAGGTGACCGATGACGTTGAATCTCACCAAACATGCATGTCTCTTGATCGACCAAGTCATAGGTTGATACACCCCTGACAATGTTTTCTACATGTGCCCGCTGCCTAACTAAGCGAGTTATAAGCCGATACGCCATCAACGGTGCAAAGGCCGAGACCCCATGCAACGATCGGCCGAGAAAAATGGTGCATGCTAGAAGCAGGTACCGAACACGTGCCTAAAACGTAACCCTACCAAGGAAATCATAAGTCAATAGATTATGAGCCACCTCAAGCCAGGGCATATACGACGCCAAGGGTCAAAACTTTCATCGGCTGAGCAAATCATAAGCCGAGAGGCCATTGCCAAACTGCTAGCGAAGAAAAAAAGTGGTGAACAAGTTTTACTAGAGCACTGACTTGTGCGAAAGTCGACGACAAACAAACCACAGATGCCCGTATAAGAGTGAGGCGTAAGCTAACAAGCATCGACCACGTCGGGTTTGAGATACCACGAGTACCGCTCAGCTTAGCAGATCATAAGGTCGTCTAGCTATCGTTCATGGAGGGTTCAAAATATTCATGGAGGGTTCAAAATATCCACGCACGTCACCCCGATTAAAATAATCATAAGGCCAAGGGGCCGTTGATGATGCCGGGTTCAAGGTCCGCATCCACGCCGCGAACCGAGAGTTTGGCCAGACGTTGTAGTAAATAAGCATCCATAAGGTTACGTAATATGCCACGAGGTGCGCGCGTTGACAAATCACACTCGTTTGCAAAAATACGCCGCTCAAAACAATGTCTGAGTTATCCCCTAATGACCACTCCAAGAAAATACGTCGCTTTAAACCACGTCCGAGTTAGTCCTAAAGGTCTCGAAGAAAATACACCACTCAAAACGGCATTCGAGTTAGCCGTTAACGGCTAGTCAAAGAAAATCCGCTGCTCAAAATGGCTTTGAGGTAGCCCCTAACGATCACTTGAAGAAAACACATCGCTCAAAACAGTGTCCGACCTAGCCCCTATAAGGAAAAAGTGGTGAATAAGTCCCCGACTAGAGCACTAACAATTGCGGAAATCGCCGACAAAAAAATCATAGATATCTGAGGTTGTGTTGTACCCGGCGAACACGACGAGTGTAGGTCTTAAAAAGTTGTTCAAGAAGAGAAGGTGGTGCAACAATTAGAGAAAGTTCATTGGTGTCGATTGAGTCATATGCTATAGGAGTGGATACTAGTGACAGTGATAAAAAAACATGCAGCTGATAAACACTTTGGAAGACCTATATGAAACAGCAAGGCTCGTGGTAGACCATGCCTGTTTCTAGGATCTTTGGAATTGGAGTGAAAACAATGACAAATTGTCTCCAGTCGACCAAAAAAAAATCCTACAAATTTCCTAATTTTTTTTATTTACATCCAGATTTCCTTCTTTTATACCATTGTTTTTTAAAAGAAACATCAACTGAACCTCAACGGTTTTCACCAATCCGGAACTAACAGTACCGGTTTCCATACGAGTTCCTCGAAATCCAAGGAAAATTCATGTTTTGTGATTTCCGGTGCTGGGATTCTGAAAACGGATCCCAGTCCAGTTTTTGCGGAATTTCAATCTATGATATTAAGAATTGTTATAAATTGAAAAAACAGTGTTGGTTCAAGAATGGCTGTTTTTTTAAATATTAAAAGCTCCCAAAAAATTGGTCATAACAAGTTCTGAAATAGTTTGGTATTCAAATGACAACATCCTAGAATATTCTCATAAAACACAGAATGCATATCCAAACATCCGTGATACACCTCACAAAATCAAATTGTATCAGCAAGTTTGCCAATAAAAATACCAAAAGTAATTGTAAATCACCAATAGGTCCATATATGTTCATCTAATTTAGGACTTGAGAACCACGTACATGGTTCTCTTTATTTCAAGAGTCTTATTATTTGTATCGTCGGAAGTTCTTAGTAGTGTTCAAAACTGTCCCCCAAGAGTCACTACATACTCCTCCATCACAGAACGAGCAGAGGTTTGCCATGCGCTTGTAATATCTTCCAGCGAAAATGGATTCGAGAAGGTTTCACATACCAAAGAAAGTCGCAAATGTGCTTTCTTGCCCAAAGCTTCAGAAATCACACTGCAAGGATCATACACACCCATGTTACACAAACACACACACACGCATATATATATATATATATATATATATATATATATTAGACATCTACAGCGCCCTAGTTGTAGAGGCGTACCGAAAACTATAAAGAAAATATCCTACTTTAAGTGTCATAAACTAATATAAACATATTAACTATATACCAATTCGCTTTCTATAAAAACAATTTACACGATTTGTTTTATTATATTATAGATCTGTGGGCTGAGCGCGATGGTTTGTCAAAACTAGAAAATTCCATACGTTTCTTACATTTGTTATTCAATTAATGAAATATATATTAATGTATAATGTTAGGAATAGACTTATAGCAATAAAAAAAGCTTACCTATGAGCATTGGAAGCATTTGATGTTGTCGAGATCACTGGAGAAACATCTGGATAAGCAGATGGAACAATCAACTTCAGTTTGAGCACCTGAAACTGTAGAAATGAACAAAATTATTGATTAAACAGGATAAAAAATATATTTAAATAACACTAAAGGCTTACAATGTGTGGTGGCAGATCGAGTCGAGTATAGGAGCTAAGCGACGAATTGTAGGTACAAATGAACTTATCGCAATCCTCTGAGTCGTCATCATTGTTTTCCCAGTCCAATTCCAGCTTTATATCGTTAAATTTGTGGTTTATTTCGTTGATTTCAGTCAATAGCTTATGCATGAGCAGCTGATAATAACGAATTAAGAATTAAAACCAGTCAGATCGTTCTAAATTGAAGTTCCTTGCGGTGTAATATAATTAATTAGAGGGCATAACATTTGGATGATACCTTGGGTCTACTTTGTGCAAACGAAGATACTGAATCCATGACCCTCGCAGTTACTTCTCCCTTTGAAGTTCTACAAGTCGAGGGTCTCTTCGCTTTCTTCCCCGAAACAATTTTGTCCACCGAGCCACTAGTACCTCCCTGAAATTATTTGGTACCTTATAATTCTAATGCTAAAACGAGAGAAAAGGTAAACAGTATGCATAAAACTGAGATTAATTATAAAGAATATCATTACTGTATAAGAAAATAATAATAATCTTATTAATATATGTATTAATAATAATTTCACGCCAGTAATAGAGTGGAATTCAAGGCTAATCTCCACTTACACCCCTTATAAAAATAACTTAGAAACTACAAACTAGCTCTAAATTGACTAGTCGAAGGTATTTTGAAAGTTTATGGTTTGTTTGTTAGAACTTAGAACTAGCACTTTTTTATAAATAGTTTATGCACAGATGTCCTATATTGAGATCATCTACGATTGTAAACAGCTTTTTGTCACTAATTTTATAGTGGACGTAGCTTTCCTATTAAAACTAAACCCCAATAAATTTTGTGTTAGTTTTTTGTTTTTTACTATTAACCTCTTTTCAGCTTTAGGTCGAGTCGAAAGATAGAAATCCGAGGTTTGGTATTAAAAACCTTATTCATAGTTATCTAGAGTGCAAAGGAGATGTTGGCGTTTGACACAAGTCAAAAGTTTTGTTGACATGCCACCAAGTCGAGGCTAAGTGCGAATGAGAAATAGCTTCATAGGCTGGAACCAAAGTGATCATATGGACAAAAGTGGCAATCAACCTGGATATGTATACCTTCTCAAAAGGCAAGATAAAATTATTCGCATCTAATTGAGCCCAAAACTATTTGTGTGAAGTCCCTAAGGCTAAAAATAATCTGACTCTATAACGAGTAATAGAGCTATCCGAGTTAACCATATTCTTGTAGATCTAACGAGACTTCTTAGTTGAACATGCCATGCGTGATTCTCAATCATGGCATCACGTCCATCCTTCATTGCCAGTCTCCAACGCTGTCTTATATGCCTTGGTAATAAAAATTAGGCTCAATAGAAATTAAGAGAACTCATTTCGTATAGGACTCAGATAGGCTCTCATAGGATAACACGTTCAAAAATGAGTGTGGTCCGATTAGACTATGATTTATGATTATCTGGTTCAAGTGATAGCCTAGAAGTTTGGAAGGTATCAAAATACTCGTGGGACTTTCTAATTGGGACTGATGGTATTTGTGGTGAAGCGAATGAGTTGTAAGATGATAAACGTGCAGGATTTTGGACAGTGGCTAGGAAAACAGCTTCAATTCGAACTACAAGTGGTGAAAACGACAGTTCATGGGTAAGGTGAATCGGTATCATAAGACAAACTAGCCAAAGATTGGTGATGGCCATTACTAAGATGATGAACACTTATTATGCATCAATTAGGAAGGGAAAGACATAACCACGGCACGAAGAGGGTCAACTTCATGGAGGCTTACATGTTTAATACATGTTACGTTTGTATTCGCTAACTTTTATGATGCAAGCAATATAAAGAAAAAGATGTCTCCCATACTAATCTTATTTTTGTCAAGACATCTTTTAGATTGCTTTATTTTGGAAAGCTTACTATTATACCAGAGTGTATAGCTGAAGACTTTCTATATTGATCATTTCGCATTTTTGGATAGGGACACTGTAGCATAACTTTCTCTTTGGTTTAAGGCTATAAAAGTCGAGTGGTCTCCTTAAGCTTCCCCGATGCACTCAATTAATCTTTAAGATGGTTAGATGTTCTCATTTGACGGACTGCGAAACTACAGGCTTTGATCACTACGGTATAATTTTTTAATCACTCAATGTGTTAGAGAATATTCAGTTTGTGATTACCTGATAGTGTTTACGGTTGAAGACACTAATCTCAAAACACCAAGAGAGTGTTTGAAGTGTGGAATTGGGCGAAGTCCTAAATTTCGAGGGAGTTCCTAACTTAGAATTAATAGGTAGTATTAGTAAAATTAGCAATGATATTCTAGCTATTCATACAAGATCATTGTTATACTATTGATTACTCTTTTACAATGAATTTTTTTCCATTGACCTGAAGGTCTCCAAGACGTAAGTGACATTGCATCGAACTAAGATCTATTTTGATATTTACTTACACGCATTTTAATTAGTATGTCATCTCACTCTTGTTTTACAAGTGTAATGTTCATTGAAACACCTGATCGTAAGGGTGATTTCATGTTGTTAATCGATTTTGTTTGAGATGGGTAGTTCTACGGAAGGAGGCTTTGTCAATTGAACTCCTGTTCTTGAATGATTACTCAAATTACGGCTATGAGAAGTCTCAAATTTTTTTCTCAAGATGTTGTCATTGGTCTCAAACTTCAAACAGATCAGAATACAAAAGAAGATGAAGCGACATTGGAAAATTCTCGAGCTCATAGTGTTATATTGGTTTCGATAAAAATATTTTCAGGATCATAAATACTTGTAATAGTATCAAAAAAGTCTGGGAGATTCACGATGTTGCTCATGGGGGAATTGGTAAAGTTCAAAAATCTATGCTTCAACTACTCACTACTAAGTTTGTAGCATTAAACATGGCTGAAGAGGAAACTACAACTAAGTTTAATGTTCATGTTCGATACATTGCAAATGAATCTCGCTCTCTTCGTGTCCCCATGAATGATGAGAAGTTTGTTCAGAAAATCTTGAGATCACTTCCACCAAAATTTTAAGAGAAAGTTATTATTATTGAAGAAGTTCATGACTTGTCTACCATGAAAGTAGTTCTTGGCTCCCTCGTGGCGTATGAATTGTCTCTTCTTAGATATGAGAAGTAGCACAAAAGTTTAGCCTTAAATGGAACTCTAATTGCTCGGTATCTCTAACATTGCATTGGTCATGAGCCAGGCAGGAAAGAGAACCTAAAAACTTTGAATTCCAACCAATTTCTATCCCTTACAACCAACTCTAGCCGGTCCAGGCGGCAGGTATCTTCCGGCTCTTAATATGATATTTATGACTATATTGCATTACTCTCTAAAAAAAAGTTTAGTAAGATGTCGATGGTAAATGTTACTCGTGAAGTCAAAGATAATCATCCTCAACAACAGTTCCGGATAATGGTAATCCGCATAGGTGGTAAAGAGCCATCGATACTCTAAATTCTACCAAGCGTAAGGAAATTCAATGCCACGAGCTTGAGGTTTCGGCTATGTACAAAAGGAATGCCCAATTATTTTAGAAAACAAAATAAAATGTAAAATATCACTCATTGATGACGATAATGCGAGTGAATTTGATCATATCAATAAATTTTTTGCTTTTAGTGCTTTGATCTCTTATCTTCCTTCTAACAAATACAAGGTGATTTTGAAATGATCATGGTGGGAAAATTAAACTTCTTTGTACATTTTAAAATCAAACAGATACGTGATGATATATTTTGTTCTCAAAGTAAGAATGTTGACAATATTGTGAATATATTTGATCTTGAGAACTCCTCTCACAAGCATACCTTTGATCTCACTCATGTTAAACTGATTAAACATGATCAAGGTGTATATGCAGATCGAAGTTTTATTAAAGTGTGATTGAAGGTATTCTTATCTCACAATAGTCCAATTTCTAGGCCATATGCACCTCCGGTGGCTGATTCTTTCTTGGAAAATAATTTAATTTCTTGATTAAGTAAAAAGGAAAATTGTATTTCTCTTTCCACAACAAGACAAAAAGCATTGCTTCTTACAATATTTACACTCAACTTCTCCATATGAAACAGGTTCTTGAAGAGTATAATGTTACTCATGACATTATGACAATATTTATGACAATTATAGTGAAATCAATATCACCAAAACTTTTGTTCAAGACAACAAAACCAAGACACACTAACCTACAATATCATTTTTTACGAGCTTGTCGAAAATAAAAAAAAAGTATGTGCATGATCAAGGAATCGAAATTACAAGGCCAGTACCTAAATTTATATTTAGAAACCTAATGTTATTTTAAATTAGATTTTCTCCTCTACTCCGTTTCGGCAAAAAAACCAAGTTGAACCCATTTTAGATCTCTAGATGAATATCATTGTTTTGAATCTTTTGATCATGCTTCTCATGCAAAAGACGAATTGTTTACAAAGAAAGGCACAGTTACTAGTTTTCAAAATTGTTTTCACCCTGGTTCTAGCTTTTTAGTTTTCTCTCTCCACATTCAGTTTACTGAGAGAACTTCGTGGATAAAATTCAGTTGATGTTATTCGCTCTCGTTGTGTTTAAAAATGAATGGAGCACAAAATGGAATTAGTACTTCTTTTCCTTGTAGGAAACCCATGATGAAAAAGAAGAATGTTGCTACGAAAGATGCACAATTCAATGTCACCAAATACAAGGTACGGGTCATGTGGCTCGATGCTCCAATACATTATGATTGTTAGGCCGGATGTGCTTTTGGAAAAACTCTGCTCCTAGCCTACTCCAAGGATGAAAACAAGTCTCTCAATCACCAATATCACTTCAGAGATGTCTTCCATCACTTCACCAAAGAGCGATTGGTAGGTAATGGTTAAGGGGACCTTACAAGGTAAACATGCAGACATCTCCCCTATTGAAGCCTCTCATGTCCCAATCTCAAGTACTTCTCCCTTTGTTCCTCTCCTTGGTACTAGTCAATAGAATCTACGCCATGTTGTCAATGATATATTTGGGAAGGCTAAGTATGATCTTGTACAACCTTTTCAGGAGGTTCTCTATGGAATTTTGGGTCTTAATCTAGATCTTGAAGCCAGTGCCCTAAATGCCTCTAATTCTCAAGATGTTGAGAATGTTTCTCCCACTGTTACTCCTTGTATGTCTAAACAACGACTAGGGGAATCAATGAAGCGAAAGGCCGTGACATTGGAAGAGATTGTTATTAGTGAAAAAAGACAACATTGGGCACTGTTCTCGTAGAGAAGATGAAAATAAAGAGTGTTTTTTCTGCAAAAGACAAAAATAAATTCCCCATTTCTCTTAAGAAGAAGAAAAAGGAAAAAGTCTATTTAAACATGCAAAACTACATGAAGAGGTACCCACCTAAGACACAACATGTTGGCCCAAAAGTTGATGACATCCCATATGACATATGCGAGGAAGAAGAGGCTGAAATTTGACTTGTAAGTTTGAACATAGGACGAAAAAAATCAGTGATAGGCCAAAAGCTGCCAAGTAGTGTTCCTCTAGTATCGGTTTATAATATTAATTTCATACAAAAAATCATGTGGTCAAATGGAGATATGTCTATCACTAAATTGTATTTCTTGAGAAAGATCACATGAAGTCCAAGTTCTATAAACAATCACTAGGATAGGACCATACTATCCAAAGTTGGTGAGGTAATTATTGGGTCAATCTTTCTCTAGATGTCGAAGATCCTATGATCCTGAATTTAAGAAAGTGTTTGTTTGGGCCCCTACTTTGATATCTCTCATGTTGTATTCAATGAGGTTTTTGGTCGAGGGATAACTGTCTATGTTGATCGTCTTTTGTCTTTGGATGTTATTGTTCATACTCTCTCAAGGTATGGGAAAACCTCTTGGCCTGTCAAGAACTCTATTCCCTACTCATATTTGAAAACTAAGTACTCTTTACTCTAAAAAATTGTATTGCAAACTGGAACTTTTTCTCGCATGGCTCTAGTGTCGCTTATGATTGTGCAGGCCTCATATCTTGAGGTACATCCTCTTCATAATTTCGTATAGATATGATATGTACCTTCTGAACAAATTTTCATTGAATGTATCTATTACTTGCATATACTATTTCATCTTTTTCGTTTTTGGTCTAACTTTACCTTTTGTATCCTTTTTAGGAAACCACGGGGAGAAATTGTAAATCATTTTGGGGAACGTCGTTTCTATCTAGCACGATATGCGCTCTGATTTTTATGTTGCAAGTCTCGGAAGGAAAATGTCTCTCATATTGGTCATACTTCTGTCAAGACATAGCTTCGTTCATTCGTTGCTTTATTCTGACAAGTTTTTTATTATATAAAAGTGTGTCGCCCAATAATTTATATGGTCATTCTTTCGCATTTAAGGGTAAGAAACTCTAGAACAACTTCATTTTGGATCATGATATAAAAGCCGAGTTATCTCCCTTAGCAGCCTTGATACATTCGATTAATTTTGTAGGGTTCTTAGGCGTGCTCCGTTAACGGACTGAAAAACTAAAGGTTTGATTACTGCCGTGTAATTCAAGTCACTCATTGTTTTAGATAAGATTAGATATGTGATGATTGAAGTGTTCATGATTGAATATACTAAAGATCTCCAAACACCAGGAGAGTTTTTGAAAGTGAAATAAGGCGTAGACTCAAATTTACGGAGAGTCGCTGATTTTGAATTCACAAGTAACATTAATAAAATTGACATTGGTATTGTGACCATTCATATAAGGTCATTGATGTACTATTGAGTATTATTTAATAGTGAATTCTTTTCCTATAGGCTAAAGGTCCCCAGACATAACTATGTTGTACCAAATTGAGTTATCACTTTTCTTAATATTTATTTATGCGCATTTTAATTAATATGTTATCTCTACAAGTGTCACGGACGTTACCCTGCAATCTGTTAGACATCTTGTCAAACGCTAAACGAAATTTCAGTAAGAATATATTTTTCTTATCAACATCATAGAGCTTATATCTCTTCACCTAAGGGTACCAATAAAAACATGTGTGCCTTCGGTGTAGAGGCCAAAAGACCATAATCGGGAATAAGTATGAGTAAGGTTGGTGATGTATATATTTGGTAGTGAAGACAGAGCCTGATCAAAACCATATTGGAATCCTTAATCTAGTGTTGTTGAGTTTTGTTGAGGAGTATATACACATGAGTATTGACGCATAATCTCTTCTGGTAAAAAATTAAATATATGAATGTTAATTCCTTGCCGTTGTCTGATCTAATGGTCTTCTTCATTGTGTTATTAAGTTGATTGGCGATCATGTCATAGTGTATTTACAAGTGCAGGACTAGTACGAGTGATATTCAACACGCAATTGCTAACACTACTCATCACTGACTTAAAACGGTGAACTTAAATGCGAATTTACAGAACGAGTTGCAGATTCTAGTTTGCACAAAGGTGTACCGGTTTTCTTTTAATATTAAGAAGAAGAGAAAAAGAGGACTCGCTTTACCTGTTGAGAGAGAAGTAGATTCTGGTTCTTCTTCGGGTTCTGATCACCCCCGTGTTTCACCTTCACCGCCTCGGGTTTCTGATGTTCTTGATTCTTGCTGGTAGTGACAGATTCTTGTTCCCGATTCAGAACTTTCCGTGCTTTACTACTCCCGGGTTGTTTCTCTCTATCATTCCTTTGATTCTGGCTTGACCTTTTATTCTGTTGTGGATGTTTTTTCACCTGTTTTACGGGAGCCAGGGATTCCAGAATTTGAGGAAAATATTTCATGGAAGCAGGGCTACTAATGATGTCATGAGGGCTAAACACTATAATTTCCACGTAAAGAAAAGTAGTCTGTAAATGACTCGTATAAAGAACACTATTTTAAGGGGTATTCTTTTGTGAAAAACATTATAAAACTCAAATCATATGCCAAGTTTAAAATCATACTATTATTAGAATCTGAACACTAGACCGAACACTGGCCTTGCTTACCCTGGAATCGCTAACAGCTCGAATCTTTGGACTTTCTTCCGATTCTGGTGCGTGAACCGGAGGGGGATAGTTGGTTTGGATCTTGTTGTAAGTGTTGAGAATTCTGATTTTGGTTTGAGAGAATTTTTTAATGGACACATTTTTTATCTCTCTCAGCGGCATGTAAAGGAAACTTATCAGTTCCTCGAGAGAGTTTAGCTCAGCCTCGTCGCTTGCACAAAGTTGAGAGCCTCGTTCCCGCTTTGAAAACAAATGGTGTTAAATATAATCAGAATTAATGGCATAAAAATAGGTTAACATTTACCTGGCGATACATTTCATATGCAAGCATCAGAGTTTTTAAGCACTTTTCCTTTAGGACTTGAATCTGGGAAGACAATAGTAATATATGTTAGCATAAGTTGAGATTTGAAAGTTGGCTACGGTGAACATAAATTTACACCCAATATTTTCATAGGCTACAGAGAAATCTTGTAGAGAAGTTAAAGTGCGAATTCGTTCTTTTATTTTTTGTAAAACAGATATATGAATTAACGTCAGGAGTAAATTATAGAAAATTATGTTTTGAAATACGGTATTTAATACATAATACTAAACTCGAGTCTTACAAGCAGCTATTCAGTGACCCTTTTTCTTCAAAAAAAAAAAAGTGAACCTTTATAGCCACAACCTCATGCTACTGTTACATGTTTATTGTGAAATTATTTTAGCCACACAAAAATTTGTAGCTATGTTTGTATACTCTCAAGTTCTTTAAGCAGAAACTACATTCTAATTGAAAGGCTTAATATTGCCAAGGCTCAGAAATCAAGGATCATACCTGTCTGTAGCATTGTTCAGGCCACGGATCAGACTTTCTTTCGCCCACAGCCAAACAATTATCTTCTCATGTACATATAATAATTATAATAAATAAGGTTGATAAATTGATAGTAACTAGTAAGAGGATGAAACGTTAAACAAAAGTACTAGCAGAAGCTCAATGATATATTAAATTAAATGAATATTAATACCATTTCCTGGATTTAAAACCATTAACTGCTCGGATTCAACAGTGTTTTTTTCCTCTAAAGCAACTCCCATGATATTTCCAGATGACAACTTCTGTTCTACAACTGATCTCAAAGATGTGCCATCCTATGAAAAAAGAATATTTTCAGACATGAGATAACTTCTAGTGACTAAAAAGTACAATTTGAACGTCTTCCATGGAATTATCAGAAGATGTACCGCTCGCTTGGAATCAGCTGTCCAGTCAAACAAATTTGTGGCTCCGGTGCGTCTCAGCGGGTCTGATTACAACATATATATATATATATATATATATATGCATTGTTCATTGGATGATTGAAAAACAAAATAAAAAAATACAAACAGACAGGATGCGGAGACATGTAGGATATAAAATATAAAAAATTGTAGAAACAGTAATAGATACTGGTGGGGTTTAAGATAGTATAAAAAGAAGTTGTCTTAGAATAGAGATAATTTCGTAAAGAAGATATCAAACTATTGTTGTATTGAATTAGATTACCCTGAGTTTTGATCAAACAGTGTCACAGTTCTTATAAAACTAGGGTTATCATAGTTTCTTACTCTCCATGATTATATGATTTTTTTTCTTAAATGAATATATATCTCATATCCTTTTAAGAAACTCCACGTGTGTTTTATCAGAAGAAATGTCCCATCTTTTACAGGTCAAGTCCATTTTCTCTTTTCTCTTTGTGATTTGAATAATTTATGCGCAGATACTTCATAGGCTTAAGTAATCGTTGAAATTCCACTTTAAAAGTATAGAGATACCAAGTGGTGGTGCTTGGGGAAGAACTTCCGGCGAGTTGAAGAGATTTTCCGGATTCTGCTCTTCAAACCTCGAGGGATCCAAAAGCTTGAGCATAATCAGTTGTGAAGGACCGTAGATCTCTTCCAGACGCTGAAACTTTGTTTCATAAACCGTCGACGTCGACGAACCCTCCTGTTCGATCACCAATGGCTGATTTGATAGTCCCGAGTGATTGCTAGACGTCGCTGTCAAACTGGGAAAGTTCCAACCACTGGCCATTGTAGTAAACTCCTGGTTTTGATCATCATGAATCGGTGGCTGGGTTACGATCTGCTGCGACGAGCCATAGACGTTGATAGGGTGTTGATTCGTCTGAACGGGCATGAGATTGACCGTCGACGAATCGTTGTTTAGCAGCGACGGAAAACCGTAATCCACTGCACTTACAAAGAAAAATATTGTGATCACAATGAACATAAGAATGTCTATAAACTAAAACTAATTGCTGGAGCAAACGGATCTTTAAAAAGAGAAAAGATAGTGAAACTCAAACCTTAAACTAAAAACATATTTACAACTTAGATAACTTGGTTTATAATTTTAACAAATATAAAAAAAAAATATATATATAATTTTGCTTAGTTAGGATAAAATAAAAACTTATTATTTTGAAGGTCAGAATATTGTTTACTTAGTTTGTTGTTCGGAATAAATAAATTACCAAGAGGCTTTTAACATTCTTTAAGTCGGATATATATTAAATTTCATTAACATACGAAAAATATAAAAAAGAATAGAAAAAAAAAAAAAAAAACTACAAAAGTAATAACGTAAGGTTCAATTTCATAAAACAAATACTTTTAGGACTGTGTTGCAGTTTACATAATATGTGCTCTAAAAATCCAAAACAAAAACGAGAGCAAGTACTATACCATAAACCCCTGCTGATGGAACTTGAGTTTGCTGTAGCGGAGAAGAATAATTCATTGGCAGTGAAGATCCGAAAATCGGAGTTTGATATTGGAATCTTCTGGAATCCCACGGTTCCGGAGCCGATGGATTATAGACGTAGCGTTCTCTGTACATCGTTTGAATCTCGATCGGGTTGACCGTCTCCGTCGACGACCATTGACCGCGTTGACCATCCAGGGAAGAGATTGTGCCAGGTGTGTCATTGTTGTAGTAGTACTGGTTGTGATTGTCTGATTTTCGTTCCAACGACAGGTTATTATTTTAATTGAATAATGACGAAAACATTTCATGGAGAGGAGAAAGAGGATGTGTATTGTATTTACCATTGATGATGGGTTGAAACTGTGAATGCCAAACTTGCTGTCCGACGGTTGGATTGTGAATTAGGTTTGGTAATCCAAAACTAGGGTTTTGTCTTATAGGATAATTATTCAGTGTGGAGATATATGTAGTCCCTGTGAAATCAATAATAGTAAATAATTGAAAATGATTGGACTGAAATGATTGGGCTAATGAGGAGGCTATGCTCGAAAAAATTATTTGTAGTCCCTAATAACTGATTTGTAGGTTAGTCATATGTGTTTGATGAAAAAAAATTATTCTTCCTTAATTGGCATTCACGATAACCTATATTTAATCAAGAAACTTCAGGAATAAAACATAAATTTCCCCAATAATTTTACAAGAATATCTACATGTTCTTGTCCTTATTTAATTTGCTTTTTATATTCTTAAAATTGTAACAAATGAAAAGGCCTTTAGATTCATGACAGTAATTCAATAAATTATAGCGTTTCAACCACAGTATTTCAAGATCATTTCAAATATCAGATTATCGGTGATTCAAAATATAATATAAACATTGATAATTAGATTATACCGTTGTTTTGCTGCAGCGGAGTAGCAAATTGATGAGAAGCTCCATCGGAGATTGGAACATCATCAGGAACTTCCATTGGAATATCTGTGTCGCCAAAATTTTATATATGTAAAATAAAAACTTATTATACATATATTATAATGATCAATAGAAAACCTCTTGTATTTTATATATAAGTCCAATACCGTCATCCCAATAAGTAAAAAGAAAAATAACAAGCGTAAGGACATCCATATCTTGTAATAATAAATTTTTCTAAAAGAAATACTCTAGCCCATTGGAGAAAGGAATGAAGTAAAAGGGATGTTATGATTTTCAACGTCATGATTAATTAAGATAGAGCCAGATTCTTATATAATTAAGGTATAATTAATTACTACTAAAGTTGACCAATTAATTTTAGACTCGTTGAGACAGATAGTATGATTTCTTAAGACACGTGCTAATACATTTCAATGTATTTTTCTACCATTGTAATTAGCTCACCTTAATCTTTATTTTTTGGTTCTATAGTTATATTTAATCGTATAGAAAGTCTAAGTTTGCATAATGGCCAATGTTTGATTAATTGTAGTTAATTGGACTATAAAGCTAATTAGAAAGATCTATGATATCGGATTCTATTATCTATATTTATTTAATTCTAGTGAATTGGCTGAATTATGAGCAGATATGTCTTTTATCTTTATAAGTAATCAATAGCTGGTGTAGAATTTTTTTTAGAGAAGATAATATTTGAAGAAAAAATATTGTGAGGAAAATCATTTAGAACTTTATTTTGTGTTTGATAGACGCGCAAGAAAAAAATTAAAAGAATGGAAATAGTGGCAAAAGATATATACAATGACTGAATACAATCTCATGATTAGTTATACAGTTTTCCTCTCATTTTCATCTCCCTCGAAAAAAATTAAAAAAAAAACACTAGGAAAGCCAGATGTCCCTGAACTAAGCTTGAGAAATTGTAGCAAAAGAAAGAGATTAATGATTCACTATCACTAAGAAAACAAAAAGGAACTACTACGAGAAATAAGATGAAGTATATCGCCTAAAGCCTAGTACTGATTTATTATTATTTCAAACACAATCTAATTTATACCAGAATTATTGTAAGGTTGAGGAAATTCGGTCATATTGCGGTCTTTTTTTCTTACATGAGTATGTCCTAGGTGAATATTAATGTAAGAAAAATAGACCGCAATAATATTATTGTAGTACTAATGTAAGAGTCGCTTGAATCTTACATACATAAAAATACACAAAACATATAATCAACTACATTTATTTTATCATAGTGGAGACCTGGAAAGATACAGACACTGGTCTCCTTTTACTGGTCTCAACCATCAAACACTGGTCTCTGTGATTGAGATAGATATGAAACCCAACGTATTTTGTAATAAAATACACAACACTGCTTTCTGTCAATGAGATAAGTATAGAACCCAATGTATATGTAATAGAAGACAAATATAAAACAGCTACCATGTATAATTTTTTCAAGCATGTACCTTTGTAATCTTGAATCCTCTTATATCTGTACATAAAGCGATAAATTATTAGATTGATAGTACAGAAATAAAAATTCGAAAAAAATATAAGCTACTGCATATCTTTAAACATATAAAACAAGATTTCATGGCACTTTTTAGTGGAGACCTGAAAAACCCCACAATGATCTCTTTTTACTGGTATCAGCCTTCAGACACTGCTCTCGCTGTGAGTGAGATAATTATAAAATTCAATGCTCATTAGGGGTTATGTACCTTCAAGCCCACAAAGCAATACGGACATTTTATTTTCGTTTTTGCGTTTTGAAAAAAAAACAGCCTTTCATTTATCTTCAGATAAATATTCCCTAATATTTCTATGATGCAATTATGTCCTAACATAATTGGATTCAGCGACTTTGACCCTTAATTACCAGCTATCCTTGAAACAACTGTATATAAACTATAATTAAATGTTGAGGAGTAAAAACTGTATTAATGCTCTACTTTTTTTCATTTATTACCATTCTCCAGCTTCTAGAACTGTGAAAACTTAGCATACAGATTATATAAAAATATTAAATTAAGGAACTAAGTTCAGATTAAAAAATTAATATATATATATATATATATATATATATACATCTCAGCATATAAACCACCAAATATGTCGACAATTGTGTAGAATTAAATACGTATCTGTTACACGTGTGTAAGGTTTTCTGTTTTCAGTAAAGTTAGATTAATATTTATGTATTTAGTTTTATTAAAGTTTGGCTTTTTATTATATTTTGTACGCCTATTACGTTATGTAAATCATGAAATGCAAAAAAAATCATCTCAATTTCTGATCAAAAAAAAAATCATGAAATGCAAGTGATATAATTCTCATCTCAATTTCATTCATATTTTTTTTATTATCTCTATTATATTATATTATCTCCATTTATTTTACAATATGTTATCAGCACAAATCATCTTTTACTCGGTATATTTTTTTTTTTTCATGGATGATGCGATAACGACAATATAAATATTAATCTTGGAAGCGTTTCAATTCTGTTTATAATTTTTGTATTCATCTATTTTTGAGATGTGGCTATGTTATATTCAGTTACTAAAAGTATTTTTTTTATCGTTTTGATTATCTCTGTACTCACATTGTTGTTGATCTTGGTTTTATTATGGTCGATGTTACTTTTGCTTTTATTTCTAACTAATCCATTTTAGTATGTAACAATTTAAGAAAATTGTAAGTAAAAAATATATTATTTATATGATAAATTTTACTACATCATACTTCATATTTTACGATAAATATACTTTGACGAACATACAACAAAATCAGTATTTCACGAATAAAAATTAGTTTTGGTATTACATGTGTTGGAAATTGATTAACGATTAATCAATAATATTGTATAACATATCTAAATATAGCGGAATTATATTATAAGATATACAATATATTAAAACTCATTTTAACATATTGAACAACCTAAACATTAAAAAATTACTAACATGTCAATAAACATTTTTTTCTTAACATGTTGTCAACAACCTATAAACTGTTTTATATTTACAAATCAAATCGTTTAAAAGTGACTTACACGTGCAGTTGTAAACAACTCCATGTGTGGCTAGCTCACTCCTGAATTCCTCGTCAAATTTTTTCGTCGGAATGGAGATTCTGGCTCGCAGGAATGAAGGAGACCCAAGCTCGCCGGAATGGTTGAATTTGGCTCGCCGGATTGTTTCAGGAAGCTGCTGGCCGGATTGGATGCCGGTCGGCCGAAATCAGTTGGTCGGACGGGAGAAGTGAGCCTGCAAGCCTACGAGTTCCTGAGAGCTGCTGGAGGTGTGGGATCGGTGCAGCAAGGTAGGTAGGGACCAGAGACACATGATAGAGGCACTAGATCACACGGAAATGCAACAGGGCGTGCGTGAGAGCCAAGGCCCACCTGGGACCCACTGGCCGGCCGGAATGATGTATGTCGGACAGGTGCAGTAGGCATGTCAGCCTACGGATTCCTCGCGCCTATTTTGAGCGCCAAACCTGTGCAGGATGGTAGAGGACACTTGTGGCCACGTGGCAGAGGTGTTAGAGTGCACAAATATTTTACAAAACGTGCGTGAGAGAGAAGACCCACCTGGTACCTACTAGCCGACCGGAATGCTGTCTGGCCAGCGGACCTGTCTGTGAGCAGATTCTCCTAGAATGAGCCTAACTCGATTCTCTTCGATTTTTGGCTGATTTCCTGCGAATAAAATTCTATCAAACACCACAAGTTGAGTCAATGATTTTATTCTCGGATTTTTGAAGGAGAATAAGCGGGTCGGCTCTTTTAAATCGAACAATGAAGAGTGAAAACACTCAAGAACAAAACAAGAATCAAGAAACGGTTTCTTGATCCTTTCTCTCTCAAGAATACTCGGCCAAAATCAAGGGTGAAGAGAGAGTGGTCAAAATTCTGATTAGGGCTAGGGTTAGCATTTTCGAAAAAACCCTTTTATAAGAGAGAAAATGGGTTTAAGTTAGGTCAAAATCTAATTTTAACCCGTTAGTCAAATTTAAGCCCAATGTTCTTTTTTAATTGAGTTTAAAATAATTACTCAACCCTAATTCACTAATTACAGCCGTGTATAATCATTTTATTTTCCCAAATATATATTTGATTTATTTTTAAATTAATATTTAATTAATTTAGAACATCTCATTTACTTAATATCACATCATTAATTCTTTTCATAGTTCTCAAGGAATTACGAAACAAGAAAATAGTTATTTTCATCTTTTATTTATTTGAATCATCAAATCATATTATTATCAATATAATAACATAATATGATTCGTTAAATAAATGTAATAATAAATAACTAATTATTTATTTAATTACTTAGAAATAATTCTCTTAGTGTAAATCACAATTTACATTTATTGAGAAAATCAATCGTTTTAGTTCAATGAATCTCATCCGAGAGTGTATCATTGAGACCTTATGGAGCCACATGAACGAAACTTTATAATAGAGATCGAACTCAAAAATTCACAAACATTTTCCGTCTTTTAATTCTTAATATTAGTCGATTCCACTAAAGGACTAATATTGAAACTCTCTAAGTTCATATGCGTTTATTTTCTGTTTGATGTGACAAAACAATTATTCAAACGATCCACAGAATATTTTACAATATTACCCTTCGTGTGTATCAGTGACTCAGGGGAATGTAAAATTACCGTTTTACCCATGAGTTATTATTTCACTAACTCCTTTCTTATTTGTGAATGAGAAAAACATAAACTGAGATGTCCCTACATGTCACATGTTTTATCCAAAGAATGTTCTTATTCGATGAGTACCAGGCCCGGTTTATTCATTCACACTCTCATAACAAAGTATAGTATGATACTAATGCTTCAGCAATGTTTCAGCACGAATTACGTATGTGTGAATCACATAATCTAATGTAACAACGGCATGACACCAACCGCCGGGTCAGATGAAACTTCAATTAGCCATTGCCCATTGACAAATCAAATTTCATAAAGTGTCACATCAATTATGCATTCACTTCAGGATTTAGGTTTGTACCAAAATACCCCTCGTATGTGATCTTGAAGTTTCGAGTGATCAAACGATTTTATCTCAAACTTCGGAGTATCATAGGTCTTGCTTGATGCCTTCTATAAGACATCAAAAATGAATCACAAAGTCTCAACTCTCTATATCACAAGATAAGATGTCTCGATTCATTCAAACAATCAATACTTAGATTCGACTGCCCTAGATCTTTAGATTGCGAACTATTATTTAAACTAGTCACAAGAGGGTATCTTGTCAAGTTTATACTTAGCACCCATTTCGTTGATGACAGTTTCAGAGCGTAGCAAACATACATAAACACAAACTTAATCAAGAATGAATATTTAATCTTTCAGCAACACGAAATACAAAACTATTTATAATGTCTAATATCTCATTTGTTGCCACCAATTCCAACAACATGATATGACCAAAAATTTATAAAATATTATAACTTAAAACTAACTAATGGTATGTTTATTATATATAGTTTTTGCAATGTCAAACTTTATAAAACTCGAGTTCAATACCCTTGACAAGAAGTATGAAGAAGATGGAGCGGATACTAGAGCTGGAAGACGGGATATTGAAATTAGGGTTTTCCTAGCGGAGGGGGAGGAAAACCATTCACATTTGGGCACACAAGTAAGTCTCCCTATTGACTATTTTTTCCATTAATTTTTTATTCTAGTGATATTGTGTTGGTGAAAGAGTTCACTAGCACAAATATAGTCTTTAGATGTGACATTTTGTTGCATACAAAGGCCAAAAGTCGCATTTAAACTCACTTTCGGATGCGATATCGGATGCGACTATGTCGCATCTCAAATGTTGTAGCTAAAAATCATCTGCATCAGAAGACCAATTTTGTATTAGTGGTTGGTCTTGGATACGCACATTGTAGAATCTTCCAGGGGATTAAATTCGACTATGGTGACTACGACAGAGAGAATGGCAAACCTCAAAAGAAAGGATCGTCGAACGCAATGATAGGCGTTATATGGAACGTCCAGAGGCTTGGAACCCCGGGATCAAGATGGCCCTCGATGCTCAAGTTTGTGATCAAAGCTCTGGTTGCTTTTTCTTTCAAAGACTAGATACCGGAGTGAGGGGTCGGGAGGGTGAGAGTGTTGTTAGGATTTGACGGTTGTATGACGGTGGATCATATTGGTAGGGAGTGGAGGCTTGATGTTGTTATAAAAGAAACCGGTGAGATTCCTACTTAAGACGTTTTTTGAGGTATCACATTGAGGTTGACTTTATTAGTGAGGATGGCCAAAATTGGAGGTTTGTGAGTATTTGTGAAGACCTGGTGGAATTACAGAGGAGACACTCATGGGGCTCCTTCAACGGCTACAAGGGAACTACACTTGATCATGGTTAGTCGGAGGGGATATGAACAAAGTGTCTTCTAATTAAGAGATCAGATGTGGTAGAGAAAGATACCTAGGACAGATTGAGGCATTCCGATAGATGATTTTGGATTACGAGGTTCGAGATTTGGGTTATGGGGGGAATATTTTTAGAATGCCTAAACATGTGTTTAGAAAGTCGGGACTGGTGCGACCTTTTTACTCTTGCCACGGTCTGATACTTGAGCTTTTGAAATTCATATCATATGATGATGTTATTGCAGACATTGGGGGGTAGAGTTTCACGCGGACCTGAGAGGTTGAAGATGTTTTTCTTTGAGAATATTGGATTGGAGATCCATAGTGTAGGAGAGGGTCCAAAGGGCTTGGAGCAAAGATCATGGAAGAGGTTAAGGGCCGGCCCTTATAGAATTTGGACCGTTGGGAATTTGAGGGGCATAGAGGGATGAAGGAACGGATTCATAATTAGAAGATAGAGGTTGAGAGCGTTGGTAGATCGGGTCCGGATTTTTGTATGGATTATGTCGGGAGAAAAAATAGTTGAACGATATAATAAAGAAGGAGGAGCATATCGTCGTGGATGAAGTGCGGCGATCAGAACACAAAACTCTTTCATCGTAAGGCCTCAACGAGACGGAAGAGGAACGCCATTAGTGGGCTCCTAGATGAGAACGGGGTTTAGTGTAGTAGTGAGGCGTCGAATGAGAATATAGTCTCCAGCTACTTTGGAGATATTTTTACCCCAGGGAGACCATCGGTCTAGGAGATTGAGACAGTGACGGCGAGCAATCCAGGATAGCGGAGGCTGTGAATTTAGAGTTGGAGAGAATTTTTTTAGTCTACAGAGGTGAAGAGGGCACTCATCTCAATGAATTCCATCAAGGCCATAGGGACGGATGAATTTTCTGTAATTATTAGATGTACTGGGGAATGGTAGGAAACTTAGTTTCAAAGACTTGCCAAGGGATTTTAACAATGGGGATGTGGTGCGGAATATCAATGACACAATTATTACTCTCATTTCGAAATTTGAGGATTTTTGGATGGTGAACGAGTTTAGACCTATTAGCTATAAGATAGTGGTCAAGTGTTTGGTCAACCGTCTGAAGGGTACAATGCACGATGATATCTCAGAATCCTAGAGTTTTTTTGTGGGAGGTATTGTAGAGGTCGGTTTTCACCGAGGCTCTTTCAGTCACAAGGATTAATAACCGTTGATATGTGAGGGTCTAATTAATGTGTTAATATCCTTGAGTTTAGGTATATGGGAGCTCGGTCTTTCTCGTTTATTAGCTTGGAAGCTTGTCAAAGAAATACAGACGATGATGAACAGTGATGACTAATGTCTCTTTCCTAGGGTTTCTATTCGGTGCCCTCTATGTGGTTTTTACATTGATATTTATATTCCCCTCCTTTGGTCTGTCTGGTTCTCTCGGGTTTGTCCCTCCATTAGGGTTTCCTCTTTCGGCCCTGCCTCTCTCTGTCCGGTCCCGTGATTTCTTCCTGACCTTTACCCACTAATTTCCGTGATTGCCGCTCTTTCGACTGACTCTCTGACGCCAAGTCTTCTCGAGCACGCTTCCGCTTTCCCGCCATTTTCACAGCGACGACACCTCTCTGAGACAATACCCCTTCGCGGGGTGGAAAGAGGAGAGATTCATCGAGGGGATCTCCTCGCAGGAAAGACCCCCCCTCGCGAAGGATCCTCCTCGAGAAAGATCTATCTTCCTCGCTCGGGCTAAATTCTCCTCGCGGAGGCGAATCCTTCTCCTCGCATTGTTGTCGTCGGCTGCGGGCCCCGCTTGCTTCTAACCATCATGTCGTTTGAGAGCCGAAACGACATGTGTTTATGTTAAGAGGGATTTGACGAAATCCCACCTTAACAGGTATGCTCAGATTTTATAACATCATGGTGGAATTTGAGGCGCTGCAGACGATGGAGGGAGGTAGATTTGGTAATGGTAAGTGCGCGTTCCTTAAGTTTGATATGGCAAAGGTGTATGATAGAGTATAGTGGGCCTTTTTGGAGAAGATGATGTTGAGATTGGGATATAGCTCACAGTGGGTGAGACTAGTTATGAGGTGTATTACTTTGGTCAGCTTCGCCTTCAACATCAACGACGCCGCCCGGGGTAAGGTGATGTTAGAAATCATTTCCCACGAGAGATAATAATATCTCAAATGATTACTAAATAAAATGACAGTTTATTATATTAGGTATATATGATTAGTGGGTTGAGTTTTAAATAATTAGAATCGATAACAACTACCTTCCATAGCCCGTAGTACACTGAGTCACGTGATGGGCACCTGAGTTCAAGAGGTGACCTAAAACAAGGTCGATGACTTATATATGCCTGGAAAGTTATATCTAAAGTCATATAAGTTGAACCAAGGAAAAAAAATTGCGCGCGTCGGTAACGTGCCGATGACTCGAAATTCGGAAATTGCGGTGGTCGATGGAAATTGCGACGGAAAAAATGTGGAAATTTGAAAATGTCACGACCCGCGAGCGTCACCAGCTCGACCGCAGGCCGCAACTCCCGTAATAAAGATCTTGTTACGACACGACACGTGCACGAGTATATCATTATATATAAAGATCTTGTTTAAATAAAATACTCAAGACGAGTAATAAATTTATTAAACATATAATAAATGTAAACACATTATAAATAAAGTGCGGAATAAAATTAAGTTATTAGTAGTTAGCAAAAACCCGGAGGAATTTTTCACTTTTAATATACATATATGAAGTTTCACAAACTCCTTTAAATATGTACATACAAAATAACTCCTCGTCCTTAAGTAGGACGTTTAGTTCCAGGAGTGTAGGTTACAAAAGAGTTTAACATAATAATATTATACTAAAACTTCTTCTCTCCGGTTGTGAGTCTCCATTAACCACAAGTCAAGAGATACACGTCTTGGTCTCGGTCTTCATCTATACCATTGTCTTCACGCTACTGCCTTGACGTCATTGTTTCGCTGTCTTTCCCTTATCTACATTACCAAGGGTCATAAAACTATGAGTCGATTGACTCAATAAGTTGGAGTCTAATCTAAGAAATTAAAACATCTAATGTCGTGTGACGTGCAAATAAGCAAATAGGAATGTATATCTAATTCTCGATTCAATATAAATGCGTGCATGGCCATATCTACCTATTCACTTGCCGCTCCACAAGGTTATACACCCCTTCCTGCTATAACCCTCGGAACGACAAGAAGTCAGCCTCGGGCCTCGAGCAGCGGTCCCTCGGCGACTTTGTGTTTTATTCTCTCTGGGATCCACTAATGGTACCAACTTCATCAGGGCGCCAGCGCTCTGTGCTTACGCACGAAGATCAGCGCCTTCATGACCTTCATCGGTCAACATCACGAGTCAGTAACTCATGGGTACCATCGATTCCTTATGTTCAAGGTTTGGGTGCTCAGACACACGCAGAGCACACACCTAATCTATTTACAGAAGAGCATCTCGGGTTAAATCCCAATAATTTAGTGTTTCCCTTTCATTTGCTCGTTTAGTGTTTTAAGATGAAAGTTGAGAGGTGACTCCCAAAACTTTCACTCTCGACTTGAATCCGAGAGTCGAATTATGCTCTCCTGTTTCCCCCGCTCTAGCGGGTCAAACTATTGGGGTAGCTATATCACATAACACAGGCCGGGTTCTAATAGACTATGTTTGAGCCTATCGGGGATGACCCGAACTACATTTTCAGTAAAATGTGGCTGAAGCCTTATCTTTATTACTTTTCATATTCTTAGGCTTTACTTAGTCTTGTTTACTAACACATAATAGGCACATAGGCAGGGTTATTCCCTTGGTAAGTAGTTGACTTATGTCTCCACACTTACCCGGAATAGATCAGCTGAAAAACAGATGACTTTCACAAAGAGGTGCGTCTTATACGCTTTGAGACACTTGGTACCCTGTCGGCGCTGAATGAGATAAAATCCGGAGTTGAAAGTCCATCAACCATGATGTTCAGAAACATTAAGGAATATAGGATTCTACTAACAGAACTAATCTAAATTAGTTCTGACTTCTATAATTCAGTTTACAACTTTTTGGTTAGTAAAGATTAAACTTATTCAAGACTCGCCTGCTTTCGTATCATAAACGATACGCAATACGATTAAGCAATAAAATACGAGCCTCAAATGAATTAATCTTCCAAAACAGATAATCAAGAAATTTCCGTTAGTTAAGTACTTAATTTACATCTTAGACATTCTTAAATAAATAATTGATAACGATCAATTATTTATTTAATTATGAAGTAACCACGTAAAGAAAACTTTTAATCCACACTAAGGATTCTATGAAACGCTGTAAGCGAATAATACTTACGAGTAAACTGAGATTCTGATTTCTGTTTTGATCCTCACCTCGAAGATTCTGACCCGATCGACAGTCGAATACGTTCACGTAGATCTGGAAACAGATTATAGGAATCCGCTGTGAATTAATTCATATAATTAAATTCCCAAAAATCCCAATTCCTTAGTCTGTAACTTGAATTCTGAATCTTGACATACGACCAAACTTCGAATCTCGAAACTAGAATTATGACTCTTTATAATCTTATACATTCTTTTCAAATCTGAGAATACCTGCTAACTATACTACTTCTCTCTCTCTCTCTCTCGGAATCCCAAATCCCTAATCCACAAATTCAGCATCATATTTCAGATTCTCATATTCAAACCAGAATCTATAAACCTACTGTCTATTTCTTTTTTTTTTCTTTTTTTTCCTTTTATTCAAATTGCAATCTCATTTACAGTTTATTGCTTTGATATCTAATTCTTGGTTTTCAATATCAAATTAGTCCAAGTCCTCCAATCCATATTCCAGTATTCTCAGTTGCGTTTAATAATAAATTTAAAGGTTATATATAATGAGGTTCTCGGGTTGAATATCAGATTCCCAAATACCAAGCGTAAATTCCAAAATCTAAATTTCTTGATCCAAACCAATCCAGACTTACCAGATCAAATCTCAATATTATATTTGCGTACACGACTCGACTAACTCATCCAAACAGGCTCGGATTTCATCTAATTTCCAAAGTTAACAAACTCGGACCCTGGTTCCACGATTCAAGCTAAAATCTAACCAAAACTACGACAACTGAATCTCAAAATGCAACTCAGAATACACATAAACAAGTAATAAGATTAACCTACTCACAAAGTCTCAGAGATTCGAAACCCCCAATTCGAAATCCCCAAATAAAAATCCAAACAAACCCTAACTTCGAATCCAAAACTCAATTCACAAATCAAATTACAATAAAACTTAATTGATTCATTCAATAACCCTCGGATCGAACAAAATCCCCAAAATTGCACATGAACCCTAACCCCTAAATTTGAAATTTAAACTCAGCCAAAAATCAAATCCGAATCGCCGAATTCAAGTTTGGCTCACCTCGGGTTCGCACCTCCGTCTTCTTGACGTTCTTCTTCCTCCCCGAAGTTCAAACACGCGGCGACGATCGATTTTGGCGTCGAAGTCCTCGGCCGACGCAACACAGAGAAGAGGACGAGCGGGGACGAGCGGTGCGGAGGCGGAGCTGGACGGAGAGCTTCGCGACGAAGAGAGAGGAATTTTCGCAAAATCGCGGCGGCGAGGGCGGTCGGAGGTGAGACCGGTGGGGAGAGAGAGATTTGCGTGAGAGGGAGATAGGAGAGAGAGAGAAACCGTGTGAAATAAGATGAGGGAGAGAGAGATGTTGCGTGAGAAAGAAAAGGAGAAAAAAAAAAAAAAAAAGACAGACAAATGGTTTAGGCGGTGGAAAGAAATGAGGGAGTAAGGGATGGTTTTAGGGTAAAATAATTCAATGGGCTTGGGCTATAAACTGGGCTTCACAGAAAATTAAATTGCGGGAGAAATTGCGATGACCGATAAAAATTATGGTAATTTACGAAAATGCGACGGAAATAATATTGCGAAATAATAAATATAAAACATACAAATATATATATATAACTAATTGTGGTATTTGATTATGGTCGATTTTCCATAAGTACATTAGTAAATTAGCATCAAATAATATTTATTAAAATAATTAAGCTATATGCATTGTTATTTATTTATTTTTTGAGAAATGCATTGTTATTTATTTAAAATAACAAGAAAGAAGTCCGGCTGTCTTTGTACACTGGGTACAATTAAGCATAGTCTCTTGGTATTCAGTTACATTACTTTTGTTTCTTGTAATGCGTGTCATTGCATAAAATAATAATAATAAATAAAATCATTTACTATTCATCTATCTCCTACCTTCCGATCTCTCTCTTATTCTCCATTGAAGAATGTAGAACCTCAAAATTTAAGTTTAAAAATATTCAACGACGCAACAAAAACTCAAGTTTTATGCGGACACGTCGTCGAAATCACGAAGATATTACGGAAATCATGTTGAATTTGTACTATGGCTGTCAAAAAATGACTGCGTATTTGGATATTTCGCCGTCGTCGCGTCATCGTCGCTCGGATCATCAGACCCCGACACCTACAATTTCTGTCGACACAAATGAACCTGTGTGTTGCAATTTTTTGCTATTTTACGCCGTCCATTGAACGACACACGCTGAAACGACATCACCGAAAAAACGACCGCAATTCCTCCGAATAATCAGCGAAAAAATGTGGCGATAAATGGCAACAATTATGACCACAGGTCCAAAAAAACGCAATTTCGCCGCAATTTAAGCGCAAAGTCGCGGCATTTTTTTCCTTGTGTTGAACACATAGGTGAAGACTGATCACTATATGGAAGCATTCTACACTTGTGGTAAGTGTACGACTTGGACAGATTTTGGTGTAGATGTGTCGTTTAAGGACCGTTAGTGTAGATGTATTGTTTAAGGACAGTTACGACGCATTAACCGATGCCACTATGATGGTCACAGTGAGAGTTGATCTAAATCCTGAAGTGATCATGGACATTTGGTTATGTTTTTAAGCTCTTTGACTCAATCACTAAAAGACTATTCATGCTAATCGCATATTATGTCTTGAGAGTTTTCTTAGAGCATGATTCGAGTGAGAAGTGATTTACAGATACGGAATCCAGCCTTCCTGAAAGATGGTTAATGTTCACACACCTAAGGATTGATTCCAGAACCGATAGATTGCGCGCACTTTCGAAGTAAGTAACGTTCGAATAAATCTTTCGTTGGAGAAGCAACAACACTTAGGGTTGATATGTATCAAGAGAAGTATACCAGAAAAATTGGTATCTCTTGACACGGGTTGAATCTGGAGAATCTTGATCACGAAGTGATTATATCAGTAGACACTCGTCACGATGAGTAAATATAATTCGAATATTAAAGAACGATTCAATCTTGTATTATATGGTGGAGTATTGATATAGACTAGACGAATCGATGAAAAAAAAAATATGACTATTTTTGTCTTTTTCGTCGGATTCGTTAAGAACCTATTATTATGTTTATAGTCCCTTATTCGGCTCTGATAAACACGAATATGAACTTTCATATAATAATGTTTCATTATTCAGTTGCTGTAATTATGATTGATGGCATTAATTCTGAAAAATAGGTATTCGAAGAATTAAATAAAAATTATTGTAGAATTTTTTGTTTGTTTTCGGATTGAGTTTTGGCCTAAGGTTGCAGAAAATCCCCTTCACCTTGTGCGTCATGGACGTAAATTTCATGTTGGTTGTTACCAACATTTTTTCCTTGTCTGTTGAATCAAAAGAGAGAATATTCAGTTGAGAAAAAAACAAAACAAATTAATCACAATTTCCATTCCATTACAAGTTTGCAGGCAGAATTTGAGTGCGTTGACGGACACAAATAGTGAGTTTCATTGAGAAAACCAACTCTTCTGACAACATGCATATAAATTTAAGAGGCCTAAAATTAACCAATGAATTGAATAGTAAAAAGACCTGTAATGATGTTGGTTTACACTGTGGGCGGGTACGGTCTAGTAAATTCTTTCTGCTGTGGAAACGGGACGCAGAAAGATGACGATCACAGTAATGTTGTCTTTGCTCCCACGCTCGGCGGCTTCAGTTGCCAATCTCTTGGAGCACATTCCGGGCTCTTTCACAGTGTCCCCGATGATGCTTATCACCTCCAAGTTGCTCACAGCATCCCAAAGTCCATCGCTGGCCATTACCTGCAACACGAATTCGATATTGATCCTGGGTTTCGAGATAGCTTTAAACCGGATCAGAAAACTAGATTTTAAACTCCAGTCTGGTCAAATGACCCGTTCTGATTTCGAGAACGGAGCGAATAAGATAAAAGAAGTCGTTTTTTTACTTCTATTGGAGTGTCTTTTCAAGACAAAAAGAACAGCTTCTGTACCCATCAAATGCTTTTTACCAATTTTGTTAATAATCTAGTTAAAATTAACCAGAATTGGCCTTTGTTGACGGTCTGGTTAAAAACTAGTTAAGCATTTTTTTTATGTATATTGACATGATAAATAAAAGAAAAAGGTTATGAATCAGCCTTTACCATTTATCCTACTAAATGTTAACCGGTTAACTATAGTACACTTTTCTTTATTAGCATGCTGTATTAATACTTCAGAAATTTAATTTTTGGAACCATTTTATGTGTTTAAATTTCTAAAACCAAATATTTATCAAAAAGTTTAAACCAATTGTCGGTCTCAAACAGTTTGATCCTCCTTATATTTTTTTTTTTCCATTTCCTCTTATTTGGTTCGCTTTGAACCTTTTACTAATCGGAAATCAGTTTGGGACCTGATCATAGCACACCCTATGAGTAGGGAAGAGTTTCGTCAGTAAAGTGGTGACACTACTGAAGTGTCTGGAAATGGGAAATGATTCATTTACTGAAAGAAAGAAACCTTACCAGGAATTCATCCTCCGTTGACAGAACAGTTTCAGTTATCTCAGGTTCTGCAGTTACGGCAGGTTTCAAGTCGTCATCCCCAATGGAACGGGTTACCTAAACCAAGTCTGTTTTAGTTTCCAAGTTTTTCTTTTTGGTAACTATTGACCTAAAGACTAAAACAAGATTGGAGAGACCTGAAGCGCAGCTGCACCGACCCGCCATGTGTCAACTTGCCATTTGACTTGTCCCCCTGCTCGAATAACTCGTTCTCTCTCCTCTACACAGCTAGCAACGTGATCCTATATTTTTATTTCAAGGGTTAACATTTACGTAACACGATAATATATACAAAATAAAATAACCATGCAAAATAATTGCTTCACCAAACAACGAGGTTTCAAGTTTTCTGCAAAATAGCCAGAGTTTCAAGCTTTATAATAACATAGCCAAAGCTTGCACTGTAGATAACATCCTTGACACCTAATACTTGTGGTTTTTCATTTTACTTTGGCTATTTGGCTAATTGAATGACAAATCTTGGCTATTTTCAAAGTCATTACTTTCAATTAATGGAAGATTTTACATCTATGGTACAGCATATAGAAATAAGCTAAAGAAAGATTTCGTTCACCTTGGTCAAAGCAATTGGTCGGCCAGCGCGGCACAAGATTGTTCTGCAATCACCAGCGTTGGCAACAAAAAGCTTATTCTTTACAATAAGAGAAGCGAGAGCGCAGCAACCAGGGTTCCAATCTTTCCTAGTAACTCTTTTCGATTCACGGAAAGAATCCAGTTCGCTTCTGAACGCGGTGTCTATTTCAATGAACGCTCTTCTTAACGCATTGGCAGGACTGTAATCCACAAAACAAACGATTTTCGGAAATATTTAATGAAATGCTAACACTTAAATTACAGAAATACCTGCCGCTAGAACAGCCTGCTTGCAATAACCCTGGCAATGCTCGTGCCGAGAATTCAGCCGCTTCAACACCTAACATCCCCAAATGTAAGAGAGCTGGAATATAACTAGCCTTTTGAAGACAAAAAATAAGTCATATGCTAGGGGAAAATTGACATCATTGAGAGTCTTGACCTATAAACAGAAGCTGGGGATAATCATCTGTCCGGAAACTGGTGGGGTTCTAGGCTTAGCCTTTTTTGAGAGTTTGGGTTCTATATATTATACCACAGCTTATCTTGTAATTTTCTGTTCTTCATCACTGAATGAGAAATTGCCCAAAGTACCACCATTTGTAATTGATTTTCCCAAAATCCACTAAAATTGATTTTTTTTCCCAAAATATCAGTACAAAAGACCAAAATATCTCTAAAACGATTATTTTACATTTTAGTCCATATGCATATTAACCGGTTACTATCTATTTTTTTAAAGAAAATTAAACTAAAAAAAAACTAAAAGCCGTTCCACCCCTAAAAATTTTAATTTTTTTTAATTTAAATAAAAATTAATTTTTTTTGACCGGTAATGTAATGTAGGGCATTTGTGTTAGCTTTTATTTTTTAAAGGGTATTTGGTCTTTTCAAGTGAAAATTACTTATATTTTGAGAAAAATTATATTTTGGTGGATAATGGGAAAACCAATATAAAATGGTGGTAGTTTTGGCTATTTCTCCATATTAAATGAAGCATAATTTAAGTGAATATATCTATCGTTTTCATAACTGAATTTTTATTTCGAAGATACAACTTGCCATGCATCAAAAAATGAAGTCTCATGGCATTATAGTACTTCAAACTCCACAAATTTATCATTTGGAGAAAGTTGTTACATACCTCTATGACCATCAAAGAGACCAAAAACATGGATATCTCTCTCATTACTCATGTGAGGCATAAGAAAATGAGTGTCCTCCATAGCCTCTCTTCTTCCACAAGTTGCAAAAGATCCCCATGAAAGCACGGGACAGTAAGCTTCCGGGTAATCAACGGAATCAAACCAGAGTGGTGAACCAGAACCAACAAGAGAAACCGCTCTCTTTGAGTAACTATCACCCTGAGTAGACCAGTTAACGGCATCTTGAAAGACCGGTACAGTCTTGGAAATGTCAATAGGCCGGTCTTCAAGAGAAATACCAGGTTCTCCTTTGATTAGCTCTCTCTCTTCCAAAATCAAACCCAGCTCGGCCACTATATCATCGAATGAAAGTCTGTTTTCAGGCTCTGCATCCCAACACCTTTCTATCAAGGACAAGAACTCTAATGGCACACCCGATTCAGGACCAGCAGTGGCTGGTCGCAGATTTTCAGAAACCACTGCTCCTGTAAGTTGCTGCTCAGTGTAGTTCATCTCCAGTACTGTATGTGCCTGAAAACATATTAAACGAAATTTGGAGTGCTATCAGTACGTATACTTATATTTTACTACATTGACACTATACGCAGTTACCAGTTGGGATGCCTTTTACTTAATTATAACACTATCACACAGTTACCAGTTGCGATGCCTTTTACTCAATTATACGAAATAAACTGACTAGGAAGGAATGAATTGAAGCTTGAGATTTTATTACACTACTAAATTGCATAGCAGCTGCAACTAGAGAATCTGGAATATGTTCCACCCTGATCTCATTTTTCTTTTAAAACGTATTTTCATTATATAATTTATTTGGTGTCTCCGACAAGACAAACTAAATTGTATAATTAAAGGATATGTGTGATTCTTGGGATCCTTTCAGTCCCCTGTTCGATTAACCCTGGACGCAACAACTGGGGCCACTGTGATAGTCTACTGGTCAATAATGCCAGGGCCTTGTGGATTTCAGACGGGTCTGACCAGGACATCCTTATTTTTGGACACCCGGCCCGAGATAATTGGACTCATCTTCATAACACAATCAAGCTTTCTGCGATATGTCCGGATTGAAGGTAAACCTCTCTAAAAGTTATTGTGTGGGTATTAATTCCTCCGAGTTATCTATGACAGCCTTGGCGGCCTATTTCGGATGTACTTCGGAAACTTGGCCGATCACTTAGCTCGGACGCTCGGGGGCAATCCTAGAGCTAAGGACTTTTTGGACCCGGTGGTTGCTAAAGTCGCAAAAAGTCTTTCCGGGTGGTAGCGGGGCTTTCTATCCAAAAGTGGAAAGTTGGTTCTCATCAAAGCCGTTCTCTCGGCATTGCCTAACCACTACATGTCCATCTTCTGAATGCCAAAGGGGATCTGCGGAGTTATTGAAAAGATGATGAGAGATTTTCTATGGGACGGTTTCGAAGAGGCTAAGGGAGTTCACTCGGTGCGATAGGAGCTGTGCTGTCTTCCGAAGCAAAAAGGGAGCTCGGAATCGGTAGTCTTGAAGACAAAAACATTAGCTTCCTTGCTAAGTGGCTTTGGAGATTCCCGATCGAAACCGATGCTCTTTGGCATCGCATTATCAAGGCCATTCACGGAATGAAGGACAACAATATCGATCCAGGGCTCACAGTCTCCTCCACGCTTCGCAGCCCTTAGAGATCCATCTCGTCGTTTAGTGACGCGTTTTACTCTAGAGTTAGTTGGAAAATGCTTAATGGGTCCTTGGTCCGATTTTGGAAAGATCCGCATCAATCCTTTAGAATTCGATTACCCGAGTCTGGCGGGATTATGTTCAGCCCCTTCGGAAACGATAGGTTTTTTTGCCTCCCCGGGTTCGTCAGATATTGGGAAAGTCTCGTGGAACTTCAACTTCTCTCAGAATCTCTGTTTGAGAGAAATTGACGAGGTCCCGGATCTCCTTGTCAAGTTGGAGAGCTTTAAGTTATGGAATGACTTGTCGGATAGACGTATTTGGCTCGACGGTTCCGAAGATTTCTTGGTAAAGTCTGTCTTCTACGATCTCCCTTACTTCGGGACGCGATGGCCGTTCGTAGATTTGATTTGTACGGCGAAGGTTCCGCCGAAGATCCATATCTTTGGTTGGTTGCTCATCTCCAACAAGCTTAGCACGGACGACGTTATTCAGCGACGGAACCCTCACTCGCTTCGCTTTCCATCGAGATGTTCTCTCTGCGATCGGGCTGAGGAGACTCGGGATCATCTTTCCAGAGACTGCGTCTTTGCCTTTGGAGCTTGGTCCAGAATATGCTCGTCTCTCGCTGTTCCTATTCCGTCCCAGACTGATTCGTCGTTCGAAGAGTTCAGTTTTTGGTTTGTGGCTTTAGGCAAGAATAAAGGCTCCAAATCCGGGATCAAAGCCATTTTTCTTGCTTGTGTGTTGGACGATCTGGAAGACTAGGAATAAGTATTTTTGAAGACGCTGCAGTGAGTTTTGATAGTACTTGAGATCTCACTAACCGAACCATTGGCTTTTGGCTCGGGTCGCTCGATCCTCATTTTAGCTCATTTATTCATTCCGACCTCATTAGAGATTGGCCTAGCGCCTATTAATTTGTATTTTTCTTCTTCATAGTTAAAGCTTTCGTTTTTTCATTTTTATATACTTTAGTTTCTTCTAAAAAAGAGGCAACTGAGCTAACCTGAGCTTCTGCTCGTAGATCTGTGTAAGGAACAACCCCAGTAATGAGCTCACTGCAATAGAATTATAAAATTTAATATTGGCAACACATAAGCATTATAGAATATGGTCAAATAACTGTAAAATATTTTGAAGTATGAATATCATGACGCTCATGAGTAATTTCAATACATCAGAGGCAATCCTTGTTAGTACGTAATAAAAACTAATTTTTTCTATAAGGTCTTACTTGATCGATATAGCGAAACTGTAGACATCTGACTTCTCGGTATGAACTTCCTTTTTCAATATTTCAGGTGCCATGTAAATCAATGTTCCAACCATATTTTTTTTGTGAAACCCACCAGTGGGCTTTCCAGATGACCTCCAATTACCAACAGAGACTTTACTCAGCTCTTTCTTGTGCTCAGCCAGACCAAAATCCGTTAGACGTGGGATAAGATCTCTGTCAAGCTAGAAAACAAGAAGGCACCTTTGCTTTAATTATATATTCGAAGCCCTGAGGTTATGAAAAGAAAATTTAAATACAATCAGTGAACAATCAAACTAGAAATTGATGAGATTTTGACATTTACAAGAATGTTTGCTGGTTTGACGTCCCTGTGTAAAATCCCCAGGCTGTGTAGATACTGCAAAGCTTTGGCTGGAAAAAAAGAAAAGAAGATCATATCAAACAACAGAATTCAGAGTATATATATGAAAACTATACTTTGAACCCTGTTTCAGAGAAAGCGCCTCAAATTTCTGTTTCTCGATTAATATCCAAAATTATGCATTTCACATTCTCAACTCAATTAAATTGTTCATTTTCCTTTAGCAAATAAGTGAGCTATTTTCATAGAATAAGTTATACATATTATATAAGTAAGATTCCATGCTGAGACGTATGAACAACTACCAACAATTGGTTGATCAAGCTCAGTGCAAAAGTATTTCTTGTTGCAACGTTAGGGTGGGTGATTGTAATAATTAGTGCATGGTAAAGGGGGCAATACAGAACACCTCGAAGTTGTATTAGTATCCAACTAGGGGAGATTTTAAGAGTAAAGGCATTTTGAACAAGTAGATTGGGTTTAAACTAGGAGAACCAAGGGTCTCTCAAAGCTAAGTTAACAGCTGGTATATTTTAATTTTCTGACCGCTCCATCAGTGTAAGTCTTAGTGTTTTCCACTCACAATATATAAAAGTCTGATCGAAATTTTGTGATTAAAAAAACACAAAAAAAAATATACACTTTTACCTACGCATATGGAGATGACAAGAATCCGGTCAATATCCGGATTCCACTCTTCAACGTGCAACTTCTCCGAAAGATTGGGAGATTCGTAAAACTCAAAGAAGAACATATAATTTGGGGGCTTCGCGTGAGCGGCAACAAGTTTTGCTAATCCGGGATGATCCAATTGGCTTCACCAACATCCGAATTTAGAAAAGGAAATAAACAATACTAACCAATCGGTCTCAATCATATCAGTCAGCCTAATTCAATGACTCAATTTCCAGAGACCTCATTTCTATATAGCTATGTTTGGAACCTCGGATTCACGATGGAAAATGAAAATGTGACGGAACAAAAATTCAGTAACGTGTTTGGAAGTCAATTAAATTGAGAGAGAGAAAAAAGCCACATATAAGATTTTCAGTTTCAACTTTCCTTGAACTCTCTTGGATCCAAACAACCAAGGTAAATATAAAAAGAGTTTACATTTATTTTTCCTCAGACATACTACATTTCAAACATACTCTATAGGATCCAAATTCAATGATTATACTTAAGGTTCTCTATTCATATCTCTAATCTACTTAACCACACCATCAAAAATAAAAGAATAAGCAAACTTAAGAGCTAAGAAATCACTCTGTATCACATATCTGTTAGCCTAGTTCAAAGCCCCAAGATGGATCTCACTACTTTCTTTAAGGCTATGTTTGAACCGGGATTTAAAAGGAAAAATGAAAATTTGAAGGAAAAGAAAAATAAACTAAAGGAAAATGTGAGCGAAACTCAAAACTATTTATCGTGATTGAAATTCAATAAGATTTTAGGGAAAGATCGTTACGTGTGTGGCATGTGCGATACCAAGATATCCATCATGTTCCAAACTACTAAGATAAAAAAATCTCATTAAAATGTCAATTTTAGTTCATCATTCCACATATTTTTCAGAAACATACACTACGGCAGCTTAATTCAAAGCAAATGAATAAGAGGAATGAGGTCTCTTAAGTAATACGGTTTCCCTCAAGATTAATTCAATCCTAACATAACACTGAAAAGTAAAATACGTTCTCATTCTTTTGGATTTTCATCTTCTACGCTCAACATTGCCTGTAAGAATCAGTTCCATGATTCAGTTTAGGTGTTCTACTTAAACTCTCTATCTAATTTACTTTGCCACAAGAATCGAAATTTCAGGTCTCAAATGACAAGAGGAAGTGGTGGTACCAGAGCAATTGCAATTCCTTATGAAACCTGTCGAGATCGTCTGAAGTTGACAAAATAGGCTTCTTCACGGCAACTCTTTTGCCCTCCAGAGTGGCTTCATACACCACACTCTCGCCTCCTGTTTTTTATTCACAAACGAGACAGTGAGACCGAAGGAAGCGAAAAGTGATAGAGATTGAAATTGAGATTGAGATCGATGTGACCTCGAGCGATGGGAGAGAGGAGAGTGAAAGACGAAGACGGAAGATGAAGAGGTATTGAATCGCTTCTGCAACATCCTCTCACGCAAGCGTTTGGCTCTCTGATTTCCACTCCCATCTCTCTCTCTCTCTCTTCTCTCTCTCTCTCGTGTACTGACTGAACTAGAAGAGAGAAACCCAGGGGATGCTCAATGCGCATATGCCTGGAAATTTCATACGTTTTTCGTTGGTCCTCCGTGTGTGGAGTTTTGACACATTTTGTCTCGTTGAACATACATTATTGTGTTTATTTTACCACTGTTGTGAGTGAGCCAAAAGTCAAAATTTTGGGGAGATGTTCTAGTTTACAAATATAATTTGTTTTTGTACAATATTTTGTAAATTTTTTGTAATCGAATAAAACGCTTACGTGACACATTAATTTACGAAGTAAAGTTAATGTTATACTTGAATTTTTAAAATTATTTTTATTTAAAATTTTGTCATAATTTAAAAAAAAATCGTTAACTATTTAAAAATTCGGCAGTTTAATAAATTAATTGAGACAAGATTATACAATTTTGGCTAGTTATTTGATTCATTAATTTCAAGATAATTAATTGATTCTCATTCCTTGTTTGACCGGTTTTAATTATTATTTTTATCTCATATTCATTTATTTTTTAAAATATTTCATATCGCCGAATTTTAATTGTTTTCATAACAGATTGGTTTTTCATATAAAAAATTTCAAATCCTACATTTATATCTGTTGGGATTGGTGCCCACAAAGTAGACATTAATATTAATAAATATTCATTATTTATTATGTTTGTGTTTATGTATGAATGTTACGCTCTGGAACTATCATCAACGAAAAAGGTGCTAAGTATAGACTTGACAAGATAGCCCCTTGTGACTAGTTTAAACATTTGTTCGCAATCTTAAGATCGATAGAGCAATCGAATCTAAGTAATGATTGTTTGAATGGATCATGATATCTTATCTTGTGATATAGAGAGTTGTGACTCTGTGATTCATTTTTTATATCTTATAGAAAATATTGAACAAGACCTGTGATACTTAGAAACTCGAGATAAAATCGTTTAATCACTCGAAACTTCAAGATCACATACGAGAGGTACTTTGATACTTACCTTAATCCTGAAGTGAATATATAATTGATATTACACTTTATGACATTTGATTTGTCAATGGGCAATGACTAAATTTTAGTTTCATCTGACTCGACGTTTGGTATCATAAGGTTGTGATATTGGGTTATATGATTCACAGATATGGAATTCATGTTGAGACAATGCAAATGCATTAGTATCACACTATGCTTTGTTATGAGAGTGTGAATAAATATACATGGTCAGGTATTCATCGAATAATAACATTCTTTGATTAAAACATGTGACATGTAAAGACATCTCACTCTATGTTTTTATCATTCACAAATAACAAAGGAGTTAGTGAAATAATAACTCAAGGGGTAACACGGTAATTTTACATTTCTCTCAGTTACTGATACACATGAAGGGTAATATCGTAAAGTACTCTTTGGATCGTATGAAAAATTGTTTTGTCACATCAAACGTAAAATATACGCGTATGAACAAAGAGAATGTCAGTATTGGTCTTTTAGTGGAATCGACCAATATTAAGAATTAAAAGACGAAAATGGTTTGTGAACTTTTGAGCCCGATCTTTATTCTAAAGTTTCGTTCATATGGGTCTACAAGGTCTCAATAATAGACACTTGAAAAAATTAAATGAACTAGAATTTTTTATTTACTCATTGAATATAAATTGTGATTTATATCGGGAAAGTTATTTTTCTAAATGACTTAATAAATAATTAGTTATTTATTGTTACGTTTATTTATTTAATTATAGAGTATTATTATATTGATAATAATACACTTGAGAAATTCAATTAAATAAAAAAAGAAAATAAATAATTTCTCATTTCGTATTTATTTAGAAAGTATGAAATTATTTCAATGTCATTAAATAAAATGAGGGTTCTAAATTAATTGAAAGAAATAAATCAAGAATTTGGGAATAAATTAAATGAATATGGCCGAGTATAATGAGAATGTTTGGCCGAGAATTACGAGTCAACGGGCCATGAGTTTGATTCAACTTAAGCCCATCTTAAACTATTTATAAGTGAGCTTAAGCAGAAACCCTAAGGCTAACCCTAATCCTAATTCACTCGGCCAAAAATCTTTTTTTCTCCCCTTGTGTCACTCGGTCGAGATCCCAAGAAAGAACAAAAGAGAAAAATTATTTTTCCTCTCTTTGTGTGATTCCCGAGAGTTCATGAGAGCCCACCCTCTCGATCTCAATAAAATCATTGTGTATTATTGTTGATCCATCATTGTGGTGTTTGATGTAATTTTAAATTCTGGAATTTTTTTTTAGAATTGTTTAAAAAGGTTTTAGGAAGATTTCAGCCGGCCGGATCCTTCCAGCCAATCCAATCTGGCGACATGGTGTCCAGCGGATCCTGTTCAGCGGCTAGACACCAGTCCGGCGAGATCCTCCTAGTCCGGAGACCAGGCCTAGTCTGATCAGGTTCCAGTCCGGCGGTCCCAGGGTCGAAGGCTCTAGTCTGGCGTAGCCCCAGTCCGGCAAGACCTCATGTCCGGTGAGATCTCCCGCGAGGCCTCCTGTCCGGCGAACAGGTCTTTAGGTGTCCTGTCTCCAGTCCGGCGAGCCTTCCCAATTTGACGACGATCCTGTCCGGCGAGACAGCCTTCCTAGTCCGCCCAGTGGGCTCCTAGGGCAATCCGGCGAGCCTCATTCCACTTTTGGACTTGGTGTGGCCTTCCGCAGATAGCGAGCAACGTCAGGATTATTTATAATCCAAAATGTAAATATTTTCTCAACGATTTGAACTGCTAGAAATATATAAATTGTTTATATAGGTTTTAGTGTGTTTAAGTGTTGAGTGACATGTTTTAATAAATGTTTATGAACATGTAAAATAATTTAATGCCTAGGTTGTTTAAACACATTAAAATTGGTTTTAATATGCTAGATCTAATTATATTTTTCCGCCACAAATAATGTGTAATATAATTAAATTGTTAAATAAATTCCAACAATATCGTCTAGTATTATGTTCATTAATTGATATTCAATTTACACTGAAATAGAATTGTTCCTGTAATTATTTTGAGTAAGTTGATCTGCAATTTACATCATAATGAAATTGTTCTTATAATTATTAGAAGATTCTACAAAAATGGAAAGTTAATATATCAATATTCATTAATTTTTATTATATTAATTAACAATATTTAGTTCATTTCAATTTATAATTCTAAAGATTATTTTTCAACCGTCTATAATTTATATTTAAATTCTATTTCCAATTCTGAAAATTATTTCAGCCGACCATAATTTTATCCTTTTTATATTCGAGTTTTACAACATAAATTGAGTTGCGTTTTACCACGTTAATTGATTTTTATAATGTAAACTGAAATTTTTCATCGTAATTGCATATTAATTAACAAAACACGATTTTTGTTAAGTTTACTAGATGAAAGAAATCAAAACTTCATACATGAATTTGAAATCAAAATCAAAACATGAAGACGAAGAAGAACAAATGTTGTGTTCATGAAAGTTTAACATCTTTCCCCGCCATGAAAACTTCACATTATTCGTTTTCGTCATCTTCTTTTTCATCGTCGTCGTCGTGTTCCTCTAGTTCAAGAAAATTAATTAGAAACAAGAGATGAAGAAACCGATTCTTAAAAAATTGATTTACAGAAAAATGAAACAAAAAAAAACAAAGTTACAAAAAAGAACATAAATATATGTTAATTGCTGACCAATTTACGTCGTTGAACTCCACAAATTTTTTTTGGTGATGATCAGTCGACGAAAATGGCTTGGTTTTATTCGTCGATAGATTTTGGTTTTAGAGAATTTTTTTAAATAAATTGCGGTTGTTTGGATGCATTGGAAGTTTCTCTCTCTTGAAATCCGAAATTAAGTTAATGTGGTGCGTTTATTAGTCCGTAATTTACGATGAGAATTTATTCTTTGGGCGGGAACTCAAAATTGGGTACGAAAATTCTGTTAATTAAAGTGATGAAAATTTACAAAAATTTTACAAAATTTGGAAAAAATCAAATTACTAAACTTATATAAAAGTATTATATATATTAACCCTATATATATGGTATTGGTAAATCTATAATATTCTTAGACAAAATATAAGTTTCTAGGAAGTTTCCACGAGTGAACATACTTAGTCACTAAATTATCATTTGTTGTGGGCGCCTTGCACCAAAATCATTTGAGTAGAGAAGATTTCCATAAAAAAATCCATCAGCTAATTGTTGTGGTCAAGTAATGAAAGTGTGCATCCCAACATGGAAGTTGATTCTATGAATGACTTTAGAATCGACACGTGGAACACTAGATGGATCCGGCTCCCCTAAGGGGTTATGGATGGAGTAAGATTGAGCATCGATCTTCACGTTAATCTTGGTGAGCATAGCGTTGAACTGAAGTTGTAGAGCGATGAGTAAATTGGTGAATTCTATGATGTGAGTTGAAATGAAAACACTAATGATAAAAAAAAATTTAGAAAAGAATCTATTATTATTGTTCTTGTCAATACTTGATATTCTTACAAGTACCTTGACATTATTTTATTACAACGAAACAAACTAATGACAATTAATGTTTTGTCAAAAAATTTCAGTACTGGTATCGGTACCGATATCGAGATTTTGACTTTGTTGGACCGAATATCGACATATATACTGATAGATACCATCAATTTGTTACTGATGTACCGACTATCGATGATTATCTTGACAAAAGTTATATATAACAATTATATTTTTAAATAATTCAAATTATATATATAAGTCATAAAATTCAAATTATAAAAATAAAAACCAACTATTACAATGTTTATAACAAGCAATATTCTTAAAATAGTTTTCAGAGGTTAAATATTAAAAAATCTAACTATAAACTCAAAATCAACCATAAGTCGATAAGTCGAGTATTGAAAATAATTAAAAATTCCAAATTTTAAAAATATTTTAAAATCTGAAATAAAATATTTTTAAATACATGTAGTATTTTAGTGGTATAGCCATACTTTTATCATCGATACCAAAATTTTAGCATTTTAATGCGACTACATCGAAATAAATCTGTATTAGAGCACGAAATTCGTCAGCCACACGCAAATGTTTTGGTCTTTGTGTGTGTTGGGTCTGGGTCCACCTCCTCTGGCCTTAGTCGTGATTGTATCAGCGCGTGAAACTAATGTGAAACCGAAATTTACATAGTGCACAAGAATTATGTGTACGTAAATTTTTTACTTCATAAGTCCATATCAATAAATTGATATATGTTGGTAGATAGCATGTACACCATGCCATAACAAAATTATAAATAGTGAACGAAAACATATTAAATTTAATAACTTCAAATTTGTTATTTTGTTCATTAATAAGTTATTATATGTGTTTATTTTATATAATTTTTCTATTATTCTTTTGTTTCCTTTAATTAGATATTATTTTTGTAGACCTGTTATCTAAAAGTGCCAAATGAGATTATCAACTAAGATTACTAGGTTTTCGAGATAGTGACCACTAAAACAACTAAATAAAATGTGTATATGTATAATTTCCTTGCATTATTTTTGCCTTACACTCTCTGGAAACACACTTCCCTCAAATTCCATTACATCACCTTGTTATTAGGCAACACAAACAAGTCCATATCAGAGTACTAATTAAACTTCTAACATCCTCTTACAACAACAACAAAAACATCAACATAAATCTACATAAAACAAAAATTAAATTAAATAAAGAAAAATTACGCTTTAATAGCGTGGGGCGTGTTCAAGTGAGGTTTGAGCCGAGGAGTTGCAACAGCCACCAAAGGGGTCTTCATGTAAGTGACCATCCCGGGGCTCTCGGCGAGGTCAATCTCTTCAACCCCCTTGGGCGGGGCCCACTCGAAGTGGTGCAAGATATGGCCCAACATGGAAGTCACGAGGTTGATCCCGAGCTGGGCCCCGGGGCAAACCCTTCGACCCGCCCCGAAGGGAAGGAGCCTATAATCGTGTCCCTTCATATCGACATCTTCTTCGATGAACCTGTCGGGGTTGAAGGCCTCGGGGTCCTTCCAGGCCTCGGGGTCGCGGGCCACGGCCCAGACGTTGACGTGGACGATGGAGTTTTTGGGGACGTCGAAGCCTCCGAGCTTCACGTTGGAGTTGGCTCGGTGGGGGAGCATCAGAGGGGTCGGCGGGTGGAGCCTCATAGCCTCTTTCGCCACCGCTTGGAGGTAAGGGAGGTTCGATATGTCGGTCTCGTTCATGATCCGGTCAACACCGACCACTCTGTCTAGCTCTTCTTGGGCCTTTCTTTGCGTGCTCGGGTTGCGGATCAACTCCGCCAAAGCCCATTCCACCGATATCGCCGTCGTGTCCATGCCCGCCGTAATCATGTCCTGTCCCAACAAAGAAAAAACGTCACTTCTACAAAATTGGAGATTTTACAATGCTTATTAACCATTATAGAAATATTTACAATGGTGGTAGCCTAGTGATAATTCTTGGGAAGCAAGGAAAACATACCCAAAGAAGACCGATGATGGTGTCATCGCTGAGGTCATACTTGTCCTTAAGCGTGAGCAAGGCGTCGACGAAGTGGTCTTTGGCCCCGCCAGAGTGGCGGGCTCGGGTGTGCTCTTCCATGATGACCTTGGTGAGCTTGTCCCGGCGGGCCCCGTGTTTTGCGATGGCCTCCTCGTCGAGCGGGTAAAAGAATTGGAGCCACGGGACGTTCTCCACGATCGGGAGAGTCGCTCCGATCTTGATCCCGTTGGACACGATCGCCTTGAACTCCTTGCCTTGCTCGTCCATCACGCCCTCCGCGTCCATGAATCGCTTCCCAAATACGAGCCTTGTTATGTTGTTGAACGCCACCGCTCCTATGAACTCCCTCACCGGTAACGCCTTGCCACTTGCTTCTGCAAAATGAATATGTCAATCAAATTTGTCACACTTTTTGTGCTAATAATCGTCACCGCATTGTCTTTCGAGAAGATAATTTCTTGAATATTATGTGATTAATTAGATATTGGTTGAAGAATTATGAATATCCCTGGATTTTTAATAATGGGTTGGCACTACATTTGCCGAATACTTAAAAAATTAAGCGGATAACTCAATTATTTATGTCAATCAATTCGGGTTTTTGAGTAATGACAAATAAGTAACTATTTAGTCAGTCGATTTCAGAATATTTTCCTTTTCTTTAATATGTAAGTTGAGGATATAGATAGGGGGAAGAAATAAAAATATAAACTCATTGCAAACGAAAAAGGAAAAACAGGGGATGTCTTAGGAAAATTTAAAATTGTATAACTGAAATTTGAAAGAGAAGTAACCAATTGGTGTTTTTTATTGATCTTTGAAATACATTTTTATTCTCGAATCTCTACAAACAAAAAGGCTTTGAGCACGAGAAAATACTGATTCATATAAAATTACTAATAACATCACAATCAATAAAAAGCCAATTTACTTTTTCTTAACTGTATTTTTTGGAAAAGCCAGGTATCTCTGTATTCTATTAGGATACCCTCGATTTAGATTAATCATGCCGTGATCAACAATTTTATTAAAAAAATAAATAATAAGCATCGCATAAACCATAAATTAGGGCAGATAATTAACAGATTGGGACGACAATCCAAGCTTATGTCGTAACGTGTCTATTTATTTTTTATACATTGTATTTTGATGTATTTTCATTTTACATGTGCCCACATTGTTTGACAAGTACTCGCCGCCTAATCGGAATATTTTCAAAAGCAAGCCACTAATATATTTTGAAAAATCAACCAAAATCAAAGTCATAAAGTATAAAATATTGATACCAACCCCGGTTGCATGTCACCAACTTTTTTTCATCTAAAAAATGATAATGACATATAAATGAGTAAAATTATTAAGATAGATCTACAAAAGAAAACGAATATTAAAATAGAAATGATGACAACCACGATGGTTGTTAAAATGAGTTAAAATATTTAGAGCAACAATATCGAAAAAGTAGGTGGATGTACAACAAAATAAACAAATAAAATTCAATATCTTTCTGAGATAAGAATAAAGACGTAAACAACAAACCTAAACCAAACATGCTTACAAAGGAACTAGCTCCTTTAATAAACGCAACCAAACCTCGTGAAGAAAGTGAAAGCTAAATCAACAACTACATATTATAATAGAAAAAATTGGGTCTATCCCCTATTAAACTATATAAAATTTGTATGCGTTAAATACCCACTGATTAATTACGCGACACTAATTTACACTCATAATAATTTTTAGTAACGATTTTGAGCTGGATATTTACGGGTATATAGTACCATTATCCTATTATAATAGAATAAAGTCAACCCTAATCTCCAACTTAGTTACTCAGAATTACCTTTTATCCTCAACGCAATTATAATAACACTTAATACCAAATAAATAAAACTCTACATCTGCAATAAACTATAACCCCTAAAACAATATTAAGATTATCCTATAACTATATATGATAATTTCTTTCAATTAACCTCAGTAAACCTAAGTTTTAAGTTAGAATTTACAACCGAAATCATCTAACATTTGATTAAAATTGAAATGAATCGAAACCCCTACAAAAATCCAACCTCAATTTCGTTTCATTGATTAAAAAATAGTTAAATAGCCTACAATATTACTTTTTAAAGTTAAAAGATCCAATCTCAAAACAAAACCCAAGATGATAGTAATATGCACCAAAATTGGTAATGAAATAACGTACCTGGAGAAGAACAAGCTTTGTAAAGCGACTCGACCATAGCCATAACTTCCTCTTCCCTAATGAACCTCATAGCCTCAAGCCTCTTCGGAGTAAAGAGCTCGACCGTACAAAGCTTCCTGACCTTGACGTAGTGAGGCCCGTAATCGGCCCAGATGAGATCCGCCCCGTCGTGGCTGAACCTCGCCGCCGCCCTGTTCCGGTGCCGATCGGCGAGCTGTTGGTCATTGTCTTTCAAGACCTCCCTCGCCGCCGCGGCGCTTGAGACCACAACGTTGAGAGTGGGCCCGAACCAGACGGAGATTATGGGCCCATACGATCGGGCCCACTCCGCGAAGCACCGGAACCGAACCGGTGCGATGTCGTACAGATTGCCCACGATGGGCTTTGGACGCGGTCCAGGCGGGTAATTGAATCTCAGCCGTTGGATCAGGGCGTAGGAGATTATGACGGTGAGGATTGAGATTGGGATGCCTAGGAGGAAGAGAGCGTTGTTAGTCATCATCATCATGGCGATGATCGAGTTTACTTTGGTTTTTGTGTTGTTCTTTTAGTGGGTTTGAGTTTGGTGTTGTCTTCGAGGAAGTTATAAACAAAGAAGGTGTGGAGGTTGGTGCGAGACTTGGACACTATTAGTCCAAGTTTTCTAGAGAGAGAGAGCCACCAACCAAACCAAAGGTAAATGCGATGAATAAAATTTACTCTAAAAAGAAAATACGAATATAAATATAGAAAATGGTAAATTTTAAGTTTTTTTAACGTAGGGAAGTTTTTCGATTTTTACCTTTTTATGATAAATTTACTGGTCTTGGTTAAAAAAATTAAAATTGAGAACATACATAATACTCACCTCTCTATTTAAAATTATAATTACTATTCACATTTGATACTTGCGTATTTAAATAATTTTAGCTATCATACTAATTCTAATAATTTAACTATTTCAAAATTTTATTAGTTTTCATAGGCTACATAGTCAGGAAGATCCCAGAATTTGATTCCCGTTGTAACTTACTTGTAATATTTTTTTGGTAAGTGCTTAAGACGTGTAGTGATAAACGAATATATTTATGTGTATCCTGGAATATATTAATGAGACAATCTTGGAATATAATAAGAGAAAATTATATTACAAATGATATAATGTAATTGGTAATTTCACGAATTCAATTCCATTATGCTCTGAGAATACGGAATCTTGTGAGATTTTGAAGTGGGAGATTAACTTAGACTCATTGCTTATTTTTTTTAAAGAGTTTTGCATACAATATTTTCACATATGGCCGAATAATATCGTAGTTACAACAAATATAACAAAAATGAAACCATGCGCGTACGTCTCCGCAAACTAAGGGGAGAATCCCCTAGTCAGGAAAGTATACACGCTGCGAATATCTTGGTCTCTCGGCTGCTGCACCACTGAGGAAGACTCTTTGTACTTCTGGAAAAAGTTTACCGTCCACTGAACTAGTTAAGTCTTGCTCCAACCTTGCTTCCCGGACAAGACATTGTTCTTGTGGTTTCATAACTCTCAAATAATAGTAATAAAAAGCTCATGAATACTAACCTCAAGAATGTATGTCGCTTTGAGAATGATTTCGAAGACGTCTCCCCCTCTGAAAAGCAGAAGGATGTGAACAAAATCAGTCTCTTTCTAGACTCTCATACTCTAAATGCACTCTTATCACGTGGAACGCCGTCTCTTTCATCCCCTTACAAACATAAATTTTTTCGTTTGAGGTGATTCTCCTCCAGGCTAACACTGTTCTAACCGATATCTGACCCAAGCAGACTCGCCAAGAGATGAGTTTCACCTTGAGGAGAACTCTCAGCTGCCAGAACTTACTCCACCAACCCTCCATCCCCGTCGGGTCAAAAGAGCTAGCGGCAAGAATACTGGCTCTCTCCATTGTAACTCGATAGCAACTCTTGAAAAAATACTCTACATCTCTAAGAAGTGCCAATAACGCACGTCCGGGATCCCCTCTCTCCCACTCGAAATACTCAAAATCGCCGAAGGTTACACTACTTCTTTGGAACCACTTTAGTGGTCTTATACATTCTTTTCGGCAATCAAATGATTTTATAACCATATTTATATATAAATTATTCCATGCTGATAGGATCTTTTGTTAGATTTAAAGAGGAGAAATAATATTATGGTAAAAAAGATAATACACGTATTTTTTACGACGTATTTGTTTTCATTCAATCTTCATATGGTGTCGTGACAGTGTTTTTGAAAGTCGTAACGAGTTCATATAAAAATTCACATATTTTTGTCGGGACAATATTTTCATCTTGCTGTGACGAGAAATGTGTTAGAAATATTACCCACTTAAAGATAATTAAATGAATGATTATTGAAGAAAAAGTTAATTTTATTAGTATCATATGATTAATGGGCTGAGGTCTAAATAATTAGAATCAATAGTATCCATCTTTTAGAGTTTATGTATTAAACTGAATCGCATGTTAGGCATCCGATTTTGGGCGGTGAACTCAAACTTGATAAGTGACTAATATGTGACTGAAAAGTCATATCTAAATTCATTTATGTGGGACACAAAAACTGAAGGTTTATCACTGCGCGGGACCATTCTGCATTTTTTGGTAAGTACATGTCCTAGACATATTTTGGTTTCGTTTAAGTACCGTTATGACACACTAATCGATGTCGGTTACGATGGTCACACAATTTTGCACCACATTTTTAGAGACGAGGGATATTGATGAGTTTAGTCTTTTACATACTTTTTGTCTTTATAATCTCGCGGAACATAATCTAAAGCGTTTTGCGGTGAATCATAACTCGAGTTCGACTTAGATGAGACTTGTCTCTCCATGTTCAGAGGAGATCATTAGAGCCAATAATCGTGAGTTGAGATCCCCCACGGCGGACTAGAGGCATAAATCTTTGAGTTTTAGTTTTATTATGCGTGGTGTCAGTTTTATTTTTTGTGATTCATTATTACCACGATTTTCCTTCGTATGTAAGAGATTTATATGATATTCTTTGTGATGTCGGCATGGTTTTTCAAATGTTATTACGAAGAATCAGACCATTGTTAAATTTTATTTAAGATATTATTTTATTAAAAATTATCTTGATCAAAATATTAAATTAATTAAATTAAATTAATTTATTCAAGCTAATGAATTAATTTATCTATTTTTTAAATAAAGTAGGATGCACTATTAATCTATTGACTTAAATATAAATACTCTATAATTATTTATAGTTTTAATTGTAAATTATATGATTTTCCATAATGTTCAATTTTACACGTGTGGTAAAGTTCTTATCAATCCAGAGTTGATATCTGTTTATTTTGGGGATCAAAACCTCTTTTTTCTTTTATTTGTTCGATAGTGTTTAAAAAAAGCAGTGGATTTTGGGGTCCACAAAGTTGGTGTTGGTGAGGGGTTTGGTGGCGAGAAATAGAAGAGATGACTATGATCATCAGATAAACTTAATGAATTATTATACGAACAAAGTAAAGTGAATCACAAAACCATGTCCTGACGATAGCCACGTGGCAGTGTAAACCAAACACATATGATGACTGGATTATGGGGCGCGAAGTTTGGGTGAATTGATAAAAGAAAAATATTAAAAATTGGCAAAGCCAGCACCGATTGAAATCTGACGTTTGTATTTTATGTTTGATCATAGTTATTAATTAAAATAAACGGGATAAAGTATTTAAACTATTATTAGGAAAAAAACATTGAAAAAAATCATTTACAGGTAACTACTTTGTTTCCTAAATAATGTTATTGATTTCAAAATTAATAATATATGTGGGTGATAAACCGAGTACTGCGAAAGAGAGAAATCAGAGAAAGAGCAATGATCAGGATGAATGTTTGTATTGAATGAATAAATTGTCTACGAGAGGCTGAAACGTTCTAACTTATATCTTACGATTACAAGTCAATAAATCTAGAAACTGATCAATAAAGTGTTATACACCTAATTGAATAATAACATAATAACCGAGTACAATAATGACTCTTTTAATTACTCTAATATTCCAGTACCGAGAGATATTTAGTTCTATGAACAGGTTGAATGAGAATTGAAAAGTCTAAAGAAAAATAAACTAAAACTAATCGATATTACATGTTTAATGTAAAGCTCTTCCATACAAGTCTAAAAAATCATATGTGTGGATTCTATTTATTATATATATATATATATAGATAATTTGAAAAATTATACTCCCGGTTGAATTTTTAAAAATTTATACGTTAAAATGAGACAACATTTAATTAAAAGAATATCACATTAAAACTGCACATATTCATTTTTAAGAGGCACGACGTCGTTTTGAGATAAAAGACGATTAGAAACGACTAGTTTTTATAATGTCACGTATGATCTAAGTTTTCCTTTATAAACATATCTCTTCGCCCATTTCTCCCATTTTCGTTTTTAGTTTTATCTTCATTTGTCTTCATCTGTGCATTTTTCTTCCGCCGCGCTCTTCCTCTTCCACCATATCCGGAGGTCTCATTTTCTCATTTTGAGGTACCACTCGTAATTATCTTCATTTTCTCTTTTTTTGACTCCCTTCTAATCTTGAATTTGGCCTCCTCCAGCACACCACCACCTCGCAGCTGTCAGAATTTGCCGCTTTTGCCTTACACCACCGACTCCCTCTTTCCCGTCATCTACAATTGTGTCTACACTGGCCTCAACAGTGCAAACCACCTCGGCATTTATATTTGGATATGTTAGTCTCCTCTATAGCTTTACTAAGATTGCGTTATGTTTGGATTTTTTTTTTGTATTTAAGTTGATTGTTTTTTTTCTTTCTTTCTTAAATCAGACTTTGTTGATTTGTTAAATTGAGTTATTTTCTATGCTTGCATTATATCTGAATTTTTTTCATGGTTTGTGGAATTAATTTAATACTTTATTTGATTATGTTTGTTGGATTTTTTTTTTTTTTTTATGTTTGAGTTTTTTTTTTCAAATGATTTTGATTTGTATGATTTAGTTATATTTTATAAGATACTGAAAGAATTCAAGAAAAACTAAATTCATTAGCGACGTGCATAATGAAAAGGAACAAAACTTAGATATTAGACGTTGGTCTATAAACACGCGACGTCTAAGCGAACTTTTAAAAATGACAACGTCATTTTTAACTTCATTTAGAAGTGATTTTTTTTATTTTTAGAAGCGACAAACCACTAGACAAGTGACAAAATCGTTTTTTAAGATTCTTTTTGTCCTAATGAATCTAGAAGCGACTTTTACAAACCCCTATTTTCTTCAAAACATTAAACTTGACCAATCGGTTAACATCCGACCGCTCTACCAGTGGGCTACTTGCAAAATCATTGGTTAGAAATACAAATCGTAAACTAACTTTTTTATTTTCCAATAAGGCATTTTATCAGTCAGTTGAGCTGAGGGATATTAAATGAGTTTGGTCAGAGAAGTTGGGAAAGAAACAAAAGTTGAGTGGGTTGTAGAAACAGGCGTGAGAGAACAAGCTTCTAATTCTTATAGTAAGACGTCAAGTTTTGTGCATCGTTCTAAATGGTGGCGTTGAGTCTGGGAAAAAGAAATGAATTTGTGAAACGTTGTGGGTATGTTATATATAAAGAAAATATTATTCAAACGAGACAAAAATAAAATACCAATTTTATCATCTTCTTGCGTAAATCCGTTAAGTATATGACAAAAATGATTAGTTTTGAAGTTTTTTTTAAACCGGAGCGATGTACATGGTTCCTCAAAAAATATAGAGCAAAATGAAATCGATTTTATTTTAATTATTTTAGCAAAATAAAAAATAAGTAAAACAACGAGCATTGGGGGAAATCGTCCATGAGCAAAATCGAGGTTTTTATAAATTTAAATGCTGGTAGTAGTTGGCATTCTTGGAACTCCGATCTAACGAATAAGAAATTGTTAGATAAACTTCTTCATCTATATACATACATATGAACATGTGATTTCCAATCAATTCTCAATAAACATATATGATCCGAAATGCACATGCAAATAATTCCCTTGTAAAGTAATATGCTAGTTGGCCATCTTTGCTAGCATGGAACTGAAAATCTCCGACTGATATTTATTGTATTCCTTTTGCTTATTCTTCAACTCCCGTTGCACCATTTTCACATCTCTAAATAAAAAAGACACAATAAATTGGAGAGACATGTAGAAATGTATAATAGATCGACATGAAGACTAAAATAAAATATTTGCATTTGATGATTTTTTTGTTATTCATCTTCACTAGAATAGGTGAAGAAGTTTAGAGAATGAAATATATATGAGCAAGCCATAAATTTCACATCTGCTTTTTCTAAATTTGAAGCCCTTTCCCTGTCTCATAAATACCTGCTCCGAGTTACCCTCAACAATTTCGAATGAATAATCATTATATCACCCTCACAATTTATGTATTGTTTACAGTTGATTTACGATATGTTTAATTTACAACTACAATAAAGACGATTTATAAATGGATGTTTACGGTTATATAGTTCTATAAACACGTTTTACAAAATATATTAAATATACTTACGTATTTGTGTTGAAGCTAAACAGCCAATTGAAACTAGCAATGTTTGTCTTAAAGTTATAAAGTAATCATATTTTTTTTTGGCAAAGTAAATGATATTATTAACCATGTATATGGTTCTCTTTTACGAGGTAAATACATGTCTTAGGCCATCTCAAGGTCCGGCAAAACACCAAATTTGGTGCAATTTTTGCTCCAACCCCACTGCAAAAGTAGCACCAAATTTGATGTTGTGAACAGTGCCACGTTATATTTGGCGTGGCACTGTTCACACGCCAAATATTTTTTCTTTAAAAAAAAATATTATTTTATACCTATAAATACTTTAAAAAAATATATGAATAAAAAAAATATAAAAAGTAATAATATAATAATGATGAATAATTTTTTGGTGTTAAATTTGGTGTTATGATTGGAGATGAAAAAACTTTAACACTAAATTTGGTGCTAAAAAAACACCAAATTTGATGTTCATGGTTGGAGATGGCCTTACTATATTTAATGGAAATGTCACTTTTGACTGTTTTATAAAAAAAAAAAAAAATTGAATAGTCAATAGTTTCTTCGTTATATATAAGTGATATTGGCGATTTTTAAGCTAAAAATAAAAAAATAAAGTTGTGCCTCTAAAATGTCGAATTTAAAATGTTTTGTGCAGAGTTGTTATCACGTGTTTGAGTCAGAGTTAAAATAACCTGTTATTTGGATCAATGGTCAACGCTGTGTTAATATCTTCCTCAGATTTGTCTAGCTCTGAAATCCTCAAGTACGCTTGGCTTCGCCGGTATAGAGCTTTAATATTATGCGGATCTATTTCTAGGACCTGTCACATATACAGATTCATTTCCAAATCTCATTTCGATGTAATATTAGAATATTGTAATATAGTTTCTTTTCCCACTATTCTATTACCACACGTTCTTATAAGAAAAACTTATAGATTTTTTTCCATATTTTAGATCACTTCACATGCACGATCTACGTAGGCCATCTTCAATAATAAGGTAAAATGTCTTATCGGTAATTCTATGCCGATTAAGGATACTTTTAGTTTTTTATAAAAGTTAAAATACTTTTTTTTTTTGGTGTTTGTTAAAATTATTCTTTAAACATTTTTAAAAAATAACATAATTTTTTTTTAAATTAAAAAGTTTTATTTTTAAATTCTGATTTTTGAGGTACATATTATGTTTTATTATTTTACACTCATAACAAATTATTTATCCTAATAATTAAATTACACGTTCAAACATTTTATAAATTTTCTATAAATTTGTCTTAAGAACGACAAAATCTATTAAATAGCAAATGTTTCAATCAATTGAAGATCCGAAGAGCGTTGAACTTGTACAAACTGTTTAAATAAATTGACAGATGAAATTCCTACAAATTTAATAAAATTGACAAATCAATAGTTTATATGTTTGTTAGTTAAAAAATTATATCTAAATATGAAATTTATTTTTGTTGGTCTATTTCGCCGAAATTTAAAAATTATATCAATATTAATATGTACACATAAATTAAACATCAAAATAATACTTATAATTTAGATATTTACCCTCAAAGTTACTTTAGTCTTATTTTTTAATTTTATTTATTTTACCAAACATTAAATCAGTTTTTTATATCTACAAACAGATAAATTAAAACTAGTTTACCAAAAATTAAATAACTTTTGTAAAAAATAACCACTTTTAAAATCAATATTTTTTAAAACAAAGTATTACCAAGCTACCCCTATATATCTGGGCCAGATAATCTGGCAAAGCATGTGTACTAATAATCCTATAATGTTTGTTCAAACAATAAAGTAAATACTTGACATTATTTAGTTGTAAATAAAAATCTAACATGAACAAAGTTAATGAAACCTAAAGCTACAGTAGCAATTCAGAAAAAAAAATCTATAAACATAAAAAAAATAATTGTGAACCACTTAAAAGAATTGGGCTTTTGACAAACGTAAATAAAAAAATTAAAGTAACCAACGTTTGATAAATATGTTATAAATAGTTATCGTAGTTACATGTTATAGATCAAATTGTTTTTTTTCGATTCAAGTAATTTTAAAACTTATTTGGAATAAATTGGTCCAAAAATCTTGTAAACAAATTGATGTAACTATTTATTACATCAAATCGTTAATTATTATCAAAATACTATTAGCTTATATGGCTAATAACTAAAATAACCCTATATTATCATCACAATAGAGTTTTAATGTACTGTTCTTGCAATAAATTTTAAAATTCAATATTACATCCAATTTCCATATATATGGACGTTTTGTTTTTGGTATTAAAAGAAATACAAAAACATCTATTTTAAACTGCATTCTCCATATATATATATATATATAATATCAAAACGGTTAATCTTATAAAAGAACATCTATTTAGAGTTTTTCTAATCGTATCCAACACATATATATATATAATTATAATATATACTCATGTAAATACTCATGTTTGATTAATAAGTTTAAATAATTGACAGAATTTGTTTACAAAAAATTTGAGACCAATTTGCTCATAAATTATAATAAAAATTAGGAGAAATATTAAAAGTAATTTGGACTAAAATTTAGTTGTAAACAGCACGTTATAACAGTAATTATTTACAATCTGTTGATAAAATGTTGAGTATATCTAAATTTCCAATGTTTGAAGTGGTTATAGAGTCAATTTTTCCGATAAATATTATGTTCCTTGCTGTTTACAGTTTATTTTTAATGCTTATTTATGTATAAATAATTTTCCTGACGGTTTATGATTTTAATTACAATAGAGAAGATATCTGTATAAATACTATCTTTCACTTTATACGCTTAATACTATTATTTTTGCTCGACCAAGTTACTTATTGTTAAGTTTTGTTGTACTACTTTGCTGTTATATAAACGGGTTAACATGTGTCAAATTTTTGTGTGATGATGTGTTTTATACAAAATGTTTGATATAAAATAACATATTTGTTCTAAATGATGTTTGAAATATCGGGGAACGGACAAATATTGAAAAATAAAACTCGCTTAGGATTTTATTTTGTTATTGACGCTAATGAAACTCGCTTAGCATTTTGTTAGGCCAACTGACACTCTTAAATCAATACAAACAAGTATATCTACTTTGGAGATTTACATTGATTTAATATTGTTTGTTGTTTTTGTGCTCGATTTGTATAGAGATTATGAGTGAGAGTTTTGCTTTGATAAATGTTTTAAAGATGATTGTGCAATTTTCGGAAGAAATAACCGCGTGAAAGTAATAAAGAGTTTCACGCCTAAAAGAAGTTTATATTACAATTCATGGGAGATTGAGGGAGATGTTTGTTTGTGAGTATGAAAATTTGAGTGATTTTACCATTATTTATTTTAGTAAACTTCTTTCTACTACTAAACGTATCAATCTCTCGAGTATGAAAATAATTTTCATTTTCGTGTTTGTGATTTCTTTCTATTTATACAATAAAGCAATATACTTAATGTGTAGAAAACGGTGTCCGACATTTCAGTCCATAATCCAAAACTACCGAATATCCTAAAAAAAATAGATAAGATAGAGAAAAAAGTACACAAATCTAAATCTAAGAAGCCAAAATAATTATTGTGAAGTGTGAACACAACACACCAAGTATCATTCATTCTTCTAAGTTTATATTGACAGCCTTGGCACGACGTTTGAGGCAATTTCCGGATCGAAGAAATAAAGAACGTTGCTCTAGTTTACATCATGAAATTTGATCGTGAAGTTGTCTATCAACTTTTATGAAGTCTGATCCTAAAGATGATATTATATCGAGTTGGATCTTAATGTCTTTTGTATTTAATTTTTATTTTCTTTTACAAAATGACCAACGCTTATTATGTTTAAAGAGTTAGGTTTATACGAAGTACGAGTCCAACAATTTTCAACTCATCTCTAATTTTAATAACCTTAATTCGACAATTAACTCATTTAGTTGGAGAAAATCTATATTGATAGAGTTTGTAATTTCATTAAGACATTTTATATACTACAGATTTTATTTCTTAAAAAACATAGATATGAGAAAATCCAATAAAAATTCCAAAGTAGTCTTACCTATAAACAGAATGAAAAAACGTCTAAATCTATACAAATACAAAAGAGAGGAAAATACCTTTGTACATAGTTTTGAAGCTTCAAGAAAATCCTCCAACTTCAGTTTACACGCAGCATTGTTTAAATTGCACGTCAAAGACAACGACTTGGCTATGCATTTTTCATCGTCATTAAAAGAATGGTCGAATTCGATGTATTTCACAGCCTGCAAAAATGTTAATCTATACATCATAAAACTCATCAACAATGTAACAAAATAAATCTTAGAACAAAGAGTTCTAATTTAAAGCTTGAAATTGGATAAAGGCTAAGCTTCCTGTTCATATTTCTTCGAAGCACGCCAATATTTCCCGGCCTTAAACATTTTATTCCCATTGCACTTTTTTCTTTCGCATGCCTCGAGTTTTCCAGGCTTATCCATCTGCCAATAAGGTGTCTCCTATTGATAATCAAGCGCAATAAGACTTAGATTATTGAAAAAGACATTCAATTATTTATTTATTTTTACAAAAAATTAGACTTTTAGCCAACATAAACATAAGAAATTTGAAAGTAATTAACGCTCTGTAAATATTTTATAAATAGTGTGTTTACGTGGCAGTCGCTTACATGAAATTATGGACCGTATTGTCATTCGTTTACAGTCGTTCTGTGTCTTCGAATTTGGGCTATATTAGTCCAAATATTGTTATAAAAATATTTACATGACTATTTACTAAACGCTGACTATATCAAAATACTTTATGTTTGTATGATTATTAACTAGAATTATCCTTTATTTAATAGTTTGAATACCTTTATGAAGTCAATCAAATGGACTTCATAAATCATAGTTGAGCACGTCGAAACCGCTTTTGATAGATACTCTTCTCCTACACTCAAGACTGCTTGCTCTCCTTTTCGCATTGTGATTATAGCTCTTTCTAAACCTTCATGTACTTGTTCTGCAAAATAAATATAATGTAAATATAAAATAAAAAACATAGTGTTTTAAGTGAACTTGATTCCTCCCTCTACTATGTTTCATTGCTTCCTTCGAATTAAATTTTGACACATCGTATAAAATATAAAAAGTTGAAAAATGTGATACCTTGTAATAATTTAATTAGAGTGACATAAAAGTTTGCTTGAAAAATATTAATGTGGAAACACACCTTCAAGACATATAAATTCGAAGGGTTGCTCTAAAGATCCCATTCTCTCGGAAATTGACCCGTCTTCGTGTTTTCCGATATATGTCACTATGAGGGGTACACAAAACAGACTAATCTCTTTCAATATTTCGTTCTCGAGTTTTTTGTTAGTTAATAGTTTAACTTTTTACCTTTCACCAGCGTTCCTTCAGAAGGATGGTCAATCCCTTCTCCGGGATTCACGATCTTCTTTACGACTTTTTTGTCATGAGTGATGCAAACAACACTTTTCCAAGAAACTAGTTCGAGCTCGATGACTAAATTAGAGGCTGGAAACATTGTGTCATTAACTTCTCTGCACCCATCTATAAGAGGATTTCTTATCATATCAATTATAATACGTAATAAGATTTGAAAATAGTAATATTAAGAAAAAATTAAACAAGATCACAAAAATCATTAACATGAGTCGATTAACAGTCTTGTTTTGATAAATTATAGTACATCTATAATCTTATCTAGAATTTCTTACGTATTCTTACGGTGATACTAGTAATATATGAGACTTTAACTAGATGAATAATAACCCCCGTCTAATTAAACTTGCATTAATGTCTCGACTCAAATTAAACTTTTTGTTAATAATCAAATTTTAAAAGCTAATCTAATAAAACAAACATAGTTAATTAGTTTGACATGTAAGCACTTAGGTCATTAACAGAATGTTAACGAAACGTAAGTCATATTAAAAATGATGTACTAAATGTTAGCCATTTCGCCAATTTTTATTATTATTATGAAACGTTCTAGATTGACTTTTGCTATTTCCATGTTATTCTCTTGATATATGAAAATTGTTGAATGTACATTGATGGACATTATTTATACTTGAAGAATATGTGTGAATAAAAGAAAATTAAAGTACCAATTGAGCACAAAAATATCTGTTAAACACAATTTTTTTTATTTTCCTTCTTTTTCAATCTTTTCTTTCTTTTTATTTTTTTATTTTTTTTTATTTTTAAACTATACAAGCTATTGTAATGCTTTAAATGAAAATTGAACTCGTTATATTATCCTTAAAACTATAAATTAATAATTATTGTTAATCCTTCAAATCATGTTTTTTTTGGCATTGTCCTTGTATAAATAAAAGAAATCGGAAATGAAAAATGAAATTCGATTTATGAATAAATGTAACTTAAAATTAAGTGTTGTTTGAAAGAAAAAAGAAATGATCTATCACTTACATGAGAACTTAACTGAGAGCTCAACTTTCTCACCCCTTCTCATTGTCTTCACTGCTGTGGTAATGGCAGGACATCTATAATCTGTAATTGCACACATGAAAATGAGATCAATTTGTTATCATACCAAATTAAAATAAAGATTATTACTTTAGTCGTAAAATTGGTCTCACCGTCATTCACATAGAACTCTTCACCCTCCGATTCGGATACAAGCGTTCCATTCTCAAGTCTCACCTTGTACTTGACTACAATAATACAAATTATTCAGTAAATTTTTTAATTTTTGTGAATATTTTTTATATAACCTAGAGAAAAACACACGCCTGACTTCTCAGACAAATTAGTCCATTTGTACAATGTTTTTGTTTTTGGAACTTCGAACTTTGCGAATAGATTTTTGGACTTTTTCAATTCTTAAGCCCATAACGTGAATTTATGTGTTCGCGGCCCATAACTAAAAATTCTGACGAACTAGACTCATAAAGAATCGAACAAAGAAAAAGATGATTGTTTCCAACTATTTTTTGCGACAAAAGATTGAGATAACTTATTCTTGAGACTAGTTTCATAAAAACACTACCATAATCGATTTCAGCTTACATGTGGGTTATGTGTATATATGCCATGTATACTTACCTAATTGGTGCTTTACTATAATAAAGCAATTTTTTTTTAATTAATTTGTTAATTTTAAACATTAATACTATAAAGTACCTTAAACATAATAGTTTCGCTTCTAAAAATAGAGGCTTGTTTTCAGGCTTTTAGACCATTGCCTACTTCGCCTTCCTAATGGTATATTCGGGACGTGACTAAACTCTGGAAAATCATGAAATTTATACCTAGAACCTCATCGCCATCTTTTGGTGTAGCCCAACCTTCACCTTCGAGCATAATCTTCTTTAAAACCCCTCCATCTCGGGTTATATCCCGAATTGCAGTCCAAGATATCATCTCGATATCAAAGACAAGAGTCGATTCCCCATAAGCCAAGCTCGGGGGAATCGTGAAGATCGCTCGCTCTCCTTTTTTCATTGTACCAACCCCTTCATCCCAACCCTTGATCACTTCGCCTAATGTTTCACAAAATCAAATTACAATATCTGGAATAAGTAAACTAAAAAAAATTGTCGAGACACTTACATTGTCCCAACTTGAACTTGAAAGGAATTCCTTTGTCTCTACTTGAATCAATGTAAGCCCCTCCTTTAATCTGCCCACTGAAATGCACTGAGGAAAAAAGTTGGGGAATTGAGTAACAAATAATTGGCAACATTTGACATATGAATTTCGAAATATACAACGTTTGATAAAATTGTGTTAAATGACCCTAGTATTTATGTAGCACAATTATTTACAGCCTAATTTTACAATTTTATCTTTATTATTTCGATCGTAACTGGTCTTCATAATCTGGTAAAATGTTTATTGGGTCATTTACCTAACTTTCGTCAAACGTTGGACATTTTAAAATTTTAACATGTTTATAGGGCTATACTACTAATTAACCCATTTAATAATGTAGTTTTTCCAAAATTTGTTGAGTTTCTTTCTTCACTCACTACAATGTTTATATAATAAAGCCATTAGAATGTTTAAGTAGATGTTGATTTTAAGGGAAGTTCCCTAAAGATACCAATTTTGTTATGATGTTCATTTCAAGAATTTGATTTCCACAAAACCAGGCTATTAATATAAAAAGTAAACAACCCTTATTATAAATTGAAGTTTTTAACAAATAATTTGTGTGTGTGTGTGTAAGAATTAAGGAAAATAACCAGCATTTATTAAACTGTCGTTACTTTTAAAATGTAATTTTTTTGTCAAGAAGCTGTCATGCCATGTATTGTTTGCTTAATCTATAGTAAAATGTTAAGACGGAGAATTTATGACATTTTTCTATTAGTTAATTAGTTCACTTAGTACCTTCAACTTCGTCTCCAGGGGAGGGAGTTTGCCATGACTTTCCTTGCCTGACAATCCTTTTTCTGAGGCATTCTCTTCCGATTTTCTTATCATGTAACTCAAAAACTTCTTTCAATGATGCTGTTTGAGGTTCCATTGAGGAGAGAGAGAGAGAGAGAGAGAGAGAGAGAGAGAGAGAGAGAGGGATGAAGATAAGCTATTGTTAGTTTCCCTCCATTTGTTCAGATAACGGTATACGTGACATATTTTTGTTTTCATTGTGTTTTTTTCATAATTTTTCATTGTATATTTTTCTTGCACCTTTTTCATTGTGTATTCAAATTGTATATTTATTTAATAATAAGCCCAAATGTGAAAGTGGAAATTAGTCTTCTAAGCCGTGTATTTTATATAAAAGTATTGGCTAAAAAAATATATATGGTTCATGTGAGATTAATGGCTATGAATGATCGATCATGTTTTTCACTCATTAAATCAGGTTTTGCATATTACATATTCATGTCAACATATTTATGTTTTTTGTTATGAACTTGTCATTAAAATATTCAATTTTTTGGCAAAAAATTATTTAAGCGTCTAGGCTCTTGGTCCAGGAAAAACTAATTAGCGTATTGCAATGAAGATGAAGGAAGGCCACACTGTTTCATAAATTAGTTTATTTGACGACACAAATTTGAAGAATTTTTAATGATTATTGATATTAATGCATAGTTCCCAAATCTAGATTGTGAATATTTATTGGATATGATTCTCTATCATGACAAGTGATCTAATTAAGGCACGATTTGCTGACTGTCAATTTACGGAGAAAGTTTTTCTTGCATTAGGAGGAGACAAACGAAAGTCTGAAAAAAAAAGAAAAGAAATTTCATGGAATGCATTGACATTGTCTCATTTTGATCCTCGTACACATCAATATGAACTTGAAGTTCAGAAGATTATTCACTTACAAAAAGTCTTAAATACTTGCCTAATGCATTTATTGATGTTAAAACGGTGATCAAGTCACATATACCAGTTGCCAATATTCCTTGCAAAATTACTCTTCTAAAAAGGAATGGAAAATATGCTTGGAAATGAGTCTAAAGCACTCTAGAAGCGTGGTAGAGCGGTTGGATCAAAGAAAAAGAAAGGAACAAGATACACAAGTTGATGCATCAAAATGACATCACTATTCCTAAAGAAATCAAGGTGATAATTGATGAGACGTCTTTAAAAGGTAATGGAATACCTTAAAAAAAAAATAAAAATGAAGAGATCTTGATTAACTATGTCATTATAGGTAAAAGATAGAATAGAAAAGAAATTGTGGTTGATAATATATTTGCATATGCAGTTCCTTAGATATCTAAATGATGATCATGAACCAGGATCGATCAATGAATGCCGATGAAGAAAATGATTAGCAAAGATGTCATTAGTAGAATTGAATTCACTTGAAACATGCCAAGTCTTTGAACCTTTTACCAGACACCTGAAGATGTTAAAGATGTTGGATGCAAATGGATATTTGTGCGCAAATAAAATGAGAAAAAGTCATAAAATACAAAGCACGTCTTGTGGCACAAGAATTTTCATAAAGACCATGAATTGACTACGAAGAAACATAATCGTTGGTCATGAATGCAATCATATTCACATTTTAACTCAGTACGTCAACTTTAGATGGACTCCAAATGAATTTAATGGATGTCATGACAACCTATTTATATGGATTACTTGATAATGACACTTACATGAAAATCTCTGAAGGAATAAAAATGCTTGAATCATGCATCTCAAAATCCCGAGAAATGTACTCAATAAAGCTACAAAGATATTCGTTTGTGCTCAAACAATCTGGTCAATGTGGTATAATTGTCTTAGTGAATACCTTTTGAAAGAGTGATACGTCAACAATGAAAATATGTCCATGCGTTTTTTATAAAAAGGAAAATAGCCAGATTTTCCATCATTACATTTTATGTCGATGATTTGACATCATTGAACTCATTATTTATGATATGAGTATGAAGTGCATTGATGAACTTGAAGAGGATGTCATATTTAAGAAGTTAATTTGCAATGAAAGACTTGAGAAAAACAAAAAAAAATTGTTGGCCTTCGAATTGAACATTTATCTAAAGGAATTTTTATATACCAATTATTACATATTTAAAAGATTCTTAAAAGATTCTTAAACGATTTAATATGGGTAAATCGCATCCGTTGGGTTCACCCATGATGGTTAGTGCTAGAAATATTATCCACTTAAAAATAATAAAATAAATTATTCGTAAATTATAAGAAGCTAATTTAATTAGTATCATATTATTAGTGGGTTGATGTCTTAATAGTTAGAATTGATAACATCAATCTTTCATAGTTTTTGTATTAAATTGAATCGCATACTGCGCATTCGTATTTGAGGTGAACTAAAATTAGTTGGTGATTGCTGTGTGTAGAAGTCATATCGAAAGTCATATATACGGAACAAAAAGTGAAGGTTTGTCACTGCGTGGGAGCATTATGCACTTTTGATAAGTGTACAATATTGACATACTTTGGTTGTAGATATGTTGTTTAAACACCGTTACGACACACTAACAAGGGTCAGTATGATGATCACAAATATAAATCCTGAAGTGATCATGGACTTCTAGATTGGATGTTTGTATTTTTTGACTAATCTCATTAACGACTAGTATATAACCTTATTAAACTTATGTTTTGAGAATTTGGAAAATGATTGTAGAAGGAAATGAGTCACATATACGGAATCCAACTTCCATGAAAGGAGGTTAATGTTCTATCACCTAAGAGTTGATTCCAGAATCGATTAATTATGTACACTTCTGAAGTTGTCTTACGTTTGGTTGATCTTTCGATAAGGAATCAACAATGGTCATTGATTGTATATAACAAGAAAGGTATAGCGGAATAATTGACCTTTCTCGATACCGGATGAACCCGTAGGATCTTTATCACCACTCGTCATGATGAGTAAATATGATTGTAGTGTAAAAGAGAAACCAACCTTATACGTACTTACCAAGGTTAACAAATAGTTCGAAAGAGAGAAAGAATTGTTTCATCTTTTTTTTTCAAAATTGTGTAGCTCCTATAACTAGGTTCATAGTTCTCGGCTCGGCTCTCATAAAAGCGAGTAGGAAGTCTCTAATAATAACGTGTATCATTACTAGCATCTGATGAGCTGTAATGAAAATTGACAACATTAATTATGAAATACAGGTATTTGCTTCATAAAATAATTTTTATAGTAATGTTGATTATTTATTGTTGGATCAAGTAAATAATCAACTTATGAATTATTTTATATATTCATTAGATCAAGTAAATAATCATTTATAAATTAATTTATATATTAATTGAATCAATTAAATAGCTAATTAAAAATTATTTAAATTTATTGGTCTTAAAAGGCATTAAAACTGAAATGAGCTTAGGGCCCGTGAGGCAACAATGGTTGGGCTCAAAATTTCTCTATGACATAGGGTATGGCCGACAATTTGGCTAGGGGAAGCCATAATTTTCTCATTACTTGTTATAAATAGATGGAGAATTAATACGGTAATTTTTTTACCTATAACTTCTCCATTTTTGAAAGGGAAATATAAGAATATTTTCAATGAGAAAAAATCACCCAATATTATTTAAAACAAATAAACATATTATCCTAGATATGGATTTGACAGATGAGAGAAAATTTAAATTCATTAGATGAGATTTAATGGTTAAGATTGAATCCTGAATTAATGGAAGAATAATATATTCTAACTAACTCTAAAATATTTCTCTTGAAAAATTTATAAATAGAGAGGAGAATGAACCATTTCTGATTCCAATTGAAATTGAAAAAGTTTAGCCTCCTTCTCCTCTTGGTGTAGCCGAAACTTTCTTATCCTCCTCACCTCAGGATTGTTTTGATTCTAAAAAGATCTAATTAGCTCGTTTATGATCTTTGAGATATAAGAGTGTTGTCCACATATTTGTTATATTCGCTTCGGTGATTATGTTTCGGAAGATTATGGTGTTATTACATATACAAGTGCTTGGAGGGGATCTAATCATGGAAGAGTAGATAATAAGGGACTAGGTTATAGTCCACTGAAGACATATTGTCTATGGTTGAAGATTCTATTCATGAGCCTAATTCGTGAGTATATTATTTCCCCTTTTTATTCTGTGCTTGGAATTTTTTTCTCTCTCTCTATAATTATTTGAGTAATCTAGATTCTTGTTTACAAACATATTCAATTGGCTTAGAATAACATAATTTATTTATTTTCGCATTTATTGATTGTAAATGGTGCCAGCAAGTGGTAGAGCTAGATTACTTAATTAATCAATTTCTTCTCCTGAATAAAATGAATATGGACCGGGACCTAATAAATTTTATTTAAAATATTGAAAAATAAGTGATTAAAATATGAATATATTTTTCTAAAGGTCATGTTGTTGGCCCTTATTCAATTAATTATTTTTTTCACAGAAATTAGAAAATAAATAATTTTGATATTGATGTATTTTTAATGAGACATATGAATGCGCTCAATATAAATTCATAAACTAATATAATTAGGTTCATAATGTTAATATTTATCAAGAATCAAATATGAAATGATCAATCAGAATCAAACCATGTTTGCTTGCTTATACTTGTTTATTCAATGGGTTATGCCATGTATATAACTTAGAAATTATTTTCTGGTGTTATCATGGGCTTCATTTATTATATTAAACTACCTAATTGGATTATGATATGTTTTAATGAATGATTCAACAGATCGGAGAGTTTTTCCACCAAATCGATAAAAGGTTAAGCTTGAGGATTTTTAAAAGAGCATAGTCTTACTTCCTTGTCGGAAGATTACAGTTAATGGTAATGATCAATAGAATAATGAAGACTAGAATATCACGAAATTTCAAATGACTAAGTTATACCGAAACTTAAATGTTTTCAAGAGCAGCTTAGGAACACTCATGTTGATATTATGATTAGTCAACGAGAGTGGATAGACTAGATTAAAGTAATGTTAGGTCAAAAGAAAAATGCCGGAAACTACTGAGCTAATATTAAATTGTTCTTTAACATTAACACAACATCGGGAGTCATTTCCCTTCGAAAGATGTAAGGGCATCGCAATAATCAACATTGTGTTTCTAACGATAGTTAGATGAGTGAACCTGGTACTTTGATACTAACCTTCCTAGGCATGTGCGGGGTGAGATTTCTTTGACGAAATGTTGGGCCAGACTCATGCATGGACTCCATAAGTAAGGAGGAAAGTGTGTCTTAACTATTCTTAATTTAGTACTTATTGAACATAGTTATGAAGAGTACATGACTTGTGATTATACTCATTAATATGAGATGGCTCTCGAGTTCTGCTAGATGCACTATGTTATGTCATCGAAGTAAAGATGGAGTGTCGCTATCAGTGGATTATCATAGAATATACAAATTGGGAGTTTTGTCTAAGTATTTTATCCCATGCATGTATGCATGTGTTTTTTTTTTCCAAAACCTTATATGATAGATCGTTTCTTTTTCAATTTGCTTATATATGTACTCTTATGTTTTTAGTTATCATGTTTAATCCTATAATGGTCATGTTGTCAAAAGATATTGTTTTATCTTGTGAAGTTTATCGTTCATCAACTCCATTACTCGCGAAAGAGCGATATAAGCTTTAAAAAGAGCTGTAACTCGGTTCTTAACATTATTTTTCTCTTTTTCCGTACATAGTCCCTATTTGTATTCTTTTCGGAATCCTTGTATAATTTCCTTATTTTAAATACTATTTCCTTAACGTAATATTAGTAGCAATAGGAATACATAATTTTGTTGGTAAACAGACAAATTAGCAAGTACAGAATGCTTTTTTTTCTAACGCAACATAATTTAGTGTATGAACAAAGAAGTTGGTATTGAACAAGGATGGGCACATATTTGTGAAACTATCAAACCCATAAAATATTATTGTTATCATAATAAATTAACTAAGTAAAAACTTTGCACAAAAGAAAATTCAACATTACAAAAGCTCACAAAATTAATATTAGGAAAAATGATATTTTTGGTCCCCCAACTTAGACATTTGTAACAAACTGGCGCCCGAACTCAGAAATCTGCGTTGCTGGACCCTCGTGATGGAAGTGATGTTGGAATAGGTGTAGGGTTAAGAAAAATTATCATTAATTATATTAACGGTGGAATATAAAATTTCTTTACAAGTAAACAATTTTCCTAACCTAAGTAAAGTACATGAACATGTTATAAATTAAATTAATTATTTAAAATACTTGAATACTAACATTTTTCTTGTTGGTTGATCTTGGAGTCCCTTCTTGGAAGAAGATCGTTCTCCTTGTCTCGCTGCCTTTGTTCTTTGGATTCTCGAGCAATCACGAAAGTTTCTACCACTAGAATCTTCGAGCGTTTTAAGAGTTTAGTGAGTGGGCTCTATTAAACAATATGAACCAATAACAATTCTTGGATCATAAGCTAATTCTCTAGATCAAGTGAGGATCTATGTGCCAAAATAAAAGAGTATTTTAGAGAGAGAAGGAGGAACATGGTCGGCTAGAAGAGAGAGAGCAAGACCAAAAAAACTTATTTTCACATCTCTATGTGAGGCTCTATTTATAGGAGAATGAAATACAAGAAACGGTAATTACCCTTTCCTATTGTGTATTCATGACACAATATTTGATTTCCTCCTCCCTTTCTCTTCCAAATAGTCGGCCACCCCATGTCCTAAGTGAGGGAAATTTGTTTACTCACTTAGCACATTTGTTTCCTTCTCAAAGAAATTCATTTGCTCTTTTCTTTTGGGCAATTACCAATATGCAATAATGCACAAAATAAAAGAAGATATTTCTCTCCATCCCTTGATGTAAAGTGGCCGGCCATATGGTGTCTACACACACATATTTACTTCTTAATTTTTTCATAACAAATTACGGTAAAGCCCTCGCATTAAAGCCCTCGCATCATGCTTCAATTTTTGAGGTTTTTAAATTTGTAAATAATCGAATAACAAAAGAATCGAGATTGAGTAGAATAAGGAGATGCCGAGATGTGGATTTCATGTTTGCCTGGACCCCCAATGTGCTCGAGTTTAAAGACAATAATTCCCGGACTGTTGAAGAGCATTAACGCGTTTGAGCGGGTGATGTCAGAGCCAATCACCGAAGGATTTCACAAAGAACGGAGAAGTACAATAACCTAGTCGAAAGATCTGAAGCAAATTAAGTTGATGTTGTGGTTGATATTACTGATTACTGTTTACATGTGTGTAAGTAGTTTTATGATCTCAGGGTTGTAGTATGAATGCCAATTATGGTTTATGAATGTGGAATTCTATTGTGTTTTTTTACTGTGTATGAATGTATTGGTGAATTGTTACATTGGAATTATGTTTTGTTTTATTATGTTGAAGAATGCAGTATGAATTGTTATTGTCAAAGCCATACGAAGGAGAAAATTATAAACCAAAACAAAAGTTTTAGTGAATGAATTGTAATTGTCAAATTCATAAGAAACGATAAACTTATAAACCAAAACAGAAGTATACTGAATTGTAATTGTCAAAGCTATACAAAGAAATTTTTTGAGCAACTTATAAATCAAAGGCATAAAACAAAATAGTAGGTTTATTGAGATACGGACATGTCCCAAACAGTTTTAGCATTTTTTTTACAAAATAGTAGGCTTTTTCATAAGCAAAGCCATAAACCAAAATGCCTTCATAAACAGACTTGTCCCGACAATATCTACATGTCTTAGAATAAACCTCGTGGTTTGATTTTAGGTGGAATGAGAGTGTATTTTCCTCTCATTCCATCTAAATGGCAGCATTATCAGATTGCTGTGTAGACTGAGTTGATAGTTGTGATGCTTGAGGTGGCTGTCTAGACTGAATTGATGGTTGTGATGCTTGAGGTGACTGTGTAGACTGAGTTGATGGTTATGTAGGTTGAGTCAAATTTTTTGATGCTCGATTTGTATTCCTTGTGTTTTCTCTTCCATGCCTCTGTTACAAATCAATATACGTTGTTACAAATCAATATACACGTTGAAGACAAGAAATAGGGCTCAATATTACCTCATTTTCTTGTTCCCGCCTAAAACAAGTTTTGATATTATGACCCTCTTGACCACACTTTGAGCACCGTGTCATTATATATTTCCGGGTAATTTTTGTAGCATGCTTTGGAACGACCTCATCATGCTGGAGCCTTCAAAGGTTTTTTGGTCTTCCTGGTTTGGCTCGGTCTGGTGGCATAGACATAAGGATCAATCCAGTTCGTGGCCATTGCTCTAATGGGTTAATAGGAATTAACCCGTGAACATATGTTCGTTGGTAACATGACTTCTTGTACCAAATTGAGACATAACTCAAAGGATCGTCGTGTTTGTGCCAAATGCAACTTATTGCATGACTACATGGTATCCCTGCACAAAGTATGACGCTCAGTATAGGTTAGTAAAAAAATTATAAATGTTACACAAATGCAATATTACCTGAAAGATTTCATCTATTACATGAGCATGTGTGTCGTTGATGTTCGTGAATCAAGCCCGTATCATACACGAACAATCGCTTTGATATTACTTATTGGTGAATCACACGCGTATCAAACACAAACAATCGCTCTGATATATAACCTAAGCAACCATATTAAATGCGGAAAAAGATTATTTGCACTTACAATAGCCAATTAAAATGATGATTACTAACAAGATATAGATTTATTAATTTAATTCATTAATGAAAGCAATTTAGCAACCAATATTATAGAACAAGTTTATAGAAAACTTTCGGGTTTGGGATCACCTACACAATAGCCCGATCCAACGTGTGCTCCGTTTCTTCCTTCTTCCGAATCAACTCCGTTTCGTCCTTCCTCTGAATATAGTACTCGACGATGACAACGTACGTAGTCTTCCAAAACGTAATATTCGAGACGAATAAGAAAGATGAGTGGGCACAACCAATATCTCACTTTGATTTCGAAACCAAATTGTTTTGGGATCTCACTCCTATTATTTAGGATTGGAATTAGCAATTCCTGGGAATAGGGGGAAGATAATTTCGGCCAAGAGATAGAGTAGGTTGGCCTAGAATTCTGTATGGAATGAGAGTGTATTTCCCACTTCCTTTCTATCCCTATTTATAGCATTGGTAGGGAGATAACCCGTGAGAGATTTTCTCTCCTTTCTGTTGCGATATTCTCTCCTTCTGGAGATATTCCCTCCTTCTAGAGATATTCTCTTCTTTGGGTTTAATCTGGGCCATTAGATCTCAATAGTGAATCTAAACTCTCTCTCATCCATGAGATCAATATCTATGGTTGCGAATTTCTCTCATAAGAGAGAAATCCAAGGAGAATAAGGGGGAGGAAGTTCGGTCAACCCCTAGGGCATATCCTTAGGGGATTTTCGGCCAATTCCTAGGCCAAGTCCAATCCAAAATTCCCAGACCCAAAAATCCAATTGATTATTTATTTACTTGATCCAACAATAAATAAATAATTATGCTATAAATATTTATTTAATTTTATGAATACTCGTTTTCCAGAATTAATGATGTCAATCTCTATTACATCAAGTGAGATTAAATAATGAACAACATTATTATTCAAAATTTCTTATCCGCCTTTATCAGAGCCGAATCGGAGACTATGAACCTAGTAGTAGAAGCTTAACGAACCCGATGAAAAAGAAGATATAGTCCTATCTCTTTTTCAGCGATTCGTCTAGTCTTTATCAATACTCCACTGTGTAATCAAAGACTGAACCCTTCTTTAATACTAGAATTTTATTTACTCATCTTGACGAGTGTCCACTGATATAGTCGGTTCGTGATCAAGATCCTCCTGGTTTTACCCGTGCGAAGAGAAGTCAATTTATTCCTTATGCTTCTCTTGATACATATCAGCCCTAAGCATTGTTGCTTCCCCAATGAAAGAGTCTTTCGACCGTTAACTTACTTTGAAAGTGCTATTAATCTATCAATTATAGAATCAACCCTTAGGTGAGTGAACATTGACCTCCTTTCAGGGAGGCTGGATTCCGTATCTGTAAATCACTTCTCACTCGAATCATGCTCTGAGAAGACTTACAAGGGAAGACTCCCAAGACATAAGCTGTGATTAGCATGCATAGCCTTTTCGAGAATGAGTTAAAGAGCTCGGAGACCTGATTCAGTGTCCATGACCACTTCATGATTTAGATCAAGTCTCACTGTGATCATTATAGTGGCATCGGTTAGTGTGTCGTAACGATCCTTAAACGACACATCTACCCCAAGGCTTGTACAGGTCGTACACTTACCACAAGTGTAGAATGCTCTTCACATAGCGATCAACCTTCACTCATGTGTTCCACATATATGACTTTCGATATAGCTTTCCAGGCGTATATCAGTCATCGACCTTGTTTTAGCACACCACCCGAACTCAGGTGCCCAACACGTGACTTAGTTTAATACAGAGGCTATGGAAGATTATTTTTATTGATTCTAATTGATTATTTAGAACTCAACCCACTAATCATATAATGCTTATATAATAATCTAATCATTGAATTTGTAATTATTCATAATTCATCTTCAAGTGGGCAATATTCCTAACAATAGAACCGTACATGTTCGAGACTTGGTAATCTGATCCACCAGCCCAATATGGTGTATTATGTGCACTTAGGACTTTGTTTTTCTCCAAAATATTGTAAAAACGAGGCCCAATTTATCCATTCCACGTATCTGCAGCCAATCTCTGTTTTGTGAATCTCTGAAGTAGATACATTAAGATACGCTCCAACATTGACATAATCGGTTTTTATTGTGCCATGAGCATTGATCTTGTCCCATTAAAATTTTTGCAGAGATTATTAAAAAGGATATCGCACTTTGGTGTTGGCTTGAACGTGCTCCTTGCCCAATGTTGAAGTCGTTTTTCAATCAGCCAATTGAAAGCATCTTCTTTTTCTTCCTTGATTAACTTCAACACAGCCTTAAAGCGCGACATTGAGTATGGCATAGCAGCGACCATCATCTTGGTCTTTAAAAATTGACCTCTAAAAACCTGTTTCATAAGCCATTCCACCATGTTATACTACATTAAAAATCAAACCAATAATTTCACTAGTATACTAAATACCTAACTGAAATTTCACTGAAGATGTTGTGCACAATGCCTGTGCTCATCTTGAACCGATCCCTCATCCCATAAATCATTAAAAGCTTCTTGCAATCCCTTTTGTTTATCTGAGATGAACGTCCAATGATTTGTGTTGTTGATTTTCACATCTCACTTCAAAAAATTAAAAAACCAACTCCAAGAGAATTTTCCTTCTGATTCAACCACCTCATACGCAATAGAGTACATTGAGTTGTTCGCACCAATCCGTATTGATGAAAGTAATTGGCGAGTGTGGTGACCTTTTATATGTCAACCATCGACACCGATCACAGACCGACAATGAACGAATCCTAACTTGCAAGCCAGAGAACATATATATATATATCCTTTTAAACACGGGCTTACCATCAGCACGAGCTTCTGCTACAATTTCAATAGTTGAACCCGGGTTTGTCCGCTTCAATTATCTTGCGTAGTCCTACAGTGATGTGTATTTCTCTTTATTAGACCATTCAATATCCTTTGTCGCAAACCGTTTTTCTCTGTACGCCTTCATTGTGTTACACTCTAGGAAAAAATCCTTTTGCACACGATTCATGAAGTCCGGTGCGGACTAGGAGTCACTGTCTTTGAATGTTTGCATATTCGTCTTTGCAAGCCTTGGTACGGTAGCAAATCTGTTTCTATTAACTCTTGGACAAGAGTAGATAAGGTTGTATGTGTTGATAATGAATAGACCATTCGTCCCCATACTAGATGCGTAACAAACCCATTCGCAGCTTTTGTCATTACACGCTGCACGAACACGTGTGCTATCATTTTTCTTGAAGCAAATGTCCTTACTCTCTCGGATAGCATACTCTCTTATAGCCTACTTGAAGACTTTTGAACTAGGGAACGATAACCCTAATTTAAAGTTCAACGTAGCCATATCATGCCCCACTCTAAACTCCTGAATTCGTTCCAGAATTTTCTTCGGGTTTCTCTTGTTCCGAAACTCTTCATCTTTTTCTTCAGTCTCTTCATTTGAATATGTGTCGAAGCCTCAATCTCGATCATAATCCAGGTCAATGAGTATTCGCTTACCTATATGTTGTAGCTCAGCAAGCTCGAGATCCACACCTGCTCCGTCAACATCAATGTTCTCCTCACTTAACTCGAAACCGGATTCCACTTCACCATCCCATGTCTCATCCTTCGACGATTCGCCGATCGTCGCCGAAGACATCGTTCAAGATCGCTTCCTTCCTGCGAGCTCGTCTCCTTCGTTCGAGGTTGTCTCCTTTGTTCGAGCTTGTCTCCTTCGTTCGAGAGCTCGTCTCCTTCGTTCGAGCGCTTAACCTAATTTTTTTGAATTGGGGCTTCGTTGCTATCAAGGGCAAAATAAGAATATAACATCACAATGCAATCACGTGCAACTCATGTGGTTGACTACCGTCTACGTTGACGACAATATAAGCAGAAGGATGACAAAAGTATCACATATCATCACGAGGGACCAACGACGCATGATTTTGAGTTCGGGCCCCAACTTGTTACAAGTGCTTAATTGAGGGACCAAAAATGTCATTTTTCCTTAATATTACTTTATATTTACAAAAGAACAGTTCTCTGTAGGTCTCTCGTAATAATAATGATCATAATAATAATAATAATAATAATAATAATAATAATAATAATAAAGATTTTGAACTGTTGATAACTTGATATCCATCTACTGGTGAGTTTATTTGCAAGTCCGCGCTTTCTCAATCTGTGCATACCCAATTAAGTTAGATTTGACAGAATAGTATTTGAGACAAGACATAAATATTCTCTTATTTAGTTTTACGCTATATAATTTTCAATAATCAGTTTAATACTAATAAAAAAACCATATATATTGCCTTTCTAGTGGATATGAATATTTTATACGAGAATATAAAGACAAATCATGTTAGAGTATCTCCACTGCAAGTTTCTTTACGTATTATAATAAATAATATTATTAAATTAGTTTGGTAGTGATAAAATTTGGTCCATTAAAGTAAAAATATTAGTAAATGTATTATTATACTAATTTTTCAAAGACAAAATTCGAAGCACCGGTGCCAAATTTTATCATAATGTTATAGTTATTACATGACAACTAGATAATAAATATAAATAAAAATAATTTGGTAATTCTACATGACCCAGAAATCAACTTTAATTGAGAATTAAGTGGCTTTTAATATTATAGACTCTACAACTACCACTAGTACGTTCCACTTTGCAACTGAACCAACGACCAATTAAAGAAATAAAAAAGACAGTGTACTACATACCTCTTTTTCCCAGTTGCAGCGAGCAACCATGATTCCCAGTACAACAGTTTGCACTCCCGCTCCTCCAAATATCATCCCAATCCAAACTCCCTGTTATCATAATTGAAATCAGATATTAATTATTAGTGAGCGATTAAATTCAGAGAAAATTATTTCGACAAGTAAAAAGGTGTAATAACCTTTACGCCTAGGCCTAAAGGAAATCCCAGAAGATATCCAAGTGGAACTCCAATGATGTAGTAGCAACCTAAATTTACAAATGCCACGTAAGATTGCCAGCCCGAACCAACTGCCACGCCTGCATATCGTCATAAATAAATATTAGTATTAATATTCCTACCAACTCACTATGTATTGTGTGTGTTATATGATATACGACTATCTATACCTGAAAGAACTGGCTGAACGCTGTTGAGAAGGACCGTGAAGGCCAAAAGAAGTTTGAGGTCATTCACAGCTTCTAAAACAATGTCACTTGATGAGAACAATCGAGCGATTTGACTATTGAAAATCATAATGGTGAACCAGCACAAAACCCCAATAATCGCCGAAGTTATCACCGATGTTTTTGCAGCATATTTCGCTGCTTTTCCATCGCCAGCACCGAGCTCGTTTGCGACCCTGACTCTGTTTTATTGAACTAATGTTTTATTGGGAAGTTCTTATCCTTGATTAATATAATAATAAAACTGGCTGCCATATATAATCAGCATTGCGGTAATTTTTGGAATAGTTATAAAATTGGCTTACATAAAAGATAAAACTAACCCGCTTTTCGCTTTTACGGTTCAAAGGTCCAATATTTTTTTAATATTAAATAAAAATATGTATTTTTTATTCAGTAAAGTGCTTCCCATTTATATTGACTTTTATTGGAGATTGCATGATTAGTTTTAATCTAAGATCTCGTTCTTTTCATTTTATATTTGTTTATCAAATAAAAAAATACATTTATTAAATGAGAGCAAGCATATGAAAAGTATATCTAACCAGATGGACACGGCATCCAAATCAATCTCTGCATCGCTGAGCGCTCCAGCTATTAATATCAATATTCTGTAGTACCAATTCTCCAAGCTGTTCAAAAGCATGAGAAATAATTACAGCCCAAAAACAAGTCTAAAAAGCTAAAACTGCTTTAACTTTTTATTGTTTTGATTTTACGGCCACAATAAAATAAGAAATTTATTAATAGGATAGTAAAGGTTTTCAATATTAATCTTTGAAATTACAGAAAAAACTATAGATATGAACTGATTATATATAAGGCTATTAAATTATTAAACAAAACTAGTGTAGGAACCAAAGAGGAAATTGTACCAGATCATGACCCCAGAAGAAGCAGAGAGCTTAGCGAATTCCCATAAGCCTGAAAAGGCCTGAAACGAAAACCCTAACTCCCAAGTCAAAGGGCACCCACCACAAACGGCGTAGATGATCAAAACCGAGCACAAGAGCCACCACGAGGAGCTCAACGCCAGGGCGATGCCGTTGACTCCAAGATCAAACCACGACACGGCAGCCCAGCAAAGGAGGACATGAACTAGCAACACACCGAACGACACGGCAGCCATGAAAGCGTTCTTGAGCTGGCATTGGAGGAAGCGTTGGACCGGAAACAGGAATGCGAGACAAATGTGGAGCGGGATAATCCACCGGGCTACGTCGCCTGTGAGCTTGGCCACCTCTGGATCTTGGCCCATCAGACTCATGATCGGCGACGCGTACACGAATAATGGGACCATTAAAACCGAAATAAGGAATAGTATGACCCATGCTCTTTGGAGATATATCCCTAGCATGTTGTACTTTTTTGCTCCGAAAGCTTGACCACATAACGTTTCTAGGGCACTAGCCATTCCGAGCTATATATAGATAAAAACAAATATATGAAATATGTCTTTGCACTTTTAAATGCATAGGCACGAGGAGAAGTCGAAACTAATAGAGTAATCGTTTTAAGATTTCATATTTTGTTTTACAAATATCCATACCAAAAAAATCAGATAGTACATTAAAAAGAGGTAGAAAAAAACAAGTTTGTTTGAGTGATGACTTAAATGATTCATTACAAAAACATTATACACTATGTGAGTGACATAAGGCGGCACATCCATAAAACTTAACTTGATTAATGTACTGAAAAACAACATATAAAGTAAGAGTTAGAGATAGAGGCGTACAAGAAGTCCGAAATCGAAACCGATGATGACGTTGTAAGCAAGAGAGAGAGCAGCCAGCTCTAGATTGCCGATTTGTCCTGCAATGGCTTGAGCGATCGTGATCATCGAATAGTTGCTTCCTCGGAAGAATATTGCCGGCCCAACTATCCTCCACAGCTTCATTGACTCGCGTAAAACTGATGGCTTTTCATGAGGGCCAAAATCTTGATGATTTTCGCAGAATTCCGGCGAATTGTCATCTAATAATGGAGTACGTTCCGGCTGGGCCTCCATTGTCGGTTGGACCGGGTTTGATTTTTGTATTCCAGTATGCAACGTCTGAACAAAGAAACTATTTATTCAATTCTTGATGACCACGTACCACTTTTAAAGAGGGTAATGATACGATACTGGTCACTAGAAAAGTCATAACATGAGTAAGTCAACACACAGTAGAGAGAATGGGCAGGTACGTTAAACTCGTAAAGCAATGCAACCGTTCCGATCTGTTTATTTTAATAATATAATAAAACGATAACGAGCTTAAAGAGCATGTATCACAATTTATTCCGGACTGCGAAAAAGAAATGGTTATATCATTATTACAAAAACTACGGGATCCCGCAACTTTTTTTTTCTTCGAGTTGTCAAAGAATTCCACAACTCTTATTAAGAGTTGGAGAATTCGGGGTTGTCAAATATTACACAATTTTTAGACATCCGGTGTGTAATGTTCGTACTTACCACATTGGATGTCTATGAGTTGTTGAATATTTAACAACCGATTAATTTTTGGTTGTAAATTTCAATTTTTGGTGGAAGATGTGTCACGTTACAACCGCGCCCTGGCCTACTGTCCTACAATAGATAAAGGGATCCGTTTTGGCAGTGGCGCCGCGGCGCAGAAACAACGTAGGGGTGGCCTGAGGATTGACAACCGCGCCGCGGCCCCATGTCCCACAATGGATATAGCGATTCGTTGTTGGAACCGGCGCCACGACGTCTTGGTACTTGCTAGTGTCGCGGCCCTTTATAACAAAGCTGCGGCGCGCCTCCGACAACAGATGTAAGAGATCTGTTGTGGGACATGGGACCGAGACACTTAATAAATGTCGTCGCGGCAGTGTAACAAGTTATTTTTTTCAAAACCATCCCCGCGGTTACAACTTTCTGGAAGCTGCGGCGCCGTTGTCTAGAGTGTTGCAAACTTCAATATAAATGATATAAACCAAAAAAATTCATGCATATACACATAATACTTGCATAATGATTTTAAACATGCACAAATAATCTAAAAATTCCAGAATCATATATATATATATATATATATGCATCCAAAATTCATCCAAGGTCATATACATTAAAAATTCATCCGAAGTTATATACATTCAAAATTACAAAATGTAACTAATCACATTCAGTAAACGTTTGTACATAAATAATCCATTCTTCTTTTACTCTCTCTATTTCTAAATTTGTATACGTCTTTTTGTTTTCTAATCTACTTGTACCTCCTATAACTATATCGCGCATATAACATAATAAAGTATCCGCATTATGTGTTACCGCTTTATCTTGGAGTGGTCATTGACCTGATGTACGTTCATTGTCCGTGACCAAGAGAATCTTTGTGTTCGAGTTTAAAATTTGAAAACACCCTAAAAATCATGAGGATCTTTTATAAGAAACGCTGAATAAGTAAAAAAATTACTTTTTTTTAATCAAAAAACCTAAGTCTTGTGGAATTTGTCTTTTAAAGGGTCAAAAAATATCGCGCAATCTTTCTACAAGTCAAGTACAACAAGCATCCAATGAAAGTTTTGATTGTACGACATGAAAATTAGTTGCCCAACATTGCATCCTTGCACCGCGTTTCCAATGCCTTTAACTAGGTACGACAAATGGTTATCTTTGTCATTTGTAGACATGTGAGAAACTAACGCCGCATTTATAAAGACAAATTTCTTCTTCAAAGTTGACATCGATGTGCTTAGACGGTTATACCAAAGTATTCAAAAATTTAAAACACTCAATATTTAATCATTACTAAAAAAAGATATTCGTGAAAAAACACGTACTCCCTGAAAAATCGTTATACTTGACACGCCAATTTTCGATAATTGTAATTTTAAAAATTCGAAAATATCATCAATCCCAACATAATCGGGATATCGGAGATTGTTGGACAAACTTTGGTCTCGATAACGTTTTCTTGTGCTAACATCACTTTTTTGGCATGTTGAGCGAGTAATTTAAACTTGTGATTAATTAGCTTGTAACAATATAAACCTTGAATTCATTTAGACAATCAATGCATATGTAAATAGTAGGTTAATATATATGACCTTGTAATTAATTTTCCTATCATCGTCGGGAGTAGGTTGAGTCGTAGAATCGAGTTTAGAGTCCTTGATGTTTGGACCGTGACTCTCTTTTGCCGTCTCTGTTTCCATCAATAGTCGCGGCTAAGAGACAACCCCCTTGGCATCTTTTACGGTTAGAGCTTCTTCGGTGGGTATCGACAATTTAACTTTTTTAACCAAAATGCCCGAAACGCTCACCCGTGCATTTTCTTCCTCCAAATGTCAGAAGTGAACTACACCATCGTTCAAATAGACTCTCTCATTTGCAACATGAATCATGTTTCCTTTCACAATATCATCAATGTAGAGAAAACACTCAATACTTTCATTTAGACTCGGTGTCACCGGCGTGGTTGGATTCAATGAGCAACTAGCCCAACCGGCTGGTTTTTTCACAATAATAGGATCGGCTTTCGGACGATTATGTACATCTTCATGTCCTATTAAAATCACCAACTTAATACCAAAAAATATTCAACCTTTTAAAATAAATAAATAAATAAATAAGCTTAAATAAAGATTACCTAAAGACGACGACCTCTTCGACAACCTCTTCTTGAATTTTAGCCATTTCTTTGTCACAAACACTTTTCACATTGAGATTCTGTTAAACTCGCTCGACACTAGATTCTCCAACACTTATACTACCACGACCACTAACTACGTTCAACATCATATTTTTAAACTCCATCATCTCGAGACACATCTTGTGGACTTCTTCGTTTGGGGTCGGAGGAACAAAGTACTTGAAACGCTTGACAACATGTTTGGATTGACCGCAAACATAATTCTTTCTTCCCATAGCTTCTTGCAAGATACTTTTTCCCGTTTTCGGGATGAAAGTAACCTTCAGTTGCTTGTTGAGATAACTTTTGCTACATACATATATAATTATTTGAAAATAAAAAAGTTATTAGAATAACTTACAAAAATTAAAGATCTTACAATTGATTCTCCCATTTGTCGAACTTTGTCATTCTTGAACTTTTTTCCTTCCTTCCCGTCTTTCATTCGCGAGTCAATCCATAATTCTTCTATCGTCACCCATTGCTCGGTTTCATATATTAAGACGGTAGATTAGCCAAAGTGATAGCTCCTATTCCAAAGAAAATGACGATAAGACCTGAAAAAGATTATGTTTTCATTGGATATGCACACCATAGTAATACATATCGATTTCTTGTGCTTCATTCGAAAAATCCCGATATAGACAAAGATTCAGTTATGGAATCTAAAACTGCTTCAATTTTTGAACAAGCGTTTCCTTATAAGTCTAAGGATGATGAATCAAGTTCTTCAAATAAACTTCTTGATGATATTGCTAAAATAACTTAAGAAAATAAAGACACGTCCTAGGTAGAGATAACTTTATAGACCGAAGGACATAGACGAAGCCTGTGAGTTGTTAGGAATATTTCTCACTTTAAGACGACGAATGAATAATTACTGAATTCGATAATAAGATTACTTTATTAGCATTATATGATTAGTGTGTTGAGTTCTAAATAATTAGAATCAATAACAACTATCTTCTATAGCCTCTGTATTAAACTGAGTCGCGTGCTAGGCACCTGAGTTTAGGCGGTGTGCTAAAACAAGGTCGATGACTGATATACGCGTGGAAAGCTATATCGAAAGTCATATATGTGGAACACATGGGTGAAGGCTGATCATAATGTGGGAGCATTCTACACTTGTGGTAAGTTTACGACCTGGACAAGTCTTGGGGTAGATGTGTCGTTTAAGGACCGTTATGACGCACTAACCGAAGCCACTATGATGGTCACAATGAGAATTGATCTAAACCTTGAAGTGATCATGGAAACTGGACCATGTCTCTGAGGTCTTTGACTCATTCGCTAAAAGGTTATCCATGCTAGTCACATCTATGTCTTGGGAATTTTCTCAGAGCATGATTCAAGTGGGAAGTGATTTACATATACGAAATCGAGTTTTTATGAAATAAGGTTAATGTTCACTAACCTAAGGGTTGATTCCAGAACCGATAGATACCTAGCACTTCCAAAGTAAGTTATGGTTCGAAAGAATCTTTCGCTGGGGAACCAACAATGCTTAGAGGGATGATATGTATCAAGAGAAGTATAACATAAAAATTGAACTCTCTTGACACGAGATGAACTTGAACAATCGTGATCACGAACTGACTATATCAGTGGATACTCGTCACGATGAGTAAATATAATTATAGTATTAAAGAAGGGTTCAGCCTTAGATTACATGGTGGAGTATTGATAAAGACTAGACGAATCGATGAAACAAAGATAAGAATGTATAGTCTTTTTCGTGGGGTTCGTTAACCTTCTACTATTAAGTCCATAATCCCCGATTCGGCTATGATAAAGGCGGATAAAAACTTTTGATTAATAATGTTAAATCATTATTTAATCTCACATGCTGTAATGATGATTGACATCATTAATTCTGGAAAAGGATATTCGCAGAATTATATAAATGATTATACCATAGTTTTTTGTTTATTGTTGGATCTAGTAAATAAATAATTAATTGAATTTTAAGTAAACGGGCCATGGAAAATCTTGGGCTGGGCTTGGGATGAAGTTGGTCGAAAATCCCCTAGGGATATGCCCTAAGGGTGGCCGAAACTTCCCATTGCTTTTATCCCTTAATTTCTCTCTTAGGAGAGAAAATATCTTCCAAAGATATTGATCTGATGAATGAGAGAGATTGTAGATTTCTTGTTGAGATCTAATGGCCCTAAATGAGAGAATATCTCTAAAAAAAAGAGAAAGTCTCCTAGAGGTTATTTTCTTCTGAATGCTATAAATAAAGGTTGATGGGAAAGGGAAAATAATTCAATTAAATTGAAATTATAACTAGAAGTTTGGCCAAGTCTCTCTCTGTGGCCAAATTCTTTCATTTTCCATTTCCCCAGAATTGCGAATTCTGTCTTAGAAAATATGAGTGAGATCCCAAAACAATCTAGTTTCGAGACCTAGGGAGATATCGATCGTGCTTACTCATCTTTCTTATTCGTCTTGGTATCGGAGCGATTGTTCATTGTTGATACCACAGTGGATTCACCAACACGAGCAAGGGTGGAAAAATTATTTGGTTCTTATTTTCCGACCTATATGCTTGAGGCTCCACCTCAAACATACAAGGAGGCTATAAACTTCATTGAAGATCACATTTGTAAAGATGCCATTAGAAGTAAAATAGACTCTATCTAACAAAATCATACTTGTGAGTTGGTTAATCTTCCTCCTGGAAGTAAGACACCTGGTCCAAAGTGGATTTTCACAAGGAAGATGAAATTTGGTGGTACTATTGATAAATTCAAGGTAAGACTTGTTATCAAAGGGCATAGACAACAAGAAGGGTTGGACTATTTTGCTACTTATTCTCATGTGACGAGAATAACATCCGTAAAATTGATAATTTCAATTTCCGCATTTGAGGATTTAGAAATTTATCAAATGGATGTAGAAACAACTTTCCTTAATGGATATCTCAAGGAATTTACATGGCTCAACAAGAGGGTTATACTGCTAGTGAACAAGAAAGGAAAGTTTGTAAATTGGTCAAATCGCTTTATGTACTTAAACAAGTCTCAAAGCAATGCCATTAGAAATTTGACACGATAATGATGTCAAATGGATTTAAAATCAATGAGTGTGATAAATGTGTATATACTAAGATCACTAATTATGGATATGTGATTTTATGTTTATAGATTGATGACATTCTCATTGTGGGAAGCAATGATTGAATGGTACAGTCCACGAAAGATATCTTGAACTCGAAGGTTCGATATGAAAGATCTAGGACTTCCTGATGTAATCTTAGGGATGAAGATTACTCTAACGGAGAAAATCATTTTCCTAGATCAAGCACAATATATTGATAAAATTATTGACAAGTTTGGAAACAACGATTCTGGAATCTCTAGAACTCCAATTGACATAATTCAACACTTGTCTAGGATAAAGGAAAATGAATATCTCAGATTGAGTATGCAAGAATGATACAAAATGATACACTCTCATGTACTTGATGAGTTGTACGAGACCGGACTCAGCCTACATTGTTACTAAATTAGCTCGATATATGAGTAGTCCAAATGCTGAACACTGGAAAGCAATCGTGATAGTACTAAGATATCTACGATTCACTCATGATTATGGGTTAAACTATACAAGATATCCGGAAGTCATTAAAGGAGAACATTGCAGTCAAAAGTTTTGACTATGTGAGGTCAAAAGAGAACATTGCGGATCCGTTAACCAAATGGCTAAATAGGGACTTAGTAGAGAAGACCAGAAAAGAATGAGACTAAAGCCCATAAAAAAAAAACTAAGAAAAAGGAAACTCAACCATGATGACATGAGATCCAGAGATCTTGGTTCAAAGGGAAAGCCTAATTGTCAATGGCTAAATGAGGTCACTGTGGGGAAACCCCGATCCTACTCATATGAGACAGTGATTCCCGTACGAGTTTAAATTTAGAGCTTTTAATGATTATGAGAAATTGGATCGTTAAAAATCTGATTGAATAATGTGAGATTATTCTCGATAAAAGAATAACTTATGTGAGATAGAAGTGGGGCCATTTTGAAATAGAGCTAATAAGGCTTAAGTCTTTAGAAACTATTGCGGAACCAGGCGAATGTTCAGGGCCAAAATGAACATAACTATGAGAACTAAAACTGTATGAAGGAGATACCAGTGGGAGATATGTTTATCATTTATTTAAAACAACTAACAGTTCAAGGACATTGTGTCTATTGAGTAGTCAGTAAAGATGACATATCTTTCCGAGGGAAGGTTCAAAGGTTTTACCTACGTATTATATACTTATATTGACCTTAGAACTTTCACCCCTTGAGTCGTGTCGTATCTTTATAATTTTCGTTTACAATTTCATTCATATGGGGGATTTTCTGAATAAAGAGGTAAAAATAGTATTTATACTCAGTGTGTGAATGCTTTTTGGCTATATACTGGAGTGGAGTCCTCTCGTCGGAATTGAATAATTTTTCCGGATTCTTATTCTTTGTTGCGACGAGTATAATATTAATTATTTATTTGCCAAAATTATATTTATAATGAATGATAAATTGATGCTCTAAATATGTTTAAAAATCACATTTTGTATGTGTTGTTAAAGAAATGAATGTAAGAGATACAATTGGTAGTGTAGTAAAAAGAGTTGCACATCGGTTGGGAAGTTGTGTTGATATAGTGTATATAAGGGCTTCTCCTCTTTCAGGCGATATCCAAGTGAAATAGAGGAGATCTTGAGTAAGTTAGCTCTAACCTCTCGCGCGCGCACCTACACGCGTTATCGCGTGCTGAGCTGAGTTGAGCTGGGCCCGGCCCGGGCTCGGGCTCGGACTCGGATCGTGGATCTTGGAAATTTGTGATCTTCTTGGGCATTCAGGTTTCCGGGTCCAATACTTATCATTTTACAACGAAATTCACTTTAAAAAAGTTTTTATTCCGTAAATAACTTATAGGTTACTTTGGGAATAAAAACTTAAACTGTGTCATACACGCAAACGGTTGTGACATTTGGGTGGCAAAAGTTAGGTAGCATTAAGGGAAGATTTTATGGCTGGATTTCGGTGGCACTAAGAGACGGTTTTATGGCTATATTGAAAAATATTTACTCTTGGTAAATGGCTATTATGGGTGGATGATTTTGTGGTGTAACCTCCACTTAGCTCACATATAAAAAGAGTCTCTCAATCTCATTCTAGACACACCAAATTATACAAACCCCAAAGCTTCCTATTTCTCCCTATCCGAAATTGTTTTTTCTTTTGTAATTCGGTGGAAGTTTGACAGTTTTGTTTTAGTTCATTGAAGTCAAGCAGAGTGGTGCTAAACTTGTCTTGTCGTTGTGGTATCCTGAGAGGCTATCGCTCATCTTATCCAGTACCTGTGCAAGATGATAAATAGTTTAAAGGAAACGTCCAATAGGCATTGTCAAATCTACCTCTTTCTTAGCTTATTTCTACTTCCGATTTTTGTTCATGTTATTTCGTTGCATTTGTCGTTCATTTCCTTCAATATTAATAATATTGCTAAAACGTAATTGGGGAAATATAATGCAAACAATTATATATTAGGTTTGTTGGTGAACCAAATGTGGTATCAAACACGAACAATCGCCCTGATACCACTTGTAAGTGATTGATGCACCTAAGCAACCATATTAAAGGCGGAAAATCATTAATTGCACTAAAATATAGCCAATTAATAATAATGATTGCTTAACAAGATCTAGTTTTATTAATTTCATTCAATTACGAGCGCGAATCACCAACCAGTAATGGAAGAGGCGTTCAGAACAGTGACCTGGATTATGGCTAAGCTACATAATGCTCTAATCTAATGTCCGTTCCGTCTTCAAGCTTTCACAACTCCATCGTCTGATCTGGTACTCGAGGATGACACCGTGGTCTTCCAAAACGTAATCTCTGAGACGAAGAAGAAATATGAGTGGGCACAATCGATATCTCACTAGATCTCGAAACCAGATTGTTTCGTGATCTCACTCTTATTATTTAGGATCAGAATTAGAAATTTCGGGAATAAGAGAAGGAAAAACTTGGCCAAGATAGAGAGAGCGAGTTGGCCGAGTGATTCACTAAAGAATGGAATGAATTTTCCTCTTCCATTCTATCCCTATTTATTGATGGAATAGGTCTAGAGTTAAATAAAATTTTAACATTAATCAAATTAATGACGGAATTTAAAAATTTCTTTTTTAAGTAAAACAATTTTACTAACCTAGAAAAAAGCATATACATGTTATACATTAAAAAAATTATTTAATTTACTAGAACACGAAACTTTCTTTGTAGCTTGATCTTGAAGCGTCTCGAGAAAGGTAGATCCTCTTCCTTGGCCCACTCGTCACCTTCGCACCTAATCTTGAACTCGAGAAACCTAAGATTTCTATTACAAGAGTCAATAGAGGTTTTGGAAGGATTTGTGTGGGCACAATTAAACTATATGAACCAAGAACAATTCTTGGATCATAAGCTAATTCTCTAGATTAAATGTGAATCTAGGTGGAAAATAAGAAGAGTATTTTCTAGAGAGAGAGAGGGAGATGATTAGCCACAATAGGGAGAGAAGAAGAAAAATGCTTAACTTTCACATCTCTATGTGAGGCTCTATTTATAGGAGAAGGAAAAATCTATAAAGGTCAATTATTCATTCATGAATGAATAATATATTTATGACACAATATTTGATTTTCCCTTCCCCTTTCCCTCATTGTTTGGCCGGCCATGATGTTGCATTAGTGAGGAAATTTGTTTCCTCACTTAGCACATATGTTTCCTTCTTAAGGAAATTCATTTCCCTTTTTCTTTTGGGTAATTATACTTATAAGAAAAAGGAAATAAAACTCTCCTCTTTGATGCTATGTTGGCCGAGTTTTACATAGGGAGAGGGAGCATCTAGATGCTTCCTCATTTCTTTTAAGACAATTCTTAAAATACCCGTCGTAGAATTATAATTGCACAAATAACGAAATTAATTTCATAATGCCTCAAACAACTTTTCGGCTTTAAAAAATAATTTATATTTTCATCAAATGAAAACATTCAAAATCTTATTTTGACATTCACATTCTTTTATGTCCTTGTGGAGAAAAATACCCTTTAGACATTTTCCGAGAAAAAGTCTAGTTCAACACTTGAACTTATTTTGACTTACCTTCTAGTTTAACAATCCTACTCTAATGACCTGTAATAGTGACCTTATGGATCCAAATGAACAAAGGTTGAGCTTCTATACTCGGACTCAAAAGTTCACAAACCTTTTCCGAGTATTAGCTTATTGTCGACTGACTCCACTAAAGAGTCGACACTGAGAATCTCTCGGTTCAAATGAATTTATTTTCTACTCAAGTTCAACTTAATTATATTGAGCGGATCCATTGAATGTTATCTATGTTTACCCTTCATGAATATCATCAACTAGTTGAGATTTATAAAATTACCATTTTACCCTTCTAGTTGTTATTTCCTCAACTCCTTTAGTACTTGTGAATAAGTTAGAAACAATGTATTGACGAGGAGCTAACAAGTCACATTGTTTCATCCAAATAAAGTCGCTACTTAAATTTCGACAGTGCGCAGTTCATTTATACACAATTCAAGTAATAAAGCATGAGGTGATATACATTGCATCTCATCAATCTTGTACATGAATTCCATATCTATGAGAACTTCACAAAGTTGGTTCATGACATCTTCATAACTTAATATCTCACCAATAAGCCTTTTCTAGATCACACATTGGACCTAGAATTTGACTTTCTCAAATGAGAGTATTAATGCTATGAAATGACATGTCTCATTTCAGGATTTAGGTAAGCATGATGCAATTCATACGTAGTGACCTTGAGATAGAAGATGTTAAATGGTTTGTTCTTCTATTGTCTCTAAAGGTGCACTGGTCAATTCAGTATCTTCGAAAGATACACTGGAAGAACTACATAGTTCCTAACTCTCTATGCCTCGTAACCAGACATCCTAGATTCTTCCAACAATCATATTGGGATCAATAATCCGTTGATCTTTAGATTGCGAATATACCGTTTTAGTCAAACCATGAAGAGTTTGTTCATGCAAATCTACATTTGTCTCGTCATACATTGTTAGGTTTGATTAAGGACTATAAGACTATTGAATATCATAAATATTCAATCAAACTAAAAATGAATGAATGAACGTTTCAATTTTTATTAATTCAATCAGCAAATTACAAAGATTTATATATTACATCAGTATGTAAATAAACAATCTTTCAATAAGGACTTTACAAAGATTTATATATTACATCAATATGTAAATAAACAATCTTCTTGTGGGCTATTTAGGAAAGAGATAACCATTAGAAGTTTTCTCTCATTTTGAGGGATATTTTCTCATTTCTAGAGATATTCCCTCCTTCTAGAGATATTCTCTCATTTGGATTTAAATTAGGCCGTTAGATCTCTACAGTGAATCTAAACTCTCTCTCATCCATCAGATCAATATCTATGGTTGAGATTTTCTCCCCTTTGGCTTATCCAAATGGAGAAAAGGGAGGAAGGGAATTCTGCCACCTCTAGGGCTTATCCCTAAGGGAATTTTGACCAACACATGTCCTAAGCCCAACCCAAGAATTTCCATGGCCCGTTTGCTTAAAATAAAATTAATTATTTATTTACTAGATCCAACAATAAATAAACAATTATGCTATAAACTTTTAGTTAATTCTCCGAATACCCGTTTTCCAGAATTAATACTGTCAATCACTATTACAGCAAGGGAGATTGAATAATGAACAACATTATTATTTAAAGTTCTTATCCGCCTTTATCAGAGCCGAATCAGGGACGATAGAACTAGTAGTAGAAGTTTAACGAACCTGACAAAAAATTCGATACAATCATATATCTTTTCCATTGGTACGTCTAGTTTTTATCAATACTCCACCGTGTAATCTAAGACTGGACATCTATTTAATACTATAATTATATCCACTGATATACTCAGTTCATGATTAAGATCCTCCAAGTTCTACTCGTGCCAATAGAAGTCAATTTTTTCGTTATACTTCTTTTGATACATATTAGCCCTAAACATTGTTGCTTCCCCAACGAAAGATTCTTTCGAACGTCAACTTACTTTGAAAGTTCGCGTAATCAATTGGTTTTGGAATCAACTCTTAGGTGAGTGAACACTAACCTCCATTTGCGGAGGATGGATTCTGTATGTGTAAATCACTTCCTTACTCGAATCATGCTCTGAGAAGTCGCCCAAGACATAAGCTGTGATTAGCACATATAGCCTTTTAGTGAATGAGTTATAGAGCTCGAAAACACGATCCAGTGTCCATGACCAGTTCAGAATTTAGATTAAGTCTCACTGTGACCATCGTAACGATCCTTAAACGACACCTCTACCCCAAAGCATGTCCAGGTTGTACACTTATCACGTGTGTAGAATGCTCCCACATAGTGATCCGCCTTCACTCATGTGTTCCACATATATGACTTTCGATATTGCTTTCCTGACGTATATCAGTCATCAACCTTGTTTTAGCATACCGCCCAAACTCAGGTGCCCAACACGTGATTCAGTTTAATACGGAGGCTATGAAAGATAGTTGTTATTGGTTATAATTAATTATTTAGAAGTCAACCCACTAATCATATAATCTTATATAGTAATCTAATTATCAAATTTAGTAATTATTCAGTCGTCATTTTCAAGTGGGAAATATTCCTAACAATCTCCCACTTTGACCGGAGAAGATTTCTCGAGCCAATTTAATTCTTTTCCATCTTAGTAGACGGTTCAGACTTTGACCCAGGATTGAGATTCCCATCAAATGGATTTTCAGTTTACTCTTTACTCTTTCATTTATGTTGATTAGACATGTGTCGTATTTCGTATGATTTCAGTTCATGCATTTTTGCAAGTGATCTTTGACTTACCATTTAAGGTCAATTAAAAATCGTTCAAAGTAATTAAAATTACTTAGAACATCTGTTTGAATAATTTTAGATTATACACCTGATTGTATATAACAAGTCTCCATATCTTGGTGTACATCATTTTGGTACCAAAACAAGTTGCACCATTGCATGCTTTGGTCTCATCACCACTCACTATATTGTGATTCATTAAACATGTTTTAATAAGAACTTTATTGACCTTTTTCCGTTATTTAGTTATTTTATAGTCCATCATTGTTTGTCGTGTTATATTTAATATATACAGGACTTCGAGGATCTTTTGTATTTAATTAAGTATCTCACTATAACAATGTTTACAACACATGTTCTCATTCTCGGAAATTAGACACTGTCTAAGGTCTAATTATTAATCCTTTCAAAGACAACATCTACGGCCTCAACATTGAGCTCATACCTTATTTCAAATAAGTATGTTTGAAACATAATGGAACGAGCTTGTCATTTCTAAGTTAAATATTTAGAAACACTTATGCAGTCAATTTACTTGTGTCATAATGAGGTCTAGTACTATAATAGTATTCATAACACGTGTTTAGGAGTACGCACATCGATCATTCTCAAAATATAGATTATAACAAACATTCATGTACAATCATGATCAGTTTCTTAATTACTTAGGATCTACCTTTCATATTTCAAAAGGTTTGGTAGTTTAACTATTTTGATCCATGTCTTAAGTTATTGGAACTTTATTCTCAACGAACAAATCTTCTTCATCTCTGAAGATCCAAAATGAAGTGGTTTGTGGTATCATAAGAAAGAGTATCATTAATTACAATGACTCTTCTCAATGGCTCAATCTCTTAGAGCTTATTAAGGCTTAACCATTTCATTTATCTATTTATAGATCGCTCTATTCCTTTAAGCTAATAGATTAACAACCAGATCTAATAAATATGGGCTACTAACTTTTAGACAAGTAAGTTTGATCGAGAGTATTATCTCAAAATCATGTATTTTCATTTTTAAGCAAAGTTCATTGTTGATGATAGCGAGGATTGTTGTTAGGATTCTCCCACTTAGTTTTTCATTTTATTGGCAAGGCAATTCAAAATTATCATTCCTTTCAGTTAATTGATTTATGTGACAAAATAATCATTGATTACTCTTCCAATTCAATTCATTGATTACTCAAAATTATCATTCCTCACTTAGCACCTTTGTTTACTTCTCAAAGAAATTTATTTACTCTTTTCCTTTTTGGCAATTATATTTATAATTCCAGGCAAAAGGAATTTCTCTTCTTTGATGATATTAAAGAGGGGGAGGGGGGACTTCTAAATACTTCTTTCTTTCTTTTAAGACAATTCTTAAAAGACCAATTGTAGAATTAATAATCCACAAATAATGAAATGAATTTCATAATGTCTCAAACGAATTTTCGACTTTAGAAATTAATTTATATTCCATCATACGGAAATATTCAAAATTTTATTTTGACATTCACATCATTTTATGTCCATGTGGACAAAAATACCCTTCAGACATTTTCCGAAAAAAACGTCCAGTTCAACACTTGAACTTATTTTGACTTAACTTCTAGTTTAACAATCCTACTTCTAAATGCTTCCTTATTTCTTTTAAGAAAATTCTTAAAATACCCATTGTAGAATTAATATTGCACAAATAATGAAATTAATTTCATAATGCCTCAAACGACTTTTCGGCTTTACAAATTAATTTATATTTCCATCATACAAAAATATTCAAAATCTTATTTTTCACATCATTTTATGTCCGTGTGGACAAAAATACCGTTCAGACATTTTAGAAAATACCTCTAGTACAACACTTGAACTTATTTTGACTTAGCTTCTAGTTTAACAATCCTACTCTAATGACATGATGGATCCAAATGAACAAAGCTTGAGCTATTATACTCAGACTTAAATGTTCACAAATCTTTTCCGAGTATTAGCTTAATGTCAATTGACTTCACTAAAGAGTTGACACTGGGAATCTCTCGGTTCAAATGAATTTATTTTCTACTCAAATTCAACTTAATTATATTGAGTGGATCCATTGAATATTATCAATGTTTATCCTTCATGAATATCATCAACTAGTTGGGATTTATAAAATTACCATTTTAACGTTCTAGTTGTTATTTCCTCAACTCTTTTGTTACTTGTGAATAAGTTAGAAACAATGTATTGACGAGGAGCTAACAATTAACATTGTTTCATCCAAATAAAATCGCTACTTAATTTTGGATACTGCGCAGTTCATTTATCCACAATCTAAGTAATAAAGCATGAGGTGATATATATTGCATCTCACCAATCTTGTACATGAATTCCATATCTATGAGAACTTCACAAAGTTGTTGATGACATCTTCATAACTTAATATCTCACCAATTGGCCTAGTCTAGATCACATAATGGAACTAGAATTTGACTTTCTCAAATGAAGTATTAATGCTATGAAATGACATGTCTCATTTCAGGATTTAGGTGAGCATGATGCAATTCATACATAGTGACCTTGAGATAGAAGATGTTAAATGGTTTGTTCTTCTATTGTCTTAAAAGGTGCACTGGTCAATTCAGTATCTTCGAAAGATACACTGGAAGAACTATAGAGTTCCTAACTCTCTATGCCTCATAACCAGACATCATAGATTCTTCCAACAATCGTGGGATCAATAGTCCGTTGATCTTTAGATTGAGAATATATCGTTTTAGTCAAACCATGAAGAGTTTGTTCACGCCATTCTACATTTGTCTCTTCATACATTGTTAGGTTTGTTTAAGGACTATAAGACTATTGAATATCATAAATCTTCACCCAAACGAAAAAAGAATGAACGAACGTTTCAACTTTTATTAATTTAATCAGCAAATTACAAGTAGGGCTCATAAAAGATTTATATTACATCAATATATAAATAAATAATCTTCTTGTGGGCATCTCTGCTAACAGTAATATCTTATTTTCTCATGATTTTGATCTCTTTTTTATCATCAGTTGGAGCTTATGGAACAAAAAAAAATTCTCCACCACACAATATCGGTGAAGATACCTGATTTATTCAATTGGTTAATCGGCTTTTTCGACGAGTTTCTAGTCGCAAATCTCATGGAAGGCAAGGCCCGCAGTGTTCCTCCCTGCAAACCTTGATGGAGGCCACTTCCGTTAAACATGATGGTTCTTTGTGTGGAAACGGCTTTTTAAACCGACGACACGTCTTGCGGGTTTGGGGGTATCTTTCGAGACCAAACAGGTTTGGTGTCCAAGGTTATCTCTCTCCCCCTCGGTGGGCCTTTAGCCTCCGCGGTGACGGAAGGTACGACCATCTCAAAAATCTCAGCGATTGCCACCTTTTTAATTGTTTGAAATTTTTTGTGAATCCCACTGTGCGGTTATTGTTGGTTTGTCCGCTCGAAGAAAATCCCGACTAATGACATAAGCCTTATTATAGCGGATACCCTCCTTGGTGCCGCTAATTTTGATGTTTTTGATAAAATCTTTCATCTTAAATTTTCTAATGTTGAGGCGCATTCTCCTATTAAATTTGCTCTCTGATTGGATGAGATTATTTATTTTAACAACATTTTTCCTTCGTTGATTGAGGATGTGATCTAAGTTGATTCCACTAATCTTATGATCAATCTTTTTCAAAACAGATAATTACACTTTTAAACTTATTTCAATAAATTAAGACAAACTTAGCTATTTTACAAATTCGTGACTTTAAGTTTTTTGAAACTTTGAAAATTTACGATTATAATGGTTACATTTGACTTCTCCATATATATATATATATATATATATATATATATATATATATATATATATATTTTTTTTTTTTTTATCAAAAATTGCTATAAATAACCAAATGAAACATTGATATTGTTGTTTGACCATTTTTTTGTTTAATTAATAACCATTTAGTATGACGTGCCTGTTAATAACTGCTATTAGTTGATTATTTTTTTAGTAATATTTGACGGTTTATTTTAGTTAATGACTATTAATCAATCTTTTTTTACGAATATTGGGTATATGGCAATTAATATGTTTCAAAGTGTTATATTTCTAGTTACCCCCGTTTTTTTTTATATAGTTAAGATAAATTGAAAGTAATAAGACCAATGATTTTTCATACACAAAATATTTTCTTCAACTACCCTGAACTAATATTTTTTTATTTCCTTTATCTATTCAAGGTCTATCTCTTTTAGATCGTCACACATTGAACTAGTCAATTTTTCTCCGTTGTACCATCGAAAATTCATCATTTACTTGACCGTAATATCTTCAACAAAGTTGTCATCTACATCTTGTTTGGGTAGAGATTAAAAAAATTCTTCCATTAAATTTTGGTTAGTTCATTATTCGTATAACAAACAAAAATTAGTTTCGTTTGATTTAGACATGCTTTCAAAGCGTTTATAATTCACTTTGTTATATATGTGTCACGCAATGTATGTGTTGCAAGACACTTGAAAAAATTAATTACTAAAATTAAATGACATCGCATTCTTATTATTGGCGTCGGTTTCCTTAGAATAATTTTTTTTTTTTTAATAAAGATTTCCTTAGAAGAATTGTGGCTTCGTTCTATTAGCACTGAGCCGCATGTGCTAAATTAATGGTACTTACGGCCAGCTTGACCTTAAAAAGGTCAAAATTATTTTAGGCCTCATATTTTAAAACTTAAATTAGGTAAAAAAAAAAGGTTCTAAATTTAAAACAATTTTTTGGAAAAATTATTAAAATAATATAAATAATATGTTAAAAAACTTCATAAAATTGAATTTGCTTTGAAGTAAAAAATGAGATAACTCTTCTAAAAAAAAAAATTAGAGAGCTGGACCTGCTACCATTTATGCACTTTATTATTTTATTATTTTCGTATAACAAAGATTTTGGTCCAAGACTTTAATATCACACTGTCGTCAAAAAATAATTCCATGTGCTATGATTGCTTCCATCCAGCGTATACCCACATAATCTAACGATAAACAATTTAGAAGTTATTTTCGCAAAAAACCTTTCCAATCCATTTAGAAGTTATTTTCCCAAAAAAACCTACCCAATCCATCATCTCTACCTGCCTACCGAGCTTCCACATCATTTTAAAATTATGCCATAGCAATCATGAGATAAGAGATCAATCATGAAATGAAAGTGAGGGAGTAATTATTTTCAAATAATTATATCAGACCATATTAACAATAACCCAGATAATATATCTTAGAAGGAGTCCACGCCCAACGTATGGTCAGCTCAATCACTTTCCCAACTTTAAGCAAAATACAAAAACAAAGTCTTCGAATTTTGTTTTGGAAAAACGTCTTATGATCACGCGCCTTGTTCATTTTCATTTACTCAAATACTGAAAAAAAAATCAACATACAAAAAAAAAAGTTTAACAACTAAATATTTGAAAATATTTAACTTTTCTAGTTTTTTGTGATGCAAACACATTAATTAAATTAAACTCAAGCTCGTAATCATATATTATTCAATAGATGACATTTAACCGTTTTTGCAACATATTTGATTTTAAATAAAATTTTGTTAATTTCAACTTTGAAAAATTTCTTTCGACGGAAGCCACAGTTACGAGAATAATTTAATAATATTTTTTTGTACAACTTGATGTTTTCTTTTCACGTTAACTTCATTATCATGCAATTTTGCTCTTATATCATGTATGTCAAGTCTTAACCTTTTTATTTATTACCATAAAGACCTTCACCAAAAGGATCATCAATTTGTAAATATTCCAAAAAATATTCCTCTACGGTTATTGGAATTTTTTTCAAACAAAATCTACCTTAATATGATTTGAATCCGGAGTATAGTCAAATATGATCAAAAAATATTTTGCTTCTTTTATAATTTTAAAATTTTGATTTTCAACTTCAACTGCAAACATTTGTATAAGCTCATTTTTAATATTATGTCATAAATAGTGATTATGAATTTCACGACTTTGAATACGTCTAATATGTTCTTGCATTATAAGATCAAATCTTACTAACATTTCAACAACACTAAAAATATGCCCATTATTCTCTATTTTATTTTTTTCATGTTGGATTCAATATACTTGTCTATATATTTATCAAATGAATAGTAATAATAAGAGGAAAACTAAATTAATGATATGAAAATAAAATATGAATAAATAAAATTTTTATGAATCAAATTTAACCTTAAACTTTAATTTTCGAATTGATGAAGATTTATGAATCGAAATGGAGATTCACAAAAAAAAAAAAAGAGAACCTAAGTTACAATGAGATATGGTTGTTTGAACAGTGGATGGAAAAATAAAAAATTAAATCCGACAACTTATAATCAACTAACTTTTTATTTGACTTTTATATTTAATATGTTGGCCTTTAAACTTTAAATGGAGCCTTTTTCTCCCAAACTTTGCTTGGGCCTTAGGCAAACACTTAGTTTGCTTTAAGGCAAGAGTCAGGTATGGGTACGCAAGCGTCTTTAATTTTCCGTACGTAATATAATTTAAAAGCTCGATACTCGACGTCTTTCTGTTATTGAACATCCATAAATTTTGTTGTTTAACCCAAGTGCCGTTACATATCATGAACACTGAAAAAATAACCACAATTCATTTAAAACCTTCAAAATTTATTTAACACATAATCTTCATACTATCAAAAACTATTAAAATTCATCGGAAATACAAGGTACCATTGAAAATCATCAAAATTTATCAAAAATTACTAAAAGTTATCAAAAGATATAAAAAGTTATAAAAAATTATCAAAAGTTATCGGAAACTATCAAAGTTATCAAATATTATAAAAAACTATCAAAAGTTACCATAAATATAGGTATCATCGGAAACTATCAAAACCTATCAAAATTTATCAGAAGTACCAATATCATTGGAAACTATAAAAAAAGTATCAAACGTTATCGGAAATTTTAATGACCATCCAAAATTTATAAAAAAAGTTTTCATAAAAAATTCATCTGAAATTACGGGGGTGATCGAAATGTTTGAAAGTTATGGAAATATATCGGAATCATCAAATTTTTTACTATTTTGATATGAATTTCATAAAAAAAATGATGTATAAATTTCATCTCAAACCATCGAAAATAATTGAATGTTACGTGCAAAAATCCGGATCTAAAACTTAAATCTACAATTTTTGCCTATTCAATGAACTAAAAACCAAAAAATCAAACCGAAATGATAAAGTAAGAAAATGTTTCCATTTTCAACAGTTTTTAGCTGACAACACATGATTTAGTTATAAAGATTGAAAGATTTTGAAGGAGAAAAGTGAATATTTAGTTGAAATAGATAGTGAATGAGGGGGAACAAGGTTTAATACACTCGAAGAGTTTTTTATTTTAAAATAGATCAAAATTTTAATATGAGATACAAAAGACATAGTGAGTTCACATATAATATTTCTTACACAATTAAACTAAAAAATAAAACAAAAATTGCTCTAAATTACCAAATGAAACATTGATATTATGGTTTGGCCTTTCTTTTTTTTTTTCGTTTAGTTAATAGCCATTTAGTATGACGTGACTGTTAATAACTGCTATTAGTTGGTTATTTTTTGAGTGATATATGACGGTTTATTTTGGTTAATGGCTATTAATTAATTTTTTTACAAACATTGGCTATATAGCAATTAATATGTTTTAAAATCCTATATTACTAGTTATCCCAAAATAAAATTTATTTTTTATTTTTTGAACAATGCAAATTGCAAATCCTTTGTTGACATGTGACTATAATCAGTATATTTTGTAGATTGTATCTAATTTTAAGTAGCTAATGATCTATTTTGACTTGCTTGGAAACCCAGTTTTATTTTAACAATGCAGAATGCAAATCCGTTGTTGACATGCAATGGACGATTGTTTCCTTAATTTATTTATAAATTGAAAATATTTTGAAATGTATTTTAGTGGTATCTTCTAAAATCTGTATAAGTGAGAAGTTTGGTTAAAAAAAAATTAAATGCCTAAGAAGTTGGGTTCATAAAATTAACTCATATTGTGAATAAATATTAGGGCTTAATATTTATTTTCAAAAAGATTAGCAGACGGCATGGGCACCAGCATACTGCACGTCAATTACATGTTTAATAAATTGATGAACGTCAGGGCTACACGACGAACAAGCATACATATAACATATAGGAAAGCTATGCGTTCACATATGGTATATAAAATATCTAAATGATTGATATCTCAGGTTAGCTGTTACAATTATTTGTGAAAAATCGGGTACATTATTGAATGCCACGAGTTTCACGTTGCTATAACGCATGGTAGGTGGAATGTCAAAAAATAGATTTTGCGGGTACATAGGGCCGGTTTGACTCTACCCAAAATTTGTAATGACAACTTGTCACTAGTAATTGATATGATTGCCCCGAGTTCTCAAACCTTAGTAGAAAAAATTCACAATTCACATAAAGAAAATAGAATTCCATTCTTTATTTTTAGTTTTAATCCGAATCTCCAATATTGAACTTGTATCTTTTGTTATTATTTCTATAAGAGCATCTCCAAATTCAAGCAAAGTTGTTATACACATCATCAACTATAATATTTTTTTTCTTTTTTTTATCCACCTTAATATTTGATTATTTTTTACAAAAATAATCTAATTAAATAATTGGTCATCACTCAATTAATGGTCCCCACTCAAATTGAACTATTGGTCTATTTATTATTTTATTAATTTTTTATATTGATAATAGTGTGGCATAGGTGCCAAAATTTGCACCATTGCCACAATGATTACTCTATAAAATAATAGTATCTTTAAAAGTAAATGACATGGCATTGTCATGTAGGCATTGAGCAACTATTGTTGCCAAGCATTGGAGATGATCTAACCTTGTTAATAAACTTAAAATTGACTGCCAAAAAGAAATACAAAAACAATCTGTCAGAAAACCATTGACGTCAGTCTAGACGAATCAAAGGGCGCAAAACCGAAATCCAACATGCATAAGTCAGGCCTCACGGGATACTAGCAAAGGATCGAGCGAACCCTCTTGTAACACATGATGCCCAAGACGCAAAAATTTATCTCATGGGCTTTTAGACACAATTTAGATTCTATAATTAATTATAAATGAAGAAAAAAAAATTAAGATTGATCTCTCCTTCACAATACAAATATATTTACTCATTCCAGCGAGCGTGCACTAGTCTAATCAGTATGTGATCAAGATCCTCCAGGTTCATCCGGTATCGAGAATTGTAATTATTCATTAGGACATAAAATTTCTGTAGAAGCGACAATAGTCGCTTTTAAATACCAAAATATCGCTTCTAAATCACCTTTAAAAGCGACATTAGAAGCGAAAAAGTCGCTCCTAAAATATTGCTTCTAAAGATAAGTCGCTTATAATGTTTTGAAGCGACGAGTTTAGAAGCGACTAGTCGCATCCAGTGTTGCTTGTAAGGGTCCAGAAAAACGCGGGAAAAAGCATGAAAAATATGGCGGATAGCCTTTAAAAGCGACTTTAGAAGCGACTAGTCGCTTCTAAAAGTTAAATGCCATATTTTTAGAAGCGATTTGTCACTTCTAAATAGCCTCAAAAATTTATTGACATGGCATTGTCGCTTCTAATGGTAACCCGCCAAATATTAGAAGTGAGATTAAAAGCAACACTGGCGCTTTTAAAGTTTAAATTTTTAAATTTTTTTTATGGTTTGTTCTTATAATTAATTAAAATTTATTATAAATTCGTTGAAATTATTATAAAATATAATTAAATTTAGTAGTGTTGAAATTTACTAATTGAAATCAAATAAAACATAAAGTAAATAGATATAAAGTCGATAATAACGTAAGCGAATGTCGATAATAACGTAAGCGAATGTCGATAATAACATAAGCGTAAAACTGTAAGTCTAAAACATAGAGGAAATTACAATCTTCGTCCTCATCCTTGTCCTCATCTTGTGCGTCTCCCGGCGGGTCCGTGGGGAGGCTCGTCTGGCTCGGTGTCGGTGGGAGGAGAAGGCTGTTCCGATGTCTTCTACGAACCCGAAGCGCCCGTCGGGAGCCCGAACTGAGACATGTACTAGCACAAAGTCGCTTGAAACATGAGATTCACATTGATGCTCGGGTTCTTGTTCAATCAAGCGGTCATGCCAAACACAGCTCCTTGGAGAAGTGCCAACTTCTCTTTCATATCGGAGGACGAGTTCGAACTCGCGTTCCCTATGAAAGACGATGAGTTTTCGTGGGCCTTTGCTTCAACCATGTCCGAGTGCGGAATGAGTGGCCAAATTACCGTAGCCCAATCATAAAGATTTCGCTCATAACAACATCCTTCATACTACCTATGTCAACCTCACGTCCCGACGCCCGAGCTTGCCTTTGTAGATTACCCACCCGAGCTACTATCCGAGCCTCCATACACAATAAAAATTAAATTACTTATTAATAACAATAATTATAAGGTAAATTTAGAATAATATTTATATTTACATGATACTCTCCAGAAGCAAGCGTGGTCCACTAACCATCGGAAGTCGTATGCATCCTCTCCCACGCACCGAGTGGCACTAGCATTTGTCTGCATTCTCCCACCCTCTTCATTTAACACATTATGACTGTAATATATAAATTATGTAATTTATTTACGAATAATTTGAAATTGAATGGAATATACTTACGTGATTGTGACGATACTCGAAAAATGAGATTATGCCTTGTCGGCTCTTCGTGGTCTTCTTCTTTTGATTCTCTTTGTTTAGTTTGGACATTTCCTAAAATAAACATTGGTTAGAATAAAAAAAATTATTTTTAAGAATAAAATAATTGATTAAATGTTTAATCTAATTTATACCTAACGCCTCCGTGCCCATCCTATCTACCGCCTCAGACCACTATTATTGCGATATGCCCTTGGGCGTTTTCCCGAGCGCCTCCTCCCAATCTCCTCTGCACTCGATCCGGTAAATGCGATTGTACTTTGGCTTCCCTTCACGCAGACGCTTTTTTGCGTCGCGGATAATGGTCTTCTGGATAACACTCGAGTAGCATGCTGCTGGAGCAAGGTCTCCCGACTCGTACTTGTACACAAAGTCGTACTATGCGTACATACCGGACATAATGGCTGCTTGTTATTGCGGCGAGACGCTATTCGAGTTTGGCATCGTCAGATGGATGTGCTCTGACACAAAAACTCCAAGATTATTGGCGAACGTGCCTACGCGCTTACCTTTTTTGACACGCTCTCGTTCACATCTACTGAGAGGTAAATAAAATTGGAGGCTGACGGGGTCGATGACAATATTCACTTTCTTGCCTCTTTTAGCTTTTTGTGAACTTTGACCGGTGGTCGCACCTCGTCCAAACGGAGGCGTCCGAGACTCATTCTCGCTAGTCGACATACTGCAAAACATAAAAGATAAATTAGAATTTTAGTTTATGAAATACATTAGATTTATTTCATACTAAATGTAGTAAACAATTTACTCAATCTCCATCATTGTCACTTAGAAAGTCAATTTGATCTATTTCAAGATCATCGTCAACAATATCTCTGAGAAAACGATCAACGTCATCGTCATGATCATCGTCATCTATGAAGTCCTCGATAGGCTCATCTTCGGTAGCATCATCCACTAGAATTGGTTCACTATTATCGTGACGACGAGACAAAAGATCGAAATCACTATGTTGTACGAACAATGGAACTACATTCAATGATGAAACGTCAATGTCAGTAAAATCCCATACGAAACAGTGATTACACTCTTCGACAACATTACATTCCCCTTTTCCAGGATTTCGAGTATCGGGTAAGTAAAAAACTTGTTTGGCTTGAGTAGCGAGTATTAATGGTTCGGCTGGAAACCATTCTTTTGCCACATAAACACTCGTTGTTCCACATATGTTATCTTTGCAAAAACTTCTACGTGCATCATACTTGTCACCATACCAACGACACCAAAATAATACAACTCGACAATCATGTCGATAGTTCAGCACGACAACATCGTCCATCATTCCGTAGAACATGTAGCCGTCCACCAGTACACAAACACCACTATTTATAGTAGTACGCATCTCATCGCGATGGGAAGCGATTAATTTGACGTTGTTCATGATACAACTCGCATAAATGTGAACATTTTATAAAGGTCTGACCGACAATGCGTACAACTCGTCAGAGACATCAACTCCACCAACTTTTTGGTCGTAAACGTTTTTAGCAAACCAAATGCTTACTGTTTATACATTATTGAATAAAGAAGTTAGAAATATATAAAACCAAATTTTATTATTTTATATGGATACGATTAAAAAGACTTACATCATGTACGGATCAATTTCGGTACAATTTGTCAAGATTTACCATTCTGTAATCTCTCTCGATTTGTCATCTAACCGAGTTGGACTCATCTTCCCATAAGGCCCACACTTCTCGAATTGGAAAATAGATACTCATGAGGCTGAACAACATCGGTCGATGCATCTCTAAAGTACCTTACAACGAATGCCAAATCTTCTTCCACAACGTAAGCCTCAACTATAGATCCATTGGGTCTTGCTTTTTTCAAAACAAAATGCTTAAGTGTTCCGAGGTATCTTTCAAATGGTTACATCTATGTCAATGCACTGGACCACCTTTGCGAGTTTCCTCAGGTAGATGAATGATGAAATGAACCGTGATCGTAAAGAAGGAAGGTGGGAAAATGATTTCCATCTTACAAAATACCTCAACGATGGAGTTTTGGGCTTTCTCGAGATCCTCCACTCGTAACGTTCTTAAAAAAAATGAGCGTAAAAAAGTTTTCTAGTTCATGCAATTATCTCTTGGATTTGTTTTGGAACATAAGGACCAATACCTACTGCCAATAACCTTTGCATTATCACGTGCAAGTCATGTGCCTTCAACCCTGGAACTATTCTACCGGGAGTGACATTCTTTGTCAAATTTCCCGCGAGACTGTCAGGAAACTTAATTGACTTGAGAAACTCGACAAACATTTTCCATTGCGTGGGTGTGAGAACGTATGAAAGTTGTGGTTTGAATCACCTGCTTCTACGCTTCTCTAAGTGGAAACTAAACTTAATCTTCAAGTCTTTTAAGTCTTGCCTCGCCTTATTGGTGTCCTTATCTTTCTCGTCAATGTTGAGCAACGTCCCAAGTAAGTTTTTTGCACATATTTTTTTTCTATGTGCATCACATCAAGGTTGTGCCTCAACGTCAAATCAGACCAATATCGTAACTCGTAAAAGATTCTTTTCTTTGTCCAATTTAGCTTTCTCTCGCCCCGCTTTCATTTCGACCTCATAGAGTGCTTGCCTGGAACCAATTATGGAAGACTGTTCAACCACTCGAGATCAAATATTCAGTTAACTTCTTAGGAGGCTTTTGTTTCTTGCACACGTTATGTAGTGACCACTGCATGTTCTCATTCGGTGAGAATCAAACACGTATCATCGATGATCGTAATACATGATTCTGTTTCTAATGGACAATTATGGAGTGTCTTTGATGCACGTCGGGCACACAAGATACCCTTGACCACTCCACCCAGATAACCTACCACGAGCAGGAAAATAATTTATTGTCCAAAGAAGTGCTGCCCGCAAAAGGAAGACATGATTACGGTTAGATCCATCTCGCACTCGAACGCCCAATTTCCGAAATTCTTTCAATTCTTAAACAAGCGGTTGCAAGAATACGTCAATGTCTTTCCTAGACAATTTTGGACTAGGAATAAAGAGCATAAGCTTCAAGTACTCGGATTTCATGCACAATCACGGTTGCAAATTGTATCGCAACGCCACCGACCACATGCTATAGGCTTATTTTCCCAAAAGGATTGAAACCATCTGTAGCAAGTTTTAGTCGTACATTCCTCGGCTCAATAGAAGATTCCGAATATGTTTCATCTAACTTCTTCAACGCTTATGTTTCAGCAGGATGACGTAGAACACCTTCTTTAACCCCATGTTCTTGTTGGCAGAGATGCCCACAATAAAATTGTTTATTTACATATTGATGTAATATATAAATCTTTATAAAGTCCTTACTGTACTTTGGTGATTAAATTAATAAAAGTTGAAACGTTTATTCATTCCCTTTTAGTTTGATTGAAGATTTATGATATTCAATAGTCTTATAGTCCTTAATCAAACCTAACAATGTATGAAGAGACAAATGCATATTTGCGTGAACAAACTCTTCATGGTTTGACTAAAACGAAATATTCACAATCTAAAGATCAACGGACTATTGATCCCAGTATGATTGTTTAAAGAATCTATGATGTCTGGTTACGAGGCATAGAGATTATGAACTCTATAGTTCTTCCAGTGTATCTTTCGAAGATACTGAATTAACCAGTGCACCTTTAGAGACAATGGAAGAACAAACCATTTAACATCTTCTGTCTAAAGGCTACTATGTATGAATCGCATCATGCTTACCTGAATCCTTAAATGAGACATGTCATTTCATAGCATTAATACTCTAATTTGAGAAAGTAAAATTCTAGATCCATTACGAGATCTAGACTAGGCCAATTGGTGAGAATTAAGTTACAAAGATATCATGGACCAACTTTTTGAAGTTCTCATAGATATGGAATTCATGTACAAAATTGCTGAGATGCAATATATCACCTCATGCTTTATTACTTGGATTGTGAATAAATGAGCTACCAATTATCCAAAATTAAGTAGCGACTTTATTTGGATGAAACAATGTGACTTGTTAGCTCCTCGTCAATACCTTGCTTCTAACTTATTGACAAGTAACAAAGGAGTTGAGGAAATAAGATTAGAATGGTAAAATGGTAATTTTATATTACTCATCTAGTTGATTATATTCATGAAGGGTAATCATAGATAACATTTAATGGATCCGCTCAATATAATTAAGTTGAATTTGAGTAGAAAATAAATTCATTTGAACCGAGAGATTCTCAGTGTCAACTCTTTAGTGGAGTCAGTTGACATTAAGCTAATACTCGGAAAATGTTTGTGGACTTTTGAGTCTGAGTATAAAATTTCAAGCTTTGTTCATATGGATCCATAAGGTCACTATTACAGGTCATTAGAGTAGGATTGTTAAACTAGAAGTTTAGTCAAAATAAGTTCAAGTGTTGAACTAGACTTTTTCTCGGAAAATGTCAAAAGGGTATTTTTGTCCACATGGACATAAAAAGATGTTAATGTCAAAATAAGATTTTGAATATTTTGTAATGATGGAAATATAAATTAGTTCTAAAGCCAATAAGTCGTTTGAGGCATTATGAAATTAATTTCATTACTTGTGCAATATTAATTCTACAATGGGTATTTTAAGAATTGTTTTAAAAGAAACAAGGAAACATCTAGAAGATCCCCCTAGGTAGAATTTCGGCCAAGCATCATAGAGAGAAGAAAATTATTTCTAGAAATTCTTTTGCCTTTAATTATAAAGATAATTACCCTAAAGGAAAAGAAGAAATGAATTTATTTTAGAATGAAACAAATGTGCTAAGTGAGGAAACAAATTTTCATCACTTATGTCATAGAATGGCCGGCCATATACATAGAGGAAGAGGAGAGAAAATCAAATATTGTGTCATGAATGCATAACAGGAAAGAGTAATTACCCTTTATTGATTTTTCTTCTCCTATTAATAGAGCCTCACATAGAGATTTGAAAAAAGCTATCTTGCTCTTGTGCTCTCAATATTGGCCGACCCCTCTCTCTCTCTAGAAAATACTTCTTTTATTTTGGCACCTAAGTTCGCATTATACTTAGGCTTAATTAGCTCTCTAGCTCATAAAACTTGTTCTTGAGCTATTGTGTTTAATTGTGCCCACACACAAATCCTTCTAAACCTTTATAGACTCTTGTAATAGAAACCTTAGGTTTATTGAGTTCACGTTTAGGCTTGAAGGAATCGAGCTGGAAGAGAAGATCAACTTTTCTCAAGATCCATCTAAATCAAGGTTCAAGAAAGGTTAGTATTCAAGTTCTCTAAATAATGTTTTAATTATAACATGTATATACACTTTGTTTAGGTTAGTAAAAATTGTTTCTAGTAAAAGAAATTTTTATATTCCGCCATTAATGTGTTAATGATAAATTTATCTTAACCCTAGACCTATTCCAATAGTTCTTTCGTGTGTCACTGCATTTCAACAGATGTGTGTCTAGAAAGCGTACAACCGCTTGAGATGATATTTCACAGGAAAGTACCGTAAAACTTTATGCGGGACTTTTTTTCGAACTAACCAAATTATGATCGTTGCACACCAGACAAACATTTGCACTTTTCAAATCCGTCCAAAACACGACACAATCATTCGTGCACATGTCAATAATCTCGTAGCCCATACCAAATCGCTTCAACTTTGACTTTGCCTCATAATGTTTTTCTAGAATTCTTTTCTCAACAGGATGAGACTTTTTCAAGAGTTGTAGAAGTTCTGTAAATGACTTGTTCGTCAATAGTTCGTTACTTAGATGTTCATTAACTTAACGAAGAAAGATAATAACAAGAATTTCTTACAACCGGGATACAATTATGCATTTAATTCGGCAATTGGATCATTAAAAAAATTAGGATCATTAATAATATCATCGAGTGCGTCGTGGATTCCACCAACATCGTCTTGGTCGTTTGAATCATCAAAAAATTTTGGTACATGAGCGATATCTTCACGTGACTCATCGCGATGATACCACGAAGTGTAATATGGAGTAAATTATTTGAAACATGAGATGTGATCGAACAACTCTTATATGTTGTCTTCACGCTTTATTGCAACAATGACAAGGACATTTAACTCTATGCTCGTTGTTCATTTGGAATCGTTCAACTGGAATAAACTCGTTCACACCCATATCGAATTCAAGTCCACACCAATTATTCTCAATAATCCAATTTCTACTTGGGTTTGACATGACGCTGAATGTTGAAAATTATGAAAGTTGTGAGATTGATGACTATTGAAAGATATACTTAATAGGAGTTGTTTGATGATATGGTATTAGAAAGTTGTTTAATTTAGATAAATAAATAGAGATCAAATTATTGTTTTAATAATCAATTAATAACTTAAAAATTTGGGAAGAGTTTTTCCTAAAACATGGACAATCCGAAAACTAGAAATTTGTACAAAACATATATATGACAGCAAGCAAGAATTATCCTATTGATCAATAAATTTCAGATCTAAATAAAGAAAACTACATAATATTTTCAAATTACAAAATTAACTTTAGTGATAAATTAGATAACTACATTAACAACTTTGTTAATTAAATTTTTATCAACTTATGAAATCACATAACTACATTACAAACATAATTGTTCAAGTAACTACAAATTCCATTACGAATTCAGTTTTATTTAATATATTATTAATTACGTTACAAATTAACATATTATTAATTAAGTGATTATTAACCACAAATTCAATTATTAATTAAGTTTTAAACTATAAATTCTCTAATTATGTAAACTAAATAATTTAGTTAAATATACATTTTATACATTCTCTAATTAAATAATTAACGTTGTCAAAATTATCTAACAAATTATTAGTTATTTTATTAACTAAATAATAAAGTTAAGAATATAATTAACCTTGTAAGGCGACGTGAGAGACAACGAGCAAGGGCAAACGAGGCGGCGACCAAAATTTGGCGACGATCAATACGAGGATGCGATTAAGTCGAGGGTCCGACAACACAAAAACCTATAATAACCGAAGCACATTAAATAATCACAGAGGAACGTAAAGAAGATAAATTAAAAAAAACTAACTTGGGGAGACGAGCGACGCATGCAGTAGGCGGAGACTCGGGGGTGCGAACGGGGCTGAAAAAATGTATAGATGAGAAACAAAAGTACCCGACCGGAAGGAGACAACAACGTAAGAGAGAGACAAAAATACCCGCGTGAACGTACTAGAAGGAAGAGGAGCGGCCGTAGAGGCTGAGGGGCGGGTGGAGGCTGGGGGGGAGGCTGAGGGCGGGTGGAGGCTGATGACGGAGGGGCGGAGGTTGAGGGCGGAAGGGCGGAGGCTGAGGGCGAGGCGGAGGAGCGGAGGGCAAAGGGTATGATCGGGGAAGGGGCGGAGGTCAGAAAAATGTTGGACAGAGGGCTAGGAGGGAGAGAGAGAGGAGAGAGTTTTTCGAAGCGGAGGGGAAATGGCGGAAGGAAGGGGAGGCTCGGAGTTTTAAAGCCTTAGAAGTATTAGAAGTGACTTGTCGCTTCTAATACTTCTAAGGCTTCGCTTCTAATGTCATTAACCACCAAAATTATGTTGCTTTGATAAGTGGAGACATTAGAAGCGACATTGTCGCTTTTGATGATCCCAGAAGTGAAATTTGGCGGAATAGTTATGGAGTCAAAAAAATTTGGCATTAGAAACGACATTTAAAAGCGATTAGTCGCTTCTAATACCCCAATTTCTATATTTAGTGAAATTTTGGACATTAGAAGCGACATTAAAAGCGACTAGTCGTTTCTAATACCCCAATATATTGAAAAAATTGGCGGGGAAGGAGCTAGGCAAATATTTTGGCCTTTAGAAGCGACTAGTCGCTTCTAATATCTCGACTCGGACCATTAGAAGCGACTTGTCATTTCTAAAAGTAAAAAATTTCAAGTTTTGAAAATATCGGGGTGTTTACGTTAGAAGCGACTAGTCGCTTCTAAAGGTAAAATGTCGCTTCTAGAAGTGTTATTTATAGTAGTGACTACATTATAAATTTATCTTTACATTTTCACCCCAAACATCGTTATTTCCCTAGCGAAAGATTCAAATGAACATAATCCAAATTTGAAGTGTGCACAATCAATCAGTATTGAAATCAACTATTAGGTGACGCACCATTAACCTTTTTTTTTTCACAAAGACTGTATCTGTATATGTCAACCACTTGCTTATACAATCATGTTCCGGATTTTCAACGCACATGGACCTGACCATAGGGCCGCCAATAGGTTGAACTCCAATATTAGATCATAGATATGCATACAACAGCATGGATGGCACCTACTCTCCTTTTTCCACCCTAGTGCTTGTGCAATCATCCATGGGATGATTCAAACTACCAAAAATTCTCCCATACAATGTGCAATCCGACCCGAACTTCCATACTCAATATTAAAAGACAAGGATGACAATGCATGGGTTGTCGCACATAACAGCGAGCCATGCCATCTACCCGACCCTAACATGACTTTATTCGAGTCGTCAAGGAAGCATTAATTGTCGATTGATATGATATTATCGCAAAATAATTAAAAGGGCTACATGTAGACAGTCAAATAAAGGAATGGCGAGAGCCTGAGATAATATTAGGCTTGATTCACAAAAGAATCTCATAAAGTCAAGGACTTTAATGATATAGATGCCATAGCCACCATCATCGAGGGATCCGATGCTAAAACTTCCTCAAATTCTTTATGGGGAAGGTTCGGAAGGACATGGAAGAGCTAATAGAAAGATCCATAACCCATATGCAGATAAATACTATATGTGTAATATAATTCAAGTTCAGTTCCCCAAAACTTGTTGAGCTCGTCAAAAATAGTCGAGTTCGTCTAAAATTAGTGGAGCTAGTAAAAAAAATTTGGTGACTTCGTCAAAAATTGGCTGAGCTAGTAAAAATATTTGGCGAGTTCGTCAAAAATTGGTTGTGCTCGTCACAAATGGGATGAGGTCATCCAAATTTGGTTATTTCTTACAAAAATATGAGCTCGTAAAAAATTATTCAGCTCGTCAAAAATGGGTTGATCTCGTCAAAAAATAGTTGACCTCGTCAAAAAATAGCTGAGCATGCAAAAAACTATTTCGACTTTGTCAGTGAGATGTGAATCAATGCAAATCAGACACGGACAATTGTTCTGATATCACTTGTTGGTGATCAATACACCTTAGCAACCATATGAAATGCGGAAATGAATCAATTACACTTACATTTACCAATTAATATTAATGAATTCTAACACGATCTAGATTTACAAAGTTAATTTATATATAAAAATAAATTCAGCAACTAATACCAGCCAATTTGTTAGACACTTATATGGATTTTGGCTCAGCTACAGAAAACTCTGATCCAACACGTGCTCCGTTTGACCTGAGTACTCGAAGATGACATCGTAGTCTTTCGAAAGATAATCTCCGAGACGAATAAAAAATATAAGTGGGCACAATCGATCTCACCAGATCTCGAAAACAGATTGTTTCGGGATCTTTCTCCTATTATTTAGGAACAAAATTTGCAATTCCAAGGGAAAAGGGAAGAGAAATTCGACCACTGAGAGCGAGAGAGAGAGAGAGAGAGAGAGAGAGAGAGAGAGAGAGAGAGAGAGAGAGAGAGAGAGAGAGAGAGAGAGAGTATACTGTTTAGTATTGAGTTAATTTTCACTTTCATTTTATCCATATATATAGCATTTGAAAAGGAGATAACCATTGAAAGATTTTCTTTCCTTTTAGAGAGATATTCTCTCGTTTGAAACATAAATTAACACTAAATTTGGTGTTAAATTAACATAAAATTTTGTGGTAGTGGCTCAACAAAATCGGAGGCTTTGGGCGAAAAAATAAATATTTTTTATATAGTTTAAAACAAATTGGGGGCATTGGGAAAGATAAAGCATAAATATTTATTGTATAGTTTAAAAGAAAGTTGTAGTTATAATAAATTAGTGGTAATACTAAATGACTTTTAGTTAGAACATCACCGACTCAAATCTCAGCAGCTTTTTTTTTTAAACGGAGATCTTTATTGGTTAGCCGTTGGTCATTTTTTTTAATTTAAAAACAAGTTACTTTTGAGAAGAATACGTTTTCATAAGAAATTCTTTCGATAATAAAGATGTTCAAGTGTAGTGAACGTATAATGATAAAATTACACATGTTTGAGGTAAAAGTACTATGACGATAAAAATCTCATTCATTGACAATTCAAAATCAAAATTATAACAAACATGCTCACTTTAACCTGGCTTGACCGGTACAGAGGTCAAGAAATTGCTTTAAGCCCACTAAATAAAAACTTCAGGTAAGAAAAAAATACTTAAATTTAAGATTTTTTAAGTTCAATATATAAAAAAAAACTTAAAGTTAAGATATTTTTTATGTTTAAATTAGAAATTGGTGTTAAAAAAATATAATAAAAATAAATTAGCTTTGTATAGCTTTTAGAACTTAGCCTATAATTCAAAAGTACAATTTTGATCCAACAGTAAAAACTGAGTAAAAGTACAAGTACGACGCATCAATAATAATACTAACGAACCGTTGTTTTCAGCAAACATAAGTCTACAGTTTCGTAAATTTACTTGTAAGAAAACTCATAAAATATAACTTGTAAAGACTAACATGCTTGAAAATAATATTCATTGCAGAATAGGAACTGAACACGAGAAGTTTGGGTTTGAGCGTGAAAGTTTGAATCCAATTGGGTATGACCAGATCGCGAAGTTGCTTAATGCAATTGCTGATAATTTCGGTTGGGAGAGAGAAATGGAGGGTGACAACATTGTGGGACTCAAAAAGGTGAAACACATATGCACATGTGTAACATGTCATGTCTCTACGTATATGATATTGAAAATCTCATGCAAATTTAATGTCATAATTTATTTTAGGGAAAGCAAAACATATCATTGGAGACAGGTGGTCAACTCGAGCATGGTGGGGCGCCTGTGGAAACTTTGCACCATGTTCGTGCCGACATTGATGCTCACCTATCTGAGGTTAAACAAATTATATATTTTTTTCAACTAAGCCTACAACTGATATCCAGTTATATGTATGTTAAGAAAGTACTGTTAACACTAGGATAAATTATTTGGCTTTATATATACACATGCATATTAAATGTCTCATGCTAAATTATTTGTGTATATAGGTCAAGGCTATTGCAGATGAAATGGGAATTGGATTTTTGGAATGGGATTCCATCCAAAGTGCAAAAATCAGGACACTCCTTTCATCCCCAAGGTGTGTTGTGTGGGGCTAAAGTAAAAAAAAAAAAAGAATTCAGAATTGTTTAATTTGTAAATTTTCCAAATTAAAACACTGATAAAAAAATAATACAAATGTTTAAAACATAATTGAGAGGTTCAAATCCCTTTAACCTAAAGGAGAAAATGAGGTTAACATTAATTTCGTTCCATGGGTTTAACTGAAATATTATTAAATGTAATTATCTTTCACCTAAATCTGAAAAAATTCAATTAATTTAAGTTAATTTTATTAACTTGTTTATAATAAATCAAATAATTAATTTTAATCGAAAAGTATTGATTAAAAGATTATTTGAAATTAATTTATTTACGGAATACTCATCTTTACTTTGACCTTACCCATTACTCAACTCACTCCTTTACGGAATACTCATCTTTACTTTAACAAGCAACGTATATTTTAAAATAATATATCCGTAATTACTTTTAATAAGCGTTGTATTTGAAATTTATGTTGGCCCATGAGCTGTATATATAGGTATTGGGACTTTTTATGACTGGATTGCACCTATATATTGGTCATATCAGCAACAATTACATAATAATATATTTATTATTTACTTTAGGCACGATATGCTCCTCATCGAGTATCATTCCCCAAGCTTGGATCACACGGAGTTGATGTTATCAACCAAACTAGTAGTATTCAAGTGAGCTATCGATATTTTTAAACAATTAATGTAGTTTATATAGCCAACATGGTATATATATACACACACATATATATAGCTGACATGGTATATGCACGCAGGTTAACTTGGACTTCAGTTCTGAACTGGACATGATTCAAAATTCCGCGCTAGTCTCGCTTTACAACCAGTGAGAAACATTTCTCTTAACTTTCTAATTCCCTGTATATTCTAAATTTTTTCTTTCAGCATCTATTATTTTTATCAATTGCTCGAACCGTGTTTATTTACGAGGAACTGTCCAAAATATCACTTTTTATTATTAATTTTTTCAAAATATATCCAAACATGCTTTCTTCACAAAATACAAGTAAATTTTATGTGAAAAAATGAAATATCTTTTAAAAAATAAAACTAACATAAATGTCCTACACAATATTATCGGCCAAAATAAATTAAGAAAAAATTAATTTTTTTAGGAGTGGAGCAATTTTTAACTTTTTAAGTTTATTTTTTTTAAAACATATAGATAATAAACCGGTTAGCAAGAATATGGAATAAAATGTAAATAAATTGTTTTAGCGGTATTTTTGACTTTTGTAATGATATTTTGTGAAAAATTTAATTTTAGTGGATTTTGGTAAAATCAAATAAAAATAGTGGTATTTTGGGCAATTATCTTTATTTATTTACTATAATATTATATTGTTTTATATTAACTCTATTATATTAACGTCACTTTATATTAATTTTATCAACTGTCCCAACCGTGTTTATTTATTTACTATGATATTATAATAACCTCACTTTTTTTGTCACATAATATATATATATATATATATATATGTAATTAATTACACATATAAGGGAAAAATTAGTAAACAACGGTCAAATGTATTGAAGATAATCTAATGATTCTTTTAGATAATCATTAATCCAATTTACATCATTTTAATAGCGTACATAATTATTTTTGACCAATGTTGTTATCCTTGTTATTATATTATTTCTTCAAACAGTTAGCGACTGCTTTGTTCGCAAATTCGCCTTTCACGGAAGGAAAACCAAATGGTTATCTCAGCTATAGAAGGTAACATGTATTAATTAACGTACAATTATATGGTAATCAGAATAACAAATCTCACTGATATTGACTCTTTCAGATTATTTACAACACTGAATTTGGAAAATTAATGACCTTATTTGATCAAACATATATATATATATATATATATATATATATATATATATACGCGCGCCTGCTAAAAAATTGATGTATTTTATATTATAATTACAGTGAAATTTACACTGACGTCGATGGTAGTCGCACTGGAATGTTACCATTCGTCTTCAATTACTTTCTTGAAATCAAATTTTTCAGTAGTGACTTCATTACGAGTTTTGTGGCGCAGATTCGACAAGTACGTGGATTATGCACTAGATGTTCCACTGTTTTTATATAGGGAAAACAAGTACATCCCGTCACAAAGTACTTTTCGGGTCCGGCTCTTCTTAACTGCATAGAAAATTTACTGGATTTTTAATTGTGTTTATTAAACGTAAGAACTGAACATTTCATTACGTGAATTCACAGGATTTCATGGCGGGAAAAGTTCGGGAAATGCCCGGTGAACTTCCAACCATCAGTGACTGGGAACACCATTTGGGGTTCATTTTTCCGGAGGTTAATTAACAAACAAAACCACTTTAGAAATTGCAAAGGAAAGAAGTTTATGAATTTGGAAGAACGAGGAAGAGATAAACAAATGGGAGCTAGGATTTTCATAAGTGCAAAGAATGAATATGAATACAAGATAGAGTATAAGTAAAGTAAACAAAAGACAAAGACTAAAATATCTTTATATACTAATAATCCCTTCATATACATTGCAACCACCACTTCACTTCAAATAATAACGCTCAGACGATTCAAGATAACTAAAAAGAAAATCTATGTATCAGAACATTATTATTTTTATACATACGGTAAACCAACAATATTACTTATATTTATTAAACTAGGTGGGCTTACTTTACGACGAAATATCTATGCGAAATGTTATGGAATTGGTATCAGATTGGATGGAGGAGGAAAGGAAGATGCTGAGAAGTGAGGTAAGAACTAAATATTTTATATATAAATATATCTCATTTTTATAAACATCCATCCATGAGATATTCACATTTTGTTCGTATATAATGATATTTATGTTTAGGTTCCTAGAACTGGCTTGAACACAACATTTCGAAATGGAGTACTTAGAGACGTTGCTCAAGATGTTGTAAAGTGGGCAAAAGTAATCGTTAAACTTTATCATATCCAGTTTATTATTACTTTTATTATATGCTTACTTTTACAGTCGTTTAATTAATGGTGCATATATACGTCGTTTTTTGATAGGATGGCCTAGACAGGAGAAGCATGAAAGAATCGAGTTATCTTAATGAGGTGATTGATATTGCAATGACTGGTAATTGAGACTTTTCTGCACCACGTTTTTTTTAAATAAAGAAAAAGAAGAATAAGAAAATATATGTTGCTCTTTTGATTTCAAGTGTGACAAAGGCTGAACAGCTTTTGGAGATGTATCATGGAAAACGGGAATAATGTATTGATCCACTTTTTAAGGACAGAAAATTTATTATATGTATATTTATTAATATGTGTTAACCGCTAAAAATGGTAAAATAATATCTCGCTTAAAGTTATCGGATACCGAATAGATAAAACAAAGAATATGAACAAGATTTTCTCTTATAATAACTATGTTGAGTACAAGAGAGCAAAATGATATGAGGGTTCCAAAGGAATAGGTGAATAATAACTAGTAATTCTTTGTAAAAATCGGTCGTCCTTATTCAAGTGTTTTCGTCTTTCTTTTATAGTCTATATCTTCAACCGTCAAGCGGTTATACTGAGTAGTGGGTGATTTTTGGTGTGGATCGTGGGGTGATCAATCCCACGTCCGTGCTTATAAGATTTGTCCTGCCAGCGATTTTAGTGCTTGGTCGCTTTGGCGATTCGAGCGTTTTTAGTTACACGTGTTATTCTATTTTAACTAGTCTTTGACATATCATATTACCTCCTCTTCGGAGTGTCGATGGATAGGGTCCGTTCTTGACTTATGAACGTGAGATTCCTTAACTTAGTTCGCCCGTGACTTCATTGTCCTTGGGCTTTTTATTCCTAGGATGCTTGTGTTCCTCGGTATCCCGAGGAACATCCCAGTGATTACTAAATTCCCAGGTAACAATATGTAAGTACTTCATTTTTTGTTTTTGTTTTTTTTTTTCCTTGTTGTCTAAACTATTTTCGGTCGTGTATGTGGCATTTACAATCGGTTCGATTTTTAATCGAAACAAGTAGATCAGAGCAACAATCTCTTTGTTGTTGACTTCAATAATATGTTGTTACTTGGGAGGTAGTTATTAAACTATTAGCTCAAACTAGATGACACCTTGTACATTTTCGAGTTAACGATAACAAAATTTAAAGTATATTTTGACAACGAGGTCGTTTCAAAACCCTGACACTATGATATACCAAAGTATATCAATAATTTGAGAGAGTATTCAACGAGGAAATTACTAAATTTATCAATTAATTCACTAATACCGACATGATAAATAAGCAATTATCCGAATTTATTGATTGATAAATTTTATTTTTTTCGAGCATTAAACATGCTAAATATTCATATTATATCTATTTTATTAAAAATATTTTAAAAATAGACTTTAGGTCCAAAATTGGACAAACATGCTTTTATAAGCAAAACACTTAATACTTACAAAAAAACTTAGGAATTACTTGAATATTTGGGGACATGTTGGGATATCTGGAAGTGCATATATAGAAGAAATTTTGAGGATGCTTCTATGTGTTTGAAGATTTTTGGGACTCTTTTTTTTTGAACATTTATTTTTTGTTGTTTTCGTTCGATTAAGAATTTTCTTCTTTCAGTCTCGCTATTCTTTATAAAGACTGACTCAGTTTTTTTTAGTTTGTATGGTGCTTCATTTTAGTATAACATTTCTCTTCTTCTTTTGCCATTTTTATTTTATTCTTAGTTTCTTCTTAAAACAAATGAAGAACGAGAAGCCAATAACAAGTATGTAGATTGTAAAACGCATCAAGAAAAAATTTATATACTTTTTTGTATAAATAACCTATTTCAAAATCTTTGCGCTTAAATGTTGAGAGTCAACATGTGTAAATCTTAAATAATTTTCGGATACAACGTACATAAAGTTAAAGGTCGTTACAAGAAAAAGCGGTAAGACGGAATGCGGGTATTTTCTTGTATCTTATATGCGCGTTATTATTATATCAGCTATAGGTAAAGTGGAAAAAAAAATACGTATACAAATGTAGAAATAGAGAGAGTAAGAGAAGAATGAGTTAACTATATTCAAACATTTATTGAATATGATTAGTTAAATATTGTGATTTTAAATGTATATAATCTCGGATAAATTTTGAATGTATACGATATCATATGAATTTTGAATGTGTATATTTTTTTTTTGAGGAAGCGTGGTCGGAGCCACGAAATATCATAAAAGTTCACGTTTGACAGAGGAAAACCGTGGTTACAATAAAAAGAGTAAAGAATTGAAACCACTGGAAGTAAAATGAAATACAGATAAACAAAAAAACATTGGATCTAGGTTACCGTGCGGGACATCAACTCGCGATAATCGCCTCTAATGGCCTCCTCCGAACAAGGCAGGACTAAACCCGCCCAGGTCGAACTCGAATGATGGTTAACCGCGAAGCGCGCTAGAAATTTTGAATGTATGAATATGATTTTAGAAATTTTTTAGATTGCATTGCATATTCAAAGTCATTTTTCAAGTATTATATGATTGTGTGGGTTTGTTTTTTTGCAGAAAAACACTCTCGACGACGGATCTTAAAAAAATGAAATGTTTCCACAGTACCGTTGTGGAAACTCGGCGTTGCGGGCCCAACAGATCGTCGTCGCGGCGCCATGAACATCAATATTATATTAGCGCCATGAACATCAATATAGAGCCGCAAAGACGTTCATCCAGAGTCGCGGCCCCATGTTTCCACAACGGAAGTAAGGATCTGTTACGGGATGCATAACCGTGGCGTCGTCATAACGTGGCCGCGGTCCAGTATAGTATCTGCCTCCTTTTGTGTGATGTAGGGCCATGCCGCGGAATCAACGTCACGCGGTGACGAATTTTTAAAAAATTTAGAATTTAACAACTGAAAATTGATCGATTGTTAATTTTCCTCAACCCTTAGACTTTCGTTGTAGAAAGTGTGAACATTCCACAATAGATATCTAAAGATTGTGGAAGATTCCACAACCTCATATTTCATAACCCTTAATAAGTTCCACAAAAAAATAAATTTGAATCCTAAAATTGCAGTAGTGATGGAAGGAGTGGGAGAAATTTGAGCTTATCATTACTTGATGAGTATAAATAATGCTTTAGAAAAATGAGTGTAAATAAATTCGATTAACTCTTTACTCATTATATATATAACGTTGACTATTTCCAATCTCATATATTAAAGATGACTATTAACTAACATTACACAGAAATTATGTGCTTTTTTTCTTGACTTTTAGAGTAATTTTTAAATTTTTAATTATATTTTTTATTTTTGCTCTATCTAACTTTACTTGTTATTGTTTCTAATTTGATTTAGAGGGTGTTTATAAGTTGAAAACAACTGCTTTTAAAGAATTTAAAATACTCATCCAATTTTAATAACATAAGAAAGTATTATTTTCCAAGAATAAATTTCTGGATATGGTAACGTAAAAGAATTTCCAACTATTTAAAATAGACATAAAGTGTTTTAAACATCTTGATCGAAATGCTAAAAAGTAATTGAGCGACACATTTGATTTTCTGGCTAACCATGTTTCTTTACAATTATAGTTGGTCAATTTAGTTGACCGATAAAAAAAGTGTTTAAATTGGATTTGTACAGCTGAGAATCTCTTATACCTCAATTTGTTATCGTTGTAGCTCTTTTAGTTATATTTATAAATGAAAATAAACTACTTATAAACATCACTGGCTTTAATAGTCTTATCTAAAAATGTTTTTGTTTACTCAAAATAATCAAATGAAACATTGATATTATTGTTTGGCCTTTTTTTGTTTATTTAGTAAATAGTCATTTATTGTGATGTGGCTGCTATTAATTGGTGTTAATAAGTTACATTTTTAGTTAATATACACAGATTTAGTTTGATTAATGACTATTAACCAATTTTTTCAAAACGTTTGGTTATATAACAATTAATATGTTTCAAAGTCCTATATACCTACTTATCCTTTTGTTTATCTCACTAAATTAGGAACGCATCCATCTATATAACTTTAATATGTTTTATAATTATTATTTCTTAATAAATTTGTTTTGTAAATCTTTTAGTTTAATATTTTATATTTACCTCTCCTAGAGGCTATTTTAGGTTTATATTGATGGAAATATATTAACAATTTTATATAAATAATGAAACATAACGGAATAACATATTAAAAAAATTGATATGAAAACACCTTTTCCACGTATTAAAATTAATCATGACGTTAAAAATAATCGTTCATGCAAAAATATTATTATTACATAAACTACGAATTCAATAAATCGAAATACATATAATTATTTATAATATTATGATATTTACAATTTGAATTTACTTACGGTTTTCGTCATCAACTTCACGAGTTGTTTTTCCTTCTTCAATTCTTTAAGAACCATCCCGCCGTCTCCGATCAAACGATCACAATAAATTCAATGATACGGGGTCTTCGGGTTTAGAGAGATTATGAGGGTGAGATTTTTATGAACGAGAGAGAAAATAACTAGGAACTTTAACCTCTGTGTTTCTCTCTCAATTGATAAAAGGGAAGAAAATTTTCTCTCTTAAATTAAGTCACAATGAAAAAAAATCTCTCTTTTTCTATTTACAATAGTTGGCCAAAAAGCTTGAAAGGGAGCGAAGAAGTGTGTCCTAGGAGAGTGAATGGATGTGATTTCTAATCAATATCAAATATTCATAAAATATTTTCTTGTCAAAATTTGAGGCAACCTTTGAATATGGCCGGCCACATATCCTTAAAATCATGTCAATATTGCTTAAATGATACCAAAGATAATCCAATCGATTCCACATGATATATTCCTTATAAGCATTATCATGAATTAAATTGAAATATCTCATTGATTCTCATGATCTAACAGTGGAGATGATGATATGTCATCAATCCTCGCCATATTAGATTAACCAATAAGATTTAATGAATAATGTAAATCACAATTTTCACTAAATGAAAAAAATTATCAAACCAACTTAGTACTTAAAAATAATTCAATTCAATAATCGAACTTAAAATATGATTTCAACAAATCATCTTTATATATTTTTAATACTTATTTTGTTCATCAAAATCTCGTCCGAAAGTCTAACATTGAGACCTCATAGACCCACATGAATGAAGCTTCATAATAAGTTATGGACACAAAAGTTCACAAACTTTTCCCGAACTTTTAATTCTTAATATTGGTCGATTCCACTAAATGACCAATAATGGGAATCTTTAAGTTCATATGCGTTTTCATTTCCGTTTGATATGATACAGCTATTCTTCACTCGGTCCACGGTATATTTTACGATATTACCATTTGTGTGTATCATTAACTAAGAGGGATGTTAAATTACTGTTTAACACCTCAATTATTATGTCACCAACTCCTTTGTTGTTTGTGAACGCGAAAAACATAAAGTGAGATGTGGCACACCATGTCACATATTTTATTCAGAGAATATATTATTAACTAAATAAATGGCCTGGTTTATTTGCTCACACTTCAAAGAACAAAACATGATGTGATACTTATGTTGTAGCATTCTTACAACACAAATTTCATATATGTGAATCAAATAATTCAACGAGACAAGATTATGACATCAATCATCGGGTCTATGAAACATTATTTAGACATTGCTCATTAACTAATCAAATGTCATAAAGTGTCACAAGAAAATATGTATTCACTTTAGGATTTTTGTAATTTCAAAATACCTCTCATATGCGATTTTGAAGTTTCGAGTAATCGAATGGTTTTATCTCGAATACCTTCATTAGGACATCAAGAATAAACTTCAGAGTCACAACTCTCAATATCACAAGATACGATATTGATAGTTTATTCAAACAATCATTAATCGGATACGATTACCATATCGATTCTTAGATTGCGAACTGTTCATTTTAAACTAATTAAGAAAATGTATCTTGTAAGTCTGTACTTAAACCTTCTTTTGTTGATGATAGTTTCAGGACGTACATATACATGCATAAACATAAATTTAAATAAAAATAAATATTTAATCTTTATTTAATTTTCAACAAAAAAACACAACTGTATTGCTAAGAGAAATTTCATTTTGTAGACCTAAAAACATTAAAAATATCCACATTAGACCCTTCTTGTTAAAAATATCTAAAACTGGACTTTTGGCCCAAAATCGGACAAAAATACTCTTCAACTCATTTATAGGGTTTATGTCTCCATTTTAATCTCATTTTGAACTTCCAATTCACTAAAAACCTCTCCAAATCCGTTGGAATCACTACAGAGCACCGTCATAATGGGTATGTTAATTCACTTATTGTATTTAAATCATTTTAGTAGTCGTTTTTGGTGTTAGAATCGTTTTCGGATCGAAATAAAAAAGTTCGTAAAAAATCTGGAAAAAAAGTATACGATAGACTTGATGAATTCCATCGCACACCATCGCCGACCATCGTATTCCATCGTCCTCCATCGTCCCCCATCGTAACTCATCGTCCAGATGACGATAAGTTACGATGGAGGACGATGAAGGACGATGGGATACGATGGACGACGATGGTGTGCGATGGAATACGATGCAGGACGCTGCGATTTCGAAATTTTGATTTTTTGACAAGTTTCAGGAGTTTTTTTTGACAATTTTGAATTGTTGCTGACAATTTTGGGGGATGTTTTTCAGTTTTCGTTAGTGTTGGTGGAAAATGGGTGAGATTGAGCGATAGATGGGATTTTAGTAAAGTTCGTACATATACGGTGGATGTTACAAAAGATACGACATATCATGAGTTGGTCGATATGATTTACGATATTTCCAAGATCGATAGGATGACGTATGACTTGGAAGTTGAAGTCCCGTACACTTTAGGTAATGTTGTGTTGGCGCCTGCAATCTTGGAAACTGATAATGATGTCGCATATTATATGAAATACGAGTACTGGAGTAAATTTCCTATTTGCGTGAGCTTGGAACCGAAACGAATCATGTCACCAATTGTTAGCAATGTGGATCCAAAGCGAAAAGGAAAACAAGTGTTGAAGGTTCAACGCAATGAGAGCAGAAGACAATATCATCATCTCGCAATTGAAGTCTCTCAAAGTAATCCGAAACCAAACGATGAACGATTTGCATGCGACGATGATGAAACGTATAGACGTGATAGAGATCCGTTTGACGTCGATTTTGAAGATTTTGAAGATGTCGAAGAAAACAAAGATCACGGCGACAATGATGATATTGAAGACGTTGAAGAAGAATTCGAAGAGTTTGCAAATGATGAAGACTATGCTGAGTTTGTTGAGAATTTCGAAGTTCCTTCGGGCGACTACCATCCCGAAGTTAATCCTTGTAAAGGATCTTCGGGGACTTATACTTGGAAAGATCCTGAATTCACGCAACAACAAGTAGTTAAAGAGATAGAATATCGTGAAAAACCAAGTCAATCATCTACAGGTAATATATCTTAATTGTTTACGTGGTTAAATATCGTGAACTTAATCGTTTATCGTTTAATAGGTAGCTCCGAAGACTTATACCTTGGAAAACAGTTTGAGAACAAATCAGAAATGAAGACACAAGTGCACTTGTTCGCCATGAGAAATAATTTCGAGTTTCGAGTTAAATCATCTTCGACAAAAAGGTGGTACGTTCTTTGCAAAGATGAGACTTGTACATGGAAACTCCGGAGCGTCGTACAGTGGTCAGGAATGTGGGAGATTGTGTCTTTCGAAAAAGCTCACTCTTGCTCGCGCGTTATCCGACCCGAAGGTCAACGAGGACCTGCCCCTTGGGTTATTGGACACGTGTTTAAAGACAAATATTCTATCAACTCAATGGCTGATTATTCAGCGCACAACGTTAGGGAAGAAGTGAAGACAAGATGGGGTTTGGACATATCTTATTTGAAGGCGTGGAGGTCAAAGGAAGTAGCTACTGGACTCGTTCGAGGTACACCTGAACAATCGTATCAGAAATTACCTTTGTGGTTGTACATGTTAAAGCAAAAAAACCCCGGCACGGTTACTGAATTTGTGAGAGACGGTGACAAATTCAAGTATGCTTTTTTTGCCATTGGAGCGTGTCTTAAAGGATTTAAGTATTGTCGACCTGTCATATCTTTGGATGGATCATTTTTGAAGACTAAATACGGGGGACAATTGCTTGTCGCTATTGCATTGGATGCGAACTCACATTTGTATCCAATCGCTTTTGGCGTTGTCGACAATGAGTGTCATGAATCATGGACGTGGTTTTTGTTGAAGTTGAAAGAAGTTATTGGTGAAGACGTACCTGATTTGGCATTCATATTCGATCGACATATTAGTATCAGTCATGGTGTCGAAGTTGCTTTTCCAGGAAGACCGCATGGTTATTGCTACCATCATATGCAGCTCAACGTCCAACACAAGTTTAAGACAGATCACTGTCGCGGTGAATTGTATGAAGCGGCGTATTCTTTCAATAAGACTTCCTTCGAAGCTCATTTTAGGCAACTGAGGCGAAAAGATGTTGAGATGGCAAAATATCTTGAAGATATCGGATTCGATCGATGGGCACGACCGTTCTTTCCTGGAAAAAGGTGAATTTCATTTGCTTTTAATAGAATATTCATTACGTTAAAGTGTTAATAATTATGTTTTACAGGTATGATATTATGACGAGTAACAACGCCGAAAGTTTTAACGCTAAAACAAGACATGCAAGGTCGTTTCCGATAACAACGCTCCTGGAGTACATAAGATTCACGCTGCAAAATTGGTTCTTCAAACGAGAGGACATTGCGAACAAATTAAACACAAAACTTACACCGAGGTGGCAAGCAGACTTTGAGAATATGAAAAACAAAGCAAAATTCGTGCACGTGTATGGATTTGGTTTGTACGAATGTCACGTTAACGACGGCGGTGGTGAATACGACGTAGACTTGCAAGCAAATACTTGCACTTGTGGAATTCCTCAACTCTTAGGTATCCCTTGCGAACATTCTATTGCATCAGCTCAACATCGTTCGGTGGAAGTTTACTCTTTGTGCAGTCCTTTCTACGTCAAGAAAACGTGGATCGAAATGTATAAAGACGCCATCTATCTAGTTGGGAATGAAGAACAATGGGACGTTCCGGACGAAATTAAGAACATGAAAGTATTGGTCCCAGTAGAGAAGAAACAGGCCGGTCGTCCAAGGAAAAGTAAGCAAGGAAGGAGAAGGATAAACAGATTTCCATCTTAAGGTGAAAAAATTGTTGTAAAGCGAAAATGCGGGAAATGTGGTGGCCTAGGTCATAATAGAAAGACGTGCACGTGGCGAGAATAGAGTGTGAGTTATTTTTGTTTGTTACGTTTACGTGTTGTTTAGATGTTTTTATGTTTTGATGTTTTTATGTTCTTTGACAAGTTAAGTAGTTACTTTTTGACAAGTTTAATTAGAAGCTTTCGACACTTTCAAAGTTATTTTTGTTTGTTACGTTTACGTGTTGTTTAGATGTTTTTATGTTTTGATGTTTTTATGTTCTTTGACAAGTTCAAGTAGTTACTTTTTGACAAGTTTAATTAGAAGATTTCGACACCTTCAAAGTTATTTTTGTTTGTTACGTTTATGTGTTGTTTAGATGTTTTTATGTTTTGATGTTTTTATGTTCTTTGACAAGTTCAAGTAGTTACTTTTTGACAAGTTTAATTAGAAGATTTCGACACTTTCAAAGTTATTTTTGTTTGTTACTACGATGTTTTTATGTTTTGATGTTTTTAAGTTTTTGACAAGTTCAAGTAGTTATTTTTTGACAAGTTTAATTAGAAGCTTTCGACACTTTCAAAGTTATTTTTTGACAGGTTTAATTAAAATAAATAAAGAGAAATATTTATAAACAAATAAATAAATAAATGTTAGTACCAAAAATAAATGTTAAACAACTACATTTATCGCTTAAGTCGTCCCAAAAATAAGTCAACGGCCCATTTATGCCAGAATATCTTCATGTTCTCCGTTACAAGCGTGTCAAAAGGCGCTCCAACTAGAATATGCTCGATATATTTGATGGCGAACATTCCACAATCACCGCTACAATACACAAATGACAAACGTGTCAACATATATCGTATTTCACTACACTTAAATCTTAACATTTACCTTAGACGACATTGAGGTATATCGTCGTTAACGAGCCAAGTGAACTCATGGAGCACCGGTCGATCGGATGAGAGAGGATGATACATCTTCGGATGGTTGTCGAACATGCCGCTCAACATCATCACCCGTGGCAACGCGAGACTCCAGTCCTATACAAATTGTTAAGTTAAGAAATTTATACTATTCCATAGTAAAGTATCGTTATTTTAAGATATGATTTTTACGTGCATGAAGGTCTTAAAGTACGCTTCATGATGCTCCCCTTCCGCAAGGTTCTTCTGGCAGTCAAGAACCGTAATCGTCCACTCCGACAAGTCTACTTGGAATGTGAACCAATGCACATTCCTGAAGTTGACGACAAAGAGAATCTCCTGGGCCTCTCTCCACGGTTTGATCATTTTGTCTCTGAATCCCGTCATCGGCACAAAGACAGACCTCTGATCCCAATCGACGACCTCGGGATCCGTCCCCAATTCTTTCGCCTTGTCAAAGTTCAATCGTTCTTGCTTATACCTCCCGAACACATTTTGAACCCAGACGTTGTCCATAATGCAGACATCTTGGCGATAACCCTTGAGGTTACGTTGTCGGTTCATGAGCATATGAACGATCGCGTCGATATGCTGCAATAACAAAAGAAATAATGAATATAAAGACATATTGAACGTTAAAGACATATTGAACGTTAATAAATAATATAAAGACATATAAAGACATACCTCGTCAGTCATCCACTCCCCTGAGTTCGTGATCGAGGCGAAGAACTTCGGTGATGCGGTGCACGTTGGTAGTCGAACGTTATCCTTGTATCGACCAAGGTACTTTCCCGTCTTCACCCACATCATAACCTCAGCGTATTCCTTCTGAATCGGCGCCTTCAGCGGGTCGAATTTTGACGATCCTCGGGTGTACTTCGGCGTGCACGGATCGGTGAAGGAATCCCAATACGTCGTCCGCTGGGGGGGTGGGCTCCTGGGAGACGTGGGTCGGTCGCCCCTCTTGCGCTTCGCATTCGCCTTCTCCTTCTCCTTTGCGGGGCCTTTCTTTTTCTCTTCTTTCGCCGTCGCCTTCTTCTGTGGCGTCGCCTTCTTCTCTGGCGTGGCCTTCGTCTCTGCCGTCGCCTTCTCCGCTGTAGGAGTCTCGTCCTTTGGAACAGACGGAGCCTTCTCCTGAGCCTTCTCCTGTGCCGGAGACTTCTCATCTTCCGGCGCCTTCTCATCTTCCGGAGCCTTCTCATCTTCAGAAGTCCTCATAAATGTTTTGAATAGGTCGGCGTGCTTATCCGGGATCTCCGGTGATGGACTCCGACTGCTGATAGGCGTAAATGGCGAAGGAGGCCTACTGGAAGGTGGTGGAGGAGGAGGATGTTGAGCAGCCTCGGCATTCTGCTCTCGAGCAGCAGCAGCAGCCGCAGCCTCGGCCTTCTGCGTATATGGACCACGGGCTTGCGTGGTAGGAATAGGTCCACCAGGCATCCCGGTAACCTCTCCGAAAATGTAGTTCAGACGCTCCCATTGACGAATCTGCAAAAAGTCTTAGTTAAGCATATTAAATAAAATAATAAACAAAATAAACGACCTTATTACCTGATCATGGCGTATTCGCTCAACTCGATCTTGAACGCGCTCAGATCGCCTGTTCAATGCGTTCACGCCACGCCCTACGGTGGCGATGCTTTGGAGGATGAACCCGATTCCTTGGCGAAGGTCTTGCCACATGGCACCCGTGATAACGATAGGTTCATCCGAACGAGGCGGAGATTGTGTTGAAATTTATTTAACAATTAAACAATATTAATTATAAAACACATCCTATGTGGCGGAAAATTATAATTAGATCTAATATATTAAAACTAATTTTAATATATTTAACAACCTAAGGCATTAAAATTTATTAAGTAATTATAAACAATTTATAATTCACAAGCTCAATCAAATAATAATAAATTATATAACATTTATATAATTATTTAATTGAGAAGGACTTACGTAAATAGTTGTAAACAACTATGACGTTGCTAGCTAACTCCGGAATGCCACGTCACGCCCAAATCCCGAGAAAAGGCTCGTCGGAATGCTCAGCAGCGTCCTCGCCGGAATGGGAGCTGTCGCCGGATTGCACAGCCCCTGGAAGCCTCGCCGGACTGGGATTTCTCGCCTGACAGGGAGCCTGCCGGAATGGGTATCCTCGCCGGACTGGGAGCCTCGCCGGACTGGAGTCTGTCGCCGCACAAGGACCTGCCTGACAGGGACCTCGCCGGATTGGGAGCCTCACCGGACTGGGACTTCTCGCCGGATTGGAGATCACTGGGACCCCTCGCCTGATGACCTCGCCGGATTGCCCTCGTCGGAATGCCCTCGCCGGATTGCCCTCGCCGGATTGGATCTCCTCGCCTGACAGACAGAGTCGCCGGATTGGATCTGCCTCGCCGGATTGCCTCTGCCTCGCCGGATTGGATCCGCCTGACTGGTAGCCCTCGCCGGATTGGATCTGGGTCGCCGGAATGGACTCCTGGGAGCTGGGAGGTCGCCGGAATGCACAGAAAACGACCTAGGGTGTTTTGGGATGGCTGAAACCTTTTTAAAACAATTTTAAAAAATTCCAAAACAGTTTTCTAAATTATTCAAACACCACAAGTGATGAATCAACAATATTACACAAGGAAAATATTGAGATCAAGAGTGTGGGCTCTTAAGAACAATTAGGAAATCAAAGATGAAAAAGGGAAAACTATTTTTCTCTTCTTGTTTGGGGTTTTGGCCGAGAATTGCACAAGGGGGAAAGGGAGAGAGGTTGCCGAAAATCACTTAGGGTAAGCCCTTTTGTGATTAGGGTTTCTTAGCTTATTTATACAGGTTATAAATGGGCTTAAGCTGGGTCAAACCCATGACCCTATTCACTTAATGGAAACCGGCCAAACACTCCCTCCTTACTCGTCCATGTCTTTGATTTTTGTTCCTAAATTTATTTGATTTAATTTCTAAAATTTATTTAGAACTCTCATTATTATTTAATGACAATTCATTAAATATATTTCGTAGTTATCGAATAAGTACGAATTGAGAAACAATTTGTTTTCTTCTTTTAACATATTTAATCACTCGAGAATGTTATCATCAATATGATGTTATCTTGTGATTCAATAAACAAAATAAATAACTAGTTATTTATCGAGTTTCAAGAAAACAACTTTCCCAATATAAATCACTATTTATATTTAATGAGTAAATCAACTTTTCAAGTTCTTTTAATCTCTTCCAAGTGTCTATCATTGAGACCTCATGGACCCACATGAACGAAGCTTTAGAATAAAGTACGGACACAAAAGTTCACAAACTTTTTCCGACTTTTAATTCTTAATATTGATCGATTCCACTAAAGGACCAATATTGATAATCTCTCTGTTCATGTGCGTATCTTTTATGTTTGATATGAAGAAACAATTTCTCATACGATCCACGGAGTATATTACGATGTTACCCTTCATGTGTATCAGTAACTGAGAGGAATATAAAATTACTGTTTTACCCCTCGAGTTATTGTTTCACTAACTCCTTTGTTATTTGTGAATGAGAAAAACATAGAGTGAGATGTCTGTACATGTCACATGTTTTAATCAAAGAATGAACTCATTCAATGAATACCTGGCCAGGTTTATTCATTCACACTCTCATAACAAAACATAGTGTGATACTAATGCATTTGCATTGTTGTTACATGAATTCCATATCTGTCAATCATGTAACCCAACATTGCATCCTTGTGACACCAACAGTCGGGTCAGATGCAACTAAAATTTAGTCATTGCCCATTGACGAATCAAATGTCACAAAGTGCAATGTCAATTACATATTCACTTCAGGATTAAGGTAAGTATCATAGTACTCCTTTAGTTGTGAACTTGAAGTTTCGAGTGTGTAAACAGTTTTGTCTCGAGCTTCTAAGTGTCACTGGTCTTGTTCAGTATCTTCTATAAAATACTTAGTATGAATCATAGAGTCACAACTCTCTATATCACAAGATGAGATATCATGATTCATGCTAACAATCAATAATAAGATACGATTGCTCTATCGATCTTTAGATTGCAAACAAATGGTTTCAAACTTGTCATAAGGGGTTATCTTGTCAAGTCTGTACTTAACACCCTTTTCGTTGATGACAGTTTCAGAGCATAGCTTAAACATAACTAAACACAGTCTTATAAAGAATGAACATTTATTAATATCAATGTTTCAACAAAATATAAATACATAAAGTATCTTAATGTCTAATATCTCCTTTGTGGGCACCAATCCCAACAGATTGAGGAGGAGGCGGAGGACGACGAGGACGAGCTTGAGATTCTTTCGTCGGACGACCTACCCGAGGAGTATCAGAGATGTACTCGGCATCCTCGTCATCATCGTCGTCAACGTCGTGACCCAGCACGTCTCTTTCTTCTGCGGCATAACCGACGATGTTAATTTCTTCGTCGATGTCCTTCGGCTCTGTTGCGTCCTCTCCTTCGATGTCTATCGGATATAGACATTTTCGGGTCTGCTCCTCAAGGGTCTGAAAGAAACCCTTTTCCCCCAGCCGCGGTCGCAGCATTTGAAGGACTCCTAACTGCAAAACATAATAACAATGTTAATATTTAATCGTCAAATAACTTTATTAATTAACGAAAAAACTTACCGATTTTTTTTTCAGGATCTTCTCAACGTCCTTGCTAAGAACGACAATAGTTCCTGACCACAAATGCATTCTCGGCATTCGATTTCCTACTCCGTTTCCGAAGGCGTGCCCGACCTCCGGGATAGCCTCGTACGCCCAATACTGAAAGGCATGAAGATTGCCAGTCAGCGTGTACTTCGCCTCTTTTTGGAGGACGTCGGGCTTCTTCTTCAACTTGTCCTCGAGGCTCTCCCGGTGGCGCTTCAAATCCACTGAGAGGGATAGAAACGTCTCCCCCCAGCTCATGTTCCCCCATGGCAGGCTGTAGAAGAAGGGGAGATCTTCCACCCACTGGAAGATCGGTTGCCACTTCGGAGGTATGATTTTGTTTCCCGGTTGTCCGAACAAGTAACCGAGAACAAAGACGCACAAACCCAGTTTGTAAACGTCATCCGGATCTTTGCACACCGTCCAATTGTTGACGAGTATGCTGAATTTGATATTGGCAGACTCATTGAGATACTCGTCAATGAGCCTGCGGGAAGAGCGTGCGTCCTTCTCCTCTTTACTCGGACCGTCTTTGTAGTCTAGCCCCGAGATTAGGGCATACTCGAGGCGTCCGAACCTCATTCTCTTTCCTCCTAAGTCGAATTGGATCTCTCCGGCTTTGATTGACTCGACTTTCCTCTCCAACAGAGAGTGGACGAGGACGGGAGCGAAGTTCAAATCAGAGGTGATGAAGAATTGCTCGAACACCGTCCCTCGGAGTTGCTCGATCAATTTCATCTCCTCGAAGCGCTGCTTCACATCTTTTAGGACCCGGGATCCACCATACGTGATTCTCCCCGGGAAAGTGTCTTGAACAAGGAATTTCAAGTGATCCTGCACAAAAAAACAACAAAAAACATCAAAAAACTAATTTTTTCAAAAAAAATTCAAAACAATCGCATCTTATCGTCCACTATCGCCCCCTATCGTCCTCTATCGTCCACATCGTAAGCTATCGTAACTCAACGTCCCCTATCGTACGCTATCGCCCGTGTATCGTTTGAAGCCTATCGTACACCATCGTCCAAGTCATCGTACTCTATCGTAGCCTATCGTAATCTATCGTACGATATCGTATTCTATCTTCCGGACGATGGAATTCATCGTGTTCATCGTTTTCGGAAAACTTAAAATCTCTAAACTAGCTCAAATCTTCTCAAATCAATCCGTTTTAACTTCCTCTATAGTCGAAAACACTATCTAAACTACATGCAATAGATTTAAGTAAGAAAAAACAAGAAATCTAACCTTTTTTTGACATTTTCTCTTTTGGGAGGTTTCTTGAGTTTTCGGGTCCTCGCCACCACCGGTTAGGAAGTTATCCGAGCTTGATGACATTGTATGATGTTGATAACGTCGGTGTGATTGTTTAGGGACGTTGAGTTGGATTGTTTGAATTTTTTTTTAAGAATGTGAAGAGCCGGCCGAGTGAAAGAAGAAGAGAAGAGGAAGAGAAGGAAAGAGAGGGAAAAGAGAGGGAAAGGAAGAGAAAGAAGGGAGATATGAACTTAAGGGGTATTTTTGTTCGATTTTGGGTCAAAAGTCCATTTTTAGATATTATTAACAATAAAGGTCTAATGTGGATATTTTTAATTGTTTTAGGTCTATAAAATGAAATTTCTCATTGCTAATAAGTCTTTCATGTCTCCGTTAGACATAAATCTCAACATATATCCCTTAAAATTTTAGGTTGACGGTTGATCCCCGAAATTCAGTTGTTAGTGATATGTATTCGTTTGCTGACCAATCTAATGCATAGTATTCTTTATATAAGACAATTATTTTTTGGCGAAAAAAAATAAGTTGTATTTCTTATGGTAGATATAGATTGTGATATCATTAAATTTATGTGGAGAATCGATACTGGATAATCAGCATGTTTCTAGAGCTAGTCATTTCTATATAGCTGTTAGCCTGTTATTAATGTATCCGTAATTGTGTTTAACTTGTTATGACGATTCACGCCAACAAATTCTAATATATAATACCTCAAAATAATGTTATTATTCTCATGTTACTTCTATTTTTAAATAATTTTAAAGACTATATACATCTTTCTGTATTATGATGAAAACCCCTTCTTCTCATTTTATCTCCTTATTTCACATTTCTCTCATAATATCTTATCTCCTCTAAGCACACCAGCAAAATTTGAAGTATATTGTGGATATACTTATCTGAATAATATTTTGTTTACCAAATCCACACGATATTACACATCGGAAATTATTTCATGCAAAACGGGGTACCAAATAATGCTTCGGGTAAAAAAAAAATATTGTACTTGGTACTTGCAATTTGTTATTTTTAAATTTGACAGTTATATATAAATTATACGCGCTTATATATGTACTATCAAACGTTTATTTTTTAAAATGCTGACGATTATGTAACGAGCGATCTAGACCGAAAATGAGTCTCCATAAAGATCCAAGTAAATATATAATGTCTATTCCATTTTTTTTTTTTTTGAAAAAGGTCTATTCCATTATTATTAAGTGCATACTTTGCAGCTTAAGTGGAATCTCAATCATATGTCAGCGTTATCACTCTTTTTCCGTATGACGTGTCTTGAGAATCTTATTAGAGAAGATATGGTTAATCTTGAGAGAGAGAGAGAGAGAGAGAGAGAGAGAGAGAGAGAGCATATCTTTTGTAATAACATTAACCGTTTAAAATCATAAGATTACAATATATATATATATATATATATATATAAAGTGGGCAACATACTTGTACATCCAATTTCAATACGGAATAATAGTCACAAAACACTAAAATAAGTAATAAGGGAAAGTAAAGAAAAAGTCCAGTTGGTGCAAATTCTTTTTTCTTTCCAAAAAATCTAAGCACGTTTTGTTACATAACATGATTAATTAAAGCCAGAGATTTGTTTAGGCTTTTAAATCTTGGACCACGCTAGTCTTTTTTTGCATCTCAACATCATCGCCGTCTATCCTTTCAACCTCCTGTTTCACTGTTTCCATTCGATACACGACATGTTCTTGAACTTCATGATTATGATGACGATGATTATTATATATAGCTACACATTTCATTATCTCTTCAACGGTCTCGTTTTCCTTCTCTATGCGCTCTTTGTATTTACCCCACAAAACTGAGTAAAGCCCTATCACTATTAACGCGGCGCCAAGAACACTGAGAATTAATAAAATTTACAGATTCTTTAGATACAAAAATTACAAAAATGTTTTAAAAGCAAAACTTCCAACATTTAAATATGTTCGGGAAAAATAGTTTTAACTTTGACTCATGTTACCTTTGATATACACTTTTATTTATTTTTTTAATTTTTATTTTAATTTGGAGAATTGTAAGCGTGTGACTGCTATATCTAAGCATAGTTAACATATAGATCATATAGGTAGCTAGCAGCGACGATGGGTAGAAGTTTAAAAATAGTATTAGATCAAAGAAGAAGAAGAAAAATATGTTTGCCACCATTTAAACATCAACGTTGGTCTAATATACCTTTTATGATATACTTCAGTATATAGATGTAAGCAATAACTAAGAAGAAAAATGTATGCAAATATTGTAAAACGTACGCTCCGAGGTAGATGTTTTCTGCAAGGATGAAAGATCCCATGATGGCCACAATAATCATCATTAGAGGGCTAAAAGCAGTGACGAAAACCGGCCCTCTTTTCTCCATCACTAGCCCTTGAACATAGTACGCTATGCTTGACGAGACTATTCCCTATATATTTCACAATCAATAGCAAAAAAGAGAAACAAATAGTCATAATTTTAAGGGTAATTTTGATGTACAGCCATGTAAAATATGTGTAATTTGGATATATCTAAGGTTTCGTTAATAGATTGAAAATATTTGGGCAAAATCGTTTACAAAAATTGGAAAACAAAAATACTCAAAAAAATGTTTTCAATATGTAAACAAATTAAGGGTATTTCGGACTGTTCACGATATGTAAACGAATCTGTCTGAGTATTTTCAATCTGTTAATGAAACCTTGGGTACATCAAAAATGAAAACGTTTATAAGGTCGTAGAGCCAATTTTTTGTAACTTTAATTTAAATATCGATATCACTAGTCTCACAAGTTCAATTCGAAAACGGTATAAATAGCTATAAAATGTTGTGATAGATTTTTTGATTTTATGTATGAAAATATCCTGATTCTTTATTGACATAAATGATTACGTGTAAAAGAGGATAAACATGTACTCATTATATAGAAGAAGTTAAGTAGTTACCGCATAGGCTGCAGCGATAAGATTCATGCCCCAACCAATATTCCAAGCAGAGGTGTTGTGTTCAACAACGAAAGTGACAACGATGGATTGAAGTGTCCCGATCAAGCAAACAAGGGTTGTGAGGGAGAGTGGAGCTGCATATCGCCTAATTGTGATCACTTGGACTATGAAGAACGACGCCCAGGCAAGGGTTGCGACAATGACAAGGATCGAACCTTTAAGCCAGTCTTTATCAGAAGAAGATGATGAATATTCGACAGCCCGTTGGATGGCATGGTGGTCCGTCCAAGGGAAGTACAAGATGCTTCCTTTGTAGAGCGTCATCAACATCGCCCCTCCTACCGTTAGTATCGTACCGACCAATTTCGCTTGACATTGGACTTTCTTTACCTCCAATTTCTCCATCCTTAAAAAAAACGTAATACAGTTATGATAAAGAGAAATGATTACAAAAAATAAAAAATTATTACTAAAATATTTAGTTGACTTGTTTCACAAGTTACCTGCAGAGGACGGCCATAACAAATGTCATCGCCGGAAGCATATTGCTCATGGCGCAAGCGAACGTCGGGGATGTAAATTTTAAGCCGGCGTAATAGAAGTTTTGATCAATGACCGGCCTATTTAAAAGAAAATAGTTATAAGAGAACAGACACCACTCGATGATATTATTTTACTTCATGCGTAGCATTTGGAGTGTTATAATACTAACCCTAGAAGACCAAGAACAAAAATCTGCATGAAAATTGGAAACGTGATCTTGGGTCTCACTCTGCACAAATGGAGAGAATGAAATTAGTCGATAAAAATGAAAGTTAAGTTTTAACGTAATTTTTTTGTTAGTACTTGGCTATAAGGAAAAGCTACCTCTCAAAAAAGAGGGCAAATGGGACAATGGCTATTGTGGCAAAGGCATGTCTATAGACAACAAGGACATAGTGGCTCGTTCCGCGGTTTAGCGAAGCCTTGGTGATTATGTTCATGCCCGCATATCCAAATTGGAGCGATACCATGGCTATATACGGCTTTGCACTTCTCAAGAAATTTATGAAGCATTCAACTTCTCCTTCCATTTTCTTGTAGCAAAGAAAAAAAAATTAAATAGAAAGGGAGAGAAGAGAAGGAGAAAAACTAGTAGAGGAAAGCACTTGGAATAAATGGAACTCTAAGCATTTGCTTTGTGCTGTGTTTTCCTAAGTGAATTGTGGTACAAGTTGAGGTATTTATAATCATAAAAGTATGAGGAAATCCTTATTTCTTTCACTCTTAAGTGCGTCTATCTGAATATTCCAAGGCACTAGAGTTGGGGCCTACATCCCAACGTTTGCTACACGTGTCGCAGGGAGAAACCACTATACTTTAATCACTTCATTTATTACATCTTTCAAGGGAAATTTTTTGTATCGAATTCTCTTTTTTGGTATCAAAATCTTTCACGAGAATTGGTGGTTGATGATGCCAGTGAGGGCCAAATTTGGTTGGCCAATGGGAAGAAGAGTTGAAGTTGATGGGACCCACATGAAATTAACGCGGCAATGTCCCACGAAGAAGCCACTCGTGTTTGTGAATGGTATGTAGTGGATTTAGGTGATTGATTAGTTACTAGGTATGACTACACATTGACTACACAATTAAGTATTTGTGAAAGTAATTAATTGTTCTATATTTTTGAGAAAATTCAGTAGGACTGCAACGAAGCAATTCGAACTAAGGGTACATAAATTTTATTTTTATGTATTTCAAAATTATTTTAGATAATTAAATTTTAACGAACATAAATGGCTTGGCTATGATGTCACTCACAGATACGTACATTCTATAAACGATACGACTAATACACATACAATGATTAGCGGTCTTGGTTCCAATTTGGTGTTATAGTAGCAATTTTACACCAAAGTAAAATTGAAGTTGCGAGTTTAAACGCTTATACTGCAATCTAGACAATATCCATAAAATGCCACTGAAGAGTTTATGTTACCGACTTAATACTCAAAGAAACATCTATAGACTATATATATATATATATATATTATTACTTTGATTGGCTTATTTTTAATAGGCAAGTCTCATTCAGTCTCGTCAAGATTTGTCGCATATCTTCCTCATGATCTTCGGCATTAACATTCTGCGATATTTCAGGATCTGAATATATACAGCATATATTCTATCTATCATGATGGTTAAAGGTCTTTTCTCATATATGCTCGCGTGGTTAATGAGTGATGATTCTCGAGCATTGACCTTTCTTCTTTGGGTGATCATAAAAGCAGCGGTGGCCTCCATTGATCTCCTTGATGCTTTACTCTGAATCTGTAGGGTTTCTAGACGTGAAAGTTGGCGGACTGGAAAGCTACGTGTTCAGAGAATTGCAGTGTAAAATCCTTTCACCCACTGTGAAAGATTTGTGCTGTTGGTGTTGTTATACTGTGTGAGTTTGTATAATACTCGATAAGTTCATTGTGATAAAAGAACACGTGTGAGTGTGTCTTTGTGGATCTGTGATTGGGTCACTAATTCAGGGGGAGGACTGAATTAGATTCTTCACTTCTTAGTTTGTAATTTGGCTTTGAGATTGTTGTTGATTCATATTAGTCCATCTGTACTTAAAACTATTATATAGTGAAATCATTTCCACCGGGTTATCACACCCCCCAGATGTAGGAGAAGTTGCTCCGAACTGGGTTACCAATCGTGTGTGTTCTATTTACTTTATACTGTTATTTATTTCATCTATATCTTGCTCGTTGATTGTTACACACATTGTCATAATTTGTGTGTGTGACAATTGGTTGAGCGGCTAACAGAATTTCAATTGGTATCAGAGCAGGCACCTTTTTCGCAAGGTGGTTTCCTGTAGTGTTTAAATTATGTTTAGATGGACAATTTCAGAGAAGGAGGATCTGTTAATCGACCACCAAACTTGGATGGGTCGAATTATGGGTACTGGAAAGCTCGGATGTGTGCTTTCTTGAAGGCCTTGGACAGCAGGACTTGGAAAGCTATTCTTAATGGATGGGAACCTCCTGTTGTTGTTAATGAGGAAACTGGTGTGAGTACACCAAAACCAGAAAGGTAATGGACTGCTGCTGAAGATGAAGAAGCCCTCGGAAATTCCAGAGCTCTTAATGCAATCTATAATGCTGTTGACAAGAACATCTTCAGAATCATCAACACTTGTATTAGTGCTAAAAAGGCTTGGGAAATTCTTGAGGTTGCTCATGAAGGAACATCTAAAGTTCGCAGTTCAAAGCTTCAGATGCTGACTACTCAATTTGAAGCTCTTACTATGAATGAAGATGAAACCATTGCTGAATTCAATGTTAGAATACGTGAAATTTCTAACGAATCGTTTTCTCTTGGTATTCCTATGTCAGATGAAAAGCTTGTTCGCAAAATTCTCAGATCTCTTCCCCAAAGATTTCAAATGAAGGTTACAGCCATTGAGGAAGTTCAAGATCTGTCTATTATGAAGCTTGATGAACTTATTGGGTCTCTTATGACATATGAACTCTCCATTCCTCGTGTTGAGAAAAGGAACAAAAGTCTGGCTTTAAAGAGCTTAGTAAAGCAATCCACGGATCAGGTATCATCTGAATCTGAAGAGGATATTTATGACACTATTGCTCTTCTATCTAAGAACTATAACAGGGTCATGAAGAAGTTTGCTAGACTCCCTCCCAGAAATGTCAACACTGAAGGTCGTGACAATCAGACTAAATTTCAGTCTTTCAAAGGAAATTCCTCCCAAAGAAGTAGCAAAAATGGAGACAGACTGTCTGGATATAAAGCCAAAGGTGTTCAATGTCATGAGTGTGAAGGATATGATCACATTCAAAAATATTGTGCCAACTTTCTCCGTAAGCAAAAGAAAGGATACAATGCTACTCTCTCCGATGAAGAAGATGAAAGTGATTCAGAGAATGGGAATAATTTCCTCGCATTCACATCCATTATTGAGAATCTAGAGGAAAATGAAGCTGATCACACTGTAAGCCCTAACAATTCTTCTATTCATGATATTGATATGAATGATGATTTAGACAAGGTTAACAATATGATTTTTACTCTCATAACTGATAAGACGAGATTACTTGAAACCATTGTTGAATTGAAGATTGAAGTTGCTCGTCTAAATAGTGAGCTTATCAAAATGACAAGATCCGTTAGAATGTTGAACTCAGGAACAGATGATCTGGACAAAATTCTGACTTCTGGAAAGATAGGCAAAAGCATGACAAGAATTGGATACTCTCATGGAGCTTCTACATCTCATACCAGATTTGTTCCCCAGAAAAGAAAGGATCTAAATGAGAAAAATTTGTCTCAACAAAGTGTGGTTGCTCATGCCAACAGATTACCCTGGATATGTCATTATTGTGGAAGAAAAGGTCACATACGACCCTATTGTTATAAATTGTTAAACAAAAGGGACTATCGTACTAAGGTTAATACTGATACTTACAGAAAGATAAACAGGAGCAATCGTTTTGTTTGGAAAATTAAAAATGATCATTATGCAAATATTGCGTATACATCTTTACGTGCTTCAACCTACGATGATTGGTATTTTGACAGTGGCTGTTCAAGACATATGACAGGTGTCAAAGACTATCTTACTGATGTGAAGCCATACTCAAACTGCTTTGTTACTTTTGGAGATGGAGTTAAGGCTAAGATAATTGGCAAAGGTACAATGAAGTTCCAAGGATTGGTGTGCTTAAAGGAAGCTCTTTTGGTTGAAGGTCTCACTGCTAATCTTATCAGTATTAGTCAACTGTGTGATTCTGACCTAACTGTCAATTTTACTCGTGATGAGTGCATTGTTAAGACTTTTCAGGATGACATTCTTATGAAGGGAAAAAGATCTCCAGATAATTGCTACATGTGGTCTTCTGACAAAAGTCTTAAAGTCGAATCATGCATGATCTCTAAAGCTGATGAAGCGAAATTGTGGCATCAGCGTCTTGGTTATCTGAATTACAGAAGTCTTCGTAAAATCATCATTGAAAAGGCTGTGACTGGGGTTCCAGATTTTAAAGTCATTGAGGGGCATATATGTGGTGAATGTCAAATTGGAAATCAGGTTAAGAGTTCTCATAAGCCTGTGAAAATATACACCACCACTCGTGTTCTGGAACTATCACACATGGATTTGATGGGTCCAATGCAAACTGAAAGTATGGGTGGAAAGAGATATGTTTTTGTCTGCGTTGATGATTTTTCTCGATTTACCTGGGTTTATTTCTTAAAAGATAAATCTGAAACATTTGATGTATTTGAAGAATTGTGCAGACTTCTCCAGAGACAGAAAGAAGATTCTACTGGGAAGATTGTCAGAATAAGAAGTGACCATGGTAGGAAATTTGAAAATTCTCGGTTCTCTAACTTTTGCAGCGAGGAAGGAATTGCTCATGAATTTTCTGCACCTATCACTCCTCAACAGAATGGCATTGTGAAAGGAAAAACAGAACTCTTCAAGAGATGGCAAGAGTTATGCTGTTAGCAAAGAATATTCCTACACGGTTCTGGGCTGAAGTATTAAACACTGTCTGTCACATACATAACAGGGTGTCCATAAGACATGGAACTTCCACTACTCAGTACGAAATCTGGAGGGGACGAAAACCAAATGTGAAATATTTTCATATTTTTGGGTCTACATGCTATATTTTGGCTGACAGAGAAGCCAGAAGAAAATTTGATGCCAAAAGCGATGAGGGAATATTTGTAGGCTATTCAAGAAACAGTGCTGCTTACCGTGTCTACAATCTGAGATCAAAAGCTATAATGGAATCTGTTAATGTCGTGGTTAAGGATACAACATATATTTATATGCGTGATGTTGAAGGTGATTTTGGTCATACAAGAGACAATGTTAGACAGAATGTTACGCCATCTGCTTCTGACATTATTAGGTAGAATGTTACGCCATCTGTCTCTGACATTGTTCCTTAAGAACCCTCTAGCAATGATAATACTTCTGAAAGCACAGCTATTGAAAGTAATAATCGGGATGATGACTCTTATGAACCTACTGAAACAGATTCATCGAATGAACTTAGTCACAAGTTAATTCCTTCTACAAGAATTCAGAAGAATCATCCTATTGACAGCATTATTGGTGATGTGAACGATAGTATGCAGACTAGGAGAAAGAATCCTGTGAATTACAGAGAGATGATTGGGAATATCTGTTTTGTCTCTAAGATTGAGCCAAAGAACATAAATGAAGCTGTTCATGATGAGTTTTGGATGAATGCTATGCAAGAAGAACTTGTTCAATTTGAGAGAAATTCTGTCTGGGATCTAGTTCCTAAACCTGAGCAAGTAAACATCATTGGAACTAAGTGGATCTTCAAAAACAAATCTGATGAATATGGTAACATTACCAGAAATAAAGCCAGACTTGTTGCTCAAGGCTATACTCAGGTGGAGGGTGTTGACTTTGATGAAACCTTCGCACCTGTTGCCAGACTGGAAGCCATACGTCTTCTTCTTGGTATTTCTTGTCATTTTCGATTTAAATTGTTTCAGATGGATGTCAAGAGTGCCTTCTTGAATGGATATCTTAACGAGGAGGTATATGTGGCTCAACCCAAAGGATTTACAGATCCACACTATCCAGAACATGTGTATAAACTCCGAAAAGCTCTCTATGGTCTAAAACAAGCTCCGCGTGCATGGTATGAGAGATTGACTGAATTTCTTATTCTAAAAGGTTATATTCGAGGTGGTGTTGATAAAACTCTATTTGTGAAGAAGGAAGACGGTAAACTCATGATAGCTCAAATATATGTTGATGACATTGTGTTTGGAGGAATGTCACATAAGATGGTTCAACAATTTGTGATTCAAATGAAAAGTGAATTTGAGATGAGTATGGTTGGGGAACTCAGTTTATTTCTTGGATTTCAAATTAAGCAGATGACAGATGGAATTTTTATCTCTCAAAGTAAGTATGCTACAACTATTGTCAAGAAGTTTGGTCTCGAAAAATATTCTCACAAGCGAACTCCTGCTGCCACTCATATTAAACTTACAAAAGATGATACTGGAACTCCTGCAGATCAGAGTCTATACAGAAGCATGATTGGAAGCTTTCTATATCTCACTGCCAGTCGTCCTGATATTACTTATTCTGTAGGTGTCTGTTCTCGCTATCAAGCAAATCCCAAGGCAAGTCACCTGAGTCAAGTGAAACGTATTATTCGTTATGTTTCAGGGACTTCAAATTTAGGTCTTCACTACTCATTCGATGCTACAACTCTTGTTGGGTATTGTGATGCTGATTTGGCAGGAAGTGCCACTGATCGTAAAAGTACTTCTGGTGGATGTTTCTTTCTCGGCAATAACATCATTTCTTGGTTCAGCAAGAAACAAAATTGCATCTCTCTCTCGACAGCTGAAGCTGAATATCTTGCTGCAGGAAGTGGTTGTACTCAATTGTTATGGATGAAGCAAATGCTTCCTGAGTATAGTGTGTCACAGGATGTCATGACATTGTTCTGTGACAATCAGAGTGCTATCAATATTTCTAAGAATCCTGTTCAACACAGCAGAACTAAACACATTGATATTAGACACCATTTTATCAGGGATCTTGTTGAAGATAAAAAGATTCGTCTTGAGTACATTCAAACTCAGAAACAGCTTGCAGATATATTCACAAAGGCACTGGATGTGAATACTTTTGAAAATCTTCGTGCTTCTATTGGCTTATGCATTGTGGAGCAATAGCAATTATTGATTTTTTGGGCCTGTTCTGGTTTGGCCCAAACTCTGTCACAGTATGCACCGAATATTTCAATAAAAAACGACAACACAATGTGTCGTTTCTTTCACTATTGCTCAGCGACGGTTCGCATATTTCCAAGCTGTGAGTTTCTCGTTCCCCATAACTCCTTGATCGACAGTTTCAACTGCCATATTTTGAAATCTTCTCTCAACTGCCTTTCCGTTTTCACGCTTATCATTACCATGGTTGGAACCCGGAGCGGTATTCACACTTCTTTTCCACGAAAGCCTGCGAAGATGAAGAAGAAAAGTGTTCCTCGAAAAATTGTTACCCCGCATGTTCAAGAAAAGGCGTCTACGGGGTTAGGATCTTCCTTTGCAGTTCGTGCCGATGGTCAGGCCGGAGGTACTTCTGCAAGAGGTCATGATTCTACCACCTCTCAGCCTTTGAACCGCCCCTTAACGATACATGACATCATGGGATATTATTCAAGAAGTTCTGATGATCTTCATGCACCCGACAAGGAGGATCAAGGAAAATATTCATCCAACTCTGATTCAGGTACCCCTGTGCCTCGTAAAGGCAACGATCCGACTTGCATGCCTTTGAATATGAAACCTCCTCCTGAGGAATTAGAAAGGATCAATATTCTGTTGGGTTTGAGTGAAGAAGGTCGAAAATCCCCAATTGTCGACCAAGTTTGTTCTGACACTTTCATGTCAGTTTCTGTGGAGAATTCGGAGAATAATAGCCCTAATTGTGATGATGTTCCTGGTGATGATGACACCATTCTTAGTGTGTTTCGACAGGCTAAGAAAAAGGCAAAGCTGACTACCCCGACTGAGGAAGTGCAATCCCCTCCAAAAGAGCCCACTCCTACAAATTATCCTCAAGTCTCTCCGGTGCGTAAAGTGTTTCTCAACATGAAGAAATCAGTTGTCTTCAAGGCCAAGAAAAAGAAGATTTCAAACCTCCACAACTCGAAGATTCCTCATCCACAGGATGTCCCTTTTGAGTTTGATGAGCCTACTGAAGCTCCTCCCTCTCCTGTGTTAGTAAACCCAAAGTACAAGGATGGTCGGAAGATTCCTACTAACATTCCTTCTGCTCCACTTGATAATGTTTTCTTTCGGACTGAAGCTCAGGTGGCAAGAACAATTTTCCTTGAGAGGGAATTATCTGTGGATGCGACCAAGTTCTCTGTCATTCTTGATCTCCTTCAAGAATCTGGTCTTCTGTCCACTGTAAGTAATCTTGGTCCCTACTATCCGAAACTGATAAAGGAGTTTGTTATCAGTCTTTCTCCTGACATGCACTCTCCCAGTAGTCCCGAGTATTGGAAGGTGAATCTTCGTGGTCATGTGTTTGAGTTTACACCTGCCTTAATTAACACCACTCTGTGTCGTTCAACATCTACTCATTCGGATCCCCCGCCGAGTCTTGATATCATCGTGAAGATTATTACTGCCAATGAGACTGCCAATGAGACTGCCAAATGGCTGATTAAGGATGGTCTATCTGCATCGGAACTCACTGCCAAGTACTCCATTCTGGCTCGTATTGCAGCTACTACCTGGTTTCCTACCTCAAATGGTTCCTTGGTGTCAACTGATGTGGGCAAATTCATATACCAGGTTGGAACTCACTGTAAGTTCGATTTTGGAGCCATTGTCTATGATCACTTTGTTCGTCATGCAAAGTCTTATGCAGCTAAGATGCCTATCGGTTTTCCCTGCCTCATTACGAAGATTCTTCTTGATCAAAGAAGAGATTTACTTCGCTCTGATGATGTTCTTGGAAAACCTGCCATTCCCCTCACGTTTCACTTCAGACATTTTGAAGGAAAGCACTTTTGTGATATTGAGCCTCTCTCTGTCCAAATGCTCAGAAGGATGTCTTTAATCTCTTACTTCAGGAGTCTGCTTTTCTTCATGAATTTATTCAGAATGCCACCAAGCGCAAGTCAACTGTTGATAGTATGATCAAAGTCATGAAGAATTCTTCAACAACATCTACTTCAAAAGCCCAAGCTACTGCGAGTTCCTCTGATACGATGTCTGTTTAATTGCTCTGGATTATATGTCTTCTGGGTGTTTTTTAAACCTTTCTTGGATGTTTGCTGCTTTTAAAACATTCGTGTTTTGCGTGTTTTTTGCTGTTTCAGCGACAAGACTATTTCTTATTTTTCCCTCTGTCTTGGTATATCCTTGCGTTTGACTGATATTTTGAGGCAATCAGGGGGAGAAATGTAATGTTTGAAACTCTTTCTGGATAATTGATGTGGTTTCGTTGATTATCATACTTCCATGCTTGCCTAAAAAATAGCCAAAAGGGGAGTTTGTTATTACTTTGATTGGCTTATTTTTATTAGGCAAGTCTCATTCAGTCTCGTCAAGATTTGTCGCATATCTTCCTCATGATCTTCGGCATTAACATTCTGCGATATTTCAGGATCTGAATATATTCAGCATATATTCTATTTATCATGATGGTTAAAGGTCTTTCCTCATATATGCTCGCGTGGTTAATGAGTGATGATTCTCGAGCATTGACCTTTCTTCTTTGGGTGATCATAAAAGCAGCGGTGGCCTCTATTGATCTCCTTGATGCTTTACTCTGAATCTGTAGGGTTTCTAGACGTGAAAGTTGGCGGACTGGAAAGCTACGTGTTCAGAGAATTGCAGTGTAAAATCCTTTCACCCACTGTGAAAGATTTGTGTTGTTGGTGTTGTTATACTGTGTGAGTTTGTGTAATACTCGATAAGTTCATTGTGATAAAAGAACACATGTGAGTGTGTCTTTGTGGATCTGTGATTGGGTCACTAATTTAGGGGGAGGACTGAATTAGATTCTTCACTTCTTAGTTTGTAATTTGGCTTTGAGATTGTTGTTGATTCATATAAGTCCATCTGTACTTAAAACTATTATATAGTGAAATCATTTCCACCGGGTTATCACACCCCCCAGATGTAGGAGAAGTTGCTCCGAACTGGGTTACCAATCGTGTGTGTTCTATTTACTTTATACTGTTATTTATCTCATCTATATCTTGCTCGTTGATTGTTACACACATTGTCATAACTTGTGTGTGTAACAATTGGTTGAGCGGCTAACAGAATTTCAATATATATATTTATATTGAATCAGAAGTCTGACACATCTATGAAATAGTGGAATGTATAAGCTGTTTGTTTGCACTTATTTATCATCGTAAGTGAAATAAATTTTACTAAATTTGTCTAGATCCGTTAGAACTTTGAGAATTATTAAACCCCATAGAACATAATTTTAAAATCCTTGATTAAAAAGTTAAAAAGTCATGCATGGCTTGAAATTGACTAAAAAAAGTTCTTCGTACATCTTTTACCAATAGTTTTGAACCTTAAGATCGCCCGTTGTCGGTACATCAAAATAGAATAAATATATAAACACAATTATGAATTTATATCCATTAAAAGGTTTTTAAACAATCATGTTGTGATGTAAAATAAGAAAATATAATCATCAGAGGAGTTTCAAAAGGAATTCGGTGACGAGTGATGGTGATGTTTGTCTGTGTGGCTAAGCAGTTTAATAGGCTTTCGTCGACGACTCTGAATTCTAGATTTGTCTTCACAATAAAGATGTTTGACCCTCCTATGCTAGAAAATGAAAAAAAGAGGGATAAAGAACAGCTTTCCAATTTATCTTATTAATCTTAGTCTGTATCAATCACTTATAAACACATTTTTGACTTTCTCTCTGGTCGAAATTAATGGCTGAAATCATTCTTCGCCTGAGAGCTTGCCGACCAGTTTTCATGTGACAAGTCATTTGTAAGTCTTAGTTAAGGAAGTTCGTTACAGTTGGTAACCCAAAGGCGCTTAATCAGTGAATGTATTATGTATATATATATATATACATTTATTTTGTTATATACACTACTACAAAAAAGAGGATGATGTTTTTGTTTTTCCCGTTCTTGCTCTTAGTCTGTACGAATTTGCATTTGCTAATGCTTTTTGTTTAAGTACTTTGTGTATTTATCAAAATTCTGTCTCAAGGGAATCAAGCAAAGAGATAATATATTTTTTATTTTATTTTACTCTTTAATTATCAATCTCTTCTTGGTGTGTCAGTTTGTCTTTTTAATGGCACTTTGTATATTGTTACCTAAACAAATAGATGTATAACGAGTTTGCTTCTTATATGTTGTCTTGGTTATTTTTTTACTCATAAGTTTGTTCGGAAGATGTCTTACAACACGCTTCAAGTATGTCAACATAAAACTTTCTAAAGATATATATTCTTCGCGTGAATATGTAAGTAAACTAGATTTCGACTTCCAAAGATCTAAGACCACATAAAAGATAGAATCTCGTCTTAATGATCCTTTGACGTATTCGTTCACACAAGTAATATGCCTTGATGTGCAATTATCATATGACTAATTATCAAGTGTTAATGATTTTTTTGAATTATTCTGTGATCGAAGTTTTAACAAGCACGGACATTGAAAAATACCTAACACCAGAAAGCGTTTTAAATTGGAATGAGAGGATCTTGAATTTAGGATGGCTAGTAATAGGAAATGAGTTTTGGAGCAAAGAGCTATTGATTAGTGAATTTCATTAATGTTGAGAATGCTGCCTGCAAGAGCATAGGATATTGCACCAAATTTGAATACATTTTTCCGTGTCATTTTAATTTGAGTGTGTTTGAGTATCATTTTAATTTGAGTGTGTTGAAGTTAGCCTTCTGTTGCAAAAAATGTGCTCGGAAGTGCACACGTCGCAAAAGTAATATAAGAATTAAGTACGGATTTTCGTTCCCACAACGTAAGAACACTTACATGGATTTTGGCTCAGCTACAGAAAGCTCCGATCCAACGCGTGTTCCATCTTCGTGCTTTTTCTGACCTGAGTACTCGATGATGACACCGTAGTTTTTCGAAACGTAATCTCCGAGACGAATAAGAAATATGAGTAGGAAAAATCGATATCTCATTAGATCTCAAAATTAGACTATTTTGTGATCTCACTCCTATTATTTAGGAATAGAATTTGCAATTCTAAAGGAAAGAGGAAGAGAAAAGTTTGCCAGAGAGAGAGGGAGAGTGGCCAAATTCTTTGTGTATCATGGAATGAATTTTCCTCTTCCCTTCTATTCCTATTTATAGCATTTACAAGGAAATAACATTTGAAATATTTTCTCTCTTTTTTAGAGATATTCCCTTCTTCTGGGAGATATTCACTCCTTCTAGAGATATTCTCTCATATTCGTTTTAATCTGACCACTAGATCTCAACATTGAATCTACAGTCTCTCTAATCAATCAGATCAATATTTATGGAAGAGATTTTCTCTCATTTGATTTAACCATGAAAAGAAAATCAAGGGCTACACGAAGAGCGGAGTTCGGCCACCCCTAAGACTTATCCCTAGGGAATTTTTGGCCAACTCGAGTCCCAAACCCAACCCAAAATTTAAAAGTAGTTTACTTAAAAAACCTAATTATTTATTTATTTACTTGATCCAATAATAAATAAACTTATGCTATATAAACCTTTATTTAATTATGCAAATACCAATTTTCCAGAATTAATGTTGTCATTCACTATTACGGCAAGTGAGATTAAATAATGATTAATATTGTTATTCTAAAGTTCTTATCTGCCTTTATCATAGCCAAATCAGGGACTATGCACCTAGTAGTCAAAGCTTAACGAACTCGACGAAAAAGAAGATACAACTCTATCTTTTTTTCATCGATTCTTCTAGTCTTTATCAATACTCAACAATGTAACGAAGACTAACTCTTCCTTTAATACTAAAATTGTATTTACTCATCCTGACGAGTGTCCACTAACATAGTCAGTTCGTGATCAAAATCCTCTAGGTTCAATCCGTGTAAAGAGAAGTCAATTATTCTGTTATACTTCTCTTGATACATATCAGCCCTAAGCATTGTTGCTTCACTAGCAAAAGATTCTTTTGGAAGTTAACTTACTTCGAAAGTGCGTTGACGAGCGAACATTAACCTTCTTTCAGCCCAATCGGTTATACTTCATACATATCAGCCCAAACGGTTATGGAATCAACGCTTAGGTTAGTGAACATTAACCTTCTTTTAGGATGGTTGGATTCCGTATCTGTAAATTACTTCCCACTCGAATCATGCTTTGAGAAAAATCCCAAGACATAAGTTGTGATTAGCATGGATAACCTTTTAACAAATGAGTCAAAGAGCTGGGAAACATGATCCAATGTCCATGATCACTTCAGGATTTAGATCAAGTCTCACTGTGACCATCACATTGACCTCGGATAGTGCGTCGTAATGGTCCTTAAACGACACATCTACCCTTAGGCATGTCCGGGTCATACACTTAACACAATTGTAGAAAGCTCCCACATAGTGATCAGCCTTCAGTCATGTGTTCCACATATATGAGTTTTTATATAGCTTTCTAGGCGTATATCAGTTATCGGCCTTGTTTTAGCACACCGCCCAAACTCAGGTGCCCAACACGTGACTCAGTTTCAGAGGCTATGGAATGATGAATTCTCATTAAATCTTAATACATAAGAAACAACCATTTCAATTCAAATAGATTATAAATTTTAAAATTTATTTCATTAATAGTATCAGTGAGAATTTATATAGTATCTTCTTGAAATGATTTTGAAATTTATTTCATTTATATAGGGCAAGAATTCCTAACAATATGATGATTTATAAATTCAACTAGATTACTGAAACGAAAAATGATTTTGAACGCGAATGGGATGGAGTAAGGGTGTGGTTTTACTTTTCTCTTCCTAAGTTAATAACGTATCCAATATCAAGTAATTCTACGTTTTATTTATGCACTATTGTTGTTCACAAAATCCTATAGCTAACCCTCACTACAGTGTAATTAGCGACCTAAGTTTTTAATTAACTTTTATCTCACGGTTTCAAGTTTAAAATTCTAACTTGAAATTTCTACAAGAACAAACAACAAATCTCTAGACAACACAGTTATTTACGGTTTATTACTCTACTGCTAATTAACTGGCTCTCAAGAGAGTAACTGGTTAATCCTATGAATAAACACAAAGTGATCAAATTCATATGGGCATTAAAATTAAGAATACCAAAAACGCAGAGAATGAAACGAAACTCGTAACAAATCAAAGAAAAGATCCACCATCACCCTCTAAAGGATTAGTTCATGGTGATGTTGGAAAAAACTAGAAAACGAATAATAGTAATATTCATGAAAACTAAAACGATGGAAAATGAAAAAATTTAGAGTTAGATGAAAGAAAAGAAAGAAAACTAATTCGGTTGCTGTAGCAACGTCAGCGTCTCCGGTCTTCTTCTACGATCACCTGATCTTGAGGCTGCTAATCGGTTATAAGGTCGAGTCTACCAAAATCACAGAGATCTTGCCTTCAAAAGCTTATTCGACGGCTCAAAAACACTGTCTACGTGTCAAAATAATTTGATGATGCACCACCGTCGTGACCTCCATTTCCCTTGTGCCATCGACCTGACCATGCCATACCACGATGCAATGGAAAGTTGGGTGCTCTTCGTGGTGTCTTCTTTTGTCTGGTCGCGACACCCGGAACTCCACGGTGACGCGATGGTCGTTTCTTCGCTCTTTTCGACTAATTTTTGCTCTTTTTAGCTCCCGTTTTGCACATGTGTTCCACCATCCATCCAATAGTGCAGAATTTGAATTCAAACGCTAAAAACTTCAAAAACAATCAAAACACTTAACCATATGCATCGATTCTTCATTCGAGATCGTCTAATAATCACGTAAAAAAACATTCTTATCACCTTTTCTTGCATCATAATTATTGTCAGGATAATTCAAAATTGTGTGGAACATCCTGCATTTAGCTAATTTCAATAAAAATTCATTCAAGCAATAATACAAAAATTCCAACAGGTTGTCTTCTTTGTTTTTCAATCTTTCACATTCATTTACGTGCTTAGTCATATTTTTGAAAAATTTAGTCATAATAATTTTTCTCATACCGAAATAACTAGGGTATATTTATTTTATTTTATAGAAAATTTTCATTAAGAAATAAATAAAAATGTGTATATCTCATTCACATAATGGATATATTAATTTGAACATAAATTGAAAAAAAATTAGGAAACGAATAAAAAATATATAGGGATTTGTTTTGCTGAAAAATGATAATCTCGCCAAAAAATTTCATTGAACCTCTTTTTTTCTTTTGAAAATGGAACCATATAGAGTGAAAATTTTCTAAAGCATGACGAGAGGAAAAAAAATAGTCACTACATCACATTAATTCATCGATGATTTTGTCCCGAAGAGCAGTCGGGACCTGCTTAAATTACACATCAAAATCATCATTATGTCTAACCCATTAAGGTAAAAGATGAGCGACTTTATTTTTTCCTCGCTTAATCCAAGAAAAACTACGAGTCCCATGACGCTTCTTAGTAAAAAATATCACCATGGCACGTCGTGACAAAGTGTACTTAGATTTTACCGGCACTACTGTGATAAACTTGTAAATTTTAAAATTGCCTTTAAATCTTCTCAAAGTATCTTTCTTCATTTCGTGACAAAATTGTATTCAAATATCATAGGGGTGTCGTGTGATCCCACTATATATAATATATGGTCAACAAAGTACATGATAATCGACTATCATCATCTTTTGTTTTTCTCCTTTTTATCCACATATCTATCCAATTGGGTTAGCTTGGTGGAAGGCAATTTAGCGTGTCAATGTGATTCCACTCATTTCTTGCGTCAAAATAGATTTTTCATTAAGAGGTTTCTTTCAAATAATTTGAAACGCTAAAATTTATAGAACTATGGGAGTTGGATTCACAAATAGGAGAATAAATGTTTAATTTGCTTGCTATATATACATATCAAAAAGAAAAACTATACATAAACTAATGTGCACAAAGAGAGACGTTACAATTCTACCAATGAGAACCGAGAATATATGGGAAAGTTCTTGGCTAAATAAGCCAAATTGATTATAAAGAGCGTGACTAGTATCTAAATGATTGTCGAAATTACATGAAAATTTTATTTGCAAATCTACTTTTTTCTGTTGAGAAAATGACACATCTATTATCACAGAAGAAACAAAATAATTTGTGACCAAAGGTCGCGATATAGAACTAAATTTTGTGACATTATGGTAAAGTTATAACAGATATGTCCTTAACTATTTATAAAATAAATGGTCAACTTTCTTATATATTTTATTATTTTTCCCAAAAATTATATTCAAATGTTAAGAATATTTTAATTTATATCAATATCTCACGTATGCCTTGTCTTGGTTTGTACTTTTTTTTCTTATCTATTCCACAATTAGGCTGAAATTCTAACCCCAGCTTCCATATTATAAAACAAAAAATTATATTTATGAACCATAATTTTCATGCACACCTTAATTCATCTCTTCTAAAACCATCTCCAACCGATCACTCTATTTTGCATTATATTTTTTATTCTATTTTTAAATAAATAGTAAATCATGTCCAACCGAACTCTATTTTCCACTCTATTTCTCCCTCTATTTTCATTCTCTTTTATATTATATTTACACACATACCATTACATATATTTACCGATTACTAATTAGATCATCTCATTTAAATTACTTAAAAACCATTGACATTTAATAAAATAAAAATTACGATACAACACAAATGAAATAAAAATACAATACAAACACAAATAAAATAAAATTATAATACAACACAAATATAATAAAAATACAATACAAACACAAATAAAATAAAATTACAACACAATAAATAAAATAAAGTTATAATAAAACACAATTATGCATCGTAATGACTATACTCTTTCCACAAGTGTTCAATCAATGCATTTCGAAGTGCGATGTGTGCATCTCTATCTCTTATTTGTTTATAGCGAGTACCAAATTGTTCGAATTGCGTCTGACCTTCCACCACCGTTTCGGCTTCCTTAAGTGGCGTTTCTCTCGCGACTTCAATTGGAGCACTAAGATCACATTCATCCTATATTATCATGTTATGCATATGCATGTAGATATTATATCTTATAACATGTCTTTTCTCCAAAATCTTGTAGGACCCCCCACAATTACAAATTGTGATTGGAGAACTTCGAAGACACGTTCTACATCTTTTTTACAAGGTTCTTGTTTCATTCCAAAATGTCTCTTTTTAGGGCTACGAGGCTCTCGAATAGTTTGCACAATAGTTGCCCATTTTGGATATATACTACCAGCCAAATAATAATCCATATTATACTCTTTTTCTTATATGACATACACTAGGAGAAAAAAGGCATTTAGAAGCGACAAAAGTCGCTTCTAAAGGCCAAAAAGTCGCTTCTAATTAGGCTTTATAAGCGAAATTGCCGCGTCTAAAGTATTGCTTCTAAAGATAAGTCGCTTCTAAAGTCCCTTCTAATGTTTTGAAGCGATGAATTTAGAAGCGACTAGTCGCCTCTAATGTCGCTTCTAAGTGTCCCGAAAATCGCCAAAGAAAGCGTGGGAATATATGGCGGGTAACAATTAGAAGTTACATTAGAAGTGATAAGTCGCTTCTAAATATTACCCGCCATATTTTTAGAACAGACTTTAGAAGCGATTAGTCGCTTCTAAATATTACCCGCCATATTTTTAGAAGTGACTTTAGAAGCGATTAGTCGCTTATAATTATTACCCGCAACATTTTTAGAAGCGACTTGTCGCTTCTAAATTTTTTTTTTTTTAAAGTTTATTATCCGATTTATTTAATAATATTAAAATTTACTAATTGAAATCAAATTGAATAAACTAAATATAATCAAAAGTTGATAATAACATAATAGAACGTCGATAATAACATAATCGACAATGTCTAAAGTCGATAATAACATAAGTCCAAACTGATAATAAGATAAAGAAAAGTCGATAAGTAAATAAACGTAAATCGATAAGTCTAAAACATGGAATAAATTACAATCATCATCGTCGTCCTCGTCCTGCGCGTCTTCCGCCGGGTCCGTGTGGAGGCTCGTCTGGTTTGGTGTCGGTAAGAGTCGAAGGTCAATCTGGTCTCTGCTGCGAGCCCGAAACTCCTACATTGGGTCCGAACTGAGTCATGTACTGGTCCAAAGTTGCCCTAAACACGGGATCCGGCTTGAAGTTTAGGGTCTGGCTCAATCCACCGGCCATGCCAAACACAGCTCCTAAGAGAGCCGCCAGCTTCTCTTCTATGTCAGAGGAAGACTTCGAACTTGCGTTCCCTACGGAAGACGATGAGTTGTCCGGGCTTGGGCTTCAAGCATGTCCGAGGACTTCGCTGATAGTAATCTCCTCCGAACCAGTCAAGTTCACCTCACGTCCCGACTCCTAAGCTTGTTCTTGTAGATCACCCACCCGAGCTACTGTCCGACCCTACATACACAACACAAATTAAATTAATTATTAATAACAACAATTATAAGGTAAAATTTATAATAACATATATACTTATCTGGTACTCTCCAGTAGCAGGCGTGGTCCACTGACCATTATGAGTCGTGTGCATCATCTCACACGCACCGAGCGGCACTAGCATCTGCATGCCTTCTCCTACCCATTGCATTAAACACATTATAACTATATTATATAACTTATGTAATTTGAAATTGAATGAAAATATACTTACGTGACAATGACGATACTCTAAAAATGAGATCGTGCCTTGTCGGCTCTTCGTGGTCTTCTTCTTTTGATTCTCCTTATTCTGTTTAGACTTCTCCTAGAAAACAACATTGGCTTGAGTAAAAAGTTTATTTTTGAGAATAAAGCAATTATATTAATACGTTTAATCTAAATTATACCTGAAACGTCTCTGTGTTCATCCTATCAATCATCTCAGGCCACTATTGTCACGTCAATCCCTTGGGCGTTTTCTCGTGCGCCTCCTCTTTATCTCCGCTGCACATGATCTGATAAAACCGACTATATTTTGCCTTTCTGTCACGTAGACGCTTCTTCACGTTGCGGATAATAGTCTTCTTGATAAAGCTCGAGTAGCACGTTGTGGAATAAGGTCTCCCGACTCGTTCTCGTATACAAAGTCATACTCTGCGTAAATACCAGACAAAATGGCCGCTACTTGTTACGCCGAGACGTCATTCCAGCTCTGCGTCGTTGGAGGGATGTGCTCTCGCACCAAAACTCCAAGACTATTGGCAAACGTGCTGACGCGCTCTCCTTTTTTTTACTATCTCTTCATCACTGTGCTGATAGATAGATAAAATTGGAGACGGACGGGATCGAATACAATCTTGACTTGCTTGCCTCTTCTAGCTTTTTGCGAGCTTTGACCTGTAGTCGGACCTCGTCCGGACAAAGGCGGTGGAGGCTCAACTCCGCTAGTCGACATACTGCAAAACATAAAAGATAAATTGGAATTTTAGTTTATGAAATGCATTAAATTTAGTTTATATTAAATGTAGTTAAAAAATTTACTCAGTCTTCCTCATCGTCACTTAAGAAGTCAATTTGATCTATTTCAAGATCATCGTCAACAGTATCTCCAAGGAAACGATCAACTTTATCGTCATGATTATCGTCGTCTATGAAGTCGTCGATAGGCTCATCTTCGGTGGTATCATCTACTAGAATTGGTTCACAATTATTGTGAAGATGAGACAAACAATCGAAATCGGTATGTGGTACGGACAATAAAACTACAGCCGATGATGAAACGTCAATATAGGATTTCGATGATTGGGCAAGTAAAACACTTGTTTGGCTTGAGTAGCGAGTATAAATGGTTCATCTGGAAACCATTCTTTCGCCACATAAGCACTCGTCGTTCCACATACATTATCTTTGCAAAAACTTCTACGTGAATCGTGCTTGTCACCATACCAACGACACCAAAATAGTACGACTCGGGAATCATGTCGATAGTTCAGCACGACAATATTGTCCATCCTTCCGTAGAACGTGTAGTCGTCCAGAGGTACGTAAACACCATTATTTTGAGTAGTACGCATCTCATCGCGACGAGAAGTCATAAACTTGACACCATTCACCACACAACTTGGATAAATGTGAACATTTAGTAAAGGTCCGACTGATAATGCATACAACTCGTCAGACAAATCTACTCCACCAATTTTTTGGTCGTACACATTTTTAGCAAACTAGACTCTACATTCTTTTCGATGCGCTTCGTCAACATCATGGCGACGTTCAAATTTCATGAGATTCCAATGCTTACTGTTTATACGTTCAAGAAGTTAGAGAAATAAAAAACAAATTTATGACTTTATATGAATACGATTAAAACGACTCACGTCACATACGGATCGGTTTCGGTACAATTTGTCAAGATGTACCACTCTGCCATCTCTCTCGACTTCTCATCTAACCGGGTCGAACTCATCTTCCCATAAGGCACACACTTCTCGGATTGAAAAATAGAGAACTCATGAGGCTGAACGATATCAGTCGAGGCATCTTCCAAGTACCTTGCAACGAATGCCAAAGGTTCTTCGACAACATAAGCCTCGGCTATAGATCCTTCAGGTCTCGCTTTGTTTCGAACGAAATGCTTAAGTGTTCCAAGGTATCTTTCAAATGGATACATCCATCTCATATGCACTGGACCACCTTCAAGAGCTTCCTCATGGAGATGAATGATGACATGAACCATGAATGTGCATTAACTGAACCAAGAAAGATAATGACAAAAACTCCTTACAACCGAGATACAATTCTGCATTCAACTCGGCAAATAAATCCGCAATCTGCTCTTCGTCAGCACTATCTTCAACAGTTTTATCATTATAAAAATAAGGATCATTCCTAATATCGTCAATTGCATCATGTTTTCCACCAACATCGTCTTGATCGTTTGAATCACCTATGTGCATGAGATGAGCTTGAACAACACCTATGTGTTGTCTTAACGCATTATTTCAACTACGACAAAGACATTAAACTTTGTGCTCGCTGTTCATTTGGAACCGTACAACTCGAATAAACTCGTTCATGCCCAATCCGAATTCAAGACCGCACCGATTATTTTCAATAATCTAATTTCTACTTGGGTTTGACATGACGCTGAATGTTGAAAATTAGGACAATGAAAATTAGGAAAATTATTACATTATGAACAATTAGAAGAAGGATAAGGATTTATTTTAGATAAGTTTTGAGATTTGGATAATTATTTGAGATTAGGATTGACTTAATTATTTCTAATTAACAGAAATTTGGGAACATTTTCTCCTAAAATATGAACAAACCAAAAACCTGCTATTCACAAAGACGATATATATATATATATATATATATATATATATATATATACCATCAATTATATATATATCTGCGATTCACAATCAATAACTTTCAAATAATATGTTCAAGTTAAAAAAACTTAGTCACTATAACGAATTACTAATTAAATTCCATACTTAAATTAACAAATTAAGTAAATTATTATCACATTCAAATTAATATTATCAAATCGAGACTAACTTATTGTTTTAACATTTCCAAATTCATAATTATATCAAATGAACAACAATTAAGTTATTACTAAATTAACAAATTAATTAAGTCAAAACTTCACATATTATCTAAAGTATTATAACATTTGAAATTACTAACTACGAATTACTTAAAAAAATTAACTAATTTATTAACTAAATTAACTAATTCAATTTACATACTTAAATAAACAAATTAATTAACTCACAACTTAAAATATTAGTAACAACATTTGAAACTAACTATTGACAATTATTTATACAATGTAACAGATTAACTAGTTATTAAATTCTTAACAAATTACCTTAATATTTAAGTAAACTAAATATAGAAACAATTAAAATCTAACCTTTATTGCGAGACGAGGCAAAATGATGCGAGACGAGTCACAAGAAAACAACGAGACAGGCTACAAAACGAATGTAGAGACGGGTTGCGAGACATTTAAAACAAATGTCAAAACCATAAATAATAAACTATAACATATAAAAATTAAAATCAAATTAAATAATAAACCCATTAAAACTTACCGATTGCAACGACGGAGAGAGGGCCGGAGGAGAGCTCGTCGGTTGACGACGGGGCGGAGATTGGAGTCCTTACCGGAGGAGAGCTGAAAATAAAAAATAAAATTAATATCAAGATCGGACATACACACGGTTGCAGGCCGGCCGGAGAATGCAGAGGCGGAGGTGCAGGCGGCGGCGGAGCTCGGAGGAGGAGGAGGGCAGGTGTGGGCGGAGCTCGGCGGGAGCTGGGAGAACGAGGAGGGAGGGAGAGCGGAGCTCGGCTGAAGGCAGTGTGAGGCCAAGGAGGAGGAGGAGGGAAGGTGGAGGAGGGGCGAAGGGCGGAGGGGTAGAGGGCGGATGATGGACGGAGGAGGGGTGGAGGAGGGGAGGAGAAAGGAGGAGGGGTGGAGGAGGGGCGGCGGAGGCGAGGAGAAAGGAGGAGGGGAAGGAGGGAGGAAGGGCGGTGTAGCACCGACAGAGGGCGGAGGGTGAGGGAGGAGGGGTGTAGGAAGGAGGGCGAAGGGAGGAGGGGCGGAGGAGGGGTGGAGGAAGGAAGGCGGAGGTCGGGCAAAGGGTGGCGACCGACGTTAGGACGGAGGGTGGTCGGAGAGGATTGGGAGAGAAGAGAGAGAGGGGAGTGAGGGAAATGGGGAGGGAGGGGAGAGGGTCGGGTGATTTAAAACCCTACGGACGAAATTTTGGCAACAAATATTTTGGGCATTAGAAGCGACTAGTCGCTTCTAATGCCCAAACATACTGAAATATTTGGCGCGGAGGGTGCGAGAATGTCGCTTGTAAATGATAAAAAAAATCATTTTTTTGAGAAAAATTGGGGTGTTTACGTTAAAAGCGACTAGTCGCTTATAATATCGCTTCTAATTAGAAGCGACTAATCGCTTCTAATTAGAAGCGACTAATCGTTTCTAATTCCCCCTGTCACTTCTAAAAGTATATTTTGTAGTAGTATATATATATATACGTGTATGTAATTAATGATAGTAAATAAGGTTTGTCACTATAATTTACGAAGGAAGGAAGAAAAAGAATGTAATATGTAATTTGTTATAATCTTCTTTTTTTCGCGTAGTGCATTTTTTGTGCATTATAAATATGTGTATATATATATGAGAAATAGCTCATTGTGTCACTAAATTATCTCCAGTTTTCCTAAATCCACCAAAACTCTTTTTCTTCCCAAAATACTAGTTTTTTCCACTTGAAACGACTCTTTGGCCTTTAAAAGAATAGCTTACAAACTCATTCCACTTGTTTTGTACTGGCTGTAAAAGAAAAAAAATTAAAATCAAATCAAACAACTTCCTACAACCGGTTGACAACTCTTCTTTTTTTTACTTTTCAACTTCCATACTTCTCTCTCTTCTCTTTCCGCTAGACTTTCTTCTTCAACACTTTTCTTCAACATGCAACCAAAGAGATTAAAATACAAGCTTCATCTCCGACGAAGTTTAGCTCTGCTGTTACTCTCACGTCTCTGCCACGCCATCTCAGCTCCATCTCTGACGTTAGGTTCTTCCTGTTGTCTACAATATTGTCTACAAATACGTAACAGAGTCTACAATGTTGTCTACAAATACGTAACAGAGTTTACAATGTTATCTACAAATACATAACAGAGTTTACAAAGTTATATCTACAAAAACGTAACAGAGTCTACAATGTTATCTACAAAAACGTAACAGAATCTACAATGTTATCTACAAAAACGTAACAGAGTCTACAATGTTATCTACAAAAATGTAGCAAAGTCTACAATTTGGTCTACAATGTTGTCTATAAATCATCAATAGAGTGTACAATGAAACAACAATCACAAACCGTGTCTACAATGTTGTCTACAATCTTGTCGACAATGTGGTCCGGGGTTGCAATGTTAACTCTTACAATGTAGACAATATTGTAGACCAAATTGTAGACCAAATTGTAGACGTCATTGTATACAAAATTGTATACGTTGATGCTTAATGTAATACTGATTATGGAGTTTTTGATGTAACGATGGGAAAATTTATTTGTTATTCAAACCTAATGGATCTTGCATTGACGTTGGTCGGTATCACGAGAAAACATCATTCGAAGTTTTGGTGCCGGATAATATCAACTTTGCTAGTTTGAAGTAAGAAATTTATGAGTGACTAGGCAAACCACCATCCGATTATAAAATTAGCATTGCGTACGTCATCAACGTTGTTATTTATTCCCTATAATTTTGTCAAGTAGTTCAAAAATGTCGTCTTTTTATTCCATTAGTCTACAGTGTAATTCAATGCAGTCTACAATAATCTGAAAAGTCTAAAATGTTTGCAATTAGAACATCGTCTATAAAACTGTAAACAATATGGTTTACAATTAAAATATCGTCTACAAAAAGATCTACAATTAAAATTAACTCTACAATATCGTCTGTAATAAACATGAATGTCTACAATATGATCTACAATGTAAAGTCTATTGTCTATAATGTTGTTTACAATGTAGACTCCGTCGTCAACAATATCGTCTATAATTTGTATTGCATTGTCAACCTGTTGTATACAACATCATATACAATTAGACTCAATTATCTACAATGTCGTCTACAATGTATATTGAGTTGTCCAATGTCGTCTACAATTGAAAAAGTGTTTCCATCCAGCAGTGATTCCAAAAGTGGCATATAACTCATTTATGTCCTCGGGATGACTTCGTGACCAATCAATCAAATTCATGATTGGTAGACAGTTGTCCATAAGCATGCTCTAACATGTTCTCTTGAAATCCTAGATGCAGCACTGAAGAAAAATTAAAATATTTGGATAAAATTAACTACAGTACGAATTTATGAACGAGCTTTACACAAAGTAATTTCATGTCTTATTGTTATAGGATACAAGTATTAAGAGTTTTTAAGCAGCCGATATTTATTTATGATTTTATTACGAACAAGTGTCTAGATTTACGAAAAGATCGTTTTTATACTATAAACTCTTGCTTAAGTTTTGCTTATTTTGCATTCCAATTTTTATCATGTTACAAAATAAGAAAACACTTAAATTAGGTTTTCCTAACTTCTGAAATTTTTTCATAATTTTTCTCGAAAATCAATGTTTTTTATCGAAATCTAGGGCAAAGGGTATTTTCGTCTTTTGTTGTCAAAATCCATCTCTAAGATCGTTGCAGAACCTTAATCTGTTGAATGTATTTTCTTAGATATTAATTATTTTTTCTTGGATTAGGTCTCGAATCGAATAACTTTTCCGATCGTTCGATAATATAAAGTTATATGTTTTCGAGTCAAGGTGAGAATAATCTCACTACAACACGGATTAGTTAAATGTTTAATATGATGAGTATCTTATTATGTGTGTTATGTTTGACTGTGTGGTAATTCATATATGTTCGAGTATGTGTTGATGAATGATGTGTGTTATTATTGTATGGTTTGTTACGATAAGTATACGTATGAGTTATTATAATATGCACAACATGTTATTACGCTTAGTCATATTATAATTAATGTATACGTCACGTCTGTATGAAACGTAAATAATCAAGTGATAAGATAAGTAAGAGAGTCGTACTGCCTCGAGCTACAGAGGTATTAAGGGAATTATCTCGAGTCGACTTACGGGCTCAAAAAGAGAGTTTCTCACATGTTATATGTTTATGATAGTGCAAATTATGAGAGGTTTCAGCCTCGTAGTTCATTTCTAATGTGTACACTGAAATTGGTACGACTACTCTAGGGGACCCCGAATTAAAAATATGTAAACATTAAGTTAAGATATTTTATTTAATGGTTTTAATTCAAAATATTAATAATCGATTCATGCATGTGCATTATTTTATTTTGTGAGTTATAATTATTCTCGCTGAGCTTTAGCTCACCATGTATATTCGTCTGTGTTGTAGGTAAACAACAGATAAACATCTGAGTAGGGTGATCAGCGGCGCTAAATGGCTAAGGGGTGGGGTTGTGGTTTCCGCTCACTTTTTACTAAAAGACTTCCGCTACACATTTATGTGTTTGGTTTAAGATAGTTAATGGTTAAGACTTATATTTTCAAAGCTTATTCGGTTTTAAAAGATTGAAGTTGAAATTCATGTTTTTGGTTTTGTGATCTCTTTCATCTACATAATTTGGTATTTCTTTTAACTTAAAATTTATATAATTTTAATGGAAAAAACTATTTGCAAAATTATTATCATTTTTTTAGACTTTATATGCAAATGAAGGATATTTAAAAAAAAATATATCTGTTTTTTTAAGTTAAAGAATTAAGATAAGAACGACGATCTGAAAAGTCGGGTCGTTACAGTTGGTATCAGATTAATGATCCTACGACCAACCATTTGCTATTGATCGCATAACTGCCCCTACTCAAGTAAGTTAGTTATGTACAATGGTTATTTTTCTATTAGTTATTTTGTTGCGTAAATTTTTGTAGATGGATGATGACGTAACAAAGAATGTGATATTGGAAACCCGAGGGCCCCACAATGACCGCGACATCATGGTGGATTTCGTGAAGACCGCACCTCCCATTCTCACGAGTGATATGAGAGGAACTATCGGCGCTCGTGAGTGGTGTAATAACATGGACATGCGCTTCAAAGTGTTACAAGTTTGAGAACCCATACAGATGTCTCTGGCACAACTACAAGTTCAAAAGGGAGCACTTGAGTATTGGCTAAGAAAGATCGCAGACCATCCTGAAGCTAGCTGGGAGTTCCTGAAAGTTGGGATCATACTAAATTTCACAACCAGAGGTTGACGCGCAAAAATGGAGAAGAGACATCGTCGTCGACTTTGGAGTACATGGAGAATGAAGGATGGGGAGACCGTGAGACAGTACTTAAATGGCTTCACCGACATGTATTCTAGTACACCTTTCCATGTTGAGGATAACGAGGCGATTAATGTTTACTGGGACAGACTCTCCGAATTTTACAACCAACAAGGGGCGTATTGTACGTTTGAACCTGCACTTGGAATAACATATGAAGAGTTCATGAGATTCATAAAGCATTATTCGGATCTTGCTAACATTTCCTCCGGAGGGATGTAATATATAAATATTTATAAAGTCCTTATTGTAATTTGCTGATTAAATTAATAAAAGTTGAAACGTTCATTCATTCCCTTTTAGTTTGATTGAAGATTTATGATATTCAATAGTCTTATAGTCCTTAATCAAACCTAACAATGTATGAAGAGACAAATGTAGATTTGCGTGAACAAACTCTTAATGGTTTGGTTAAAACGATATATTCACAATCTAAAGATCAATAAACTATTGATCCCAGTATGATTGTTGGAAGAATCTATGATGTCTGGTTACGAGGCATAGAGAGTTAGGAACTCTATAGTTCTTCCAGTGTATCTTTCGAAGATACTGAATTGACCAGTGCACTTTTAGAGACAATGGAAGAACAAACCATTTAACCTCTTATGTCTCAAGGTCACTGAATTGCATCATGCTTACCTAAATCCTAAAATGAGACATGTCATTTCATACCATTAATACTCTCATTTGAGAAAGTCAAATTCTAGGTCCATTAAGTGATCTAGACTAGGCCAATTGGTGAGATATTAAGTTATGAAGATGTCATGAACCAACTTTGTGAAGTTCTCATAGATATGTAATTCATGTACAAGATTGTTGAGATGCAATATATATCACCTCATGCTTTATTACTTGGATTGTGAATAAATAAACTGTGCACTATCCAAAATTAAGTAGCGACTTTATTTGGATGAAACAATGTGACTTGTTAGCTCCTCGTCAATACATTTTTTCTAACTTATTCACAATTACTAAAAGAGTTGAGGAAATAACAACTAGAACGATAAAATGGTAATTTTATAAATCTCATCTAGTTGATGATATTCATGAAGGGTAAACATAGATAACATTCAATGGATCCGCTCAATATAATTTTATAAATCTTATTTAGTTTTAAAAGATTGAAATTGAAATTCATATTTTTGGTTTTGTGATCTCTTTCAACTACATAATTTGGTATTTCCTTTTACTTAAATTTTATATGATTTAAAATAGCAAAATCTATTTTCAAAATTATTATCATTTTTTGTTTAGACTTTATATGCAAATGAGGGATATTTAAAAAAAATATCTTCGTTTTTTTAAGTTAAAGAATTAAGATAAGAACGACGATCTAAAAATTTGGGTCGTTACACAAGGTCTGAGCGAGAACTCCGGAGTGGGAGATCCGGCCCAATTTTGCCATCTTATTATCGGTTGAAGAGTGCACGTCAACCAGAAATGAGTCCCGAGACAAATTCTTCACTAAATAAGCGTCTTGGAAAGATTATAAGCTGCTTCTTCATACATGAGAGCGTACCGGCGAACAAGGTGAAGTCGCATCATTTTAAGAATATGATGCATGAAACAGCCGATATTGGTAATATATTATGTTTTGTTGATTTATTCTAGTGTAAAGATTATCTTATAGTTTGTTTATTTGCATTTTGTAGGTCATGGGATTCGGTTACTTTAACCGTGCATGGTTCACAACACGTACCTCAAAGAAGAGGTAACAGAAGCACAACGATATGTCGACTAGCAATGACCGGTTTTGCAAGAGTACGGTTGCACCATAATATCCGATGAGTGGACCGGGTCAACGAGATTGATTATTATACACTTCATGGTGTATTCAGTTTGAAAGACTGTGTTTTTGAACTCGATTCATGTGTCGGATCAAATCAAGAACTTGGAGTATATCTATAAGGCTATTTGCGATGTTGTTAACGACATTGGGAAGGGTAGCGTGATACAAGTCGTGAGCGATAACGGCTCGGCGTATAAAAAGGCGGGGAATAAGTTGATGAGGAAGTTCAACTTGTATCGGAGGCCGTGTGTAGCTCACTGCATCGACTTGATGTTGGAAAAAGTCGGGAAGCGTGATACCATTTCACGCGTCGTGAAGGACGCGAGAGAAATAACAAAATTCATCTACAATCACGGAATAGTATTGTTGAAGATGAGGGAGCAAGAGGAAGGAGAGATTGTTCGTCCAGGTCCAACACGATTCACCATCAACTACTTAGCTCTTACGAGCTTACGAAGTAAGAAGGCCGGATTAAAACGGGTGTTCAGCTCGGATTGGTGGGAGGCGTCCACGTTCTGTAATACTACGGCGGGAAGATTTGTGGCATTATGAGTTGTTGATTCGATATTTTGGTTAGATCTTGATGGAGTTTGTAAGGTACATTTTTTATTATCAACACTTTTGAAACTATTATGTTAGTAACATTTATTTGTTTCGGGTATTCGAGCTCGTGTAGACAGCTCTACATTTCGTGGATATTGAGGTTGTACCGACTTTAGATTATTTATATCACATGTTCAACTTGATGAAGGCAAAATTGGAGAAGATTCCTAACAAACAGTGGGTAGTGGATATCGTGACCGAACGGTGGGAGAGACAACCTTGTCACCCCCTACATCAAGCCAACTATTACCTTAATCCAAAATGTCAATACGACCCGGACATTAGAATGAAACCAGAGCGTGTGATCCGTGGACTATGAAATCCGGCAATCAAGCAACTCAAGATCAGGATCACGGAGCACGGGAGAGGTACTTTTTTATTATCATTAGTGCATGAAATAATTTTTTATACAAATGGAAATGTATTTCAAGATCACATATGACTTCTTCGACTTCAATACGGAGCAGTACACTGGGGGTAGACAAGCGGCATATGATTACAACATTGAATCTATGTCTACGCAATTCGGATCAATGTCGTTTGATCAAATGTCCATTGAATCACAAGACATTCAAGGTTCGTACACATATCCTTACCCATATTCGTATCCATATATCGTTGTCATCGCCGTGCCCGTCATTGAAGTATAAGGAGCAATACCTGAGTTTCCGATCCTTTGCAATGTCCTTGGGGGTAATCAATCGAACTACAACAACCATGTGATCAACTACACATCCTCTTACGCGGGCTACATGACGTGGTCCGACTATTGCAACCTCCAAGCACGAACTAGAGGATTTCATTAACCACATCGTCACTCTATTTACTATTGAGTATTTCTTATTTCGAACTCTTTAATATTTGTATAAACTTTAAATATGTCTAAAATTTGTGGGTGCTTCAATTTGACGATTTATGTATGTTTGACGAGTTATACGATATTATAATCCTTACTTAAATGTTTGTTTTTTTATGTTTTATATTTACTAATTCGCAACATTATTTACGTCGCAATTTCCGTAATTTAACGCAATTCTCATCGGCCACCGCAATTTTATTTTTAAATTTTCACATTTTTTTGTTGCAATTTTCATCGACCACCGCAATTTTCGAATTTTTGAGCCACCGACACGTAATCGCCAGGCGCAATTTTTTTTCTCGATTCCAAATAGCTTTTGGTGAGGATGAAGATGAACAGAGAAAAATCAATTGATTGATTGAAGAGAATCAGTTTGATGTCTTTTAATACATAGTTGTGTTAAATTAAATGACATGCCGTTTACACTTAAATAAAAGATAGGAAAACGACATCAAACGACAATAGAGCAACATAAAAGAATAGAAGCTGACCTGAAATATATGTAATATACATGCTATACTCCAAATCAATAGATACAGCTAGCACATTAAATAACAAAGTTGTTTATTATAAACTTCACATCACCTTTAGTTCTCTCTCTAAAGCTACGCCATGAAGTTTCTCTCACTCCAATCATTCCTCGTCAGCTTGCTGATCTCAACTACGTTCGTCTTTCTCTATTTGCTTCATGATTTGTTCAAGAGAAGAAAGAGCTCCGATAATGTCAACAACAAAGGCTTCAAGGCCTACCCAATACTGGGATCACTGCCGGGACTCATTCAGAACCGAAACAGACACCTCGATTGGCTCACCGAAAATATCAACACCACACAGAACAACACCGCCTTATTCCGCCGCATCGGAATCAACACCTCCGTAATGATCGCCGACCCAAAAAACGTGGAACACGTGCTCAAATCCGACTTCCAAAACCACCCCAAAGGCCACCGATTCATCGCCGCCCTCGCCGACCTCTTCGGCCGCGGGCTCTTCGTCTCCAACGGCGACACGTGGCGCTTCCAGCGTAAGGCCTTGACCAGAGCGTTGAACGTTGACTTCCTCAGAGGCTTCGTCGCCGAGAGGGTCGTCTCCGTTGAGGTCGAGAATCTCCTCGTTCAGGCTCTGGAGAAAGCTTCCGAGTCCGGCGTCGCTATCGATCTGCAGAGGCTTTTTCAGCGGTTCGCTTTCCGAACAGCCTGCAAGATGACATTCAACGGCGGGGATGATGCTTACGACGACGAGAAGTTTATGATGGCCTTCGACGAAGCTTCCGAGATCATAGCCGGAAGGCTCAGGTCTCCTTTCCACTTCATATGGAAGTTCAAGAAGCTTATCAATGTCGGATCCGAGAGACGACTGAGAGAGGCTATCAAATCGTTCCACGGCCAGACAGACAGTATCATTCTGATCGCCGAAAAAGAACACGATCATTTGCTCTCTCGACATATAAACAGTGGAGAAGATCACACGCCGGAGAATCTCCGCGACCTTATTACCGGTGTGATTTTGGCGGGAACAGACACGACAGCCTCGGCGCTGACGTGGCTCTTCTGGAACCTCTCTCGCAACCCAGAAGCCGAGGCGAGGATAGTGAGAGAGGTCTCTGAGAATCGCGAGAAAAATAAAAAGAGAATCGGGGACACATTCGGATTCGACGAGCTTCGAGAGATGAACTATCTCCACGCGGCGATCTCGGAGAGCATGAGGCTATACCCGCCCGTTCCGTTCAACACGAGGGCGTGCGTAAAAGACGAAACTCTCCCCGATGGGACGTTCGTGAGCAAGGACTGGTTCGTCTCTTACCATCCTTACACGATGGCGAGGACGGAGTCTCTCTGGGGGGAGGACTGCCGGGAATTCAGGCCGGAGAGGTGGCTCGACGACGGAGATGGGGTTTTCCGGCAAGAGAGCCCGTTCAAGTACCCGGTATTCCACGCCGGGCCAAGGATGTGTCTCGGGAAAGACATGGCTTATTTCCAGATGAAGTTCGTGGCTGCAACGGTGATAGAGAGGTTTGTGATTTCAGTGGTGAAAGGAAGAGAAGATGATAAGAGTCCTCCGAGACACTCGTTGGGTTTTACTCTCAGAATGGAAGAGGGTTTGAACGTCGCGGTCAAGAAACGACGTCAACTATAAGCAACTGTGTATTTTATAATGTTTTTTAGTTTAATTATCATTTGGAATGATATGTATTATAGACAAAACTACGTACTTCTCGTTATTATATAAGTTGGTTGGATTAATATTAATCTTGTAAAGCAACGCAAGGTGGCCGAGTGTTTTCTTGGTTACTATCAGCAAGGTTCGGGAGACGAATAAGCGAGTAGTGTTCCACGATCCCAAACTCGTTGTTGCTCACATCGAACACAAAACACACTGACTCTCATCCCCAATGTGAACCAAAGGCCAAAACAAGCGTGTCCGGATCAGAATGGGATTCTCGCTTTCGCAGAAGAACTCGTATCCCTCCAACTCGTTTCTCCAATTCCCTCCACATGCCCGTCTTTCAGCTGAAGACGTCGAGCTTTAACCACAAAGACTCGGGCACGATCCAGATTCTGACCACATTGTAGTCGTTACAGACTCTGTCGAAGGTGAAGTCGTACATGGGACGTTCATAAAACGTTTGAATCGTCGCGTAAAACAAGTCCAGAAACGGCGGCTTCTATTGTCTCCGGATTCCACAGCACCACAGCTTTGTGCTTGTCTTGGACTGGAAGTATCGGCTCTGGGAAATCCTTCCTGTATCAAATCCCTAGGCAGAGCAAGCCGTCACACGATCCCACCACGTGGAAATTGCTGAATTTCCCGACTCGTGTCTTCTCCAGGCTCCAGCACCGCCACGTCCGTGATCTCGACTTTCTCGATATCCACAAACAATCTGTGGCACGGGTATTCGAGGGTCATGATGACTGACATCATTCTTGGATATAAAACTCGAGTCGTTGGAGATGTAATCCCGCCAATCTTTAGACACCCTTTGAAACCTCGTCAGAGACTCAATTGTCAATCTCAGAAGTATTTCTCTAAGCATGAAATCTTCATCCAGCCCACGGAACGTTCCTCGCCGCCATAGCCATCCCATACAGGGGTGAGAACTGAACTTGATGACGCGGAAGAAAATAAAAGAGCTCTGTATCGCACCGGCAGGTAACCAAACAGCGTGAGTGGCCATTGAACGAGTCACACTCAGGAGACAGGACCATCAGGTAACTGTAAACCCTAATTTCTCGTTAAATCCCCAATCTCATTCATGTATATCAAAATAGATAAAAAAAAAAAAAAAAAAAAAAAAAAAAGGTCATACCACGACGCAAATGTAAAAAAAACTCTTCTTCTCCGAACTCGCCAGCGCCAATCTTCCTTTTTGAATACATACTTAGCTTTCCTATTTGAAAAAAGTCGAACATACTTGAGAGAACTTAGCTTTAAACAGAAGCCCGAGAAAGCTGGTCGGGAACAGCTTACGCACTCATAAACTTCCTGAAACAGAAGCAACGGAAACACCACTCAGACTAGTCAAATTACAGCAAATAGATTCAATAAATGAATTGGACACGATGATTACACTATTCCTCGAAATTCATCCTCCGACGACCTTAATGTGATTGTCAGCGGTTGGAGCTTTGTTCTACGGTGTGTTGACCTATTTATAAAGAACATTACTTTCAGATATGATAAAGAACAGTACCATCTATCTATTATCTTACGGCACAATTTTGTTTTGCAAGGCTGAGATATGAGAAGTTTTTTTTTTTTGTGCCAAGAGAGATGAGAAGCTGAGGAAGTGATAAAATGTGTATGGCAAGTGGTCTTGTTAGCAAATCAATGTGGAGAGTTTTCTATTCTAAAAATTGCCCTGGAAGGATTACACCCCGAATGCACAAAGAATCGGAACAGAATATTAGTTACTTTGGAAATTCGCTGTTTATAAGCACGAACAAATTCTGAAATTCTGAAAAACCTCAACATGAAAATTATGAATAAGTTTTAAAGATGGATGGCTAAATCAATATTTAAAACAGGTAGAACGACTTTGATTAAAGCTGTGATTTTAAGATGAAAGAATTTCATCTTATACAATGTCAACCTTTGAAATTCCTACTAAGAAATTATTGAGAGGACTTCACGTTAATTTTGGTGGAAAAAATAAATGTCAAGTGGGAAGTATCTGGCTTTGGTGAGTTAGAACAAGGTATGCCAATTTAAAAGCTCGGGTGATTTAAATCAGCGAAATATGGACACCTTCAATAAGATGTTTTTAGTCAAATTAGCATGGCATATAGCAACGAACAAAAGTCAAGCATGGATCCAGATTGTTCGTGTTTGTCTTCATCTGGTTGCTTCGCTAAATCCTGTTGTCAACTAAAGTGTCTTGGACAAGTTCACAGAGATGCCTGTACTTTGTTTGTCTTCGTCTGACGTCTTTGTACATGCTTCATTGTTCCTTCGGTGCTTCTTCATTGCCAGCTGTATGTACTTCGGTACAAAGAGCGTTCGTGTTTCTTGAGACTATATATACTCTACTTAAACTTTATAAGGGTTATTTAAAGGCGCTGAAACACTCTTGAAGAAGGTGTTTATCTACGTCTCTTTGTAAGGTTTTAATTTCTTGAAGGAGGGCAAATTTGTAAGTGCATTTATGATTGTACTAAGTTCCTTTTGCACGAACATTAACTAATAACAATGTGGGTTTTAAGGTGAAAGGTGAGTGGAGCTCACACTTACGAAGAGTCTTAGGTTAAATTATACTTATGGAAGGAAACAGTTACCGTTAGGAAGAAAAGATTCTCTTGTAAACCCTTCGCAACTTTACTTGTACGTTCTATAGTATACTCTTTCAGTGGGGTATATATCTCCCTAGATGTAGGAAAGAGACGAACTGGATAACTCTGTGTGTCATTTACTTAAATGTTATTTATTTATTGTCTTTAAAACGGTTGATGACATCTAAATGAACATTATATAAACATTGTAAACTCGTTTTCACATATCTTAAGAGCTAAATACTATGAGAACACCACGTTCCTTCACTATCAACCTAAGTCTAATGCCTTAGGAGGATGGAATGATATCCTGAGCCAAAGATTTGGTCAGAGCTACTCACATTCCCTGATTGGAGATGGAAAAGAGACGTTGTTCTACAAAAATAATTGGATAGAAAATAGATTGATTATAAGGCCTCATGAAGACGCGAGAGTCTTTAGAGCAATTCAAACTCAGGTGGTGAAGTTGGATGTGGCAAAGGAGGGTGGAGACAACATTTGCAATGAAAATGGAAGCGAAAGCAGTGGCCATTGGCTTGAAACTTGAGAAAGTTTATGGCCACGAAAACGTAATTGTGAAAAGAGATAACCAAATTGTAATTGCTCAAGCGAGAAAGGAATCAGTGATGTTTGATTGGAGACTAGACTTCAATTTTTGAATATATTTTTTATGAGAAAATTTTTCTTACATGTATATTTATGCTAAAAAACGATAAGAGAACAAGGTTGCCCATATCTTAGCGCAATGGACTCTAGATTATAATTTTTTTTGTATATGTAATGTGATGGAGGTCCCGAATTTTGTCCAAGACCAAATTTTCAATAAAATTTTAATAATGGGCACTCTTTTCTCTTATCGCACCCTAAAGTTCGAGAAGTTTTAACAAGATCTCTTCTTTATTCTATAATTAGTTTTATAATCCAAAGTCCATCCTCTATCCAGATCAGGCCTAAGATTTGTTCCAAAATAGACGAATACCATATCATTAAAAAAATGGATTATTCACAAAATCATGTGGACTCCACAAATGAGATGTTGTGAAACACAAGTTTGTGGATCATCGTCAAATTTACCTTGGTTACCATTCTGCAATCTTGTTAGAGTGTCACGGAGATATTCATCTTGCTATTTATTATCTTTGATTTGTTGGAACAGATGTGGAGGATACTAGATTGTAACCATCGTTGAATCAATGATGAACTTCATATTATTCACACCAATTACCATATTTCTCTTCCAATCAAGCCAATGCTAGAGAAGTAAAAATGTATAATCACTTCATGCTTAGCGCGTGAACTACAACATTTTCTTTTCCAAGGTGATACTCGAAACTGAAATCACAATCTTCCAACATTCAACCCATAGGAGTTGCCTCAAATTACAATTCTTCTGAATGAAGAGATATTTCATTTTTTTATGATGAGAAAAGATTAAAAATATCACCATGTAAAAATTACATCTCTATAATTTAATGCGAAGATGATGGATGCTAACTACAGATCATGAGTTGGGTAATTCTTCTCATGAGGCTTTAATGGGCAAAAAACATAAGCAAGTACTTGTCCGTTACTCCAAATCATGACACATAAGGTTCGATTTGGCCTCCACAAGTGGTGTATATAAAATCAATCGTCTCTTTAACAAATTGGTTCCTAACGTCAAGACTATAACAAAGAATTCGAAAATAACTGAATGTGTGCCACTATTTTCAAAAAATTCATTAGCCCAAGACGTTGAGATGAGAATCGTACCATTCATACTAGAGTGAGTATTCTCCATCCTTATTATTTCCCGGTCACAACATTGGCTTGCCGTAGGAATTTTCCTCGACCTCGATCTCTAAAACAACTTCTTTGACTTTCAAGTCTAGCTTGATATTATATGTGGTGAATTCCTTCTCATGAACATTATGGTCATTACTGAGAAGAGTAATGAGGGTAACTCGGTGGTGGTGTTTTGTATTGTGGTCGAGGCATAAAGGGTTGATAACTTGGTTGATCATAGCTTGTCGGCCTATAACTAGGTGTAGTAAAATTTTGTTGTGCGTCTTGTCCTTTATATTTTTTTGAGGAAAAATTCACTTGGGATGACTAGGCTCTCCACGCGTATAGCAAATATACCCATATGGAACAGACTTGTTCCTACTATAAGATATGTTATCAAACGATCTAGTATTACTACCTCTGGCTTGACTTGCACTTGCAGTCCCGATAGATTGTCAATGTCCTACACCGCTATGATGAAAATTTATAGTTGGTCCTCCAAGATATTTTCCTTCTTAGCTTGCTCATCTTGATACGTTAGACTATCTTTCTCGACACGCAAACGTGTTGAAACGATTTTCGCATACTCGCGGATCTTCAACGCAACTATATAGAAGCCTTCAAACCGTATACACTTCAGGTGCTTGGTTTCCATTATCACATGAGAAAAACGCGCCAGGGCGCAAAACTTCGCCTCGTACTAGAACACCATCATATTCGCTTGGGCGAGTTCAATGAAGTCTCTTGCCTTTTCATCTAAAAAACTCTCTGGTAAAATTGTCAATAAAATAGATCTTTAAACTTTTCCCATGTCATCGTGTTGACATCATGAATCTCTTAAGCTTACTCCATCACACACTAGCACAATCTTCATGTTTTTTAGCCACAAGCTCTACGCAATACTCACAAGGATTTCCAATTGTGTACAACAGTATTATAATATTTTTCAACCAATGATTCGCAACTTGTGGATCGGAATCACTCTTAGACGCACGACACTTTGTTTCGTGCACATAATTGGCCTTCTTTTAAACTCTATTGTTGCACGGAGCTCTACATTTGAAGGCATAATGCCCAAATTTCTCACAGTTCTAGCATTTTATTTATGACTTGCCGTAACTTGATTTTGTGCCTCATCTCCCACGTCCTCTGGATGAGCTATCTTGCTTTTGGTTGTTGTCATCATTGAGCCTCCAACCTTGTCTATGTCCTCGTCCTCGACTACCACTTTTCTTTGTTGGCTTTTACAGAGATCTTCATTTGTCGAATCGATCCGCGTCTTGAGAGCATGCGACAATGTCTTTTGTAATTTTTTTCTTTTCTTCATAAGCTTGGAGTCTTCTGAGGAGTTGCTCTATGGTCATTGCCTTCAAGTCCTTCGTTTCTTCGATGACCATGACACTATGCTCAAACTTTGAATCCACGGATCGAAAAAAACCTTCTCGCATGATTCTCATGTCATCCAACTTCTCGCCGTTTCTTTTGAGGTTGTTGGTGACTGTCAAAACTTGTGAGAAATAATCAGAGACAAGTTCGCCTTCTCTCATGTTCAAAGCTTCAAACTCTTCTCACAAAGTTTGAAGATGCACCTTCTTGACTTGATCCGCTCCTTTGTATGCGTTTCGAAGCTTCTCTCAAGCTTCTTTGGCCGAATTTGCTCCCAAAACCTTCTCGAACGTGTCTTCATCTAGACCTTGGTAGATGAGACAGAGAGCCTTCTTGTCTCTTTTCCTTGAGACTCTCAAAATATCATTTTGAGGTTGGAATAGACTACTTTCATTCTCTAATTCGGCGAGGCCTTTCTCGACTATGTCTCACACGTCGTGTGCACCAAGAAGAGCCATCATTCTGAGGCTCCAATTGTCGTGGTTTCTCTTGGTGAGCATAAGGACTTGAAATGGAACACCACTATTCTCTATCTTTAGGAGGATCTTGCAGCTCTGATATTACTTTGTTGGAAGGAAGTTCTAGGTGTGTGGAGAAGTATTTAGATATCTTGAGTGTTTGGGAAGAGTAGAGGGACAGGGAAATTTCTTTATAGAAATGAGAACTCTTTTGGGTTGATTAATTACAATACATGACCAATATTTATACTAGTTTATGGAAATCTCTAGATATAACAATTTCTAGAGAATTCTCCTAATTACTTAACATCTTAAAATTATAAGAGTATTCTAGAATTTGGTCTTTCTAAATTTCCTAGACATATCAAAAATATTGTAGAAAATATCACATCTAAAATAGGCCCAAAATATATAAAGCCCAAACAACGATTAGAGATTATTAAGCCCAAAATTATAACCCAAATCAAGTTTAATATTCAACGAATGTATTATAATATTATAGCTTGCGAAAGTCCTTTGAAACTGCAATTTTTTTTCCTCTAGTTATTGATACCTTAACTTTGTTTACATAAATTATGCAAGGTTTTCGTTGATGAATCACTTTTGATTATTAAGGATGAGGACAAAACTCATAAATAACTACGCTGCAATCATTTAGTTAGCAGTTGGACTCTCAATATGTGGTGCCAAAGATTCGGCCAATAATACTCTATCCTGAAACAACATCATAGATCTGGAACAATTTCAAAGACTAGTCCACTCAATCTATAATGCTCTCAAGATCCATTTATAGATAAAAGTTATTAATCGTTCATGGCTCATAAACTAAGAACGGTGTACGTCTGTGTCTATCTCATCATAATTTAAGGAGTTGAACCTTTGTGGGAAGAGCTCGTTCAATAATAGCGTAAATCAAATATGGAATGAGGTATTTGTGATTGGATCGATTTCTTCCCACAGAGTTCCCAATTGGGCATATTATAAAACTGACAAACATCTGTTTTTGTTAGGAGTGTGATTAATTGTTCCAATTCATAGATATTTGGCAGCAGAGAATTGAGAGTCCAACTACTGAGTAAATCGTTGCAGCACAACAATTGAGAACTCTTTCCTCATACTCAAGAATGGAAAGAGATTTATCCATGAAATTGTGCCTAATTTCTGCACGAAAGGACTGAATACTATAGTAGCCGATATATTTTCGTATACCTTGAGAAGAGGAAAAGGATTTCTGTTTTACCTTAAGTGATGGTGAAATAGATTTTGCTTATTAAAATCCTCTTTATCAGTTTGGTATTGCCTACCCTGTATAATAAGATGTACTTACGGATCTATTTTTTGACGAAAATATTCTCGAAAATTTCCAAAACTCAATAAAATATACTCGAATCATCAGATCCAATCGGATCACGTCAGAAACATGGAATTCTTATTATAAGAAATCATCCGATTTTTCAAAGTAGATTATTTAGAGATTTTGATTTTTTTATAGATTGTTTCTAAAATAGAAGCTGTTCGAAATGACGCTTTTGATATTATGTAATTTCTATGGTTTTTAAGAATTGAAAACATTAGTTTATGTTTAACTCATTTAATCACTGATTACGTTATTTAACCTCTTTAATTGAATAATGTAGTTCAAGCAAATTTTGATTTTATGTGGAGATTATTTATGAAATAGAAGTTGTTAAAAATTATTTTATAGATATGAAGTATTTTTTATTTTATTTTTTTAAGAATAAAAAACGTTAATTTATGTTTAAATCGTTCAATTCTTAATTATATTATTTAAACTTTTTAGTTGAATGGTGTAGTTCATGCACAATTTAGTTTTTTTTATAGATTTTTTTCCTAAAATAGAAGTTGTTAGAAATGATTTCGTGGATATGATGTAATTTTTTCGGATTTTTATGAGAAATGAAAATTTTGATTTCTAAGTAGGCCGCTTATGGTTCAATATTGTTAATTAGTTGGAATGCCGAGTTCGTTTATGATTTTATTGGAAAATATTGACTGAAATAAAAGTTAATAGAAATTTTGTTCTAGATAACATGAAATTTTTTCAAAAGACTCGAAAATCTTAATTTATGTTTTAGTTTGTTATAGTTTGATAAAGTTCTTCAATTTTTTGTTTTGAAACCTCTTGTTATATGAAGCTTATTAATATTTATATGTATAAACTTTATGTTTTGAATTATCCAATTAATCAATATTTTTTCGCTTCATTTTGTGTATTTTGTCGGCATTCTTTTTATCGACTTTTTCAATTTTTTCGTTTAGATTTCATTCAACAAACAACATTCTCATATTTTATGGTCATCGACCGTTTATCAGCATTCGACAATTCGACATAGTAGGCTTTAATAGTTATTATAACCTCCAACTGTTTGCCTATATACATAATCTTCGGGCAGTAATGGTAGCATATATTTTATTTGAATTTATTTAAATAATGGCTAATAGTATATCTAATATTATAACACCCATCACATTAATAAATAATGAAAACAAATATTGATTACTAGCACATAAATATACAGGTTATAAAAAGCAAATTATACCAGTAAGCTACTAAGTCTTGCGAAATTGAAATTTGGGACTTCAGAAGAAGTATGTTACCAATTTCTTCTGCAAGGCGTAATTGCCTATGTACATAACAAGCTTAGTGTTTTAAGATCTTGAAGTGATTCTTCAACGACTGTCCACCGGACGCGTGTCCGTCCAATGCGGTAATGTTGAATTCATCGATGAACTCTTGGTACGTCATTTGTCGATACACGGATGGGTTTTGTGGAGAAACCAACTCTGGAAGTGGACCGAATAGACCTGATCTATTACTCGGGTTTAGAAAAGCTACCACGGACACTCGTGGTTCATGCCCAGAATTCGCCAACACTCTGTGCACTACACTCTTATACACGTCGTTTGACAATATCTGTTTGACACAACAGATTAACACCACCCAAAATAGTTCAAAGATATAATCGAAACCTGTACCTTTTCGGTTAAAGAAAATAACGGTAAGTCCATCAATTTTTGTGAATTTTGTTTCTCTATCGTGAAAATAGTGTTTAACACGATTAATGTTCTTGATGTTTACAAATTTTACAAAAATACCCTATTTAAGGTTTTGGGCTATATTTAAATTTCACTACATTCAGGACTTCATTTATAAGAAAATTAATACACAAAATTTTTTTAGCATGACTAAAACAACCAATGTTTTAGAAACTTTCAACTTCTAAAATACTATTCTCATAATTTTATCAAATTTTTTTGGTCCGTTTTATAAAAAAAATTAGTATGAGGATAATATCAATTCATGTAGTATACTATAACCTAATAATAAGTATCTACTATCCTTCCTCACTGTGATATGGATAATTTTCACACAGATGACCACTTTTTTATATTTTATATTGGCGATACCTATTTCTCGTATGCTATACATTTTGAGTTATTACAGGTAATATATAATCTAAACCGGTGTCTAGTTTCTCATAGAAGGACCCTTGAATGGAATTAACTCATCTAGCTAATTTATCCCCTCTAAATAATAAAAGAAATTGGCTTTTCCGCAAATAGTTGAACTCATAGACTGCTATTCCAGACTTTAAATCATATCTCTCTAGCCAAATTATAAAAAAATGCATAACAAATTATAAGGTGAAATAATCTAATTAGTAATTAGAGCACAAGTTATTTTGAATCATATGTATATATAAAATAAAATATTCGAAAACCACGAACCTGAAACAAATCTCCGACGTTGACAACAAGAGCCCCAGGGATTGGATCAACATCGACCCAATCCCCGTCAGCGGACTTGAACTGCAATCCGCCGACGGTGCCTTGCAAGAGGATGTTGAGGAAGGCTGGGTCGGGGTGGGGTGCGAGTCCCATGGTGCGATCGGGCTGGGGGCAAAACGGGTAATAGTGGCCCACCATCACCCGCCTCTCCCCCACCGTAAGTCCCCTGCGCCGCCCCTCGTCCAGTCCGAGCCCTTCCCCGAGGAGACCCACGAGCTTATCCCCCACTCCCTTCACCATCCGGTCCCACTCCTCCGCCGGGCCCCTCAGCACATCTGGGATCACTTCTGGCGCCGCCACTGATCCTGATGCTGTCGTGCCAGCTCACCACCTTCGCCACATGGAGGTCAAAGTTTGACCTGTAATAAAATGATAGCATTTTTTATTTATCATTTGAGACTAATTGGTTAGGAGAATAGTCAAAGCTTGACCTGTATGCCATGGTGGCGGTCCCGCCCTCCCTCCCGGCCCTCCTCCCGTAGAACTTCGCCCGGGTTTCCGCGGGAAGCTCGTGGAATGCCCTCACTCCGGCGTGGGCCCGGGCCATGGCTGCCTCGGGGATCTCGTGGCCCACGACTTGGAAGATTCCGGGGCTTCTCGCGGCCCGGCCCAGCGCTTCAACCACCGCCTCGCGGGGCCCGCGTAGGTCGATCACCGGGGCGCTACCCTGGCGGGCCGTCTTGGGGTCGGGTGCGAGGGTGGCTAGGGCTTCCGGCGGGTAGAAGAATATTGATGGGACCTCAGTCACGCCGGAGTCAACCAAGCCTTTGACTCCGGCTTTCGTGGAGTCAAATCGGTTCATCTCCTCGGTTTTCTCTAACTCGCATCTCTTCGCCGTTATTCCTGTGTCATCCATGATTACTACTCTCTTCGCCGTTATTCCTGTGTCAGCCATGATTACTACTCCCTTCGCCGGTAAATTTATTGAAGGCTTGGGAATGGGGTTAATATCTTAAAGTTCAAGAAGCTACGTATATAAGTACGTTGATTGGGTGGTTTGTGATATTTGCATATCTTGCTTAGTCACGTATACTGTTCGTAAATAGTTTATACTATGTCAACTTGCTTGGGTTGTGCTGTCTTTTCTATGCGTACGTAATATTCCACCATTGTTATTAATAATAATATAAACTGAATGCAGCTCGTAATGTTTATTTTGGGCGGTTCTAGAGAGATTTTTGTCCCAAGTTTTATGCGATCTGCCCATACTGTATTTTTTATATTATTGTTATAGTTATTAATATCTTATCTTTATAACACGTGATTAGGTATGGGCTGTCTTATATTGGATTTCATATCTCCACTTCATACATAAAGATGAAATGGAACTATACATAACCTAACCTATCAGATAGCACAGTGCTAATTAATTTACACATGTTTTATGTAACACGTCGTGGTTAAACTTATGCATGATAAAACAAGTAATAAGAACTACGACAATAATGGATTGTATACAAATACAAACATACAACGACACACGTAGACTTTGAGACAGACTCCAGCTCAAGATAAAGCATATATGTTCTTCAGGCACATTCAGGACATGGGTACGCTCGGATAGGAAGCAGCTTGATTATGCCAGGATGTAAATATCTTAAACAAACTGGAAATCATTTCAATGTGTTTAATCTTCACATTAATGGAAATCATTTCAATGTGTTTAATCTTCATCATTTCAATGTGTTTAATCATTTCAATATATCTAACTTTTAAACTCAACAATAATTTGACAGTTACCTTTTGTTAGTTGATATGGTATGAATGCTGTAATTGTAAGCTAATGCTGGTAAGACAAACTATACCGTAGATGTATGGCGAATTAAAAAAGTATATAAATATTAAAATAATATTCGATGAAATAAAATATTTATGGCAGACAATTAAAATATTTATGGTGGATCATTAAAATATTAAAAATATATGATTTCTTTAGTAAATTTAGGAAAACAAAGGTTCAATCTTATTTAACACACCACTTTAGATTCCACCATGCAGCAATATATAACTGACACGAGATATAAACTTACACTAGAGTTGAACATGGACTTTATATCCTAAGTTCACCCTACTTTGACATAGAGACGTAATACAACTTATATTCCACCCATAGTAACTAGTTTCCGATCTTGAAGTGATTTTTCAACGATTGTCCGTCCAATTCGTTACCAGTAAACCGTAGGATGAACTCGTCGTATGTCATTTGTCGATACACAGCTGGTGTTTTTGGCGAAACCAACTCTGGAAGTGGACCAAACTGCCCCAATCTGTTACTCGGGTTCAAGAAAACTACCACCGATACGCGTGGTTCACGCCCAGAATTGGCCAAGACTCTGTGCACTACACTCTTATATGCATCATTTGACAAAATCTGATTTAACACCAACAAACGTGACCCAAAAATGGTTAGCCTATTTTCTTTATCATAATTTGTTAAAAAATATTGTATGGAATAACTTGAGTTTATAAAACCAAAGTTACAATAGGATGACAACGTGCTGCGAATGAATTTCTTTGAAGAATCCGAACCTGAAACAAATCTCCAACGTTAACTACAAGAGCTCCGGGGATTGGATCAACGTCGGTCCAAACTCCGGCGGGAGATAGAAACTGTAAACCGCCGACGGTGCCTTGGAGGAGAACGGTGAGCAAGGCGGGGTCGGAGTGGGGGGCAAGACCCATAGTTCTGTCGGGTTGTGGGCAAAACGGGTAATAATGACCCACCATGACCCGCCTCTCCCCTATCGTAAGTCCCCTGAGCCGCCCCTCGCTCAATCCAAGGCCTTCCCCGAGGAGACCAACGATCCTCTCCCCGAATCCCTTTACTTCTCGGTCCCACTCCTCCGCCGGGCCCCTCAGAACCTCTGGCACTACCTCCGCCGCAGCCTTGTCTGGCGACAGGCTGATCTTGATCGTGTCGTGCCAGCTCGCCATCTTTGCCACATGGAGGTCAAAGTTTGACCTATTATAAACATGAGTAAAAGATGAAACTTCAATGAGCTGAGAGGTTTACCTATAATTGAAACTCTCAGTGAAAGGTTTATTGTTTTTCTAAAACATGCTTTCATTTGCTCATTTACCTATATTACTACTAGACTATACTAGTTATCATACTGAAATGTTAATTGTTAAACAATTTTTTTCAATTGACCAAAATTAATCGAAATTTGTATGCCGTTAAATTTTTAAAAAAGAAAAAAAATGTGAGACTTCAAATCACAGCCTATGTTAATTGATTTTACTTGGAATTTGTTTCATTTTCGATTAATATGCTGTTTTTACTCGGTTAATATTATATGTACAGTTAGTGTAATAAAAAAATTCAGTTAAAGTAACCGTACGATTAACTATAATCGACGATATTCAATTAAAATTCACACAAAAATTATTTACTTAACCGGATGTTCACCTTTAAATATGAGCATCTTTCTTAACCTAATAGAGTCTTCAACAAAATAGTCAAAATTACACTGCCATTTTTTTTTACTCGTAAGCGTTTAAGTAAGTCGATTAAAGTTTCTTCAGCGAAATGGTCAGAACAAAAATTGACTTTCTAACTAGAAGTTCTGCCTTCCAAAAAAAACTATAAATTCTGATGATTTTTATAAGCAATTTATCACTTAAAAATATTATATCTTATAGTAAAAAAACATTATATATACACAACTTATTTATTTCACTAATTTTAGACAAACTTTATTTTTTCTTTTAGAGCGTATTTAGTGCTGCAAGTCAAGAATTTTCTAATACATAAAAATAGTTCTTACGTAATAGTTTAACTATTTTTTACATTAATTTAGTTAAGCTAATTTGATTAGCCAAATACACGAAACTCTCATTCATAAATTATTGACATGTAAATTAAAATATTTTTTTCGTATAATACATATAAATTATTGTTAACAGCGAATGCGAATTGAAAACAAAAGAGGAATTTAGGTTAAACTGTTATAACTTAAAAATATAACGTGGTAGTTTACCATGTCATTTTAACTTACTATTAAAAATGGTTTTAGCCGATTAATTTATGTTTCCTAGTTAAATTCAAAACGAAACCTATAAGCCACACTCCCGCTTCCTCCATCAATGCCAGTCCTCTTCCCGTAGAACTCCGCCCGGGTTTCAGCAGGGAGCTCATGGAACGCCTTCACTCCAGCACGTGCGCCGGCCATGGCTACTACGGGAATGCCATGGCCCACGACTTGGAAGATCCCGGGGCTCCTTGCAGCCCGGTCCAGCGCTTCCACCACCGCCTCGCGGGGCATGGACATGTCAATCACCGGGACGCCAACTTGGCGAGACCCCATGCTCTGGTCACGGGGGAGGGTGGCTAGGGCCTCTGGCGGGTAGACAAATATGGGAGGGACTTCGGTCACGCCAGAGTCAATCAACCCTTTGACTCCGGCTTTTGAGGAGTCGAAACGGTTCAGCTCCTCCGCTCTGTTGAACACTCCCAACTTCACCATTATCTCTGTGTATATATCTTTCTTATTTCTGTTTTTGAATGTCTTAAACCACACATTTCTAAGTATTTATAGAAGGCTTTGCAATGGGTTTATTGGAGACTCTTTAGTTGCTAAAATACGTTATTTGCCACGTATGCGAAATGCAAGTCGTGACTGGCGTCATGTCGCTTTGTTGTATTGAGATGTTTGTTGAATTGCCATGCTCTTTGTTTGATCGGGCCCCGATAATGACAGGTTTTACTGTACTTACACAACTATACATACACTGTTGTTTATATTATCTTATTCAAACCACGACAATTTTTAACCATTATTTTAATAGGTCAATACTCATTAAAGAATACTCGATTCATGTCTAGCCGACTTCTATACTATACTAGTTATACTTTATTTATTCCGAAATTTATATTTCATTGAATTTTCCTTCCAACTATCTAACAAATCTATATTGATCACAAAAGAAGTTACAGTAAATAGTAACGCGATTTGACCCATAACTTTCACTGATAGCCGCGTAATATATGCGTTCGCGCTAAGGTTCGGACTTCGGAGTGGATTCAATTAGGTCAGCTTGCTAACATACAAGTGGCTATCGACGTTGGCGTGTAATAATTGATTAATTGAAAAACAATTTGTAATAATTGACACCGTCGCATCAACTTGTTTTTTTTGTTGTTTAGCATGTTTTAAATAAATTTTCAATTAGGATACCTACATTGTGTTCAATCGAACCTGCGCTTTTTGTCCGAGTTCCTCGCGAACAAATTTGACAACATAGGGTGATAGGCCTTTCCGGCAACTAGTCTTTTCTCTTGTCTTTCCTTATCTTAAATTCATAACGAAATTTATTAGAAATAATTACGATAAATGATTTATTTTCAAAAAAATAAATTAATTATATAGACAAAAACATATAACTTGTTACCCGAGAAATTAGCATGTATATGACAATACTCTGTATACCGAAAAACTGCTCACTCCTCGGCACAAAGGTTCGAGTCAAATAATGAACCACCGAAACATAAGGAATGCTACGTTTATAAGTTAAGAACGTACCCTATTGAGCAGAGCTTAGGAGAGAAGAGAAGACAATAGATCAAAGACGACAAAAAAATAAAACACGTGTAAATAAACCGCTTTGAACGCTTTGGCAAACATATGTCGATATAAACATACTGAAAAGATGAACCTCTTACAGTTTAAACACCAGGACGTGAGATTGATCACCCCATGATCCACCAAAAACCGTTAACCCATTACGTTGAATAATCGCAAGTCAGTTATATCGTAGATAGTTATAAAAGGAAGAAGAAACACACAAGAGAAGGAGAACTTAGTTTTACTAGTTATGATTCACATATTCACTTATAATCCCCATTTGTACTTACTATCTTGTATTGGATTCGTCTATATTAAGAGAAGGTCTTGCTTCTTTATTCGACTTACCTACTCGGTATATCGGGGACTTTTGTGAGATATTATTTTACTAGTTTTACAAGTCAACAGCTGCCGCTAGAAGGATGGGAGAAAAGAGTTAAATTCAATGGCTACCTCGTAAAAAACCTCAAGAAATGCACTTATGAACGATCAAGAGATCAAACACCACAATCACACACTTCCTCTTACAGAGGAAGAACTCGCTGAACTCCTACCAGAACCTCACTTGCACGTCCAGTTTTGAGAGAAGTAAAAGCGTCTCGGGTCACTTGAAACAAAAAATAAGGAACTTGAAGGAAATATGCGAGCCTAAAAGGTCGCTTTCCGGTGCGCAATAGTGATTTCGGATTAAGACCCATCATACCGATTGGGAAAAAATCCTGAAGAATCAGAAGCTCGGATTAAGAAATTTAAAAGGCATGCTAAGGATCGGTATAAAAAGGAAGATTTGACTGAGTCCGAGGACATTTTTGAGGCTCAGGAAAATATTATGAGTGCTAACATCTATTCTTGGAGAAAAGTCGTTTAGGACTAGAAAGTCAGGACAGGGGAAGAGATACTGATTGGAGGCTGGAAAGACGTATTGAGGATGTCGCTTTAGGTCAGAAAGAATCTATCCAAAGGATTGGAGGGGCAATGTTACCATTCACAGTAAGGGTGCTCGGCCATCCATTACCTGATAGGTTCAAGATGCCGAACATCCCCGCTTATGATGGAAAGACTGACTGAGATGATCATCTCGATGTCGTCTCATCCCGGATGCTTTTGCAAGGAGCATGCCCCAAAGTCATGTGTCAGACATTTTCTATTACCCTTTCAGGCTCGGCCAAAAGGTGGTATAGGAAACTCAGGCCGAATTCGGTAGGGTCATGGAACCAATTGACATGGAAATTCATGGAGCAGTTCGTCGGCTGAAGCTCAGGGAAGACCCCTAAATAAAAGATTTTTGTTATCAGACAAGCTCATGATGAATTTTTTAAAAATAATATCAACCATTATGCAGAACAAGCTTTTCATGTGGATGATCTCAATGAAGATTTTAAGCTATTCGGGATCAGTTCAAGGATCAGAACAGAATCAGAATTCTGGTGGTCGCTCCAAAAAACTAGTCATCGAGATTACAACGATTTCATCAAACGGGCACAGAAATATATAAATGTCGAGGAAGCTAGATTGACAAACAAGAAAGCCGAAGCCCCCAAAGCTCAACATGAAGAGCGGAAAGAAAGACGTATCGATGAAGATTCCCCTTAAAATAGAATGTGATATGGTGCAGGGCCTAAAAAACTTTTCAAAAGCAAATACGATCAGTATAACCCAATGAACACTCCAATAGAAAAAAGTTTAGTCTTACCCACGAGAAGGAAGATTTCCCGAGACCGGTCAAGATAAAGAAAGACATAGCGAAGAGAAACAAGAAAAAATATTTTGCTTTTCACGTTGACGTAGGTCACATAACTGCCAACTGTTTCAACTTAAAAGAAGCTATAGAAGTTTTGATCAGACGAGGAGCTTTGTATAAAGTTAAAGCCGGTGGTTGAGATAATCAGACGGAACCAAAAGGAGAGGCCTAGGGGGAAATCTCCCTCATAGTCTGAGGGCTAACATCAGGGAGAATTCAAGAAGCTCGCATAAATACCACATGCAACTACGAAACCATGGTAACGATCCCAACCACCAAAAGCCCTCCTTCGGATCTGGCTCTGAGCGACATCCAATCCAAAGATCAATAGAAAGATCAGGAGCAAAGTATTTTTTTGTCCCGACATACCACATGACTCGAAAGAACTACCCCTCGATATATACTATCCGAGAATCTGAGTTTAAAACCCTAGAAAAACTCCCAAAGTCTCTTAAAACAAACTAGAGCGAAACCGACAAACAAATAGGTAGAGAAAGGTAAACTAGGGCCAAGAAATACTTACCCAAAAGAAAAGGAGGTGTTCGACGGAGGAATACCTCGGAAAGAAAACTCTGGAGCTGTAGAAAGGGCGTCGAAAAACTTGAACAAAAAGAAAAGCGTCAGGGAATGAAAGTGACGAAGTAAACAAAAATTAAAATTTCATGTGTCCTTATATACTAAGTTTTTCGACGGTCGGAATCAAGCGTACATGAGAAGCTATGCACATCCAACGATCGAATACGAACAGACATACTGAAACAAAGCGACCATACAGGCAAACGACGACGTATAAAGAAAAACGTCGCTGTATTGAAAACGATTTAAAAACATAAAATCATTATCGATGTCTTAGGATATGCCGAGAACATAATATAGTAAAACTGACGAATGGTGGATCAAAAAGTATCGCTCATATAGTTCCTTACCATTTTTACGAAAATTATTAAGAAACTGGACATGGGATGTTACTCGAAAAATTAGCATGCTTATGGAAATGGTCGGTATACTAAAGAACTGCCCAATCCTCAGCACAATGGTTCGAGTGAGATAGGCCCGAGAACCACCGAAAGATAAGAAATACCACTTTCGTAAGTCAAGAACGGACCCTATTGACTAGAACTTCAAAGAGAAGATAAGACAATAGGTCAAAGACTAGTCAAAAAAATAAAACACGTGTAAATTTTAGGCAAATAAATTCTCTCTACAATTGCTCTAAATCTATCTACAAGTTCTACACAATGTTACAAACTTCCATTATGTATCGGGAATCAACTCACCGAATAAGATCTCGGAACCGTTCTTTCACTCTGGCACCTCCTCTGGATCGAGTAGAAATTCATCAACCAAACCAATCTCTCGCTAACGAATATCCACAAAATTGGTTAAACTTTTTTCAAATTCCAAATACGAACACACCAAAGGCCCTTAACCACTCCCGCCCCTATAAAAATAATAACTTCAAATTTTTCCGTATACACAACCAGAGTTAAACGAGTTGGCTTAGTTTCCCAGGTCAACCCCTAAGTTGCCAGTCAAGAAAATATCATTCAGAACCACCATATTATAAAGATTCATATCAAATTTATCAACAACAACTTCATCATCACCAGTAGATCCTGCTCCATCTCCTCTACAACATTAAAATACTCCACGGCCTCCACTACCGTCTCACTCATGGTTGACACAACCACCACCACCAGTCCATCTAACTCACCTCCACAACAACAAGTAGACGTCCCCAAAACTAAAAAAATTCCTACAACGACTCAACAAAATAAGAAAGGAAGAGCAAGGTCCGAAATGGGGAATTATTTCATCAAAATCGACTACATCAAAGGGCGGAAAGGCTTGTGCATGAACTGCGGGAAACAAGTCAAATGTTATATCAAAGAATAAGGTACTTCCTCTTGCGCAATCACACTTAAAATGCTAAGGTCCATGATAATCTTCAAATCAGGTACACTATGATCCTAATTTTTTTTAGAAAAGAGCTAATTATGTATATTATTTCAACCGATCAAACTTTTTCACAAGTAACATCTAAATGTTTTTGTAGGTTTCTTCATTACTTAGTTCCTATGATTCAATTAGTTTCCAGAAAAAGTTTATAAAATTATGTAATGAAATTTTATCAAGAAGAAAAATAATTATTAAAAGTTTTGTTCCACAAATGGTGATTTTAACGTAGTACTAACACCGAATATTTGTACGGGTAACGCTAAAATGGATTACATGACTGTAGTAGCATAGCATAGACTCAGTTTGAAACCTAAACAAAAGAATTATGTTTTAAAAAGATTTGAAAGTAGTGACATTGGGGATGCTATATTGAATTTTTTGTTAAGTATTATAGAAGAATGAAACTTAAAAATAGAATAATTTATTTAACTCTAAATAATGTAACCAACAACGTTGCTATGGCTAGATGTTTACTTCTATGCGCGACATTTAAGCGATTGTGATAATTTTGAACGTTTTCAATCTTGAAATTCTATGAATGCTAAATTTGACGAATGTTGGGGGTGAGTAAAATTCTTTATTTATATGGTTTTGCAGCTACACTAAATCCTAGATGAAAATATGGTGGTTATCTTAACTTTTACAATACTTAAAGCGTTTTACGGGACAAGATTTCATTTCACATGACCATATAAGGGTCGTAGAAATTTTTTGTTATTTTTTTAGGTAACTAACAACGCGTGCCACAACCTGTAAGATTGGTCCACTACGACCACCAACAAGTAATCGATGGATCTTCTAAGACATTGTTTGGTTTGCACAAGGAAGAACTTCATCGCCAAGATCATAATCACGTCCAAAATCACTTGGCTAGACGTCGGAGCATAAGAAGATCGTTTTGTATAACTCTTAAAAATGGCTCGAGATATCTTATCGATCGCCGTTTCACTTGTCTCATTCGATCAACATTTAATAATTCGGGCCGAATCATTTGCGGTCGACGACAAAGTTAAAACACGACATAGTCGAAGATCTCACTGTTTAGTAATATTGATACCAACGCGACGACTGATGTCAAAAAGAATATTTGTAAACGTTGATGTTTTAGACAATTACGACTTGAACTTTGCAAGTATGAATATCAATAAGTATTAGTGAAATGTAAAACTTAAAATGTTTCTTTCTTATAAAATTTCATTAAATAATATCAAATTACTATGTCATTTCATATTAATATTTTCTTTTAAATTTTTTATTTACATTCTCCGAATAAATTACTTTTCGATTTTTTTTTTCCACGGAAGTTGTGGAAGCTATTACGGTAGATGGAATGAATTCTTCCAATATTTGAAAACTGTAGATATAATAGACGGAAGGAATTTTTCGACGAGTTTCAATAAGGATTTTTACAATAGACGGTTCTATATCGTCTATCTGAAAAACTCACGATGAGATACAAGTGGCTAGCCACGTTGGCATAAAATAAATGATACTTGAATCAGATAATGAGTAATATAGCCGTTTCAAACTTGAAATTTGCTAAATAGCCAAGTTTTGTATTTATTAGTTTATATCCATAAACCAAAATAAATCATTTATGATGACGAAATTACCTCTATTCAAAACAGCCTTATTACAAAATTGATAATTCCAAAGAAAAAAATTAAAGATGTACATTATATAACCACTAACCACGATATTAAAAAAATAAAAAATAAAATCAACCCCACTACCGACGATTATTTATAAAAATAGGCGATTATTTATAGAAGTAAGCGGTTATTTATAAAAATCACGGTTATTTATAGAAATAGGCAATTATAGAAATAAGCTGTTATTTATAGAAATAGACGGTTATTTATAAAATAATTAATTATTAAAAACAATTTTTTCATTAACAACCCCAAAAGAAATGTTCAATAATATTTATATATCATTAATTAAGAAAGAATGACAATATTGGAAGTGAAAAAAACAATAAAAAAATGCCACGTCACATTTTATGATTATTTACTTAAAATAAATAAAATATGGTCAAATTACTATCGCTGTTTTCTAACGCTATTTAAAACAATTTTTCTTGAATAATTGACACCGACGCATCAACTTGTTTTTCGTTTTCTTTTAAAAGAAAAACTTGTTTTTTGTTAGTGTACATGTTTTAATTTTTAACTGAATTTTCAATTTGGTTATTTCATTGTGTTCAATCGTACCAGCGTGTCCTCCCCGACACAATTTGACAACTAGCTTAACTTTTCTCTTGTCATTTTCTTATCTTTATCCTACATCATCAAGAAAAATTATAAGAGAAACTTATAATCGAAAACAACAAATTATTATATATTATTTTGTATTATGATTAAAATTCAGTAAAGAATATTGTTTACGCTCCTGATTTTTTTTTTATATCTCACAAATAAAGCCTTGAATAAATTTTAAGGAAGATAAAATATTATCAAAAATCAATTCAAAGACACATTAAATATAAACATCAAATTTATAAATAAGTCTGGTATAAATTACTAAATATGAATATTGAAACTACTAAACATCTACTGCACTTGCTCAGCTGTATCAATGTAGCAACTAGTTGAATGATTATGGTGTTGATGGATGAATAATTACGCATGTAATAACCAAACAGATAATAAAAACAAACATTAGAGAACACACGAAATCGATAACCCAATTCAGCTGACATCCATAAGACTAAAAAGCCAGGTGGTAGAAAGTAATTTAATATAATAATCAAAGATAAAATGACTACTTAAGTTTGTACTTTATCTCAAACAGCCATCTCATGCAATTTTGGATGAACTGCAATCTGAGTGTCCCTCAAATTTGAGACTCACGGTCATTTCCACGCGTCGTCGTCTTCGGAGGATTGCACGATCCTATCCTGATTAGCGAATCAAACACATACACACGTACTCAAAAGCTCTATACGAATAAAGCAGAACACTAGCACGCTGTCTTGAACAAGTTGTGGATGTAGGTCTTATGTAAAGTGGCTGGATCGATGTTTCCAGCGATTTGATGAAATGAAAGAGGACTTTAATAAAAGGACAAATCGCTACGAAAGAGTTATGTCTTAATAAAACCAAAGAGAACTTTGATGAAATCATGAGGGAACTAAATTCGACCGTATATCCATATAAATCGCAACTAAAAAAGATATGTTTTCACTGATGTTATTCGGGTTGGTTGAACAAATTCTTGCAGTCTCGACTTGAACATTTTCAACAGATACTAATTTTCGGAAATAAATCATACTACAGATGATGTAACATATATTATCAAACTGGGGGCCGAGAACGAGGAAGGAGTCTACAAAATATTCATATTGTCAACAATGTCATGTGTGCATGAAGACTTTGATAAGCATAGTGATTTCAATTATTAGTCTATCCTCGTCTTTGATGTTTTCAAAGTGATGCCGATATTGTTGAATTCGTGAATACTTTCATTTTTGCTTTGTCCTTTTGGATTTTGAATCCCAAAAAAATTATTTTCGGATTACGCCAAAAGCTTTCTAAACTTATAGACCATATAACTATATGTTTTTTATTGGCTCTTATACCATTTCAATGAAATACTACGTTCTCAAGTTTAAGATTTAATTACTAATCTGAAATACCTTATAACACGAGAAACTTCACATGATTAACTATTAAACATATTGACACACTGAAATTAATTAGGTTTGTAGAAATCAGCTGCAGCACAGCCATGCCATGTCAGCCTTATAATAATGACATGGACCAATCACTTGAAGACTTTGAAAGAGACTTCAAGGACCCAAATGTTGAAGGCTTTATAAGGAGTTCGAAATTCAGTTTTTTGCATTATCCATACTGTTGTTTTTTATGTGATTTTAGAGAAAAAGAGTTGCATGTGACTTGTGAGAGATACTAGATATTATCGAGTGAGAGAAAAATTATGTAGGTGTATTCTCGATTGAGTATCTTGCTATACAAGTAATATCTGTGAGAGAAAGGTTGTACGAATTTATAATATTCATCAATGGAGATCGAGCTACCTCTATTGGAGGAATTCGCGGGATGTAGGTTCATTAACGCCGAACCTCGTTAAAAAAATTTTGGTGATTTTTTTCCTTACTTATGCATTACGTTACTGTGTTCATCTGTTTTGGTATTCTATCGAGCTTTAAGTTTTTTGATACTATTTCCTACAGTGTTATCAGAGCAAGGCTGTATACAAGGCTCGTCAGACATTCAATATTTGTTCAAATAAAGATCCATTCATCGCAAAACTGGAAGCAAAAGATTCGACAACTAATTTCAATTCAAAAATAGTTTTCTCAGACCAAGCGTCTCGAGAAAAAGATCAGACGAATCAAACGACCACACAGTCTCCGTTGGTGAGGTGCCTCGATTGGCATTCATTCTCAGAGATTAGAATTAATATTGAGAAATTTGATGGAACATGAGACTTTCGTATATGGTGCAAGAAGATTGCTGCACTGTCGGCTCAATAAAAACTCTTGCGAGTGATTCAAGAACCCATTTCTTTGCCATCAGATCATCATGAGGATCAACATAAGGAGATGCTCGAAACAGCTACTGGAATGATCATCTTTCACGTGTCAAATTCAATTATTCGACTCGCGAATAATGAAGATATGCCAGCAAAGATTTGAAAGAAACATGATGAGCTATTCCAGTCAAATAACTGTCAAACAAAATTTATCTCAAAGAAACGCTGTTTGGGTATCGGATGGATTCCAACACAATTCTTGAACAAAATTGAAATAGTTTCCTTAAAATGAATCTTAAATTGGATAATTCAGGTGATAAGGAAGATTTGAGTGAAGAGAACAAGGCAATCATCATCCTCAACTCCCTGCCCGAAACGTACAAGGAAGTCAAATCCGCTATTAAGTATGGTCAAAATTCTATAACCCCAAAGGAAGTAATCTATGCTCTTAAATCCAGGGAATTTGAGATAAAGACTGACAAAAAGAATAATGAGGGTGAAAACCACTACGCTAGAGAAAGAAGCACTAATAAGGTCAATGACTCAGGCAGGAACAAAGTCAAGGGGAAGAACCGATCAAGATCAGCAACTCCTGGGCCAAATTTTGAACCACAAAGAAAATGCTACTTCAGCGGTAACTTGGGGCATATAAAAAAGAATAAAGGTGGTTCAAAGCCTGGTCATCCGAGTCACGAGTCTCGATATTCTGCAAACCTAGGTGATGTTGGTAGAGATGTCCGCAAGAAAATTATTTATTTGCATATCAATATAATGTAAATCTCTCATAAGTCCTAATTGTAATTTGCGGATCAAATTAATAAAAGTTGAAACGTTCATTTATTCCTTTTTCGTTTGATTGAAGATTTATGATATTCAATAGTCTTATAGTCCGTAATCAAATCTAACAAGGTATGTAGAGACAATGTAAGAACAAACCATTTAACATCTTCTGTCTCAAGGTCACTATATATGAAGTGCATCATGCTTACCTAAATCCTGACATGAGACATGTCATTTCATAAATTTAATATTCTCATTTGAGAAATGCAAATTCTAGATCCATTAAGCGATCTAGACTAGACCAATTGGTGATATATTAAGTTAAGATGTCATGAACCAGTTTTGTGAAGTTCTCATAGATATAGAATTCATGTACAAGATTTCTGAAATACAATGTATATCACCTCATGTTTTATTACTTGGATTGTGAATAAATGAACCGCGCGGTATCCAAAATTAAGTAGCGATTTTATTTGGATGAAACAATGTGATTTGTTAGCTCCTCGTCAATACATTGTTTCTAACTTATTCACAAGCAACAAGGAGTTGATGAAATAACAATTAGAAGGATAAAATGGTAATTTTATAAATATCATCTAGTTGATGATATTCATGAAGGGTAAACATAGATAACATTCAATGGATCCGCTCAATATAATTAAGTTAAATTTGAGTAGAAAATAAATTCATTTGAACCGAGAAGTTTCAAGTGTCAATTCTTTAGTGGAGTCAGTTGACATTAAGCTAATACTCTATTAAAAGGTTTGTGAACTTTTGAGTCCGAGTATAGTAGCTCAAGCTTTGTTCATTTGGATCCATAAGGTAACTATTACATGTCATTAGAGTAGGATTATTAAACTATAAGTTAAGTCAAAATAAGTTCAAATGTTGAACTAGACGTTTTTTTTTTAAATGTCTAAATGGTATTTTTGTCCACATGGACATAGAATGTTGTGAATGTCAAAATAAAGATTTTGAATATTTTCATATGATGGAAATATAAATTAGTTTATAAAGCCGGAAAGTTGTTTGAGGCATTATGAAATTAATTTCATTATTTGTGCAATATAAATTCTACATTGGTTATTTTAATAATTGTCTTAAGAGAAATAAGTAAGCATCTAGATGCCCTTCCCTAGTGTAGATTTCGGCCAAGATACATCAATGGGGAGAGAATTTTGCATTTAATTATAAAGATAATTACCAAAAAAAAAAAGAGGAAATGAATTTCCTTGAGAACGAAATAAATACGCTAAGTGATGAAACAAATTTCCCTCACTAATGATACGTTGGCCGGCCATGTACAAGGGGAAAATCAAATATTGTGTCATGAATGCACAATTGAAAATGGTTATTACATTTTTTTAATTTTCCTTCTCCTATAAATAGAGCCTCACATAGAAATGTGAAAATAAGCATTCTTGCTTTTGTCATCTCTCTCTTGGCCGACCCCCCTCTCTCTCTCTCTCTAGAAAATCCCTTTTTATTTTGGAAACTAAGTACTTATTAGACTTAGGCTGAATTAACTCTTTAATACATAGACTTGTTCTTGAGTTATTGTGTTTAATTGTGCTCACACACAAATCCTTCTAAACCGCTAATGACTCATGTAATAGAAACCTTAGGTTTCTCGAGTTCACGTTTAGGTGTGAAGGTAACGAGCAAGAGACAATCTACCTTTCTCAAGACTCTTCCAAGATCAAGTTACAAGAAAGGTTAGCATTCAAGTAATTTGAAATAATGTTTTTAATATATATATATATATATATATATATATATATATATATGTTCATGCTCTTTGCCTAGGTTAGTAAAAATTGTTTTACTTATAAATAAATTTTTATATTCCGCCATTAATGTGTTAATGATAAATTTTTCTTAACCGTAGACCTATTCCTACAGAGTATACTTTGTGAAGTTCTCATAGATATAGAATTCATGTAAAATATTGCTGAAATGCAATGTATATCACCTCATGAAGGATTCTTTCGGATGAAACATTGTGACTTGTTGGCTTCTTATCAATACATCGATTCTAACTTATTCACAAGTATTAAAGGAGTTGAGGAAATTATAACGACAATGGTAAAATGTTAATTTTATAAATCCCATATAGTTGATGATATTCATGAGGGGTAATCATTCGATAATATTTAGTGGATCCGCTCATCACAAATAGTAGATTTTTTAGTAGAAAATATATTCATTTGAACCGAGAGATTTTTAGTGTCAACTCTTTAGTGGAGTCAGTTGACATTAAACTTAACTTGAAAAAGTTTGTGAACTTTGAGTTCAAGAGTCTTAGTTAACGCTTTGTTCATTGGGTCAATTAGGTCACTATCACAAGTCATTAGAGTAAAGTTTTTTAAATTAGAAACTAAGTCAAAATAAGTTCAATTGTTGAACAAGACGTATTTTTCGAAAATGGTCTAAAGGGTATTTTTCTTCCTTAAGGATAATTGATGAAATGTCAAAATAAGATTTTGAATTTTTTCACAAATTGATTTAAAGTTGCACGGCTGAAATTTGGTTTTCAAGTTTAGTGAATTAAATTTTGTGACATGTTATTGTATGGGCAATAATGTGAATGTTTGTTCCTTATTTTGTTGTGAACAAATTAGGAAGTAAATATGTGTGTGTAGACACCCATATGGCCAGCCATATTACATTAAGGGAGATAGAGAAATATTGCTTTTTATTTGGTGCATTATTGTATATTGGTAATTGCCCAAAAGAAAAGAGAAAATGCATTTCTTTAAGAAGGAAACAAATTTCCTCACTTATGACATAAGTTGGTCGGCCATGTAGAAGAGAAAAGGAGGAGCAAATCAAATATTGTGTCATGAATACACAATAAGAAATGATTTTTCACTTTCTTCTATTTTCTTCTCCTATAAATAGAGCCTCATATAAAGATGTGACAAAAAGTTTTTTTGGTCTTGCGGCTCTCTCTCTTCTAGCCGACCATATGCCTCTCTCTCTCTCTCTCTCTCTCTCTCTCTCTCTCTCTCTCTCTCTCTCTCTCTCTCTCTCTCTCTCTCAAATACTTATTTATTTTGGTACCTAAATCCTCACTTGATATAGAGTATTAGCTTATGATCCAAGACTTGTTCTTGGTTCATATTGTTTAATAATGCTCACTCACTAAATTTTTCAAACGCTCGAAGACTCAAGTGGTAGAAACTTTCGTGGTTGCTCGAGAATCTAAAGACGAAAGGCAGCGAGACAAGGAGAAGAATCTTCATCCGAGAAGGGACTCCAAGATTAAGCAACAAGAAAAAAGTTCTAAGTCTTTTTCATATTTATTATATGTTTTAATTAACAACATGTTCATGCAGTTTGTCTAGGTAGTAAAATAGTTATATACATGTCAAAAAACAATTTTTAATATTTCGCCATATATGATATGACAGTGGAGAGGTACGTATTGTCACTTGTGATGAAAGTCTCTCATATTGGATCCTTGATCCGGCTGCACTTACCACATGACCAATAACGGATGCTAGTTAAGAGAATTCAAGTAAACTGATGGTGTAAGGTAGTCATGGGAAATAATAAGACATGTCTGTGACAGGTATTGGTTCAGTCTACGTTGAATGATCTTGGCTACACAAACAAGGCTGCAAACGAAGTTATGAAGATTATTAAGGGTCCACTGGTTATGTTGAAACACAAGAAAAATGTCGATTTGTATTATTTACTTGGAGAAACGTTATCTGGTCAATCTGCTGTAGTGACCACCGCAGAAGATCATAAAACTAAACTCTGGCACAACCGGTTGGGTCACATAAGTGATAAAGGGTTGCAAGTACTCTATGACAAAAAAAACTGTTTTGCAATGACAAGATCAACAAGGTGGAGTTATGTGAACATTGCATCATAGGCAACAACATTGCGTGAAGTTCAGCACAGGAAAACATCTCACTCAAGCCGTGTTGGAATACATCCATTCAGATTTGTGGGGCCTTGCAAAGGTGTCCACACAAGGAGGTAACTTTTATTTCTTGTCTATTGTTGATGATTTTTCAAGAAAAGTTTGGGTTTTCTTATTAAAACATAAAAGTCGAGTTTTCTCTAAATTTCATGAATGGAAAACCTTAGTTAAAATTTTGACTGAGAAAAGAATTAAAACTAAAAGAACCGACAATGGATTGAAATTCTGCATTAAAATATTTGATAAACATTGTGCAAAACATGGCATTAACAGGCACAAAATAGTGCGATTAACTCCCCAACAAAATAGGGTTGCTGAACGTATGAACAAAACTTTACTAAATAAGGCTCGTTGTATGCTTTTCAGTTCTGGTAAGCCTAAGCCTTCTTAGGGAGAAGCTATAACAACTCCCTCATACCTGATTAATAGATGCCCCTCAAGTGTTATAAGGTTTAAAACTCCATAAGAAATTTGGTCTAATAAACCTCTTGATTTAAGCAATCTTAGAACTTTCGGCTGTTCTTCATATGCTCATCAAGTGCATTTTTCCCGGTTATCCTCAAGGCACCAAAGGGTATAGATTATGGGTTAGGGAAGGAACTGGTTTTAAAAAAAATTAATAATTGTGATGTTGTTTTTAATGAAATATATATTCTTTATTGCAATAAAAAATTTCAAGTATTCCAAACTGTCGAAGAACTAACCCTAAAGGAAATTTGGAAACTGTTATTGAACTTGCCTCAGACAGTGTTATCATTGATCAGAATGCTCTCAATGAAGAAAATGTTAATCAGGTGGAGCAAAGTGATATGAGCTCTGACCCTGTATAGGGCAGGTCACATGAATCACCAAGACCAAATTGTGGTTCAAGCTTAAATCAAGGAAATGAAGACAGTGTGAGCACTGATACTGAAGTTGATGAAGGCACATACTAGCAACTTGTTTGAAACAGGAGTAAGACACTAAGCCCACATTGAGATATGTTTTATCTGCATACTCAGAGTTCTAGGCTATGCCTTCACTTCAGCACTAGAAGTAAGTATGATTGAACCATTGAGCTATCAGGAAACTGTCACCAGCCCAGACTCTAAGAGATGGTTGGATGCAATGAGTTAAGAGACGCAGTCACTCTACAAGAATTATAAATGGTCTATAGTGACTAGACCAAAATATCAAAAGCCAGTGTCTTGTAGATGGTTGTTTAAGACCAAAGAAGGTGCTGACAGATCTAATCTGGTGAGATACAAAGAAAAGCTAGTGACTAAAGGTTTTACTTAGGTGGATGGGATTGATTACAACGAGATATTCTCTCCGGTTTTGAAGTATAAAACCATACAAATTATGCTTGCTTTAGTTGTATAGTACAATATGGAATTACACCAAATGGACGTTAAAACGACGTTTCTCCATGGGGACTTGGATGAGACAATATATATGGAACAACCTGCAGGCTTTAAGGTTGATAAATATTGTCAACAGATTTGCTTATTGAAGAAGTCACTATACAGATTAAAGCAGTCACCTCGACAGTGGTACAAAATGGTTGACAGCTTCATGGTAGCACAGGGGATATCTCAAAAGTTCATTCGATTCATGTCTTTATTATAAAGGTCATTTTGTGAGTAGCTTCATTTATCTATTGTTTTACGTAGATGACATGTTGTTAGTTAGTAGATCAATTCAGTGGGTCAATGATTTGAAGAAATTGCTCAAGTCAGAGTTCGACATGAAAGACCTAGACAAAGCTCGGAAATTTTGTGAATTTCAATTTCCAGGAAAAGACACAATGATTTGCTAATGCTTAAACAACATGATTATATAGAGAAGGTACTAAACAAGTTCTCCATGACAGACACAAAGTTAATGAGTCAACCTTTGGGTTCGCAATTCAAATTATCTCGTTCTCAGAGCCCAAAATCAAAGTCCGATTTTAAGGATATGGAAGATGTTCTCTACTCGAGCGTTGTGGGATCAATAATGTATATTATGATTTACACTCGCCCAGATTTAGCTCAGCCAATTAGTTCTCTTAGTCGATACATGTCTTATCCTGGAAAAGAGAAAATGATTGCTATGAAATGGCTACTTAGTTATTTGGCTGGAACTCGAGTGTTGGCTTGATTTATGAGAGAACATGCACAAAAGTTGAGGATGAAGGCTATGTTTACTTAAACTTTTTAGGTGACATTGAAAGTCGTAAGTCAACCACTGTTTATGCTTTCTTGCTGTGTGGAAACTGCATAAGTTAGAAATCGCAGTTTTAGTCCATAGTTACACGATCAACGACAGAAGAAAAATATGTTTCTACAACGGAAGCAATTAAAGAAGGAATTTGATTGTAGAGAATGTTGAAAGAGTTGAGAGTTTTTTATGGTACTGTGACAGTGTACTCATACAGTCAGAGTGCGATTCATCTGTGTAAAAACCATGTGTTTCACGATCGAACAAAACATGTCGACATATGGTGAGATTATTATTGCTAATGTCGGAGCAGATGAAAACCCGACTGATTGTGGCACAAAAGCTGTTACCTTGAGAAAGTTTAGGCATTCCCTAAGCTCCTAAGGGTAGGGTCTGCTTAATTGCAGACATAAACTCGAACAATAATTCCAGGATCAGGTGGAGCTCATATTTGCGTTGATGGATAATGACAGGTACTGCAATTGAGGTGGATATTGTAGAAATCAGCTGCAGCACAACCATACCATGTTAGCCTTATAACAATGATGTGAACCAATCACTTGAAGACTTTGAAAGAGACTTCAAGGACCCGAGTGTTGAAGGCTTAATAAGGAGTTCGAATTCAGTTTTTTCACATTATTCATACTGTTGTTTTCTTTTATGTGATTTGAGAGAAAAAGAGTTGTATGTGACTTGTGAGAGATACTAAGTATTATCGAGTGAGAGAAAAGTTCTCTAAATGTATTCTTGGTTGAATATCTTGCTATACAAGTAATCTCTGGGAGATATAAGGTTGTACGGATTTCTAATATTTGTCAATGAAGATCGAGCTACCTCTACTAGAGGAGTTCGCGGGGATGTAGGCTCATTAACGCCGAACTTTATTAACAAGATACAAATAATCCGATCCTTAAACACAAGTGTTTTCCGTTTCATATTCAGACGTGTAATTACTTTTCCGTACAAAAGCAGCCAGTACATAAAAATTATTTATCTTATTTTTATAGTGAGTGAATTTTAACTTCGATCCTTCCTAATAAAAATAAAGAATTAATAGAACACAAGCCCATCATATGTGTCTTGATGTGTTTCCTTTTTTGTGAATTACGTTTCTCACGCTTCTACATCCTTTTGTAACCAAGGGCTTATATACTCTTATAAACAGTTGTAAAAAGTATTTCCTCACACCTTTTATTACGAACATATCGGTATTAGTATTCTATTAATATATTGAAAGAGTGAGCTGCTTTGCAACTCTGTTTTTTTTCTTCTGGCGCGTTAGGTGGTGATGGTGTATCCTTACCCAACTATCTCTCGTTTCACGACATATTTATTTATCCCTGCGTTGGAGATAAGATGTTTTTAACATTTAAAAAATTAGATATTATTTGGAGTATAATTTCTATAATAAGATATTTGGGCTCCACAACATCTCTTAAATGATTTTGCTTTTCTTTTCACAAATCTACAGCACTCTTACTTTAAACACCTCTCGGCCTAAACGTTGGCCGATTCTTACCGAAGAAAAGTGAAAAGGAAAATATAACTCTATTAGTTAATGTATTTTGAATTGGTTGGGTTACAACCAATAAGGAACATAAATATAGACCATATAGCTAGTAGCAACCTATGCATGGTATACTACTACGTAAATAAAACCCTAAAAAGTATAATAATAAGATATTGAAACACAGTAGTACGACAACCTTGCTAATAAGTCCTATTCCCTTGTAAAATACTATAAAACCAATTTTGTTCCATACGGCATTAGTGCGTACTTAAATTAAATTGTAGCGTGATTACACTTTTACGTTTTTTTTTTGTTTCTTTTAAAACAAAGAAGTATGGTCCAACCCATGCACATGTTTGCAGTAAACGCAGCTTTAATGCTTATGGCTTTATTTGCCCTTATTGCATATATAACAGTAATTTCATTAATTAGTTTACAATAAATTATGTAAAATATTAAATATCGATTCCAAACGCATTTGTGACTGTAGGATTCATTTTTCGTAGAATTCTTAATAAAATAATTCAATAAAAATTCATTAATAAAGTAAAACTTCCAATGATTATGTAATCTAAATGTTCACTTTTCATATTTTTCTAGAAAGAATTTAAAGTAGACAACTTCGAATAATTAAGTAAAGACAAACGAAAGTTTATCATAAATCAGCGAGCTAATCTCAATAAAGATAGCTAAATCAAGTAACGCAAAGGTGAATATTTGTCAAAAAATCTTAAATATTAACCAACTATTATTTAATCAATAAAAAGGGATCGATGCTTAAAAGCTAGACAGCTTGAATGCACTGCTCCTCCAATAGAAAAAACAGACGGTGTTTCATTCAAAACAAAAAAAGGCAAGCTTTTTAATTTATTTGACCAAACCAAGGAATCACTTTTAATTTTCTATGATTACGGAGGAAGTACTTCGGAGTTAAGAGTCGGGAAAGATACAGAGAGAGAATCCGTAGTACTAATAATATATAACAAATAAGAGGCCAAGGAGAAACTACACTAGGGCTTCGGTTGGTGTATAAAGGTCGAAGCTTTGCAAGTACAGAGAAGGAAACAAGAAGAGAGAGAGAGAGAGAGAGAGAGAGAGAGAGAGAGAGAGAGAGAGAGAGAGAGAGAGAGAGAGAGAGAGAGAGAATGGGTGGGAGTAATGGAAAATGGTGGTTGTGTGGAATGTTTCGGTCGTGTTTCTCGAGAAGCCGAGAAGAGGATTACTACTCTGAGGATGAAAGCGGTGTGTATATGAAAAGACGGATTTGTGCGAGTGACGAAGACAGAGGCGGTTGGATCGCCGAGCCGGGAATCGATCGCAGGGCAACTGCTTTCATCGCCCGTTTCTACGATACTCACACTCGCCTTTAATTATTCTCATTTGTATCGACATTTTCTTCTTCTTCAATTATCTATTGTTTTTTCCTAACACTTTCAATAATGCAAAGATTCATTAGGCAAGCTTGTTCTTCGTTATCATTTTCTGTGTCATGATCAACAAACCGCATGCTGCTAAGATATATCGAACCGGGCTTGGACTATATCTATCCTTTTGAGTCTTTTCCATGCAGTCTCTAATTTAATATTTAAGAAAACTATGTAGAAGAACATTTAAAAGTAATTGTTTACACAGATTATAGCGTATAATACTCCTTAAAATAATTCAAAAATATTCATTGACCTGATCGTTATCATCTTTCATATCGTGATCAATAAACTGCGTGTTGCTACATAAATATTGGAGGCGGACCCTCTCTACATCTTAGGAGTCATTTTCTTATTGTGTCTAACTAAATTAAATTAGGAAAAATAATACAACATGGAGACAAATTATTTAGCATAATAGTCGAAATTTCAAACTGTTAAAATTAAAGTATCAGTAAAGTATTGAACATTTATATATATAAACAATTCTTTATTTTCAAACAAATTGTCATATAATAAAAATCTATTCAAACAAAATACTGCTAGAAATATCAGCTCCTAAAACGGAGCTCCCACAGCGGAACGCCGTCAAGTATTTTCAAACCAAATCTACTATTGAATGATTTGAATTTTGAATATTATAATATTTGATTTGATTTGAATATTCCGATACTAAAATTGTGCAACTTTTGACGCGGTCAGAACAAACCTTCTTCACGGCACGAATTATACATTCGTCCCCCATATCTCAAATTCGTAGAGGTAAAAATCTCCACAAGATTCGCTCCTATAGCGGATGTTGAATGTTTGGCCCGCTTCGGACAACACCTCGCCGCAGCGAGGATTGACTAATATTCACCCATTCCCACATCGGGATTAACCCATTGTGGGAGTAAATCTTACCGGTGCATCTAGTGCATTTTGCAACTGCAAAGTTTGGCAACCTTTAGCGTTATTCCACGTCGGGGCTGATTCATTGTGGGAGCGGGTTTTTTGCCGCGGCTTGCATTGCACCTCGCCACGACGAAAGTTGACCGATTGGGCTTCCTCCCTCATCGGGACCGACTCTTTGTGAGAGCGAGTGTGTCGCCGTGATGTGAAGCCATCTATAGTCCACTAACATTTACAACAGATTAATATACAATGTTTACACCTGAAATAAATTAAAATAAAAGTTAATGAATAACAAAAATAAAAATAAGAACAAAGAATACGAAATTCTATTTGAAAAATTTCTATTTTAACAAGTAGTTTATCAATATTTCCACATATCAATGTTAATGTTACATGCAAATCAATATAAAAACAAATCAACATATCTAAACAACAAAACATATCATAATCCACAATTATCCAACCCAGAAATTAATAGATGCAAAAATTAATCATTAAACCGCAGAGATATAAATTCAAAAACGAAAAACATGTTGGATTTTAGCAGCGAGAAAACAAAGAAAAGTCGGTGACCAACTTTGTCACTCATAGTTATCGGTGAATCCATTGTGGAATCAAACACGAACAATCGCACTGATACCACTTACTGGTGAATCAAGCGCGTATTAGACACATACAATCGCTCTAATACTTCTTGTTGGTAAAATCAATGAGTATTAGACACGAACGATCGCTCCGATATCACATGTTGATAAAAGATTTACATAGGCAACCATATTAAATGTGGAAGAATATTAATTACGCTCTAAATAGTTTATTAATAATTACGGTTACCAAACAAGATCTAGATTTAAATTTTTAATTAACCCTTAAAGCAATTCAGCATCCAATATATGAGAAGAAATATATTAGAAAATTTACGGGTTTTGGATCTGCTACCGAACGCTCAAATCCAACGATTTCTCCGTTTCGTCCTTCTTCTGATCTGAGTACTCAAGGATGACACCGTTGTCTTCCGATACTTAATCACCGCGACGAATAAGAAATATGAGCGGGCACGATTGATATCTCACTAGGTAGATCTCTAAAACCATGTGTTTCGGGATCTCACTCCTATTTTCTAGGAACAAAATTCGCAATTCCAAGGGAATGACTGGGAGAGGAGTGCACGACCACAGAGAGTGTGAGAGTCACAAATTTCTATTGAGAATGGAATTAATTTCGAGTGAAATCTCTTCTTGTTTGATCCCTATTTCTAGCATTTAGAATGAAATAACATGAGAGAATTTTTTTTTTCTGAGAGATATTCCCTCATTCTAGAGATATTCTCTTCATTGAGAGATATTCTCTGATTTTTTACGACTAGTCGCTTCTAATATCGCTTCTAATTCCCAAATTATTTGGCTCCAATTTTTCTCCGCCAAAATTTCACTAAGTATAGAAAATTGGGCATTAGAAGCGACTAGTCGCTTCTAATGTCGCTTCTAATATCCAAATTATTTGGCTCCAAATTTTGTCCCCCAAACTTTCAATACTGGAGCATTAGAAACAAATTTTTCGCTTCTAATTAATGCTCTTGTTGGGATTGGTGCCCACAAAGGAGAATATCAGACATTTTATTTATTATTTGTAATATTTTGCTGAAACATTAATAATAAGAAATAAGCATTTTTTTTCCTATAGTTTGTGTTTATGTATGTATGTTATGCTCTGAAACTGTCATCAACGAAAATGGTGTTAAATATATATTTGACATGATAACCCCTTGTGACTAGTTTAAACCATTTGTTCACAATCTTAAGATCGATAGAGCAATCGAGTCTAATTAACGATTGTTTGAATGAATCATGATATCCTATCATGTGATATAGAGAGTTGTGACTCCATGATTTCATTATTGATATATTATAGAAGATATTGAACAAGACCTAGTGATTCTATGGAAGCTCGATATAAAATCGTTTAATCTAGAAGCTCCAAGATCACATACGAGAGGTACTTCGATAACTACCTTAATCCTGAGGTGAGTGCATCGTCGATGCTACACTTTATGTCATTTGATTTGTCAATGGGCAATGGCCAAGTAATGGCTGCATCTGACCCGACGGTTGGTGACATAATGTTGTAGTGTTGGAGTATGTGATTCACATATATGAAATTCGTGTACACATAATGAAAGTCATTGTATCACACTATGCTTTGTTACGAGATAGTGGATGAATTAATCTGGCCAGATAATCATTGAATATGAGATTCCTTGATTAAAACATGTGACACGTATTGACGTCTCACTTTATGTTTTTTTCATTCACAGGTAACAAATGAGTTGGTTAAATAATAGGTTAGGGGTAAAACAGTAATTTTACATTCCCCGAACTTACTGATACACACGAAGGGTATTTTGGTAAAGTACACCGTGGATCGAGTACAGAAAAGTTATGTGACTTCAAAAGGAAAAATATGCGTGCATGAACTTAGAGATTTTCAATATTGGTCATTTTGTGGAGTCGACCATTATTAAGAATTATAAGCCGGAAATAATTTGTGAATTAATGAGTCCGTGCTTTGTTCTCAAGCTTCGTTCATGTGGGTCCATAAGATCTCAATGATGCAAATTTAGAAGAGATTAATTGAACGCAATAAATTGATTTACTCATTAAATACAAACTGTGATTTGTATAGATAAATTTATTTTCCAAGCGAATTAATGAATAATGTGTTATTCATTAATTATTGATTTTGTGAATTAAAAAACTTTATTATTGTGATAATAATTTTCTTAAGAATTTATAATAACAATATTAGAAAATAAAACGTTTCTCGTTTTATGTTATTCGATAACCATGAAACAATTTAATAACAAGTTATTAAATAGATGAGAGTTCTAAATTAAGTCGAATTTGGAAATTAAATCAAGGCAATTTGGGAAACAAAATTGAGAGACGAGTAGGACATAGGGGTCGGTCATTAACATGGTTTTGGGCTGAATATTGATTCAACAAAAGCCCACATGAGAGCCTCTTAATAATGCCTATAAATAAAGGGTTTCTGAAAACCCTAGGTTAAGTCTTCCCCTTTATTTTTTGAGCTGAATAGTCAGCCCTTCCTCTCTCCCTCTTGGCCGACCATACCCACACCAAGGATGAAAAAAATTTGTCTTCGTTTTTCCTTCGTATGCGTTCATCCGAGCCCACACTCATCTTCTCATATTCTTCTTGTGTCATCGTTGAATCAACTTGTGGTTGTTTGGTCCGTTTTCATCCAAATTTATTTTTCTGGAAATCTCACCTCCGAACCAAAGATTCGATGAATCTGACAATACCGAGTCCGGAAACTCTGAACTCTTTCTGAACCCATTTAAGTCAGTTCATTTCCGACATAACGCAAAAAACGGCGTCCCAATCCGAGCTTCCAAGAGCTCTCAGCGTCGTCGCGAAATTTCGCATGCGATCTGCCTTCGCACGTCCGCGCGCATCTGCGCCTGACAGCGCCCTAACAGCATCTCCGCACCTCGCTGCCTTTCGTCGCCGAGCCCAGCCTCCCGGTGATGCCACCAGCGAGCCCAGGTCCGATCCAAGCCTCTTCCGTGACGCTACCCAGACTCGCGCCATTGCTGTCTTTGTACCCGCGCCCGCTGCCTAGCTTTGGAGCTGCTCCGCGCCCCGCATCCGCCCGTTCCCAGCCTGCCGAGGACCGCGCGCATGCGCTGCCAGCTCCCCGGCCCAGCCCCAAGGTCGCGCCTCCTTGCCACCTTTGCTGCCCGTGTTGTCGAGCCGAGGAAGTCTCTTGCTACCCGGAATTGGAGAAGCTTGAAGATTCTCGCTTCGAACTCGTTTTCAATTCCTCGACCGAGTTATTTATAACTCGAAGATGTAAGTTCCGATAACCTTAAATACTCTTAATTAATGTAATTGTTATATGATTGTTTGGAGTGTTTGATTTTATTGAAATAACATGTTTAGAATTAATTGTTAATTAACATGTTTATAGATTAGAATTAAATTGTTAATTCATATGATTATGATTTTAATGCCAATAGGTTGTTAGATATTAAATAGTTTAATATGCCAGATCGTTTTTATTATTAATTCCGCACGTAATTTGTTATGTTTAATAATAATCTACTTAAATCGTTAAGTAATTTCCAACAGCTCTCACTTATCAAAATGTCGTCGTTTTGGTTTAGAGGGACATTAGAAGTGACTAGTCGCTTCTAATGTTTCTAGGGCTTTAAAACTCGAACTCCCCCCTTCTTCTTCCACATTTCACTAACCTTAAACATTAGAAGCGAGAAAGTCGTTTCTAATGTCACCTCTAAAGGTCATTTAGAAGCGACTTTTGTCGCTTATAAAGGCCTTTTTTGTCCTAGTGATCCTAAGGATTTTCGGCCAAGTTAAGTCCAAGCCCAATCCAAAATTCCCAAACCCAATTGCTTAGAATACCAATTAACTATTTATTTTCTTGATTCAACAATAAATAAACAATTTTATTATAAACATTTATTTAATTATCAAATGCCCTTTTAAAAATTTAATGTTGTCAATTACCATTCCAGCATGTGAGATTCAATAATGATTTAACATTATTATTCTAAAGTTCTTATCCTCTTTTTGTTGGTAGTAATGCCCACAAGAATATTATTTATTTACAAATGGATGTAACGTAAATATTTATAAGTCCTTATTGTAATTGCAGATTAAATTTATAAAAGTTGAAACGTTCATTCATTCTTTTTTCGTTTGTTTGAAGGTTATGATATTAAATAGTCTTATAGTCCTTAATCAAACCTTACATATATGAAGAGACAAATGTAGATTTGCGTTAACAAATTCTCTATGGTTTGGTTAAAATAAAATATTCGCAAACTAAAGATCAACGGACTATTGATCCTAGTATGATTGTTGGAAGAATCTATGATGTCTGGTTACGAGACATAGAGAGTTAGGAACTCTATAGTTCTTCTAGTGTATCTTCCGAAAATACTGAATGGACCAGTGCACCTTTAGAGACAATGTAGGAACAACCCATTTAACCTCTAGATATTGAATTCATGTACAAGATTGCTGAAATGCAATGTATATCGCCTCATGTTTTATTACTTGGATTGTGAATAAATGAACTGCGCGGTATCAAAAATTAAGTAGCAACTTTATTTGAATGAAACAATGTGACTTGTTAGCTCCTCGTCAATACATTGTTTCTAACTTATTCACAAGTAACAAAGGAGTTGAGGAAATAACAACTAGAAGGGTAAAATGGTAATTTTATAAATCTCATCTAGTTGATGATATTCATGAAGGGTAAACATAGATAACATTCAATGGATCCGCTCAATATAATTAAGTTGAATTTGAGTAGAAAATAAATTCATTTGAACCGAGAGATTCTGAGTGTCAACTCTTTAGTGGAGCCAACTCATTTGTTTTCTAAATTAGTTTCTAAAGCCGAGAAGTCGTTTGAGGCATTATGAAATTAATTTCATTATTTGTTCAATATTAATTCTACGGGGTATTTTAATAATTGTCTTAAAAGAGGAAGCATCTAGATACCCTTCCCTAGTGTAGAGTTTGGCCAAGATACATCAAATTTGAGAAAATTATTTGCCTTTAATTATAAAGATAATTACCCAAAAGGAAAAGAGAAAACGAATTTCCTTGAGAAGGAAATAAATATGATAAGTGAGGAAATAAATTTCCCTCGGTAATGCGTATGTTGGGCGGCCATTTACAAAGGGGAAGAGGAGAGAAAATTAAATATTGTGTCAATAATGCACAATTGAAAAGGGTTATTACCCTTTCTTGATTTTTCTTCTCCTATAAATAGAGTCTCACATAGAGAGTGTTCTTGCTCTTGTGCTCTCCTTTGGCCGACCCCCCCCCCCCCCCCCCCCCTATCTCTAAAATCCCTTTTTATTTTGGCACCTAAGTCCTCATTAGACTTAGGCTTAATTAGTTCTTTAGCTCATAAACTTGGTCTTGAATTATTCTGTTTAATTGTACCCACACACAAATCCTTCTAAACCTCTATAGACTAATGTAATAGAAATCTTAGGTTTCTCGAGTTCACATTTAGGTGTGAAGGTAACGAGCAAGAGATAATATACATTTCTCAAGACTCTTCCAAGATCAAGTTACAATAAAGGTTAGCGTTCAAGTAATTTTAGATAATTTTTTTATTATATACATTTTCATGCACTTTACCTAATGTTGTAAAAATTATTTTAGTTGTAAAGAAATTTTTATATTCCGCCATTAATGTAACTGATAAATTTTTCTTAACCCTAGATCTATTCTAACACATTTATCATAGCCGAATCTGGGACTATGGACCTAGTAGTAGAAGCTTAATGACCCCGAAAAAAAAGACGATAATACTCCACCATTTAATCTAAGATTGGACCCTTATTTAATACTAGAATTATATTTACTCATCGTGACGAGTGTCCTCTGATATAGTCAGTTCGTAAATCAAGATCCTCCATGTTCAACCCATGCCAAGAAAAGTCATTTTTTCGTTATACTTATCTTTATACATATCAGACCTATGCATTATTGCTTCCCCTGAGAAAGATTATTTCGAACATTAACTTACTTCGAAATTGTTAGCAATCTATCGGTTGTTGAATCAACCCTTAGGTGAGTGAAAATTAACCTTCTTTTAGGAAGGCTGGATTCCGTATATGTAAATCAATTCCCACTTGAATCATGCTCTATGAAAACTCTCAAGACATAAGCTGTGATTAGCATTGATAGTCTTTTAGTAAATGAGTCAAAGAGCTCAGAAACGTGATACAATGTCAATGATCACTTCGGGATTTAGATCAAGTCTCACTGTGACCATCATAAAGGTCTCGGTTAGTGCACCGTAATGGTCTTTAAACGACACATCTACCCCAAAGCATGTCCAGGTCGTACACTTACCACAAGTGTAAAATAATCTCACATGATGATCAGGCTTTATCCATGTGTTCCACATATATATATATATATATATATATATATATATATATATATATGACTTTAGATATAGCTTTCAAGACATATATCAGTCATCGACCTTGTTTTAGCACACCGCCCGAACTCATGTGCCCAACACGTGACTCAGAAGATAGTTGTTATTGATTCTAATAATTTAAAACTCAAGCCACTAATCATATAATACTAATAAAGTAATCTTGTTATCCAATTTATTAATTATTCATTCGTCATCTTTAAGTAGGCAATATTTTTAAGAATAGTTCTAAGAAAAAGTTTTAACATAGATGATATATATTATTATCGAATAGTTTTTAAACTATCAATCTTTTTTCATTTTTCATAATTTAACGAGAAAGAAGGTACGAATATCTCAAGATAAATAAAATCGGGTGTAGAAAACGGATATGATTTTGTAGCAGCCTCGGAAATATGGATTTTCGAGTTTTTCAGGCGGTGGATTTTTGTTTTTAGAGTAGTTTTAGGAGGAATGTGAAAAGTCGTATTTGAAGTTTGAATTAACTCAAATCTCTTATTCGATTTTGATTGATATGATTAATGAAGCGGTAACTGCCGACACAAATTTATGTGTGGCTTTTTTTTAATATTCAAGTGGAAATGATCGGGCGGGAAAAAATTTTGGGCTATTTTCGTCTAGCATTTTGTGTAAAACTTGGGCCAGAGATTGAAACAAGTTTTATCAAACGTGAGCCATATTAAAAATACTCTATATTTTTAAGCCTATTATATTAAATAACCCTAAAACAAAATGGATCTTAATCAAGATATATATATATATATATATATATATATATATAATTTATAAACCTCGATTATTTGAAGTAGATAGCCGATGGACCTAAGTCCAAGCATTGGCGGTAACCAATGGACTTTGTGAACAAGGGGCAAGGCATCCTGAGCATAGACTTGGATCTGTCTACGATGAGGCGTCGGGGATGATCAATGATAGTGAGAGAGAGTATAAAAAGAGAATGAGAGAGATTAGGATAAATAGAGGCAATATCGTATTATGAGAGCGGGAATTATGAGAGAATGAGGGACTGACCTAGTTTGAGCACTTAGACAAAACAATATATAAATATATGATGTATAGCCATCTAAACTATAGCTAATTTGATTTTTACCCAAAATTTCGTAAATATGTCGAAAATACCCAGACGAATGCGTTTAAAAAAATTTGGAGACAAAAATACCCCAAAAACACTTCCCCCCTAATGTATACCGCCTAACACGTAATAAAAACAAAATCAATTAATATTCCAAAAATCGAGGGCATTAACCGCAGGAAGTAATTATGATTTCCATCAAAAGAGGTTTTTCAGTTGCAGATTTTAATTTTCATCAAACATATAACATTACATTGTTAATAAGACGTAAACACGATGTAAACCGATTCTGAGTTAACAAACAAATAATATTACAATGTTAATAATACGTAAACACAATGTACACTTATTATGAGGAAACAAACAAATAACATTATATTATTAATAAGACGTAAGTACGATATAAACTATACCTGATTCTTGTAGTGGAAAACCGTTTTTATGAAAGAAATCCATAGTTGTCCACACATTATTTTTTATTGACCGGCGAAATGAGAGAGCCACAAAAAAGATAAATAAATATCAAAAAATAAAGAGTAATTAAGAATAAATTAATAGTTTCCTTTAAATTTTGTCTTTTATATTTTTTTGTCGACATGGTGTTGCTGATATTCATTAATATTGATTTAACACCGTTATATATGCATGATTGGAACCGTAGGTCAATTGGTTTGTAAGTCTCGCCTATGACATTGTCCTCCCGATTCGGAACAACATTTATACTTAAGAACTTCTAATTAATATTTAAATTCATATAAATATTATCAATTTTGAAATTTAACACATAAGAATAAATTTCAATAATAAATCATCTATATCTAGTTAATAAATAACAAATTGGGAAAAGTATTAATACATAAATAAAAAAATAAAATAATGGTTACATTTACTAATCTATTGTTACTGAATTACTATTAGTCTTATCAATATTTTACGTTTGATTCTTTGTTTTGAGGAAATATTTATTTATTTAATTAGATTATATACTATTTACATATAAATTTTGATTGTGACTTTCAACTGTGTTTTTAAACGTTATTTATATTTATAAACATTATGTTTAAAGTTTATAATTAATCATCAATCACTACAACAAATTTGGTTTTTCGCAGCGACACAGGTCTCATCTAATAATCTCAAAGTCGCTTTTAAAAATATTATAAGATGCGACTTTAAATGAGACATCCAATTTTGTGTGTGAAAGTCTCGGATGAGATATTGTTGCACTGTTCTTCACATCTAACCAAAGGTGTTTGGCGGGGTTATTGACTTTCAGATGTGACATGCCGTATTTATAAGTCGTGCAAGGTAAACAAAATATTTCAGCCAGTTTAGAAGTCGTATATTTTATAATCAACTTCAATAACTATTTCAATAGTAGAGTTAAAAGAAGCGACACACTTGAACCTAATGTTCGAATTGCCAATGACTCTAAAATACGGAAATTTTGTTTTTCGACAGAAATTTTGACGGGAAAATGTGAAAATATATAATAAAAAAATGAACATCAACGGAAATGTCGTTTGCCGATGGAAATCACGATAAAATACGAAATATTTGACGAAAATATTGTTAATTAAATGCAGAATTTAAACCATAAAGTTCAGACACGTAAATAAGACATGTAAATAAGGTCAAATTTCAAAATTGAAAAATTAATAGTTATAATAATATTTAAAAAAATCTTAATAATATATTGAATTTTAGACTTAAAGTTTAGATGCAACCATATTTAAGATCATGTTTTCAATATTATAAATTCATATATATAATAAAAAAATCATGATTACAAAAATAATAATAATAATATCTATAAATAATAATATATTAGAATGTTAGACTAAATGTTAGTTGAGACAATATCTTCAACATCATATGCTCAACGGGGATTAATTACATAAATCTTAAGTTTTAAACTAAAATTAAATATTGTTTATTAATTACAAAATTTAAACATAAAAATTCATATATATATATAAATATATATATATATAAATAAAGTAAAAATTCAAAATCCGAATATAGTAATTTTAATAATATTTTAAAAAAATTAATATATTAAAATTTATAATGAAAGTTTAGTTGAAATTATATTCTCAAAGCGGTATGTGTTCAACATAATAAAGGATGAATCGTATAAATGTTATTAAACTTTAGACTAAAATTAAATGAAAAACAAGCGCAATGCTTATTACGGAGCTCAAACCCACAAACCTAGTGTGAAAATATTTTGCTGGACGGACCAACTGAGCTACATAACTTTATTCACTTTATGTCGTTGAGTTACACTGAAATGCAATTAAAAAAGGACATGCCGGTGTTTTATGGAAAATGATAAAATCTTCTCAAAAGACGACGAAGCGTTTAATAAGCCTAAAATGACCAGTGATTGGCAAAATACCGAATTTCCTGGCAAGTTCGGTCGGTAATTAAATTCTTGCCTGAAACACGATTTCTAAACCAACCTTTTTTGACTTGGTGTACGCCGATGTCATCTCGCACACGATTTCCTGGCAAGTACAATACTGCTGTAGGGAATATTTTCCGCTAAAAGAAAAGTATCAAAGACCAACCCAACTTTAATAGTTAATCAGGTCCACGAAATCATGTGAATAAACAAAAATGTTTAGCTAAGAAATATAGAACTACGGACGATTATGACACAGACACCCCCCTTACGGGGACCCCTCTCGACAGTGAACCCCTCCGCGAAGACCCCTATTCACGGAGACCACAGACATCATACAAAATACTTTTTGTTCACATACGACTCCCACACAGAGACTCCCCTGTGGAGACCCCTTACACGCAGACCCCCCTTCACGAAAACCTCCCATGGAGACCCCCCCTCCACGGGGACCCCCCAACAGGGACCCCCCAAGGCGACACTTTTATATGCGCTTTTCAACGACACACCCGGGGAGAACCAACATCGTCAAATGAAAAATCTATCCTCATAGTTCACCAGCTCGCTATAAATACCCAAACACTGAAAAAAGGACTTTTGGCTGACCAGAGAAAAAACCTTACAAAACTCTTGTTCAAAATCACTTCGTTCAATAAAAACATCTTTGAGAACAAGAGGAAGAACACCAAAAGATCAAACACGCAAACACACGAAACCCCACCAAAGATCTTTCATAAAAGAGGAATAATTTTTTCCCTTCTCTTTATATTGGAAAAAAATACATACGCTCGTTTCTACACCCAAAGGCTTACGGGTCAAATTTCATCATCTCTATACAAGTGTTCAAGAACTCAAGAAACTCATTCTCGTGTTCTTCACTCAACAAGAGAAAAATCTCATAAACAGTCCTATAGATTCAACAACACGTGACTGAATCCGTTTGCACCACGTGTATGTTAGTCTAAAAAATGACTTAACGAATACCTTTTTTGCCTTCTCATAACCTACCTCCCTATTATTCTATCCGAAGTCAGTAACAAATAAAATTGAAACCCTATGATATGAATGTAAATGAAATTAAAACATAAATAAAAATTGAACCCCATATGTTAGGAATTAAACTCATAAAGTCAACATTCAATCATTTATTAAGAGAAAACAGAAATGCATTGTCCGAATCCTTAAATTGGTGAGCCAGACATAAATTATGATCAGCGAAGCCAAACCTGTGGGTCAGTGACAGAGACAAAAATTGGTAAGATGGTATGAAAAACGCCTTGACAGCCATGAACAAGAGGAGTAACGAGAGTCTTCTTCCATTACCAGAAAAGTGTTAATCTATAATTATTTTAACTAAAATTTAGTCTTAAAATGGAGTATGTTGAAACAGACTCCAATCACTCATTTTTTCGGATATAAAAAGTTTCTTCTTATCATAAAACTGTAATAATTTTCCATTACAGTCATTGTAAAACTATAGTCTAATTTACCTAAAATTCTAAAATTTTACTAATATATTGGAGGGAATTTTCTCACTCAATATTTTAGTTGTTGGCAGTTTGTAAAAACTGTAAAAATGACTAAGTATTGAGAATAAACTATCTTCTTCAGCCTTCAATTTTTTTACATCGATAAAAAAAATTAGAGACTCGAAACAAAAGCACAGAGAAAAAGTCCAGCTTTTAACAAATAAAGTGTCTTTTGTCCTCCTTCCAATAACGTCTAGGGCAGGATTTTCTTCGGGTCATTTATGTTGGAATAAAAGGTAAAAAGAAACAAACAGTGATAATTAGATCCACGATGGAATCTGAGTTCGTTGCATTGGATAAATGTGGCGAAGAAACTAAATGGCTTAAAAATTTCGTGGAAGATATTCCTGACTGGAATACACCTGTGCCAGCAATATGTGTATATTGCGATAACCAATCTGCTATTGATAGAGCACATAGTGTGATGTATAATGGTAAGTCGAGACATATTCGTCGACGACATAATACCATTAGACAACTTCTCTCGTCTGGAGTCATAAGTATTGACTATGTGAGGTCCAAAGAAAATATTGCGGATCCGTTAACCAAAGTGTTAAACAGGGACCTAGTAGAGAAGACATCGAAAGGAATGGGACTAAAGCCCATGGCTAATAAATCTAAGGCAAAGGAAACCCAACCATGATGACCGGAGATCTCGAGATCTTGGTTCAATGAGACAACCGAACTGTCAATGGCTAAGTGAGATCACTGTGGGGGAAACCCATGCTCCTATTCCTATTATACAGTGATTCCCGTACGAGGTTAAGCTTATAGCTTTTAATGATTCTAATAAACTGGATTGTTGAAAATCCGAATGAATAATGCGAGATTATTCTTGAGTGAAGAATCACCTATGTGAGAGAGAAGTGGGGCCGCTTCGAAAGAGAAATATTGGCTTATTTCTTTAGAAACTCTTACAGAACCAGGCGAATGTTCATGGCCAAAATGAACATAACCATGAGAACTGAACCTGTGTTAGGAAGATATCAGTGGGGGATATGTTTATCGTTTATACAAAAAAAACTAACATTTTAAGTATATCGTGTCTACCGAGTAGTCAGTAAAGATGATATATCTTACCGAGGGAAGGTTCAAAGGTGTACCTACCTATCCTATACTGGTGTTGACCGCAGAACTTCCACCACCGTGAGTCGTGTCGTGTCTTTATAATTGTCGTATACAATTTCATTCATGTGGGGGATTGTTGGAATAAAAGGTAAAAAGAGTATTTTACCTAGTGGGGTCCACTCATCGGAAATGTAAAAAGAGTATTTATTTGCCAAAATCATCTTTATAATGAATGAGAATTGATGCTCAAAGAATGCTAAAAATCACATATGATATGTGTTTAGAGAAGTGAGAGATTATGTAATAAAAAGAGTCCCACATAGGTTGGGAATGTGTGTTGGTAAAGGTTTATAAGTGAATCCCCTCCTTAAAGTGACATCTAAGTGTAAGGGGGGAGAGTGTGGGTGGGTTAACTCTAACCCCTCGCGCGCACACACACACACGCGCCGCCGCCGGGCCGGGCCCGTGCTCGGGCTCGGGCCTTGGATCTTGGATCTTGGCAAATTTGTGCTCTTCTTGGGCCTTCGTGCTTCCGGGACCAATCTTATCTTTTTATTACTAAAATCACTTCAAATGAGTTTTAATTCCGCAAATAACTTGTGCGTTATCTTTGGAATAAAAATCAAATTCGTGCAAACTCTTTCAAACGGCCGTGACCTTTGAATTTTAATGGACGGAGGTAGGTGCCATTCCCATGAACATATTTCTTCTTTATTGGGCATTAATCTTGAACGTTTTGGACGTTTTGTGCATGGTTCTATCCGACCTCTGAGCCTATAAATAGAGCCCTTCGAACCTCATTCTAGACACACCAAAATACATTTGAGACATAGCATTGCTCTCTCAAACTCTCATCTCTCTCCCACTCCGTAATTGGTTTTTCTTTGTAATCCGGTGGAAGTTCGGCGCTTTGGTTCAAGTTCGTTGAAGTCAAGTCGAGTGGTGCTAAAATTGTCTTGTCGTTTTTGTATCCTGGAAGGCTATCGTCCATCTTATCCATCATCTGTGGAGGGCGATAAAAAGCTTCAACGAAACCGTCTAACGGGCCTCGACAAACCTACATCTTTGTCCGGTTTAATGTTCATCTTTATTTTTTTTTTTTTGCATTTTGTCCACTATTTCTTTCAATATAAATAATAATATTACTAACAATTTATTTTCAATTATTGCCTAAAATATATTCTTCAGATTTTTACCAAAAAAGTTGGGTCTTGATATAAACTCATGGGCTTTGTATGGTTTTATGTTATATTTTTGTGCAGCACAGCAAACAACCAAATGCAAATACGTTAACCTTTATGATACTATGTAAATCAAAACAAAAACAATTAAACATAAAAATCATCAGTTAATTAACTGAAATTAACAAAATGACTGTATGATAACACTTACTTTCATGCAGCGAGCTGCTTATTGAACAGTTTTCAAAACTCGAAACCCGATGTCAATTAAACCTAACATCATTTTCATTATTAGCTTCCTCTTCTTGATAATCCGGTTTTGAATAAGGTGTCGATAACTCAAACGAGACATCTCACAAGCCAACCTCTCGCTTCACGCAAAACGACATTCAAGCATTCTGAAATGTTTATGGTCATGATATTAGATTTAACAGTCATAAATTCGAATATGTTTCTAACCGCTAACATACTAAGAAAAGTTTGAAGAACTCCTTTACTAGTATAACATTGTTTACGTTCAGCTTAATTCAATGGAATAAATAATTTCATATCCGAATCATCCAATAATACTATATCAAAAAATTTATGCTTTTCAACATCAATAGTATCATCTTTTTGGACTTGAGAACTTTGGCGTTCAAACAATTGAATTGGCAAAAAAAAATATCCGTGTAAATTAAAACAAAATAAAACATATAGAATCGGGTAAATGAAAAATTAAATATAAACAATGAACTGACCCGAATCTTGTAACGATGAACACTCACCAACAAACAATTTCATGATCCATATAAATTGAAAATCTATTTTTGAATTATAGAATGATATATGGTTTCCCAAAAATATGGATAAATTTATATAATTTTGATGTTGTTTAAGGTATAACTCGAATATGAATAAGAAAGAGGAAATAGTATGGCCGACTATATTAATTTCCGGAATTGTATTGTACATCTTTATGTATGCTAGATCTAATGAATTACATGCGTTAACCAAGAGAAAATTAATTAACAATAAAGATGAACATTAACTTTCTATTTTTATGGGATCTTCCAAGTATAATATGAACAAATCAAATTAATAGTAATCAAACCGCCGAAAGTTTTAATTAATTGGGAAATTAATTCAAAATTTTAAATCGAAATTAAGATACCAAATTTAAAATTCAAAACAAATGACTGAAAAGATTACATAGACATTCGAGTAATATAACTCCGTAAATTGACTTGACACATAAGTAATAGGACCACTTACAAAAGTTTACGAAATATTGGCTATTTTCAAATTAGGTTAATAAACAAGGATTATTTCGTCAAATTTTTGTTAATAAATTTAAACCTCAGATCGCATATTGTTTAAAGCCTGAGAGTCAGCAACCGCCTCTACAGGTTGTCTATCTATTATCTGCATTTCATGACAGAAATTCGTCAGGGTTATGACATGAACCTCCTTCGAGCCCGTTGAAGGCGGAGCAGAGAGAGCGGCGAGCAGAGAGTAGTCGAGATGCCTTTGCACGCACGCGGAGTTCACCTGAGGTGGATAGAGAGAGAGGCGAGCAGAGACAGATGCTTGAATAATTCATTTGTTCCCTGGATGTTAAATATCTTCTTCGGTTTTTATCTTGTAGGGTTACTCAAGCCACTTATTAAGCACTGTACCACAATTAGTTCCCCTGCAAGTTCTGTCATTCTTACCAAATACATACCAAAAACAAACACCAAGTTTATTAATATTGTTTACAATTTTCTCCCATTTCCTCCATATTTTTTTCTAGTTTATATCAATTACTACAGAGTAACCAAGAAACACTATAATTTGTACAGATTTCACATTATATGTTTCTTTTATACAAAACTATCACAATATATGTTGTAACACCTTAACAATATAATAAATAGACAAAACAAGCAATCTGTTCACCGAGCCCCATGATAACTACGACAAATTTGGGAGCACATTGCACGGTGAAAACAAAATTTACAACTTGAGATAAATTTTTCAGGTATATACATTGAAAGGCTAGATGAGATGAGTCTTGTATATAAGTGAAAGAAAGTTACACAAAAGCGCAAGTAGATTCCAAATATCAAATTTACATAAACACGAGGACCTAAATATCATCATATCTCCGTACTAGCACTGGTGTGTTAGAGCTTTTAATAATTACCTCATTGGAATCATTAGCATCAACCTCGTTATCTAAGAGCAAACTAATTATCCGTCATGTGCCACATGATCACAAATTCTTTCAACGTATTAATGATTGGTTGATAACTAACTAACAATAAAAATAACATTAACATTCTCTTTTTAATTGTTCTATCTCAGTTTGTACTCTTCTATGATTATAGCAGGTACGAGAGCATTGTTCTAGATTCCAATGTTCGCATAGTAGTTCCATATAATAATGGCCATGGCAAACTCTATTTGTTATTATGCTAACATTGTCTTATTATAACTCTTAGAGGGAAGTAGTATGCTAATGGGAAATATGCAATGCAACTGTTCTTTTCACGAGTACACATTAATTTGTCTATCACCTTTTCCTCACAAACGAGTTCTATGAGGACAAATTGTCCGACTGCAGTTCTGCAGCCATTTTTGTCTCTTGCAATGGATTACATAGCTCTCTGATCAGAAGCTGCCAATTTCTATTCAAGTTCTTTTGGTTCTATCTTTTATTTTCATCCGTGCTCTATTATATTGCTTGAACTATTGCTACAGACTGAAAAAACACCATGGGGATTCCGAGAATTGAACTCGGGACCTTTCGCTCCCTAAGCGAGCATCCTACCACTGGACTAAATCCCCGAATTTACTATTCTAGGTGTGGTACTTTTTTACATTAAAAAGGGCCCGCTATCCGACTATGAACATCGTCGTCACCTGTCATGATCCTCCGATTAAGCACCATTACCGCATTTTTTCTTTCACGACAGAGGAAATCGCCGACCTCTTCTCTTATACAAATATGGCTGAACAATCAGAGTACTATTCATCTGGCTACTAACCTTGTGCTACACGCGAGAACGAAGCATATTTAAATGGACTTGTACTTTATCCGAGAGAATATTCAAGCCCAACTGATTAAAATCTAACATGTTCCAACAATGGATCAAGTGGTGGATGTGCTCAGCAAGCCCTTGTCAAGCTCTAACTTTGAAGTCCTACACTCCAAACTCAAGGTTGTTGCCTCAACCACCATGCGCTTGCGGATGGGTGTTAGGCAAGACGATGAGGTGGTTGATGACAGCCCAACATCATCTTTGTTCACAATCTGTGATCCTTGTCAGACGCAGGAGAGGAAGACGACGAAGTCCCGCAGAGGAGGTCGGGGCCGAGCACGAGCTCTTCCTCGTGACAGAGATTCTGGAAAATAAATCTTCGATCGATTCCAAAATCAATGCATTCATAATCGAATCCATTTTTTAGTTCTTCTTCTTTTTTTTCTCTTCAATTGATTCTTCAATCGATTTATCCTCGTCGAACGTAGGAGAGGAAGACGACGGAGTCCAGCGGAGGCGATCGCGATCGATCACGAGATCTTCCTCGCCGTGGCGATTCTGTTTGAATCGGGTTCTTCATCTCTGATCATGATTACTGTTCTTTGCAATATAGATTCTGGGTTAAAGGGGTTGTTTTTTTACAAAAGTTTTAGGGTATTCTAGCATTTTATGTTTCGTGTTAATGGGTATGTGTTAATGAGGTTTGTGTTTATTGGTTTCGTGTTAATCGGTCAATGTTTCTGGGTTTCGTGTTAATGGGTTTGTGTTACTGAGCTTTGTGTTTATGGGTTTTGTGTTAATGGGTTTGTGTTTATGAATTTCGTGTTAATGGGTCTGTAAATTAAAACGCGATTAATAAGCGTTATTCATTAATTTCTAGTGTTCACGATCTTAACCTTTTATATTCTGTAAAGTATAGATTCTCATATCGAAGTGCTGACAAAAAACGTCGACATGGTGATAAAAAAAAATTAACGCATAAGGTAATAGTATGGTTTAAGTAAATTAATATGTTACATTATAAAGTTAGATTGTGTAAATAAGGATATAACTAACGTGATTTTATAAACGTATCAAAATATAAACTAACCAGCTTAACAAATATAATCGGTAATGAAACAATAAGATCGGTTTTGAAAATTATATGGAATTCATAAATAGATGAATATGAAACTGAAAGTGATAAGTGAATCTAGCCAAAAAAGGAATGAAAATAATTAATTATACTAAATTAATGAGTCAATTAACCACCCAAGATTATAAGATCTCAAAACCAATTAATTAGCTTACCATTTATTTAAGAACTACTACCAATATTGTTCAACCGGCCAAATTTAAAATTTCAGTGAAAAATTTAAAATTTTCAATCGAAGTTATAATTCAAAAATTAAAAATAGGCGGAAACATCCAACAATTAGACCGTGATCATTGTAAATGGAAAGTCAATTTACTTGAATAAATATATTGGATGAACTAATGGCGAAATTTTTTACTTTAAATGAAAAAAATATTGGAAATAATTAATCATTTCCATGTGTAGAAACAAAAAGTAAATGTTCGAGAATATTGTATTCGTCAATAAAAATGGAAATAATATTAGTTAATTACTTGATAATTAATGAATTAATATTCAACTCATTAATGTAGGAACTAATGTCAAATAATATATAACCGGCACGTTTTGAACATTGTGGAAAATAATTACAATTTTCAAACGAAATTAAATTTCAAAATGTAAAAAAATTGGCTGAAAATAATAGGGTTATTTAGCAATATAGCAGTTTCAAACATATAAATTGCTATATAGCCAAACATTTTGAAAAAATTGGTTAATAGCCATTAATCAAAATAAATCTGTGTTAATTAACTAAAAATATAACTTATTAACACCAATTAATAGCAGTCACATCACAATAAATGGTTATTTACTAAACAAACAAAAAAGAATGGTCAAATAACAATATTAATGTTTCATTTGGTTATTTAGAGCAATTTTTGAAAATAATAAGGGTTTAAACGTAAAATTACAGGGAAAATTAATAAGCCACTTCAGCCATAGGGCTATTTACATAAAATTTACTAATCGTTGAACTTTTCCAAATTGAGTTGTCAATTCGTCGAATTTTTGTATGTTTTATGAGAAAGTCTAGAGATTTTGAGTGTAATATATCTAAATTATACTTGGTTGTGTGTTGATTTCTTTCACGCGACTCATTAAGTAAACCACTCGACGCATGAGTTCTTGTTGCACTCTCAGCGGTGAACTTGGCCTAATTGGCGCGACGAATTGGTCTTGATGCGACACGCTAACTTTTTTATATTTACTTCATTGACTTTTTGTTGACGTTATTCTTTTGTCCAAAAAATGCTCTTTTATTGCCTAAATTTATTCGTTTTCCTTACAGCCGTCTCACGCTCTCTAATTTATAAAAATATATAAAATACTAATAAATAACGTCAAATAACTTAAGAATATAATTTCATATGAAATTATATTTAAATGAAATTTCATATTTAAATATAATTTATTTTATTAACAAACATATAAACTATTAATTTGTCGATTCTATCAAACTTGCAGCAGTCTCATCTCTTAAGTTATCCAAACAACTCGTACAAGTTCTACGCTTTTCATATTGATCTCTAATTTATTAAAAGATTTGTTATTCAATAAAATTTGTCACCAAGAAATTTATAGGGAACTTATTAAATTGTTTAAACGTGTAATATGTGTAATGAGAACTTGAACGTGTAATTTCATTATTAAGGTAATTAATTGACTTGTCAATGAGAGTAAAATAGTAAATGTAATATGCAGTCCAAAAATCAAAATACAAAAGCTAAGAGCTTTAACTTTTAAAAAAAATTAGAATTCACCTTATTTTTTCAAAAATGTTTTTGGAAATTTTTTTAAAAGTGATTTTACCAAACACCAAAAATATATTTTAGCTTTTCAAAAAAGCTAAAGTGGTGTTAACAAGTGTAGACAGTCTTACATTTCAAATCGCAAGTGACGTTGATCTGTTGATATCCGTTCTAACAATACATTTGTGCCAAGGACGACCACTTTTCCTGAGTCAATGTCTCACACCAATGCGCAATTGATTCAACAACGCTACGAGGCATGATCGACATATCACGGCCTTGAATTTTGATCTCACCAATGCTTCGGTAAATCTGACTGAGAATCATTCTTAAAGAGGTTGTGGTGGTCCTCGAGGACGTGGTCGTGGAAATCGCGAAAGCAGTAAAATCGAGGTTTTTGCCACATCTATGGTCATCTTCTTACTTCCTTATGTTGGTACCACTTCGACCATTACTATGAGGTCAAACAGAATTTCAACTCTCAGCTCCCAAACTCAAATTTCTGATCTGACTGCAATAAATCAGTTATATTCGGTTACAAAATACATTCTTCAATACAATTTAATATAAACGGCCATTTACATATTTGTTCAAAACTTCAAAATATTGTGAAATTCGTATAACTTACATATATTGATAGAAAATGCCAAAAGGAAAATAAAATGAAAAATAGTTCAAAATACCACTCTCACTTTCCCATAATTTATCAAAATTTATTTTCTTCCCAAATATAAGTGTTTTACGATTAAAAAGACTGTTTGTCCTTTAAAAATATGAAATTTACATAAATGCCCTACACTACACTATCGTTTCAAAAAAAATTAAAAAATTAAAAAATATTAAAATATTTAGTTGGGAAACAATTTTTAATTTTTTGTTTTTAACAAAAACTAGCAACCAGTTACTATTAATATGTAATAAAATGTAAAAAATTGTTTTAGGAGTATTTGGGTGTTTTGTAAATTAATTTTAAGTGTATTTTTTGGAAATTGATTTGTGGTACTTGATTCAATTCATCAAATAAAATTGGTGTTGTAAAAACAAAAATAACTACAAATCTCTATACATGAGCAGGGAACTGAGCCATGGTCACATTCCGATGAAGCATTGCTCGCTTCAAGATGGAAAATAACTTGTCAGACAATCCGAACATAGCTCCGGCGATATTGACGACTCCAGGATTCTGTGCGTTGAGCACCGAGAACGAGGTGGCGGGTCCGAACCCGATGTTGGCGCAGAAATGAAGAAGGCCCCGGGGAAATACCATAACGCCCCCGGGCCCGAGGACTTCTTGGAAGACTTGGTTGGTTTTTGGGTCAACGAAGCCAGCGAGGACAGTGCCGTTTTGGACATAGAACATCTCGGAGGCTCTCGGGTGCGAGTGAGGCATAACGAGGCCGTCCGTGTCGAGGTCGGTCCTCGCGATCGAGAGTCCGAGGGTGTTGAGACCCGGGAATTCCGATGCCGAAGCGATCGTCATCGCTGATCGTTCAAAGCTCTCCGTGTCACCACGTTGGGCCAGCTTCGAGGACTTGAAATCCGCCGGGACTATCGTTGATGGGCTTTTGCACGGAAGCCCGTTGATGAAGACTTTTTGCTTTTCCGACGCTATCGCCGGGCAAAAGTCTCCAACGTTGTCAGACCCTGATGAGTTGATTCCAAGAACAAGAAAGAGAACCGCCGACCAAATCTTTTTCATCCACATCTTTTTTTTTGGTTTTTGGTTTTGTAAGGATGTGATTAATTTGATGCATTTATAAGGCCTTGGATTGGCTTGCCTTCTAAGAAAAGATCAGCTAACCAATTTGGCCAAAATGCTTTATTCCCTCTCAAATAAGTTGCTCATATGTTGTAAGCAAAGATACATTCTGTTTCTTGAGAGACATTTCATGTAATTAATCAGCAACATTAGCACTGAAATAGGTGGGAGTGTTATATCAAAGTTTCAACTATTAGCATCTGAATTCTTCATTTCATCTGAAACTACATCATTACCATTTAGATTTTACCCCTTAAATTAAAATAATTAAAACATAAACATACAAAATAAATAATAGTAATTTCTACACTGAAGCTGCAAAACACAATCAAAGACATTATTGCAATGAATTCAATCAGAAAATATAAGAATTAATCTGCAGAATGCAAACAAGATTATCCTCAATATACTATATTTTCCATAGAGACTCAAGAAGGAACCAAAATTATGATATAAATTAACGTTTTCATGTTGATCAGAATTATTACAAGCAGAAATGCAGGTCTATTAATGGATTAAAAATAACTCAAGAGACTTCAAATCATTGAGAGTACTCAAGAGACTCATTGCCTTCATTCGCAGAGATTCCCATTGTCGATTCCGTTCTCTGGAGGCAAGATATCCATAATGTCCTTGATGAACTTGATCAACGAACAGAGTCCGCCCAAGAAATTATGGTCGATAACGCCCTCGCCGTCGAACACATGAGCAAAGTCGACGAGCTTAATCACGGGACGACATTTCTTACCCAGCTCAGATCCGTACACCACAAGAACCGAGCACGAATTGAAATGGAAAAAAGTCTGTTCCTCAAACCAAGCCTTGAGCTCCGAAAGCTGAGCCAAAATCCCGTCTGAGCCTCCATAGACAGACCTCGCAAAAGCACAGTCCGGTTCACCATCCAAACCATCCTTGTTGTTCGAAGACACAAACTTCCTTAGAGCCAACCCGACATCCGGGCCCGAGAAGCCTTGAACAGTCTTCTTCGCGGGTTTCCAATACCCGGAATCTTCGCCCCCGAATACCTGAAGACCCGAAATCCGAAACCCAAGAGCCGAGCTTGACATGGCTCGATCTTTCTTGAGGCATTTCACAACGTAATCCTCGGGAGCCTGAGGGTAAAGGTAGGAAATATGGTTATAAATTTTGAACAGTAATAAATTTCACCAGTTAACCAATTACCTGAGGGTACCAAGTGCGGGCCCCGATCTTGACGTCCATGACGGAAGGGTTGGGGCGGGCCGAGACGACGTCTTGGAGCACGAGGTGGTCCCGCAAGCCCGAGCCGTCAGAGGCCTCGATGGGTTTGGTTCCGTGGAAGAACGGGAAGAAGACACGGACCCGGCTCGGGATCGCTTCAGTGGACCAGAACTTCTCGTAGAACGAGACCTCGTTGGAGCCGCGATCACCGCTCTGGAGAGGCTTGTAGAATCGCCCCGAGTCGTCCACTAGCGGGCCCGGCTTTCCTTTCGAAGCCCGGTGACCCGCCACCTGGTGATCTGGTACCTTGAACATGCCTCTGCAATACAGTCTTCGACTTATCAAACCCCAATAAAAAACTGGCTGTGCAAAACGAAGGATTCGCTGGGGTCGTAATTTCTAAGGCTTGTTTTAAATTTATCACAACCATTTTTCAATAAAGAAAAGCCATTTCACTTTACCAAGTTGAACGTCAGCCTTGTTGTAACAATACCCAGCGATTTGCAGCTTGGATCTTTATATATTCAATGATTCAAAGAAATTAAAAAGTTTACTACAATTTTTTTAGAGTTCTCAATTGGTAATTTTGACAAAAGAGGGATTCAATTGGTAATTAGCACAACATAAATTCTTATTTACTTACAGAAATTCAATGGGTCAATCCTAAAACAAAAAAACTAATATCCAACTCCCTTTCACTTACCAAGCTTGTTTGACAACATTTATATGTTCAAATACAACCTGTTATTAGATTTCAGCCCGGATTTATAAATTCAAGCTCCACATTCACATAAGAACGTCAACTTTTCAAAGACCACTATCTTTATTACTTTTTATAGTGTGTAAAGTTTTCAAATCTAACTGGTATTGGCTCTGACAAAAGGGGGGATTTTAGTATTAAGAAATCTAACGAATCAATGGAATATCTATTGTACAGCTTCTAGAACACTGGCAAACAAATACTTAAATGGGTAGCAATATTTATGTAATCCCATTTTTGTCTGGTATTCAACATCACCATTTCATTTTGACCATGCACCCGGCGATTATCAGCTTCGATCTATGATTCGATGATTCAAATGAAAGAAGAACAAAAGATTTGAAACAGGACAAACACGTATATAAACTTGAACATGCAACTTTTTTTATATGCATAATTAGTTTGCGCAGAGATTTGAAAGAGATTCAGGACTTACAGAGGGGATCAAAGTTGGAACTTTGGCTGGTGTGAAGTTGACCGAGATTGAGAGAGAATTAAAATGGAAGAGAAATTCGAATGGGTTTCGAAGTATAAGTAATGGTATTGCTATTGCAAATAGCGTGAGAATCTCTTATTCTAAGTTTTAATGAATTCGAATATGGCACCATATCACTCTACTGTTTTACCAAATTACGTGAAAAGATATTTTCGTCCTTTTCTCTGAGAATTCCGCGTCCCGGAGATATTTTTTATGGCTTTTTTCATTTTTTCTGTTAGCCCTTGATTTGTATGACCGACGTTCACGCACAATAAAATAAGAAAAAAAAGAGTAATTATACCCCTAACGTGTAATAATTTTCAGTCTAAATACTTATAAATCATAAAAAAAAAGGTTAAAAAATAATTAAATGAAACCTCAAACACTAAAAAAAATTACATTTGCATTCTGAAAACTACAATATGATTTTTTTTTTGGTATCGTTAATATTCTTCACTCAAAAATATTAACAGTACCAAAAGAAACCGACTAGAAAAGAAGACTGAAAATTCAGATCTTGTGATTGCATTGCATCTCAAATTTTTGAAAATATCTCGTGCCATATTGTTCAATTGCATTTTGCATAGCGTACTACATAACAAAAGTATCACGCAAAAATTTAAAAAATAATTAATTTTAAAAAAATTGATATATACTAAAATATATTTTTTTATTAAAAGTTTTTACAATATATATAAATTATTATTACCATATAAACAAAATTAAAAAATTGATATCACTATATTTTTTAAATATTTTTTAAAACGATAATAGCAACTCTTAATATTTTATCGAAAATCACGAAAAAATTGATATACTGGTGATATATAATTATGTATCATCAATATTTTTAACTTTGAGCTCAACCTACTTGGGATTATCAAACGAGCTGAAATCTTTAAAGCTCATCTGAACGTAATTACCAACTTTAAGACTTCAGCAAGCTCCCTGTGTTTCGAGGAATGAAAACATATTCAACCATGTAAACATGTTAACCTCTAAATTGAAAATCTAGTTCCGTCTTGCATAATCTTATTTAATTCTAACAAAAAATATTTTATTAAATTAATTCCCTAAAGCAGAATAGCAGATACGTCATTGGAGATCGTTTTGCTTTTGAAATTTAACAAAAAAGTTCCACACGTGAATATGATTCGAATAGAACAATCCAGCACCGTTACCTACTTGCAGATTCACTTTTATAGAATATTTTAAGATCAATTTGTACATTTAGGACCTCGCAACTTTTAAAGTTAGACATGCATATAAGAGGTTAAAAAAGGTTGGCAAAATAGCCAATGTTTAGTATGTTTTATTGAAATGGTTAACGTTTGATTAAATTTAGTTAATAACTTTAGTGATTACGTAGCATAATAATTAAAGGGTTAATGAGGTGTATAACTTTTTAAACATATATGAATTTTGTAATGGTCAACGTTTGAAAGAAAATGGTAAATGATCAGGTTAATGTTTAACAAAAAATATTGACCATTAACAGTGTGTCACGTATATACTGAGGCTACGTAAAACAGTGTGCCACGTATATACTAATGTCATTAATTAAGTTTAACATAAACGTTGTCCATTTCACAAATATCTCTCCAAACGTTGGTCATTTGACCATTTTTTTTATAATTAAACATATAATTTTACATGTTTGCCCCTTTTTATAATTTCGGATAAATTTTAATCATTTTGAATTCGAATTTTGAAATTTTCTCGCCCTTTTCATTATATTGTGCAGTTATTATATCATTTATTCACCGAATTCTGAAATAGAAAGTCAAAGATTAGTTCATTTATTTAGGTGAGATCCTATATGTGAGTAAAGTTAATTTATTTAAAATTGGTCACATTAATATCAATTGTTAGTTACAGATTATAGGTCATTCTCGAATTAAACCAATATTTATCACGGGTAGTTCGGGACCACTTTCAAATGTCTCCATTTCCTATGGGCATTACACCCTTGCCTCGTTAAGTCTAACATATTAATTCAAAAATATTTTGTATCTCATGCTTTTTCCTAAGGGATTTTCTCAGCTCTGTAAATTCGGGTATTTTTTCAACTATATTTTTTTAAAAAGGACTTAACTAGCAGTTGGGGAAGAGAGAGAATTTTTCTGTCTTACAACTACTATTTTACCCTTATAATTAAGAACTAATTTAATTAATTAACTTACTCAATTAATTCTCTCTCTCTCTCTCTCTCTCTCTCTCTCTCTCTCTCTCTCTCTCTCTCTCTCTCTCTCTCTCTCTCTCTCTCTCTCTCTCCATTTTCTTCACCAGACTTTATCTTCTTCACAAAACTTCATTTTCTTTCACCAGACTTCATCTTCTTCACCAAAATTTCATTTTTTTCATCAATCTTTTTTAAACCCATAAAAACGGCATCGTCTATTGTTCTTCCATAATCTAAGAGTGGGTCACGACGTCCTAGCAACTGTCGACAAAAAAACTTACTTATTTCCCACCAAAAAAACCTCCATTTAACCTTCCACCCCCTAAAAAATCAAACAACCATTTTCTATCGGAAATATCTCCGAAATTTTAAATATTAAATTCAAATAATATATCTCAAATCTTCCTCATTTTTGTCAACTAGCAGTTTTTATTCGATTTTTCCGGCCATCCCAACACTTTGTATTTGTCAGTCTTTTTATTTTCTCCACTTTTCCCGATTCTCGGAAAAAAAAAACCCAAGTTGTACGGACGATTTAATTTTTCGTGACCACTTCTTCACGAAACTATGTTTTCGTGACCCCTTCATTACGAAACTATGTTTTCGTTACTACTATGTCACGAACATATGATTTCGTGACAACATTGTCACGAAAGATGAATTTCGTGACAACGTTGTCACGAAAATATAGTTTCGTGACGAAGTGATTACAAAAACATAGTTTCGTGACGAAGTGATCACGAAACCTGTTACATGTGACTATGTCGTCACGAAACATTTATCTATTAAATGTTGTCACTAAAAATATGCTACTTTTTAAATCTACCACAATTCATCATGAATCCTAAGTGATTTGTCAAGCTTGTACGTTCAACAAGCCCTTGGGTTCATGAGTTCTGCATTCAAGTAGCATACATATAATTTGATATTCTAATATGTCATATTATGATTATTAGTTAGTTATCTACACGTGAATAATATATTAGTATAACATATTGCGTATAATACTATTAGAATTTGTAATTTAAAAGTTTAGTTCGTGTGCATAGTAGTACACTAGTATTCTATGACTAGATCTCTTACATTGTTAGTCTACATGATTACTTTAAAAAAAATTAATTCCAACAAAACATCTTGTACGAGTTTGGACCACGTCTATGAACTCCAATAAAGTCGATCTCAAGAGAATTGATGAAAGCAAAACAAAATTCGTGACAAAGTTGTCACTAAATTTATCATTTTCGTCACTAGAAAATACGAGTTTCGTGATAAAGTTGGCACAAAATTCTTAACTTTGTGACAACTATTTGCTCACGAAACAATAATTCTCGTGACTAAATGTTGTCACGAAATCAACGTTATTTTTATATCTATCATAACCAATTAGAAACCTTAAGTTGGTGGTCAAACTTATTCGTTTAACAAGCTCTTGAGTTTGTGAGTTATACTTTGAAGTTGTTTAACTATAATTTAATATTTTAACATGTCATATTATAATTATTAGTTAGTTATATGCACGTGAGTAGTATACTAAAATAACATATTGCGTATAATACTAATTAAAAATTATAATTTGAAAGTTAAGTTCGTGTGCATAGTAATATACTAATATTTTATGACTATATCTCTTACTTTGTTGGTATACATGAGTGGTAGAGTCACATATAAGTACATGATTAATTTAAAAAAAAAAACTAAAAAACCATCTTGTACAATATTGGGCCACGTCTATAAACTCCAACCAAGTTGATCTTATGAGAATTGATGAAAGAAAAAAAATCGTTACAAAGTTGTCACTAAGTTAATTGTTTTTGTGACTAGAAAATACGAGTTTCGTGATAAAATTGTCACAAAAATCTTAATTTCGTGACAATTTGTTGGTCACAAAACTCAAATTTTTAGATTAACTTGTTACGAAATCGACTAGATGTTGTCACAAAATCAAAACTACATTTTAAATCTACCATAACTAATTAAGAACATTAACTGGTTGGTTAAACTTGTCCGCCAACAAGCTCATAAGTCCGTGAGTTATTCTTTCAAGTAGTTTAACTATAATTTGATATTTTAACATGTCATATTCTGGTTATTAGTTAGTTTTTTGAACGTGGGTAGTATATTAACATACCATATTGATTTTAATACTAATTAAAAATTATAATTTAAAAGTTTAGTTCGTGTGCATATTAGTATACGAATATTATATGGCTAGATCTCTTCATTGTTGGTATACATGATTAGTATGGGCACATTTATGTATATGATTATTTATTTAAAAAAATATATAACATAACATCTTGTACGAGGTTGGACCACGTCTATAAACTTCAACCAAGTTGATCTTATGAGAATTGATGAAAGCAAAAAATATTTGTGACAAAGTTGTCACTAAATTTATCTTTTTTGTGACTAAAAAATACAGTTTTCATGACAAATTTGTCACAAAATTCTTAGTTTCGTGACCATATTTGGTCACGAAACCTAAATTTTCGTGACTAAATTGTCATGAAACCGACTAGATATTGTTACGAAATAAAGAATTTCGTGATAATATTGTAACGAATGCTGTTACGAAATCATGAATTTTGTGACAACGTCGTCGCGAAAACGTTAATATATTTCGTGATAAAGTTGTCACAAAATTTAAAATTTTGTGACAATCTGAGTTTTTTTTTTCAGAAAGGTGAAAGAGTAAAGAAAACGAAAAATACAGAGTTGCAGAGTGCTGAGATGGTCAGAAAAAAAAATTTAGTTGTCGTTTCCTTTTCAAAGTGGGAAGGATGATTGGAGCCGGTAGAGATGATGAATGTGATTAATGGTATGAGCACAAACGTAGATGGAGAATATTTGGGAGTTAATATTCGAGTTTAATATGTAAAATTTATTATTTAAGTTTCTCATGTCGATTGAGGTAGTTGTCCTACCTTTTTCGGAGGTGGGAAGGGTGACCGGAGTTGGTGTAGATGACGAAGGTGATTAAAGGTATGAGCACAGGCATAAATGAGGAAGGTAGTAGATATACGATTCAAACAAACCAAGAGAAAAAGAGAGAGAATACTAACCCAGATTATCTTTTAAGGGTATATTATATAATTTTTATTTCTAGTAATTTTAGTTTCTCTTTCCTCCGAAATTATTCTTCCAACAGGTATTTCTTCATGTTTGCGGTTTTTTTCTTAAACTTTTTTATTTATATAAAATTCATCAATTTAAAAGGTTAAATATTAAGGTAAAAATTTGTTTATATTTTATTTTCGGAATAGCTTATTGTTTTATTTCGATCATTTGAGAAACAAAAATTTGGCTTACAAAAGTATTTTGGTTTTGACCAAAGTTTTGTAAAACTTTTGTAAATGTCCAAAACGCTTACGTGGCACATTATTTAACGTTATTAAGATACTGTTATGTCCTTATATTTTTTGGCCATTTTTTTAATTTTGAAATTATTGCCAATCTTTTAAGAAACTTCCTTAATTGTTCAAATTTCCAACGGATTAATTAACTTCATTTAGATCCTACAATTGTGGGTAGTTAATTGACCATTTATTTTCAGCATACTTAAACAAAAATCGCCTTTTATAATTAATTTGAGATAAGATCCTACAATTTTGGATAGTTGTTTGACTCATTCATTTCAGGATAATCACTTGATTTTAAATTCCTTGTTTGGAAGATTTTCCAGTATTTGCTCGTTAATTGATATTCAAGTTACACTAAAATGAAATTATTTCTATAATTATTTTCAGTAAGTTGATATTTAGTTTACACCAAATGGAATTTTTTCCATAATTATTGAAAGATCTTACAAAAATGCAAAGTTAATATATTCAATATTCATTAATTATTCTTATATTAATCAAAAATATTTAGTTCATCTCAATTTCTAGTTTTGAAAATTATTCTCAGTCGGCCATAATTTTATCTTCTTTATATTCGAGTTTTACAACGTAAATTGAGTTGCGGTTTACAGCATTAATTGATTTTTACGACGTAAATTGAAGTTGTGCATCGTTAGTTGCATATTAATTAACAAAACACAATTTTTGTTAAGTTTATTAGGTGAAAGAAATCAAAATTTCATACATAAATTCCAAATTAAAAGCAAAACACCAAGAAGAAGAAGAAGAAGAAGAAGAAGAAGAAGAAGAAGAAGAAGAAGAAGAAGAAGAAGAAGAAGAAGAAGAAAGCTTCACATCCTTCTTTGCCATGAAAGCTTCACATTTTTCTTCGTCATGAAAGCTTCACATCATTCTTCTTATTCTTCTTTTTCATCGTCGCTGTCATGTTCCTATAATTAAAGATCATTAATCAGAAACAAGAGATGAAGAAACTGTTGATCGATTTACAGAAAACATTTCAAAAATAAAAATAAATAAGATACAAAAAAGAACATACAAACCTGTTATCGCCGATCGACTTACGTCGTTGAACTCCACAAAAACTTATTAGGGATGTTCGTTAATTGATTTTTGTTTTAGAGAGATTTTTCAAAAATGGCGTTTGTTTGCATGCGTTTGGAGCTTCTCTCTCTTAAAATCCGAAATTATATATATAAGTTAATGTGGTTCGTTTATTAGTCCGTACTTTACGCTGGAAATTAACACCCGGATTAAGTATTTAAACTTCATTAAAATTTGGGTGGAATTTAGTTTTTGGGGTAAAATTGGAAGGAAATTTTTGTTAATTAAAGGAGTGAACATTTACAAAAATTTTACAAAACGTTGGACAAAACCAAATTACCAAACCTATATGTGGCTATGCTCCCGTAGATAAATTTAGAGACAAGTATATATACTAGTAGAAAATTGGTGTTCTGATATGGATGACTTTTAGATGCGACAAGTCAAGACGCATATAAAAGTCACATCAAATGTTCATTTGGATGCGACTGATCACATCTAACCTAAGTATTGGCAAAAAAAATTTGTCTTGGAAACACCTTAAGATGCGACAATGTACTGCGACAAAATGTCGGATCTAAAGGATATTTTTGTACCAGTGTATATTAACACTTGAAGTTAGGATATATGATTCAAAACGAGATCATATAATTGTTAGCACTTGCTATATATCAAACTTTGTAAACTATTAAAAATTCAAAATGCTTTTCGATCATACTTGATGGTACTCTTGCTTCAAATAGCATAGAAAAATTTATATCGTATTAAGGTGCGTATGTATGAAAAAATTCAATAGCCATAGACACACATATTTTGGGATTTTTAGAAGTTGATAATACTTTTAGTGAAAGATTTTTTTGGTAAATTGTAAAAGAAATAATTTTTTTGGAATTAGACATACATAATACAAAAAAACAAGATTATGATAACGATTCTAACATCAAAGAAAAATATCATAAATAAATTAAAAAATATAAATCTTATAGTATTTATATAATGTGTGGTTGTCATCGACTTAATTTAGTATTTTAAGTGTTGCAAACTCTTATGTTATACTTAATTCATTTTTTGGAGTTTTTCGAAACATATATTTATTGTCACCAAACATTGAAATATATTACTATTTTTTAATTTAATTTTGTAAGACCTCATTTTATATTTCGCCTAAGATCTCAATAATGATTGAAATCACCCCTACTAAAATTTCATTAACCATCAAATATTGTATATTCTGGTGCTACGTCTCCGATTGCGACTGCTAAAATCAGTAGAATAAACAAAACATCTAAAATCTCGATACTTGGATATGTAGAAAGAACTCATGGTTTCACTTTTAAATTCAAAATATAATATGTAATCACCATAATCTATAAAAAGCCACATATGACTATTAGAATAGTCGAATAATTGACATGCCCATAATCAGTCCAAAAGGAAAGGCTGGAATCCAGAGATAAAGCTATTTAACTATGCAATTTGTTTTTCTCAAAGTTGTCAAAAGTCATTTTAAATTTTTTTAACTCCCATATATATATATATATATATATATCCAAAGCTTGATTGTCCTTCTCCACCTTTCTCTTATTCGACTCACAAATATTATGAAGTCTCAGCCATGGACTGTTTTTGCAACACTCGTTGCCACAACATTGATACTCCATTACTATTCATCAGAAGCAGCAAAAATCCTTAGTTTGCCAGGACAACCACAAGTGAAATTCCAACACTATTCAGGCTATATAACTTTGGGTCACACTCCAAAGAGGTCACTCTTTTACTACTTTGTTGAAGCTGAATCTCACCCTGCTTCCAGGCCTCTTGTTCTCTGGCTGAATGGAGGTTAATTATATACCTCTCTTTCTGTTTAATTATACATAAATTTTGTGTTGCTTATATTTTAATTTTATGTTTATTAGGGCCTGGTTGCTCATCCATCGGAGCAGGAGCTTTCTGTGAACATGGACCATTTAAACCGAGTGGAAGCATTCTACTCAAGAATGATTATAGCTGGAATAAAGGTTAATTAACTTCTACCACATTTTTTTCAATTAATATTTTTGTACAAGAAAATCAATCAATAAATAAAACTCCCTTCTTCAACAGAGGCAAATATGTTGTACTTGGAATCACCTGCTGGAGTTGGATTTTCATACTCGGACAATAGATCATTCTATGGTGGATTGAATGACGAAAAAACTGGTACACTAATACATTAAGAACAAATTATTATTATTGTTGTTATTGTGACTCATTATTTTTTTCTGTAATTTTAGCTCAAGATAATCTTATGTTCCTCGAGAGATGGCTCGTCGAATTTCCGGAGTATAAAACTAGGGATTTGTACTTAACTGGAGAGAGCTATGCAGGTTAATTGTCTGGCCATTTTTAATTTAAAAGCAGTTTAAAAATATTGATCTTAATAACTCTGTTTTGTAATCAGGGCACTATGTTCCACAGCTCGCAATGCTTATTGTACATTCAAAGCATAATTTCAATCTCAAAGGAATAGCTGTGAGTACACACAAGACGTAGACAAAGTTTCCTTTTTGAAGTGTATATAGTACATGAACTATTAATGATTTCCACACTTATATTTAGAGCAAAGGATCCCTAATTAATGATTTTGTAGTAATTTAATCAATTTTAAATTTTAGATTCAATATTTAAACATATTCATGTGCTGAAGGAAATTGTTAAATTGATAAAAGAAAGATAATTCAATTACATTCTATCATAGAAAAGAATTGATTTATTTATTTGTTAAGAGTATTGGTTTATTTTCATGATACTAGTTTATGTTGTTTTAGATGTTGAATCTAATAAAAGTAAAAACCAAATCTAATCTCTTTCCACGAAACGACATAATATTGTTTGATTTCAAGTTTACTTCTAAAACAGATAATTTATAGATAAAAATGTCTCTAGCACAATAGCTCATTATCGTTTGATTAAGTAAACTAAGTAAATTTTTTGTTCAATTATTGTGGGTGTAGATAGGAAATCCTCTACTGGATTTCGACATGGATTTTAACTCGCGGCCGGAGTTCTTGTGGTCTCACGGGTTGATTTCCGATTCTACCCACAAAAGCTTAACTCAAGTTTGTAATTATTCCGAAATAAGAAGGCAACTAAATGCGCGCAAGCTTAGCCAGGCTTGCTTTGAAGTGTCAAGGCAGGTTTCAAGAGAGCTAAGTAATTTCCTCGACGTGTACGATGTCACTCTCGATATTTGTTTGTCGTCGGTTTATGCACAATCAGCGATTCTCAATAAACTTGTGAGAGGATTTTTCCTATCCATTGCTTACATATTGTCTTATTATCACTCTATTTTGTTTCTTCTTTTTCTTAAACGTCTAAAAAAACTATACATTAATGTCTTTTAAATCTCTAATTACAGATTATTTTCTTTCTCATTAGTAATAATTACTAAACTATACATTATTGTCTTGATTGTACAGCAAGATACAAAAAAGGTCGATGTTTGTGTTGAAGATTCAACTACGAGATACTTAAACAGAAATGATGTTCAGAAGGCTTTCAACGCTAAGCTTGTTGGAGTGTCTGACTGGAGTATTTGCAGCAAGTAATTTTTCTATCTTTTTATTTTACTCTTAGCATTTTCTTAGATATATAATCAAGTTATTATTTAGTATATACATAGTGATGCTTTCCAATTCATTAAGGAAAATCCAAGTAGTTAATAAATCGGTCAATGTAATTAGGTTTTTGGATATAGCTCAGCGTTTGGTACATTGTTAGATAAATGAACAACTCAAACCATTTACAGTTTTTCGTTAACTACATATTACTGAAAAGGCCTGCGTTGCTAAAACAAAAATAAAAATGATAATTAACTAAGACCGTTATATTTTAAGCCTTAAATCATTTTATTTTCCACACATTTACATTCAAGATCTCTTAGGTTTAACAAAATATACTTTGCATTTCAAATTCTATCGATGTCTTTCCCGTAAACTTGTTTAAAACAACGTCAAGCTTTCAGTTTTATCCAATATATTTTTCAATCGTCACAATGATTCTAAATGTAAGCTCGAAAATCGCACAAATCAAGATTGTCGATTTGTGCACAAATGTTAACTATATTTTAAGAGATCGTTGACTCGTATTTGTGTGCGAATTATCAATCGTGATTTGTACACTTTCAAATGTTTTGCTACATCACACGGTCTGTCGATATGGTCTTAATTTTTGTTATACACTCGAAAGAGCTTATAAGTACATCTTGAAAATGGTTTCATTATCTCATAGCATGCTGAGAATTTTCAGGAAGTCTTTTGGAATTTTTAATTTTTATTTTGTAGAACATTCAAAACACTATTACCAGGTGATTATATAGCTACTATATCTCAACTATGAATTATTCTTCTTAAATGCAGCTTACAATATCTCAATTTAATTTTTATGTCCTATAACAAGTATATATATATATATATATATATATATATATGTAAAATTAAGATGTCCGCACCACAAAAATTAAAATTAAACTGTACCCGTGCATGGACATAAACATTTTATCAGAGTTGATATCCACTGTTTTAATGATAATAAAATCGTCTACCTTTTCTCTGTTTTTTTTTTATATATATAATTTGAGAAAGCATTGGTTGATTTAGGAACCTCATGCCCGTCCTTGTAAATTATCGTTTTGACTTTTGTGATAACCTTACCAAGAACTTCTATAACTATATCAAGATAGATACATGATTTTTCCTAAATACTCATGTTTGAAATAGTCCTAAAATATTTGGACAAAACTGATCTAAAAGTTATACATAATACGTATAACATAAACTTTAAATTCTATTATATTTTTACTTCACCCTCGTAGAAAATGAGCTTAGGTACTTTCCATATATTATATAAACATACGTTATTATGGTAACACTGGTCACGTGTTTCGCACGGTGTTGGGCTTTAGAAGCTGGGCTCATTCGTTCTGATGTATGACTTTCATGAGGCCTTTTTAAAAAACTGTTAAAAAATTCCGCAAATATATCTATGCCAAGTGTTTAAAACAGTTTTAGAGAAAAAATTCAAAGATATGTTATAACTTTAAAGATGGTAGTTATTAATATATATATATATATAATGTAATTACTGGTTATATAAACTAGATGATTTTTGGATATAGCTCATGTTCGCTAAATTGTTGGTAAATATCATTTACAATTATTTTGGAAACAATTTATCTAAAATATGCTTTTCCACTCACTCCACAAATGAAAAAGGCTAACTGATATGAAAATTTTGAAATAAATAACCACATAAAAACGCTGGTTATTTACAATAAATTAACAAAATGTTGACTAAATTAAAATCTCTTATGTTTATGTTGACTAATTACCCAATTTTTTGTTAAATTATAATTACCCAATTTTTTCAATTTATGAAGAGGAAAAATGAGAATTTGGAGAGTTAATTTTGAATATAACATAAGGGAGGTACTCATTTTTGTGTAAGAACATTTTTGGAGAAAGTACTTGGGGTACATTTTCTTCGATCAAAATATCTTAAATATTACTATAAACTGTCTCATTAAATAAATATCTCTTTTTATATTATTTATTTGAAAATAGCTTTTTGTATAACTACTACTAGATTATACTAGGTCTCTTTTTACACTATCGTTGTTGGTAACATTGTCGGAAAGTTCTCTATTCTGTTCTTCAAATATTACCTTTCGAGCAAATAAACCCAATAATGATGACCCAGACACAATCATTAGCCAAATTTTCTAGCTAGAGATATTCGAATTCATAACAAAGACTAAGAAACTTTAGCTGAAGGTGCCACACAAATACACGTAAGAATATATATATATATATATATATATATATATATATATATATATATATATATATTATCCAAGACAATATTATACGCATAAAAAAGAAAATATACACGCAAACTATAATACAATCTACTAATCTGAAAGTGAAATCATTGATTTGAATCACCTGAATATAACATTGGTCAGTTCAGACTATCCGAAACAGATATGAACTTATTGCATGGCTTTGAGTAGATAAGATATATATCAGAAATAGATATTTCATGGTTACACTCACTTCATCTCGCTATCCAAACTCTCACAAACAGTGTTGTGAAGTATGACATGCTAAACCTGGAAATCCCAACTGTTCCTCTTCTTGGCGCGCTTGTCAAGTCCGGGATCCGAATTTTAGTTTACAGGTAACTCTTATAACTCAAGGTCTCTTGTTTTCATCTGCGCTAACGAATGTTAATCCGTTATACTTTATATGTTAAGTTGGGTGATTTTGAGGTGGCTCAAAAATCTGTTTTGTTAGGAAAGTCTTTTCTCTTTTTTGAATACATGTCCAAGCTTTTGTCCCTTACACTTTGAAATAGTATATACACACTGTTTGTAACCTATTGAGGTAGTTAAATTCTCTCATTTGTTATGTGATTTTGTCTTAGTCTCTACTTATTCATGTTAAATCTATTTGTACTCTTTACTAAATTTTATCTTAGAGTCAATTGTATGCTAAGTGGACCAATATATAACGACATATTTATTCACACGCACCATCGATATGGAGTTATCCAATTTCAACGGTTGAAATCCGGTTTTATTTAACACTTCGTTGATCTATAACAAAACTCTTTATAAATTTTGATTTCTGCAGTGGAGATCAAGATTCAGTGATCCCATTAACCGGGTCGAGAACTCTTGTGAACGGATTGGCCAACAAATTGAAACTCAACACAACCGTGTCTTATCGAGCTTGGTTCGAAAATAGACAGGTCAATTTTCTCCGGTGTTCTGGTTAAATAATTTACAGACACTTTAAACTTAAACCTGAAATAATTTTGAACTTAAATTAATTGTGCTTAAAAAATCCCATAATAATTTATTTTAATTAAGTGCTTAAAATTTATAATAAAATTAGTCAACGTGACATTATCGCTCGTCATTGTGTCGACTTTTATTCCTAAGAACATAAAACAAATATTTCACGTATCTTTTCTTTGTTAGATATTTGTTATTGATATTTTTTTAATTTTGATAAATTTCAGGTTGCTGGGTGGACACAGGTGTATGGTGATATTTTAAGTTATGCGACCATAAGAGGAGCTTCTCATGAGGCCCCATTTTCACAGCCTGAGAGATCTCTTGTTCTCTTTAATTCATTTCTAGCTGGAAACCCACTTCCTGACTACTTTTGATTGCATTTCTATGACCAAATCTTCACTTCCAACCAAATTTAGTTTCACTATTATATTGATATGATAATATATATTAAAGTGTGAATTCCTTAAGTCATTTTGGTAGGATATATAATAGTATAAATGGATTCCTTAACTGTGCTGAAAAAAAACTGATGAGAAGACACTCATTCTTCTATTGGGATTGGCTTTTTTTTTACTATGTTGCAATATTGTGTTTCTACATCGCGTGATTTTATGGAAAATATATTAGACCATAATCTGATCAACTCAATTATAGGCTCGTTAAGAAAAAAAAATAGATTTTTTATATTATACTTTTGTGTTAAGGAAAAACGAGCAAAATATATTATTCATGCAAATTACGCAATGAACCTAAGATTATGGTTCCGGTTATTTAGGAAAATTCGTGGATACAGTCATATATTGGGAAAACTAATATATAAATGGTGAAAGTACCCTACATTACCAGATAAATATAGTTTTTTTTTTATAATATTGTAATATATAAAAAAAATCTAGTATTTGATATTAAGAAAACGAAATAACTCAAAAGAGTTAAACAAAAATATATCGAAAATAATTATTTCGTTGTATCCCGAATTTAAAGAATTTGCAATCCAGTAAATAATCAAGATCAATTACGTAATCTATGATATAGTTAAGTTTGAAAACAAAATTATTTAAACATCAGACGTTAGAGTAAACTCAAGAAGATCAACGGCATATGATTAATTTTAGTTACATGTGCAACATTTAACAAACTAAAATACAATTTTATGCATTCATTTATGTAAGTATTATATATATATATATATAATATTTATATATATATATAATATTTATATATATATATAATATTTATATATATATATAATATTTATATATATATATAATATTTATATATATATCTATCCATTTACCCAAGTATATACATTGGGCTCAGAATTACACACGGGTCTTTAATTCAAATATATATATATATATATATATATATATATATATATATATGTGTGTGTGTGTGATAAAGTTTCTAAAATAAAATTTGAGCCAGTAATTTTTTAATTTGTTGTCAGCAATATTCAGATCTAATACTTTTTTCCGAAGGCAAACAATGTAGATGACATTATAACAAAGTACAGGGGTCGGATTTGAAAATACCGTAAATAAAATATAAAAGGAAGAAGAGAGGAATACGACGACAGAAGTGACCACAATCTAGAGAGAATGAGAGGGGTTGAGCGAGAGAGAGAGAGAGTGTGTGGAAATGGTGAACTGTAATTTTGCAGCGTTGTCTTGGTCCTGGGTAGGGACAGAGAAGTGATGACCAGCTTCGTTGCGTGTTCTATATATATATATATATATATATATATATATATATATCTGTTCGTGAATTTGCATCTTTGTATATATCTTGTCTAATGTAAATGGTGTTTTCTCTCAACTCACCTTTTTTCCAAGCCTTCGAGATTGACGATTCACACGCACTCACGTCCGTTGCTGCAAAAACCTTCATCTCTGTATATATAGAGTCGCTTGCTTAGTATTTGTTTTATATTCGTGAAGTTTCTTGCTTCTATCGTGTATATCTATTTTTTTGTAACCACAGTTTTCATCCGCCGTAAGAGAGGGTGTAGGATGAGTGATTTCAATCAGCATTAGTTAGTTGGTTTAAGTGGTTAATAGAGTTGTAAGATCCAACGGATAAAAACAGTGATTATAAGTTTTGACCGTTGGATCATATGTGGTAGTGTGAGGTACACACAATCTCTTAGAAGTATTTAAATAGCAACTAACGTAGGAGGTTTTCATACACATGATTCATACATTGTCTAAACACACGAGTGAGAGAAAGTCTTAGAGAGAAGTTCATCGATCGAGCTGTGATCGAGAACTAGGTTTAGGCTTGAAGAAGAACTTGTGGTTGAAGGTTGTAATCGGTTTTGATAGTGCAAAGAACGAAGCTGGACGTAGATCGTTAGTGATCGAACCAGGATAAACCCGGTGTGTCGTATTTCATTTTGTTCCAAGATTGTTGTGCTCTTCTTTTCTGGATAATCTGTTAAGTTGTAGATTAACAGGTTCTGCATAATTCTGGTGTTTCTATGCAGGGTTGACAGATTGATATAACAATTGGTATCAGAGCCTACTCAACATTCTCTCGGAACGAAAATGGGTCTCACCAAGATCGAAGTTCAAAGATTCGATGGAAAAGGAGATTTCTCACTATGGCGCATAAGGATGAGAGCAATTTTGGTACAGATGAAAATTGCTAAAGCTTTGGAAGGTGAAAAAAGTCTTCCTGAATCTATGTCGCCATCTGAGAAAGATGAAATTCTTGAAATGGCGTACAGTACCCTCATTCTGCACCTGGGAGATAAAGTCATGAGAGAAGTCTCCGCAGAGAAATCCGCTGCAGGTATATGGGCGAAATTGGAATCGCTATACATGACGAAGTCCCTGTCTAACAGGCTTCACCTCAAAGGAAAATTGTACGGTTTCAAGATCCAAGAGGAAAAACCGATTAGCGACAGCATCGACGAGTTTAACAAGATCATAATTGATCTGTCAAACATCGAAGTTAAAATCGAAGATGAAGATCAGGCAATCCTGATTCTCAATGCGCTTCCGAAGTCTTATGTTAACTTTGTGGAATCAATGAAGTACGCAAGGGAATCGATAACACTCGAAGAGGTTCAGGTGGCTCTCAAGAACAAGGATCTTGAATCAAGAACTGAGAGAAAACAAACTGCAGAAGGACTGAATATTCGAGGAAAACATGTGAAGAAAAACCAGAAGCCAAACAACAAGAAATTCCATTCAAAAGGCCAGTATTCTGAAAAAGGGAAATCTGATGACAAGAAAGCTTTCCCATATAAGTGTTACCACTGTCATAAGGAAGGCCACATGAGAAGGACTGCCCGGAGAAGGACAAATACTTCGAGAAGCCTAAGAAGGATGGAAATGCAGCTCTTGCTGAAGATGGTTATGAGTCAGCTGAAGCTCTTAACATAACCGATCAAGATCCTTCTAAGGCTTGGATTCTGGATAGTGGTTGTACATATCATATGTCTCCTAACAAAAACTGGTTTAATGATCTAATCTTTCAGGATGGAGGCTCTGTTTTTCTAGGCAACAACAAGTCCTGCAAGGTCATAGGTATCGGTAACATTCGAATTAAAATGTTTAATGGTACTGAAAGAACCTTGACAAATGTTAGATTTATTCCAGATTTGAAAAGAAATTTAATTTCTTTAGGGACACTTGATCAACAAGGTTATAAGTGGGGTTCAGAAAATGGTCAACTAACAGTAACTAAGAATGATGAAACAATTATGAAAGGAAAATTTGAAACAACAAATGGCTTATACATTCTTATTGGTAGTACTGTTGTGAGTTACTCTAACCTAGTTTGCAGAAATGAAAAGGCAAGATTGTGGCATCTGAGACTTGGACATGTCAGTGAAAAGAGGATCTCAGAGCTAAACAAGCAAGGCTGTTTTGGACATGAAAGGCTCGGAAAATTGGAATTCTGTGAAGACTGTGTATTAGGTAAATCTTCAAGAAACAGCTTTTCAAAGGCTGTTCACAGAACTGAAGGTATTCTTGATTATATTCACTCTGACTTGTGGGGACCTTCAAGAGTTCAATCTCATGGTGGGAGTAAGTATTATATGTCCATAATTGATGATTACTCTAGGCGCGTCAGGGTGTACATAATCAAACAAAAAAGTGATGCTTTTGAAACGTTTAAGGAGTGGAAATTATCTGTTGAAAATCAAACAGGCAAGACTGTTAAGAAATTAAGAACAGATAATGGACTTGAATATTGTGTTGAAAGTTTCAATGAGTTTTGCAGACAGGCTGGGATACAAAGACACTTCACCGTGGTTCACACTTCACAACAAAATGGACTTGCTGAGAGGTTTAACAGGACAATAATGGAGAGAGTTAGGTGTATGCTGCATCATGCAAGGCTCCCTCATGCATTCTGGGCTGAGGCAGTAAAAACTGCATGTTATCTTATTAATAGATGTCCATCAATAGCTATTAATCTAAAGACTCCTATGCAGATGTGGACTGATCATAAAACTGATTACTCAAGACTAAGAGTATTTGGCTGCACTGCCTATGCTCACACTAAACAGGGAAAACTTGATCCAAGGGCATTGAAGTGTATCTTTATAGGATACCCTGAAGGTGTAAAAGGATACAAGTTATGGTGTTTAGAACCTGGTCACAAGAAATGTTTAATCAGTAGGGATGTGACATTTAACGAATTTGATTTTCAGAACAGAAAACCAGGTGATGAAGATGAACCACTGACAGATATCAGTCACACAACTACTGCTCAGATTCAGGTGGAGATGATGGAATCAGAAAGACATGAAGGACCTCAAAGAGTAGAGGAACAAGACCTACCTCAAGAAGAGGATCATCAACCACCTGAGAATGCCTCCCCACGTCCAGAAGCATCACACCAGAATCCTGTTGAGCAAAACAGCCTGTCAGACTATATTTTAGTCAGAGACAGAAACAGAAGAATCCCAAGACCACCACAGAGGTTTGCTCATGATTTAATTGCATATGCTTTCTCTGTAGGTACTGAACTGTTAGAAGATGAACCTAGAACTTACACTGAAGCCTGTAAATCAAATAATAATAGTGAATGGAAATCTGCTATGCTGGAAGAACTTAATTCTTTAAAGGAAAATAACACTTGGTCAATTGTAAATAAACCAAGTAATGTTAAGATTGTAGGCTCAAGATGGATCTACAAATTAAAAGAAGGAATACCAGGAGTAGAAAAACCTAGATACAAAGCTAGGTTAGTGGCAAAAGGATATTCACAAACTGAAGGTGTAGACTATAATGAGATTTATTCTCCTGTAGTCAAACATAGATCTATAAGAACAATCTTGTCACTGTGTGCTAAGTTTGATTGGGAATTAGATCAAATGGATGTTAAAACTGCATTCTTGTATGGAGAATTAGAGGAACAAATTTATATGCAACAACCGGAAGGTTTTGAAATTGGCTCTAAAGATTCAAAGGTCTGTTTGCTGCATAAATCTTTATATGGTCTTAAACAATCACCTAGGCAATGGTATTTAAAATTTGACCAATTTATGACAGATCAAGAGTTTACACGGAGTTCATATGATTGGTGTGTGTATTTCAAAGAACTGAGGAAATCTGAATTTATTTATCTGCTGCTATATGTTGATGATATGCTGTTAGTATGCAAAAATAAAGCTGATATTCTCAGATTAAAAACACAACTGAACAAGAGATTTCAAATGAAGGATCTTGGACCAGCCAAAAGAATTCTTGGCATGGAGATCAAGAGAAACAGGAGTTTGAAAAAATTGTGTTTATATCAAGAAAATTATCTAGGGAAAGTTCTTGAACGATATGAAATGTCTCTTTCAAAGTCAATTCTAACTCCTATACCTCAACACTGTAAGCTATCTGCAGATCAAAGTCCTAAAACCAAAGAAGACATAAGTCACATGAAAAATATCCCATATGCTAGTGCAGTTGGTAGTTTGATGTTTGCCATGATTTGTTCAAGACCTGACTTGGCATATGCCATAAGTCTTGTGAGCCGATTCATGGCAGATCCTGGAAAGGATCACTGGAATGCTGTGAAAAGCATTCTGAGATATTTAAAGGGTACACTTAAAACAGGTATTATTTACTGTGGTAGTGAGTGTGATGATGTGCAGGTTACAGGTTATGTTGACTCTGATCACGCAGGAAGCCTGGACACTAGAAAATCCTTAACAGGATATGTGTTTACAGTGTGTGGTGGAGTTGTGAGTTGGAAGAGCACACTACAGTCAGTGGTTGCTCTCTCAACAACAGAAGCTGAATACATGGCGATTACTGAAGCAGTAAAGGAAGCTCTATGGATGAAAGGAATCGTGACAGAGCTTGGTTTTGAACAACAACAGATTGTTATTCATAGCGACAGCCAGAGTGCACTTCATCTAGCTAAACACCAAGTGTTTCACGAGAGGTCAAAACACATCATGTTAAGTTACATTTTGTGCGAGATATAATCAGTAAGGGAGACGTGAAGATTGAGAAAATTTCTACTGAAGAAAATCCAGCAGATTCGTTTACGAAGCCCCTGCCAGGAATCAAGTTCAACCACTGCTTGCAGTTAGTGAACATTGGCTCCTGTGATTTGATTAAATAGAAGTTTTAGTAGTTCTTTGTACTAAGTGATTAATGATGATTTCAATCAGGTGGAGAATTGTAGGATGAGTGATTTCAATCAGCATTAGTTAGTTGGTTTAAGTGGTTAATAGAGTTGTAAGATCCAACGGATAAAAACAGTGATTATAAGTTTTGACCGTTGGATCATATGTGGTAGCGTGAGGTACACACAATCTGATAGAAGTATTTAAATAGCAACTAACGTAGGAGGTTTTCATACACATGATTCATACATTGTCTAAACACACGAGTGAGAGAAAGTCTTAGAGAGAAGTTCATCGATCGAGCTGTGATCGACAACTAGGTTTAGGCTTGAAGAAGAACTTGTGGTTGAAGGTTGTAATCGGTTTTGATAGTGCAAAGAACGAAGCTGGACGTAGATCATTAGTGATCGAACCAGGATAAACCCGGTGTGTCGTATTTCATTTTGTTCCAAGATTGTTGTGCTCTTCTTTTCTGGATAATCTGTTAAGTTGTAGATTAACAGGTTCTGCATAATTCTGGTGTTTCTATGCAGGGTTGACAGATTGATATAACAGAGGGCTTATATGTTTTTTACGTGGTTCCGGTCACGAATTCTCAAAAGAAAATTATATTGGAATGTCATGGCTATGAACGTTGTGTGCGAATACGCTTCTGGTTGTTATAATCACGACTGGTACGGAATTCACTCTCTTTTCTGTTGAAAGTCTAGTTCGGTTAACTTTTACGGGTATTTCGATCACTTAAATAGATAGAAGTGGAAATGACTAAATTTTGGGCTAAAATTGAAATAGAAAACGGTTAAAAGGTAGAAGCTTTTTGGTGTATTTTTAGCAGGCTACGGAAATCCCCTCTTTTATTTTTCTTTTCTTTTTGATTGTCTGTTTTGTTTTAAAAAAAAATTTAGTTTTCACCCCAAATTTTTAAGCCTTTTTACTAACTACTATTATTGCCTAGAAGTCTTTTTTGTGGGTTCCTTTAAAAATGGCTTATTTTTATGTGTTCTGAACCTAGAAGTTGAAACTTGAAATAACTGAAGACAGGTTCACTCTCTTTTGATACAATTTTCTAGAACTGAAACAAATACCGTTAAAAGGTGGGATTTTGTTTTTGAGTTGTTTCTTTGCATTCCATTTTTGTGCGTTTATTTTGACAAGCTACTGAAATTCCTTTTTTTTTTTTTGAGTATTTGTTTTCTCTGAAAAATCCGTTTTGGATTAACTTCACCGCAGATTTTTAATCTCGGTTCAAACCTTCCTTTCAACTACTATGATTGCCTAGAAGTCCTCTTTTTGTGGGTTTGTTTTAAAATGGCTATAAACAGGTTCACTCTTTTAATTGGAAAGGGGTGAAAATCGAAACAAAATTTATTTTCGAGTTTTAACTTGTTCGATGTTTTGCTTGTTACCGGGCAGGTGTTAGCTTTCTCTACTTATCCCCGGACTTACGATCTCCTTCATGCCGACGGCCTGTTTACTTTGTAACTAAAAAAACTCGTTTGTTACTTGTTATGCAAGCAACTGCTGCTATGAGATCAATTTCTTACATCTTGACGGCTTAGTCTCTGTCATCAAGGAAGATAGAAGAGAGAAATCTTTTACAACTCAGCTTCACTCTCGCGGGATCAGTTGTTGGTTGAAACAAGAAGGAATGTATTCTTTTTAGAATTTGAATTTGATGATTAAAGATCTGGTTACTTAATAATGTGATTTTTGTCTATCCATCTATAGGCTTTTCTTAAATATTATATATATGTATATATATACACATTTATGTAGGATACACGTTAAAAGGAACCGATTTATGATCCTTTTCTTGGTACCTCAGCATATTGGTCCTGTAATATATTGTTAATCTTGAATTCTTTGCTTTATTTTTGTGCGTGTATGTGGAAGTTATTTCCAATGTTTTCTATGCATTTTGAAATAAGTTTGTGTTTTGTGAGTTTTGTTTAGACTTTGGAGTGGGTTTACAAGACTCTGGTGGTCTACGAGGAATTCCTGTGCTTTGCCTGAAGCCTTTCTGTTTCCTTTTTATTTATTTTAAGGAATTAAGAGTCTCAACTCTTAAGGCTTTGTTTGGTTGGAGGGATGGAAAAATGAGTGGATGGAATGGAAAAAAATGAAATGAGTGAATTGTAATTTATAAAAAGTTGATTGGTATGATGAGAAGAAAGATTAATATCCATCTCCATATTTGTTTGGTATAAATGAAAAAAATAATACTCTTATATATTATCAAATTGATCTTTAATTTACACAACTCATTTATATTATAAAAATTAATATGCATGTAATTATTTAACTGCATAACTATATATCGTAAAAAAACTATATATTAAATATGTGCGACGTGTCTAAAAACTATATATTAAAATCTCTCTAATATATTAATGGGACTTTTAGACATTAAAGTTATATATCTGAATTTACATTTGGATGCGATATGTCGCATCTAAAAAAGTCATCTGTATCAGAAGATTAATTTTGTATTGTCTACACAACCATTAATGTGGCATCTGATGGTTAAATAACTCGAGAAATTGAATTATTTGGATTAATAATGTGCGACTTGAAAAATCGCATCTCAAAATTTTGACTTTTGAATATGACTTGTCACATTTAACATTTTCAAATACGGATTTTCAAATGTGATGATAATAGTGGATACTAATGACGTGACTGAAAGTGTGTTTTGTAGCGTTTTGTAGATTTTCAGATTAAGACTGTAGCATTTTATGGGAAATATTTTGAAAGACTCGACTTGGTCTGTAAACGAGATTTAAAACATTTTTTTTATGATGCATGTTGAGTTGAGCACTATCACGAGCCAATGGTGAAATGATTGATAATTTGAAGCCAAGTATTTGGAGAGTTAGGAGCTCACTATATCATTTTGAGCATTATAAATACGTTGTTGTAAGTTTGAAAAGGTGTCAAACAATGTATGTGTAACATTAGTAGTTGTCAAAATATTTTTTCACAACACTTTAGTCGTGTAAACAAAAATTTATTGATGGAAGATTTGAGCACAATGCTTACTTATAAAGTAATGAAATTATATTTAGATCCTAATAATGGTTAGTAAAAGTGAATTGTTTAAGATCTCTGTTTAGAAAAACGAAAAGAAAAGTTTAGACATGTTATAAGCTAGTCATTGACGTGTATAATTTCATAAAAATAACTATTTCTGAAAATAACTAAGATTTATATATAAATAATTTGCTTTCAAGCTTACTCCATAATTACCATAATACCTGTAGCATATTTGGGTTAAGAGTCCTAATATTCCAGATAAGTGCAGCACTAATGTCTTAATATGTAACTCTGTAAAACAATTTTGAAATCCGCAGCACTAATGTATTTCAGGCGTAGCATTAAATGCAGCCCTTTCATTACTGTATTACTTCCATGCTGATGAAAGGCGATAAGCTTTACATATTATATTTTGTATTACAACGACATTGATTGCAGTATTTGTGGGGTCATTTCATTATCATAATAATATGATATCCTTGCAGGCTATGTGGATAACTTTTAAATGCCTTGCACACATATACACTGGCATTTGATTTACAACTTTAATGTTCATTTGTAGATTTCTAGTTCAATTTGCTGGTCCATATAAATATACTCATTCTTGGTCCCCGGCTACGTGAAAATACAGCATATATATATATATATATATATATATATATATATTTTTATATATATGCTAAATCAATTTAAATGTGCATATGGATTTGTTAATCATATTTGTGCATACACGTGACATACTTAATTTTTTTACGAAAACGGTGCCAATATAACGACACTTTAAATATTTTCTCCATCGCTTTTAAATATTAAATATATAAGTGTAAATTTTACTAAAGATATGATATTCACGTCATCATTAACTCTATTATAATTGATGTTAACTCAAAGTTAATCCTAAGAATATAAAATTGTAGTCATATATATGTATATGTATGTATGTACGGTATATGTGTGTATATATACATATGTATGTACGTATGTGTATGTGTGTGGATAATATACATATGTATGTTTTTGTAAACCAGTATACGAAAATATAAAAAATTATGACTTGTTAAAGAATTCCATATTTGAGATAGTTGATGAAATTATGATCTGCTTAGAATATATCGTGTGCTTCTTATATTGCGTTTGACTTTATTATTTCCAGACTTATTATGTATGTTTATTATATATATTCCATGACAATTGCTATTTATGTTTAGAATATTTATATGTGTAAAAAAATTATTTTATTTGAAATTATGCAACACTACTTTTATCCCAATTTTTGTGTTTTATTGTTTTCAAATTTTACATTATTTATGTCGTATCTAAAAGTATCCAAATCGGGTCAAATTTTTCCCTATTTATATTTTAATTGATGTGATATATTAGAATTTAATTATTATTATTATTATTATTATAATCGAATGCGATAAATAGCAATCTGATGGTCAAATTTGTCGCATCTTATAACAATGCGAGAGAAAAAAAAAATGTGGTCTCGAATTTGGATGCAATAAATTTTGATGTGATTTGTCACATCAAAAATCTTGCCGAGAAGACATTTTGATACGACTTGTCGTATTGGAAAGTCGTTTACTATCAAAATTATAATTTTTTTTGTGTGCACTATAAGTGCGATTTGTCTCATCGAAATTTTTGCATTCGATGGTTGTAGACTTTTAAATGTGACAAGTCGCATATAATAATTTAACATATCGATTTTCTAATGCAATGGCGTCGCATTTAATGCCCCATCTAATAGTGCCGTTAGATGCGACAATGATAATATTAAAGGCAACAAATGTCACATTTATTTGTTCTAGCAAGGCAAAACTCAAATTGAATACAAGCATTAAGTTGAAGGCAAACGACAAGTTAAAGGCCAACTCCAAGTTGAAGGCAAATTCGAGGATAAAGGCGAGCGCCTAATTGAAGGCATGACTCGGGTCGAAGGCAATCGTGAGACTAACTGAAAGAGTTGACTAGAAGTTACAATAATATTTATAGTATTATTTTAAGATAGTTAATTATGAATTTAAACAAATAATTATTACATTTGTAAAACATTCAAGATGTGTGTGAAATTAATAAAACATATGAAATTAAAAAGAAAGCTTGCAATTCAAAATATTGAACTGGGAATAAATATTTACATGTATAGATTTTTTTTTTGAGGTTTGACATTATTACTTTAGCTAGATATACGTACAAATACATGTTAGTAATACAAGATCTTATATATATAATATATATATATATATATACAAGTGAATATCGCTTGTATAAATATATAAATTTAATATGCTAGAACACAAACAAATTTCAAAATTAAATCATTTCGGCATTGTTCCATCGGGATTCGATCCCAAGCCTCCACTATGGATGGAAGAGTGATTTCCATTAGATTAAGATGATTGGGTATATGTACATGTATAGATAAAGAGGTAAATATTTATGTACCTCTATTGTCAGTACCACTTTTTATTTTTCAAAATCTATAGAAACATGTCTTCCAAAAAAACAAGTAAATTTCACATGAAAAGACGAAATATTCTTTAAAAATATAAAATTAGCACAAATGCGCTATAGTATGCTACCGGCCAAAAAATATAATTTTTTACGAGTGAAACAATTTTTAGTTCTTTTAGCTTAATTGTTTTATAAAAGAACTAGATAGTAACCGATTAGTATGAATATGAAATAAAATGTGAAAAAATTATTTTTGGGGTATTTTGGTTTTTTGTACTAGTATTTTGAGAGAAAAAAAATCAATTTTAGTGAATTTTGAGAAAAAAAATCAACTAAAATGGTGGTATTAACGGATGTAAATGAGTTTATGTGTCTATATACTATATGCAATGTATTTTACAAAAAAGATAATTGAAATTTGAGTACGAACCTAAACCTTTTGCCATTTAGTTTTCTTAATGAGTTTAAAATTAGGATTAGTAGTAATATAGCAATTAAAAAAATATAATAACTATTATATAGCTAACGTTTGAGAAAAAAATGATTACTAACTATTAATCAAAATAAACCGATATATATTAATAAAAAAAATGTAATTCACTAACATCAGTTACTAACAATAACGTCATAAGAAATGACTATTACTATAAAAAAAATGGCTAAATAATAATATCAATGTTTCATTTAATTATTCGGAACTATTTTACAATATTTCGAATTGTTAGTTACTCACATTTTTATTGGATATGTATTTAATATGTTGGTGTCTACTTAATTACGCAGATTAAAGGTTTTAGTTTAAATAGTTTATCCTTTTCATTTAATATTGTCAAATTGCTAAATGAAATAAAAAGTAAATAAAAGTTCGCAGTGATGTGATTGAAGTTGAACTGGATTTGGTGGGTATCATGTACTTATACTATATGACAAGTCATAATTATATATACGTACATTATTCAGGGATTGTAATTTAGTATCAATTCTGGTTTTCAGCCGATAATTATTAATTCATGAGTACTACTCAATCTCTCCTTGATGTGTTTTCTGGGATTCTGTAATGGAATTTTATATCCAAAATTACATGGAAAACTGGGAATTTTAACACTAAAATGGCTAGAAAGACTAAAAAGGTCAACTAACGAAAAGCGTATATAAGAGAGGGAGAGAAGACAACAAGGAAAGTGTGACGTACACTTTACTTAAGAATGATAATAATATAAGAATATTGATTACATACGCACGCATTAAACATTTAGATGAGACAATCTCTAAGCTATACCTAAAATATTTAAATCAAATTTTTAATTATTGTACTTTCAAAATACATATATTCGTTTCACTTCAAACAAAAAGAATTTTATTTTAAGACGTCAATTTTCTTTTCGTATTCTTCAAAACAATGTTTCTCAACCTATTAATGAATTAGATATTCAATATTGAGACTCATAGTTACTATTCTGTGCGTGTTGATTTATTTTTCTAGTACATGCTTATTTGACAAATTGTCTAATATTATGCGTCACAATATGCTGAGGTATCTTAGTTCTAATTGTAGTTTTGTATTTCTTTGGGGGGAAAAATTCACCGAATTGATCTGTGACATAATTTATATATTGGTTATTTTCGCGTTTCTAAGTCATCTTTAAGATGTGTTGACTACTATCAAAGTCAAAGGTTTTATTCTTTAATAGTTTTGACTCGTCGATCGTACTTTTAAGATTTTTAAGGATCGGCAAACTGAAAATGTTGTGTGATATATGAAGTATCTAAACAGTTTTTCAGATTCATTGAGTGTCAAAAGATTGTGTAGGTTTGTGTATTCGTGATTGAAGATTCATGTGCTTTGAAATACATAACTAGTAACTGGAAAAAATGAACAAATTGAAACGGATATTGTTCATATAAGTTTGTTCTTCTGCAATTGATTATTATTCTTCGTATAGAATTTAAATTTCATTTCCATTAGACACATTATCTGAGTATCACTCTTTGAATAACATATCTTACAAATTGTCTTTTATATTCCTCAAAATAAATTATCGCATACATTGATACTGTTTTCGACATTTTATCTTTAACTGGCGTTTATCTTAAAATAAAACATAGAGAACTGCACTTGAGTTTATTTATTTATAAGTATACTTATTTGAAATGTAGAAGACACGCATAATTTTTCAATTTTTATAACAGAAAAATGAAAATGATATATTAATTTGAAGCACTTTTTTTATAATATTTGTGTGGCCTAAAGTTAGAAAGTTGAATAAATTACGGAAAGCAGGATAAAGTTTTCAAAGAAGCTATATATTGCCACTGGCGAACTAAAAACAGAGAAGAATAAATCAAAGCAAACAACCTTTTCTTGTCTAATCCTCAACCCCATTTATGAACTTGTCTTTTCTGAGCCCATTCCTGATATATAACACTATATATAATATGTCATTATACCATCACACTATACAAATATATGCAAGGAAGTCCCTCATATATATAGTGGACATAAGGCTGGCAACTGGAGAAATATAAATCAACAATATAAATAAGTGGGTCCTACTATTCATAATCATTCTAGACAAAGAAATTAACCCAATTTCAAATCAATGTCTACCTCTTTCATCATTGTATCTCTTGATAATTAAATAACGATATGTCTTAACCCCTTAAAACAAGGGTTTCACCTTATTTATGTGTACGTCTAAGTAGAAAAACTCATACACATATAGACATAATATGAATGAAAAAAATGTCTTAACTAAGCCCTATACATGTTATAATTTACGTCTTATTGTACTTAATAGAAATACTCATACGAATATATGATATAAATAATTAAATGTTCTAATTGATTAACTAACCACTACATACATTACATTCCACCTTTATAAATAAAATAAATGTCTTAATTAACCTTAAAAATAGGGTTTACTTAAATAGTCATCTGGTATACGTACGTATATATATACACACACACAGCGAGGCAAAGCTCATCAACTTTCTATATGTTTTCTTCCAAAGATCTTTCCTTTATGCTATCTATACCATACTAAAAGCGGAAACCAAATTCCAATGGAGAACATAGAAAAAGAGCAAATCTTTATATAAGATATATATAGGATAGGTGGTATAGTGAATCAGTAATATAGGTTTCTCTTTCCTTTTAACTTTATTATAATTTTCAAACTCTACATATGTTTTGAAATTAAGACTATCTACTGTATAAGTGCAGAAAACAAAAGCACCAACAACCATTCATAAAACCAACAACCTTATTAATGGCTCCATTAACTTCAATCTGACCAAGTAAATATAATAGTAGTTTTCTTTTTTCCACGGTTTGTTTAACATTTATGTAAACACAAAAGATAACAATATATAGCCTCGTTAAATATTAATAACACAAAAAAGCTCAAAGAGCTTGTAGAACATACATATACATCTGTGATAAGTTCTTTTTTTCTTTCCTGTGTAACATTTCTGCCATAGCCTCAAACAAAAACTGAAAATTTTGATATCTTAACAAAGAGTAACAAAAAAAATTTGAAAATTAATAATTTACCAAAAAAAATTAAATCATCTATTGTGAAGAGGATTTGGACCTGTGTAGACCTTTCTCTTTTCAGCACCAAAAACTTGATCTCCATCTTTGAAGGCACCTTGAGATTTGACATGTCTGATTTCATGATGACCAACTATTCTACTGGTAATACTAATACCTCTTCTTCTGAAGACTCTTGCCGATTTACCAAACTGCCCTTGTGCAAAGCATGCACTCGACTCCAAGTGTAACAACACAATGAGAAGAAGAACCGTTAATAGAAGAGTCAACTCTGCTTTCCTTCTTCCCATTCTCATAAACTCTTTCTTTCTCTTGAACCAAACCATGGCATGGAATCTCTCTCTCTCTAGAAAATTGTTGAAGATGACTGAGGTATAAGGTGACAGAAACTCTGTGAAGTGAGTGAGGAATATTATTTTATAGAGGACCAGAGACCTGTTTATAATATTATTTGTTTTGTTTTTGTTTTTGCATTGTTTTTGTCTTGGGGTTTGAGGAAGAGAAGCAAGTCAATGAGGAAGGGAAATAAGTGTGGGAGAGTCAAAATGCATGGGATTTGGTGTCTGGTTCTTTTTTTCTCTTTCCCTTCTCTTCTTATTAACAAAATTAAATGAAAACCTCTCTCTAGCTACTTACCTCCCAGACTAGCTTTCTTTCTGCGCAAATGCTATAAAGTAGAGAGAGAGAGAGAGAGAGCGAGAGAGATACTTTATTTTTAACTCACACAACAAAAATAATTAAATGTATAACATACATGTTTTCACTTTTTCATTTACCTTTAGTTCTATGCTTAAATGGCCTTTTTGTGTTTGAGCAAAAATATATGCGCTATATGACCCTTCTTTTGTAAGGCAAATCATTATTTAAAGATTCAAGTATCAAGCAACTTGAATAGGGGCAACTTGAGCATATTTTATTATTTACACTATACATATATATGATATTAACAGAAAAATTATCTAGCGTTAACAATATATCAAATTTAAAAATAAACTCAATCAAGGAGTAAAATATATACAATATTCATTCGCACCAAGTCCTCATCAACACGAAATTTAATTCTCGTGAAAATAAACCAAAGAAACCAGTATTTAGACGATGTATATCTAACTTTTATAAATCACCCGGTTATTGATATTTTATAATTTATTATTATAAATATTTGTGACCCTCAAATTCTAATTTTTAAAAGCACGAATGCAGCAAAATATGGTATTATTTAAATATTGATAATTGCTATGATGATATGATTAAATTATTCTTCGATTGTTCATAATAGATATATTAATATGTTTTGACCTGTCAAATCGGTATCAATATTTTAACTAACTATGAAATATTAGATGGTACAGATATCCAAAATGTGAAATATTAATAGTTAAAGATATATTTATCGAAAACGAAAAAATAAATTTCTTTTTGAAAAAAAAAAATCTTATGTATTTTAAATATGGATATATCATCTAGCCTCAGTAATCACAAATTTCTCGTATAATTAATTTTATCGGATATTTTTGTTGAGATAAATCTCTCCAGTCTAACAAGAGGAAGTCCTAAAAAAAGAGTCACGATGTAGGTCAGAGGAATTTTTCATATTTCTGAAAAGTTTGTTCCTCAAAAAAAATATTTCTGAAAAGTTTGTTTGAGCATCTCGGTATTTATTTACATGCATACTCTGTCTTGTGTTTTTTCGGGAATTTTTTTTTATCTGAAAGAGAATTTATATATATATATATTTTCCCCTTTTGCTGGGTCCTCTTCCTGCCACTAATAAATTCATTCATTGTCAAGATAATAAATGCTTGCTCATTTATTTTCTTGTAAGAGTAAATCATTTTTTATTATAAAAAATCAATATTTTAGAAGTACCCGTCGATACTTTGGTGAAGAAAGTTTAAAATTAGAAAAACTAACAGAATATATTATGATATATATAACTGTGTGATTAACTGATTATGTGATCATCATCAAACGTTTTCTTTTCTTTCTTTTTGTTTTTAGAAGGGGGTCTTAGATAATGGAAATCCAACTTTTGTATTCATCATATAATAAGTAGAGAGAAGTTCTTGAGTCCCATTCACGCATTGTTTTGGACTCCACTATTCAAACTCAAACATGTAAAGTGCATAAACCTCCCAAAAATATACATATACTGGTTATACCGCTTTTCAAAATAGCATACTTGTATATTTTATATGATCTCGGATTTAGTTTTCAACAATCACAAACAAATAAGTGATGACTGGTACGATTTAATATTTAATGAAATAGATCTCGATAAATGTCTTATTTAATAATATCGTATACTTTCAAATAAATGCGAGAAGATCGTCTTTAATATAAACTTTTATTAAAGTAAGCGAACTCGATACGACGAGCTGAACAAATACAAAATAGAGAAGTGAATGATGATAATAATAATAAAAAGATGTCCAGCTAATTAATCATTTTATTTATAACATTTGTCGAGCTGAAAACTTCAAACACGTGGTGCCGAGATCTTCGATAAGGTTGTTGTTGGAAAAGGTGGTTAATAGAAATTTAATGCGGAATATAAAAATTTATTTATAAGTAAAACAATTTTACTAAACTAGGTAAAGTGCATGAACATTATATTATTTAATAACATTGTATAATTACTTGGGACTAACCTTTCTTGTAGCTTGATCTTTGAGGAGCCTTAGGAAAGATTGATCGTCCCGTCTTCCTCGTTTCCTTCAAACACACCTAGTCGTGAACTCGAGTAATCTAAGGTTTCTATTACAAGCATCTATAGAGGGTTTGAATGATTTGTGTGTCGGCACAATTAAACACAATAATTTAAGAACAAGTCTATGAGTTTAAGAGTTAATTTAAGCCTAAGTCTAATGAGGACTTAGGTGCCAAAATAAGAGATGTATTTTTAGAGAGAGAGAGAGAGAGAGAGAGAGAGAGAGAGAGAGAGAGAGAGAGAGAGAGAGGATATGGTCGGCCACTATGAGAGAACAAGAGAACGAAAAACTTATTTTCACATCTCAATGTGAGTCTCTATTTATAGGAGAATGAAATACAAAAAAGTGTCATTCCCTATTGTGTATCCATGACTCAATATTTGATTTTCTCTCCTCTTTCTCTATCAACATGGTCCGCCATACTCTTGCTTTAGTGAATGAAATTCCTCTTTTCTTTTAGAAAGTTACCAATATACAATAATGCACAAATAATAAGAGATATTTATCTTTCTCCTCTATAATGCTTGGACGAATTCTACACTAGAGGGTAGCTTCTAGATGCTTCCTTATTTCTTTTAAGACAACTCTTAAAATACCCATTGTAGAATAAATATTTCACAAATAAGGAAATTAATTTCATAATTCCTTAAACGAATTTTTGGCTTTAGAAAATCATTTATATTTCCATCATATGAAAATATTCAAAATCATATTTTGACATTCACATCATTTTATGTCCATCTGGACAAATATACCCTTTAGACATATTGTTGGCATTTATGCCCACAAATGAGATTTTTTGATATTAAATACTCTTGTATTTGTTTTGTTTTGAATATAAATAAAGATTGAATATCCATTCTTATTTAAGAATGTGTTTATGCATTAATGTCTACGTTCTGAAACTGTCATCAACGAAAGAAGTGCTAAGTACAGACTTGACAAGATACCTTCTTATGACTAGTTTAAATAATGGTTCGCAATCTAAAGATCGATTGGGCAATCGATTCCTAATAATGATTGTTAGAATGAATTAAACGATATCTTATCTTGTGATATGGAGAGTTGTGACTCTGTGATTCATTCTTGATATCTTGATGAAGATATTGAATAAGACCTGTGAAGTTTTGAAGTTCGAGATAAAACCGTTTAACCACTCGAAACCTCAAACTCACATACGAGGGGTATTTTAGTAATTACCTAAATCTTGAAGTGAGTACATATCTTCTTGTAACACTTTATGACATTTGATTTGTCAATGGGCAATAGCTAAATGAAGTTTCATTGACCCGACGGTTGGTGTCATAATACTATTTCATTGAAATATGTGATTCACAGATATGGATTTTGTGTTGAAACAATGCTGAGGCATTAGTATCACACCACGCTCTGTTATGAGAGTGTGAGCGAATAAACCAGGCTTGGTATTCATCGAATAAAGAATTCTTTGAAATAAAACATGTGACATGTTGAGACATCTCACTTTATGTTTTTCTCGTTCACAAATAACAGAGGACTTAGTGAAATAACTCAGGGTAAAACGGTAATTTTACATTCCTCTGAGTTAATGATACACACAAAGGGTAATATCGTAAAATACACCGTGGACCGTGTGAAGAATAGTTTTATCACATCAAACGAAAATATAAACGCATATGAATTTAGAGATATTCAATATTGGTCCTTTAGTGGAACCGATTAATATTATGAATTAAAAGTCGGAAAAAGTTTGTGAACTTTCATGTCCGATCTTTATTCTAAAGCTTCGTTCATGTGGGTCCATAAGGTCTCAATGATAGACTCTCGGACGAGATATTGGTGAACAAGAAATGATTGATTTTCTCATTAAACGTAAATTGTGATTTACGTTAAGAAAATTATTTTCTAAGTAATTAAATAAATAATTGGTTATTGATTATTACATTTATTTAACGAATCATATTATATTATTATATTGATAATAATATAATTAGATGATTCAAATAAATAAAAGATGAAAATAAATATTTTCTCGTTTCGTACTACATTGTTTAGTATGAAAATAATTAATCTTGTCATTAAATAAATGAGATGTTCTAAATTAATTAAATATTATTTTAGAAATAAATCGAAAATATTTGGGAGATGAATTAGACAATATGGCCGGCCACTTATGATGCATAAGTGAGTTGGAAAATTATTTAAATGAATTTTTGGGCTTAAGTTGGATTAATGGGCCATTAATTGTTTTTGACCTAACTTAAACTCATTCTCTCTGAAATAAAAGGAAGACTCTTCTCTCTCTCTCTTGACCTAATTCACACGCTCATCTCTCCCCTCTCCCTTGTGTTGGCCGATTATGTTCTCTCCCCAGGGAAGAAAATACACGGCCAAAATCCCAAAGAGAATAGAGATAGTGAATTTGTTGAGTCTTTCCTTTTATTTCTTCTTCTCTTGTTCCCACGAAAGAGCCCACCCTCTTTGTCTCCTAAAATCCCTTGAGTATTATCATTGAATCAACTTGTGGTTGTTTGAGTGATTTTTCTCTCCCGAGGGCCATCCACTTTTGGAGCAACGGAGGCTCGACGATTTTGAGGATTTCCTTGACGCGCGTGGTGTAGGGGATCGGCCGACTCCTTGGACGCATCCCGAGACTCGTTTTCGCATATCTGAATATCATGTAAGTTTTCTATAATGAGTTGGATCTAATTATTATATTTATCATAGGATTGATAGAAATTCCAACACATATTTCTAAAAACGTCTAGTTCAACACTTGAACTTATTTTGACTTAGTTTCTAGTTTAACAATCCTACTCTAATGACTTGTAATATTGACCTTATGGATCCAAATGAACAAAATTTGAGCTACTATACTTGGACTCAAAAGTTCAAAAACTTTTTCTGAGTAATAGCTTAATATCAACTGACTACACTAATGAGTTGACACGAAGAATTTCTCGGTTCAAATGAATTTATTTTGTACTCAAATTTAACTTAATTATGTTGAGTGAAGCATTTGAATGTTATCTATGATTACTCTTCATAAATATCATCAACTAGATGAGATTTATAAAATTACCATTTTACCCTTCTAGTTTTATTTCCTCAACTCTTTTGTTACTCGTGAATAAGTTAGAAACGATGTATTGACGAGGAGCTAACAAGTCACATTGTTTCATCAAAATAAAGTCGTTACTTAATTTTGGATACCGCGCGGTTCATTTATTAACAATCCAAGTAATAAAGCATGAGGTGATATACATTGCATTTCAGCAATCTTGTACATGAATTCCATATCTATGAGAAGTTCATAAAGTATACTCATGTCAACTTCACAACCCAATACATCGCCAACAAACTTGGATCTAGTTTGTAAATTTTTCAAATGAATATATTGAAGTTATGAATGACATCTCAGTTCAGGATTAAGGTAAGCACGATGCAATTCATACATAGTGACCTTGAGACAGAAGGAATAAATGAACGTTTCAACTTTTATGAATTTAATTAGAAAATTACAATAAGAACTCATGAGAGATTTATATTACATCAATATGTAAATAAATAATCTTTTGTGGGCATCTATGCCAACACAAATATCAATCCATAACTCAACCGCAACAATTCAAGTCTCAATGCAACACTTACTCCAATGCACATCTTACTCAATCTCAAACATGATATCTCCCCCATAATTCCGGTCACCAGAGCATGAACAAGCTAAAAAGTTTTGGCGTTTCAACTCTCACCCAATTCATGAAACGAATCTCCGACTAATCTTCATCTCACAACTAATTTGATCCAGTAAGTTGTTCGTGTCCATATGATCTGAGTGTTGGGTGAACATTTCAAATAATCACAAATTCAGACTGATTTGTCGATGAGTTTTTTTGTAAACTTGGTGTAACAAACTAATATTTATGTGACACAAAACATTAGATGAAAATCCAAATCGGATGTTAAATTTCGTGACAACGTGTTACATAAACCACATTTCGTGAAAATGTTGTCACAAAATCCTAAGTGGTCGCAAAATATATAATTTCATAATAGTTCACGAAAAACACTATAAGATGAGACACAATTTTTTTTGAAATGTTTTGTATAATTAAATTATGTGCAATGATGAGGCACATTCGTACATTTGTAAAGCATAACAGAAAATGGGTGAAACCCTCATGTTACGTGTTCAATATTAAATATATGGTACTTAAAAGTGATATCTTAATATCGAAATTGGCAATCCACTCGAGCTATCTAGCTAGCTAGTTGTCGTAGATTAAGATAAATTATATATTTCGTGGCAATTTTTTCACAAAATTTTGTAATTTTGCGTCGAACATGTGTCACAAAATGTATGATTTTGTGACAAAAATGTCACAAAATTGACAAAATGTTGTCATGAAATCTTGAATATTCATGACGACTTCGTCAAAAAAAAATTCTTTCACCAAATATGATGGGATCAATTTCGAGGTTAAATGGTTTGTTCTTACATTGTCGCTAAAGGTGCACTGGTCAATTCAATATCTTCGGAAGATACGTTGGAAGAACTATATAGTTCCTAATTCTCTATACCTCGTAACCAGACATCATAGATTTTTCCGACAATCATACTAGGATCAATAGTCCGTCGATCTTTAGATTGTGGATATTTTTTTTTAAGAAAATCGTGAAGAGTTTGTTCACACAAATCTACATTTGTCTCTTCATACATTGTTAGTTTTTGATTAAGGACTATAAGACTATTTAATATCATAAATCTTCAAATAGACAAGAAAAGAATGAATGAACGTTTCAAATTTTATTAATTTAATCAACATATTACAATAAAGACTCATGAGAGATTTATATTATATCGATATGCAAATAACTAATCTTCGTGTGGGCATCTCTGCCAACAGTTGTTACGTCGCACACTAATATTGAGATTCAGATCTCGACTTCGTCCTCGATCTGCTTCTTACACCGAGATTAACTAAGTGGAATGAAGATTTCGACTTCGGCGACGTCATCTAATGGGCCTGATCTCAGTTGATGGATTTGTTCGATAATGGACTTCGGATATTGGGCCCAACACATGTCCAATATATTATAATTCGATTTATTCCCCGAAAATCAACTCCGGTATTTTTAATATTGTAAATATGAAAGATACTTTTAAGGGACGAAGAGATTATGGTGGAATATTTAAAATAACAAAAAAATTCAAATTCTGGGATACGCAGGAAAATTAAAAATGTGAAGAAGGACAGCCCAGGCTTATGATTCGTCCAACTCACTTTTTTCACGTGTTAAAATTGATGATTTTCAAAGTCGAAAAGTCGGAGACGGTTCGAATTCTATGCCACTTTCAGGCAAATCATAACGACCTATCAGGTCAACGGGACGTATTTTTCTTGGATTTTTGTTAGCGAATTGATTGTATAAATATTTTTCAAAGGGACACTATTAAATCATTTATATCGCGCGGTGAAATAAATTACAGATATTCTCTTTTTACTCTCTTTCGCTCTTCTTTCTCTCTCTAGTTTTTACTCTTACTGTTAGTTAGCTTGTCTAGGCGAAGTCCAAACATGACACAAAGTGCTTTTATCAGTCAAAGGCGCACGAGAAGGGGGTTCTAGAGGCAATTCCTCATAAAGACACGGCTTGGGGCCACAAATAATTTTTTTTTCGTGATCAACGATACTTAATGAGAAACCGCGTCAGTTCGTTCAGGATAAACTAGGCGAGTTCAGCGAGTACGATGACTTTTCAATTGCAAATGAAATTTATCGATCCCAAGTGAATTTATAAGTTTTTAATTTCGCATCTAAAGTTTTTTTCGTTTATCTTCAGAGAAAATTCAAGCTTTCCCTGTTGGATTGATGTTCGAAGAGAAGCTCGAAAGACTTTGATTGTGCCAAACTCGCAGGAAGGATTTTACAATTTTTCGTTTCGTGAATTCTAATTTTTGGCTAATTCCCGAAGTCTTTGAAGAAGAAGAAGGTAAGAGGATAATAAGTGATAATTTGTGTTATGTTGAGCGCAAATACTTAACATGTTTATTATTCAGAAACTACCTCCAGGGTGGAAGAACTTCAAGAACTATCCAAACCACAAGCAAAAAGAGATGGGTTTTGAAGACTTGGTTGTGCGTCTCTGCATCGAGGAGGACAATTGTGGCTTGAACAAGTGGTTCAAGACTCATTCCGAGACGGCCAATATCATTGAGCATGGCGAGAGCTCAAAGGGAAAGAAACCCGACCATAAGCTTGGGTCGAATGAATGATCTTTCAAGAAGAAAAAGCACTAGTCGAGGTTTGTTGGCAAATGCTTCAACTGTGACAAAAAAGGTCACATGACTGTCGATTGCAGGAAGCCGAAGAAGAAGGCCAATATCGCAGAAGGCGATGACAAACTCCTTGTCCAATGGTCTCCGAGGTGACCATGGTGGAATCGAACCCAAAAGAATGGTGGTTGGATTCTAGAACAATCTGCCACATATGTTATGAAAGAAACTCTTTCTCCGCTTTCGAGATGATGGAAAATCGAGAGAAGTTGTTCATGGAAAATTCTTCTACTTCTGAAGTGAAGGGGATTGGCAATGTCTTTCTCAATATGACATCTGGGAAAGAGTTGAATCTCACCAACGTGGTCTATGTGCTCGTATTTATGGGCTGTCTTAGGTAACCATGGGTTTAAAATGATTTTAGAATCCCAAAATATTGTATTGTTTAAAAATGGGATGCATTTGAGCAGATGCTATATGAAGAAGTCTCATGTACTTAATGAGTTGTACGGGACCTGACATGGCATACATTGTTAGTAGATTAGCTCGATATACGAGTAATTCAAGTGCTGAACAATGGAAATCAATCATGAGAGTATTGCGGTATCTATGATTCACTCGTGATTATGAGTTAAACTATACGAGATACAGTAATACGAGTTGGATATGCGATATTCATGATTCTTAAGCCACCAGTGGATATGTACTCACTTTGGGAGGTGCGGCTATATCTTGGAGATCATCCAAACAACAGTGATAACTAGACCCACAATGGAATCTGAGTTCGTTGCATTGAATAAATGTGGCGAATAAGCTGAACGGATTAAAAATTTCGTGGAAGATATTCTTGGTTGGAATACACATGTGCCTGCAATATCTGTATATTGTGATAATCAATCTCTATTGGTAGGGCACATAGTGTGATGTATAATGATTATTCTAGACATATTCGTTAACAACATAATATCATTAGACAACTTCTCTCTTCTGAAGTCATAAGTATTGACTATGTAAGGTCCAAATAGAACATTGTGGATCCGTTAACCAAATGGTTAAACAGGGACTTAGTAGAGAATACATCCAAAGGAATGGGAATAAATTTCAAATAAAGTTAATGTAAATGAAACCCAACCATGATGATCGAAGATCCCGAGATCTTGGTTCAAAGAGACAACCTAACTGTCAATGGCTAAGTGAGGTCACTATGGGGAAAATCATGCTCATATTCTTATTATACAGTGATTCATGTACGAGAATAAGTTTAGATCATTTAATGATGTTGTGGAAATTGGATTGTTGAGAATCCAAAATAAGTAATACGAGATTGCTTCTAGTAAAAGAATCACCTATGTGAGAGAGAAGTGAAGCCGCTTCAAAATAGAATTAATTGGGCTTAATTCTTTAGAATCTCTTGCAGAACAGACGTACATTCAGGGCCAAAATGAACATAATCATGATAATTGAACTTGTGTTAGGGAGAAATCAGGGGGGATATGTTTATCCTTTATAGGAAACGACTAATAGTTCAAAGACATCATGTCTACTGCATAGTTAGTAAATATGACATATCTTTTCAAGGGAAGGTTTAAACATTTACCTACCTATCATATACTGGTATTGAACGCGGAACTATCATCACCTTGAGTCGTGTCGGTTTTGTTTTTTTTCTTCTAAATTTCATTCATGTGGGGGATTGTTGGAATAAAGGAATAAAATAATATTTTATACCTTGTGTTAGAGTGATTTTTCGCTTAATATTTGAGTGGGGTTCACGCGTAGGAATTGAATAATTTATTCGTATTCTTATTCTTCGTTTCGACGAGTACAAAATTGAGTAATTGTTTGCCAAAAACAACTCTATAATGAATGAGAAATTAATGCTCAAAGTATGGGTAAAAAGTACATTGATATATGTATCAATGTATTCGTGCTTGTATTCATGAAGTGAGTAAAAGAATCCCAAAATGGTTGAGAATGTGTGTTGGTGTAGTATTAATAAATGATTTTCCTACTTAAAGTGACTTCTAACCCCTCACCCTCACACACGCGCGGCGCCGCCGCCGTGCCGTGTCGTGCCGAGCCGAGCCGGGCTCAAGCTCGTACTCGAGCTCAAGATCAGGCTTGGGCTTGGGTATTAGGCCTTCGTGCTTTCTGGCCGAACTTGACTTATTTGTGATAAATATATTTTTTTATTACAAACCTCACTTCATAAAGGTTTTAATTTCACAAATAAATTTTAACTATTCTTGGAATTATGAAAACATTAGCTAAGGTCAGTTAATGACGAACTAAATGTTGTAAGCAATACATAAAACGTTGATGGCAAACGTTTTGGGCAAGCTCAATTGAATAGGCTTTATGGAATTGAATATTTGTTAAGGTCATACGGTTTTGTCACCATCCAAAGGTTCTTCGCACCCTATAAAAATCATACGAACTCTCATTCGAAAAAGACACTTTCATACGACTGAAACACTTTTCCCTCGCTTCAAAATTATTTTTTTGTAGTTCGGTGTTAGTTTGACACAAGTAGTCAGTTCGCCGAATTCGAGCTGAGTGGTACTAAAAACTCGTCTTGCGTCGTTGTATCCTGAGAGGTTATCGCTGAATACATCTTGTACCTACAAAGGCGATAAAAAAAATCAAATAAACTGCAACAAATCTCGACGACGTCGTCATTTGTTTCTTTTTCAGCTCTGATTTTGTATCATTTCCTGATAGTTCCTCTGTAGGTTTTGTCTATATATATATATATATATTATTGTTGTAATATTGCTAATAATATATATACATATACATATATATATACAATATATACATATAATAGGATTAACATCTATCGAGTTGTTGATTTGAGTAAACCCAATCTCACATTTATAAGAAACCAAACCGGTCAGAAATACTTGCGGTTTGTGCTAGCTATATATTTACCATAAATACCCAATAAGTGAAACTATTCTTCTATTGAAATTATAGGCTATTAACATGTCAACATATATTATTTTTTATATTATACTACGCAGCATTTTCCCTTTGCGTATCTAACGCAACGCAGCGGGCGGCTTTAGGAGCCATCAAATTAATTAATAAAATGTTTAAATTTAAATAATTTTTAAGCGTAAATTATTTAAATAATATATTAAAAATACCTAAATTTTTTAAATAGAAGTGGAAAAATTAAATTTGCTTTTGGCCTCAACAACTCCAGAGCCGAGCCCGATCCAATCTAACGGCAGCTTACTTTTCTAATGAAAAGTATAACTCAACGTGTCTGCACTCTTCCTGTTGACATTCATAATTTTTGGTATCGAAACGACATAAAGATACAAATTTAATTTTTATTCTTCGAAAAGTTAATCAACGAGACTCGCAACTTTCTAATCCTCGCAAATCAGTGTGGGAAAATGAAAATCTAATAAATCTACTTAAGGTTAAATAGTTCTGGAAATTCAATTTTATGCATCCATGTTGTTGTCTTTTTGTACAATATGTTGTAATGATGATAACAATATACATGAAATGAGAGGGTATATTCAAACAGTTCATAACTTGGAGGCACAAGATGCAAGTTTGGTCAAGGCAGTGGCTGCCTTGGAACCGGAAGGGCGTGCCAAGTGATTGGAAATGAATTCTCCGGCGGAAATGAGTTTGCGAAGGTCAACACCGGTGTTGACTCCAAGGCCGTTGAGCATGAAAACAACATCCTCCGTCGCCACATTCCCCGAAGCTCCTTTGGCATACGGGCAACCCCCGAGACCCGCCACCGAAGAATCGATCGTACTTATTCCTACCTGTACCGACCATTCAATCTTTATATTTGTGTTGCTGAAATAATGGTTTCGTCCTTTGGCGCATACTATTTTCAAGCTTATTGACTATGTAGCAATCCCGACATTTTGAGAAAGAAGAAAATAAATTATGAATTTGGCTACTCAAACTTAAAACAAACGTAACTAACAGGTTAATATACGAGTAAACATGTTTTATTTTAATTAATATTTATCAGAGTAAGATCTTCTTTTGTGAATTTCTCATAAAAAGTTAACAAATAAATTGATCAACTTTTTAATGGATAGGAAAAATTAAAAGTTTGAGGACCATTTGCCACAAACAAATATATCAGGCCCAAAACGTCACTTTAATTATAATTAAGGGCCGTCTATCATAAAAATGACTCATTTCGATAAGATTGCGAATTGCGAGCATAACCGGGTTATGTTGTTACCTGGAGAGAGGCTAGTATATTCGAAAGAGCTTGTCCGTAGGTATCGTGAAAATGGACTGCAAGCTTCTCAATTGGGACGGTTTCCATGACAGCTTCAAGCATCGAAAGCACACTACCTGAGTGAGTGAGAGAAAGAGAGAGCGTAATGCAACTGAAAATCGGAAACTAAAACAACCTGATATGCTTTCATGAAATGCTAAAACCCAAACACAGAGGATAAACAAGTAATCATTGTATCATATTAAGTGCTTTTATTATGAATAATCATCTGGTTTTCATTACCAATCGGGGCTCCCCTTAATTGCTATGGCCAGATTTTATTTACATCTGGGTTTTATAGAAGGACGAAAAAAAACAAAATTTAAAAACAGAAACAAAGCTGGAGATAACAAGAAATGGCGAAACCAGATTATTTTACCTGGATTTCCAACTCCAATTGTGTCTCCAAGGGAAATCTCGGAGCAACCAATGCCATAAAGCTCTTTTGCAATATACGCTACTTGGGAAGGAGATACATCTCCTTCAATTGGACACCCCACAACACATGATACATATCTACCAACAATTTAAAAAAACACAAAAGGTAAATCTAATTAACATTTTTTATACGAAAAAAAAACAATGGGATTTATGGGAGACAATCCAAAGATTTGGTGTTTTAATAGATACCCACGAACGGGAATCGAAAGCTTTTTAGCAGCAATAGCAACATCACGAAAACGGGCGAGACTATCCTGAATACTGCAATTGATATTCGATTTAGAGAACGACTCAGACGCCGAGGCGAAGATCGCTACTTCCTTGGCACCAGATGCCACGGCTACCTCAAATCCCTAGACACAAAAAAAATCCATAAAACTATTAACATATTTGTTAAGTGTGTAATGCTTAGGCTTTAACTACCTTAAGGCGTGTTGATATTCATTGTAGCATAAACAGTATCTTTAGTGTGAGACTGTAATTGTTCAAGAAGGTGTTCTTGTTACGAGTGTTTCTAAAGCTCATAGAGCGTATATTGGATCTTCTCCATCTGTACAATCTGGGACTGTAAGAGACTTCGTGATAGTGGATCAAAAAGGACATTCCAGTTCTGATTAGCAGTAGGATCACTTTAAGCCGAACCTACGATAGCCCCTGAGTTCTTTTCTTTATTTTGTTGCTTGCTTATGATTTGCGTTTTCATATGTGATTTCGGGCTAAACATGTTCTCCGTCTAACTTATTAATTTCACCCGGTTTGTTGATCCCGTTTTGTTACACGTAATAATGTAGATATACAAAAACAACAAGGAGAAAAATACTCACTTTCAGATTAGGAGTAAGAACTGGAAATCTAGCCCCGCCAACATTTCGAATCGCCTCTAGTACGTCCTTCGCATCGGCCAGCTAAAAGCACAGGGAAAACAATATTATATATAAAAAAGAAATACATGTGAACACAAAAGAGAAAAGAAACCTCGTGGTTTTATCACCTGTGGGACCCACTTTGGGGAGACGAAACTTGTAGCCTCGACGACGGGCAAGCCCGAAGAAGCCAGTCTCTTTATGAGCTCGACCTTAATGGCGGTCGGGACAATTTGCTTCTCGTTTTGAAGCCCGTCTCGTGGCCCAACTTCCACTATCTTCACGTATCTCGGAAGACTTCCCATAATCTAAAAGTTCGGGTTTATTGCATTATTGAGAAGAATCCCTTTGTGTCTAAATGAATTTTAAACTTTAGAAGAATGAAAATTATGACCCAACTTTATTTACCCGATTTGAGAGAGAGCTATAAAGGCGATTAGAACGAGAGAGCACAGGCCGCGAAAGAACTTCTTCGGTAGAAGAAACATCTCCGGAGTGTCTAGTCATGAGGAATATCTCTTTTTTTTTGCTGATTTAAGACATAATCTAGTAATTGTGTCACATAAAATAGAGTGACCAAGAGTCTAGTCACTTAAAGCAATCGGCAGTTCATATTTATTCAATAATGGCAAAGAGTCTAACCTCAAGATCAGGCGAAAAGACTTTGAAGAAAGCATTTGAGCCAATAACACCAATCAGAAGATGAGGGAAAAAAAGTGGAAGATTCCCTTAACAGAAACGCATTTAGCTTCTTCTCTTCTTCTCAAATCAAGTTTCAGCACTGCCAAAAAGACCGGATAGTCGGAACTAAAGTTCAGTATATAAATCAAGTTTCTGGCGGAATAATCGTCGAACAACTGGTGTGCACAATAAACCAGAACAACAAAACCCAATATAAGCTAAGAATCAATCCGTTGACCTTTAAGAAAAACGAGAAATCTGAGGGTGAAAAAATTTGGAAGTTGAACCTAACAGTCTGTCCTTGTTGCATCAAATTTCCATATTCACCATAAAATCATTCAACTCTCAAATAGTCTCAAACCTGAAGATTTCGATGATCAAGTCAAGTTCTGACGCTGCCCAAAAGTAAAATTTTAAAACAGAACAGATGATCGGAAACGAGGGTGAAAAAAATTTGGACCATTTCTCGATTTATGCGTGTCATCCTTGCGCAGGGGCCATGCTAATCTTCTCTGTATCGTTCCAATTTTATCGGGTGTCTCCGAAGAGACGTTCCATCCCTGCAAACAAGTCCATATAAACATTGAAGAAACTGACTTGTCTCACCGATGTGGGACTTTACGCTATATATTAGATTTGGGCCAAAACTTTACATTGCTAACTACTGATTTCAGCTTAACAAAAGTCAGCCCACTAAAATTTTAAGTTTTAATGTGGTAACGTACAAAAATCATTATTACTGGTGATTTTGACAAAGAGTGAATACAAAACTCGAAGTGAGGATAAACTTCTGTATAAAAATTATGTTTAAAGTAAAGGCACAAATTAGTTAGTGAAGAGAATCAAATCCTCTAAAAATATAAAATATTTTATAAGTTATCTTTCACCATATGTGAGTTGATACGTTGCACGAATTTGATTTTCAAGGGAGCATAATTTTTAGCTACGCATAATAAGCATAATTGTATATTTTTCAAAATAAGCGCGACACAATTAAAATTATTTTCAAAAACTTTTATCCATTACTAAAGTTGCCCTTGTAATTGTATTTTAAATTCTTATATTTAACTTTGATCAATACCCATATCAGTAAAATCAAATGGATTCCATCAAATTCATTATTTTATATTTTAGTTTAGTTATGACTTATGAGAAAGGCCAGGCTAGACTCGCATGAACATACTCTATCACGTATTTGTCTCTGATTAGTTGACCAATGTGACATTGCCCAAAAGAGTAGGCTCAAATAAACGGACTTAAAACTTCGATCACCATTGATAAATCCAGCTAAGCCCCTCATAGAAGGATCTAGGATTTTGAACAAATTAAAAAAAACTATTTCGTCATTACTCAAATCCTTATGTGAGCTCGACATATCGCCCAAATGAGATTCTGACAAAGTCATACCAAACACACGAGAAGAAATCTGGTCTTAAAATCATGTGACTTACATGACAATTTCCACATAGAAAACTCAAGCTAGCCATAATTGGAAGTACATAGACGATAGAGCACACATGTGACATTGACTAGTCTACCCCTGATAGAAATAACATTATCAAAAGAGCTTAGAGCACGACCCGTAAAAGCTTTACAGATTTAAAGCAAGAAGCAACTAAAGAGAAGAGAAAATAGGGATCCCCGGCAAAGAAGCACCGGCGTCGACTACAAAAATATTCCCCGAAACATACGCGGAAGAATCGTGAATCAGATAGCGAACCAACGATGTCAAAGCGGGATCTGATGTGCCATAAGCTTTTAGAGGCACAGTTTTTTTGACGACATTCGACAGCCAATCTTTCTTCAGAAGTCCCTCTGTAATCTCCGACTTGAATATCCCTGGGGCTATCGCATTTACCCTGATCTTATGAACTCCCAACTCGTTCGCCATAACCTGTTCGACAAAGAAATCGTATTTATGATTTGTAGTGAAGAAGGCAATATATGTCTCCTTAGTTTAAGAGCTATTTTAGTTCAGTTCAATTATGAATAAACGCCAATATGGCAAACAAGCTTGTTGATGAGCTGGTAGCAGAAGAAAATCAAAATGAACTAAGACTTGAGACACACAAATTAAGAGCAGGTTTTGAGATTTTGAATTTGAAAAGTGACTTATAAGACATCAACAGTTAATTATCGACAACGAAAAAACTAAGAACAAGCAAAATAAATTAAAACCTGGGCTAGTGGACAGAACAAAAAATCCGTTCCAAAAGAATAAAAACTCTGACATATAAAGTACAATATGCCTCACATTTCGAAAATTATTGTTTATTTATTAAATAGAAAATTTCCTTGCGATTGAGGGAATTATTCTGTTCCACTCAATGAAACTGGAATAAAAAATTCACCCCTAATCTTCAACTATTGCACCTCTTGCACATTCTTTTATTATTTTGCATTTGCTTTCTCATATAAAGTACAATATGCGCTCTTTGACTTCATTCATCCAAAAGATAAAAGAGAATGAGCACTACTATCAAACACAAACTTTTACCAGATATGCTTATGCATTTATTATCAAGAGAGTGAAAGTTGACGGTTTTACCCTTGTCAAGGCGTTCAAGCCGGCCTTGGAAGCGGCATAGGCAGCGCCGCCTGGTAACTGGCCGCGGCTGAGTCCGGCGATGGAAGAGATATTTACGACCGACCCTCCTCGCCCCGAATCTCGCATCTTTATGCACACGTATTTCGCCACAACCCAAGCCCCTTTCACGTTCGTTTTGAACACCGTGTCCCATTCTTCCTCCGATAACTCCAACGGAGATTTTACACTTCCTTTTATCACCCACAACAACATTAGGCATAAGAATCGTGGACATCTCATAGCTACAACACTTTAACATGAATTTCCTATATCATGTCCTAACTCCTAACTTTAACCCCAAGAGGTTAGTCTAATGGTAAGGTGATTCTTGGGACCTGGTCGATTTTTTATAGACAAAATCAAGGATTGCGTGTCTTAGCTAGCTCTGCAAGAGATGGTGATGAAACCAATCACATCATTTGTTGATCTTAAAGCTCTCACTTTGACAAACTCAAGACAGCCTCCGTGAGTATGTTTGTGATCATTGGTTTCTCTTACAATTTGAAATCCCGTATTCTAAAATGAAAACCAGAAATCTCTTGGGTAAAGTTAGGTACCCGGATATCTTGCTGGAGAATGAGAATTTAAAGTAAAATAAGAGGGAACATTGAAATTCTCTATGACACCAGCAATAAAGAGCTCTGCATTTGCAATTTTTCTTGAATGTCCGTTTTTAGTCACACCTTTCCCTCACTCAAATTTCTTTCTCACATATTTTCCTGAATCCAAACAGAAATATCATCACTTATTCCTCTTTGGATTTTCAAGTTCCAAATAGATGCTCGTGAATAATAATAATAATATAAAACTAAAAAAAGTAGACACTACTACCAATTTCACAATTGACAAAAACTCTTTAAGTTACAAGATTTTCCAAGTGGGAAGCAAGACATCGTAACAAAATCAACAGAAAAGGATCGTCATATGAAGTTGCTATAGATGAAATGAACATGAGTTACCCCTAGTACAAGTTTTCGTATTTTCATTTTCCGCTCGTATTTCCATAGAAAATGAACTATTAATTATAATCATACAGTACTCTCTCTCTCAGAAAGTAAAATTCTACAATTTTATTTGATTTAATTTTCCTGGACACAAACATCACAAAGAAAGTACAACAGATCCTATTATTTTCCCAGATTGTCCAGGTTCAACATTAGCATTATTATTATCCCAAGTAAATTTAAGATTTAACACACAAATTTTACAACTATGACTGACCTCTCATCCCGGCATTGTTGATCAGAACATCGATCTTTCCGAAGGCGTCCCACGCCTTTCCGACGGCGCTCTGAATGGCCGCTCCGTCGGCGCAAACATCGAGCTCCACCGCCTCTGCCCTACCTCCGGCGCCGGAGTTTATCTCTGAGCAGAGAGAGTGAAGGCGATCGACTCTGCGCGCGGCGGCGATGACGTGGCAGCCGGCGGCGGCAAGGTCGCCGCAGAACTCCCGGCCTAGCCCCGACGAAGCTCCCGTCACCATCACCACCTTTCCCCGGAGGTTCTCCGGCGGAGTTGTACTCATCGCTTGAGGAGTTCGGGTTTGAGAGCGTCGATTGATTTTGGTGTCGCTAGTTTACCGTGCGCCTTTTTTTTTCTACCAGATAGGCTCATATAACGCTTTTATCACCCCAAGCTCATATAACGCTTTTTTGAGAAATTTAATTCTATACATTACTTCAAACTTCGGTTTTAATTTTCTACTCTCATTTTTGTAATTGACACATCATAAAGAAACAATTACATATATATCCATCATAAAATCAATTTAAAAATTAATAAGACAAACAAAGCTAGCACTTCATCTCTCTCATGCCCCTTATCTCTACGAATGTTTTTCATCTTCATATTCATCTATCCACTACTTTCCATCTTTATCTTTTTATGCACTTCATTTTCAACTTCACACGATCCTTCATCTTCATCTACCCACGGCCCTCCATCTTCATCACTATCGACCGGAGGTCCCTTCGACGCTCGATCTATTCTGGTCTGACGAGGTCTACTGCGTCTTGGAAGTAACTGATAAATCATTTAGATAAAAAAAAAAGCTCTTACCCGTTTTGAAATTAATTTATTCCACGAAATACTACTTAGAAAAAAAACTAGAACTTATTTGTTATTTTACCGAGCATTATAGTTTCTCTCCTAATCAATAGAATTACATAGTAATTCTACAATAACTTTTAGAAAAATCTAATACGGCTCTACTGAATAGTAAATTTGATATATAATCTACACTGAGCAAACTTCTACGGCTTCTTTCATCGCGACTCATCAAAACGTCATATACAATGTCATCATGAAATAAGATTCAACGCTTACCATGACGTTAACATAAACATTTAGCTTCAAACCTAACTCGGTTTAATCCACTTATGAATTTATGCACAATTTTTCAACGAAGTCGGTTAACTTGAGTTCGATATTGATAATGATGACAATAGATTGATCATCATTTCGCTAATCCATTGATGCGAGCTTTTTTTCTTCTTTTTCACTTTCCATTGTAATAAAAAATGTAATAATGTGTAAATGTAGTTTCCGTCATTATTTGCAATATAAATTACAAGTTAGAATGCTCATGGTAAAATTAAAATATAAACCATATTTATTGTTTTCTTTTAAATATTTTTATTGCGTTCACTGTTCTACTACATCGATCTATAACACTCTATTGCTTTATTTTAACGCTCTACTGCATACATAAAAGTTTAGTGATCTACTGCAACCTACTTTATAGCATTAAAATTGTACGTTTATTTTCAACATATGTAGTCTACTCTATTACTAGTTATATTGTAAATTACTCGGTACCAGTAGATTTATATGTTCATGTGCAATATTCTAAAATAAACTTGGGAAATCATACCTTGTAGTCTATTCTATTACTATACCGTTATATTGTAAATTAGTCGGTATCACTAGATTTATATGTTCAAGTGCAATATTCTAAAATAAACAATTGGGAAATCATACATTGGATTCATGTGAGTAAACACATATTTTTGTTCAAATTTAACTTGTTATCAATCTAATTCAACAACAAAAGAAGTATTAAATATTAAAACTCAAAGAATCATTTTTATGTAATAAAAATATCATAATTTCATTCATCAGACTAAGTTGAGGTCGTCAAAATCGCCGCCTTAACTCCATCATCGTTGTTATCGCTGTCGCCTCTACCGTCGTTGCCGCCGTCGGAAAGTTTTCGGTTGAGAGGTGATAGAGGGAGAAAGTAATGTTTTTCTCTTTTTTTTTAACCAAAAGATAAATAAAAATAAAAATAAAAGATTATATTGGAGAAGTTGAAAAAACAAAAATACTCAGATAAAATTGAAAATACAGCAAATTTTTGGAAATTTAAAGGTAGAAAACTAAATTACCCCGTTATTTTTTTAGTTCGGAGATCCAGCAATAAAACAAAAGCTCTACTAGAGATCATGATCGTTTATTGATTTAATCTCTTAGTTATGTAAACGGAATAAGTCCAGTAAGTATAAGAACAAAATTGTCGAAGTGAGTTTTTAGTGCCGTATAAAATTGGACAAAAAAGTGTTATGAATGGACATATGTTTATATGACTTGTACTCAAAATCTCACGCACCTTAAATAATTTAAGGGGATAAGTAGTATGATAGCTTTTAGAAACATAATAATTGCTATATAGCTAATGTTTTGAAAAAATTAATTAATACCAATTAAGTAAAATAAATCGGTATAAATTGACTGTACTACCCCTATTTATAAACGGCATTAAAAATAATAAAAAATAAATTGAAACCCACTAACCGACAGTTACCAAATCCAATTGGACTGGATTTTAAAAAATAAATTCTCCCACATGGAAAGGCCAATATTGTGAAACCAAATCTATAAAAAGAGCCACGTCATATAAAATAGCTATTTACTTAACAAAAAAATGGCCAAATAACAATAACATTGTTTTCTTTGGTTATTTAGAATAATTTTTCCAATTTAAAATATCGAAATTATAATCAAGTAATATCTTTAGATTTTAAATATTATGTATAAGTTCGATAATGTAGAAAGTAAATCATAAACTATATTTTGATTTTTGCAATTAAATTTAGTTAACATATACTTAAAATTATTAACAAATTTTAACTAATATCAATTTACAGATTGGAAAAAAATTGACTGATATCAATAGCTTGTCACTTACTAAAAATCACTCAAAAGTCTAAATGGGAAATAAAAGTTTACCCAACTAATAACATACAAGATAAAGTATAAACAATTCAAAAGAAGTGTCATTCAATATTTCTTTTTCTCTTTTCCATTTCTCCTTGTACTACATTTTTTTTCCTTTACACTGGCTTTATTCGCTTTCACGTCTTCACACATTAAGCACGTTGAGTTGAGTTTCTCCACCGGATCCGTTGGAGTTTACTTACTAAGTTAACCAGAATATCGCCAGGAGGTCTTCTTTCAGTCAGTGAGGATCACTCTTTATAGTCTTGTGCTAAACTTAATTTAAAAGTCCAAACTGTAAATAGATGTGCACATCTTCTTCGTTGATCATCGTCTTTGCAATTTTGTTCGTCGTCTTCTATACTTGGGAGATTTGGGTCGAGATTCAAAACTTTCAGAACCAAATTTGAGTTACTTCGTCGTCCTTTTAACAAAAAAAAATTAGTTTAAGTGATTTTGTTCCATTTTAACATGCTTCTAAAGCGTTTCTAGTTCTTACTTCGTCAAAATGGAGTTGTTTTATTTCATACTTTGAATTTTCAGGCGTTACGAAATACAAAAAGACGAATTGCTCTAACTAAATCAATTGAAACGTTGCAATTGTAAAATACCCACTCTTTTGCAAACGTTTAAAAAATACCCAATTAGTCCTACGTGGCCGTTTTTATGGAATATACAATTTCAATTATGTCCTTTTTTTAATTTTGAGTTAATTATTTAAGTAGTTAAGATATTCAAAAATTTAAGTAATCATAGATTTTCCTTCGCAGAGAGAGAGAAGAGAGGACAGAGTAGTATCAATTTTAGGAAGAGAGAAGAGAGGTCGAGTGTTGAAAAGGTTTAGAATTTAAGATATTTGATTTAGTATATAACATGCCCCAATATTAATTTCTCCCGCCCAAATATATTATATCATTAAATTTCTCAATATTTTCACCATATCCGGCCCATGAATTGGAAATTGAAACTTCAATTTGCCCTGCTTTAATTCCGGATTTATTTTGTTAATTTTTATAAATTTTTATTTCAAAAATTAATTATCCGGAAGGGTAAATTAAACCTTTAATTCTCGTTAATTTTTTATTTTGGGTATTAACCACAATTATCAATAAGTTAGGTGTTTTGCAAACTCAATACTATATAAAAGTGTATATAGCTCTTTATCACATATAAAAATCCTTCGTTTTCTTCACTACCCATAAGCATAAACTAGATAACATCCTAACTCAAATTTTATTACAATGATGAATGATGAGGGTGTTGCAATCAACATCGAGCAAAGGTAAAGCTTCACCGCAAAAAAAAAGTCCAACTCGATGTTGATTTCAACATTCTCATTAGAGTTTGAGTAAGCGCTTTATCTAGTTTATGTTGATTGGTAATGAAGAAAATGAGGATTTTTGTTTTCTTTTTTGGGGGTTCTATAGATTAAAATGAGAAATCTGGTATGTGAATTTGTTAAATTTTTACAATCGCATTATATTTACCCACTTTCGCGAAAAAATGAAAAAAAAAAAGAAAAAAAAGAAGAAAAAAAAAAACACGATTTAAACTACAAATAACTTATTAGATATAAAAATTGCTTGGAGTGTAATGGATTGTGGAATTTTAGTTATAAACTGCAATTCCAATTCAATCTAACGTTAATAACACAACCAACCAACTCAGAAGATGAGAAGAGAAGGATTATAATAACCATTGATACAAATAATGCTGTTTATAAAAAGCGCAAAAAAAAAAAGTGAAATGTGGTTTTGACTAGTAGGAGTAATCAATCTGGAAGGCGACAGGAGTACGCTATTTAATATATCTTTCTTGTCTTGTAATACAACACAACATTTTTCAGCATTCAACGGGGGCAGATATCTGCCACCCATCGTCGCAACTTTCATTTGTTTCCCACGAACAATCAAACATACAATACAAGCAAAACAAATTACCAAACTTTATTGTTCTAAAAAAAGGAATGCGAGAACCTTTAAAATAACAAACACACCATTATTATTTGCATCTAACTCCAATAATGTTAATACCAAAGACCACTACTAAAAGAGCCTCTCTGTCAATTCTCATCACTATGTTAGTGAAACTTTGACACACCACCAAACACAACCTTTTTAGAGCTTTTGGACACCATGGAAACTAGCGCCACGAATGCTATGTACACCACCATACCCATTCCATAGGATCCAACTAGAGCTCTACTACAAAACAAGTCAAAATTAACACCTTGGGATTTATAATAGTTTTTAAAACAAAAACAAAAAAATAACATGTTTTTCACTTCATTAAATGCTCTAAAAAAATAAAAAGATGTTTACCTTAGAATTAAAATATTTTTAACAAGATATTAATGATAAAAACATAGTTAAGATACCAAAATGATACTATATTAGTGTATAACGGTGGAAGAAAATGACGCTGATTGAAATAGATTTGTGGGCAGAGGAAGATATTTTGGAAAGTCTGACAACTAACTTTGTATTCTGATTATCCCATTTTCCATAGTAACAGGATGTCATCAAAAATATACTATCCACTGAAAATAGCAAAAGTAAAATGTGCTTACCTTTATAATGTATCTAACTATTCACTTCCAAAATCTTCATAACTCAATCCTTCTGATATGGTATCCAATCTTTTATTGTCCCCTGTGTAAGGGTCATAGGATCATTACTCGGCTAATGATGCAAACATGACAAATCAATTCGATTTAAATATATAGACATATGTATATATGTATATATATATATATATCTTACCTTGAGGATCTCTTTCACGAGAATCGAGAAAGTCTTCAGCGTCTGGCGGCAGAAAGGGTGACCGGGAGTAGCTCTCCAGTATGTCTGAAACATTCAAGAATCAGATATTCTATTCATCAAACCCATGTCAAACTTGAATTATCATAAAATAATACAGTTAGCTATTAAGAGGGTTTTATTTGTAAAATAAGGGTTTTAGATTACTCATTTTCATTATGAAGAAAGTAGCTAAAATCATTAGGCAGATTATGGATTCATTGTGTAAGGTGACAATTTCAAATATGTCCCTACACCCAACTATAAACGGGTCTTTATCTCTCTGGAAAATGGAAACAGGTTGGATTCCAATGTAGATTAGTGTTCTTGAGATCCCAATCCCAGTAGATCAGAGAAAGAAAGTAGTACCAGTGCTCTGAGAAAAATCAGCGGTGAGATCAGAAAGGCTGAAATTCCGAGGAATCTGACCCAAGAATCCGAAGGAAGTGGTGTCAGGGTCGAGAAGAGAGTCGTTCAAGGGCTGCGAGTTTGAGTCAGCGACTCCGCCGAAAGGCGCGTCACCGAGATTGGGCCGTCCTTCGAGGATGACGGCGCCGCTAAAAATGTTGAATGGCGAAGTGTTCGAGTATCCAGCTTCGGATTTAACGACGGTCCTTCCGGCGGCGGCTTCGGGTTTGACGACCCCGTTCATTCCTTGAATCACACTCATGCTGTTGGAGTTTTGAGCCGAAAGCATGGCCCGCGGGGCATCCAACCTCCCAGCCATGTCCACGCCGCTGTGCATTCCCGATGACCTGCCATTGCTAAAAGAGTTCGCACTCTCCGGCTTCAGAGCATGCTCCGAGCCGTTCCATCCTGAGCCCTGCTGCACTGTTAGAGACAGAGCATTCATTTTCAGGGAAGTTACTTTGCAACTATTCTAAAAACATTATCCAAAACTTATTATTATATTCTGAAGCATTTTAGTCCTTTTTACATAGAAAAAACAATTTGATATTTGTTATTATTGTCAATATTTATAAACTAAACTATGAGAAAAGTTTTACGGTCAGTAAGTGGCCATCAATTTGGCTGTTGAAACTAATGATAGGATTCTAAAACAGGATAATGGTTGGCACGACATAATGTTCATGGAAGGGAGGAAAAAAGGATTGCTTGACCAAATGAAGTGAAAAATTCTTATAAAGTCATACTACAAAGACGCCATTGAATCAGGGAAAATGTCAAGTAATATACTTATGTTTTGTAAAGGATAAAGAAATTGAAGGGTACAAAAGCTACATGTAATCCTGTCACAGTGGATGCTTACATAGAAAAGTCGACAAAGATTTCAGTTGGGATTGCAGGATTAGAAAGCTAGTTTATATATCTCCAAAACAACACTTTTTCATGCCTGAATGTCCTTCACACTAATCACTTCATTTTCTATTCAAGCTACTTAGTATAAGGAAAGCTTACGTGGCGAAATGTGGGACCCATTGGATGTAGAAATCGGAGCACCAGAGGTGGGAGGAGGAGGACGTATTTGATGCATGAGTTGCATCTGTTGGTCGAGTAGCCGATTGAATTCCACAATTTGCTGCTTCACGAGCAACCTCAGATAATAAGCCTTGAAGAACTCTTGATTCTCTTCTTCAAGCTTCTGCCAAACTAGCAAATGAGAAAACCCAGATGAGCGCGGAATGAGCAGATGAAACATCACCTCTATTGACACTACTCATGAAGTAAAACTTATTGAAGTGTAAACCACGAATAATAATACCTATTTTACTGAGATGCCGGCAACTGACTGGTATTTCGACCAGTATTTTAAAATAATTTAAATACTGATACCTATTTACCTTACCGACTGATAAAACTATAAAATCATATAATCAAGTATAATGATTATCAATATTAAGATAATAGTTACTCAAATACTAGTACGTTAACCAGTATATCAGATTTATACTGATACCTATTTACTGATCTATAAATAAATGTAAACTACTGATAGATATTCTATAAAATCATATAATTAAGAATAATATTTACCATTCTTGTAATCATAGCTAACGATATAGTGATTATTGACTTAAAAAACAAGATCCATATAGATATATTAACAAGGTTATCATTAAATATATTATTTGCTAATAAAAAAACTAATATCAAAAAAATTGTTTATGGCTTATATAAATTGCAAAATCCGTGGCCTTCGTATCGTTACAGAATTTTTTACTGAGATATGAAAAATAGCTTGCGGCGATTATACTTTAAGCCTTGGTGTGTAAACAACCGCATCAGGAAGAAAATAGACTTCATTTTGAAATGGGAATGGGAGGATAGGCTAAATAATTGGGTACACAGAATTCGCTAATGATTCGTTTAGGCAGTTCAAGTAAAAATGTTACATGAATGGAATAAACCTATACGCTAATGATTTCTAAAGACTGGTTAACAGCTGGAAAAATAACTGAACTCGTTGATCAGTTCAATCAGTAATCTCAAAACAGAAATTGAAGTGGAACACAGGATGATTTCCACCAGGTACTGGGGAATAGTAAATGATTCGTGTCTATGTGGCAGAAGCAAAAAGAACCTATCTATATGAACTACTGATTCCAAAAAGATGGTTCATATACATGGGAAAAAAATAATAAAAAATAACAACTGAACTCGCGAATTATTGCGATAAGAAATTTCAAAGAAGACAACGGAAAGTAGCACAGGAACAGGAATTTGTTACTAAATAGTTACCCAGTGATGTGAAATCTGGTTCGATCTTCGCCTGGTCTAGTAGAGTATCCACAACTTCCTTTTGGTTCATATACAGCTGAAGACATCGCTCAATAAGATTCTGTACCTGAATTTACAATCATAACAAAATTCAGAAAAGATTTTAAAGTAGTTGAGATAGTACAAGATTCACTCAAAGCCAACTTAAATCTTCTAACGAGCCACAACAGAAATTTATGATAACAGAAAAAAGTATAAAAAAAGAAAAACAACCCAAAACCTACAGTTGGCAAAACAACGGTTTCAAACACAGAAAGCTCTGTTTCTTTTTCCTAGACAATAGACATTCTAGATAGTGCCCCATAAAAAAAAATTCCAAAAAGCACCCGTGCTTAAAGTACCATTGGTACAGCAGAGAAAAAAATCTTACGAGCTGAATGTCTTCACGGGAAACTCGTCTCACGGATCCACTGGGCATGATTACAAATCTGACTCAGGTCGTTACTTTCATACAAAGTAACAATTATAACTATCTCTATCTTCCAATGCTTCAGCGATCCCGACAACTTGTCTTCGCTCAGATTTTCCTTTTCAAACAGTAAACACAATCAGACGAAATTTCAAAACAAGAAATAAGACTTAATTGGCTCCCTAATATAAACACCATGTTATTGTCATCGACTAATATTCAGACTATTACCAGTGGCTGACCCAATCGATACTGAAAAACTACTAACCACAAATAAAAAGCATATATATATACAAGAAAAGAATAAAGCAAGTTCTCCGACTTTACAATAGAATCGCAAAGGATCCATTCCAGCTCCAAAAATATCAGGGTACATTGGGAAATGTAAAATTGACATTTCATCAACGTCATAGTTTTTTAGTTTATTTTGCTTCCTTCGTCAATTCTTCTGAATTTATCTGGCTTATTAGAGAAAAGTTGAAGACCATGCAAATATATTATCGAAAACATTGTTTCGCTTGCTATCTACAAAGTTTTCAAATTAGCCCCTAAAATGTAATATCAGCGAGCTAGTTCCTGAGCAAACAGAAGCCAATTAACATCAGTCAAATTTTGCAATCATCAAACTATGAACTCGAAATCGATACCTTTAATATTCTTGATCAAAACAGCATAAATATATTGAAAATCGAAACCCTAGAATTTATACCCAAATGCAAAAATTCCAATCACGAACAAAAGAAAATGAAAAACACAAAGTATTACAAAACCCACAACCACGAACCTCATCTTCAAAATCACAACAAATCAAGAAAAAACCGCTCCTAATGAAAAAAGGCAAAAAAGATGTTTCGAACAATAAAGATTCTGATGAAAACTGAACCGTCGATCATACCTGTCTTCGAAAAGATTCTGAGGAAGTCACAGAACTTTAGAGATAAGAGAAGAGAGCAAGAGAGGGTGTTTAATAAGAAAGAAGGAATTGAAGGAGAAAAAAAGGTCTCTCTCCTTTAATGGAGGTTATATTTTTGCTCTTCGTGATCAACTTTGTTTTATTTTTCGAGCGTTTCTGCTTTTCTCTCTCTTAATTTAACTTATTGTTTTTTAATTCAATTGGGTTCGACAAGTGACTGGCTGAAGAGCCTAATCGTGACACGTGTAATATCCGGGGCTGTGTGGGACCCACCGGGAGATCAGGTGAATGAATGAGACCATAAGACTGTCATTACCGTTGGATGTCATATGAGACTGAGTGAAAAATCAGTGTGTCTATTTCTGGAATCAATAGGCTTGGTCAGATTTAGTCAAATTCCCTTTACTTAAAATTTCTATGCAAACCCTAAAATTAAAAATATCTGATGTCAGTATACTTCAATATAAAAAGTTAAATATCTAAAGAGATATTTACGAAATTCGTTAGAATATAATTAGCATTAACCACATGTTTAACAACCTCAAAAAAAAATTAACCACATGTTTGACAATTTTAATTTTGAATATTAACGAGTTATATTTCAAATGAAGAACAATCTTATCGATTTTTATAAAACGCAAATTTTCAAGTGCATTTTTTCACCTTTTATAATAACACGTGTCTATCACGGCATAGCAAAAACGTAACATTACTATCAATCTAATTTTAAAATGTATAAGTAATATAAAAATAAATCATCTATGTACCACATTTTTTTGTTCTAAAAAAATTCGCACATACACCCACATGAAAAATGATAAAAAAGAGCAAGCTCAACACAAAAAGAAATCAGAATCAATAAGATAACAAAGTTTGTAGTTTTCGATTTTGAGTTTTGAACTCTATTACAAAATAATTGTTTTGGTAAAAAAAAAGAACTTTTATTTTATCTGTCAAAACTTTTGACAACGTAGACGACTTTACAGATTAATTCTCAATAATCTATACGCGAGTCTTATCTAACCAAACTTATTTTCATTTCTCTTCGCCCTTGAGCTTGCAATAGAGGACATGGAGGCAAAGTTAAAAGCTTGCAATAGAGGACAGGGAGGCAAAATTAAACACTTAGTTTTCTTCTTCACTGATGATGAAGAGTTTGAAGACTCAATTCCATACGCGGATGACAATCACTAATTTGTGGGCCAAGAACGTATTCACCATCATTTGATGGTCACCACCACGATGTCAATTATACGATCGTTACTAGCCTGGAATCCAAGTGGCAGAGCTTCGAGTATGCTTTGCAGTCATGGCAAATTTTAGAGCTCAAAATTGGCTCTAGCGGATCTTTAATCTCTACTGAAACAATACTATAAAAAAACCTTTAAAAGCGAAATGTTTTGCTTCTAAGACTTAAAAATTCGCATCTAATGAACTGATGCAGGAACATATTTTATGACATCCTTATGTGGAAGACATGAACAAATATAGACAACAAGTATTCAGACGTTGTCACTGTGAAAAAGGGCATTTAAAAGCAACAAAAAATCACTTTTAATGGTAAAAAATTCGCTTCTAAATAACCTTTATAAGCGACATTAGAAGTAATTTTGGAGTCAAAAAGCCGTTACTAATGTCCAAACAAAGTTCCTTTGTGAGAAATCGGCGAACAACATTTGGACTTATTTTTATTTTGAATTAAAAGCGACATGTCGCTTCCAATTCTATAAAAATAAGACTTAGTGAAAATTTGTGGAGAACATTTGGAACCAAAATATTTGAGCATTAGACGTGACTTGTAGCGTCTAATGTCCCAATTTCTGAAAATTTGACTAAGAAAAAAAAGAGCAAAAATTTTAGATTAGTGTAGAACGACAATTCACTTCTAAAAGTTTGTTCCGTGAAATCAAAAGTAACTTGTCGCGTCTAAACGTGAAAAGTAATAATTTTTAAAAGAAATTGATTTCTTTGATCGAGAAGCGACAAGTTGCTTTTAAAAACAAAATGAGTCGCTTCTAAAAGCGTTTTTTGTAGTAGTGTGTTGTGAATCGAGGAATGTTCGACTTGGTGTTGTTGTCAATGGCTTAAACCATTTTAAATAAATAAATTTGGCTTATAGCACGCGGCAATGCTATTGACGCGCCAAAAATTTCAAACTCTGGTACGTTATGTTAACACTCTTAATTTTGAGCCTGAAATAATATGAAAAATACATCGATGTGTTCTTGCAGCCGCTCGTTGAGAAATTTAAATTGTTTAGGAAATAAGTGTCCGCATATGAGACGAAGTAGAGACAATAAAGACTCTGATTTGCGAGCCGAACTTCTTTTGACGATGAATGACTTTTTAGCATGTGGCACGAACTTCAGATTATTCGATGTCTTCATTTGCAACTTGTTTGTGCAAATGAAAACTAATATATAATCATGGTCGGCTTTACAAAATTAGAGATCTAAATGAAAAATACAAAATTGGGTCTTTTTGAACCCTTGCAAAAATAAATTTCACATATGGAAATTATGTGTAACAACTAAATAATACAAATATTTAACAAAAATATGTTTGTAAACAACTATCTCCACCCTGAACTTCATCTGCAAACTCTTTGTTCCAATATTTTTCATTCATACATCACAAAAAACATATACCCACGCACAACTCTGTAACCTTACTTTTTTAGACTTTGTGTTGCAAAATGATTGATCAAATCATTGTATTACAATATTTTTAGCAAATTATTTTCAATCGACAACATAGTCAATGTAGATAACTGTTTGTGTGACATTGTTGACATTAAGTAAGTTATTATTATTCAAAATTTTGAAAAGTTTCTCTCCGCAGACGCACACCTACGGGAATGGTATAATATTATGTAAGCAATACACGTATTCGGAAAAAGAATCCATCTTCTTTTTATTTAAACAAGTATTTCAATTTGATCATTAGTTTGTTCTTGAAAAACTACTCTTTATATTTCTAATTCCGAAAACAAGTTTAAACCATCAATATCTTAATATTCCTCAAGTTTAAAAATATTTTCAAGATTTAAGCAATATGTGTTCAAAATGTTTTCGTCCAATAATTTTATCTTATCAAATGTAAAAAGAACAAAAAAAGAAGCTCTATATCCACCTTTAGCTTTATTAATTTCAATATACTCAACGTTTGGATAATTTTATGTAAATACCCACTATAAATTGTTTATAATCATATTGAGTCCAAATTACCCTCCCTAATAACTTGGGAAATTGTTCCTGGTTATTGGAATTGAATTTAATTTTTTTAAAATTTTAAGCGATCGGTTGACTTGTATTTAAGATTAAAAAAATTCAGTAACATACACTCCCTCCGAAATTATTAGAGAAGGTAATTTGGACTCAATTTCATTGTAAACAATTTACAGTGAATATTTAAACAAAATTATACGAACGTTGGATATATTGAAATTGGTAACCGTTTACATGGATATATATCTAAAAGGCCCTAAAAAGAATGCAATTTTCTTTTATCATACTCTTAAGACAACTTGAATATAGTTAGAATTGAGGAAACAACTTGATCAACCATGTATAAAAATAATCGATACAAAATGATTCTTTGAGAGATATCATCAGAAACTATTGGCTCGCTGTATTATCTCTTCTTACGAATGACATGTCTTTTACGAAATTGATATTTACTCCAATCTTATTTGCAAATTCTTTTGCCAAAATCATGACAAATGTGAATCCATTTTCTCGATAAATTTCAAAATATGAAACAAGGCGTTTTAAGTGATTTAATATTACATCTATATGCATATCTTTAATTTGTAAACTCTTGCTAACCAATTAATATCATGTAAGATATCATACAAATTGTCATGCGTAACAAAAATTTAAAATTTTCTAGTTCATATTTTGCTAGACGTTTCGCTTCACTCTTAATTATAGAATCGTCACATACTTCTACGAGGTCTATAATGCATCTCTAACTTTTGAAGATTTACACCTAATTAATTTGACGCTTTCTATTCGACTTCCCAACGAGTTTGTGGCAATGATTTCATAGTTAATTAGATATATTTTCTTTCAATATCTTCCATCGCTTTCTACTGATGAAAATAATTAATATATGCGTTGCAAAACTAAAAAAAAACAATATAGGAACCAAATGCAATTAATACTAATTATAAACTTCCAAAATTGATTGAAACTTAACTTCTATTTTAATTCAAAAATTGAACTCAAAGTAAAATTATAATTCAAATTTCAAAATTTTTGCCAAATTTTTTATATGGAAAACATGTAAAATAACTTTGTAAATTAAATTAACATGTAAGCACTTGTACAATTTACAGAAGTTTTATGAAAGGTTCCCCATTTCTAAATTGCGATAGTGAATGTCGGCTATTCAACCGAATTTTTACTCTTAGATTGAATTAAATATTTTTTTTCCTTAACTTCGTCATTCTCTTATTATGATTGATATCTTTTTACTAAACATGTTTACATCAAAATAAGAAAAAACTACGATTCCAAGAAATAAAAGTTCACACTTTGTAAAAAACAAATTTAAATATAACAATCAAGAAGTACATTATATATAAAACAAATAAAACTTAGATAGATAAAACCTCAAATTTGATAATTTTTTCCTTTTTTCACGTGGCATAATGAAATGATATTTTTGATGCATCATCAACAACTTTATGATATTTGATACTTCTGCACACTATGTATGTACTCCCATTCCCTTTTCTATTTATAATATATATATATATATATATATATATATATATATATATATGTGTGTGTGATTTTCTCAATAATTCGACTAAATTTAAGGTGTTTTCCATATATGATTTTCCCAATAATTAGGAGCTAGCCAGGACACATAATTTTTTTTATTTCATAGTTACCCTCAATTTGTACAAATAAAACTATTATTTTACCCTTACAGTTTAAGAACTAATTTAATTAATTAACTTACTTAATTAATTTTCTTTCTCCATCTTTTTCACCAGACTTCATCTTCGTCATAAAAAAATTCTTTTTAAACCCACAAAAACGCCATCATCGATATCTTTCAAAATTCAAGAGTGAGTCACGACGTCCTAGCAACTTTTGACAAAAAAGCTCACAAATATACGACCAAAGAACTTGATTCAACCTTCCGCCCCATAAAAAAATTAAACACCCATTTTTGTCCACCTGAAAGATCTCCAAAATCTTAAATTAAATTCAAATATTATCTCCTACATCTTCCTCATTTTTTTCAACTAGCAATTTTTCTTTCGATTTTTCCGACCATCTAAACTCTCTGTATATTTTTGTTTTTTGTTTTTTCCATTTTTTCGATTCTCTAAAAGTGCCCAAGTTGTCACAGAATGATGAATTTTGTGACAGAGTTGTCACACACACATAGTTTTTTTTAACGAAATGATCATGAAACGTCTGACATGTGACGATTTTGTCACGAAGTTATGAATTTGTGACTACATCGTCACACGTTTCAGGACCACTTTGTCACGAAACTATGTGTGCGTGACAATTTGATCATGAATCTCATATCTCGTGATAACATTATCAAAAAAATTATTATTTTTGTGACCCTAAAATATGGGTTTCATGACAAATTGTAAAAAAAATTCGTTTTCCTGACTAGAAACTACTAGTTCTATGACAAAGTTGTCACAAAATTCTTAATTTTGTGATAAAATTATCACAAAATCTTAATTTCGTGATAAAGTTGTCACAAAATCTTAATTTCTTGACAATTTTTGTCACGAAATCCAAATTTTCGTGACTAAGTTATCACGAAACAGACCAAATATTATCACAAAATCAAAAATTTAGTGACAATGCTATCACGAATTTTGTCACGCAATCATGAATTTCGTGACAACATTGTCACAATTTTTTTCACGTAATCATGAATTTTGTGACAACGTTGTCACAAGTGTTGTAACCTAATCACGAATTTTGTCACAATGTTGTCACAAATGTTGTCACGTAATCATGAATTTTGTGACAATTTTGTCATGAATTTCAGGAGAGAGAGAGAGAAAGAGATAATATTTTAAGCCATGTATTATGTTTCAAGAGTATATTAGAAAAAAATTGTTACCTTTTATGTCGAACTCTTATTTCAGTCTTTTTTTTGAAAAAAAATATAGGTGTAATATAGGTTCAATTTACTCTTATAAATAATAAGTTGTAGATATATAAAACTTTATTTGTGTGCCTTTGGAAGAAAATGGACTCTAAACTTGTGTTTTACCTCGCACTTACAGGTGGGCAGGGCCTGTATGTAACAATCATGTTAGGGGGTGCGACCATTGGTAATGCAAGTGCCACACTTTTCTGGATTCGCCACGAGCCTAGGTAGTATCGTTCTGTTAGGGGATGCGACCATTGGTAATGCAAGTGCCACATTTGTCTGGATTCGCCACGAGCCTAAGTAATATCATACTGAAGTGCCTTTGTGCACATACAAAATACCTTCATTGCTGTCGTCGACATCACGCTCGCCTACGAAGTAACACATAAGAGAGTGACAACCGGCTCTCTCTAAGTTTTATACCTCTCTAAGTTTTATAGCACTTACTATCATTAACTATCATAATATATACATATATGATTAAAGAGTTCACCTTTTGTGTGTTTGTTTTACAAAAAAATTGCTCTAAATAACCAAATGAAACATTTATATCGTTTTTTGGTCATTCTTTTTTGTTTGTTTAGTAAATAGCAATTTATTGTGACGTGACTGTTAGTAATTGTTGTTAGTGAGTTACATTTTTAGTTGATACATACAAATTTATTTTTGAGTAATGGCTATTAACCAATTTTTTCCAAACTTTGACTGTATTGCAATAAATATGTTTCAAATTGTTATATTGCTACTTATGTCCTTGTTTTATTTAATACTCTTCCTCATTACATATCTCTCATACATAACACACTATTTTATTAGGCTTTTACTAAACGACATAAAAAATCATAAAAAAATATCTTATAACAAACAAGTTCCTAACATATTAGAGTTCAGCAGGTGGAAACTAGTCAAATACTTTGCTAGAAATAACATGCTGCATTCTTCTCTGTTAGTAAATATTTTGAATACTCAAGATTTCCCTTTACTGTGTACTGAGGTGATTACTTAAATGTTACTAAAGATATAATTTTATTTTGGGTTGCGTCTTTCTTTAAGCCCATCTTGTAAAGAATAATTGGGCCAAGATTTATTAACCCAATAAAATGAAACACGCCCAATACTTCTGACTATACACATGATTTGTAAGGTCTTCTGGCAAATCAGGCCTAAACTGGTTTTGGACTTTGGACTTTAAAATAGTTAAGACCTAATCATTCTGCCATAGTCCGTGAATTCCATCTTCTCACGCTTCTTCTTTTTTGGTTATTTTCGTTATCAAAATAACTCGTAGAAAAATAAATCAAGACAGCTATATTAATGCTAACGAGAACTGAACATATCTTCTACCTGTCTTGTGTAGGATGTGCTGGAAGATCTTTAGAGCCCACTCTCATATTCGATCGCGTTTCTCTCATAAATCTTAAGATTATGTGGTGTTCAATTCAGAAAAAGGCTTTTCATTCAAAAATATTCATCACTAATGCAATGTTTTAAGCAGTAGACATCTTTAAATTATGAATAACACTTATATTTATGGTGCGATTTTCCTTATTTTATGACATGACTTGCATAAATTAATGCAAATGGGTTTTGGCCAAATGCATATATTTTTCCCTGTTTTATGACATTAAGTTACAAAATTAATGCAAAAGGGTTTAAGCCAAATGCATGTATGCTTAATTTATTCTACTGATAGCGTAACACTTCGAATTTCTTATAGTACAAGCCTGAGTTGAATTGAAGCTTTGTTGTTGGTGGTTTGGGAAAATCACCAATGCCCTAAAACTCTTCCTCTTCCTCTTCGATCTAGAAAAGCATTCCATCAACGACGACCACATCAAATCATTGATACAAATAATCAAGACATAGGCGCATCTAGAATGAGAAATGAAAAAGAACATGATTTACGTCTCGAATAACCAAACAAATCGGATAAGTACTCGATAATATATAGACTTGTCAAATGCATAAACGCTTACGTAGACCATGTAAGTAAATGAAAACCGTCTCAATAACCGTAGACCAAGTATTGGAGACACGAACACAAGAATTATTAACTGAAAACGATTATAACAAACATGAGTCTGATCAACACAGGATCACATATAAAACCACATAAAATAAGAGAAGCTCATATGAGATAAGCAGATCCACTCACACGCATGAACACACACCTCAACATAATTTTTAGCTTATCAATCTCCGTGTATTTTTTCATTGTATTGAAATTCGTTTGATATATTAAAAATTGGATGTTAGTCAACATAAAGATAACGACTCTGGAAATAACCAACGTTCAGTAAATATGTTGTAAATAACCAATCTGCTTACATGGCAATCGTTTATAGAAAATTATGAATCTGATTGCCCTTTTCGATTTTAGTAAGGCAATGTGCTTACATGGCAATCGTTTACATTAAATTATGGACCGAATTTTTCATTTTTATTTTAGTAATCATTATATTTATTGTAAGTTATATTTAGTTTTTATTTTAATTACGTGTGGTAATATGAGCGGAAAATAAAATTTGGGCTAATTTGGACAAAATAATCTTGTAAACAGATTGACCTGGTTATTTACTACACATTTAAAAAATGTTTAGCTATTATCAAGATACAACTAATTTATATGGTTAGTAATAAAAAAATTAAACCTTTAAATTCAATATATTCATAGTTTATTCGACATCCGTTGTGTAACCATTGATAGTTGATAACGATTATTAGTGAACAAATCCAAATTCGGGTTGGTCCACTATTTCAAGATTGATAACTCATTAAATATTTTTTTAGTGTTAATAAGCTGGTAGCAAATAGATAGAATGAGAGAGATTCAATCTCATTAATTATTATTATTTTTAATGAACGATTATTACAACGTATTATATATATATATATATATATATATATATATATATATATATATAATTGGCTCTATACCCTTATTAAACGTTTATGTGACTAGGTACATTGAATCGAAACTTCATAGTTGAACAGCCGAACTTCTTTTAGCTAGCGAGGAACCCACAAAATCACAGTTGACAATGTGATTATTAGATGTGGACGACGTGTACATCAAACATCTAGTGATTCAATCACAATTCCAAACACATGATTCTATTCACTGCCTCTATTAGCTCCCCTCAACTAATTGAGATAGCATTATGATGACATGAAGGTTGTCCAAGAGACAAAGAAAATTCTAATAAAGTGGACTTCCAGTTGACGATCAACAAACATATTAGGGATAAAGTTCAAGTCAATCTCAATATTGATCGTATGAGAAGGTCACAACATTAGCTGACATGGCTGCTGCACCAATGTTATCATCCCAGATGACATGTGGAAACTGAATAGACACACACAACTCACGTAGGAGTTCTCAAATCCACATGATTTATGCAGCCACGTGCGCCAAGGCCTGATACTCAGATTTTGTGATAGATCTTGCAATGACACCATGCTTCCAAGAGCTCAAAGAGATCAAGAAACCGACAAGAAAAAAACAGTACCTACTTATGGAGCGACGATCATAGACATTGCTAGCCCGATCGACATCAACAAAGCTCTTAAGAGTGAGAGATGAACTCGGTGAAATATGTAAGACATGAGTTAGTATGCCTTTGAAATAATGTAAGACACATTTGCAGGCCAGCATGTGGAGAGAAGTTGGTGTAGAGAGTAATTGACTGAGCTTGTTGACTATAAATGCGATGTCCGCCTTGGTAATGATGAGGTACCTCAAAGCTTTGATGACACTCATGTAAGTGAAGGACTAAATGAGTAGTTCACCATCCTCATGAGACAACTTTTGACTGGGACATGCATGTTAGAACATGGTTTTACTCCAATAAACTGAACGTTGCCTAGAAAATCAACAATGTACTTTGATTGAGATAAGATCTGCAATGTAAATCCCCTAAGTCTTTCAAAGTAAAATTTCCATTCAAGTCGCGTGTCAGTTGCTTGATAGCTATAGCTGCAGTGCACAAGAGTATGGTGTCATCAACGTAGACCAACAAGATAATAAAGACAAATTTCTTGGAGAAAATGAACAGTAAGGTGTCAGCACGGAAGCCAGAAAACCCCAGGCAAGTAGAGTCTGTCAAAGGCGATTAAACCAAGTCGTTGGTGCTTGTTTAAAACCATAAAGTACCTTGCAGCTTGAACAACGTGGTCTAGACGAGCCACATCTATAAACCCTAGAAGCTGAGACATATAGACATATTTAGTGAGGATGAGAAAGACATTGTTGATATCAAGTTGAGCAATGTTGGGAATGGTATGTTGGGAATGGTGCCCACAAAGCAGATTTAAGACACATAAATACTTTGTATTTGATTTTGCTGAGACATTATATAAAGTTAAATATTCATTCTTCATTTAAGTTTGTGTTTATGTATGTTTGTTATGCTCTGAAACTGTCATCAACGAAAGGGGTGCTAAGTATAGACTTGACAAGAAAGCCCCTTGTGATTAGTTCAAACATTTAAGATCGATGGAGCAATCGAATCTGAGTAATGATTGTTTGAATGAATCATGATATCTTAACTTGTGATATAGAGAGTTGTGACTATGTGTTTCATTCTTGATATCTTATAGAAGATATTTAACAAGACCTGTGATACTCTGAAACTCGAGATAAAACCGTTTAACCACTCGAAATTTCAAGATCACAAACGAGGGGTATTTTGGTAATTACCTAAATCCTGCAGTGATTGCATTATCGATGTGACACCTTATCACATTTGATTTGTCAATGGGCAATGACTAAAGTTATAGTTGCATCTGACCCGACGATTAGTGTTATAACGTTGTCATATTGGGTTATGTGATTCGCAGATATGAAATTCGTGTTGAAACAATGCTAATGCATTAGTATCACACTATGCTTTGTTATGAGAGTGTGAATGAATTAACCTGGCCAGGTATTCATCGAATACGAACTGTATTTGATTAAAACATGTGACATGTAAAGACATCTCACTCTATGTTTTTTCTCTTTCACAAATAACAAATGAGCTAGTGAAATAATAACTCAGAGGTAAAACGGTAATTTTTATTCCTCTGAGTTACTGATACACATGAAGGGTAATATCATAAAGTACAATGTGGATTGTGTGAAGAATTGTTTTGTCACATCAAACGAAAAATATACGTATATGAACTTAGATAGTTTCGATATTAGTCCTTTAGTGGAATCGACTAATATTAAGCATTAAAAGACGGAAAATGTTTGTGAACTTTTGAGTTCGATCTTTATTCTAAAGTTTCGTTCATGTGGGCCCATTAGGTTTCAATGATAGACCATCAGACGAGATTTATTGAACTAGGACGATTTGATTTTCTCATTTAAGTAAGTTGTAATTTACACTAAGAAAATATTTTTCTAAGTAATTGAATAAATATTTTGTTATTTATTGTTACATTTATTTAATGAATCATATTATGTTATTATATGGAAAATAACATATTTAAATGATTGAAATAAATAAAAGATGAAAATAAATGTTTTCTCGTTTCGTACTACTTTGAAGAGTACGAAAATAATTGATGATTTGTCATTAAATAAATGAGACGTTCTAAAATAATTAAATATTATTTTAGAAATAAATCAAAATACATTTTTCGAGTAGTTAAGGATGCTTGTCAGAGTGTCGGTTGAGAGTTTCCAAGTGAGAAAGAGATCAAGAAACGTTTTCTTGATCTCCCGAGTGTTCCCGAGTGATCTCGAGTACTCTTCGTTGTACTCCGTGGGTCAGAATCCAATCCAGCGGCTATGACTTCAGAATTTTGATGAGGCCTTCAGGATTTAGCTAGCAAAGCCCAAGGTTGTTACAAGGATTCCTTGGCCGGTCCTACATTGAAATTTCAAATAGTTTATTTTCATTATTTTCTAAAGCCGAAAAGTCGTTTAATGCATCATAAAATTAATTTTGTTATTTGTGCAATTATAATTCTACAATAGGAATTTTAAGAATTGTCTTAAAAAAAATAAAGAAGCATCTAGAAGCTCCCCCCTTAGGTAGAATTTTGGCCATACCATGCATCAAGAGGAGAATTTTATTCCCCTTTAATTATAAGGATAATTAGCCAAAAGGAAAAGAGGAAATAAATTTTCTTGAGAAGGAAATAAATAAGTTAAGTGAGGAAACAAATTTACTCCTTGCTTGAGGTGTATGGCCGGCCACATTAAAAGAGAAAGGGAAAGGGAAAATCAAATATTGTGTCATGAATACATTATTCTTTCATGAATGAATAATTGACATTTATATATTTTTCCTTCTCTTATAAATAGAGTCTCACATAGAGATGTGAAAATAAGCCCCATTCTTGCTCTCTCTTACTTTTTGGCCGACCCTCTCTCCCTCTCTCTCTCTCTAGAAAATACTTCTTTTATTTTGGCACCTAAGTCCTCATTAGAGTTAGGCTAAATTAGCTCTTTAGCTCATAGACTTGTTCTCGAGTTATTGTGTTTGATTATGCCCACACACAAATCCTTCTAAACCTATATAAACTATTGTAATAGAAACCTTAGGTTTCTCGAGTTCATGTTTAGGCTTGAAGGAATCGAGTTAGAAGAGAAGATCTACCTTTCTCAAGATCCATTGAAGATCAAGCTACAAGAAAGGTTAGTATTCAAATAATTAAATAATGTTTTTAATTTATAACATGTATATGAATTTTATCTAGGTTAGTAAAATTGTTTTACTAGTAAAAGAAATTTTTATACTCCGCCATTAATATGATTAATGATAAATTTTTCTTAACCCTAGACCTATTCCATCAAATTTTATCAGAGCTATGCTCAAAGTGTAAGAATGTACATGTTATTTAAAATAATTATAAGAAAAATTGTTTTCTAAATTTGCTTGAATAATGGTTTTTTCAAAGACTAGATCTCACGCAATTTAAATTTCTTGGTACGATCTTTAAAATTAATTTTGTGTTGATTTTTCACTTGTTAAATATGCTATATAAATACATTAAAAACAGTTTTTAATTAGCATACTCAAAATCAATTTTTTTGACAAGTTTTAAAATCTATTGACATAGTTTAAACTAGGTTGTTGCACTTCTAGTTTAAATTTGTTATTGAATATTTTATATTATGTTGCTTGTTTTATATTGTGTTTAATTATTAACATGTTAATATAACACAAAATTTAAATCAAAACATACAATTAAAATGTTTCAATATACCTCTTTCCTATTACGCTTAGATCCGACGTACTTTTTTTTTTTCAATTTCTAGACAAATTGTTATGGCTCAGTAAAATAGGCATAACTATTTGCTCGGAACTTTAAAATTAGTGGTTATTGAACCAAATTAAAGATACGGAAGTTAGCTATCCAATGCGATTAGTTTCATCTCAATCGGATACCGGATGTGTCATTTATGATCTTTTAAGTCCGAGGTGTACGGCAGTCCAAGAGTCTAGGATTTTTAATCCGGATTTTGCGACTCCTAGCTTCCTCCCCTCTTCTTAATGCTTTTGTGGATTTCCGACGTTCACGCGCTCAACCACCATGAAGACGCCTTGAAGGAAGATGTCATGAAGATGAAGATATTAGTTTTCGGATATTTTTAATCTAAAAAACTTTCAAGTGTAAAAGTGATGATTTATTAATCTCACAAACTTTCCTTAGGAATAATAAATTATTAGACAAAAAAATCCGAGTATGTTCCTTGTGCCTTAGTGCATTAACACTGCTCTCCCCTCACAAATATCGATTTTAAGGTTCTTTTTTTTCTAGTGATACACTCTATCTCTCTTTACTAATGGAAATATGTTTCCTATACGTACAAGAGTAGACGTGCCTTTTTCCAAAAATAAAGTGAGAGGGTTGCACTTATTGTTTGCAACCTAGATCCCCTTATTTTCTAAAAACCAAGTGGGAGGATTGTATTTATTATTTGAAACTCGCGATCCCCAACACTAATGTGAAATGCATATGTCGTCGGACTAAAAGTCACCCTCGTGACCCTCTCTTAAATGAGAGTACTCATAGACGCATTGCTCCTAACATTGGTTTTATAGCTACGTTCAAAAGTGAAACGATGAGACAAGGCCTCCCCTCGGCGGATTATTTTCAAAGTAGATCTTGTTGAACTAAGTGATTGGTTACACACATAGACTCAAACTCTAGTAATCCTCCCTCGAGGCCCTGCGAAAAGTTTTGAGTGATCAAACTTTTTTATAAGGTGACTAGCCAAACCCTGATGTGTTGACATCATGACTATGGATTAATGATGTGTCATTTACTTATGAAAAGCGACTCTTTGCGGCCTTCCCTCGAATGAGTAAAGTGTCATTTTTTTCATAACACCTTTTGATTTTTCTTGTCTAAACTCTAACTTAAAATTCTAAACAAAAAGACTAATCATAAATTGTTTCAACAATCAGCAACATGTCTCTAAACACTATCTCAATCATCCTTTCCTCAAATTAACTGGAACGGAAAAACTACGTAAATTAGAAACGTAACCTAGACATCCTCCTTACGAAGGACAAGCACAAATAGGTACTCACCACACCATGTTTTTTTGAAACGAATGACGATTCGACTCAAGAAGACAAGGACGCCCTAGCGGCCTGAATCCAATCAAATGAGATTATGAGATGCTATGTTTTAGCATCAATGAACAATATGTTGCAACAACATCATCGTGATATTGGTTCGGCCTAAATAATGCTCTTCAATCTCTATGAGATGTTTGAAGGGCAAATGCGTCACACTAGATAACAAGCGGTTCGACAGTTTGTAAACGATCGTATGAAAGCTAAGACTCCTGAGTAAACAAATGATATTGATCATAAGTTATCTCAATGACATGTAAATCTTTGGATATGAGATTAATAGAGAAATCAAAATAGATATGATCTTAGAAACTCTCCCTGAATCTTTCGATACTTTCAAGCTGAACTACACCATCAATAAGCTAGGGTAATCTGTTACCAAGCTGATGAAAGAGATTCACACCGCTGAAGGACTCTACCATAGAAACTGTCCTTCCTACCTTAAGGGTAAAGGGAAAGGTATTGTACTGATTACCAAAGCTTGTTTAGTAGCTGATAATGTATCATTGTGGATTCTTGACTCCACTGCTACTAACCAAATTTGTTGTTCCTTGAATGGGTTCAGGAAAAGCAAATTCTTAGAGGATGGAGATTTCTGTTTCAAGTGGGGTGATGAGAGCTTGGTGTCTGCTAAGGCTATGGGATCCGTGACACTGTCTTTCGAAGACAGAACTTTAAATTTAAATAATGTGTATTATGTTCCTTCCTTTGGGAAAAACTTAATTTATGTAGCTGAAATTGTTGAGCAGAATTATTATTTAAAGTTTATTGATAATGAAATTCGTATTACTTGTTCCAATTCATTTGTCACTGATGCATAGTTAAAGAATGGTTTATACTATCTTTATCCTACACAACCTTTGGTATTAGACACTGAAATAGATAATGATCTAATTAGGGAACCCAAGAGGATCAAACTTAATGAATTCTCTGATCTAATAAAATCAACACATCTCTGGCACTTAAGACTTGATCATATTAGTTTAGATAGGATTAAGATACTTGTGAGGGAAGGTCCACTCAAAGCCTCTGCAATAGGCTCACTGCCGACTTGTGAATCCTGTATAGAAGGAAAATGACCAAACGACCTTTCTCTGATAAAGGTCGAAGAGCCACTGAGCTGATGGAACTAATACATTCTGAGTATGTAGTCCGCTCAGAATTCAGACATGGGTACGATACGAATACTTTGTTACCTTTATCGATGATTACTTAAGTGGATTTGTCTATTTGCTCAAACACAAATCCGAAACCTTTAACATATTTAAGGTTTTTTGGGCTTTAGTGGATAAGCAAACTGGCAAACAGATCAAAACCCATCGATCCGATTGTGGTGGTGAGTACTTGTCTGAAGAGTTTGATGACTTTCTTAAAGAAGAAGGTATCGCTTCTCAGCTTACAGCACCTGGCACACCTCTACAGAACGGATTGTCAGAGAGAAGGAATCGAACTTTGATGGATATGGTTAGATCAATGATGAGTTACTCATCACTCCCTAATTCCTTTTAAGGATTTGCCCTCGAAACTGCCGCATATATTCTAAACCAAGTTCCGTCTAAGATGGTCCCTCGTACTCCTTATGAACGATGGACTGGGCGTAAAGCTAGTTTAAGACACATAAGAATTTGGGGTTGCCCTATACATGTGCTAAGGCAAAAAACTAGCAAGTTGTCTAGTAGGTCAGAATTATTCTTGTTCGTTGGATATCCAAACGAAACCAAATGTTTCACATTCTATAATCCTGAGGACGAAAAAACGTTTTTCAGCACTAATGCTCGTTTCCTTGAGGAGGACTATATGAAGAATACGAAACTTAGAAGAAAAATGGTGCTTGAAAAAAAGTTGGGTGAGGATGCTTCTACCTCATCTGTAACAACTGTTCTTACCCCTACTGAAACACAACCTAACAATTCAGAATCTTGTCAAGTAATACTTCGACGTAGTGGGAGGGTTTCTGAAAAGCCTGACAGGTACATGTCTTATGGCGATACTCTCTTAGCCGTTACTGACATGGATGACCCTGTTTCCTACAGCCAAGAAATGGCTTGTTCTGAATCAAACATTTGGCTTGATGCTGAAAGTTGAGATGCAGTCGATGTATGTCAACAAAGTCTGGAAACTCGCAGACCTACCTGAAGGGGTTAAACCTTTAGGGTGTACGTGGATCTATAAGAATAAAAGGAGTCCAGATGGGAACGTTGAGACGTTCAAAGCGTCACTAGTGGCTAAGGGTTATACCCAAAAGGAAGGTATCGATTATAAAGAAACCTTATCGCCAGTCGCTAAGCAGTTTGATATGACCAGTCTCCCAAGACTGCACAACAGATTGAGGACATGAGAAAGATTCTCTATGCTTCAGCCATAGGAAGTCTCATGTATGCTATGATGTGCACTAGACCGGATATATGTTTCGTTGTTGGCGTAGTTAGCCGTTTCCAATCAAATTCTAGAATCGAGCACTGGGTTGCTGTTAAACATGTTCTTAAGTATATTCGGAGAACTAGGAACTTGATGCTTACATATTCAGGTACTGACCTTACTATGACGGGGTATACCGATTCCAAATTTCAGGCGGATAAGAATTCTAGGAAATCCACTTCAGGATCTGTGCTCATCCTGAATGTTGGATCTGTAGTTTGGAGGAGTATCAAGCTATCTTGCATTGCTGAATCCACCATGGAAGCATAATATGTTGATGCTTGTGAAGCATCCAAAGAGGCTGTATGGCCTAAAAAATTCCTTAAGTATTTGGAAGTTGTTCCAAATGTCAACGAGCCCATGACACTTTATTGTGATAACAGTTGGGTTGTTGCTAACTCAAAGGAACATAGAAGCCATAAGGGCTCTAAGTATATTGAGAGGAAATACCATTTGATTAGAGAGATCGTGCAGTGTGGAGACGTGGAGGTGAAGAAGATCTCAACGGTGGACAACTTTGCAGATCTTTTCACCAACGCCCTATCCAACAAGGTCTTCGACCAACATCGAGAAAGATTAGGCATGAAGGACTACTCTCATCTTCTTGTGAGTCAAGTGGGAGTTTGTTGGCAGAGATGCCCACAAGAAGATTGTTTATTTACATATTGATGTAATATATAAATCTTTATAAAGTCCTTATTGTAATTTGCTGATTAAATTAATAAAGTTTGAAACGTTCATTCATTCCCTTTTAGTTTTATTGAAAATTTATGATATTCAATAGTCTTATAGTCCTTAATCAAACATAACAATGTATGAATAGACAAATGTAGATTTGCGTGAACAAACTCTTCATGGTTTGATTAAAACGATATATTCACAATTTAAAGATCAACGGACTATTGATCCCAGTATGATTGTTGGAAGAATCTATGATGTCTGGTTACGAGACATAGAGAGTTAGGAACTCTATAGTTTTTCTAGTGTATCTTTCGAAGATACTGAATTGACCAGTGCACCTTTAGAGACAATGGAAGAAAACACAATTTAACATCTTTTATCTCAAGGTACTATGTATGAATTGCATCATACTTACCTAAATCTTGAAATGAGACATGTCATTTCATAGCATTAATACCCTCATTTGAGAAAATCAAATTCTAGATCCATTATATGATCTAGAGTAGTTCAATTGGTGAGATATTAAGTTATGAAGATGTCAGGAACCAACTTTGTGATGTTCTCATAGATATGGAATTCATGTACAAGATTGCTGATATGTAATATATATCACCTCATGCTTTATTACTTGGATTATGAGTAAATGAACTGCGCAGTATCCAAAATTAAGTAGCGACTTTATTTGGATGAAACAATGTGACTTGATAACTCTTCGTCAATACATTGTTTCTAACTTATTCACAAGTAACAACGGAGTTGAGGAAATAACAACTAGAAGGGTAAAATTGTAATTTTATAAATCTCGACTAGTTGATGATATTCATGAAGGGTAAAAATCCATAACATTTAATGGATTTATTCAATATAATTAAGTTGAATTTTAGTAGAAAACAAATTCATTTGAACCGAGAGATTATCAGTGTCAACTCTTTAGTGGAGTCAGTTGACATTAGACTAATACTTGGAAAAGGTTTGTGAACTTTTGAGTTCGAGTATAGAAGCTCAAGCTTTGGTCATTTGGATCCATAAGGTCACTATTACAGGTCATTATAGTAGGATTGTTAAACTGGAAGCTAAGTCAAAATAAAATCAAATGTTGAACTAGACTTTTTCTCGGAAAATGTCTAAAGGGTATTTTTGTCCACAATGACATAAAATGATGTGAATGTCAAAATAAGATTTTGAATATTTTCATATGATGAAAATATAAATTATTTTCTAAAGCCGAAAAGTCGTTTAAGGCATTATGAAATTAATTTTTTTATTTGTGCAATTATAATTCTACAATGAGTATTTTAAGAATTATCTTAAAAGAAATAAGGAAACATCTAGAAGCTCCCCCTAGGTACAATTTCGGCCAAAACATGCATCAAGAGGAGAGTTTTATTTCCCTTTTGTTATAAGGATAATTACCCAAAAGGAAAAGAGGAAATAAATTTCCTTGAGAAATAAATAAATAAGCTAAGTGAAGAAACAAATTTTCTCCTTGCTTGAGGTGTATGGCCGGCCACATTAGAAGAGAAAGCAGAAGGGAAAATCAAATATTGTGTCATGAATACAGTATTCTTTGATGATTGAATAATTGACATTTATAGACTTTCATTCTCCTATAAATAGAGTCTCACATAGAGATGTGAAAATAAGCTTCATTCTTGCTCTTTCTTAGTTTTTGGCCAACCCTCTCTCCCTCTCCCTCTCTAGAAAAGACTTCGTTTATTTTGACACCTAAGTCCTCATTAGACTTAGGCTAAATGAACTCTTTAGCTCATAGACTTGTTCTTGAGTTATTGTGTTTAATTGTGCCCACACACAAATCCTTCTAAATCTCTATAGACTATTGTAATATAAACCTTAGGTTTCTCGAGTTCACGTTTAGGCTTGAATGATTCGAGCTAGAAGAGAAGATCTACCTTTCTCAAGAATCATTGAAGATCAAGCTACAAGAAATGTTAGTATTCAAGTAATTAAATAATGTTTTTAATTTATAACATGTATATGCACTTTATCTTGGTTAGTAAAATTGTTTTACTAGTAAAAGAAATTTTTATATTCTGCTATTAATATGATTATTGATAAATTTTTCTTAACCCTAGACCTATTCCAACAGCGAGGCCTCCCCTCGGTGAACCGTTATCAAAGTAACTTGATTAAAGGCACACACGTCGGTTCTACACTTAGAAGTATGTTTTAAAGTAATCCTCCCTCGAGTCCCTACATTAAAAATTAGTGACCAAGTTTATGATAATTAGTAAGAACTAGAACTTGTGACTTCTTGGATGGTTCGAACTAAATAGTGATGTGTCACGTCTATGAAAGGCGATTAATTACGGTTTCCCCTCAGAAAAGTAATTAATCATCGACGTTCATAATTCCATGAATTATTTATCGCTTTCCTCACCATATTAGGATTGTTCATGCATATAATTCGAAACTGTGACACATACTAAATTTATTTATCTTATTTAATGTTATCAGCAAAATGTCTTTTAACCAATTGCAAACGATTTTGAGTTCAAACAAACTCGAGGGTAGGAATTACATTGATTGGAAACGTAACCTCGACATCGTATTGACGGTGGAAAAGTACAAGTATGTTCTCACAATCATGTGTCCTCTTCCTTCGAATGCTAATTCGAGTAAGGAGGACATGGATGCCTATGATGCGTGGATGAGATCCGACGAGATTGTTTGATGCTATATCTTAGCATCTATGAGCAAGGTGTTGCAGCAATATCATCGCGACATGGCCACAACATGTGACATTCTGTACAATCTCAATGAGATGTTTGGATTTCATGTGCGTTAGGCAAGCCAGCAAGCTATCGCAGTTTCATGTACTGCAGGATGAAGCCGGGAACTCCAGTTCGGGAACACATGCTACTGATCATGGGTCACCTGAACGATATGGAGATTCTCGGATGTGAGATCGACAGAGAGACCAAGATCGACATGATCTTGGAAACTCTTACGGACTTGTTCGATAGCTTCCGTCTGAACTACTCCATGAGCAAGCTCGAGTACTCTGTTACTGAGCTCATGAAGAAGTTGCAGACTACCGAGGGACTTCTCCCTAAGAACAAGAGGAAGTCTAGAGAGCTCAATGTTGCTGAACACAGAACCTCGACTTCAAGTTCTAAGAGGATGATGAGAGGACCCAAAAACGCCAACATAATGAGTCTCGTTACTCAAGCGTGTTACATCACAAATAAAGAATCGCCCTATATATTAGATTGCGGACTTCTGACCATATTGTGTGTAAGTTGAATGGTTTCAGGCACACCAAATGCTTAGATAACGGAGAGTTCACGTTCAACTAGGGAAATGGAACGTATGCCTGAGCGAGATCAGTCAGGACCTTGAAGCTTAAATTTGGGAACAAAAATTTATTATTGAATAATGTTTATTACATTCCAGATTTTAGTAAGAACATTGTTTCTTTTGGTCGTTTAGGAGAGTAATTCTTCAAGTTTAAAATCAATAATGGTATTGAAATTTTTCTTGATGATTCATTCATTACTAAAGCTCATCGTGTGGAATTGATATATTATCTATATCTAAATGAGCCGACAATCCTGGACACAGAAGTGAATAGTGATTCATTCGGGAAGCGTAAGATGGTTCATAGTGATGAAACAAACGACATATATCTATGGCACTTACGTCTTGGACATATTGGCCTAGATAGTATTAAGAGGTTGACAAATGATGGTCCTTTGAAATCTCTAACCATGGGATCCATGCCCACGTGTGAATCCTGTCTTGAGGTCAAGATGACAAAGATACCTTTCTCATCGAAGGGTCTAAGAGCCACACAATTTTTGGAACTCGTACATAGTGATGTATGTGGTCCAATCAACATCCAGGCAAGAGGAGGTAACGAATACGTTGTAACGTTCACTGATGACTACTCAAGGTTTGGTCACATATTCCTAATGCGACACAAATCTGATATTTTTGAAATGTTCAAAGAATATCGGACTTTGGTTGAGAAGCAGACGGAGAAGTAGATCAAAACCCTTTGATCGGATTGAGGGGGTGAGTACTTGTCTGGAGAGATCGAAGACATTCTTAGCAAAGAAGGCATTCGGTTTCAGCTTACAACACCTGGCACTCTACAACAAAACGATGTGTCAGAGAGAAGGAATTGAACTCTGCTAGATATGGTGAGGTCAATGATGAGTTACTTATCTCTTCCCGGCTCATTCTAGAGATATTCCCTAGAGACGGATACTTATATTCTGAACCAGGTTCCGTCTAAGACGGTCCATGGCACTCCCTATGATAGATGAACTGGTAGAAAATCTAATTTACACCACGTCCGAATCTGGGGTTTTCCAGCACATGTGTTGAGACAAAAGAATGGCAAGTTGGATAATCGTTCAAAATTGTGCCTTCTCTTGGGATATCCAAAGGAAACAAAAAAAGTAGTTCTTCTATAGCCCTGCTAAGTTTCTTGAAGCGAACTATATAAAGAATTATGTGCCGAGTAGAAGACTTGTGCTGAAGGAGTTGTTGGGTGAAGTAGCTGGTACTTCACAAGATAGGACAAGTCCTATCCCTACAGTTGAAGAACCACATTCGGAACGAGAGCCTCCTGTGATTCGTCGTAGTACCAGGATTGTAAGACAACCTGATCGATACATGGGTATCATAGAGACTTTCACTACTGCCGCAAACAAGGAGGAAGATGATCCAGTATCATTTATTCAAGCGATGCATAGTTCCGAAGCAAACCTATGGCAAGAAGCCATTAACGTTAAAATGCATTCGATGTATGTCAACGAGTTTTGGAAGCTTGTAGACCTACCCGAAGGCATTAAACTTGTTGGGTATCTACAAGAAGAAAAGAGGACCGGATGAAAATGTTGAGACATTTAAGGCACGACTTGTGGCGAAGGGGTTCAGACAAAAGGAAGGTATCGACTATGAGGATACCTTCTCGCCAGTCGGGATGCTGAAGTCCATCTGCACTCTTTTATCCATTGCTGCCTCCCTGGATTATGAAATCTGGCAGATGGATGTCAAGATTGCATTTCTGAATGGGAGTCTTGACGAGCGGATTTATATGGCTTAACCAGATGGGTTCATGGAGAAAATCCAGCATGGCAAGGTTTGTGAGTTGCTAAAGTCCATTTATGGACTTAAACAAGCATCTAGATCGTGGAATATCAAATTCGACGAGACTGTGAAAGACTTCGACTTTAATCAGTCAGTATATGAGCCATGCATTTATAAGATGATAAACGATGGAAAAGTGACCTTCTTAGTCCTATAAGTTGATGACATACTACTCATTGGGAATGATGTAGGAAAGTTATATGAGGTTAAGATCTGGCTGTCAAATCAGTTTGAGATGAATGATCTAGGAGAAGCAGCTTACATTCTGGGAATTCAGATCTTTAGAGATCGGAAGAATTGGAAATTAGCGTTGTCTCAAGCATCTTATATTGATAAGATCATGGATTGCTTTAGTATGCAAGACTCCAAGAAAGGACAGCTACCTTTCAGACATGGAGTGAATCTCTCAAGTGAGCAGTCTCCCAAGAGGTTGAGGACACGAAACATATTCCTTGCGCTTCATCTGTAGGAAGTCTCATGTATTCTATGATTTGGACGAGGCCATGTATTTGCTACACGCAGTGGGCGTGGTAAGTAGGTTTCAGTCAAACCCTGGACCCGAGCACTGGGTTATTGTCACGCATGTTCTCAAGTATCTCCGGAGAACGAGAAACTACATTCTTGCATACTCAGGTGGTGACCTGAATATGACAGGATATACCGACTCCAATTTTTAACCGGATAAAGATTCCAGGAAGTCCACGTCAGGGTCTGTGTTCACCCTTAATGGTGGATCCGTGGCCTGGAGGAGTAACAAGAAATCTTATGTTGCTGACTCGACCATGGAAGTCGAGTATGTTGCAACTTGTGAAGCTGCGAAGGAGGTTGTATGGCAGAGAAAATTCCTTATGTACTTGGAAGTAATTCCAAGTGTAAGCGAGCCTATAATACTTAATTATGATAATAGTGGGGCTGTCGCTAACTGTAAGGAGCCAAGAAGTCACAAGCGCTCTAAACATATAGAGCGGAAGTATCACATGATACGAGACATCGGTCACATAGGAGATCATTTGCATCTCCTTTGAGTCAAGTGGGAGTTTGTTGGGATTGGTGCCCACAAAGGAGATTTAAGACATTATAAATACTTTGTATTTGATTTTGCTGAGACATTATATAAAGTTAAATATTCATTCTTCATTTAAGTTTGTGTTTATGTATGTTTGTTATGCTCTGAAACTGTCATCAACAAAAGGGGTGCTAAGTATAGACTTGACAAGGTGGCCACTTATAACTAGTTTAAACATTTGTTCACAATCTTAAGATCGATGGAGCAATCGAATATGAGATGATTGTTTGAATGAATCATGATATCTTATCTTGTGATATAGAAAGTTGTGACTCTTTGTTTCATTCTTGATATCTTATAGAAGATATTGAACAAGACATGTGACACTCTGAAGCTCGAGATAAAACAGTTTAACCATTCGAAGCTTCCAGAGCACATACGAGGGGTATTTTGGTAATTACCTAAATTCTGAAGTGAATGCATGATCAATGTGACACCTTATGAAAATTGATTTGTCAATGGACAATGACTAAAGTTATAGTTGCATCTGACCCGACGGTTGGTGTCATAACGTTGTCATATTGGGTTATGTGATTCACAGATACGAAATTCGTGTTGAAACAATGATAATGTATTAGTATCACACTATGCTTTGTTATGAGAGTGTAATAAATTAACCTGGCCAGATATTCATTGAATAAGAACATTTTTTATTAAAACATGTGACATGTAAAGACATCTCACTCTATGTTTTTTCTCATTCACAAATAATAAAGGAGTTAGTGAAATAATAACTCAGGGGTAAAACGGTAATTTTACATTCCTCTGAGTTACTGATACACATGAAGGGTAATATCGTAAAGTACTCTGTGGATCGTGTGAAGAATTATTTTGTCACATCAAACAAAAATATACGCATATGAACTTAGAGAGTTTCAATATTAGTCCTTTACTGGAACCGACTAATATTAAGAATTAAAAGACGGAAAATGTTTGTGAGCTTTTGAGTTTGATCTTTATTCTAAAGCTTCGTTCATGTGGGTCAATTAGGTCTCAATGATAAACCCTCAGACGAGATTTATTGAATTAGGACGATTTGATTTTCTCATTTAAATATATTGTGATTTACACTAAGAAAATATTTTTTTTAAGTAATTGATTAAATAATTTATTATTTATTGTTACATTTATTTAATGAATCATATTATGTTATTATATGGATAATAACATATTTAAATGATTAAAATATATAAAAGATGAAAATAAATATTTTCTCGTTTCGTACTACTTTGAAGAGTACGAAAATAATTGATGATTTGTCATTAAATAAATGAGACGTTCTAAAGTAATTAAATATAATTCTCGAAATAAATCAATTTTTTTTTTTGAGTATTTAAGGATGTCATTCGACCAAAATAAAGATTTAGGTTGAAAATTAATTGATGAAATTAATTAAAAGGAACAACGGGCTTAAGTTAAGAAAAGCCCACTTTCTCTCTCTATTTAAAGGGTTTTCAAAACCCTAATTAAATGAACCCGAACACATAATCTCGGCCAAACTCTTCCCCTCTCTTGTGAGAGTGTTGGCCGAGAGTTTCCAAGAGAGAAAGAGACCAAGAAAAGTTTTCTTGATCTCCCGAGTGTTCCCGAGTGATACCGAGTACTCTTCGTTGTTCAAACAAAGAGCCCACCCTCTAAATCTCCCAAAAATCCGTGGGAATTATCATTGAAACTTCGATTGATGTTTGAGTGACGTTTTGGTTACAGGAGTTCACTCGAAACGCGAAAAAATCGAGCGAAACAGAGCGAGGTTCATTTAAGCCTGCTGGCCGGATTGGTCGCCGAACTGGAAGAAATGCCGGACTCAAAACGTGCCTAGCTCACCATGGGAGTTTGACGATGTTCTTGCAAATTTTCGCGCTCAGAGTCCACCGGAGGAAGCCACAGCATCGCAGGCCAAATTTCTGGCCGGCCGGCCAAAATTCAATCCGATGGGTTAGAACTTCCAGTCCGCCGGGTCAGATTTCAGAATTTTGACGAGGCTTTCAGGAGTTAGCTAGCAAAACACGAGGTTGTTTAGAACCTCACTTGTAAGTTTTCTAAAACGAATTGGATCTGCGATTAAATTTTATAAATGCGTTTATAGGTTGTTTATATTGTTTGTTCAATTTGTTAACATATTTAGAATAAATAGCTTAGTGACATGTTGGTGATTTTTAATGCCTAGGTTATTAACTTATTAAAATATGTTTTAATTCATATCATATTATATAATTCCCCCACATATAGATGTGTTATATAGTATTATTGTTTAAATCGTTAAATAATTTTCAACAAGCAATATACCAGTTATGAAACACACAATAAGAGTGAACGCAACATGTATTGGGCATGGCTTCATTAAAAGATTGAGTCTCGTTGAAATCATGCAACCTTTCAAAACCAACCAAGCCTTGAATCTCTGAAATATCCCATCAACATTGTATTTGACTTTGTAAATCCATTTGTTGCGTATGATATTTTGAGTTGGTGTGGCTCACACAAGAGATCAGGTATGATTATTTTCAAGGGAATCAAGTTTATTGTGCATGGCTAGTGTTCATGCAAGATCAAGTAAGGCTTGTGTTCATGCTGTTGGCAGAGATGCCCACAAGAAGATTGTTTATTTACATATTGATGTAATATATAAATCTTTGTAAAGTCCTTATTAAAAGATTGTTTATTAACATGATTGAGAAAGTCTTAGTGAACATCATAAAAACGATCATAGCAATGAAACAAGGTATCGAATGACGCATCAAAGATTCTTGTAGATGGAAAGAGAACGTGAGATGCCCATAGGTACAAAGCACCAATCGAAGATAACAAAGTCAAATAAAGACGAAAATAGAATGTTAGATAATTCATAGTTGATAACAAAATTATAGGACCGAAGTATGATCCTTAAGATAAGAAACACTAATGCAATATTCGTATACCAATCAATGATGCTCATACGAGAATCATTAAGAGAGGCACCAATGGAAAGATCCTCGATCGAGATAATTGAATTCTATCATCGAACAAGCATATAACTATTTAATTAAGTAGCGGTCCGCTCGAGGTTATCGATCTCCCAGTTTGCTGCAGGCCGCTTCCTTGTGAGTTTGGTGAGTTGGTTTTTTATATCAATAATATGGGATACCCCATTAATATCTTGCCGTGATGTAATTGAATATTTAATGTAACGAATAAATTCAGAAAAATGCTCAAAATATCAGCACTAAACTCATCTTTGCATCCGAAATTTGACAGTTGTACCAATATCGGACATATTTTTAATAAACAAAACACTTTATTTTTTCAATAGTCTTCAGTTCTATATCTCGGTTATTTTTTAACGCTTTTTTTTTTTGCTAAAACTTATTATATGTTGTGATTACGAGTAAGATTTAAGAAAAAAATATTGTACGAGGTGTATGATATCTTACATAATCGATTAAATTTTATTAAATCAATCATATCCGGTCGTATTTTATCACATTCTATCATATGTACGATATAATTCAAAGTTTTTATCTCTTTAATTTTAATCTTTAGTCACAAATTTAGTCTAAATCTAACCAAATTATCTCGATTCAACATATTTTTTTTATTCTCACTATATGAACACTATTCAATAATTTTAATAAAAATATCATTACAAAATAATCGATAAAAAGAGAGAGAACGGCCGAGTTTCTTAGAAAAATTTTAAAAATAAAACTTTTAACATATAAAAAGTATTCTAGTCCAAATTTAATCTGGATGCTATATTCATATATGAATGCAAAAATAAATTTAATAATTATATTTTAAGTATTTCTTAGTCTATTAGTAAATTTGTCTAAATTTATCATATTATAGCTTGAGCCCTCATAGACTAGAAGCGAAATTTTAAAGTAGAGGCAAAGTCTTGTGCCTAAGTGCAATGAACTCGACAAGACAACTGTTTCTTACGCACGGAGAGTATTTAATTTCAATATATATTATTCATATAACTACTGTATGTGAACATTTATCTATATATATGTATGTATATATATATATATATATATATATATATATATATATATATATATATATATATCTGAACGTGATTTGATTCTTTGGCAAGGAATAAATAATAGAGCGTATAGTTGATAAGTTCATATTGTGTGTGAATTATCATATTTTAGTAGGTTTTTATTAATTTAAGATACGAATCATATTTTACGAACAAAACAATGTTTGAGAAATACTTTTGTATTTCTTCGAATCTGCATAACTGGATAATATATTCCGTGTCATATTATTTTAATAGACTCAAATTTGTCTTATGTGAACAATTAGAGGCAATATCCCGGAAAAAATATACTTTTATACTAATGATCTATCAAATAGTCTAACAAAGCATGTGCATACAGCCCTACACGAACGCAATGATAAAAAGAAAAAAAAAGGTACATCAATTAAAAGAGAAAGAAGTAGATTAAAGCTGTTAGCCCTCGCCTTAATTATGATCTGTCTCTATATTATACTTTAAAATACGATATTAAAAATACTCAATATTTTCTATATTAATAATGTAGCACATTTATTACTACCATTTCGACTGGAGTTGTTAGTTTTCCCTCTAATTCATTTATGTATATAATCGTTACAAACAAATAACTAGATAAAACATTTGAAACCTAATGCACATCTAAATTGGAACAGTAGGACATTACAAGATAAATTTGATTATTAGACCATAATTTAACTTTTTTATACATTATGTTCAAATATTTGAAAATTATTCATGTATTTATCTGTTTTGAACAAAATATACTATAAAGTCCATTACCGACCTATCTGATATCATGTCTCTCTCCCAAACATCGAAACTCACACAAAAATATTTATTTTAACGAAATAAATGAAGAAGATCGTTAATACAAAATTTATTGCATATATCTCGAGTAAATATGTATAACCATATTATGCAATTAAAGTAATATACATAATTACGCACTAAAATGTCACCAACAATGTCAATTGATAAAAAAAAATTCCGTGACTTCGTATGATACAGGTTGTTAAACTGACATCTTCCTACAGACGTTCTTCAAGAGATGCAATGGATTTATGTATAATATTTTTCGATATATTTTCAATGCATCGTGATGGTTTTCATTGTAATGCGATATTTAATACAATACGGTGGGATATATTTGTAGCGATTCGTGATATTACGTGCAATAGACTGCGTAGTTGAAGTTTATCATTGATTTAAAAATGCTGCTCTAATTTATCCACAACATGTTCAATGGGATATGTATCTGTACAGTTTGTTTAAGGGACAATTAAGTTAAATTAATGATACATCAGTCTATCTTTTTTTTAAATAACTAATTAGACTGAAATTAATTAATTAATTAAAATAACAAAAAATAAGCTGATTAATATGTTTACGTTTACAAATTTTATTATACCAATGTTTCGTTAATGTTGTCTAAATAGTCAAATAAAATTATTTATAAGATTATTTCGTTTACTTATATTTGAGTGGCAACTGTAGATAGTTACGCAAAAGTAACGTAACGTTGAGTATATTAAAATTGGTAAATCTATTTATGTGTATTTAGCTAATAGACCTTTAATAAATTAATTTATTGCGTAAAAAAGTGCATCAAACTTTAATTAATGATTTAATAATTATTTAATTTTGAGTTAATATGCTATCCCCTTATAAAACAAGACTTTAGCTGTAACTTAAGTTAATAAAAAATCAAATGTTGAATAGTCGTAATAAATTTACCTAGCTCATGTCGTTGTCTATTGTGATACTACAGTGGATTGATTCATTTGAAGAAATAGTGTGTGTGTCCAATAACGGATTCCTAATTTACGCCGAATGAAATAAATAATAAAATTGCATATGACTTCTTAAGTTGAGAACAAGGATAAAAATCAGTTCGTATTCTATGTTCTACATTATCTTTGGAAACATATGTAATCAGTCCGTTGTGAGATATTGTATTGATTTACCTAGTGAAACTTTAAAAATGATATTGATGATTTACAATAGCGACTTGAATTATTCTTAATTTGTAAAAATAATTGTAATATTCTAACTCTTAGTTTAAAATAGATCCGCTTTTGAAATACTTAATTTAAGGATTTCTATGTCAAGGTACCCGTATATACTTTTCTTCGAATTGTTCATTCACTTTCGATTTACAAAGGTGAAAATGTTGATTTCAACCCTTGCAAGAGCAATAATTTCGATGGGTCTCTTTTAGGCGGTCGAGATAGAAAATTGTAGAATCTTCCAATTTTGACGTTCAAACTCAACGATATCGTAGTCCCCTTAAAAAGCTAATACATCTTTTTATCCCTTTTTATAATTATTTTACGTTAAAAATTAACTAATTAGCCATTTGGGCTCATGTGATTATCACATCTAAAGAGTGCCAACAAATGAACTAAAATAAAAGTTGAGTCGGTCTTATTTGGCTTTACCTACTTCTCAAGCTCATATGCATGGATTTAGAAAAAAAATTACAAATTTTGAGACGATGTAGTCAACCTATGCAACAAAATGAATTAATGCACTAAACATATAACCAAATTAATAATGCCTAAATAAAAATACACAAAATGTGATAATCTAGTTCGGTTGGAAGATCGCTATATTAAAATAGTGCATCCAAGTGAAAATAAATCTCGCTATATAAAAATTAGTACAAGTAAACGAATGAACTTACATTAACAACTCATGCTCCAATGTATTTTTTTTTTGTCATAGTATTCATGAATTTTAACTCAATTTCGAGCTCTCCCACAACCACCTTAAAGTACACTCTCGTGTCTTCGGTAGATCCCAATATAAACACATGTGAACAAGTAATCATACAATTATGAGAATCTCACGTGTCTTTAGAAGATGTATTTAGAGAATCTCACCACATTTATCAGACAATTATGCATTAGAAGATGTGTTTAGATAATCTCACCACATTTTTTAAACAATTAGTTATTCAGTATGCGGATTGTGCATGTCAAGAAACTCTAAAAGTATGAATTGAATACGTCAAAAGACTACTAAAGCAGAAGTGCACCACTTTGTAGTAGTAAACATCTCTGAAAAACAATTTAGAGTTTTCTTATCCATGACGCGAAAAGAATCAATATAAAAAGTCTTTACGAAATATTATGGAAACACGAGGAAGTTTTCATAAATACATAATCATTGATTATTGACAAGATGTCACAACACTCTGTGCAATATGTTGCAAAATATTTTTACTCAAAAACTTAAACTAAAAATATGTCAACACTGACATTTTAGCAAACTCTCCATTTATGTATTTTAAGCACTTCCAAACATCAGATACTATAATCATAAAATAGAAATAGAAATAGACATCACATTTAACTCGATTTACCTGTACAGAGCTGCTAACGGTTTGGACACCCAAACGAGTGAGAGGGAGACAATTACGCCTAGACGGACCTTCCGAATGACAGAACATTTTCGATTAATGTTGATCCGATACTGATTCGGGATCGCAGAGAATTTGATATTGGCATTGTATTTTTCGTGACTACACCGGAATGATGATATTTTCAAATACGCTTTCTCTGACTAAAGGGTTCATTCTCCTAGCGTCGACTAGGAGAGTGCATATCAAATCTGACTGCTTGCTTGTGGGCGGTGAAGATGATAAAAAATGACTTGGTGCCTGCCACGGAACTGATGACGATCTTAAGATGTATTGTCAATTACTCTGGACAGTGTGCTCTAAGTGTAAAAAAAATTCACTATATATGAATGTTAGTACAGCTACAACCACAACACTACACTGAAAAGTACATGATTTCAATGCCTTATTTTAATACTAAATATCCATGAATTTCAACTTAAGCTCTCTCACTCTCAAATAATCTACACTATTTATCGTGTGATCTAGTGAATCTCATTATGAACGCACATGAGCAAGATATTCCGAAATTAAATTAACCACTGACAATTTTCTAACGTTCCATGAATCAGAAGAACACATTATTCATCGAACCCTATACTATACGTATAAAAACCTTCACAAGTATAAATGATTTTTGTTTACGGTGAAGAGCAAGTCAAAATCTTTAATAAACAATTTAGGATTTCCTTATGAAATCAATGTATAGTGTTTCCCAAAACATTCTTACAAAACGAACAACTTGCTAAAGAATACAAAACTAGTAATCATAAAAACATTATGCCACATATATCGTAAAATATTTTTGCTCTTTCCTCGCAATACAAAAATAAGTCTAACACATACGTATCAACGCAATCTATATCCTCTACAGAACATCGGTTAATAGCATGTCATGCATGCTTTTCTTTTCAGTCTTCATAGTAACTTCTCTAGTAATTAGAGAGCACAACAAAAATCTTTTAATGAAATATATTACCATGTACATGAGATATGAGATCACATTCTCTCTCTCTCCAGCCATTTTCAGGCAGTTTTCTGAATCAAGAAAATTATAACATTCTAGAAAAGAAGACAAAAATATCAAACAACTGAGGCAAGTTCGGTGTATCTCCGTCTTGATCTACTATCAGGAGAAGAAAGACTCTCTACTTCTATGCCCTTTCTCTTACTATTGATGGGAATTTGTTGGTGGTCTTGCAACAAAATCTCTGGTTTAAGAAATCCTTGTTGTTGTTGTTCTTCTTCTTCTTTAATTTCTTCTGCTTTAGTTTCTTGCTGTTTTGCCTCCTCAAGATTTTGGTCCTTGAGCTTGGTCTTCATCAAGTAGGGCCTAAGCTTTTTCAAATCTGCTAACTGTACTGGTTTCAAGAAAAATTCCTCTGCCCCTTCTTCCAAACATCTGTTTATTTTTATATTTATGACAAAAATATGCAGCAATCAGAATCAATAAAATTAAAAAAAAAAAAAAAAAATTCTTTAATTGAGTTTTTTTTTACCTGTTGATTCTTGAGGGCACATTCTCAGATGACATGATCACAACTGGTATGTTTCTCAGAGATGAAGATTCCTGAAATGTCAGGCGACAGGACACAATAAATATCTATTTGTTTATAGTTATTTATTTACCAGATAGATAGATAGATAAAATTCAGAACATTCTGTTGGAAGGTTGGTAGTAAAAATCTCAATAACGGGAATTCATTTTCATAGATATTTATTGGGCTATGAGGTTGTTAGATAAGGTGAGGACCCTAAAAGTAAAGGGAAGGACTTGAAACTTCTAAGAACTACAGTACTTCTTTTTCAAGCTATACCAAAAATGAAAAACAACAAAACAAAATAAAGTAAAAAATTTGAATGAGTTGTCATCACAAAATATATATATATATATATATACACAAAATTAAGAAAAACATACTTTGATTTTCCTAAGCAGATCATAGCCTGTCATTCCTGGCATACAGTAATCTGTAATAATAAGGTTAACTTCCACTACCTGAATGAGAGAAAGAACAAATATTAAAAAAAAAAAAATAAGAGACTAAAGAGCAAGATAGAAACCCAGATAAATAAACAAATTCTAAAAAAATAACCTGATGGGTCTGTGAATCTGAAAGGGTTCCATGTTCATCATCATCTTCATGAAAGCCCAGATACTCAAGAGCCTTGCTTCCAGAATCAACAGTGGTCACTGAACAGACACATTTGCAAACAAAACCCAGATTGGTTATTTCTTTCTTTAATTAGCATAGTAAAAAAAATCATTTCTCGAGATAAAAGATTGTACCTTGATAAGAAGATGTCTTCAATAACCTCTCAATAAGCTTTCTGTCAATAAGACTGTCATCAACAGCTAAGACATGGAATTGGGAATCTGTAGCAGCCATTCCCATTGCAAAAAAACGGATGAATTTTTTTATTTATTTATTTATTTATTTTAAGAGAGCAAGATTTATCAACTCAATAGCACAAAGGAAGAGATGACTGGGATTTATATTTTTTTGGGTTTTCTGGTTTTTGTTCTCTTTATTTCTAGTTTGGCTTTGGTTATGGGTTTGGTTAGTCTTTCTCAAATGAGAAGAGGAGAAGAGAAAGAGAAAGAGAGGAGAGAAGCCATTTTGTAAAAGAAAAATTTATTTATTTATTATAAAAATTAAAAATAAAAACCTCCCACAAAGCAAGATCCCGACCAGATTTCCTCCAAAATCCTGTAAATTTTTCTAACCTGATTTTTGAATTAAGGGACAAGCAATGCGATTATAATAATAAGAAGTAATAATTAAAACAAAATGAAAATGGCCCAGAAAACACCTCCCTCCCCACTCTGTAAACCAAACCAACTATTATATATGAATAAACTTGGCATATAATTTTTATCTAATGGGTGTGGTGGGTTTTTATTTAAATGAATTTTTTGTTTTCAAAGCGTACATACTATTTTTGTGTAGAACTGTAGCTAGATACATTGCAAAAGGAAAGGCCTCCTCATATTATAATTACTGAATAGAAAGTCTTTGGAGAGGTGGGGCCCACAAAAATCCGGAGAGGAGATACAGGTGACGTCAGCAGTGGTGTGAAATCATGTGCGTTTTGCCATATCTTAAGCAGGTGGGGAGAGAGAGTGGTGGCAATCTCTTTTTGATTCCCTTTTGAGATTTGCCTCCCATGCATGTGTTTTCTGTATCTACATGTCTGTATATACAATTCATGCTCCTATATCATCATCATTCTTCTGTATTAATTTGGGAATTGGGATTCGTGCTAATCACATGATTACACCCTATACCAATCTTATCTTAGTGACCGATCCCAAGTTATCTACAATTATCTATATCTGTTTTAGGAAATTAGACGCATAAAATCAGTGGCCAATTTAAGGAATTGAAGTCAAGGATTAAATTTGAAGAAACACTTCAAAGGGGTAGGTTTAGAAAAAAGAGTCTTAGATTAAAATTTGAACGTGGTAATCTTTTCCTTAACTGGTTATGTTAGTGTATAGAACCCTATGCTAAACATAATCATCTATTAAATACAAAAGTAGTTCACATTAATAAAAACCGCCTGAGCCAACTATGAGAGAGTTAACATAATCGGAATATAAAATTCCAAATTAATTTATATGATACAATTGGTACATGTGTCTAATACTATTGGGTTGGGTAGAGAGGGGAGGGCAAATGGTACAATTGCCCAATGCTCATGAAAAGGACCTACTTGTATAAAAAGAATAATATCATAATCATATAATTTATTTATCAATTTAATTTAAAGAGTTCTATTGTATTGTAAGTTTAATTATTCTTTTATTAGAACTCTGAATTATGGAAAAGTATACTAATGTTAATCTTTAATATATATTGTTTCATTAATTTAAATTCTAATTAATAAATATGGCTAAATAGAATAATAATTTAAAAGTCAAAATTATTTCACGTATATCAATCCACAGAAAACGACTAAATATTTAAAAATCTAAATGCCTTATGGTTCAAAGCACAAAATAATTTGATTGGCCTCTTAATTACTATCTTTGTAAACATCTTGCATTCCCGGGTAATCATGTCTATGTCCAAGTCTAGCTACTCATTTTGTAGATATTAATATGATACATGTGGCATTATATTCTAGTTCGTTGCGGGGAGGGTTCGATTATAGTTTCGTTGCGGGGGCGAGTTCCTATAACTAAAAATCACTTGGCATCATATTATAGCTACCACTCAAATACAGATCCTATAACTAAAAATCACTTGGCATTATATTATAGCTACCACTCAAATACAGATAATTATACATGCATTCTTTGAGTTCGTTGGAATTTGTATACCCGTAACTTGTACGTGGCAGGGAGGCAGGTTTCTAATACTAGCACGCCATCTGGAAACATACCGTAGTATATGTACTATAAATTTATATAGATACAAATATTATAATATATACATAAATATAAATATATATAAAATTATCCAATTTACCACTATTTACTAATGCTTTTTTATAATCCAATTTTTTTTTTCCATTTTATTAGTAAAAGTGAGATGAAAATACTAAATATTTTTTTGTTATCACTAGAGTTTCACGACACTTCGCCAAATAATCGTTTGATCGAATAACAAGAGTATCCGGCATAAGGCAGAAGAGAAATGAATATGAATTTAAGCTAAGTTTAGATATCGAATAACATAATCGGATAACTCAGATAAGTTCTCAGTACGCAAAGACTAGTCATTTGAATTAAAGACTTACGAAGACCACGTTGTTGGGATTGGTGCCCACAAATGAGACATTAGACATTATAAATACTTTTGTATTTGGTTTTTGCTGAAACATTAAATAAAATTAAATAATCATTATTGGTGAAGTTTGTGTTAATGTTTGTTTACTACGCTCAGAAATTTTCATCAACGAAAAATGGTGCTAAGTACAGACTTGACAAGATACCCTCTTGTGACTAGTTTAAAGAATAGTTCGCAATATAAAGATCGATAGGGCAATCGAATATGAGTATTAATTATTTGAATGAATCGGGATATCTTATCTTGTGATATAGAGAGTTGCGACTCTGTGATTCATTCTTGATGTCTTATAGAAGGCACTGAACAAGACATGTGATACTCTGAAGTTCGAGATAAAAACGTTTAATCACTCGAAACTTTAAGATCACATATGAGGGGATTTTGGTACTTACCTAAATCCTAAGTGAATGCATAATTGATGTGACAATTTATGAAATTTGATTGGTCAATAGGCAATGGCTAATTGAAGTTTCATCTAACACGATAATTTGTGTCATAACGTTGTTTCATTGGTTTATGTGATTCACAGATACAAAATTCGTGTTGAAACAATGCTGAGGCATTAGTATCCCACTATTCTTTGTTATGAGAGTGTGAATGAATAAACCGGACATGATATTCATCGAATAGAACATTCTTTAAAATAAAACATGTGACATGTAAAGACATCTCACTTTATGTTTTTCTCATTCACAAATAACAAAGGAGTTAGTGAGTGCTAACTAGGATAGCGTAGTGGTAATGCACACCCCCTCCAAGTTGGAGGGCATGAGTTCAATCTCCACCACAAGCAAAACTTGCCTTAAAAAAACAAAGGAGTTAGTGAAATAATAACTCAGGGGTAAAACGGTAATTTTACATTCCTTTGAGTTAATGATACACGCGAAGGGTAATATCGTAAAATACTCTGTGGATTGTGTGAATAATTGTTTTGTCACATCAAACGGAAAATAAACATATGAACTTAGAGAGTTTCAATACTAGCCCTTTAGTGGAATCAATTAATATTAAGAATTAAAAGACGGAAAAGATTTGTGAACTTTTGAGTCCGATATTTATTCTAAAGTTTCGTTCATGTGGGTCCATAAGGTCTCAATGATAGACTCTCGGACGAGATTTATTGAACTAGAACGATTGATTTTCTCATTGTATATAAATTGTGATTTTTACACTAAAAAAGTTATTTTCTAATTAATTAAATAACTAATTAGTTATTTATTATTACATTTATTTAATGAATCATATTATGTTATTATATTGATAATAATATAATTTGATGATTCAAATAATATTTTCATCGTTTCGTACTTGTTTTGAGAAGTATAAAAATAATTAATGATTTGTCATTAAATTAATGAGATGTTTTAAATTAATTAAATATTATTTTAAAAATAAATCAAATAAATTTTGGGAATAAAATTAAGATTATACTCGGCCATAATTGAGAATTAGGCTGAAAATTAATTTTAAAACTCATTTAAAGAATATCGGGCTTAAGTTTAAATTAAGTAAAGTTCGCTCTCTCATTTATAAATAGGGTTTATGAAACCCTAACCCTAGTAAAAGTGTCACTTGGCCGAACTCCATCTCCCATCTCCCTGTGTGTTTCTTGGCGGAGTATTTTGAGAGAGAAAGACTCAAGAAAAATTGTTTTTTTTTTATTCTTGATTCGTTCGAGAGTTTCTCTTCCCTTCATTGTTTATATTAAAAAACACACTCTCTTGATCTCCCCAAAACCCGATAGAATTATCATTAATTCATCTCGTGGTGTTTGATTGACATTTTCTTTGTAGAGAACCGGCCTAAACACGAAGAAAATGAGCGAGACACGACGAGGCTTAAATCTGCCTATCAGCCAGCCGGCTAGCGAACATGTCAGCCAGACTGCTCCCCAGGTGCGCATCTGCCTTTACGCGTGCTCTGTGCATTTCCCGCCCTATCAAGCGCCTCCAGCACGTAGGTATATGTGTCTCCTTGGTTCCTGCACAGGGGTGGCACTCCAGGTTGACTCGAGGGACTCGTAGGCGCACAGACCCACTTGTCCCTTTCGGCAGGCTTCACCGGCCGGCCAGATTCTAATCCGGCTAGACAGATCTGTCCAATCAGGCGAGCCTGCGCCTCAGTCAATCCGACGAGACTGTTTTAAGCAATTCGACGAGCCTGCCCTTCCTTCATTCCGAGGAGGCATTCCGACGAAAACGAGCCACGCACGAGATTGTTTACAATCTCACGTGTAAGTCTTTTCTAACGTATTTGTTGCAAATATAAAATTGTTTATAGGATTGCTAGATTGAATGTGTTCAATTTGTTGATGAGTATGTCTAGAATAAATTGTTTATTGACATGTTTAGTGATTTTTAATGCCTAGGTTGTTGCATATGTTAAAATATGTTTTAATATATTTATGATCTTATTATATAATTTTGCCATATTTAGATATGTTATATAATATTGTTAATTAAACGTTAATTAATTTCCAGCACACGTAAGCATAAAAATCGTTGGAAATAACCATATAACGCTTAATGAAGATACAAACGCACGATATAGGTAACCAACAACGGTTATCATGAACGTGAGTCTAATCAACACACGTTCTGAAAAAAAGAAGATATAAAAGGAAGACGAGGGAGAGAGAAAGAGAGACATCTAAACAGACGGACACAGAACTTACGCATAGAATCTCTCTCGTAAACACTCTTATTATATTGAAAATTAGTCTTGTATAGGAAAAATCCGACATAAATATTGTTCATATTTTCACATCTTCGTCGAGACATTGTTGTACCTTTTTTCAGGCATCAACATTTGGTGCTAGAAGGAGGGGATTCCTAGAGGAGCATAACAGAGCAAAAAAAAAAGTTTGATATGTGATTATTTATGCTACAGGCCTTAAATTTTTTTTGTCAAATTTCTTAGATTACGTTTTTTTGGCACACAAGATAACGTCTCACTTCAGCTACGAAGGATCGTAGAGGCTTTTCATTCTCTTTTCAGGGTTTACGAAGCGAAGCTTCTGCCGCAGTACCAAACGCCACCAAGTCAACAATCGCATAACGCACGGAGGTACCTATACGCAAACTTCTTCATCAACGCTACTGCGTATAGCCCTTCTCCTCGACACGAAACCGGAGGAAGCATGCTGAGAGGAAGCCAAAGACCACTCTCGTACTCATCCTGAGATCCTAGAGTACGACGACAACGATAGGGTGAGGAACGATGATGAGCGGCTCGACCTATTGCACTGGTGGAGATAAAACTCTAAGAGGTCTTCGATCTTGTCCACTATGGCTCAAAACATTCATGCCATCTCAGTCTCGACGGTGTCATCAGAGGTGAAATTTAGTAGTGCGGGGGCATCATCAACGAGCGAAGATGTAGTCTGAAATCAGAGATGGTTGAAGCACTCACATGCGACAAATATTGGTTGTTACACAAGACTCGAGTTCAAGAAACTTTCCAATGTTTTGACATCTTTGACGATTTTGATTTCAATTTTTCTACATTACACATGAGCGATTCGTTTTATTTCATTTTATTGTACAATAAAATGATTTCCGGGCCCTTGCCCGGGATAAATTTTTCGAATTTAATCGATGTAAGAGATACTCTTTTTCGTCACCATCGCACCTTTTTAGGAGTCGCTGAGGTTTTTAAGGAGACCCGTTTTATAATGTATCTTCTCCTTTTACTTATGAAACTCAATTCCGAGTATTTCAAATTAAACATTACAATACAAAAAAGTTTCATTTTTATCTCTAAACACACCTCTTAATCTTAAAAAAAAATTAATTTTTTTAATGCAGTCCGATCCGATCCGTTAAGCCAAGTTTATATACCATCGGTATTTTGAAATAGGTAACTCTAATACATTGTACAGTCAACACAAAGTAGAAACAAGATATATAATGAAAAATTAAGATATTGCACACGATAAACATAAATATATAGCACACAATCAAGAGTCTAACGTGACAATCTGTTCTAATATGGTAGATAAATAATAAAACTATATCCGTAAAATAAATGATATAAAAACTACTAATTCAGTTCAACTCAGTAGCTACTTTAGAAGTCACTCTAAGTTATTATTTTTACTATATCAAAATAAAAAATGAAATAGTATAATAATAAGCTTATATGACCGGTTTCTCTTCAAGATTATTTTTTGTCGTTACTACAGAAAGATCGTTGGAACTTAAGAAGCGACGTATGTTAATTTTACAGGCAAAATATCACTTTGCGACATATGATTAATCACTTTTAAAAGTTCGTTTTGATAGCCAATTGCTCATAAATGCTGTTTTAAATATTTAAAATGCATATTTTGAAGTGATTTATTGCTTTAAAGTCTAAAACTTTGACAGCATAGATGGTACTTGCAAAATGACGAAAACAAATCAGCAGCGACATAACAAAAAAATTATGGCTTTTTTAATAATTTCTTGTCATTTTGCAAGAAATATTAGAAGCATATATTGTCACTTCTAATTTCATGGATTTTAACTTTTTTTAATATTCTTCAAATTCAAACTAAAATTTGAAGCAAAATGAACTTTCAGATTTCATTTCATTTAATTTTAAAAAAACATGAAATAAAAAACTTTCATAGACATTAAAAATACGTATTGAAGTTTCTAGTATTCAAGTTTTACTTTTGTATTAAAGTTACACGATAATTGGTCCGTATGATTTTGTTTTATTTGTTAAATTCGAGCGTTATATATGATAAATGGATCATGACTTTTTTTAGACTACCATAGCGCTCGAAAAAGTAGCTCTAAATAGATAGATTACGTGTTATCTTAAATGACTCTTAATCCATAACTTCCAACAAATTGTGTTTGTGACATTTAATCTATTTTTCTTTTTCTTTATTCTAAGGATTCTCAATTTTTTCATTGAATTTTGTGTTTGATTTCTATATTTATTAATGTTGTTTTCTCAAGAACACTTTTCTTCTTTATCTTTGAAATTTTCTTCTTTTTAAGTACTCTAATTATGAAAATTAATTATTTTCAGCACCCTTAAGATTTAACAGACTAAAATTGGCACATATTAAACACCCGTGTTACTTTCGTATAAACATCAAATGCAATTTTGGTGTTAGAATTTTCAAAATCGTGTGTCAAGAAATGCTTTACTACCAAAAATATTAGCATTTTTTATTTGTATGAAAATATATAAGAACAAATAAGTGAATATACTATATATTCCATAAAATTTGAGCAAATTGTGCGAAGTCAAGTTTATTTAAACTTAAAATACAATGGAAAATACTAGTGCAATTTCGGTACCACTTTCTCATTTCAATGTTAATCAGTCTAACTACAAAATATATCATTTTTTTTTTTACATTTTTAACTCATTTTTTGTTTTCCAGCATACCATACTTTATTTATGAGATATTATCTGTAATTATTAAAAAAATATTATATTTATCAGTAATTATACCCACCCTCAGCCATCATGAATTTACTTCTAAATTTGTCGATTAAAGAAATTGATTCGTTCATCATAGCGTCTATAAACAAAGCTTAGGACATTTACAAAGAAGAATAGTAGTGACCCTATTTGTTCATGATCATGCGTACAATTTATGGGACCTCATATAATCAATGGCGGAAAAGGAAAAAGAAGAAGAAGAAATTTAAAAGATATGGTCCAAACATTGGACCACAAAATTGAACCTTTTCTCAAAAATTTTGTTTTACTTTTCTTTTCTTCGTCTTTTTCACGCGCTGGATTTTCGTCAAATATAACGTTCCATAAGTCCTCCTTTCTTATAGTATTAGACTATTAGTAGTGAGAAACACAAGATATGCGAAGATACTGAAAATCTTCCAAGTAATGATACTTTTGACATTTGGTGACAAGTTTCATAATTTGGGTTTTAGTGAAGTTCTTCTAGACGGTCAATTGACATCAATGCTTAATTAAGAACCAAGTGAGTTAAAGACTCGTTAATATTTTATTTTATAAAATAAATTGATACCAGCATTAAGATTATGCAAATAGTATTTTATTTTATTTTAGAACCCGACTGCTGTGTTTTTACCACGGTCATAAAAAAATTACACCACCTATGACGTCCGGGAATAAGTATAGAAATATGTCTAGACTTTCATAATAAAAAGAAGAATTGTGTAGATGAGGAGCTATGCATTTTTTTAGATTAACTAAATAGATAAAATAAAAAAAACATTAATTAATAATAATTGTTATATAAGTTGTAGACCATTATTTAAAAAGGTATTGGTATATGGATTTATATTCAAATTTTGGGTCTTATCATGTCTTTTCGTCACAATAATGAAGAAAATTCGTGAAAGACAATCAATATGGGATTTCATGAAATCTTTGAATAATGAATGCTACCTATTATAAGTCCTTAGTCTCGTACTATATGGTTGGAGTAGCAAATCAACTAACCAAGTAGGTGAAAGTGAAACGTCAAGGAATATTTGTATTAATCACAAAACTAAGACTTTCTGTGGTCGTTATTATAGGCATGGTAAATAGTAAAACGCTCAACAAAAAAAGTAATTATTATTTTTGCTGATTCCTATCCTACCAGGAAAATCTTTACTGTTTGATTTCAGTTGAGAAGTTGTTTTAATATCAGTTGAAATAGTTTGATTTAGGTAGATTATACTTTTCATGCCTATTAGTGATTAAACATAGGTTTCTAATCAACAATTAAGTGATATGAAGCATATATGATGAAACTAAGGTATGGAAGAGCTGATAAATACGAGATAGAGAGGTTGAGAAGATCGATCTTTTGTTTCACGTATCTAAAAACAAGATATATATACATAATACAACATTTATTTCCATACTGCTAATTCTTATGATGAATAATTAGTAAATTCTTTTGGAAATAATTTCTTTGTTAGAGTCAAAGTTTAAAATATCCACGGTATATCATCAAAAATTGTTGATATACCCGGAAAATTAGAATTTTGGTATTAATATATACTGTCAAATGCCGTCGATAATAGGTAATTGTTTTCTTTCATATTGTTAAATATTTTTGAAATTTTTGCGACTTTTTAACCTTTTTGATACTTATTGTTAGTTCCTTTAATTAGGAATAATACAAATCGTAGGTCTAATTAGAATTTAGGTGTCAAAACAAAAGAGAAAGAAAAAGAGAGAAATAAAGTGGTTGACTATTTGAGAGAGAGAGAATTCAGCAAAGTCCAAAAATAGTATTGGTTATTCGAAATTTTGTAATGTGGATGTGTATTTATAGAGAATGAATTTACATGAATCAAATCAATAACAAATATCTCATGTTCATTTATATGAAATTTATTACACATTTCTTACAAATACAAAACCTCTCATTCCTAGCTTATTAGGGGGCTGATCATATCTTTCCTAAACCAACAAATTTGTTCTCTTCTTTTTGGTGTATATCTTCATATATGTTTTCCCAAAATAAGTTATCCATTCATCTATGATACATCATGGTTGGCCATATGCATCTAGAAACAATTTTTATATGCTTTTTTTAGTTGCCCAAGACAATGACAAGAATAACCTTTGCAGAATTATGACACATAATTAAACAAATGAAAATCAATTTTTGAGCCTATAATCCAATTTGCAGTCTTGTGAATTATGTCATGACCATCATATGATGATGTCCAAAATATCATTGTATCATTCACATAATCTCTTTTTTCAATTGACAAAAATACTCTTTAGATAATTTTCGGAAAATAATATAGTTCAATACTTGAACTTGTTCTGACTTAGTTTCCAATTTGACAAATTATACTCTTATAACGTGTGGTAGTGGTTACATGGACCCAGATGAACAAAATTTGAGTTAGCATACCCGGATACAAAAGTTCACAATCTTTTTCCAAGTTCTAGCTTAATGTCAATTACCTCCACATAAGAGTTGACACTGAATGTCTCTCGTTTCAAATGAATAATTTTTTTTACTCATAATTCAACTCAATACAATCCACTAAATATTATCTATGTTTATCATTCGTCAATATCATCAACTGTATGAGATTTACAAAATTACTAGTATACCCTTCTAATTTTAATTTTCTCAACTCTTTTAGAAACGACTAGTCGCTTCTAAAAATTTTGGGGCATTAAAAGAGACTAGTCGCATCTAATTTCACTTATAATGCTAAAATTATTTGGTTCGAACTTTTATCCGCCGAAATTTCACCAAGTGTAGAAATTTGGGCTTTAGAAGCGAATGTCCTGCATGAGGTAAGGTTTTTTTTCCACTCTTTGTTGTCCGCGCTCGTTGATTTACCTCCATAGTCTAGACCTTCTTCGACCTTCTCCTCCTTTGCCACTCCTCTCTGATGTTCCTGGTTGGTCTTATTTTTCTGGATTGTGTTTTTCCAATATTTTTTATATAATAATTATTTTTGCAGGCTCAAATCCGGCGGATTTCAGTCTCATCTCCGTCGGCTCCACTAAGGCTCCTCCATGCAGGCCGTCAGGTAATATCTCTCCTTCGTTTTTATTTTTTGATTGTCTTTTTTTTTTGTACTAATGTCTGTATTTCGGTCTCCTTGTTGCAGCCCTCACTCTTTGTCGGTTTTAGGTACTATTCCTTTTAATTTTTAATTTTTTTTTATAATTTTTATGTAGTTTATTTCTTATATTTTTTAAATCTGTCACTGCATCATCGTAGGCTCGCCACTGCCTCGTTGTGCCTTGTCGCAGCCTCGTCTTGGTGCCAAGGTTTGATTTTGATCGCTTTTTTTTATTTGTTTAACTTATAACATTTGTTAAATATGTTATGTAAATTAATTAATTAGATAATTTGCTAGTTTTTTAATACCTTAGTAATATTTATTAAGTAATATGTTAATTTGTTTGTAATTTAGTTAATTTGTTAAATTATATGCATGATTATTATAACTAGTTTCAAATGTTATTAATAACCTAGTTAATTTTGTAACTTGTATATTGTTGAATATGTTGTTTTTGGTTTTCAGGTTTCAGACCCAAACTCAACTTGACCGCCTCCGCCGCTGGCTTTTGGATCTGTTCCGCTCACCGCTAGTTAATTTTTTGGTTTTGTTAATAACTTTTGCAATATATGATAATCTTTTTTAATTTTGTTAATACGTTAACATGTTTTTAAAAAGTTTTGTTAAAAAGTTAATATATGTTAAATTTTTTAGTTTTGTTAATAATTAATGTCAATATGGTAATAAGTATTGATAATCGTTTTTAATAAGTTTGTTAATATATTTTAGTTTTATTTAGTTAATTATTTTAGTTAGGTTTATTAATTAATAATAATATTAACAATTTTATGAAATGATTTTAATTAATATACTAAAAATTAAAAAAAAAACAAAATAATGGTTGGTTGGGCATTAGAAAGTCACTTCTAATGTCCAAACAACTATGTATTCATTGGCTTTTTTAGACACTTAGAAGCGACTAGTCGCTTCCAAAGTTGTGGCTTTCGAAAATTAGAAGAGACTTACTTTTAGAAGAAAACCATTATAAGCGACTTTTTGTGACTACTCATGTCGCTTTTACTGTCGCTTCTAAAGGTCCATTTGAAGCAACTTTTTGACTTTTAAAAACGACTTTTGTCGCTTCTAAATGCCTTTTTTGTCCTAGTGTGAATGCAAGTTTCAACTCTTATTAATTTATTCAGCTGTTATAAGCAATAGTTTTTTAGACTTTATTATTACATCGAATGTGCATAAGTAACACCTATTTTTCTTCTTGTGGGCACCTCTGACAATATATACACCATCTATCTGAGTAAAATCTTTGGCAACGAGTCTGGCCTTGTGTCATTCGATATTGCCATTTGAGTCGAGCTTGGTCTTAAAGACCCAATTGTACCATACTCTACAACCTTTATGAAATTGAATAAAGTCCCAAAATTCGTTGTGTTCCGTTGATTTTAATTCTTTTTTAACTCTCACTTTCATGGCTTGTGAAAATAAAATTGAATCATTACCAATTCATAAGTCGTATTTAGACTCTTGTAGATAAACAACATAATCACCATAAATAGCATATCTACGTTCTCTTATAGATCTGCTTTATATGATTTCTTGTGGTTCATATACGATAGGTACGACATCATGCAGTGGGCTTGACCGTTAAATTTTTGTCCTTGCAAATCATTATAATGGTTAACATGAACAGGAACAACATTTTCGTGAGAAAGTAGAGGTAAAGGTAATTGCACTAACTTCTTGGATTTCCATATTGCGTGGTTCTAAACTCCCACTGACTCCACCATTTTTTATAAACCTAACATTACTACTTACAACAATTCTCGTACTATGGTCATTACAATAGAATCAATACCCTTTAGATTTTTCTGGATAACCAATGAAAAAACCACTAATTATTCTTAGTGTAGTTTATTTCAACAAAAGATTGGCTCTATAGCAGCTTCAAACGTTGGCAATTTAGGTATACAAAAAAATTGTAAATAGCCATTGTTATAACGTGGTATCTATTTACGACTAAATTTTAGTCTAGATTATCCTTTATATTTCTCCTAATTTTTAATTACAAGGGCGATTTCGTCTCAAAATTTTTGTACACAAATTTCGCTGGCTATTTACAACTTACTAACTAAACATTGAGTATTTCCAAAATGGCACTCGTTTACATGAATAGATACTAAAAGTACCCTTATTTTAATGTGGATTTTTAATTCTTACTTTTGCTAAAAAAAACCCCAAACCTTCAAGTGCCTTAATATAGTCTTAAACTAGGTTTTCTTCATGTCCAAAACTCAAAATGTGTCTTAGGAATTGCCTTACTAGGAACCATATTTTAAAAATATATAACGGTCTATAAGTCACAAAAATTTGGGTAAAGATGGATCAGTTAAAATACTCCTAACCATGTCCATTTACGTATGATTACTCCTTTTCGAATTACCATTTTGTTTTGGTATTCATGTCATAGTGTATTGAGCACAAATATCATGAGAAACTTAACAAATTAACTAGGGCACTGTCTACTTTCATCATATCTTCCGTAGTATTCACCACCTCACTCAGATTTGATTGTTTTCGCGTTTCTTTATAATTTCCTTTCCACTTCATTGATAAACACCTCTAAAATGCCTACTGATTCAGATTTTTCATTCAGCAAATAGATATATCCTTAACGTGAAAATCTTTAGTAATGAAATACCTTTTTCCACCAAGTGACGGAATATCAAAATTCCTAGAAATATCTATATGTATATTTTCAAGGAGCTGTGAGCTTCTTCATTCTTGAGTATATGTTTTTTGCGCTTTCCCTTAATGCACTCGACACAAACCCCAAGGTCAAGAAATCTAAATTTGGAAAGCTTTCATTCTTTACCAACCTGAAAGCAGATGATTCATCATGATGCAAGGGTTAAGATAAATCATGTTTAATACCAACATCAGTTAAGAGAAATTAAAAGAAACGGGTATCAAGTTATAGTTTATACAAACCTTCAATATGAATATCAGAACCCAATAAAATATTTTTTTTTTAAATATAGAAAGTTCCATTCCCAAAGTGTAAAAAATACCCAAAAATATCGAGTTCGGGTATAAAATCTAGATTACGAGAAATATAAGGAACATAAAAGATATCAATAGCTTCTACTGGAACCTTGGATCGATCTTTCATAGAGACGAATATTCATTTGGGCTTATTATATCATAATGAATTAATGCATCATTTTGGAAACATGAATGGTACAATCGGAATAATCCAACAAAGTGCCATGAGGAACTTCAACTAAATTTGATTCGAAACATACTAAAGCACTAAGGTTATCCTTCCTTTCAGACTATACTTTACATTCTAGGCAATCTTTCTAATTTCCGATCTTTGTGCAGAATCTACACATATCGTTGCATGGTTTCTTCTTGTGGATTTGAGAAGATGACTCATTAATTTTCATAGTCCTTGCTTGCTCTTTTCGGTTTTCGTCCATGGTTTCTTTGCAGCTCTTTTTTGACCAACGATATTGACATAATGATTTTTAGGTTTCTTAATCCTTGCTCCCTCTTGAATGAGCATGTTTTGTGATTAACATTCTATTTATCCTTCAAAGTATTTTAATGCACGTGAAATTTTCTATAGTAAATAGGTAAGGAATTAAACACAAACATTATTAGGGAATTTTCATTCACTTATATTTCGAATGATCTTCAATCTTGCCGCAATGGTCGTCATTTCGACGAAGTGCTCATGCATGGTATGAGAAACATTAAATTTCTTGGTGGTGAAAGTACCCATAAGTATCCCAGCAAGCGATTTATCGGTTGACTCGGAATGTGAGCTTTCTTTAACATGATCTATGAATTTCTTAACACTTTATATTTCCTTAAGTGTCGACTCGATGTTGGTTGCTACAACAATTCACATAAATATTAGACTCAGTCTGCTAGATCTCTCCTAAGCGGTATGGAAAGACTTTTGCTCAGCATTGATAGTGTCTATAAAACAACATGTATCTCACTAAGAGTACCGAATCAAAATAGAGGACACCAAGGTAAAACTAAATTTGTTTAGACCAATCGCAAAATTGAGCCCGTTAAACTTATATGTAGCTTGTGAATGAAGATAAATAAGAATATAGGCTCTTAAATGTATATTATTGCTCACACATTAATGCTTCGAGTAATAAAATTAATATATAATATAGATTCATAATATAAGATAAATGTAAGTAATATATTATTGTTACTTTTGGGCAACCGAACTTGCCAGTTGTTCAAGTCAAGTTTTCGGATGCAAGTCCATTGCAAGAATAACCTGATTTGACATATGTGAGGAGGAGAAAAAAGCCTTTAGAAGCGACAAAGTCACTTCTAAAGACCAAAATGTCGCTTCTAAATCACCTTTAGAAGTGACATTAGTAGCAAAAATATCGTTTATGTTGGAATAGGTGTAGGGTTAAGAAAAATTATCATTAACACATTAATGGCGGAATATAAAAATTTCTTTACAAGTAAAATAATTTTATTAACCTAGGCAAAATGCATGAATATGTATATATTTAAAAACATTATTTAAAATACTTGAACACTAACCTTTCTTGTAGCTTGATATTGGATGAGCCTTGAAAAAAGATAGATCGTTTCTTGCTCGGTACTTTCACACCTAAACGTGAACTTGAGAAATTGAAGGTTTCTATTACATTAGCCTATAGAGTGTTTGAGGGATTTGTGTGTAGGAACAATTAAACACAATAACTAAAGAACAAGTTTATGAGCTAAACAACTAATTTAGCCTAATTCTAATCAGGACTTAGGTGCCAAAATAAAAAAAGTATTTTGAGAGAGAGAGAGAGAAGAGAAAAGTGGACGGCCACAATAGAGAAACAAGAGCAAGAAAATCTTATTTTCACATCTCTATGCGAGGCTCTATTTTTAGGAGAAGGAAAATCAAGAAATGGTAATTACCCTTTCCTATTCTGCATTCATGACACAATATTTGATTTTCTCTCCCCTTTCTCTATGTACATGGTCGGCCATTACAAGTCAAGTGAAGGAAAATTTGTTTACTCACTTAGCTTATTTATTCCAATCTCAAGGAAATTCATTTCCTCTTTTCCTTTCGGATAATTATCTTTATAAATTAAAGGCAAAGAATTCTCTCATCTTTGATGTATCTTGGCCGAACTCAACACCTAGGGAAGGGCATCTAGATCCTTCCTTATTTCTTTTAAGACAATTCTTAAAATACCCATTGTAGAATTAATATTGCACAAATAATGAAATTAATTTCACAATGACTCAAACGACTTCTCGGCTTTAGAAACTAATTTATATTTCCATCATATGAAAATATTCAAAATCTTATTTTGACATTCACATCATTTTATGTCCATGTTGACAAAAATACCCTTTAGACATTTTTTCGAGAAAACGTCTAGTTCAACACTTGAACTTATTTTGACTTAGCTTCTAGTTTAACAATCCTACTCTAATGACATGTAATAGTGATCTTATGGATCAAAATGAACAAATCTTGAGCTACTATACTCGGACTCAAAATTTTACAAATATTTTTCGAGTATTAGCTTAATGTCAACTGACTCCACTAAAGAATTGACACTGAGAATCTCTCGGTTCAAATGAATTTATTTTCTACTCAAATTAATCTTAATTACATTGTGCGGATCCATTGAATGTTATCTATGTTTACCCTTCATGAATATCATCAACTAGTCGGGATTTATAAAATTACTATTTTACCTTTCTAGTTGTTATTTCCTGAACTCATTTATTACTTGTGAATAAGTTAGAAACAATGTATTGACGAGGAGCTAACAAATCACATTGTTTCATCCAAATAAAGTCGCTACTTAATTTTGGATATTGTGCAGTTCATTTATCCACAATACAAGTAATAAAGCATGAAGTGATATACATTGCATTTCAACACTCTTGTACATGAATTCCATATCTACGAGAACTGCACAAAATATACTCATGTCAACTTCACAGCTAAATATATCACCAATAGAGCGCACCTTGCACAAACTTGGATCTAGAGTGTAGCTTTCTCAAATGAATATATTGAAGTCATGAAATGACATGACAACTCTTAAAATACCCATTGTAGAATTAATATTGCACAAATAATGAAATTAATTTCATAATGCCTCAAATGAATTTTTGGCTTTAGAAAATCATTTATATTTCCATCATATGAAAATATTCAAAATCATATTTTGACATTCACATCATTTTATGTCCATGTGGACAAATATACGCTTTAGATATTTTTCTAAAAACGTCTAGTTTTACACTTGAACTTATTTTGACTTAGTTTATAGTTTAACAATCCTACTCTAATGACCTGTAATATTGACCTTATGGATCCAAATGAACAAAACTTGAGCTACTATATTTGGACTTAAAAGTTCAAAAACTTATTCCAAGTATTAGCTTAATATCAACTGACTACACTAATGAGTTGACACTAAGAATCTCTCGGTTCAAATGAATTTATTTTGTATTCAAATTTAACTTAATTATGTTGATTGAATCAATTGAATTTTATATATGATTACCCTTCATGAATATCATCAACTAGATGAGATTTATAAAATTACCATTTTACCCTTTTAGTTTTATTTCTTCAACTCTTTTGTTACTTGTGAATAAGTTAGAAATGATGTATTGACGAGGAGCTAACAAGTCACCTTGTTTCATCCAAATAAAATCGTTACTTAATTTTGGATACCGCACGGTTCATTTATTCACAATCCAAGTTATAAAGCATGAGGTGATATACATTACATTTCAGCAATCTTGTACATGAATTCCATATCTATGAGAACTTCACAAAGTATACTCATGTCAACTTCACAACCCAATACATCGCCAACAAACTTGGATCTAGAGTGTAACTTTCTCAAATGAATATATTGAAGCTATGAATGACATTTCAGTTCAGGATTAAGGTAAGCACGATGCAATTCATACATAGTGACCTTGAGATAGAATAGGTTAAATGGTTTGTTCTTACATTGTCTCTAAAGGTGCACTGGTCAATTCAATATCTTCCGAAGATATACTGGAAGAACTATAGAGTTCCTAACTCTCTATGCCTCGTAACCAGACATCTTAGATTCTTCCAACAATCATACTAGGATCAATACTCCGTTGATCTTGAAATTGTGAATATTTCATTTTAACTAAACCATGAAGAGTTTGTTCACGCAAATCTACATTTGTCTATTCATATATCGTTTGGTTTGATTAAAGACTACAAAACTATTTCATATCATAAATCTTTGAACAAACGAAAAAATGAATGAATGAACGTTTCAACTTTTATTAATTTAATCAGCAATTACAATAAGGACTTATGAAAGATTTATATTACATCAATATGTTAATAAATAAACTTCTTTTGGGCATCTCTGCCAATAGCTTCTAATGTATCGCTTCTAAAGAAAAGTCGCTTCTAATGTTTGAAGCAAAGAAATTAGAAACGACCTGTCACTTCCATTGTCGTTTTTAGGGGTCTCAAAAATTGCAAAAAAAAGAGCGTGGGGAAAAATGGTGGGTAACAATTAGAAGCGACTAGTCCCTTCTAAATATTATCAGCCATGTTTTTAGAAGCGACTTTACAAGTGATTAGTCGCTTCTAAATGACATAAAAAGATTTATTTGCATGACTTTAGAAGCGACATTGTCGCTTCTAAATATTTAAAAAAATTAAAGATTTATCCCGGTTTATTATTATTAATTAATTAAATTTTATTATTTAATTAAAATTACTATAAAATATAATTAAGTTTAATAATATTGAAATTAACTAATTGAAATCAAATTAAACATAAACTAAATATAATCAAAAGTCGATAATAACATAATTGAAAGTCAATAATAACATAATCAAAAATCTAAAGTCGATAATAATATAAGCGAATATCGATAATAAGATAAATGAAAGTCGATAAGTAAATAAATATAAACCAATAAGTCTAAAACATAGAATAAATTACAATCATCCTCGTCGTCCTCGTCCTTTTCATCCTCGTCATGCGCGTCTTCCGCCGGGTTCGTGTGGAGGCTCGTCTAGTTCGGTGTCGGTGGGAGTCGAAGGTCGATCTGGTCTCTGCTGCGAACCCGAAGCACCTGTCGGGCGTCCAAACTGGATCATGTACTGGTCCAAAGTCGCCTGAAACACAGGATCCGCATTTATGTTTGGCATCTTACTCAATCCAGCGGCCAAGCCAAACACAGCTCCTTGGAGAGCCGCCAGCTTCTCTTCCATGTCAGAGGACGACTTCGAACTCGTGTTCCCTACGAAAGACGATGAGCTGTTGTGGGCTTTGGCTTCAAGAATGTCCGAGCTCAAAATTAGTGGCCCAATTCCCGTAGCGCAATCACGTCGTGTCCCCAGGATTTCTTGCAATCTCCTCCAAACCAGCCAAGTTCACCTCACATCCCGACGCCCGACCTTGTTCTTGTACATCACCCACCCGAGCTACTATCAGTGCCTACATACACAATACAAATTAATTAATTATTAATAACAACAATTATGAGATAAATTTATAATAACATATATATTTACATGATACTCTCTAGCAGCAGGCGTGGTCCACTGTCCATTGGGAGTCGTGTGAATCCTCTCCCACGCACCGAGCGACCCTAGCATCTGTCTGCCTTCTCCTACCCGCTGCATTTAACGCATTATAACTATAATATATAACTTTTGTAATTTGAAATTGAATGAAAATTACTTACGTAACTATGACGATACTCAAAAAATGAGATCGTGCCTTGTCGACTCCTCGTGGTGTTCTTCTTTTGATTCTCCTTATTACTATTGGACATGTCTTAGAAAAGAACATTGGTTAGAGTAAAAAATTTATGTTTAAGAATAAAACAATTGATTAATATGTTTAATCTAATTTATACATGAAACATAACTATTCAATTAGCTACAAATTCCATTATGAATTCACTTATACTTACATACAAACAAACTTATTATTAATTAAGTGATATAACTAACCACAAATTCAACGTCATCAAATTATCTAACAAATTTCTAATTATTTTATTATCAAAACAATTAAGTTAAGAATATAATTAACCTTGTGAGACAATATGGGAGACAACGAGCAAGGGCAAATGAGGCGGCGACCGAAATATGGCAACAATTAATACGAGGCTATGATCAACTCGAGGCTCCGACCAACACAAATAACTGAATCATTAAAACAAAATTAATAACTGAAACACATTTACGAGGAACAAAAAAAGAGAAATTAGAAATAAAACTCACCCGGAGAGATGAGCGTTGAAGACAGCAAACAGGGGCTGCGAACGGAGCTACAAAAACGTAAAAGAGAACCTACTGGAGAGACGCCGGCGGAGGGAGAGATTCGGGCGGAGGCGGCGGAGAGCGGCGGAGAGCGGCGGAGGTCGGGCAGATGGCTCGGCCGGAGGCGGAGGATGGGAGGAGGGGAGGAGGGGAGGGCCGCAGGCCGGAGGAGGGAGGGCGGAGGAGGGTAGTGTAGAGGAAGGGGAGGGCGGAGGATTGGAGGAGGGGAGGGCGGAGGGTCGAAGGAGGCGGCTCTCCTAGGGTTCCCTCATCTGGGATCCCTGGGGAAGAGGATCAAGTTGGCCCCAGGAGAAGGGAGGAGGGAGGGCGGAGGGGCGGAGAAGATGACGGAGGGGAGGACGGCGGAGGGGAGGGCGGAGGGGAGGGCAGGGGTGGAGGCTAAGGGGCTCGGCCGGAGGAGAGGGTTGGGAGTTGGAGGGAGCATCAACTCCGTTCCTGTGGGCTTCTGAGGAGCGGGAGAAATTGTTGGAATGGAGGAAGGGTGAAATGAGGGAGAAGGGACGAGGGTCGGGTGTTTTAAAGCCCTAGAGAAATTAGAAGCGATTAGTCGCTTCTAATGTCTCCGTAGGTGAAGTTCTGACAGAAGGATTTTGGAGCCAAAATATTTGGGTTGTAGAAGCGACATTTAAAAGCGACTAGTCACTTCTAATGCCCCATTTTGACACTTAGTAAAATTTTAGCGGAAGGGTTTTGGAGCCAAATAATTTGGGCATTAGAAGTGACATTAGAAGCAACTAGTCGCTTCTAATGCCCATAAATCTATACTTAATGAAATTTTGGCGGAGAAATTTTGGAGCCAAATAATTTGGGCATTAGAAGCAACAATAAAAGCGACTAGTCGCTTCTAATGCCCAACCATACTGATATATTTTGCACGGAGGGTGCGAGCCAATAATTTTGGGCTTTAGAAGCGACTAGTCGCTTCTAATATGTCGACTCGGACCATTAGACGCGACTAGTTGCTTCTAAATGACAAAAAATTCATTTTTTAGGAAAGTTCGGGGTGTTTACGTTAGAAGCGACTAGTCACTTCTAAAGCTAAAATGTCGCTTCTAATTAGAAGCGACTAGTCGTTTCTAATTCCCTATGTTGCTTCTAAAAATATATTTTGTAGTAGTGTGTGCACCTGTGACTTCACAATTCTGAAGTCTATATGTCACTAAACCAACTGATGGGTCGAATTTAGATTGTGATCTCATCAAAATTGTCATAACCAGTTCTTTATCATTGATTACACTTTCAGCTAAGAAAAATGCATCGATAATGCTCTCCATTTTGAAAAATATTCAGAGACTGAGATAGAATCACTTTTGTTATTACTTGAATTGGCTTATTTTTATTAGGCAAGTCTCGTCAAGATTTGGCGCATATCTTCCTCATGATCTTCGGCATTAACATTCTGCGATATTTCATGATCTGATTATATTCAGCATATATCTCTTTTATCATGACGGATAAAGATCTTTCCTATGTTATGCTCGCGTGGTTAATGTGTGTTTACTCTCGAGCATTGACCTTTCTTCTTTGGGTGATCATAAAAGCAGCGGTGGCTACCATTGATCTCCTTGATGCTTTACTCTGAATCTGTAGGGTTTCTAGACGTGAAAGTTGGCGGACTGGAAAGCTACGAGTTCAGAGAATTGCAGTGTAAAATCCTTTCACCCACTGTGAAAGATTTGTGTGGTTGGTGTTTGTTATACTGTGTGAGTTCGTGTAATACTCTACAAGTACATTGTGACAAAAGAACACGTGTGAGTGTGTTTTTGTGGATCTGTGATTAGGTCACTAATTCAGGGGGAGGACTGAATTAGATTCTTCACTTCTTAGTTTGTAATTTGGCTTTGAGATTGCTGTTGATTCATATAAGTCCATCTGTACTAAAAACTATTATATAGTGAAATCATTTCCACCGGGTTGTCACACCCCCCAGATGTAGGAGAAGTTGCTCCGAGCTGGGTTATCAATCGTGTGTGTTCTATTTACTTTATACTGTTCTTATTTCATCTATATCTTGCTCGTTGATTGTTATACACATTGTCATAACTTCTGTGTGTGACAATTGGTTGAGCGGCTAACAGAATTTCATTTGGTATCAGAGCAGGCACCTTGTTCAAGGTGGTTTCCTGTAGTGTTTCAATTCTGTTTAGATGGAAAATTTCAGAGAAGGAGGATGTGTTAATCGACCACCAAACTTGGATGGGTCGAATTATGGGTACTGGAAAGCTCGAATGTGTGCTTTCTTGAAGGCCTTGGACAGCAGGACGTGGAAAGCTATTCTTAATGGATGGGAACCTCCTGTTGTTGTTGATGAGGAAACAGGTGTGAGTACACCAAAACCAAAAAGGGAATGGACTGCTGCTGAAGATGAAGAAGCCCTCGGAAATTCCAGAGCTCTTAATGCAATCTATAATGCTGTTGACAAGAACATCTTCAGAATCATCAACACTTGTATTAGTGCTAAAGAGGCTTGGGAAATTCTTGAGGTTGCTCATGAAGGAACTGCTAAAGTTCGCATTTCAAAACTTCAGATGTTGACCACTCAATTTGAAGCTCTCACTATGAATGAAGATGAGACCATTGTTGAATTCAATGTTAGAATACGTGATATTTCTAATGAATCTTTTTCCCTTGGTGTTCCTATATCAGATGAAAAGCTTGTTCGCAAAATTCTCAGATCTCTTCCTCAAAGATTTCAAATGAAAGTTACAGCTATTGAAGAAGTTCAAGATCTGTCTACTATGAAGCTTGATGAACTTATTGGGTCTCTCATGACATATGAACTCTCCATTCCTCGTGTTGAGAAATGGAACAAAAGTCTAGCGTTGAAAAGCTCTGTAAAGCAACCCACGGATCAGGTATCATCGGAATCTGAAGAGGATATTTATGACACTATTGCTCTTCTATCTAAGAATTATAACAGGGTCATGAAGAAGTTTGCTAGACTCCCTCCCAGAAATGTCAACACTGAAAGACGTGACAATCAGACTAAATTTCAGTCTTTCAAAGGAAATTCCTCCCAAAGAAGTAGCAGAAATGGAGACAAACTGTCTGGATATAAAGCCAAAGGTGTTCAATGCCATGAGTGTGAAGGATATGGCCACATTCAAAAAGATTGTACCAACTTTCTCCGTAAGCAAAAGAAAGGATACAATGCCACTCTCTCCGATGAAGAAGATGAAAGTGATTCTGAGAATGGGAATAATTTTCTCGCATTCACATCCATTATTGAGAATCTGGAGGAAAACAAAGCTGATCACACTGTAAGATCTAACAATCCTTCTATTCATGATATAGATATGAATAATGATGTAGATAAGCTTAACAATATGATTTTTACTCTCACAACTGATAAGACGAGACTTCTTGAAACCATTGTTGAACTGAAGATTGAAGTTGCTCGTCTAAATAGTGAGCTTGTTAAAATGACAAGATCTGTTAGAATGTTGAACTCAGGAACAGATGATCTGGACAAAATTCTGACTTCTGGAAAGACAGGCAAAAGCATGACAGGAATTGGATACTCTCATGGAGCCTCTACATCTCATACCAGATTTATTCCCCAGAAAAGAAAGGATCTAAATGACAAAAATTTGTCTCAACAAAGTGTGTTTGCTAATGTCAACAGATTACCCTAGATATGTCATTATTGTGGAAGAAAAGGTCAGATACGACCTTATTGTTTTAAATTGTTAAACAAAAGGGACTATCGTACTAAGATTAATACTGAGACCTACAGAAAGATAAACAGAAGCAATCATTTTGTCTGGAAAATCAAAAATGATCATTATGCAAATATTGCCTATACATCATTACGTGCTTCAACCTATGATGATTGGTATTTTGACAGTGGATGCTCTAGACATATGACAGGTGTTAAAGACTATGTTACTGATGTGAAGCCATACTCAAACTGCTTTGTTACCTTTGGAGATGGAGTTAAGGCTAAAATAATTGGCAAAGGTACAATGAAGTTCCAAGGATTGGTGTGCTTAAAGGAAGCTCTTTTGGTCGAAGGTCTCACTGCTAATCTTATAAGTATCAGTCAACTGTGTGATTGTGACCTAACTGTAAATTTTACTCGTGATGAGTGTATTGTTAAGACTTTTCAAGATGACATTCTTATGAAAGGAAAAAGATCTCCAGATAACTGCTACATGTGGTCCTCTGACAAAAGTCTCAAAGTCGAATCATGCATGATCTCTAAAGCTGATGAAGCTAAATTATGGCATCAACGTCTTGGTCATCTGAACTACAGAAGTCTTCGTAAAATTATCATTGAAAAGGCTGTGACTGGGGTACCAGATATTAAAGTTATTGAGGGACAGATATGTGGTGAATGCCAAATTGGAAAACAGGTTAAGAGCTCTCATAAGCCTGTGAAAATATACACCACCACTCGTGTTCTAGAACTATTACACATGGATTTTATGGGTCCAATGCAAACTAAAAGTCTGGGTGAAAAAAGATATGTTTTTGTTTGTGTTGACGATTTTTCTCGATTTACCTGGGTTTATTTCTTAAAAGATAAATCTGAAACATTTTATGTTTTTGAAGAATTGTGCAGACTTCTCCAGAGACAGAAAGAAGATTCTACAGGGAAGATTGTCAGAATAAGGAGTGATCATGGCAGGGAATTTGAAAATTCTCGGTTCTCTAATTTTTGTAGTGAGGAAGGTATTGCTCATGAGTTCTCTGCACCCATTACTACACAACAAAATTGCATCGTAGAGAGGAAAAACAGAACTCTTCAAGAGATGGCAAGAGTTATGCTATTAGCAAAGAATATTCCTACACGGTTCTGGGCTGAAGCATTAAACACTGCCTGTCATATTCATAACAGGGTGTCCATAAGACCTGGAACTACCACTACTCAGTACGAAATCTGGAGGGGACGAAAACCAAATGTGAAATATTTTCATATTTTCGGGTCTACATGCTATATTTTGGCTGATAGAGAAACCAGAAGAAAATTTGATGCCAAAAGCGATGAGGGAATATTTGTAGGCTATTCAAGAAACAGTGCTGCTTACCGTGTCTACAATCTGAGATCAAAAGCTATAATGGAGTCTGTTAATGTCGTGGTTAAGGATACAACAGATATTTATATGCATGATGTTGAAGGAGATTTTGGGCATACAAGAGTCAATGTTAGACAGAATGTTACGCCATCTGATCCTGACATTGTTAGGCAGGATGTTACGCCATCTGTCTCTGACATTGTTCCTCAAGAACCCTCTAGTAGTAACAATACTTCTGAAAGCACAGCAGTTGAAAGTAATAATCGAGATGATGACTCTTATGAACCTACTGAAACAGATTCATCAATTGAAGTTAGTCACGAGTTAATTCCTTCTACAAGAATTCAGAAGAATCATCCTAACATTATTGGTGATGTGAACGATAGTATGCAGACAAGGAGAAAGGATCCTGTGAATTACAGAGAGATGATTGGAAATATATGTTTTGTCTCTAAGATTGAGCCAAGGAACATAAATGAAGCTGTTCATGACGAGTTTTGGATGAATGCTATGCAAGAAGAACTTGTCCAATTTGAGAGAAATTCTGTCTGGGATCTAGTTCCTAAACCTGAGCAAGTTAACATCATTGGAACTAAGTGGATCTTCAAAAACAAATCTGATGAATATGGTAACATTACCAGAAATAAAGCCAGACTTGTTGCTCAAGGCTATACTCAGGTGGAAGGTGTTGATTTCGATGAAACCTTCGCACCCGTTGCCAGATTGGAAGCCCCATACGTCTTCTTCTTGGTATTTCATGTCATTTTCGATTTAAATTGTTTCAGATGGATGTCAAGAGTGCCTTCTTGAATGGATATCTCAACGAAGAGGTTTATGTGGCTCAACCCAAAGGATTTACTGATCCACACTATCCAGATCATGTGTATAAACTCCGAAAAGCTCTCTATGGTCTAAAACAAGCTCCGCGTGCTTGGTATGAAAGATTGACTGAATTTCTCATTCTGAAAGGTTATATGCGAGGTGGTGTTGATAAAACTCTATTTGTGAAGAAGGAAGACGGTAAACTCATGATAGCTCAAATATATGTTGATGAAATTGTGTTTGGAGGAATGTCACATAAGATGGTACAACAATTTGTGATTCAAATGAAAAATGAGTTTGAAATGAGTATGGTTGGGGAACTCAGTTTATTTCTTGGATTTCAAATTAAGCAGATGACAGATGGAATTTTATCTCACAAAGTAAGTATGCTACAGCTATTGTCAAGAAGTTTGGTCTTGAAAAATCTTCTCACAAGCGTACTCCTGCTGCCACTCATATCAAACTTACAAAAGATGATACTGGAACTCCTGCAGATCAGAGTCTCTATAGAAGCATGATTGGAAGCCTTCTTTATCTTACTGCCAGTCGTCCTGATATAACATATTTTGTAGGTGTCTGTGCTCGCTATCAAGCTAATCCTAAAGCAAGCCACCTGAGTCAAGTGAAACGTATTATTCGTTATGTTTCAGGAACATCAAATTTAGGTCTTCACTACTCATTCGATACTACTTCAACTCTTGTTGGGTACTGTGATGCTGATTGGGCAGGAAGTGCCACTGATCGTAAAAGTACTTCTGGTGGTTGCTTCTTTCTCGACAACAACATCATTTCTTGGTTCAGCAAGAAACAAAATTGCGTCTCTCTCTCGACAGCTGAAGCTGAATATATTGGGGCAGGAAGTGGTTGTACTCAATTGTTATGGATGAAGCAAATGCTTGCTGAGTATGGTGTGTCACAGGATGTCATGACATTGTTTTGTGACAATCAGAGTGCTATCAATATTTCTAAGAATCCTGTTCAACACAGCAGAACTAAACACATTGATATTAGACATCATTTTATCAGGGATCTTGTAGAAGATAAAAAGATTCGTCTTGAGTACATTCAAACTCAGAAACAGCTTGCAGATATATTCACAAAGGCACTGGATGTAAATACCTTTGAAAATCTTCGTGCTTCTATTGGCTTATGCATCGTGGAATAATAACAATTATTGATTTGTTGGGCCTGTCCTGTTGTGGCCCAAACTATGTCTCAGTATGCACCGAATATTTCAACAAAAAACGACAACAAAATGTGTCGTTTCCTCTATCATTACCCTGTGACGGTTCGCATATTTCCAAGCTGTGAGTTATTCGTTTCCCATAACCTCTTGATCGACAGTTTCAACTGCCATATTTTGAATTCTTCTCTCAACTGTCTTTCCGTTTTCACTATTATCACTATCATGGTTGGTACCCGGAGTAGTATACACACTTCCTTCCCTCGAAAGCCTGCGAAGATGAAGAAGAAAAGTGTTCCTCGAAAGATTGTGCCGATGGTCAGGTCGGAGGTACATCTGCAAGAGGTCGTGATTCTACTACCTCTCAGTCTTTGAAACGCCCCTTAACGATACATGACATCACGGGGTATTATTCAAGCAGTTCTAATGATCGCCAAGCACCCGACAAGGAGGATCAAGGAAAATCTCCTTCCCACTCTGATTCAGGTACCTCTGTACCTTGTAAAGGAAATGATCAGACTTGCATGCCTATTAATATGAAACCTCCTCATGAGGAATTAGCTAGGATCAATATTCTGTTGGGCTTGAGTGAAGAAGGTCGAAAATCCCCAATTGTCGACCAGGTTTGTTCTGACACCTTCGTGTCAGTTTCTGTGGAGAATTCGGAGAATCATAGCCCTAACTGTGATGATGTTCCTGATGATGATGACATCACTATTAGTGCCCTTCGACAGGCCAAGAAAAAGGCAAAGCTGACTACACCGGCTGAGGATGTGCAATCCCCCCCAAAAGAGCCTACACCTACTAATTCTCCTCGGGTCACTCCTGTGCGTAAAGTGTTTCTCAACAGGAAGAAGTCTGTTGCCTTCAAGGCTAAGAAAAAGAAGATCTCGAACCTCCACAACTTGAAGGTTCCTCCTCCTCTGGATGTTCCCTTTGAATTTGATGAGCCTACTGAAGCTCCTCCCTCTCCGGTGTTAGTAAACCCGAAGTACAAGGATGGTCGGAAGATTCCTACCAACATTCCTTCTGCTCCTCTCGATAATGTTTTCTTTCGGACTGAAGTTCAGGTGGCAAAATGGAAATTTGTTTATGCCAGAACAATTTTCCCTGAGAGGGAATTATCTGTGGATGCGACCAAGTTCTCTGTCATTCTTGATCTCCTTCAAGAATCTGGTCTTCTTTCCACTGTAAGTAATCTTGGTCCCTACTATCCGAAAATGATAAAGGAGTTTGTCATAAGTCTTTCTCCTGACATGAACACTCCCAGTAGTCCTGAGTATGGGAAGGTGAATCTCCGTGGTCATATCTTTGAGTTTACTCCTGCCTTAATTAACAACACATTGTGTCGCTCAACATCTACTCATTCGGATCCCATGCCGAGTCTTGACATTATCGTGAAGGTTATTACTGGCAACACATTATGTTTCTTTCTGCGTCAAGACTATTTATTTTCTCCTCTGTCTTGGTCCATCCTTGCCTTTGACTGATATTTTAAGGCAATTAGGGGGAGAAATGTGTACTGTCTGATACCCTGGTTATTTGATGTGATTTTTGTTGATTATCATATTTACTTGCTTGCCTAAAAAATAGCCAAAGGGGGAGTTTGTTATTACTTGAATTGGCTTATTTTTATTAGGCAAGTCTCGTCAAGATTTGTCGCATATCTTCCTCATGATCTTCGGCATTAACATTCTGCGATATTTCAGGATCTGATTATATTCAGCATATATCTCTTTTATCATGACGGATAAAGATCTTTCCTATGTTATGCTCGCGTGGTTAATGTGTGTTTACTCTCGAGCATTGACCTTTCTTCTTTGGGTGATCATAAAAGCAGCGGTGGCTACCATTGATCTCCTTGATGCTTTACTCTGAATCTGTAGGGTTTCTAGACGTGAAAGTTGGCGGACTGAAAAGCTACGAGTTCAGAGAATTGCAGTGTAAAATCCTTTCACCCACTGTGAAAGATTTGTGTGGTTGGTGTTTGTTATACTGTGTGAGTTCGTGTAATACTCTACAAGTACATTGTGACAAAAGAACACGTGTGAGTGTGTTTTTGTGGATCTGGGATTAGGTCACTAATTCAGGGGGAGGACTGAATTAGATTCTTCACTTCTTAGTTTGTAATTTGGCTTTGAGATTGCTGTTGATTCATATAAGTCCATCTGTACTAAAAACTATTATATAGTGAAATCATTTCCACCGGGTTGTCACACCCCCCAGATGTAGGAGAAGTTGCTCCGAGCTGGGTTATCAATCGTGTGTGTTCTATTTACTTTATACTGTTCTTATTTCATCTATATCTTGCTCGTTGATTGTTACACACATTGTCATAACTTCTGTGTGTGACAATTGGTTGAGCGGCTAACAGAATTTCAACTTTTGGTTGTCTAAATTTGCATTTTAAGAGGCATAATCGTATCTTTTGATGTGATCACAAAGAGGTCTCCAAGCGCCTTCCAAAATTCACGCGAAGTCCTGATTCTTGTGAAAAATTTGAAGATAGTTGTAGTTAGCGAGGATATGAGCTGAGAAGCAGTTGGTCTTTTGTATCCAAATCAGGTAATCTGGATTTGTGAGTTTGATCGAAACTCTATTAACACCAATAATTCCTGTAAATTATGGTGGTTAAGCGTTGATGTAGATAAGTTCCTGGAGATTTTGCCTTATTATTGCAAGTAGGACTTGTGATTTCCACACAAAGTAAATTTCACAATCTAGCTTCACACATACGACAATGTTGAATGCATTGGCGAATCAGGAACTGTTCGTTATTGCTGATCTATGATATTGACTTTCCTTCGTCGATGACAAAGAAAATTGATCTTTACTCGACATTGAATTGCTCTGATTCCAAGATATTTTGTGGAAAAATAAAGAGAGATTTGATTGATGAGAAATGGTCAAAACGATCTTGTGAGAATTCTCACTAGTGAATAATCATTACAAAATTATTTATAAATAATTACAGGTACATTAAAATATAGATACATGACATAACAGAATTGTAACTAAATTTGGCAACTTGTTCCCGAGTCGTACGATTAACATGCACGGAGAGTCCATTATAGCTGCTGCAAGGAGGGTGGTGATAAAGATAAGGAGGTGTTCCACATTAGAAAAGAGCTAAACTGGCAAACTTCTTTACATCTTCCACCTCAGCCTCATTACCACTGATAGACAAGAGCTTTTATTTCTCACAAAGTTGATACCCACAAACTAGCTAAGTTTTCACGGTAGAAAATGCCCCACCAACGTTGTACCTGGAGATTATGGCTGAGAAGCCAAATTTAATGAAAGCCTGTGATATTTGATACAAAAAAAGGGCAACACCATAAAATAAAAGAAAATGATGGTACAGGAGTGCAAATATGAAGTCGGCAACACACGTACTTATTCTTATTTCGCCGAAGATCACGTGACCAACAAACAAAAAGTCAAGCGTATTCCACTATAAATGGAATACTAACAATACTATAAAATAAAATAAAAACAATAAGATATCCTCACTCACTCTGCCACGGCCATGATTACCGCGAAGAGCCTCTTCTACTCCGCCGCGGCGCTTGCTGTTGCTCTCGCCGCCGTATTCTACGGCCTTCACGGACCTCCGACGATCGCCGGCGCGGCCGATGTTTTGAGCGGCACAGAGATTGTATTTGTGACCGGAGCCGTGGGGCCAGAGAGCCTCGCCTTCGATCCGCAAGGCCGCGGACCCTACGCTGGAGTCGCCGACGGAAGAATTCTACGCCGGGAAGGCGATTCCTGGTCCGACTTCGCTTTCACTTCCTCTCACAGGTCACACTCTCAAACACATTCTTAATTTTTTTTGCGCTTTTAATATTTGATGAAGCAAAATTGATTGGGAGATACATCTTCAATACAAGGCTGAAAAAGTCGGAATTATTAGAATTTATTATTTTTGTTGAAACGTCCGTGTTCCGAAATTTCTGCTATTATTTAGTGATTGAAACAAAAAAAAAAGATAACCAGAGTTCTTAGAATTTGGTGGTATGATTTAACGAGCACAGTTAGCATATCTAATAATTAAGGTATGAGTGTGAGGTCTAATTCTGATGACTTGATTTGGAAACCAAAAAAGGTGACAGAATTGTAATTTGTTTGCTTCGATGTATCAAAAAAAATGTTTCTGATAATCGAGTAAGGAGTCGTGCTTTAAATAATAATAATAAAAGAAGAAACAAAATTTAATAGATAAATCTCCGTACAAGCCTAAACCACATTCGGAACTAAATTATTTTAATGTTTTCGTTAGAGATATAGTTGATGTGATTATTACGATATTTTATGATTTTTTTATAGGTGAAGAGAGTAGATTTTGATGGTGATTATTCAGGGACACCATATTTTTTATAAAACATAGTTTCTTTGGAGATACAACTGCAATATCAGCCTGCAACACACTGATTTTGTTGCAAAGGTTTCTTTGAAAACGTAGTTGGAAGTGATTAGATTTTGATAGTGTGGATTAACGAGTTTGGATTAGGATTGCTAATAAGTAAGGTTTGATTATGTTGGTACAAAAAAGAATACCAAGATTAATTTATCGAGGTGATGATACCACCTCCAGCAGCGTTCGTATCAAGAAAGAAGTGAATTTCAGGGTGGAGCAATTTCATTAATTTATAGTCTTCAGGATTAAGTACTGTATTATGCAGTGATGTTGTATGAGGAATGGAATGTATAAACCGAAGACTATAAATAGGCAGGTGTAGCTGAATTCAGTTATTAAAAATGCAGCTCACTCACAACCATCTCAACCTTTCTAACTATCTTCTCTCTTAGATCTCTAAACTCTACATATAGGCATGCGTGTTCGGAAATCTCTACAATGATTTATAGATGGAAAGAGAAACGAAGTGGTATTGATAACAAATTGTTAATTATATTGGAACAGGGAAGATTGTGGTCGTCCTTTTGCCCCGGAAATCGAGCATATATGTGGGAGGCCATTGGGGCTCAAGTTTCATAAGAAGACGGGAGAGCTGTTCATAGCCGATGCTTATCTGGGGCTTAGAGTGGTTGGTCCCGAAGGTGGTTTGGCTTCCGAGCTGGTCTCCGAGGTCAATGGCCGGCCTCTTCTTTTCACAAACGACTTGGACATTGACGATGAACAAGGTTTCGTCTATTTCACCGACTCCAGCACCAGATTTCCAAGAAGGTATATATATATATATATATATCATGATCTTTGCAGCTACTTTCAATGGTATTTTCAATTTGTTATGTATAGATTTTTCATTGACAAACTGAGGTTCCGATCTAGAACAGAAAATGGTAATGGCTTGAAAGTGTTAGTTACTCTTTAGAGAAGAGAGCTTGGAGAAAGTCTAAGAGAAGGAGATGTATCATTACCGAATTTTTAGAAGCTGTGTGAAATTTCTTGTCATCTCCTGAAATCGGTATTTGGGTCATGGAATTCTAGAAAACCAATAGAACTGAATGATTCGCATAGGTCTCTTGATTTATCCTGAAAATTTACGATACTGTAAAAGATAGAGGTTGGAAAGTCTGACTATGCAGATAGTTCATGCTCAAAATTTGGAAGCGAAATAGAATATTTTTTTTTCCCTGAAATCTGGTATTTTGGTGAAAAACCAAGGGAAGTGAATGCTTCGAATTAGTATCTCAATTTAGGCCGACCATGTTTCGACATGCTAGAAATGTTCATGCTCTGTTTGTTGTTTGATCGTAGCTCAAACGATTACAATTTTGCCGTCTGTTCAAGTTCGATATGCACATTATATGTAAAGAATAGACGTTGGCAAGACTGACTGAAGCCGACGATTCACATTAAAAATTCGAAAGCCGAACGAAATACCAACTTGTTTCCTGAAATCTGGTATCCTGGTAATTGAGCTCTAGAAAACCAAACGAATACATTTTATTTTCCCTGCTTGTGTAGGCAATTCATGGCTGCGGTGTTGAGCGGGGACAAAACGGGAAGATTACTAAAGTACAACATCGCGACCAAAGAAGTGACGGTCTTACTTGAAGGAATCGGCTTTGCGAACGGAGTAGCCCTAAGCAAAGACCGGTCGTTCATCTTAGTCGCCGAAACCTCTGCTTCGAGGGTTCTCCGACTCTGGCTCAGCGGCCCGAACGCCGGAAAATCCGAGGTCTTTGCGGAGCTTCCGGGATTCCCAGACAATGTGAGAAGAAACTCGAAAGGCGAATTCTGGGTCGCCTTGCACTCCAAGAAAAGCAGGGTCGCCCATTTCGCAGTCTCCAACGCTTGGGCTGGGAATGCATTGATGAGGCTTCCCTTGAGCCCCAAGTCGCTGCACTCGATCTTGGTTGGAGGGAAGGCTCACGCGACAGCTGTCAAGCTGGGAGAGGACGGGAAGGTCTTGGATGTTTTCGAGGATTGCGAGGGGAAGAGAATGAAGTTCATAAGCGAAGTGGAAGAAAAGGATGGGAAGCTTTGGATTGGGTCAGTCCTCATGCCTTTCATGGGGATCTACAGCCTGTAGAGAGTCAAAGAAGCTATTATTCAAATTCCAATTCTCAGGCTCTTTTCATAAAGCTCTATAATTATTTTGCTGTTGGGATGTTAAATTATTAATTTTCTTCTATTTTCGGTTATGTATTTGTTTTTTTTAAACCATTGAATTTTTTTATAATAAGTTAAAGTTGTTCATCCTTGTTTATTTATTAGTTCGAAGCTTTGTTATGAATTTTGAAAACGGTTTCAGGAGTGTCTAATTTATATATTTAATATAATAGAGTTTTGTGCTTAATTTCCTCCACTTGAAATTACCTAGCTACCTATTTTTACAGCTTTTTCTTTTGTTTACAACGTATATAATTATTTAGATTTTAATAATATTGCCTTTTATTTTTATTTTTAACTGTTCATTTAATATAACTGAAATATCATTTGAAAGTTAACAAAATGGGATATTTATAAAATGCTTTGAAAATATGAAGTATTAAGGATCACCGTCTCCGAACATCTCTAACCGACTGCACCATTTCCTACACCATATTACAATAGATGTTACATTCTACACTAATTTTTTTCAGTCGAACTCTATATTTTACGCCAAATACAAATATTAATTTTATGTTCAACATTCTATTATTTATTTTATACCTTTATATTTATTTAATTTCTTTAAATTATACCACTTATTTGTTGAAATAATTTAAAATATAAAATAACACACACAAAAAATAATATTGATTAAAAAAATATACAGTACAAAACAAACATCGTAAATTAAAATTAAAAAGAAGTATAATTACACATTTGAATTAGAATATCTTAAATTTCAATATTGTAATTTTATTTTGATGTATTGTGGTTTTTACTTTTTTTAATGTTTTTTTTTTGTATTTTCGATGTCGTTGTAATGTTACTTCGTTTCAGTATTAATACTAATATCATTTCGTTTGTCCTAAACTCTAAATGTCAATGTGGCATTTCAAATAATTTTCAAATATAAAATATGAATTATTAAAAGATAAATATGATACCATTTTTATAAATTAGTGCTAATATATAAATCAAAAATTTTTATAGGGACTAAAAAAATATTATAGTGTAGTGAATATTGATGCGCTATTTTGTTGCAAAAAAATTTCAAATATTATCATAAGTTATGATGGTGTTTGTTATAACGTTCGTTTGGAGTTCACCCCTACGTCATTTGATGGTTTTAAACATCGGGTGGAGATGGTCTAAACGACATATCTACCCCGGATCTCTGGATTTTATTTATATGCATTTTGACCCAATCTGTTCTCGGCCAAGCCTTCTAGGTCGGGCTTGTGCAGCCCCCATATTAATGAATAAGTCTGTATTGTACACTGCCAAGTGGCATCTTGTAATAGGTCACTGCTCATAGTCTGTTATGGTAGTTATGTTACTATAAATAGCAGTGTATTGAACTATTCAGATTAATGAGATTTTCCTCCTTCACTTCATTTTCTCTTTCACTTCCGCAAATCTTATATGGTATCAGAGCTTCTTCTGTCGGTCATGGAAGAATCCTCACCGATGACTGCCGGATCATCACCGGTGACACTTGTTTTCCGACCTAGACCACTCGTCTTCAACAACAGTCTGTCAATCAAACTCACTGATGACAATTTTCTCATCTGGAGCCATCATATTCTAGCAGCGATCAAAGGCCACAAGCTGCTACACTACGTTCAAGGTTCTTCTAAACCTGAACAATTTCTTTTTGAAAATCTGAAAGTGTGAATCCTAGCTATGTAGACCAGGAACACCAAGATCAATTACTAATATCGTGGCTTCAGCCCTCAATGTCTGAAAGCCTACTAACGAGAATGATCGGCTGTGATGAATCGAGCAAAGTTTGGGCTTAATTACATCAATACTTCACAATTCATACAAAAACAAGAGTCAAGCAATTGAAAGGAGAATTATCATCGATCAAGAAAGAAAATATTTCGATGAATGAGTACATTCTAAAAGTCAAGAATGTTGTGGATCTCCTCAGATCTGTAGGCGAGAGAATCTCCTCAGATGAACACGTTGATGCAATATTCGATGGACTCGATCCGAGTACAATTCCTTTGTCACATTCGTAGAGACAAGATTGGAAGCATATTCACTAGCAGAGATTGAGTCTCTATTACTCACTCAGGAGTTGAGAAGCAAAATTCAATCAACAATGTCTCGGTGAATCAATATGCGAACCTTACCTCAACAACATCAAATCTCAATCAACGCGTCAACAACAACATTGGAGGCTACAGTCGAGGTAACTTTCGGTGTGGAAGATCGCCGAGGGGAGGAGGTTGTGGACGAGGCTACAACAACAACAGCAAGCCTCAGTGTCAACTGCGTGGAAAATTAGGTCACCTGGTGACCAAATGTTGGCACAGGTTCGATCAAAATTTCCAAGGCTCATAGGCATTTTCATATACACCTGGTGGAGCTCAAAATATTCCTCAATAAGCGTATTTTGGTCAGTTTCAACAACCTCCATACCAGGTGACTAATACCTACGCTCAACAGCAACAAAACTTCACTTCACAACACCATCAACCTCACGACGTTGTAAACAACTACACTGTGTTCAATCCTTAACAACATCAGACGTACCTGGCAACCTCTGAGATGGCGTATGATCCACATTGGTATCCGGACTCGGGTGCCACAGGTCACATGACAGTCAATATTTCCAACGTTACTGATCAGACACAGTATACTGGGAAAGAGAAAGTGATTGTAGGTAATGGTTCTACACTTGACATTAATGTGACAGGAAACACAGATTTTCAGTCTCAACTTCAGGACAGGTTGCTGAAAATGAAAAATATGCTTCATGTACCTACTATAACCATGAATTTACTGAGTGTATCACGATTTACTAGACAATCAGGTATACTTTGAGTTTCACCTTGATGGTTTCTATGTGAATGATTTGGTTAGACAAGTAACGCTTCTTAAAGGAGGTGTGAAGAATGGTTTATATGCAGTCTCATTAAACAGCTTGGATAGGATCAAGGCAGTCAAATAAAGGCTTTCACAACCTCAACAGGCTCTAATGGTGAAGGCAATCTAACTAAAACTAGCATGTCTCAAGGAAGCAGTGGTGATGAAGACCTAAAAGTCACTAAGCTGTTGTCACTTTGGCATGACATATTAGGTCACCCTGCGTTCCATGTTGTTAAGACAGTTTTGGATAATTGTAATCTGTTACAAGCTAAATTCAATAAAGAATTGGTGAAAGTTTGTTCTTCGTGTTGTTCTGGCAAGATACACAATTTGCCTTATCTTGTGTCTGAGACTGAATACACTAAACCACTTGAGCTCGTTCATTATGATCTGTGGGGACTTGCTCCAATGCTTTCAGCTAGTGGTTATAGGTATTATATTCATTATGTGGATCATGTGTCGACGTTCACCTGGATCTATCTCTTACAGGCAAAGTCAGATTCTTTTCAAACATTTGTACACTTCAAAGCGTGTGCTGAATTGCAGTTTGGTCACAAGATTAAATCGATATAAACAGATTGAGTAGGAGAGTATCGAGCCTTTCAGTCATACCTGGCCAAAAATAGTATCCATTATAGATTCTCTTGTCCTCACGCACATAAGCAGAATGGCCTGGCTGAGAGGAAACATCGAACCATTGTTGAGACCGACCTGACATTACGTGCAAAAGCATGGATGCCTATTCAGTACTGGGATGAAGCATTCGCCACATCAGTTTATTTGTCAAACATGCTACCAACACATGTTTTAAAGCCAAAGTCTCCATTGCAAGTTTTGTTTAATCAAAACCCTGACTATAATGCTCTCAGACCATTTGGTTGTGCCTGCTATCCTAATTTTCGACAGTTCAATACTCACAAACTCGATTTCAGGTCCAAGCAGTGTGTGTTTGTTCGTTATAGCCTGAACCACAAAGGATATAAATGCCTAATTCCGTATGGGAAAATAATGATTTCACGGAATGTTATATTTGACGAAATGACATTCTCCTATACTCGTATTCAGCCGTCGGTTGTTAGTAATTTGTTCTGAAAATGATTTTCTCGATGTCGGAGATGGTATTGTGAAGTTTGGGGAGAAACTTATGAGATGAGATATAACCTATGGAAGAAAGTGAGAAGAGAGATAGAGAAAAAATTAATCGATGGAAGAAAGGGAGAGGAGAGACATATTTTTGGTAAACATGGTTTTAATAAATGCTCATTCTTCCTAAATCTCGACTCTTATTGATAACTGTCTGTTTAAAATTTAAAATTTTAGGAACTTAATTGTTTTCGGATGCTTGAATAAAAGAACATTTTAGTCTTACAATTTTGGTTAATTTTTTCAACTAATTATTAACTAATTTTGTCAAATAATTAAATATATTGCAAACAAAACGTTATATAACTCATTTGCCCAATTTATTTATGTATATATACTTAAAGTCATTTTAAATAAAATTATCAGGTAAATGATAAACCTCAACTAATTTAAGTGTTATAACTAAATAGATTATTTAAATTAATAAACTCTTACAATAATAAAGATTTTTTGAATGTGGATGAAACAAAATTTATAGAAAAGTGTAAGTACGCGGTTTTAATTAATAAATTTTTTATTTTTATGATTACATATTTTAAAGTTGTAAAATTAAAATATTTTGAAAATTGAAACTGGTTTGCGAATTCTTTTTAAGAATTTTTCCATATTAAAAATATGCATGATACTAAAACAGATACAGTTGAAATATGATTTTTTTTTTCTCATTCACTTATGTGTGTAGTGTGCTATATTAGACAAAATATATATTATTTTCATTCTTTGCCACACGTAGGACATGCAAGTAAACATCACGACAACAAACAACTTATATATTTTCTAAAAAAAAAAACAACTTATATATAAATGTTGTAGTTTTCCCTGAAAATTCTCTCGCTCGAGCCACATATTTTTTTCTAACAAAATACAAAAACCAATTTGTTTGTTTTAATGTTTATTTCCCGTCAACCTTAACTTCAGAAATCAGAACAAAATATGTCTCTAAAATTTTCGTCCACAGCGACCGTTTCTCTCCTTCTCGTCGCACTTATAATATCGCTGAACCATGAGCCTCGAAAAAACGATATTACCCCTTTCGAGTTCATCCCGATTCCGAAAGCCGTTGGCCCGGAGAGTTATGCTTTCGACCGGTTCGGCGGAGGTCCGTACACCGGCGTTTCTGACGGTCGGATCATCAAGTGGGTCGAGAATCAACGGCGCTGGATTGACTTTGCTTTCACTTCTCCCAATAGGTAAACCGCATGTGATAAAAACCCTTTTCTGTATTTTCTCTTTGAGTTTTACGTGCCGAAAAATGGAAGATTTCTAGAGGCTTGACGTGTATGAGGAAATTAAATATATATATATAAAATAAAATGATAAAATATAAAATTATGGGCAATACATGTGACTTCAAGACCATCTCAATGCTCTATTTGAATATTTATGTAATTTTTAATCTTCTATCGGAGAATGTTTGTTACAAACTTTCAATGTTGTCTATTGAGTTCATGGTAATTGGTTTTAATTTTTTGTTTATTTTATTTAAAGAGCTCTTTGTATGAGTCTGACTTATATCGCTATTATATAAAGTTGCAACCTTATAAATTTTTTTCCGGGAAGTGTGTGTGTCCGCAGATGTTAAATTTTAATTTTATGCGACCAATAAGTATATGAATCATTATCGTTTTATAATTTATTATAGATGTGGTCCTCGTACGTTTTTTTTTTCGAAGACCTATCTGTGTAATTTAGTTTAGTGTTTCAGAATACTCGTTAAAAACAGACTTGTTTATATCAAACCAAGAAGTTTTTGGAACATTTTTTTTTAAATTTTAAATCAGATCGAATAAAATATCGAATACTTAACATTTATGCCAAAGCTTAATCAGGCAGTCTCAAAGCAAACAAAAAAAATAAGTACCAAGTCTAAATGTATTATTTACTTTGATAAACTTCAAATCAATTTGTTTAGTCTCCAGCTGGAATTATTCGCTTTACGTGGCAATTTTTCTATAATTTAACCGGCATGTTATGATATTTTTTTAATGATTTGGAGTGTTATTTATTTGGATTGGGAATTGCCAGTCAATAAATATATTTTACTGGCATTTCATTCAACAGTACAGTTGATAACATTTTATGTAGGAACCAAAATCGCTCTACTCTTTAACCTGTATAGCTTTTCCCAGTTCTTTTCATATTATTTGCAAGACATATTTATATTCCTCTACATGATTCATTGAATGAAAAGAAAAGTACGTTGGTAAATTGAATTTTTTTAAAAAAATTCACAGATGATAGAAAAACAAAAAAGAAAATAAACTACTTTCGAACTAACATTACTACTACACAAAAATAAAGTGAAGTAACTAAAATATATTTGGTGCGTTTGGCATGAACTGATAAAATGTGTGTTGCATATTTAGAAATTACGTGCTGATAAAAGTGACCCCATCTTCTACAACTGATCAACATATAATTGACACATCAAACACGTTGCGTTACACATAATCTTCACATACATATTATACCAAAATGATATAAATGTCAACACTACTTTTTATTTGACGCAGAACTAATTGTGAAGGACCACACGATCACCATAAGACTGAGCACGTGTGTGGTCGTCCATTGGGCTTGAGATTCCACAAGACGAGCGACGAGCTCTACATCGCAGACGCTTACATGGGCTTGCTTAAAGTTGGCCCAAAAGGAGGCCTCGCAACTCGGGTGGTCGATCAAGCAAGAGGAGTTCCTCTAGCTTTTTCCAATGGCATCGACATTGACCATGATACTGGGATCGTCTATTTTACTGATAGCAGTTCTCAATATCAAAGGAGGTACATCATTATAAAAGAATTCTTAACATTTCTGGCTAGGGTTTACCTCAATACGGGTTTAAAGCATTGATTTAGCCCACGCTTGAAGGCAAACATAAATATGAAGAAAAGACACTTAAAAAAGTTCATGATTTAGTGACGTTTATTTCAACAAATTCTGGATTTGTTGAATTCTGATTATTACATTAGTCCTAGTTATGTTTTTCCATGATTTAGGAAAAATACTTGATTAAACAAATACTTGGCACACAAACTAAAAACAAGGTTCCTCCAAGTCAATAAGGGGTAGTCATTACTAAATATTAGGTTTAGTGAACTTAAGGATCATCATAGGAAATATGAGGCTTGGTACTTCTTTGTGATGCCGAGTATTCTTTTTTGCTGCACATAATTATATATTTACATAAGACTAGTTTGGAGTGTGTTACAACTTTTACCTCAACAGAGATGCGTAATGATTTTGAGTATGAACTTATTTCAGAAACTACCTCTCCCTTATACTAAGCGCGGACAAAACGGGAAGGCTAATCCGATACGTCCCTCAAAGCGGACAAGTCGACGTGTTGCTCGAGAATCTGACTTTCCCAAACGGCGTTGTCATGAGCGATAACGGAGATTTCCTATTGGTCACGGAGACCACGGCTTGTCGAATCACCCGTTACTGGCTTCGAACACCAAAAGCAGGGACCCACGAAATCTTCGCAGACGACCTCCCGGGGTTCCCGGATAACGTAAAGAGGAGCCCGAGAGGAGGATTTTGGGTGGCAATTCACTCGAGGAGGACGAGGATCTTCAAATGGCTCCTCTCGAGTCCGAGGGTGGCAAGGGGTATTTTGGACCTTCCGTTCGACGTGACGAGAGCTTACACAAGAGTCGCGAAAGGGAGAACTAAAGGGCTTTTGATTAGGGTTGGCGAGGATGGTGATGTGTTGGAAGTGTTTGAAGACTTGAGTGGAGTGAAATGGAATGCTGTCTCTGAGGTTGAAGAGAGGGATGGGAATCTTTGGGTTGGTTCAATACATAAGCCTTATGCCGGGAAGCTTAAATTGAATGTTACCCATACTAATAATGTTAAATAACTTATAATCTCGAGATACTCACCATTGTTTGTTTAATCCCATATCCGTTATTTTTAAAATACCAAACAAGCACATTTTTTTTTCTTTCTAATCAAGTAGGTTTTGATTAACATTAATGCATGGTGCCAAAAGAAAAAATGTTTTCCATAGATTATTTCCTCACATGAACAATCACTACCATCAATGACGCATTGGCAGAAACTATATGCAATTTATTCATGATATAAAATTCGCTCAGTCGGACGCAAGATTGCCCAATCGCTCAGTATTTGGAGATCTCTTGCTCATCTTTGTCGAGGTTCTCATCTACAATGCGACGAGGACATAATCGGCTCCATCGATGAGTCTGAATTAAATAAACTGAATTCACATACATTCGTGTCAATTGTCAATCGATTCGACCGGAAATGAAGGCCTCCGACCTAGCCACCATTGCAAAAGTCGGAGTTTTGTTTAAAATTTGAGAACCTATTATTATATTTTACTACTTTCTTGATCAAAATGATAGCTAGACCGTAATTCCATTTAGAAAAAAGAAAAAATAATTAATAAAGTAAGTAAAGATGGACCAAATCTATAACAAAAACTTAGTCTAGGAGGAGTGTTGAAACTCCTGGACCATTGTAGTAGAACAAATTTATGTAGAACGCTATTTAATTCCAAATAATCAATAAAACTAAAAGTAATCATAATTAATAAACATGCTTAATTATAATTAGTACTAGTCATAATTAAGAAAAAAAATTAATTAAGAAACATGCGAAACCTGCTATAATAATTTAACTTGAACACGATATATAAGTAGATAAGAAACAATATACCAATGCATAGAGTCGCATGGTCAACTAGTTTCCGGCGAAACCCATGGCTTCATAAAGCGTACATCACGAGGTTACTTTCTTGATCTTCCGTGAAAATCAGATCCCATGAAAACTTTGCGAATTATGAGGCAACACTATACCGGGGCGGCTGCGCACATCATATAGGATGGTCACCAGGAGTTTGGGTCGGCATTCCCTCGGCTCAGGAAGGTTTAGTACGTCCAATATGTCGACCTCTTCATTGGTCAGATCGAACCACAAAACACAAAATCGCCGAGGCAACATTGTTTTTGTGCTAAAGACCTCGAACGTCAAGCATGAAGACACCGCAACGATTGTGGCGATTATTCGTATGCATAAGTTAAACAATCATAAACCGCTATATTAGAAGTCAATAGAGGTTAGTGATCAGTTAGGTAGTTTAACAAGTCTGTTGTTTTAGTTTAAGCCTTAATGCAGTCACAGTCGTGGGATTAAAGTTTGTTAGAAACACACGGCTGAGATTGCAGTAATCAAATATATTTATGTCAAACAAATTAATGAGAATTTAACTCATTCACTAAAGATCTTGTTAGTGCGGTCTTGGCCATATTGCTTTGTCAAAACCCTGATGTTCTTATCATGTATTTAAGAACATGTCTCTGTACTTTTTCTGACACGGGGTACCCGCCCTCACTGTTCATTCGGCACTCTCAGTTCCAGCTGTGCTTCTTGAGTGGAGTGAGCTTTCATCGTTTATGTAGTATATAAACCCTCTCGTGCACTTTGCTAGGTTTTATGCATTCTCTCTTTACTCGCGCCGCTCCATTAAAGATAAACAGAAAGTTTACCTCTCTTCTCGTGCGCGTCTGATTTAAAGAATAGCTTCTTAAAAGAAAACTTTTATGTAAGTGCATCTTTCTTATACCTTCAGTGTTGAAGTCACATGCAAGGACTCGGTTTTTGTTAGGGTGAAAAAGTGAGTGAAACTCACACCTAGGGGGAGCCTTAGGTAGGGTGATACTTGTTGGGATTGGTGCCCACAAAGGAGATTTAAGACATTATAAATACTTTGTATTTGATTTTGCATTATATAAAGTTAAATACATTCTTCATTTAAGTTTTTGTTTATGTATGTATGTTACGCTCTGAAACTGTCATCAACGAAAGGAGTGCTAGGTATAGACTTGACAAGGTAGCCCCTTGTGACTAGTTCAAACATTTGTTCGCAATCTTAAGATCGATGGAGCAATCGAATCTGAGTATTGATTGTTTGAATGGATCATGATATCTTATCTTGTGATATAGAGAGTTATGACTCTGTGTTTCAATCTTCATATCTTATAGAAGATATTGAACAAGACCAGTGATACTCAGAAGCTTGAGATAAACCGTTTAAACACTCGAAACTTTAATATCACATACGAGGGGTATTTTGGCACTTACCTAAATCCTGAAGTGAATGCATAATCGATGTGACACCTTATGACATTTGATTTGTCAATGGGCAATGGCTAAATTATAGTTGTATCTAACCCGGCGGTTGGTGTCATAATGCTGTCATGTTGGGTTATGTGATTCACAGATACGGAATTCATGTTGAAACAATGACAATGCATTAGTATCACACTATGCTTTGTTATGAGAGTGTGAATGAATAAACCTGGCCAGGTATTCATCGAATAAGAACATTCTTTGATTAAAACATGTGACATGTAAAGATATCTCACTTTATGTTTTTCTCATTCACAAATAACAAAGGAGTTAGTGAAATAATAACTCAGGGGTAAAACGGTAATTTAGATTCCTTTGAGTTACTGATGCACATGAAGGGTAATATCGTAAAATATTATGTGGATCGTGTGAAAAATTATTTTGTCACATCAAACGGAAAATATCCGCATATGAACTTAGAGAGTTTTAATATTAGTCCTTTAGTGGAATACACTAACATTGAGAATTAAAAGACGGAAAAGGTTTGTGAACTTTTGAGTCCGATCTTAATTCTAAAGCTTCGTTCATGTGGGTCCATTAGGTCTCAATGATTAGGTCTCAATGATAGACCCTCGGACAAGATTTATTGAACAAGGACAATTTGATTTTCTCATTTAAGTAAATTGTGATTTACACTAAGAAATTTTTTTCTAAGTAATCAAATAAATAATTGGTTATTTATTATTACATTTATTAAATGAATCATATTATGTTAATATATGAATATTAACATATTTAAATGATTCAAATAAATAAAAGATGAAAATAAATATTTTATCATTTCGTATTATCTTGAATAGTATGGAAATAATGATTTGTCATTAAATAAATGAGATATTCCAAAATAATTAAATATTATTATGGAAATAAATCAAAATTAATATTTTCTAAAATATATAGGATTATACTCGGCCATAATTAATAAATTAGGTCAGAAATTAAATTTTGAAATTAATTAAAAGAATAATGGGCTTGAGTTTGACTATTGGGTTTGACCTAAGAAAAATCCGCGCTCTCTCTATGTAAAGAGTTTTTTTGAAAACCCTAACTCTAACCCTAATCAGATAATTTTCGACCAACCTCTCTCCCCCCTTCTCCTGAGTTCTTTGGTCGAAATTTTAGAGGGAGAGAGAGATCAAGAAATATTTTTTTGATCTTCCGAAGTTCTTGAGTGATCCCGAGTGTCCCTTGTTGTTCAATTGAAGAGCCCACCCTCTTAATCTCATCAAATCCCGAGGGAATTGCCATTGACTCTTCTATTTGTGTTTGAGTGACTTTGTACACGCAGGTATTCACTCGAGACGCGACGAAATTGAGCGAAACGGAGCGAGACTCATTTCAGCCTGCTGGCCGGATTGGGTCGCCGGATTGGTCGCCGGACTAGAGGACTTCGCCGGACTCGAAACGTGCCGTATCACCACGAGAGTTTGACGACGAATTTGGCCAAGCCCTTTTACAGGAACCTAGCCTTAGGTGTCTTCCATGTTCCTGCAAAGTTTCGCGGTTAGATTCCACCGGAGGAAGCCACAGCGTCGCACGCCAATTTTTGGCCGGCCGACCAGAATCCATTCCGGCGGGTCAGAACTTCCATTCCGGCGGGTCAGATTTCAGAATTTTGACGAGGCCTTCAGGAGTTTGCTAGCAACGCACGAGGTTGTTTACAACCTCACATGTAAGTGTTCTAAATAAATTGGATCTGTTTTAATGATTTATGAATGTGTTTATAAGTTGCTAGATGATTTGGTTCAATTTGTTGACATGTTTAGAATAAATGATTTATTGACATGTTTGTGATTTTTAATGTTTAGGTTGTTACTTTATTAAAATGAATTTTAATACAGATCATATCATATAATTCTGCCACATATAGATGTGTTATGTATTATTATTGTTTAAATTGTTAAATAAATTTCCAACAAATGATATCAGAGCTAGGAAAATGCATTAAAAATTAGGATTTGTTGAGTAGTTTAGAAATTGTTTGACTAGTTTGGTGTTGGCGTTTTTTGTATGATTTGAAATGCGTTATGAATGCTTGTGTGTGTGTGTTTTGTGGATGGATCCTCATTGTTTTGGCCCTAGGAGTTTTTCGGGTTATCGTCCCGGGTTTATTTTTATTTTATTAAATTTTAAATTTGTGAGCCTCAATTTGCGAGGACAATTTAAATTGTAATTTCATTTAATTGTAATCCGACGACGAGAAGACAAGGAATACAGCACCTCGGGCTTGGCCGCACGTTGGAGAACGTGTGGGGGCTGACCCGAGACATCCGGTGACGCGTCACAAGGAGTCCTTGGCCGGTTCTACATTGAAGTTTAAATAGTATAATTTCTTTGTGTTTTTTCTTTATGGGTTGTAATTAGAAATGAGCCGTAGGATGAGTAAAATAATTTAGGCTTTATTTTATTTAATCTCATTGAATGAATCACCTCACATGTCATATAGGATAGATCGCCAACATCACATTAAAATGAATCGTTCATATAGCTTATAATTAATAAAGCGTTATAATAATTGTAAACTGTTTTCCAAAAATATGATTTTTTTTCCTTAAACTAAGTGGGAGGGTTGTTTATCGATGAAGCAACCCACGGTCCCCGACGTGAATTTAATTGACCTAATGTGTGATGAACTAAGAGTCACCCTCGTGGCCCTCCCTTTAATGCGAGTACTTCGGAAGCATTAAGTTAATCAAATTGTTACGAACCAAGCCTTAAAGAGAAACGATGATGCGGGGTCTCCCCTCGGTGATTTGTTATCAAAGTGACTTGATTAAAGGCCCACATGTCGGTTGCACACTTAGACTTATGTTTTAAAGTAATCCTCTCTCGAGGCCCTGCATTAAAAATAAGTGACCAAAATTTATGGTAATTAGTAAGAACTAAAAGTTGTGACTTCTTGGATGGTTCGAATTAAATAGTGATGTGTCACGACTATGAAAGGCGATTAATTACGGTTTCCCCTCAGAAAAGTAATTAATCATTATTGTTCATAATACCATGAATTATTTATCGCTTTCCTCACCATATTAGGATTTTTCATGCATATAATTCGAAACTGTAACACATACCAAAATTATTTATCTTATTTAATGTTTTCAGCAAAATGTCTTTTAACCCATTGCAAACGATTTTGAGTGTAAACAAACTCGAGGGTGAGAATTAAGTTCACTGGAAACGTAACCTCGACATCGTACTGACGGTGGAAAAGCACAAGTATGTTCTCACGACCCCATGTCCTCCTGCTCCGAGTGCTGACTCGAGTAAGGAAGACAAGGACGCCTACAATGCGTGGATGAGGTCTGACGAGATTGCTCGATGTTATATATTGGCATCGATGAGAAATGTGTTGCAACAATCTCATCGAGACATCGCCACTGCATATGAAATCTTGTACAATTTCCATGAGATGTTTGGATGTCATGGGCGTCAGGCAAGGTAGCAGGCTATCCGCAGTTTTATGAATTGCAAAATGAAGCCGAGATCTTCAATTCGGGAACACATGCTACTGATCATGGGTCACCTGAACGACATGGAGATTCTAGGTTCTGAGATCGACGGAGAGACCAAGATAGACATGATCTTGGAAACTCTGACGGACTCATTTGATAGCTTCCGTATGAACTACTCCATGAACAAGCTCGAGTACTCCGTTACTGAGCTCATGAAGGAGTTGCAGAATGCTGAGGGACTTCTCCCTAAGAATAAGAAGAAGTTTGGAGAGCTCAATGTTGCTAAACATAGAGCCTCAACTTCAGGTTCTAAGAGCGTGATGAGAAAGACCAAAAACGCCAACCGAATGGGTTCCAAGAAGCCTTACAAGAAGGCTGTGGATGCTAAGGTCAAAACCATGATGTGCTAATTGATGTTCTTATAATGTGTTTAAGAACATGTCTCTGTACTTTTTCTGATGCACTGTATATGCCTCACTGTTCATTCGGCGCTCTTAGTTTCAGCTGTGCTTCTTGAGTGAAGTGAGCTTTCGTTGTTTGTGTAGTATATAAACCCTCTCGTGCACTTTGCTAGAGTTTATACATTCTCTCTTTGCTTGCGGCACTCCATTAAAGATAACCTGAAAGTTTACCTCTCTTCCCGTGCGCGACCGGTTTAAATAATAGCTTCTTGACGGAAAAGCTTTTATGTAAGTGCATCTTTCTTAGACCTTCAGTGTTGAAGACACAGACAAGGACTCGGTTCTTGTTAGGGTGAAAAAGTGAGTGAAGCTCACACCTAGGGGGAGCCTTAGGTAGAGTGATACTTCGGGAAGAAAGAAAGTGTTAAGTTAAGTAATAGTTGATTTGCTTGTAAAACCTTTGTAACTTTACTCTTTTGTTTATATAGTATACTCTTTCGCCGGGATGCGATATCCCCGCAGATGTAGGCAGTTGCCGAACTGGGTTACCAACGTGTCTATGTTCGTTATTTACTTTTGTGTATTTACTGTTGTTGATGAGCGTGCTTGACATATAGTATATAACATCACATAAATAGTGTATATCCTTTTTTCAGATCTCTCAGTCTCTTCCTACCTCAAGAAAACCCCACCATATCATCTGAATCACCCTCAGACAAAACACATGTGGAAAACAACCAACAACAAATCATTCGTAATTTTTAAAATATTTTAATTATTTAAAATATATAATCTATACTTTATTTAATTATTTAGTAAAGTTAGTGAGGTAATGTGTTGTGGATAGTGGGGAGTGTTTATAGGATCATGGATTTAAATGGGTTAGTGATCAGTGGATGAGTAATTGTAGGATCTTGCACTATAAAATGCAACTTTTTTTTGCATAAATTGGCAGAACATCAAAATAATAGTAAAATCATTTTCAAACTTTGTTTTTTATTCCCTCTCTCACATTTTGTTTTCTATTATTCACGTGTACTTTTGTTCTTGTTATTTTAATGTTTTGATATAAGAACAATTTCCAACAAGTGTCAAAAGGTATGTTGAAGCAAATGTCGTCGCTGAGTCGGTTCATTACGGATGTAGCAATGCAAAAGGGCGAAAGAGAGCGAGCCATGAAACTTCAATACCTGTTGCTCACATGGAGCAATTATGGAGTGTGATCGATTAAGATGCAAGTCAACTTGCAAGCCAAAGGTATGTGGGAGGCTATCAAGGACGAAGAAGTTGACGTCGTACATATAGATTTGCTCTCACCTCCATATATCAAGGAGTGTTAGAAGACTTGACCTTAACGTTAGTTGAGAAGGACTCGACTAAGGTAACGTGTGGAGATGTTTAAGACGATGTACATGGGCTGGAAGTGCGTCAAGGAGTCGATGCTTTTGTAGAAGATCATCACCACAGATTTAGATAAGAGTATCTAAGTTTAGACTAGGGAGAGTTTGTTAAAATATTTTAATTATTCAAAATATATAATCTAAATTTTATTTAATGATTTAGTAAAGTTAATTAGGTAATTTGTTGTGGATATTGGGGAGTGTTTATATGATTATGGGTTTAGTTGGGTTACTGGTTAGTTGATGAGTAATTGTAGGATCTTATGTTGCACTATGAAATGACAACTTGGTTTGTATAATTGGCTTGCGGTCACGCTTTGTATACATACATTCCAATCATTAAGCCCTCTATAATCAAGTTTATATTCACGCTTGCGGTCACATTCAACTGGGACATACAACAAATTGACATCAACAAAACACTTTTGTTAAACGAAGTATTGAGTGAAGTTTTCATTTACCAACCAGAAGGTTGTGGAGCCCCATCTAGACCAGATCACGTGTGAAGACTCCAAAATCCACTACATGCCCTTAAACAAGCTTTGAGAACATGGTATGAGAACCTCAACTCTATTATACTCAATTCAAGTTTATAATACTCTACATCGAACAACACACTATTCATCTACAAAAAAAGGCAGATAAGTGCATCTACATGCTAGTATATGTTGACAATATACTAGTGACATAAAATGATAGTCAGCTGAAGCCAAAGTGATTGGAGACCAACAAAACATTCACCCTGAAAATTCTAGGCTCAGTAACTTACTTTCTCGGATTTGAAACTGTAAGATCTTATAGTGGTATAAAACTCACAGAGACAAAAAAAAATACCTGAAAGTTCTTTAGAAAACCAACATGTGTCCAAATCACAAGCTTTACAAAACTGACAGCCCAAAATTTGATCATGTCTCATTCTACAGAAGCACCATAAGGTCACTGGAATAACTAACCATGACAAGATATGATATCTCATTCACAGTAACTCAACCAATATGCCGAAAAACTCTATAGTTAGATACATTGCTTCCTGCAAATAAATAATGCAGTACTCAAAGGGACGAAAATTCATGGACTACATTTTACACAAACAAAGCAACTTCAAGTCATAGCCAAAGTCGATGCTGACTATCCAAGCAAACTTGATGATATAAGATCAACCACATGAAAATATGCCTTCCTAGGAGATAGCATGATCTCCTGGTTATTCAAGAAGCAACTTTAGTGTCCAAAAGTTCAATATATTCAGAGAATTTTGGTCCAAGAATCCACAAAATTGATTTGGTAAAATGCCTATTTTATTAAGTATGAGCCAATCTGGAGCCAAGACCAAGTGTAATTGTGTGTGAGAACATCAGGGTCACCCCTCTAGCCTCCAACCTTGTCTTTAGCTTGTGCATACATCGAGGTAGATATGCACTTCATCGGAGAAAAGTTGCCAACAAACAGGTGGAAATTATAGTCATTCCAACCGGAGAACATATTGATGAAATATTCACCAAATCAATTTTCCCTAATCATACATCGAGTCCATCCTTGGTAGTCGACATCATTGGCTAAATATATCAACGTGTTTTGAGATGTTCAGGATCCAACATGACAAATTTTTGTTGGATGTATGGTTTTGCAGCACCATAGAATTTCTACTTCACCTTATTCGTAATCCCTTTGACGGCAGTTTTCCATGGGCCGAGTGACATGAAAAAAATAATAAATACACGCACTTGCTTGTGACGAGGTCAAAATAAGAACTTGTTTTAGTCTCGATTACGTACCTTAGCTTAAGAAAGAACATGTACGACTCTTCAGAACGCCTGTAAAAGGATTTTAGAGTCTTCTCTCTTGACAACAACACATTTGTGTAAGAAATAGACACCCTATAATTCATTTGCATGTAATTAATTATCTCTTTCAGTCTACATATACACACGCTTGGATTAATACATTTATGTTTAACAATATCGCCTATTAAACAACTCGTTGATTGTGATGATGTCACTGCCTCACGTTTATAAGACAACTTTGGTCAACATCAAACCATAAAGATTGAAATCACACATTTAAATGCTAGGTAAAATTACATATTTATTGACTGGGGATGTCAACAATAGATGTTTATTGGAGACATCCCGGTCAACGATACACGTTTATTCTTCACATCCCCAATGTAAAATAGATCCTTTAATTCAACGTTGTTAACATTCTAACGCAAGATTTAACAAAAAAAAAAGAGTGTACATTCGAATTTGAATTATGGTGATTTTGCCTTTCCAGTATGGAAAAAAATTCCTTTAGACGCGACAAATGTTAGTTCGAAAGGCTAAAAATTCGCTACTAATGGACTTTTATAAATGACATTAGATGCAAAATGTCGCTTCTAAAAGTCCTCTTATAAAGATCTGTCGCTTCTAATACCATTTCTAAGGCGTAAAAAGAAGGTCTTAGAAGCGACATGTCATTGTTAATTTCTTTTAATCATATTTTGAAAGCGACGTTAAAAGTGACATGTCACTTCTAAATGAAAAAAAAATAGATTTTATTTTAAATTAGAAGCAGAAGTAGAAGAGACATGTCAAAATCAGTTTTAGTTTTTTTTAGAAAAATAAAAAGAGCTAACCTGGGAGATGAGCACTAAACCCATGGCCGGAGACGAGCACCGAACCCATGGCCGTAAACAACCACTGAAGCCACGGAGATGAGGTTGAGATGGAGATGAACCCATGGTCGAAGATCCAAGCGCGATGCGACGAACACAAAACAACGGCCTTTGTTGGAGCTAGAATCCATAACATCGAAGCTGTTGCCAGAGATGCCCACAAGAAGATTATTTATTTACATATTGATGTAATGTAAAGTTTTATAAGTCCTTATTGTAATTTCTGATTAAATTAATAAAAATTGAAACGTTCTTTCATTCCTTTTTCGTTTGTTTGAAGATTTATAACATTAAATAGTCTTATAGTCCTTAATCAAACCTAACAATATATAAAGAGACAAATGTAGATTTGTGTGAATAAGCTCTTCATGGTTTGGTTAAAATGAAATATTCGCAATCTAAAGATCAACGGACTATTGATCCTAGTATGATTGTTGGAAGAATCTATGATGTCTGGTTACGAGGCATAGAGAGTTAGGAACTCTATAGTTCTTCCAGTGTATCTTTCGAAGATACTGAATTGAATAATATAGTTCTTCCAGGAATTTAAAGTGAAAAGTTTCTTCTATAATCGCCTTTAAGTCTATTTTTTTGAAAATTTGGTGAAAATTTTTTGGAGTAAAAAATTTGAGTAATGTAGAAGCGACTTGTCGCTTCTAAGTCGGTTCAAAAAATACTCGTCACTTCTAAAATCTGTTTTTGTAGTAGTGTTCTCACAAGTCCAACAATCCAATTACAATGTTCTCAAGACAAACAACATGCAAGGTATATTTGTCCGAATTGTTTGTGTTGTACCTAAAGTTTGTTGCTTATAGAGAACAACATCAAGTGATTATGTAGACTAATTTTATTAGCGTATAGTGCATAACGCTAGATAAGTAGAAGAGAGTTATCATCCAAAAAATAGTGTAATTTTGGTTTGCACTAGTCGTAGTAGATGAACTTGATACGTGTGGAGATTGTGGATGACTTGATACTTCGTGAAGGTGGATGATGGGAGTTCGGTGATGGTGGAAGACTTGTGTTCCAACAAGGTGGAGGAGGGGTGATCGCGGATGAGGGAATTGGGGGGAAGTGAGTTGTGGTAAATGAGAGGTACTTGATTCCAAAAGATGGATCTCTGTGGAGAGAAGTTTTGTGAGCTTGAACGTTGTTTTTGTCTCACCTCGAACAACCTAAAATATTCCAAATCAATTGTATCATACGGGACCAAATCACACTCTTCCTCGACTATATATGGCATATTAGAAACTCGTCTATATTGGTTTTCAACAAAACTAGAGTCACGACTGTTGCAAGAGGATCCAACACCTGAAAAATTGAGACCCGATGATTTCCTTTGACTTCCAATATTTGTTGAAAATTTTCCATGTTATATTTCATCCTTCTCCTCAAATATGAATAACATTTCAATGTCCTGTCATACGTTATCTAAAATGGTTTCAAAGTACCAACCATGATGTATACAATACCAATTATATGAGTGGATGGTGATTTGCCTAAATTTGTGTACATGACTTCCTTCAAACTAGCGAGGCTAATATTCACTATTTATCTTCAAACTAAAATTTTGAATTATCATTCTCATGATACCATCCAATTCCAACCCAAAATCCACTATGTTTGAATAACAAAATAAATATTCGTCATTGCGGCGTCAAAAAATCCATAATTAATATTACATGTCACCAAAGTTCATATATTATTGGTGTACAGATGCGAGTTCATACATTGTTTACATTTGGCGCAAAAAAATGTAGACATAAGATGTAAACAATATTGGCATCGGACGTCAAGAACGTAGACAAGAGGGTCAACAATGTTAGCAACATCGTCAATTATTTTGAACGTAGCAATGTTTAAATCCAGGTCAACAATGTTGACAACAGACGTCAACATATTGACAACGACGTCAAAAATGTTGACCTCGGTAAGAACTTCGTACTAAGAAAACAAAAGAAAAAGTGGAAATTTAAAATCAGCGTTAACCAAAGAGAAAAGAGAATATTATTAGATCCATACATTGTTGACGCCGTTGTCATGGAGCATGGTGATGGTGAGTGGGGGCGTCGGTGATGGAGCACAACAGATTTAAACCATATCGGTGATGGAACGCGGCGGAAGTAGAGATTCAGCGACGGAGCTTCGGCAACGAAGTGAGGGCTAAAATATAGAAGTACTTTGCTTGCCTGATTTTAGGGATTTAGGGATTCTTAATATGTTCCAACCAATTTTTTATAGAGGATCGAATTGTTAAAAATAGCTATAAAAATAATCAGTGAAAAAAACAAATTTTAAGAGAAATGAAAATAATTATCTGACATTTCTAACAATACTCTAAATGCATAAACGTCACGCTGATTTTTTTTAAAGAAAGAGCCTCATCAAAGCCTCTCCGAGCTTAGTTGGTGCGACGAAAAGGAAAAAGTACCCTCATACATCGTTATATAGATCAGTAGAAATATGGTCCCGCACAGGAAGCGGGACATCCCCAATATTACAAATACCGAAATCCGTTGATTCATTAGCCCATTTGGCCAAACTATGAGTAACTCTATTGCTCATAGTCGGTCTAATTCATATGTCAATAAATTAAAAATCATTAACATTTGCATAATTTGATTTCAATCCTCTTAAATACATAATTTTAAATTAAAATAGTTTAAACATAAAACTTTGAATTGACCGCACTTGTTCGTAGTTAATTGGTTAATACATATATAATTGCTTTCCAGAACTGAATTATTATATATATATATATATATATATATATATATATATATTTGCTTTCAAGAATTGAATTATATACAAATACCTTTCAAGACCTAAATTACTTATATATTCGCACTGATAAAAAGTGGCCCAGAATTAATTATAGAAACAAGAAAAGGGAAAATGATGATGAATTCTTTTGTTTTAGTCCTTTTACGGAATATTTAAACCACGAAGACCGAGTGAGTGTGGCTTTCCAACAACCTCACAAAATCTACCAATTTATTTATTACTAAAGTTTGGTCAGTGATGGTATAGTTTTGATTTACGAAAATCTTTCTTGCAGAAATGTCTTATATAATATTTTGTGCCTGAATATAGGTCTAGCATCTGCAGGTTAATACGTAATTTCTGTTTTGTAAAATTGGCACATTATAAAACAGCGCACCGACATAGTGCATATTATAGCGAAATCTTTGTCCTAATTTGATGATAGTAAATTATATTTTAGGGACAATTGGATCAGTATTTTAATAGTTCACTATTATGTTAAAAAAATCATTTAAACTTCTTCATATTAGAAAAATAGTTTATCAATTAATTATAATAATAGTTTAATTAGCTATATTAGTTAAATAATTAAATAACTGCAATCTTGTGAGTTGTTTATTTAATAAAATATAAACGAAAAATATTTAATTACAATATTACTTGTATATTTATAATTATACGATTTTTCATGCGTCAAAATGAACACTTAAGTAATCATATCAAAGAACAAAATGACAATACACATTTCATGAGAAATTTTATTTTCTAAATTGAATAGATAGAGAAATGTCACGCTTGAAATCCATATTTGAGAAATATTTAAAATGAGATCTTTTGTCATTTTTTCATGCCAAAATATCTTTCAACCTTATAAATCTTCAAATCTCTCTATTCATTTTATTCACTCACTTTTCATTTTAAATCTCTCACTTCTCTCCGGTCGATCACAATTATTCGAAAAATTATGGTAAGGTTTCTTATTTGATAACGTTTTAAAGTTTTAGTGTATTGTGTTTGATTTAAACGGGTTAAGTTCAAAACTTAGTTGTAAGTTTTGGGTAAAAAAAATATAGGTTAAAAAATCCGTAGATATTCAAGTTCTAAGAACTCCACATAGATTCAGAGGGATCCTGACAGCATGGGTTTATCTTACTTAGTGAAAACAAATTGAGTGAGAGAGAGGTATTTTGATCCGAATTTTTTTGAAAAGTGAACAAAGGCCTAATCTCATATATTTTTCAACTATTGAATCTAGTCGTAGTATTTCCATAACTATTAAGTCTAGAAATTAATTTTTTTTTTGTATACTCTATATATAAAACCTCACACGATGAAATGAGACATACTGAGAATAGGAAGTGTGCATCTCTCAAGTTTGATATGCACAAAAATTATGATAAGATTAAGTGTGTCTATTTGGAGGCGATGATGCCGACATTGAAATATAGCACATAGTGGATTACGTTAGTGACATGAGATGTGTCTCCTCGGTCAAATTCTCCTTTAGCATTAACGGATTTGTTTGGGGCCATGTGACTCCCTTCAAAAGTTTTCGCCAGGGTGATCCTATATCTCCATTACTTCTCTTTGTTTGTTCTAAAGGACACTCCAGTCTCTTCAGAGCAGGTGAAAGTTCATAAGGGAATAGAGATTTCAATTTGGGAATATTCACGAGTCTCATCGATTGTTCGCATACAATCGCATGATGTTCTTCAAATCGTGTCCTAAGGACTGCGAGCAAGTAACAAAGATATTGCGGGCTTATTCAGGGTCATCGAGCCAGTTGGTAAAACTTTCAATCATGTATGTTTTGGTAAACATGTCAAGAAGGATGATGATCAGTCTTTGAAATCAGATCTTAGGACATCAAAGGATGGAGCGTCACAAACACTATATAGGTCTTCCTGTGTTCACAGTCTGTAAGAAGAGGGAACGTTTTTAGTACGAGAGAGATTGCATTTGGGATAAGATAAATGGTTGAAAAAGTTTCTTACTCTCCCATAAAGGTCGAGAGTGTTGGCAGAGATACCCACAAGAAGATTATTTATTTACATATTGATGTAATGTAAATCTTAAAAAGTCCTTATTGTAATTGCTGATTAAATTAATAAAAGTTGAAACGTTCATTCATTCCTTTTTCGTTTGTTTGAAGATTTATGATATTAAATAGTCTTATAGTCCTTAATCAAACCTAATGATATATGAAGAGACAAATGTAGATTTGCGTGAACAAAATCTTAATGGTTTGGTTAAAATGAAATATTCGCAATCTAAAGATCAACGGACTATTGATCCTAGTATGATTGTTGGAAGAATCTATGATGTCTGGTAACAAGGCATAGAGAGTTAGGAACTCTATAGCTCTTCCAGTGTATCTTCCAAAGATACTGAATTGATCAGTGCACCTTTAGAGACAATGTAAGAACAAAACATTTAACATTTTCTGTCTCAAGGTCCCTATGTATGAATTGTATCGTGCTTACCTAAATCCTGAAATGAGACATGTCATTTCATAGCTTTAATATTCTCATATAAGAAAGTCAAATTCTAGATCCATTAAGTGATCTAGACTAGACTAATTGGTGAGATATTAAGTTATGAAGATGTCATGAACCAATTTTGTGAAGTTCTCATAGATATAGAATTCATGTACAAGATTGCTGAAATGTAATATGTATCATCTCATGCTTTATTACTTGGAATGTGAATAAATGAACCGCGCGGTATCCAAAATTAAGTAGCGACTTTATTTGGATGAAATAATATGACTTGTTAGCTCCTCGTCAATATATTGTTTCTAACTTGTTCACAAGTAACAAAAGAGTTAAGGAAATAATGGGTATTTTAAGAATTGTTTTTAAATAAATAAGGAAGCATCTAGATGCTCTTCCCTGCGTTTTGAGTTCGGCCAAGACACGTCAAAGAGGAGAGGATTCTTTGCGGAAATAACAACTAGAAGGGTGAAATGGTAATTTTATAAATCTCATCTAGTTGATGATATTCATGAAGGGTAAACATAGATAACATTCAATGGATCCGATCAATATAGTTAAGTTGAATTTAAGTAGAAAATAAATTCATTTGAACCGAGAGATTCTCAGTGTCAACTCTTTGGTGGAGTCCGTTGACATTAAGCCAATACTCGGAAAAGGTTTGTAAACTTTTGAGTCTGAGTATAGAAGCTCAAGCTTTGTTCATTTGGATCCATAAGGTCACTATTACAGGTCATTAGAGTAGAATTGCTAAACTAGAAACTAAGTCAAAACAAGTTCAAGTGTTGAACTAGATGTTTTCTCAGAAAATGTCTAAAGGGTATTTTTGTCCACATGGACATAAAATGATGTGAATGTCAAAATAAAATTTTGAATATTTTCATATGATGGAAATATAAATTAGTTTCTAAAGTCGAGAAGTCGTTTGAGCATGAAATTAATTTCATTATGTGTGCAACATTAATTCTACAAAGGTATTAATAATTGTCTTAAAAGAAATAAGGAAGCATCTAGATGCCCTTACCTAGTGTAGAGTTCGGCCAAGACACATCAAGGAGGAGAGAATTATTTGCCTTTAATTATAAAGATAATTACCCAAAAGGAAAAGAGGTAATGAATTTTCTTGAGAAGGAAATAAATATGCTAAGTGAGGAAACAAATTTCCCTCACTAAAGCATATAGATGGCCGGCCAAGTACAAGGGAGAAGATGAGAGAAAATCAAATATTGTGTCACGAATGCACAATTGAAAAGGGTTATTACCCTTTCTTGATTTACCTTCTCCTATAAATAAAGCATCACATAGATATGTGAAAATAAGCATTCTTACTCTTGTCTCTCTCTTTTTGGCCGACCCCTCTCTCTCTCTCTCTCTCTCTCTCTAGAAAATCCCTTTATATTTTGGCACCTAAGTCCTCATTATACTTAGGCTTAATTAGATATCTAGCTCATAGACTTGTTCTTGAGCTATTGTGTTTAATTGTGCCCACACACAAAACTTTCTAAACCTCTAAAGACTCGTGTATTAGAAACCTTAGGTTTCTCGAGTTCACGTTTAGGTTTGAAGGAATCGAGCCATACGAGAAGATCAACCTTTCTCAAGACTCCTCCAAATCAAGTTACAAGAAAAGTTTGCACTCAAGCACTTTAAATAATGTTTTTAAATTTATACATGTTCATGCACTTTGCCTAAGTTAGTAAAATTGTTTTACTTGTAAAAAAATTTTATATTTTGCCATTAATATGATTAATGATAATTTTTCATTTACCCTAGATCTATTCCAACACCTTATTTGTGCGATATTTGGGGAGGATGATGCTTTGGCTATTCTGAGTATTGGGTGCGGTGGGGAAGGGATCCTTGATTTGCGTCGATGGAATTTTACAAAAAAATGGAGAGTATTTGATCAAGAGTGGATATCATGTAGCTATTACTTCCACCCCGATGCTAGCTCATCAGATTAGTCAGTGATGGAGGAGTTGTTGAAGAAAGTCTGGAAGGTGAGAGTATTTTCCAAGATAAAATTGTTTTGTTTGAGAGTTTGGAAATGATGAATCTTGACTAGAGTAGTGCAAGTCTCGTGGAAGGGATGAATCTCGACTAGAATAGTGTCAGGGGAAGTCTGAGACGGTTTTCCATGCGATGTGGGGGTGCAAGTAGAGCATGAAGGTTTGGAAAGAATTGAGCTTTGGTAAAACCCTTCAAACATTCAAAGATGGGGACGCCTTCGACACCATTCTTATATTGTCAGAGATTCTTAAGATTAGTACTTTCGAGTTTTATATTACCATCATTTAGGAATTATGAAACCATAAGAACAATGTTAGCTCTGAGAAGCAAGCGTGAACTCAATATAAGATAGTCCAGTGGAGACAGTGACGCCTAGAGGAATTTAGAGATGCGTCCAAAATCGAAGTGCATAAGAAGGATCTGGAGACAGTGACGCCTAGGTGAATCCCTCCGAGGGAAGGTACTAGCTTGATTAATGTTTATGTCGCTCTAGCCCATGATCATAGAGGATTCGGTGTGAGTTTTATCGCTTGAGACCACACCGGAATGGTGATTACCTCACAACAGTTTTCCAAGACAGAGTATTTTCCCCCAGCGTGTGGAGGCATTTTCAGTCCCCTGGGGAATAGATCTAGCTTGGAGTATCGACATCTAGAGAGTGAAACTTCAATCTGACTACTTGAGAGTGGTATGGTTGGTGATGGAGCCACTAGGACAAAAAAAAGCCTTTAGAAGCGACAAAAGTCGCTTCTAAAAGATAAAAAGTCGTTTTTAAATGACCTTTAGAAGCGACATTAGAAGTGACAAAGTCGCTTCTAATGTTTTGAAGCGACTAGCCGCATCTATAGTCGCTTCTAAAGGTAAACAAATGCACATAAAAGCTTTCGATTTTTTCTTTTTTTGGGAATTAGAAACGACTTTTTAAAGGTAAAAACAAATTAAAAACAAATTAATAAAAACAATGCAAGTATTTTTGAACTCTTTAAAAACACCATTATAAACCACAAATCAGATCCACATTAACAAAAAAAAAAAACATCAAACTTGGTTGTTTGCACAGACAAACAAAAAAATAAGGAGGGTTGGATTTGGGAGAAGTGGAAGAAATGAATGAAAGAAAAGAAAATGAAGATTTTATACTTGATTTTAGGGTAAATCGGATTTCTCGCCGCAGCGGTGACTAATCCTCGGTGCGGCGAGACTAGTTCTGGCAAAAAAAAAACTCAAACAAAAATCTCGCTGCAGCGAGAACTTTCCCACAACGCTTGTATTAAGCGTTGTGTGAACATCTCGCTGCAGTGAGATTTTTTTTTCACCTCACTTCCACAACGCTTACCTTAAGCGTTGTGGGAACGTCTCGCTGCCGCGAGATTTGTACGTAGCTGCGGCGAGAATCCCACAACGGATCCATTAAGCGTTGTGGAAGAGCTCTTATCCGCCAATATTCCACAATGGGTAGCTTAAGCATTGTGGGAACATCTCGATGTGGCATGACTTGTACTTCGCTGCGGCATGATTCCTACAATGGATACAAATAAGCGTTGTGGGAAAATTGTTATCCGCCAAACGTTGTGGAAAATCGATCTTCCCACAATGGTTAATGTCAAATGTTGTGGGATCTCTGGTTCCCAAAACGCTTATTCTTAAGCGTTGTGGGAACTCTATTTCCCACAACGCTTATTATAAGCGTTGTGGGAGACCTATTGTGGGATCTAACATTTGTAGTAGTGCATTATTATTAATAACCAATGAATCTGATAAACTCCTCCTGTTATGTACGATGCCTTTTATTAATCCGTAAAATGTTCACTCAGATTTTTTGAAAGGCGTTACTGCGCTCCAGTATTGCAGCAATAAGATTTATTTACAGGTAAAGCCGAATTATTTGAGCCAATATAGCATGAATCCATAGGAACCTGATGAGAGGGATAGTAAAAGAGTCAAAGCCTAAAATTCACTAGCAGTATGCATAAGTCTGATCTTTCAACTCATTGATTATAATTTTTCAAACTCACTATTTCCATACTGACCAACTAAAAAGAAATCAATGATTACCATGGAACGCTGTGCAGCAAATCTGATACTCATGATTGCGACATACCTGCAAGACAACAAGTTTTTTGTGAGGAGTGAGGCAGACCTAGGTTTTCTAAATTAAAATGACGCCGTTTAGTAGTCGCTTATAATGCTCAAAATTTATGCTTAGTAAAAAATTGATAGATAAATTTCGAGCCAAATATTTTGGACATTAGAAGCGGTATTATAAGTAATTTGTCGCTTTTAATGCCAGATTTTTTACACTTAGTGAAATTTTATCGGAAAAAATTTCGAGTAAAATAATTTGGACACTTGAAGCAACATTAGAAACGACTAATCGCTAAACACTGAAAAAATTGACGGAAAGAATGCAAGCCAAATATTATGGCAATATGAAGCGACTAGTCGCTTCTAATTTGTCGACTCTGACCATTAGAAGCGACTAGTCGCTTTTAAAAGTCAAAAATATTATTTTTTTTAAAGAAATCGAGTAGATGCGTTAGAAATGACTAGTCGCTTCTAATGGTAAAATGTAGTTTCTGATTAGAAACAACTAGTCGCTTCTAAAAGTAACCATCGCTTCTAAAAGTCATTTTTGTAATAGTGTTCCCTCAATTGCCTTATGTTCCTACGCAGAGATTTCTCTCTCTAAAAACTTAACAAAAAGGGGAATATTGTTCTTGTGACTACTCTTTTTCTTATATAGGCAGAACTGATATATTCATGTAACCTTGTCCATTGAAAGCGGATCTGCTGGGCAAAAAACGTAGCCCATGGGTAATTTCCCTTTTCTTGACGCAGCCATCGCGTTGCGACCACAACCATCACGACGCGATCGACGACCTTCGCGATGCGATGAGACAGCATCGCGACGCAATGAGCACTCGTGTGCCAATCGATGAGCCTCCTTTTGGCTTGGGTTTGGCTCTTTTTCGTGCTTGCACTCCAGATCCGCTCTCCTAGCATAATCTGAGATAAAAACACTACAAACTACGAAAACTATCAGAACCACTTAAGGATTCGCATCGAATCTTCATTTAAGGTCGTCTTAATTACGTATAAAACGTTCTTATCAGTGTCTTAAAAAAACAATGTATTTTAATTAAAAATGAAAAATAACATTCAAACTAAAAAAAAGAGAACTCGATAATAAAATTTGTATATTATACTGCTACGTAAGTGCAATAATCATTTGCAACAATTTTACAAAAACGTTAACCATTTTCAAAATACGTCTCTTTATGTTATCTAGTTATCTAAATAATTGTTGAAATTATGCTTTTAGACAGTTAAAAATATGATTTAAACACTTCAGTGACAGTTCTTTCTCGTCGTCGTTAATTAGTTATTTTTTTTAAATCAAGCGTTTCTTGCGTAGGAATTGAACCCACACCCTCCAACTTAAATGGAGTGTGCACCACTAAACTATCCTATCTATTTATTTATTTGGTTGACATATTGCAGAGAATCTTATACAACCAATTCACAACCTCAAACAAGTTTCTCTTCCCGACACACTTGAGAATAAAGGATCACAAGTTCTATTACTATCCATTATACAAAATGTTACAATTAGATAAGAAGATCAGTCTTGAGGTTCCTGAGATCATTACCCCTTTTTCTTATTTTTTGTGCAATCTAAGCTAAACCAGCAGTACAGAATCAAAACCTGCAGATTCAAGGGAGCTTGATGTTCGTTTTTTTTTTTGTTTCATTTTCTATTGATTTTTAACACCGTTGTTTCTTCTATAAAAGTTGTTTATATAAAAAGATCCGTTATTCAAAAGATACAAAAATGAAGTCAAATTTAAATAAACAAGCACAGAAAGAAGCATGTGTTTTAAAAGAAAACTCTAGGTAAATATTTGGGTACACTAACCATCGTGACATTAAAGCGCCAATAAATCTTTTTAATGATAGATTTTGAACGACATCCTCTTTCAGTGCGCATTTCTCCTCTTTCTTTTCTTAAGCAACTATCCGTAATTCTCCATTTACTCTAATAATCACGTGAAAGACATGCATACAAACCGGGCAGATCAATCATGTCGGCATTTTATATAGAAAATCATTTATGACAAACATATCAATTGCTTGCTACAGCAATCATGCAATAAGACGCAACAACAGTCATAAACGATGGGGTCAGTTAGTTGCTCAAGTATAATAAGTTATATAGTTTATTTTCCGATTTCATGTCAGGTTAAATTTCCAGTGAGAAGAAATCCGCTGATGATTTCATCATTATTTTCCCGACGCTTAAAAAATATAATATTTAGATATATTATACCAGCTGGCCGATAAAGACGATACCATTCTGGATCAATTATTTCAGTTTTATAATGGATATCTTAATTTACGAGACCGATTGGTGTGACTTCTTACCAACCAAATCATCCATGCCTTTAAATTTTGAATTGGGTCAGTCTGATAATATATAAAAAAAAAACATACCATAATCATCTCAAAATCATCCATGTTTATTATTACGGTAGTGGACTTAATTAATTATTCCCAAAAAAATAATAAGAATTGCCGTCGGAGAAAACTCACAACTCTGCTCTAGAGCGTGGTCTATATAATACGTGGAGAAAACTCAGTCACATACACTCTCGCTCAAAGCCTACAAAAGAAAAGAGCATAGAGAAAGAAGAAAAGAGCAAAGTATCATGGAGAAACTGAAGAGCTTCAAGAGCTTCAGGGCGAGGCACGTGGACATGGCGGGAGAGGAGAACGCGAAGGAGCTTTTACACGCTCAAGCACACATTTGGAACCACATCTTCAGCTTCATCAACTCGATGTCCCTGAAGTGCGCTATCCAGCTCGGCATCCCTGACGTCATCCATCGTCACGGCGGGCCCATGACTCTCTCAAAGCTCGCCGCGTGTCTTCCGATCAGCCCCGGGAAGACCCAGTGCGTGTACCGCCTCATGCGAGTCCTCGTCCACTCGGGATTCTTCGACAGGTCGTCCGACGTTAGTGGCGAGTCGTGCTACGCGCTCACAGACGCGTCGAAGCTTTTGGTGAGAGACAATCCGCTGAGCGTCACGCCGTTTCTGCTTTCCATGCTTGACCCTGATCTCACGCGCCCGTGGGATCTACTCGCCACCTGGTTCGGTGGAGACTCTCCCACGCCATTCCAGGTAAGGGATATGGCACATGCAAACTTACGTTGGAAGTCGTGTTTTGTAGAGTAAAATTCCATACAGTTTCTTTGAATGGTCAAACGTAAAATGGAAAAAGAACTAAAAATAAAATAGAGCTGGTTCGTTATATTTTTCTAATGATTTCTGCTCAATAAGGAATTTATAGATGGTTGTTCTCAGATTTAATTACAAATTAAGTAGAAAAAAAATTAGACTAACCAGATAATTAAAATAAAAAATATATAAACCAAATGTTGGTTTGACCGGAATTTGCATTTTGATCTTTTCTTTTTCATCCCAGAACTTCTGATATTTCTGAAAAACAATCGATAAATTTGGAAATAGTTTATGTTTAAATCGAAATGCAATTACACAAAAAAAATTATTCGTTTATTGATTAGTATTGTCTAGTTTATATGTACGTCGACTCTTTAAGTATAAGGAACTTAACTATTGACATGTTGTGGGTACTAGTATAGTCTACTTTTAACAATTTCGTCACTTTTTCAAATAGTTTACTCTTCATTATTAGACAAAATTGTTTTAAAATTATCTAATTAAATATGTCTACCTTTTTTTAATTAATTTGCCAATAATATTTTTGTGTTCTAGGCGGCTCATGGAGAGCCTTTTTTTGAGTTTGGAGCTGACAAACCGGAGCTGGGGGTGTTCTTCAACGACGCGATGGCAAGTGACGCGAGGCTGGTGACGAGCGTTGTGATCGAAAAGTGTGGTGATGTCTTCAAGGAAGTGAGGTCTTTGGTTGACGTCGGAGGTGGAACAGGCACAGTTGGCCGAGCCGTGTCTGATGCCTTTCCACAATTAGAGTGCACCGTTCTCGATCTGCCTCACGTCGTCGCTGGGCTTACCGGAGATAACAACCTTAAATTTGTCGCCGGCGACATGTTCAAAGCCATCCCACCGGCAGATACCATTTTATTGAAGGTACAATTTTGAGGAGTTATATAGTTTATAAGAAAAACAATTATAACTAAAAAATTATAGCATTTATATATAGATAAATTGCATGTAATTAACAAATTTAAATATTGGATATTTGTACATAAAAAAATTGAAGCTTGGATGTTTTAAATATTTTTATGAGCTTAAAGTCTAAAGCAGCTATTAATTTCTTTTTCCCATATAATCATATTATTTGATATAATGTTAAAATCTTTTACTTTGTTTGCCTTGAAGGTTTATTAACTATTTATATATCTATATATATATTTACACTTTATAATTATTATTTAGTCAACCTTTGATAAATAGTTACACATTTGTTTTAATAAAGTACCAAATCATGATGCTACGTAACGTTTGTGGCTATTTATTTACGTACTATTTTACATATAGTCATATTGTAAGTTTTGTTTTGGTTATTATATATTTCGAAATAACTATAATACTCGGCCCCTTATTTATATCATTCCTGGTACATCAACAAATTTTTACTACATGGTTTTATATTGTTTATTTTAGAAAAAGAAGAACAATAGTTCATACTTTTTAATATTTTATAAACTCTCTTCTTATCTACAAAGATGATCTATTTATTTTATTAATATCTTGTGAAACTATAGGAATCTAAAACGAAAAAAAAAAATCAAGACACAAATCTGAATGCATTGAATAGAGCATGGATGCAAATAATTGTATGTACCTTACATATCTTATCCGCGGCGTATTTTTATGTGGATATGATTTATCACCAAGCCATGCAGTAATTGAATTGCAACCGATGCCAAATAAATATATAGAAAGATGCTTCGCACACTAGAAATGAAAACACGAGGAGATTAATAATTGTTATTTTGAAGGACATAAAATAAGTAGGGTTACAATAATAAAATTAGTTTTTAAATCCTGTAAAGCCTGTGAAATGATGAAGGAAATAAGTAGGGTAGAAGTTGTTTGATATGATAGAAGGAAATAAAACGTGTGACATGTTTGTTTGCAATAATATATGTGATAAAATCTGTCATTTCATTTTCCATATTTGGGAAGAAAAATTTATATATGGCTCTCCAGGAATTTTCTTTCTCACTCATCTTGTTTGAACTTTATCTTCGTTACCACGGAACATGTTTTTTATTTTCTTAATCATCCGAAAATAACACTAGGGCTATAGTTGAGAACTATGTTGGTTCCAAATTCAAGTAAACTAATTTAAAATAAGAATCTCCGAATTTCAACTCTCTGATCATAGCTGGTTAATCTGTCAGCGGTGAAAAATATATATTACTTCGTGTAATCATTTACGTGTTTCAACGTGTATTAACGATCTATGAGCAGTGGATATTGCACGATTGGAGCGACGAAGAGAGCGTTGAGATTCTGAAGAAGTGCAAAGAGGCAATTGTGGCAAACAACCACAAGAATGGAAAAGTGATCATAATAGATATGATGGTGGATAACGAGGAAGCCAAAGCAGACGACGAGTCGTACGAGACTCAACTCTTCTTCGACATGCTGATGATGGTTTTGGTCACCGGCCGTGAGAGGAACGAGAAAGAATGGGCTAAGCTCTTCAAAGATGCGGGCTTTAGCAACTATAAAATCACTCCGATTCTTGGCCTAAGATCGCTTATTGAAGTTTACCCCTAATATAATATACAAACTATCTAAGAACAAAGTATGGTTGTGTTCCAAATAATTGAAATATATATCTATATATATGTTTGATATATGTTGGAATATTGTGGAGAATTGGATAATAAAGAGTATTTATTATCATGAATATTGTTGATTTTTGGCAAATATTTGAGTGTGGTCCACTCATCGTATTTGTGTATTTCTAACGTATTATATTTCTCGCCGGAAGATGTATAATATCGTTTGAATTTTGCCAAAAATAGAATCGTTAATGAATGAGAAATTGATGCTCAAAATGTATTATTAGAAAAATACATTATTTGTTAGAATCTCTTCTCTTATTATTATTATCATTTTTAATTATTACAAAAATAACTTTTTTGTGTTATTTTGTAATTAATTGAAATGAATTAATAATTGTCCACACTTGTGTAATTGTGGATTCCGAAGAAGTGAAACGATAGAGCATTAGTGAGGCTATTTTGATATTCTAATAGCCTAAGGATATACACACATTAAGTCATATAAATGACTTTTATGTCATACGGTTTTATGCTCAATATAATGTAATCATTTAAATGATTTATGTTACATTAGTGGGTAACGTTTGAATTGGTTGTCTTCTGACACAATTCAAAATTCATTTGATATAGAGCAAGAATAAAACAGTGTGGACATTAATATGAGCATTAGTGGACGTGGTTTTGTATTCGGAGATAATGCCAAAACGTATTTGGTATTATCAATGAGATATTAACCGTTTCCAATTGTGTGTGTATTGATATGGCATGAATGCTTTGTCTAGGAGTTAAAATTTGTTTGTAACGACTTTGAGCGTGCCTATATATTGAAGAGCTTCTCATTCGATGGAAAGAGAGAAGAAAAAAAAAACAACAGAGACACAACAATACAATACTTTATTCTTTCTCAACTTTCTCTCCGAAATTATTTTCTTTGTAGTTTGGTGGTAGTTTCTGGCTTTTGGTTCTAGTTCGCCGAACTCAAGCCGAGTGGTGCTAAGCTTGGGTTGTTGTCGTTGTATCCTGGGAGGCTTTCGCTCATCAAAATCCAGCACACTTGGAGGGCGATAAAAAGCTTCAAGGAAACCGTCCAACGGGCCTCGACTTTCCTTTCCGCTCATTTTTCCTCTTTGTTTCCATATCGGTTAAGGTTTATCCGGTTTTGCATTTTTTTTCTTTTTGTTCTATTTTTGCATTTTGTCTTCTATTTATATCAATATTTGTGTAATATTGCTAACAATCTTGAAGCTTTTTACCGTGTTAAGACAGTTTGCGAGGAAAGATAGATTCTGCCTTTTGTTCCTTTATTTTCAATTGTTTTGGAAATACTAATTTCGTTTGATTTTTTTTGTAGAAATGCCTGTTGTTAACGACACGACTTTGATTAACGATGGAGGGAATCCCTCCAACACCGTGAACGATGGAACCAACCCTGGAGCTACGGCCGAGAACAATGGATCCGCGGGTCTTGTTCAATCCATGGCGGCAATGGCCGTGAATCCTAGCGGTCCAGTGGCACGCATGCCAACCGCGGTTCCGGCCGAGAAACCTGAGAAGTTCAATGGTTTGAACTTTAAAAGGTGGCAACAAAAGATGTTGTTCTACTTGACAACAATCGGTCTTGCGCGCTTCTTGACCGAAGCTCCGCCAATGACTCCGAGCGAGGACGAAACCGATCCACAAGTGCTCATGCCATATAGCGTTTGGAATGAGCACGACTACATGTGTTGGAATTATGTTATGAATTGTCTTCATGACTCGCTATATAGTGTTTATAGCACCAAACGCACTTCTAAAGAGCTTTGAGATTCCTTGGATCGGAAATACAAAGCCGAGGATGCGGGCTCCAAGAAGTATATCATGGGCCGTTTCCTCGACTTTCAAATGGTGGATTCGAAGACCGTGGTGAGTCAAGTTCAAGAGTTGCAACTTATCATCCACGAGATTCATGCCGAGGGAATGACTATTAGTGAGTCGTTCCAAGTTGCCGCTACCATCGAGAAGCTACCCGCGGGGTGAAAGGAATTCAAGAACTATCTCAAGCACAAGCGAAAAGAGATGAGTTTTGAAGACTTGGTGGTTCGTCTCCGAATTGAAGAGGACAACCGTGGGTCTGACAAGAGGTACAAGTCTCCTTCCGAGAGAGCCAACGTCGTCGAGCATGGCGAGAGCTCGAGGGGAAAGAATCCCAACTTCAAGCTTGGGCCGAAGGGAGCATCGTTCAAGAAGAAGAAGCATCCACCGAGGTTCGCGGGGAAGTGCTTCAATTGTGACAAAGAAGGTCACCGTGCTGCCGATTGTAGGAAGCCGAAGAAAAAGAAGGAGGCCAATATTGTGGAGGGCGAGGGCGATGATGAGCCACTCGTTGCCGTGGTCTCCGAGGTGAATATGGTGGATTCGAACCCCAAAGAGTGGTCCTCGATTCTGGAGCAACCCGCCACATATGCTCTGAGAAGAACTCTTTCTCCACCTTCACGTAGGGGGAAATGGAGAGAAGTTGTTCATGGGCAATTCAGCCACCTCCGAAGTCAAGGGAACTGGCGACGTCTTTTTGAAGATGACATCTGGGAAGGAGTTGAAGCTGACCAATGTCCTTTATGTTCCCGACATAAGGAAGAATCTCATCTCTGAGGTTGTGCTGTGTAACCATGGGTTTAGGGTGGTTTTAGAGTCCCAAAAGATTGTACTCACCAAGAATGGTATGTATGTGGGTAGGGGTTATGTTAAGGAGGGCATGTTTAAGATGAATGTAATCGCCGTTAAGGTCCCCAATGTTATCAATAAAGAGAATTCTTCTGCTTATATTGTTGAGTCTTCTAATTTATGGCATGGTAGACTTGGTCATGTGAATTATGAGACTTTGAGAAAATTAATCAATTTGGATTGTATTCCGAAGTTTAATATTGACTCAAAACATAAATGTGAGATTTGTGTTGAAGCAAAATTAACGAGAATATCCTTTCAAAGTGTTGAAAGAAGTAACTAACCTCTTGACTTAATCCATACTGATTTATGTGATTTAAAGTTCATGCCAACAAGAGGTGGTAACAAATATTTTGTGACTTTCATTGACGATAGTACAAAATTTTGTTACGTATACCTGCTTAAGAGCAAAGATGAAGCAATTGAGAAATTTGCAACATACAAATTAGAAGTTGAGAATCAACTGAATAAGAAGATTAAAAATGTGCGAAGTAACCGAGGAGGTGAATATGTTGAGCCATTTTGTTCCTTTTGCGCAAAACATGGAATAATTCACGAAGTCACTCCACCTTATTCTCCTCAATCGAACGGCGTTGCCGAACGAAAGAATCGCACTCTTAAAGAGATGATGAATGCAATGTTGTTGAGTTCTGGGTTACCTCAAGACATGTGGGGGGAAGCCATCTTGGCTGCGAACTATCTTTTGAACAAGATACCCCGAAAGAAGGAGGATAAGTCCCCGTCTGAGTTGTTTGTAGGAAAGAGAACTTCCTATAAATACTTACGAATGTGGGGGTGCTTGGCCAAGGTAATGGCACCTGCACCAAAGAGGAGGAAGATAGGTCCGAAGACCGTCGATTGTGTGTTCATTGGATATGCACATCATAGTAATGCGTATCGTTTCCTCATGCATCATTCGAAAAACCCCGATATACGCAAAGATTCAATCATGGAATCAAAAACTGCTTCGTTCTTCGAGCATATATTTCCTTATAAGTCTAAGGAAGGAGAACCAAGTTTATCTAACGAGTTTATTGAGGATATTGAGGAAATAACTCATGAACAAGATGAAGAGTCTGAAGACGAGATAGAGTCCGAAGGACTACGACGAAGCAAGCGAGCAAGGGTAGAAAAATCATTTGGTTCTGATTTTCTAACCTATATGTTAGAGGCGCCACCTCTAACATACAAAGAGGCTGTAAACTCCGTCGAGGGTCACTTCTGGAAAGAAGCCATAAAGAGTGAAATAGACTCTATCTTGCAAAACCACACTTGGGAGTTGGTTACTCTTCCTCCTGGAAGTAAAACACTTGGATCAAAGTGGATCTTCACGAGAAAGATGAAAGTTGATGGAACCATTGATAAATACAAGGCGAGACTTGTTATCAAAGGATATAGGCAACAACATGGCCTTGACTATTTTGACACTTATTCTCCTGTGACGAGAATAACATCGATAAGGTTGATAATTTCAATTGTCGCGCTGCGTAATCTTGAGATTTATCAAATGGATGTGAAAACTGCTTTCCTTAATGGAGATCTAGAAGAAGAGATCTATATGGATCAACCCGAGGGTTGTGTTGCACAAGGGCAAGAAAGGAAAGTGTGCAAATTAGTCAAACCGCGCAAGCCCCAAAGCAATGGCATGAGAAATTTGACAACGTGATGTTGTCAAATGGGTTTAAAATCAATGAGTGTGATAAATGTGTGTACATTAAATCTAATGAACATGGTTATGTGATACTGTGTTTGTATGTAGATGATATGCTCATTGTGGGTAGTAACGATCGTATGATTCAATCTACGAAAGATATATTGAACTCAAGGTTTGATATGAAAGATCTGAGACGTGCTGATGTTATCTTAGGGATTAAGATTACGCGAACACCCGATGGAATAGTCCTGGATCAATCACACTATGTTGATAAAATTCTAGACAAGTTTGGGAAAGACGATACTGGAGTATCTAGAACTCCTATAGATATTAGTCAACACTTGTCTAAGAATAAGGGTGAAAGCATCTCTCAAATTGAATATGCTAGAGTGATAGGTAGTCTCATGTACTTAATGAGTTGTACTAGACCTGATTTAGCCTACACTGTGAGTAGACTGGCGAGATATACGAGTAATCCGAGTGCTGAACACTGGAAAGCAATCGTGAGAGTACTGAGGTATCTACGATTCACTCGTGATTATGGTCTACACTACACGAGATATCCCGAAGTGATCGAAGGTTTCACTGATGCAAGCTGGATATCTGATATTCAAGATTCGAAGGCAACAAGTGGATATGTATTCACTCTAGGAGGTGCCGCTGTGTCTTGGAAATCTTCCAAACAAACTGTGATAACGAGATCCACGATGGAATCTGAGTTTGTTGCACTGGATAAATGTGGCGAAGAAGCTGAGTGGCTTAGGAACTTCGTGGAGGATATTCCTGAATGGACAACACCTGTGCCTGCAATATGTGTATATTGTGATAACCAATCTGCAATTGGTCGAGCACATAGTGTGATGTATAATGGTAAGTCTAGACATATTCGTCGACGACACAATACCATTAGACAACTTCTCTCCTCTGGAGTCATTAGTATTGACTATGTTAGGTCCAAAGAAAACATTGCGGATCCGTTAACCAAAGGGTTAAATAGGGACCTAGTTGAGAAGACATCGAAAGGAATGGGACTAAAGCCCGTAGCTAATAAAGCCAAGGCAAAGGAAACCCAACCATGATGACTGGAGATCCCAAGATCTTGGTTCAAAGGGACAACCTAATTGTCTAAGGCAAGTGAGGTCACTGTGGGGGAAACCCCGACCCTATTCCTATATTGGTGACATGTGTACGAGGGTAAGCTGAAGCTTTTAATGATTCTATGAAATCGGAATTTGAGATTCCGAATGAGTAATGTGGATTACTCTTAATGAATCACCTATGTGAGAGAGAAGTGGGGTCGCTTCAAAGGAGAATCACTGGGCTTGATTCTTTAGAAACTCTTGCAGAACCAGGCGGATGTTCATGGCCAAAATGAACATAATTATGAGAACTGAACCAGTGTCAGGAAAATATCAGTGGGGGATATGTTTATCGTTTATACAAAACGGCTAACAATTCAAGGATATCGTGTCTACTGAGTAGTTAGTAAAGATGGCATATCTTTCCGAGGGAATGTTCAAAGGCTCTGCCTACCTATCCTATACTGGTATAGATCGTAGAATCTATCACCATATTGACTCGTGTCGAGTCTTTTTATTTTCGTCGTACAATTTCATTCATGTGGGGGATTTTTGGAATATTGTGGAGAATTGGATAATAAAGAGTATTTATTATCATGAATATTGTTGATTTTTGGCAAATATTTGAGTGTGGTCCACTCATCGTATTTGTGTATTTCTAACGTATTATATTTCTCGCGGGAAGATGTATAATATCGTTTGAATTTTGCCAAAAATAGAATCGTTAATGAATGAGAAATTGATGCTCAAAATGTATTATTAGAAAAATACATTATTTGTTAGAATCTCTTCTCTTATTATTATTATCATTTTTAATTATTACAAAAATAACTTTTTTGTGTTATTTTGTAATTAATTGAAATGAATTAATAATTTTCCACACTTGTGTAATTGTGGATTCCGAAGAAGTGAAACGATAGAGCATTAGTGAGGCTATTTTGATATTATAATAGCCTAAGGATATACACACATTAAGTCATATAAATGACTTTTATGTCATACGGTTTTATGCTCAATATAATGTAATCATTTAAATGATTTATGTTACATTAGTGGGTAACATTTGAATTGGTTGTCTTCTGACACAATTCAAAATTCATTTGATATAGAGCAAGAATAAAACCGCGTGGACATTAATATGAGCATTAGTGGACATGGTTTTGTATTCGGAGATAATGCCAAAACGTATTTGGTATTATCCATGAGATATTAACTGTTTCCAATTGTGTGTGTATTGATATGGCATGAATGCTTTGTCTAGGAGTTACAATTTGTTTGTAACGACTTTGAGCGTGCCTATATATTGAAGAGCTTCTCATTCGATGGAAAGAGAGAAGAAAAAAAAAACAACAGAGACACAATAATACAATACTTTATTATTTCTCAACTTTCTCTCCGAAATTGTTTTCTTTGTAGTTTGGTGGTAGTTTCTGGCTTTTGGTTCTAGTTCGCCGAACTCAAGCCGAGTGGTGCTAAGCTTGGGTTGTTGTCGTTGTATCCTGGGAGGCTTTCGCTCATCAAAATCCAGCACACTTGGAGGGCGATAAAAAGCTTCAAGGAAACCGTCCAACGGGCCTCGACTTTCCTTTCCGCTCATTTTTCCTCTTTGTTTCCATATCGGTTATGGTTTATCCGGTTTTGTATTTTTTTTTTCTTTTTGTTCTATTTTTGCATTCTGTCTTCTATTTATATCAATATTTGTGTAATATTGCTAACACCTTCCGTTTCCACATTAAAAATTTCAACCCAGATTTCGTTTTCCTTTCCGATACTAAAATTGTGAAACGACGAGTGGAGAAATTGAGGTTGGAATTGGGATTCGGGTACAGTTTTATTGTGGATCGGGTGGGCTTTAGTGGGAGGCTCACTTTGTTTTGGAAAAGCTAGAAGGATGTTCGAATTGTATCATACACAAGATTTCATATTGAGGTGGAATGTGTGGAGGATGATGGTTTTTGTTGGTGGTTTATGGGAATCTATACGGTAATCCAGACGAAAGTCAAAGGAAGTTCTTTTGGGATCTCATTCGGAGAGTCCATGGTAATTTTCGAGGACCATGGCTTTGCGGGGGGGGGGGGGGGGGGGAGGGGGGGGGGAGAGTCCATGGTAATTTCAGCTAAGAGTCCCGGTTCAATGGAAGGTTTTCGGAAAGTACTCGATGATTTCGAGTTGGAAGATATCGGGTTTGAGAGTGACCCTTTTTACATGGAAGAGGAAGACGGAGATGAGGTGCACTATAATTTTCCTTGACCGGTGTGTAGCCAACTATGAGTGGTCGGACCATTTCAAGTCGGCAAAGGTCCTTCATCTCAATCATTGGGCTTCGGATCCTCGACCGCTTCTTCTCCAATCCGATGGTCGGGAGACGAGGAAGCCCCGGGGACGGGCCTCTAGGAAGCGTTTCCACTTCAAGGAAGCTTGGTGTGACAAAAAAAAGAAGCAAGGAGATAGTGGCGGAGACATGTGGGGATAATTATGAAGCCTAGGCTAAGGCGTGCGCCAAGTCCTTATCCGAATGGGGGAGGGATAAATTTCACGGGATAAAAAGGAAGCTTGAGAAGAAACGTCCCGTTTTAGAGATTCTCAACTCTTCCTCGTCCACTTTTGACGCGCTTAAAGTGTGCAGTGAAGAGAAAAAACTTGATACTCTTTTGGAGAAAGAATCCAAATATTGGAGACAATGGAGTAGATTTATATGGCTCCAGAGCGGGGATGTTAACTTCAAAATTTTCCACCGTCAAGAAAATCAAAGATCAAAGAAGAACTGGATCCTCGGCCTCTTTGACACCCACGAATTTTGACAAACCTCCCCGGAGTTAATTGAATGTACAAATTCTAACTACTTTGTCGATATCTTCTCTACATCTAATACTCTTCCAAGTGTTGTTGACGAATTGACTATAAATTTGAGCCCAAGGATTGCGGATGATACAAACAAGATGTTGACAGCCCCGTTCACAGAGGACGAGGTCCGGACGACCATTTTTAGTATTGGCCCTCTCACGGCCGGGTCATGACGGTCTCTCGAGCCTTTTTTCCAAAAGTTTTAGAATATTGTGGGACATAATGTGATTAATACATGCCTTGAGGTCCTGAACAACAAGGGAGAGCTACGCCATTTGAACGCCACGGTCATCACGCTTATCCCAGGACTATGACTTCTAAAATTGTAAAAAAAAATCGGCATATTAGTCTTTGCACCATGCTCTACGAAGTCATTTCCAAATGTATTACGAGTCGTCTCCAATTGTCCATGGGTAATATCATCTTGGAGAATCATAGTGCCTTTATTGGAGGAAGGAAAATTTTCGATAATGTCATCTTCAGATACAAGGCCCTTCACGCTATGAGATAGGGTAGATTTAGGAACGGGTACGGCAAAGCTCTCAAACTTGACATGTCAAAAGCATATGATCATGTTGAGTGGGATTACCTTGAAGAGATGTTGAGGAGACTCGGATACGACAAAAGGTGGGTCAAACTTATTATGAGGTGTGTTCGTTTGGTAAGCTTCTCGTTCAACCTCAACGAAGCTGTATGTGGGGATATCATTCTGACTCGGGGCCTGGGACAAGGTGATCCGCTCTTCCCTTTTCTCTTCCTTTTTTGCTCGGAGGGCCTCTTGGGTTTGTTTTGCAAGGCAGGAGAAGTTGGGAGCTTGAAGGGAGTAAACTTTATGTATCTGTGTATTTCGGTTTCTCACCTTTTCTTTGTGGATGAAAATTTGGTTTTCTTTAAAGCTAATCGGAAAGATGCGAAAGGTGAGAGAAGCTCTTGACGTGTACTCTCGAGCATCCGGCCAACTAGTGAATTTCGACAAGTCGAAGGTGTCTTTTAGGAAAAATATTACGAGTGGGATGGCGATGTACCTTGGTCAGGAACTTGGGGTGGTGGTGACCGTAAATCATGACAAGTACCTTGGTCTTCCAATGAAAGTGGGCCAAAACGACACAACGCTCTTTAAATTCGTCAAGGACCAGTTCTTAGTGAAAATACTTAGTTGAAAATGCTCCTTTTTCTCTTTGGCTGGTAAAGAAGTCCTCATCAAGGCAGTCCTCCAAGCTATCATGAGCTATGTTATGAGCATTTTCATGCTTCCAAAGAGCCTCGTGGCCAATCTCCATCCGGTTGTGGCTAATTTTTGGTGGGTGGCAAAGCCGATAAAAAGAAGATCCATTGAGGAAAATGGGAGAAGCTTTGTGCCCCGAAAGAGTTCGGATGTATGGGTTTCAAGGATTTGGGGAACTTCAACCAAACTCTTCTAGTCAAGAGTGTGTGGTGGGTATTGAGTTCACCGACCTCGCTAGCCGCTCGTATCCTTAAGGTTTGTTACTTCCCTGATTCTTGCATCCTTTAATCCAATTGATCCTTTAAAGGGTCTTCTATTTGGAGAACTTTTAAATGGGGTCGGGAAGTACTTAACCTTGGTACTAGGTGGAGAGTGAGATCCAGGGCCACTATCTCATCCAAATACGACGGGTGCCCTAGAAGCCAAAATTTCAAAGTTCGTGAACCATGAAGATTAGAGTACTCTTCTAAAGTTGTGAACTTCATCATCACTGGTAGTGATGGGATATAGAGTGCCTCAGAAACCATTTTTGTTAAGACGGTGTGAAAGAGATCCTCAAGATTCCGAAACCGACCGGGACAACTACGGCTGATCTCATTTGGCATTTCACGAAAGAGGGGTTTTAGTTGTTCGTACCTGAAACCCCCGAATTGTTGAATTTTAATTAAGTCGTGTCCACTAACTTAATCCGTTGAAATATTGTGTTTAATCTTTTTTTAGGTTATGGAAATTTCAGTTTTGATGCAACATGTCGCATCTAAACCCTAAACCCTGAAAGTCTCAAAAATTTGGATGCAACATGTCGCATCTAAAAGTCCCAACAATTTAGATACGACTTATTGCACCCACAGTCGCATTTGTACATATATATATTTTTTCAAACACTTCATATAACGTCTTTTTTTTAAAGCGACGTCAAATCTTAAAAAACTATTCACATTTCAAAAATATTTCATCACAAATGCATCTAATAATGTTATGTTAACACACCTAAACCGTGCATCATATATCAACATTCAATCGTGAAACTATCAGTCGTGGGTTTCTCATTATTATTCTCAGTTTCTCATTATTATTCTCATTTTATCATAAAATTGGATTCAATATAGCCACATATACAATATCGACAGATTTAAATCCTGACTCTGCAAGTTATCTCTAGACACAAAAATATGTGGTACGAAACATAATCTTTGGTATTGAGATTCAAGTTTATACCAGTAAACTAAAAGGTACGTTTATCACGGGGAAAACTCTTTTTTTTTTTTATGTAAACTATCGAGTGTTTAGGTAGTTTTGATAGTTTTAGTTTGTTTTCGATGAGTTATATGTAGAAAATAGATACCGGGTGCATAAGAGTGGTGATTAAGCTGTTTTAAGATAAAAGAAGTCATTCAGGGCGAAACAGAACAAACACAAAGTCCATACCAAAGTTGGATCAAAAATCCACTTCCATCGTGTCGCCCCGAAGAATTTCGTGTCATCATACTTTGTCATCAGTCTGTGATGGAAATTTGAATCCATAGTGCGATAAGGAACATCACCCACCGCAGTGCTATGGATTTTGAGTACGCGATGGAAAACCATCGTTGTGGATGGTATGAGTCATGAGTTTTTTTCATGCGTTTTCTCTTAAAATGGGCCATTGAATCTTTGAAATGGCCCAGATCATTCAGAATTCTAGCCTCAACTTGAAAATCCATAAAACACAACTCAGCCGTATATAATTAGTTTTTCGTTTCTGCTTAAACTTTTGCCAATGTCTGTCAAGGAAAGAAAGTTGAGCGTGGAATTGACAATCGTTCAGCAGGAACTCCGTTTAAACAGTTTTAATCTCTTCTCTGCTCTTTTATTTTCAGCTATTTAATTGCTTGCTTTTATATTTAGTTTTCAAATTCATAAAACATTTCCTATGGTTTAAATTAATTTTTATACTTTTTTTAAGCTTATACGTGTGTAGCATGTAGGTCTTTACTGGGGCTACTATGTAGCCGGGCGCAAATTAGTTAAGGGTGTTTTTAGAGTTTGTTAATGATTAAACTATTTTATCACATGTAATTGTGACTGAAATTGTTCGTAATGCATTCATATGCTTGATCATCATTAAAATCCTCATATAGGAGCATTTAGCTACTCGAGAGAGTAAAGGTTCGTACTTTATTTTAGTCATCATATTATTCTAGGTTACTACACATTTTAGGCAATTGTGTAATCGATAAATTCTCGTGTTTATTGCGTGGTTGTTTTAATAAGATTCAAAGCCGAGAAGATAATAATCTGACAATCGTATGAGATTGGTAGATCACTTGAGAAATCCTAGTGTGTATCGTATATCGTGTATCGAATGAGATTAGATTACATAAGAATAATTTTAGTTTTTCGTACCATAAATCCTTGATTTTTTGTTGCCCGATTACATTATAATTATGTGGTGCATTTTTATAAACGAAAAAAAAAAAAAATAGTCCGCTCAAAAAGTTAAGACCTTAGTTAATTTTAAGAGTCTATTCGGAAAACTTTAGTTAATTTTTAGAGTCGCATATGAAAGTTTCAAAATATTTATAAAAATAATCGAGTTTCTTCATAAGCAGTGACTTATCGCATTCGAAAAACTATAATTGTGATATTCAAATGCAAAAAATCAGCATCTGAAAGTCACCATAATTCAATAATATAGTTATAGAAGTGATTGTAACGCACACATATATAACTTATATCCATTTTTTCCCACAAAAAAATAATAATAGAATATGTTTACCATCATTTTGGATCCAACAATAGACACAAAGACCCGTATTAATTAGTATGATATTTAAGAGAATAAGAGTTAATATGTTTCAATTCACTAGTCTTATATCTTCATTTGATTTACCGTTGAAATGACATGAAGAAAAACTTACGCATTAGGTAGCAATATTTTGAAGAGCGTGGTTATTTCAAAATTTAAATAATAAAAAATTGGTTAAATGGCCCATATTTGGAAGGATAATTGTGAAATGGTCAACGTTTGGGTTAAATTTAATAAAAGGCCGTAGTGTACACGTGACACACTGTTTTACGAATTGACTTTACGCATTTCCTCTTTATAGCTCGAAAATTTTTGAAATAATTTTGAAATTCAAATTTAGGGCTCATAATTTTCGGCAACTTTTTTTTAAAATTCAATCATTTTCGTTAATGTATTTTAAATTCAAAATTAATTTAAACGCTTATATATATATATATATATATATATATATATATATATATATATATATGGAATAAAATAATTTGTAATCATTGTTTTTCGGTAATTAAACGAAAAAAAAATCATTACTTTCTTTTTTTAAGTGATTTATATAAGCGAGGTAAGTGTGCGTTAAGCTTGATTGGGCACGTCATACCTGTATTATAAGACTGAATATTTGTTTCCGAATATACACGTTGGCCATACCCAGATTAAAGATATTAAACACAAAATTAATTATTTTTTCCTGGTTATTCTCTCGTATTCACGTTCTTCATACTTTCTCCCCAGCATTAACAACATTCTGGGTGGGGCAATTAATGGATTTCACTGCTTGTCATGGTTTCCATCTTCAGTCATCAGGTAAAACATCAGTTAATCGATAGTCGATTTACAAGCATCATAAATTACCGACTACATCAATGCATGAACGTCACAATATTTTGTTAATCATCACGTAATTTACATTATTTAACATTCCAATGCAGCTCAACTTTTTGAAAGTCAAATAGCTCGGAATGCTGAAGATGAAATCGACCAAACTGAAGACACTCAAGAACCCGAAGTCTTATTGATTGATCAATCAAATTTGAATAACTGTCCCATGAATTTTGAGTTGGATTTAGACATTATTTCACTAGCAAAGAGGTCTTAAATACAGGTATTAGTCTTTTTGCTGTAAGGAACAATTTTGAATTTAGGACCATTAAGTCAAGTACTACACGGTATAGAGTTGCATGTTCGGATTTACAATGTTCATGGAATGTCTACGCTACTGTTTGTCGTATGTCTGGAATGTGGGTGGTTAGAACTTATCATAACGTTCATTCTTGCCACGGGAAATTGGTGATTCTAAAGAATAAACATGCATCGTCAAAGCTTATTAATAATTGCGTTAAAGATGATTTTAGAGATTCTTTAGCCACTGAGATCAAGCCGTTGTGAGATGCTGAAATTATGCGAGCTCGGTTTAAGGTTGAAATTTCTTATTGGAGGGTCTAGAAGGGTCGCAAAACTGCGATGAATGACTTACGTGGGGATTTCGACAAGTCTTACAACTATTTTCAATTATTGGTGAAATGATATTACAGACAAACCCTGCTATGTTATAATTGTTTTCTGTTAGTTATGATTCAATTTACTTACTGTTTAACATATATTGACATCATATTTTACATGAGCATGATCTTTTACCAAAACTGTAGTTGAAGAACACGATACTTTTAAGTACTTTTTCTTGCATTTGGCGCATCTGTTTTCGGTTTCCCATTTTGTAGACCTGTTATTTTAGTTGATAATACATTTTTAAAGAGAAAGTCGAAGGGGACGTTGCTTCTCGCTACGGCTCAAGATGGGGACAATCATTTGTTCCCTTTAGCATTTGGTATTGTGGATTCAGAAAACGATAACTCTTGGACGTGGTTTATGAGGTGGCTCATAATTGTTTATGGTGTTCTCAAAGATATGGTTATTGTCCTCGATAGACACAAATCAGTTCAGAAGGCAGTTAACGTTGTTTTCCCCGAGGTTAAATGGGCTTCATGCATGCAACATATGTGGGGAAATGTTAATGCTCAATTTGGTAAAAGTCATATTCAACCTTTATTTTACATATGTACTAAGGTTTACACCACCAGAGAGTTTGATTTTTGGTTAAATATTTTTTCTACCGATGACCGTAGTATTAAGAAGTACTTGCTTAATGCTAATCCTGAGTTATGGTCTCGTAGCCACTTCTCTGGTAAAAGGTTAACATAATGACAACTAACATTTCAGAATGTTTGGATGCCGTTTTGCGTGAGGCCCGTGGTTGGCATGTTGCTTGTCTTGTCTTGAGTTATCGCCACCTTTTACAAACTTGGAATGTCAAAAAGAGAAAACTTATCCCAAAGATGAAGTCTGAGCTGACTGATACCGGTTTTAAGATCCTCAAGACGCTCAATAAGTAGCTCGATCCATGAATGTAAGTCCCCCATCTATTTTTTACTCAATTAATTTTTCTTAAGCTTACATGATGTTCAACAGTAAAACAATTCTTTTTATAATGCAATGTTTAACAGTAAAACAATCATTACTCGTAAAACTTCACGTTAATTGCTTTAATATTTACACGTTAACTTCATTAACGAAAACCAGTTTGAAGCCATCGACGGTGCAATTTGCGGAGTTGTCTATATACTCTTAAAGACATGAATTTGTAGATTTTGGCAGCTTGAAGATTTCACTTGCTCCATGCTTGCGCTGCTTTGTACCAAAGGAATTTACGCCCCTTACACTATGTTTCTTATTATTATACGCAAGAGTGGTTTTCAATGATTTACGCGCAAGATGTTTGTCCCATTTCTCATGAAGGTGACTGGAATTTGCCTACTAATGCTGGTGTGATAAAGTCTCCTATTGAAAAACGACCCGCTGGTAGGCCAAAGGAAAAAAGATATCAGTCGAAGACAGAAAACATTCAACCCTACACACAGCGATTTGGAAAATGTGGCCAAACTTGACACAACAAACGAAGTTATCCTAGTTAATTTTTGTATTTTGTATTTTGTGTAATGTTGTCAACTAAACTTGGATTTTTTTTGTCCCAAACTTAATTATATTAGAGTTTCGTTTTCCTTATATTCTTATCTATTATTATTCCTATTATTTTAACCATGTGGAACTTTTGGTTTTTTTTAAACACTTTTTCAGTAGTTTTATATTTTCATATTTGATGTACTCATAACTATTTCAAATTTTGTTTATTTACCATTTATTAATTAATGCATTATCTATTATGTAAATCAATTACTAATTAACACCGTTTTACCATTTGTTTTACTCTTAAACACGTTTTCCAGTTTTATAGCATATAGTTTTACATTTTTCATCCTATAATTTTACACTCATATTCCTAATGCTAAAGACACATCATAACTATAAATATTTCAAGTTATCATAAAACATGCCCGCATTAACAGTAACATTGTTAGATCCCAAAAACATACATTTTTTAATATACTTGTCCAAAATGGCCTTCCAAAATATGACCTTCATAATTTACTTACTACAACTACACACCTAAATCCACAAAATATATAAACCCAAAACCACATTAAAACAGTTTCGTAAAACAGCTTACAACACATCAGTTAAACAACGTCAATCGTCTATCCCAAGTGAAAAAGATTGCTCGCTTGGTAAATTTTCATACTTTTCCACTTCAGTTGTTGTGTTGGCATCTACTTTTTTTCTTTAGCAATTCTCGCCCTAGTCCTTCGTGGTTTCCACTCTGTTGTGTACAGCGGCTTCTAGTAAAACGTATGTCCTTTTTGTACTTCCACGATTCTCAACTTTTCCATCCGTCTTGGTTACCTGTAAAATGCATCATACATTGTTACGCATCTCATCATTCCATTTACATTAACTAATATCATTTAAAAATTCAATACCTTAGTATTATCGGTGGTCATATTTGTTTTTCCTTTATCAATCTCAGGTACTTCATGTAAAAATTAGTTAAACAATAACTACTTACTTCCAATTATCTGTAATTTCACTTCCATTTTACATACCTTCGTCATCTCTGGTGTGATTTCTTCTTTTACCATCCTCTGGTAAATTCTCATTTGGCTGATTTGTAATTACCTGAAATCATAAATGATAAGCTTCGACTATTTTTATGCTTCGTCTGTGTTAACAAAGGTACTATAAATAACTAGTACCTGCTTCTCACCTAGTAAGTTTAAACTCCTTAACAATTCAGGTACTACTTTAGGGCCTCTACGGAGCCATTCAAACCTTTTAATTTATGCACATTAAAGTCATTTAAAGACTGAATACATACACTACCATAATTATTACCATCATTCTTGATTACGTCGTAAATTGCAAAAACTCAATCTTCTTGAAACTTTTCTAATCTCTCATGTTTATAATATATTGTTTTTAACTCTAAATTAAAGTTTATTTTATAAAATAAAAAATTATTAATACAAAATACCGGTGTCATATTTGATGTCTTGTCTTCACCTATCAAAGGCGATATTTCTTTAGGAGGATTTTTAATATCACCCATTGCTTCATTGGGTTGGGTCTCTACTTCAATTGGTTTTTTTGGTTTTTGCAATTTAAACTGCAATACAATTCACACGTAAAACCTCATCATACATTTAACAATAAATTTACGATCGATTAACTTTTACGATCTATAATCTTTACGATCGATTAAAATTGACCTTCTTCATCATTTTGGTTAGTGTTTGTTGATCATCTTCAACATCAGCACCCTTTCTTTTAAGATTTTCAACCTGTTAATTAGTGTTATATTAACCATCAAATTAGTAAATTAACAAGCTATTCAACCAACAATATATTAACCAAAATCGTTTTCACCACCTAACATTATAAAGTATCGCGTATTACCTTAGTGGGAAATTTTTTATCGTTGCCATTATTCTTCGACGATTCCGCTGCCGTAATTTTCATTTTCTTTTTTATTCTGTAAATCAGTAAAACATTTATCAGGCTCGTTTAACATTTTCTATTTATCAACATATTAGAAATTGCTTTACAGTCTTAACAAGGTTACTTGGGATGTTCCACCAAATCAGCGTCTTTTTGGTTGGTTCCTGCGAATTTTTTCTGTTCTACTTCCTGGCCCTGTTAAACACTGAAAAAATGCATATCAGTTTCGACATTATCAAATACCTTAGTCCATTTGTATAATCAAACATCGGATTTGTAAATTACCAAGCTATTCAACAAAAAACAGATTAACCAAACATTTTGTTACCATCTAACAATATAAAGTTTCGCGTATTACCTCAGTAGAAGGGTTTGATTGTTGCCATTATTTTTGGAGGAATCCGTTCCTTTAGTTTATTTTCCTTTTTATTCTGAACATCAGTCAAACACTTTTCATTAATTAACTAACCATTAATTTATTTTACAGTGTTTAACATGCTTACCTTGGGAGGTTCCACGAAATCATCGTCTGTTTGATTGGTCCCGGTTCTTCCAACTTTTTTCTGTTTAATTTTCATACCCGATTAAACATTGAAAAACACCATATCAGTGTCGACATTATCAAATACGACCAATTGTATCAACTTTTTCACATTTCATTTTTACCTTGGGTCGTTCAATGAATTCAACATTTGTTTGGTTGTTCAAACTTTTGGCAACCTTTTTCAGCTTATCGTCCCGGACCTATTTTCGTACATATTCATAACATATTAGTAATTATCTATTATACTAAAAAAATTAAACTAATACACTACATTGTTAAACATCATACATATTTACTCGATTTTACCTTTCCCCCAATGTGAAATCCGCATATCTGATACATCTCCTCGCAGCGCTGGTTGGTTTGATCCACAGCTTTTTCAATTCTTCGATATCTTCGATTGCTCTATCAAGTTGATCGCGCACGTTCTTTATTTATGTTTGTGTAACAAACTCTTCGCTGTTTCCCAATAATGATGCTTTTTCTTTCCCCTTTGACTTTGCTGCCTTCGGTGATGGGTACTTTTACTGGACTTGCGTGGTCTGACCGTTTCTGCATCCCGGTATCGATTTCGTCTTCGGTGGCATCAATACTGTTTTGCTCAAACTAATTCAACAAATATTTCAAATGTTAAATTTAACAACTGTTTTATTAAATCAATATGTGGAAACAATATTAACATAGATAATTATTTTTTACCGTCTCGTCTTCAAAACAACGACGACCATCGTGGTAAGAAAGACTAGAATTGTAGAACCACTTTAACATCCTCGGTATTGTATGCTCCAAACTTTTCTCGGTAAAACCGTTTTTCTCAAAGGCTGAAAAAATTTCATACGCCCATGCAATCAACGAATGTAAAAATCCATCGATATTGAACCTTATTTTACTCCATGTAATCCCTAACTTCTTGAAGGACTCAGAGAACCTGTAGAAACTCACGCTACCCCAAGGAACTTGTAAAACTAGTCTGGATTAACAGCCATCTTCAGAACATCGTTCAAAATCATGTGTTGTTGTTCTCCCGTCAGTAGCGTCTCAATGATTGCCACATTAATAACGCAATCTTCTCGTCTTCAGTTCCAGCAAACCTACGTGCAAGGATTCCTAGCAGCATGTTTGCTCTTTGTGTCCCACTAATCTTAAAAAAGGCGTCCTTCAGTGGATTACTAATGGACAACTCATCTTTAATATCCAGTAGGCTGCCGCAGTTCAACCCTGTAAATAGCATAACGATTTTCATTACATTAACAATTTGTATATCAAAAAGTTCACGAAACTAGATTGGTTTATATTACATGACATCAGTTCAAAGTCGTAGATTGTGTACTTGTAGATTTTTTCACCTAATTTAAAATGAAGCTTGTCATATTTCTCATATTTCACTTGACTAAGCATTAAGAAATGGACTATTCGTTTTGGGAATACATCTCCTTGTATGTACCAGAAATTTGCAAACGATCCTCTGTTAAACAACTCTTCTTCTTATTCGGTCTCTATTGCCGTTAATATTTCTTTCATTGCTGTAAAACTGGTGTACACAATGATTCGTTGGTCTACATTCCATTTTTTCGGATCCACTATATATTCCCCAATCTACATAAAGACCCATATTCGTATAAACATTAACAATCATTTCATTAAACTGTAAAACATTTAACAGCACATCAAATTGGGTTCTTACATTAGACATTTTTTTTATTCCTTCACCTCTGGTATTCTTTTTCCCAATATTTATCCCCCCGGAAGATTTTTTTCCCAATACTTCCTTTACAAACAAATTTAAAGCTCTTACTTCAAATCAACATTTTTTTATTAACATCACGTAAATCGCATTTCACAAAATAAACTTTTTCAGATTGTTTAACTACAACAGAGTCGTTTTACAGCGAGTTAACCTACAACGTTTAACAAATCCTTCAAAAATCATTACCTTATTATCTAACATTTAAACCATACCTTTAACCATAACATTAATCCATAACATTACACTTCAAACCAGAATGTCCTTTAAAAACACCCATACACATATTAAACAATACGAAATCCTAAAACCAAATAACCTTTCGTAAATAAAATGATAAAAACAAAATTAAAGTTCTCGAATTATACATGCATTAAGGCTGAAATACCCATAAATCGTTTTTATTATGTTTACCTGCATATAAAATCGGCCTAACACATAAACTACAAACCCTAAATCGATTTCGACAACATGAAAAAAAAATATTACCACATATAAATGTTTAGATAGGAGCGAATGAAGACATATTCGTCGACAAGATTGTAATCCCCATCCAATTTTTTCATGAAAACCGGTTATAAAAACTCTAACATTAACAAAAATAAATGACAATTAAACACAACAAAAACCTACCTCTTGTTTTCGTGGGACTCGACGTCGGAGAACGTTCCGAGTTTATTATACGCCGCCTTGAGCTGTGAGGATTCGCGTGATTTTTGTTTGATTCAAGTCTGTTCTTCTCTTTGGAGGGAACTAGAGAATGTTTTTTATTAAGAAAAAACTCCTTCTACCCGGAAATGAATTGAAGACATCCAAATGGGTAATTGAAAATCGTGTAAATCATTAAACCGATGTCATCATTACTGTTATTGATTTACATTATTGATTGACACGTAATGTACTCATTGCAAGTTTTTTTCCGGTAATAAACCTCATGCACGACATGACGTGGCATTGCAAATGGGCGGGAATCGTTTTGGGGTATTTCGTCCAAAAATTTTCGTTAAAATTAACTTGGCCATTTACCAAATTCTTTTTAAACGTTGACCATTTAGAAATTAATACATGTTTAAAAGGCTATACACCTCATTAACCCTAATAATATTGTAGTTATTTGTAATTGATTTTGTTTTACACAACTTTACTTCTTTAAAAAAGTGATTTTAGATTTATTGTTCGGAATGTAAGATTTCATACATTTTGTAAACGTTTGATATCTCTTATTCATAGTTTATTATATCTTATGCTTTTAATTACAAATTTATATCCATTAACTCTCATTTCCGTTATGGAAAGATAATGGTTATAAATTGAGAAATTGAGTTTTGGTCACTAAGCCATAATCTCATATGTAAAACATACATCATCTAGTTTGTGATTATCACAGTTTATAAGAGTAAAACGACGCTTCGTGTTCCATTGAACGCCGACAAAGTCATTTCAAGTCCCCGTTAAATCTCCGAGGATTTTTCGATAACAATGGCCGGAGGCAATAGCTTGATCAATTTTGCTTTCGCTTTAAGGTTCGTGTTTCAAATCTTATGTGTTTGGATTAGAGACTATATTATTCTTACATTTGGTATCAGAGCGAATATATAACATTTTTCTTGTTTATGACAACCATGTTCATGGAGCTTTTCAGATTTTATGTTTTTAACGTTAAGACATGAAAAAAAATATGCGAATTTTTTGGAAAATTGTTTTCTATTTACTTTGTATTTGAATCGATAAATTTGTTGTTGTAATGTGTGAGAACGAGTCGGGTCTCTATTTGAGTCTAAACCGGGTTATTTGAACCTATCTAAAGGTTGAAGACGACTAGAAACGACATGTAGCTGTTGTCTGACGATGTTTTAGTTGTTTTCAGCATTATTGTCATTTTATTCGGTTTGTCATCGTTTTAGTCATTATGTGATTTGTATTGTAGTTTGAATATTAATTATCTTGGGCCTGTTTTGGGCAGGTACTACATATGATTAAAGTTCAACTTGTACAGATCTTGTGCATTTTATTTTTATATTTTTAAGTTATATATATACTATATTAAAAATAAATAAAGTTGATATTTAATATTTTTAAGTATATATTCAATACGATTTAAGTATTTGTTATTATTTTTGTGAGCATATATATTATTATGTTATTATACTACTTATCTAAAGCTGTGTGTTTTATTATTAATATTGTTTGTAATATACGAATAACATTTAGCGGAATACTGACTAGCATAATATAATAAAGTTTCAGTTTTATTGTTTAGTAATTTGTATGATTTTAATTAATTAGAGAGTAGCACAACATCTTTAATTTATTTCAGTTGTATATTTAGAATTAAAATTACATAAAAACAATAGTTGTGATTATTCAAATCATATATGATGAAATTTACCCACATGAATTTTGTATTATTTGTATGTTTAATTATGCTAGAATATCAAATTATTTTGTCTAATTTACCCACAGGTATTATGAAAATGAATATAGTTTAATAATTTTATCATGATCATGTGGATCTAATTGAATTAAAACTTTAACCCACATGCAAATTATATGTCTCTAGACTCATTAAGTAAACATGTTTTGCATTGCTAAATCATGATATAGCTATTTTAAAAACATAATTCTTATAAGCATGTTAAAATCATGCAGCTAGTCAAACTGTTAGTTACTCTGGTGTTAAGTTCGATGTTTCCGAACTCAAAGGGGACAATTTTAAGGTTTGAAAAGAGAGAGTTCTCCTTCAATTGAGATGGATGGATATTGACTATGCCATAAGGAAGTATGAACCCCCTCAATCACTGAGGAAAGTACCTCTGATTAAGTTGATCTTTATGAAAAATGGGAGTGATCTAATCACCTCTACGTTATGTTCATCAAACCCAAAGTATTTGCTAGGATTAGGTGTTCAATTGAGCAATATGACAATGTTCATCTCTTAATGAAGACTATAGACGATCAATTTGTCACTTCAGATAAGGCAAATTATATGTCTCTAGACTCATTAAGTAAACATGTTTTGCATTGCTAAATCATGATATAGCTATTTTAAAAACATAATTCTTATAAGCATGTTAAAATCATGCAGCTAGTCAAACTGTTAGTTACTCTGGTGTTAAGTTCGATGTTTCCGAACTCAAAGGGGACAATTTTAAGGTTTGAAAAGAGAGAGTTCTCCTTCAATTGAGATGGATGGATATTGACTATGCCATAAGGAAGTATGAACCCCCTCAATCACTGAGGAAAGTACCTCTGATTAAGTTGATCTTTATGAAAAATGGGAGTGATCTAATCACCTCTACGTTATGTTCATCAAACCCAAAGTATTTGCTAGGATTAGGTGTTCAATTGAGCAATATGACAATGTTCATCTCTTAATGAAGACTATAGACGATCAATTTGTCACTTCAGATAAGGCATTGGCAAGTAGTCTAATCATGAAGTTTTCATACATGAAGCTCACTAGAATAGGAGGTATGCGTGATTATATCATGCACATGAAGGATATTGCGGCTCAATTAAAGACATTGGAAATTGAAATGTCTGAAATCTTTATGGTTCACTTTATACAGTGCACTCTACCCCAACAATACGGCCCATTTAAGATTTTTTATTAGACACATAAGGATAAATAGTCACTTAATGAACTTATGATTATGTGTGTTCAAGAGGAGCATAGGTTGACTATGTAACAGGGTGAGAAAGTGAATTTGACCTTCTCCGAAAGGAAGAAAAAAAATCATTCCAAAGAAAAAGGTAAGGCCTCTTTCAAACCGGACATTAAGAAAGAGTCAAAGTGTTTCTTTTGCAAGAAGAAATGACACATGAAGAAAGAATGCTCTAAGTTCAAAGATTGGTTTGTCAAGAAAGGTACTCAACTTTCGTTTCTATGTATTGAATCTAATCTAACTGACGTTGGTCATAATACTAGGTGGATTGACTCTAGTTCTACAATCCATGTTTCAAATACCTCGCAGGGTATTGAAAACCTACGGAAGCCAGTGGGAAGTGAGTGCTACATCCTTTCAGGAGGCAGGATGAGCTCACATGTAGAGGATGTTGGTTCTTTCAATTTGGTTTTGACTACTGGTTTTATTTGCATTTAGAAAAGACCTTTTATGTTTTTAGTTTTTCAAGGAATTTAATTTCAGTTTCGAGACTTGTACCTTTGGGTTTTTGCTTTAACTTTTTGGATGATAGTTTTACATTATTAAATAAATCCAAATTTGTTGGTTATGGTACATTGTCGTGGTCTTTATTCTGTCACTTTGTAAAATAACACCGATTATAAGTCTTTGAATATTACTGTTAGGTTGAAACATGGTATTATGAATGAAAACTATTCTCTATTATGGCACTGGAGATTAGGACATATCTCCATTTTGAGAATCAAGAGGTTAGTCAATGAAGGGGTACTTAGTATTCTTGATTTTACTGACTTTGAGACTTGTGTGGATTGCATTTAACGGAAAGCAAACCAATAATTCTAAAAAGGGTGCAAAGAGAAGTACTGAACTATTAGAAATCATACATACTTACATTTGTTGTCTGGACATGGATGGAAGTAGTCCAAAATACTTTATCACTTTTATAGATGATTTCTCACGATATATGTATCTTTATTTACTTCGTTCTAAGGATGAAGCTATAGATGCCTTTAAAGTTTTCAAGGCTGAAGTAGATAAACAATGTCGTAAACAAATTAAGTTAGTGAGATCAGATAGAGGTTGTGAGTATTACGATAGATATATAGAGAATGGACAAGCACCTGGGCCATTCGCAAAGTTTCTTCAAGAACATGAGATTGTTGCCCAATACACTATACATGGTACTATGGACCAGAATTGTGTATCTGAAAGAAGACATCAAACTTTAATGGACATGGTGAAAAGTATGAGGAGTAATACAAATATTCCTCAATTCTTGTGGATAGACGCACTAAAGAGGGTTGTGTATATATTAAACCGAGTTCCAACCAAAGCTATTCTGAAAACTCTTTTGAGTTATTCAAAGGTTGGAAACTTAGTTTATGACATACACGCGTTTGGGGATGCCCGTTCGAAGTGAGAATTTATATACCATGAGACATGAAAACCCTTGGACTATTAGTGGATATTTCATTGGATATGCCAAGAAGTTTAAAGGTTATGGATTTTATTATCCATCTCATAGTACTAGGATTGTGGAATCAAGGAATGCGAAATTGTGTGATTCAGTCTCTGCAATGGATCACAATGAAGCTGAACCTTTTAATTCAAGTGATAGATTGATTATCATACACACTCCTCAAGCTCAATCGTGCGTACGACAACCAGCTATTGAAGTTCCATGAGCTAATAATGTTGATCCTTTAGATCAAGTTGCTAATCAAAATCATGTAACAATAAGATCATCAAGAGAATGATGAAGCAACATTAAAAAGATATACTAGAGTTAGAAGATTAGTAATTCCTAGTGATTATGAAGTGTATATGCAAGAAATGGACTGCAATATGGAGCCGAGAATGATCTTGAAATGTTTTCACAAGCTGTAAGTTCTAAAGAATCTAACTTATGGCATCAGGCCATGATTGAGGAGATAAACTTTATGGCGAAGAATCAAGTCTGAGATCTCGTCGAGTTGTCTGGTGGTGTAAAAGCCATCCGATGCAAATGGTTCTTTAAAACAAAGAAAGACTCACAAGGAAACATCGAGAGCATAAAGCAAGATTTGTAGCCAAAGGGTTCACTCAAAGAGAAGGAATTGATTACACTGATACGTTTTCGCCCATATCAAAGAAAGACTCACTTCGCACAATTATGGAATTTGTAGCTCATTTTGACTTTGAGCTACATCAAATGGATGTGAAAAACGGCCTTCCTTAACCGAGATCTAGAAGAATAGGTTTACATGAAACAACCTGAAGGATTCTCCTCTACTCGCAGTGAGCATTTAGTCTTCAAACTTAATAAATTCATTTACGGCTTAAAACAAGCCTCTCGCCAATGGTATTTAAAGTTTCATGATGTATGACTTCTTTCGATTTCGAAGACAATGCCATGGATCAATGTATATACCAAAAGATCATTGAGAGTAAGATATGTTTCCTTGTTTTATACGTCGATGATATTTTGTTAGCGACTAATGATAATGGGATGTTGTACAAGGTGAAACAATTTCTCTCAAAGAACTTTGATATGAAAGATATGGGTGAGGCATCTTATTTCATTGCAGTAAGATCCATAGAGAAAGATCACGAGACATATTGGGTTTGTCTCAATTACCTATATCAACAAAGTTCTAGAGAGATTTTGGATGAAAGATTGTTCACCAAGTAGCACCTGTTGTGAATGGTGACAAGTTCAACCTAGATCAATGTCCAAAGAATGATCGTGAGTGGGATCAAATGAAGAATATTTCATATGCTTCCGCTGTAGGAAGCCTTATTTATGCTCAGGGTTGTACCAGACTTGACATTGCATATGTTGTTGGAGTATTGGGTAGATATCAGAGCAACCCATGTCTTGACCATTGGAAAGCTGCAAAGAAGGTTATGAGATACCTTCAAGGAAAAAAAGATTACATGCTTATGTTCAGACGAACCGATGAATTTGAGGTGGTTGGCTACCCTGATGCTGACTACGCTGGCTGCATAGATTCCAAAAATTTCACTTCAAGATATGTGTTTATGCTAGTTGGCGGAGCAGTATCTTGGAGAAGCAAGAAGCAGACATTGATCACTTCAAGGCCGAGTGCTTATCTTGTTTTGAAGGTACAGCACATGGTGCTTGGTTGAAGAGTTTTATATATGTGCTTAGAGTTGTAGACTCTATTTCTAGGCCAATTAAGATGTACTGCGACAACTCAGCTGCTGTTTTTATGGCTAAGAATTAAAAAAGTGGAAGTCGAAGTAAACATATCGACATCAAATATTTAGACATAAGAGAACGTGTTAAAGATGGTAAAGTGGTCATCCAACACCTTAGTACTGAGTTGATGATTGCAGATCCTTTGACTAAAGACATGCCACCAAAGAAATTTAAGGATCATGTGGAAAACACAGGACTTGGTTCCATAATGTAATTTTCATAGTACGCTACATTTTTATTTATGAAACTCGTATCTAGTTTAATATTTCTTATATAGTTTGTGCACATACATTTTCATTATTGACTTGAGAAGTATTTTATTCCTAGAACAAACATATGGTTTATTCATTATGTTTGAGGGGATAATTTGCGAAAAGTAATATATGTGATACATGAAAGATAATACTCATTTATAAAAGAGCTATCGCTATGATCCATATATTAATTTTCTTATGACATATATTGAATTTTATAGACAAAGTGGGAGAATGTAAAATTTCGCACGTTTTATAAACGTTTAATACCTTCTATTATGGTCTATTATATCTCATGCTTTTAGTTACGAATTTATATCTACTAAGACTCTCATTTCTATTTCTCTTTGATGGAAAGAGAATGGTTATAAATTGAGAGGTTGAGTTTTGGTCCCTAAACCATTAATCTCATACATAAAACATACACCATCTAGTTCGAGATTATCACAGTTTAGAAGAGCAAAACGGTGTTTTGTGTTCCGTTGGACGCCAGCGAAGTCATTCCGAGTCAGTTTTGTTCTGCTCTTATATATTAACTTTAACAGTTTTGTTTCACTTTATTTTAAATTAGTTGTTTACCGTTTCACTGAAATCATCTGAAAAAAGGTATTTATAAAGTATTATATAAACCAAAGTATTCAACAAAAAAAAGAGGGCCAGTCGGGAACCACCGTAGCCCTAATTTCCGATTCTTCCTGGAACCGTCGTTTGCTGCTCGCCGACCGATCGCCGGTGACTTCGCGAAAAGCACTAGAGAACTATGGGAGAGAGAAAAGTTTTGAACAAGTACTATCCGCCGGATTTCGATCCGGCGAAGCTTCCTCGGGCTCGGAGGCCGAAGAACCAGCAGATAAAGGTGAGAATGATGCTTCCGATGAGCATTCAGTGCAAGACTTGCGGGACCTATATCTATAAAGGCACGAAGTTCAATTCACGCAAAGAAGATTGTATCGGCGAGGTTAGGGTTCTTCCTTTTCTCATTCTGGAATTGGTAGTTAAAGGAATATTTCGTTTGTTTGTTAATTCACTGATCTATCTCGTATACTCGTTCATTTCGTTGTATTCCAGACCTATTTAGGTATACAGATATTCCGATTTTACTTCAAGTGCACGAAGTGCTCAGCGGAGCTGACCATGAAGACAGACCCGCAGAATTCCGATTACGTCGTCGAGGCCGGGGCGCAACGGAATTTTGAACCTTGGCGTAATGAAGATGAGGTACCGTGGAACAATCTCTCTTCGATTATATATGTTCCTATAGTATGTAATCATTTCTAATTTTGAATGTGTTTATGTGTCTCTCATTGTCAGAGATTGGACTACGAAAAACAAAAACGGGAAGATGAAGAGGCCGGCGATGCCATGAAATCTCTGGAGAATAGGACTTTGGACTCCAAGAAAGAGATGGATATAATGGCCGCGCTAGATGAGATGAAGTCAATGAAGGTACTGCCATAGGTTGACTCTGTTGTTCATTTCAAGTTTCATATGCTATAGCGGTGACTATATTTAAGGCCTTTATGGGATTATGGCTGTGAGAGATTAGTGGGAGGAAAGGATCATTTATGAGATTATGGCTATGAGAGATTAGTGGGAGGAAAAGATTTATTTGGGAGAGCTCGTTGGAAACATATCATAATAAGCTTGAGCTTATATTTAAAGCCGCATTTTTATTTTTAATGATTAAACTGTTTGTCAAATTATTCCCTTGCTAGTATTGATTTCATGTTTGCTTTTTCCAGTCGAGACACGCAACTGTCAGTGTCGATGCAATGCTCGAGGCCTTGCAGAAGTCTTCTGAGAATAAGGTACAATTGATTGACTTGCTGCTATATCTCTGGCCTGAATTATGAACTTGTACATAAATCTGTTAATCTGATTTGTGAGTGTGTTGTATCAAGTTTAGTTAAATTGCTCTCTGCTATTGTGAAACGATTACCAGCACAGAACTGACTATATTGTCTCGTATGAAATTATTGAATTATCGTCATGTGAATGATAACAGGAAAAGAAACTAGAGGAGGAAGATGAAGCACTGATAAAATCGATCGTGTTTCATGTGAGTACTGTTATTTTTCCTGTTTAATCGTTGTTGTAAATTGTCCCTAACTGTATTCCGTTTTTTTAGAATTCAAAAGATTTTATACGTCGTGTCGATGACGATGATGACGATGACGATGACGATGACGACCAGGTTTTCCCATCGAGTAGTGTCAGTGGTGAGATTTTGGGCTCAGATTCAAAGGTATTATAGATATGGCATAATGAATTAAATAGATAACAGAAATAGTGTTCTATATGAAGACTGAAGTTTATTTTTGGATGAAATAAATGCAGAAACAAAAGGTTTCTCACGTGCCTCTCATCAAACCGACCGATTCATTGACGTCTGCGAGTTTGCCTAACAGCTCAGCCAACAATGGTAACATGTTTCTTACTTCCCTTTTCTTTTTCACTAATTGATTTTAGTATCCAAATATTGACACCTGATGTTTTTCGATTTTTTTCTCTCTTTCTTTACCAGTCCAAAACAAATATTTCTTTAAGGTTAAAAAGAAACCGGTCTTTAAAGACGACAGCAATACCGGAGGCGAGAGTAAAAATAATTCAAAGGAAACCAAAAACATCCTTCAGTCATTATGCGACTACGGCGATAGCGACGAGGATGAAGATTGAAGATTGGTTGTTGTTCCGATTCATTTTCCTGTTAGTTCTCCAGGACAACCAACTTCTGAACTATTCCATTTATTGCATTTGGAATGTAAAAGAGGCTTATTCTAGTTTCTAGATAATTTTGTAATGGTTGGTTATGTGTGTGTAATAATATATATTTCAATAAGAGAGAAATTTCATTAATTGCCCTTTTCCAGATTGGTAGACTTACAATTTAATCTTTTTCTTTTAAAAATGAAACGGGTATAGGTAACTACCGCTCAAAAAAATTGTGCACGGCATTCCTTTTTCCATGTATATGTGTTATAGAGCTAACTAGCTTAAAACACACTTCAGAGGAACAGATTAAAAATAGAACTGATCAACGTTATATATGACAATCCTCAACTATCTATAAGATGTCATCAGACACCTAAAAGAAAGAACTTAGTCTCCAATATACCTTTCATCACTCCATATATGTTATTTTCCTTCGTCACTGATTTTTCTTCTCACGGCTCTGACACGTAGTTAACGTATGATAACATCAACAAATTTGTTACTGGATGGATACACATTATTTATAAAAATTCGACGAATTGGCACTAGTTTACAAACTCAATTTGGAAAAATTTAACGTTTTGTAAATTTTTTGTAAATAGTCTTATAGCTGACGTGGCTTATTAATTTTCTCTGTAATTTTACGTTTAAACTCTAATTATCGGCCAAAATTTTTAAAATTTTGAAATTTAATTTCGTTTGAGATTGTAATTATTTCAGCATAATAAATGGTCGGATAATTAATTGGTTTTGAGATCCTAAAATCGTAAATTGACTCATTAATTTAGCATAATTAATTATTTTCATTCCTTTTATGGCCAGATTCACTTATCATTTTCAGCTTCATATTAATCTATTTCTGGAAAAAAAATCATTTTTTCGAATTTCATACTTTTCAAAACCAATCTTGTTGTTTCATTGTCGATTATGTTTGTTAAACTGGTTCATTTTTATTTTGACACGTTTACAAAATCACGTTAATTATATCCTTATTTACTTAAACCAGACTATATTTTATGCGTTAATTTATTTTGATCACCATATCAACATTTTTTGCCTACACTTCGATCAGAGAATATATACTTTGCAGAACATAAAAACTTAACATCGTGAACATCAAAGGTTAATGAATAACACAAAACGTTGTTAATCGCGTTTCAATTTACAGACTCATAAACACAGACACATTAACACGAAATCCAGAAACACATGAACACAAATCCAAAACCTAAAAACACATGAACACAAAACCCAAAAACATAAACCTCATGAACACATATCCATTAACAAGAAACTCATAAACAAAGACACATTAACAGATCCGCCGCGAGAAAGATCTCATGCTCGGTCGCGACCTCCTCTGCCGGACTCCATCGTCTTCCGCTCATGCGTCCGACGAGATATCTTACCTGTCAAATCAATCGTCAAATCAATCGCCCGACCACCAAATGACAAAGAAATCCCTCAATTTCGTAATCTCCGCCACCGAGGCCGAATCCACGGAGGCCGCTGATGATTTCCTCCGCTCCCTCGTCGTCGGCGCCAGAAAATCCCTCGCCCCACCCCCGATCTCTAACTTCCCCATCGCCGCCGCAAGAGTCGGCTCCTCCACCGATCGTGTCTTCCTCGGCGTGAACGTCGAGTTTCCCCGAGTTCCGCTCCACCACTTGATCCACGCCGAGCAGTTCTTAATCGCCAATCTTGCCCTCCACACCGGGCTGTTTTCTTTTCCGAATTTTTTACAGAGAATCTCGGGTTCCGATTTTTGTTTCTCTCTCTACAATATTTAAACAATTAATAAAAGCATTGAATGCGCATTATTAAATGTAAATGAACGTAAATTGGTGTGACGTGGAAATTGTTAAATTGACATTTTTAATTCAAATCGTTTGGGGGGGAGAAACGATTTAAGCATTTTTGGAATGAAATTATTGGTAAATCAATTTACTGAACTTTTACCAAAGTTTTACATAACGTTATACAAATCAAAATTAGGAAATCTATATAAAGCTATACTATACAATTACCTTATTATTCAAGTCTATACATTTGCTAGTGTTACCATTTTGGTTATTATTTCTTCTACATTATTTATGTCCTAATATTTTGATGTGAATTAGAAACACGTTGTACACAAAATACCTCACTTATTTCAAAATATATTATTAAGTTTCTTTCAATTTTTTGAAATATTTTATACTAATAATTCTGGTTTATGTAAATCCCTATCTAGAACAAAGAACAAAGGCTTCATGTTGGAGCTTGCTCACATTTACTATGAATAATCTCGAGGAACTATTTAGGAAAAATGTGTACACTGTAAAATTAATATTCTGAGCCTTATAAATAAGTTTTGCGTATTTTTAAATAAGTTTGGAATAGAGATAAGATTATGTTCAGTGAAAACATTACAATATGAGGATGTTATAATGGTTTATTATTGATAAATACAAATATAATAAGAGTTTTGTTCTAACCTCTTTTCGAGATTATTTAAAAATGAGAACTCGTAGACGATCCAAAGACTCGTCCGAGCGGATCTTCCTCAGACCCACTGCAAGAAGGCCGACCACACACCTAAGAAGACTCTAACCACTCCTAGGCCGACCGGCCTCCTTGCCCTAACCAGGGGTAGGCCAGCCTAGAGGCATCTGCCACTTTTAGCCAGGCTGGCCTCCTTGTCCCGTAGGAGCAAGCCGGCCAGGCCACACCACGAGGCACAAGGTCAATCAGCCCAACGCCGATAAGACACTGGCCGGCTGGCCTACTCTAGATGGTCGGCCAAGTCCCCCGTGATAATATAACTACAAAATTTTGCTCGCAAGGATTAGTAAGCTTTAATTTTCTCTAAAATGCTTCTTCTACTCTCTCTAAACTCAAAAATTCTCCCCCGACACAAATAATTATCTCTACAGATCCGAGACCTGAGCACCCTGAAAGCTTCGATCCAAGTATCATTGTTTCACCCGGTCTCTTTGATTTTTTCTTGCTTTTCCTAAATTACGCGCAAATTCTACTAATATTGAGTGTCGAAAAGGTAAACAAATGACGCCTTATGTTTTCCCTTCTTAGTTCACGGCTTTTCATCTATGCATGATACTAGAAGAATTAGAAGCCCTCATGACAACTAAGAAACGATTCGAAACACGAATCTGACACGCTCAGACCAAAGCGAGAGTCACTCGCCCAGAGTGGGGATCTGACCGTTTAGGTCTCGTAATGTTGTCCAAATTAGAGTCACAACAGGTTTGGTTATTGATAAATACAAATAAAATAAGTCGAAGATTAGATGCCGATTTCGGAAGTACAAGCATCCATTAATAATAAGGTAATTATAAAATATAGCCAAGTTAACTAGTGTTATTTTAGTTATACCTTGGTTAATGGATAGTAAATACCCAACCATTTTCATTTATCAAACATTTTTGACCGAATTAGCCCAATTTTATTTTTTGCTCGATTGTCCCACTCAAATATAAATGGGAAAATAAGTAATTTATTGCAACATCATACATAAATGTTTAATTTAAGCTCATTTGTGCCGCTCAAAGATTAACTAAAAAAAATTAATTAACAAATCGTAATAATTGGTGATCATATCTAATGTGGCAAGCCGACACAGGTAAATAAAAATCGTTTACCACTAAAACGTGGCGTAAATCGAGGAAATTTCATTCTAATCCATTAGTAAAAAAATTAAGAAAAAGAGAGAAAAATGAATTTGAATCGCATGCAAACCCTAATGTTCTCCCTAAAAATTTAAATCGCCCAACGATATATTAGATCTTCGTCGGTCCAACAAATTCATAAACGAAAAATTGCGAAAAGGTAATATATTATTTCTTGAAAAGATGACGGTATTTGGTGTTTTAAAATCGTAAATGTGTTTGGTTAATGTAAAACTGAAGAAAAGATTAGTGTAAATGGTATTTTTCAAAACATATCGATTTCCTAGAGGAATCAATTATTTATTCACATGATGAAAATGTTTTATACGATGTTGCTTCTTTGTATACCAGATATTATTTAGTATTCATTTCCAAAAATAATTTAAACGTGTTTTCACTTTATGGTGGTTAACAAAAACCAAACCTTCAAAAAAAAAAAACAAAGTCCATTGAGTTAAATCAAACACATCAGGAAGAAACAACAACTAAAGATGTGCGTAATTTAAAGTTCATTTATATTGCATTTACAATCCATTCACCAGTCATTTACATAATATTTACAGGTCATACAAAATTATTTTTGAATTTTAAGACATTTATCACCAAGTTCTTCAACATTCTGGGAGTGTGGACATTCTGGGAGTGTGGACATTCTGAATAAAATGTAAATGACGCAAACTCAAATTGAAACGAATAACAAGAAGACAACACATATCAGAGTGCAAATATTTCATCGTGAAACAATTTCAATAATATATTTTTGAGTTCTCTCTCAATCTCTACAAGCAAAATAAGCAAGTAAATTTACTCATGATTTCCACCTAACTGAAGAAGATTTTAGAGAAAAAAGAGCTAATGCGAGAGATTGGAGCATATTGAAAGTTTAAGATGATAATAACAATAAGATTTAAGAGCTCATTTTTCGGCCCGCGGGGTATTTTCGTCCCAAATGTGTACAAAAATTGATTTTCATATATTTTTAAATGAGTAGAGTTTAATTTTGATATTCCTGACAAACCAGGACAAGCTAATAATATTTATCATGTCTTAAGCTTGATATCAAGATGCTTAGGCTAAGTTTTGAGCATTTTAACCAAGAGAGCTCTTGAAAATTAGTAACTATAAAGGTTATGCTATGCTTATGAGTTTAAGGAAACGATTGGTGTCGTATAACAATTGTAGTGCCTTGAAAACCGCAAATGAAGTGGAACTTTCTTGAGGCCGTCATGCTCTATATCTTAGTTATGAACGAGATTATTGATGCCTCTTTTTAATTGAAAACAGTGTCAGAATAAGAGAAGTTGATTTGGCGTGAAAGACGAAAACTTATTACAATTTTTCTTTAGTTTATAACATATTAGATCCGTATTAAACTATTATTGGTTGGTTTACTAATTATCCAGTAATATACCCTTAGTAAAACATTATTGGCCTCAATAAATTTGATGATTACGTATAGTATTGATGCAAAAACTAAATATGAAATTATTCATTTGGTATTGGGTAAATCATTTATATATCGTTTGTATAATATGTAGTGCGATAGAAAATAATATTGACGAGTCGTTTGTTATTACAACAATTAAACATTAAACTTATATATATAAGCATTAGATACATTAAATAAATATCTGGATCATTAAGTGGTATAGCCTTTTAAACATAGTGATATTTTAAAATAGCTAACGTTTAATAATTTTTTGGTAAATGGACTTTTTAAAGTTTAACATTAATTTTAAGACGAATTTGCCCAAAATTTTCAAAAGTTCCCAAAATGAGAAAAGGTAAAACCGTAAAATTATAGTGTTAATTATGTATGTCACGTAAATAATATGGGCATTAACCAAAATTAACCAAAACGTTGACTATTTGAAATCACATTTACCAATCTTGTGTAAATATTTTTGTAATCATCCGCTAATATTTAAATTTTAAAGCTTGTCATTTATATGGTATAAAAGATAAAACTTTAGAATTTGTTTTAATAATATTGCTCAATTTATAAGCCCAATTCAAAAAATAAATAATAACAAATTATAAACATTAAACAATTTCAAACAGAGTAGAGAAAAATCCGTTAATCATAGCGTAGTCCTCCTGTCTGTGTTTCCTTATTTATTTATATATTTTTAAAACTTCTTTGTTTCCTTTTATCAACCAAAGAACGGTAAGTTTTGAAACCCTCACGGCCCAACGGCTATAAAATTCCCTAAGAACAATTATTAGTCGTCAGATCATTAACCACAGATCCAATGGACAGAAATCAAATTAAATACGACCGTTGCTATTAGAAGCGTCGCCTCTGTCTGAGCTTCAAAGGTGTTCTTAAAACCCCAATTCTTATTTTCTTCTGAAGATCCCAAATCTTAGAGAGAGAGAGAGACCGATACTTTTACCGGAAGGAGATCGTTTCGACTGGGATTGCCTTTCGGTTCGTCTGATTGTTCAAAGATCAATTTCTGAGGGAGACGAAGTAAGAAATGGCTTCAAGAGTGGTTGTTCCTCAACAAGCACGAGGTACTAATCGAATCTTTGTGGGATCTAATCTTTCGATGTTCAGAAGTAATTTGCTATAATGAGTGTAATGAGTGAATCTGAATGCCCTAGTTTCTTGGATTGTTCGATAGAAATATGTCGGAAACCCTAACATCGTATTAGCGATTTAAACCCAATTCATAGCACTAAAAAGTCATTTCTTGGGCGTTTCGTTGAGATTCTATTGATTGGATCTTTATTTTCTGATTCTGTTTCTCACCCATGGTATGGTATATGTTCGATTTATGGCCTGAGTTAAATCTTGCTTTGAAAATCTCATTGCTTCTGATTCTGAAAGTAAAAATCTCATTGCTTTTGTAATCATCATTACAAACAGGTGTGACAGTACATGGTGGAGGAGAGAATAATAATAATAATAATAATAAGGCGCAAAAGAAGAACGTAGGCGCGGGAGATGGGAGAAGTCGTCGAGCTCTCGGTGATATTGGAAATCTCGTCACTGCTCGACCGGTCGAGGCAAAACCTCTTCGACCGATCACAAGGTTGGTCTGGTTTGGTTTTTCAATTTATCAGTAAATTTATTAGGATTTCTTGAGATCGTTTTTTCAAGTTGGATTTGTAGTAATAACTTTATTTTCTTTTGATTTCAGGAGCTTCGCGGCACAGCTCATTGCCAATGCAGAAGCCGCAAAAGTTGCCGAAAACAAAGTTTGTCTCACTTTTATTATTCCTTCAATTATTGTTCTTTGCCAAAGTCTTAAAAGTGATCTGATGTTGGGGTGTTCTTTTTATTCTTGTGGATGCAGAAACATGTTGCTGTTAACGTGAAAGGTGTGATCCCTAATCACGAGCAGCCGAAAGTAAACCAGAAAAAGCCTAACCAGGACAAGCACCAACTCCAAAAGAAGCCGATCGTCAAAGCAGTGGAGGTGATTGAAATAAGCCCGGACTCAGAAAAAGCAGTGGAGAAGGAATCTCAAGAAAAGCAGGCTTCTGAGACGAAGAAGGACGATATCAAATCATCGCGGAAGAAGGGACCGACTCTCACCTCGGTTCTCACTGCACGAAGCAAAGTAATTATTAATTATCATGACCTGATTTTGGGCTGTTGATTGTTTTCTTGCAGACTTTCTGAGTCGATTTGTATTTTTTGCAGCTTGCATGTGGAATAACCAAGAAGCCGAAGGAGACGATAATGGACATCGATGCAGAGGATTTGAACAACGAGTTAGCCGTGGTTGAGTACATTGAAGACATGTACAAGTTCTACAAGCTAGTCGAGGTAAAGCGACTGATCCTACTCTCGTCTTTCGATAATCTCTGATATGGATAGGGGGTCAGTCCTGATGATTTCTTTCATTATGATCATGTAGCATGAAACCCGCCCTCATGACTACATAGAGTCTCAGCCCGAGATCAACGAGCAGATGAGGGCTATTCTCGTGGACTGGATCTCCGAGGTCCACAGAAAATTCGAACTCTCCCCCGAGACGTTTTACCTCACGATCAACATAATCGACCGATTTCTCGCTCTGAAGACCGTCACGCGCCGAGAATTGCAGCTGGTTGGCATCAGCGCGATGCTCACCGCCTCAAAATACGAAGAAATTTGGGCCCCTGAGGTATACCAACAATGAAATAATCGACATTTTTCCCCTTCTCCTGTTTCTCTTTCGGTATCCATAATTTTGTTTGTTTTTTGCAGGTCAATGATTTTGTGGCCCTTACAGCTGGAGCTTACAGCCATACTCAGGTCCTGAGAATGGAAAAGGTCATTCTAGGAAAGTTGGAGTGGACTCTAACAGTCCCAACACCGTACGTTTTCCTTGTCCGATTCATCAAGGCTTCGCTGCCCAACGACAACAAAGTGCGTACATTTTCAAACTTGTTTAAAAGAAAGATGCATAAATGATAGGACAAATGAATGACACTTCTCTGGATATGACAGGTGGAGAGTATGGTGTACTTTCTGGCGGAGCTGGGAATGATGCACTACGAGAGCATATCATTCGGCCCATCCATGGTGGCGGCCTCGGCGGTCTACGCTTCCCGAGCGGCTCTGAACAAGGTTCCGGTGTGGGACGCCACGCTGAAGCTTCACACGGGCTTCGCGGAGGAACAGCTCACGGAGTGCGCAAAGATGTTGGCTTCGCTGCATCTTCGCGCCAGCAAGGACAAGCTGCGAAGCATCTACAACAAGTACGCCAGCTCATCGCGAGGCTCCGTGTCCTATCTTTTGCCCGCTTGTTCTCTCTTGCCCGCTGCTGCTGACTCCAAAACTGCCTGAGAATGGATTTATTTTTTTCTTTTCTGATCAACTTTTATGAGTGGAAGGAAGTTTTTACACCTTTATAGCTAGCTTACTCTATTACAACACCAATATGCTTTTATGGGTAATTTGTTTGTTCTAGATTTGCTGTTTTGGCAAATTGTAATTTCTTTTCTATCTATTGAAACTTGTTTCTCGGATGATGATATAAAGAAATCAACCATTGGTTTCCCTTCAAGACTTTCGTGCCGCCCGCTTTCGAATTATTTATCCGAACTAATACTTGTTTCTAAGACTTCTTTTTTCGCCTGTAATTTGCTTGTTTAAAAAATTTTATCTTTTGACAAATTGTACGTTTTCTTTCCTCGGAAGATTATGTAAATAAATGTACCATCATTTTTTCAATACAATAATTCACCTCTTTTTTTGTGCCTTGTTTACGCCTAATAATGATTTCACTGATTCACTGAACAAAAAAGAGAGTGACTTTTGTATTCATCATTTCTTCTCTTAGTCACGGTCAATCTCAACTCTCTAACTCTCTCTCTAAATTAGCTTAAAAATAGATTAATTAACTATTTTAATAATCTGAAACTTATTTAATATATTTCGAGTGGGATAATTTGATAGTTCAGTGTGTTTTAATTATTGTTTCCGATGTCATAATAATCAAAAGTTATGACAGGTTTTAATGATATCCAAGAAAAAAATTATTTTATAAACTTAGAAGTGAATAAATATCAAAACTAGATTCAATTGTTTCAATATATCAAAAAAAGGTAATTCTACTATATACCCATACAAACATTTAGTGTTTCGAGAATACAAAAAATACTGTAAATGTCTAGTCCGATCCGTTAACGATTTTTTCATACCATTTTAATCCAAATGAATGCTAACTTATAGAAAAGTAAGGGTTATTTCTCTCGTTATCACTCGATTTTGAGATAAAATATCGTTATATTTTCACATGCTGTCACGGGTCTACAAAACTCGAACACGTACTTGATTTAAATGTCGGGATTCAACTTGACATGATCGAATACAAATAATAGTTGGTATTTTAAGAGATTTTGTTTAGGATTAGTGAAAGTGAATGAGAACTATAAAATGCTTATAATGAAGTGGGTAACGTCCCCTATTGTTAATTGATTTTGAAACTGAACTCCATGATATTCTCATACGATATCAACAAGCTCATAAATACCAAACGCTTACCTTGTATAAATGTTAAGATCATGTGAAGATAAGCGAATGCATAAAGCAGGGTTTGATCTCAGTTTCGGAGAAATATTCGAGTTTTCTCTTCAATTGGTCATATTAATTGATGGATTATGACCATTCCATGAACCTACATCATTAAATTTTTGAGAGGATACAATACCTTTGGAGTTTTAAAACGAGAACGGGAAAAGGTATTTGTGTTGTTAGCACAAATTAACCTATAGAATATGTACTAGTATTAATCTAAGTCTACCTTGAGAAATTCACGAGAGCCATATTCTTGTTTTAGCTCTTAAACCATATAAGATGGCAGATTTATTTTTAATATTGAAACTTGAATATATAGAGACATGAGTCAATGACTGTAATTCCAGTTTATTATGTATAAATATTAGAGTAATTGCCAAAATATCATTTTTTATTGTTGATTTCTAAATCAATCAAAACTTTTTTTTTTCAAAATACAAGTAAATTTCACATGAAAAAACGAAATATTCTTTAAAAAATAAATTTAACACAAATACCCTATACATTGTTACCAATAAAAAAGTATTGATTTGCAACCGTCGGTTAAAATATTGCCTTACATTTTTTTTTATAATGTAACCAGTTAAATTTACTCTAAATTAAAAAATGGTCGAAATTTTAGAAAATATTATTTTCAATGATATTTCGTCTTTTGTATATGAAATTTAAGAAAAAATAATTTTAATAAATTTTGGAAAAATAAAAGGATACTCTTAACAATTTCCCTGGATAAATAAAGAATGAACAATCAGATTATGATCGATTACAACCACCATAAAAGGATTTTGAAAGTTCATTCTCTCTCGTTTTCACGAGGGATAGAACCAACGAGTAGATAACAAATATTATTAATAACTGTATCATTATGCCTTTATTCCTCGATCAACCTTTTCCAATTATGCTTTCTCTCGAGCTTGACACGATAATAACTATAAAATATTCATCGGTATCAATATTTCAAAAAGCCCTATATCGGTAAAGGTGCTCACATCAATTCTATCGTCATTTTAATCATCGACCAAAAACACGATAAACGAAAGGATTCAAAAGTGATTCACTTATTTGCTAAAATGACGATGTCACACTGATTTGCCTACTATAAGTAATTCAAAAGGATTCTTTTGATTCATAATATATATCTAATATAAAGATTTGTGGTGGCCGAATGTGAGTGAAATATGTGGTCTGCCATGTACTTCTTGTCTTTTTATGAATCATTATTGTTCAGAGCAAGCTCTCCATTATTGAAAGTTGAAACAATATCAGTTTTTAGATTTTTCTCTTGAAACTCAAATAATGAAATATTAAGTTGGAAATAAGAATGTAAGTTAGATTTTTTTTTCATTTGGTAATTTAAAATTATTCGGTTCACGATTTCTTTTAATTAATTTTTTAATCAATTTTTTTGTTTACTTAAACTTGAGCGGCAACTTTAGACGGAAATCAAAAAAGGGCAAAATTTGTTCGAAAATTTTTGTTAACAAATTTAATGAGTATTTACGAAAAATTAACCAAACGTTAAATAAAATGAAATTCGTAAACCTGTATATGAGTATTTTGTTAATTGGCCCATAAAACATTAAATTTTTCTCTTCTTCAAACAAAAAAATATACTGACATTTAAAGCGCAGACCCAGCCCGAACACCAAATGTCGCATGTATGTGCCGCTTATACAACAAGTAACCGTAGCACATCATAATAAATATGAAATATTATCACGCAAGTTATCGTATGTTGTCGTAGCTCATTGCAACATAATTTTGTATAGAATGAGATCTTATATAATCAATAAATTTATTAGAATCGCAACGTAACGTAAGTTTAAAAATCATCATGATTGGTAAGTTCTCTTGTTAGTCTCTATCGCTAGAAGGCCTTTTCTTTTTAGTGAAAAGGAAACTTAATATTTCTAATGTGATAGCATTGCGAGATATAAAATAAGATTTAACAAAAAATAACCAAAATAAATGTTGACTTGTTGCGATATACTAACTTACAAAATCTTATATTAGTTTTTAATCGATAATTTAATATTTAAAACACATAATTATCATCAAATTTTAATTATTTTCATCACATGACACTTTAAAAATATGATATAAAAGAGATGAAAATGACGACGAGCGTGCTTGCGGCTTGTGAAGTTCACGTTGAGTCTTCGTTTTTTTATGTTGTGTCATAGACATTTGTGTCCATATACAAATACATTTCAACCAAGGTTTTAAATACCGTCGGTTACCGGCTAAATACCGCCGGTAACCGCTCAAAACCATAATCTCGGTAAAAAAACGTTGTTTCAAGTTCATGTTTTATATTTACCGATCTAAATACCGGCAAAATATCGGTTTTTACCCATATATCGCGATAAATTAGCTAGTTATAAAAGGGCAAATACCGAGACTTTTTGGCAAAAAACCGACTCCCTTCTACCGATCGAAACCGAGAGATCCAGTGGAGATTTTATACCTTACCGGCGACTTCAAGCTCCTCAGCGGCATACCGACCAAAAACCGAGGTAAGGAGTTGATATTTTATACTCTACCGGCGGTAGTAGATGGTTACCGCCGGTAACCGGCCGAAATTTAAGGTTTTAAATTTTTTGATTTCTTTCGTAGATCTAGGTGTTTTGGGCATGTTTTTGGGAAAAATTTCAACGTTTTTGTGGTCGGGAAGTGATTACTTTCAAGATGCCTAATTTTTTTTGAAGTTTCGGCGAGATCCAACTTTTCCGGTGACCTTTTCCGGCGTCCGGTGACCTTTTCCGGTGATCCAACTTTATGAAATTATAATTGAATTTCAATTTAAAATATGAGGTTGTGATTTGTGATTATGTGATTATAGAATTGTTGATTGAATTTTAATTTAAAATATAAGTTTGTGACTCGTGAGTTTGATTTGTGATTATGTGATGATGGAATTGTTATTTACTTTAAAGAGTTTTATATTGAATTATAATTTTGTATTGGTGTAGGAAAATGGGGTACGATGGCGCAAAGAAATATTGCACGCCTATCCAAGGAGTTGCGAATGGGTTCACTTGTCACTTTTGTGAATGGGAAATGAGAGGCGGCGGGATTACTCGGATGAAATATCACTCGAGTGGAAATGATCCCCGCAAAAATGTGAGAGCATGCACAAGAGTGCCACCCGAAGTTCGAAATGAGATGCGAGAATTTCTTCATGAATCCGCACTAAAGAAGCAAAAGAAAAAGAGTTCCGATATTAACATCGGACGAAGATTGTCACAAACTCTTGATAATTCGGATGACGAAGCCGAGATTGAAAGACAGTTGTTCAACGAATTCAAAAAATCACGTCATGATGCTGCTTCACAGCGATTTGCTAGTGGGTTTGAAGGTCCCGGTGGTGGATCGGGATCCTCGCCGGTCACTCCGTCGCTTTATCGGTCCGAGAGTGCAAAACAACAAAGGATTCCAGAGATGGTTACTCTAGGAAAGAAGAAAAAGATAGGTCGTCTCATTAGCAAATTCTTCATCCACACGAATCTTGCTTTCAATAAAGCAAAATCACATCACTTTAAGAACATGATAGCTGGAGTCGCCGAAGCGGGTAATAATTTGTTTGCATGATTACATATGATGTGATATTGTTCATGTATGTATAAAACATTGTTCATGTCTTGTTTTCAGGTCCCAATGTACCAATTCCAACACCATATGAGATATCTTCTGTGTATTTGCCAATGGAGGTAGAAGATTTCAAGAAATATGTGGACGCGCAAAAACCCACGTGGGAAAAATACGGATGTACCATATGTCTGACGGTTGGACTGGGACCACGAAGTTGAGTATTCTCAACGTCATGGTATATTCTGCTGGGCGTACGGTATTCTTGCGATCGATTGACGCATCAAACAAGATCAAATATTCGGCATACATTTTTAGTGTGTTGCAAGAGGTCATACAAGATGTTGGTGTGCACAACGTCGTGCAAATTATTACGGATAATGGATCGGCGTACGTAAAAGTCGGTAAATAGTTGATGCGGAAATATCCGGTATACTGGACGCCGTGTGCTGCCCATTGTATTGATCTCATGTTTGAAGATATCGGAAAGCGTCACAGTATCGCGGATCCGGTTGCCAAAGCTCGCAACATCACGAAGTTCATTTACAACCACTTGAACATCCTAGCAACCATGAGGGAGTTTTGTCCTACGGAGTTGATCTGTCCCGGTAAGACCCGCTTCGCAACGAACTACTTGGCGTGTAGAAGTCTAAACAATAATAGAAGAGAGTTGCGTAACATGTTTCAATCCGATTCGTGGGAAGTGTCGAAGCTAAAGAATACATCCGCTGACAAATTAGTGGAGCGTACAGTGATGGATCCGGCTTTTTGGACTTCGATAGAGATGGTATGTTCGATTTTTGAACCCATGTATGCAGCTTTACGGATTGTTGACACCGAAGTCGTGCCCACTCTTGGGATGATGTTTAATGTGTTCGAGACCATGGTTGCTAAATTGTCACAACTTCAAGGGAAACAGTGGGTCATTGACATAGTGAATGAACGATGGAAAAAACAACTACACCATCCGTTACATGAAGCAGCTCATTGGTTAAATCCAAGGCTTCAGTACAGAGACGATGTTAACATGCGTGCCGAATACATGCAAATGGTGACTAGAGTCTTCGATAGACTACATCCTCACGACGATTTTACCGATATTGGAAAAGAGGTAAGCACTTGTTCGAATTATGAATTTGACTTTGACTATTTCTAGAGATTTTATACATGTATTTTATGGACGTAGATGGTTTATTTTCGTGATGCGAATGGTGGATTTGGAGAGCGGGCCACCGTATCTGCAAGAACAAACATGGCACCAGGTATGTTAATAAGACACTTAATCATTTGCGATTACTTTTTGTAACTTATATGTTTTTATTTGCAGCCGAATGGTAGAACGCCTTTGGGCATGAATGCCCAACCTTGCGAAAGTTGGCCATGCGCATCTTGTCTCAAACAGCGTCTTCATCCACGTGCGAGAGAAATTGGAGTACCTTCGCATTGGTTCACACCAAACAACAAAACCGATTGGCTTACAAACGCTTGGAGCAACTTGTTTTTTGCAGCTACAATCAGAAGTTGCAAATTAGAGACATGGAAGCTGCAAATGACGGGATCGATAGGCAAGATCCCTATGAAATCCTTGAACGATCTATGACGACGGTGGGTAACGAAAATTTAGACGAAGAAATTCTTGATTGGATTCGACCTTCGCACCTCGATGATGATCATGGGAATTCAAATCTTGAAGTAGTTGAAGAGGCCCGAAATTTGGGCGTCGACGTCGATCGAGTTATGCGAGAGGATGTTGGTCTTGGTCATGATTTTGGGGGAGGTGGTAGCCCACGGGAGGTAGTGTTGGTAGAGGTAGCACTCGTGGAGGTAGTACTCACGGGGGTAGTACTCATGGAGGTAGTACTCATGTATGTAGTACTCACGGGGGTAGTACGCACGGAGGTAGTACTCACGGGGGTGGTTCACAAGGAGGTGTGGAATATACTGGTGGTGGATACGACGACGACTTTAGTCGTGACTATGGTCGTGATTTTGGAGGTGAATATGGTGATGGTGGTGCATTCTCTCAACCTCAAATTCCTACTCGACGCGATGACAGGTTAGATCAAGAACAACTATCCACATTTGACTATTTTTTTGGTGGTCCCCCGGCATATCCAGATCCCATGTCCGGTGCGTCTTCGAGCACAGACATTGATCGAATGTCTTCTCAATTTGATGAGATGTCGGTCACGGAAAATGAGCCACCTAAGACTACACCCAAGGAAGTTATACGGTACATGGGCTATCCTATCCTCAACATTTTCATTGGTCTAGATCAGTACAACTACGAAATGCATATCAAGACCTATTAGCAATACTACATGTCGTACATGTCGTGGCCGATGTACTGTCAAGGACAGATGGTGAACCCACGAACGTTCCAACCGCCCCGACCCTCGACTTACAACTGAAGTAACTGAAGTGATATTTGTATTTTGATCTTTCTCTTTGTCTATTACATTTAAGAACTTTGGTATTTGGTAATGTATTTCTCATTGTTGTTTATGTTGGATCTTGAAAACTTTGCTATCTAATTTCATATTTAGAATTTTAGAATTTTATAAATATATGTGTTATATGATATTTGTCGGTATACCTGTCGGTATTCGGTATACCTTCAAAAATTTGTCGGTATAATCGGTAGTCGGTAAGAATCTTTTTATAGAATACCCATCGGTATATCCATCGATATGCGGTTATCTCTAAAAATCAGAACCTCGGTATCGGTATCGGTATCGGTAATTTAATCATCGATTTCAACATTAATATTTACACATTATATATATATATATATATATATATATATATATATATATATATTTATATACATATATAAAGGAAACCTAAAATCCACTATTCATTTAAACTCATTTTACTATTCATTGTAAACTTATTTCTTTAACCACATAATTGTTTAAAATTACTAATTATATCATTAAAAATAAAATATCACAACTTAGTGGAATTCTCTAGAATTTACATGACTTCCACTATCTACATAATAAAATTACAGAATTACCTTATATACTAATAAAATTGCATTATTAGTCATTCCATTTCTGAAATTTTCTTGACGAATCTTGAACTCATCAGATATATCAATTTTTTTTCATTCGCTTTCTATATATTCCAACTTCTGTTACAAAGAAATCAACACAAATAAATTTTTTAAAGGTATTTAATAATTATTTCTAATTTCAGTAGATTTAAATTTGATCTTTAAGTTTATTTATACGATACGTTACTGATGTAATTAAACAAAAACATAATTTATATTATTAATTAATATTATAAAAAACTTTGTGCAATTTTCTTATTGCGTCATTTTTTTCATTAAAAAATATTTTTAATTATTATAACAATTTCAAATAAAATACGTTAAACAATTCGCAGCAAAGCGCGAGTATTTTTGCTTGTGTATGAATATATCAATAAAGTATTATCCCCTACTATTCGTGAAATTCCCAATACACCTTTATCTTTCAATATTATACAATTTTTTTGACAAAATATGTTATGCATTTCATTTACTGCTCTTCTTTAAAAAAACAAAAAAAAACAAAATTATTTTGTTATTTTCTTTAAATCAGAGGAGATGATATTGCCGAGGAGCCAAGAACGAGAGAGACAAAAAATGCGTTGTCACATGTTATATCTTCATATCGATAGCGATTGATACTTATTGGTCTCACTATTTTTCCCAACAAAAGAGCATGCAATTTGTGGAGGCAATTAATATGTGTACCAAATATCCCATGGCTAAATATAGGAATTGAACATCCTTGATATTATATTCCAAGAGGAATTAAATCTCAATTCATTGCCAAGCTCTTTACCTAAGCAAATCATGTTCTACTTTACGAAACTCTTTAAAAAAATTGTTCTAGTTCACCAAATTTCTCTCATTCTTTTTATGTTTTTCGTGCGTTTATTCCACTATTCCAAACCCTCAAAGCTTCTCTAGCCTTTTGGATGCTGGGTATTATATAATTTTATTTACTTAATTACTTACCCACATGTCGCCCATTGAATTAAGAGTACACGAACCAAACATTAAAGTCAAAAGATTAAATGCAAATTTTTTGAAATTAAAATAACAAAAGAATAAGTCATTTGAGAATTTTGGAAGTAAAATTTAGAAAAGGTAAAGAAAAGTATTCCTTTCCAAGCAAAAGAAGACATGATAAAGGAATAAATAAAGTTATCTTCACAGCCGAACATTTAACTTAGTTGATTCCTCATCACCAACCTAAAAACTTAAAACTTAAAAAAGAACTCTCACAAAAGTGACCAAACTTTGCACAATCTCTCCCTCTCTCTCTCCTCTCTCAAGCACATCCTTTCCCAATCCCAAACTCTGTACCCGTACAACCATCTACCTTGTAATGACTATATTTATAGATATATATCTACGTACCACCAAAGATCACACGCGCTCTCCTGGCTGGTAACATTCACGCGCCACCGCAATTTCTAAAATGCCGTCCGAAGTTAATTCCAAGCAGACATTTGGTTCACAAATAGAATGCGTGTAAAATAAATAGTGCAAGTGAAGGGGTGGAAAAGTGAAATAGACATGTCCTAAATTAATAGGTGCGTGATCGATCACGCGCTACCCAAAACCGTGGGGAATGGTAAGAATCTCATAGATCTTGTAACACTCACTCTCAAGTTATATAAGACCCCCAAATCCCGGAAAATAAATAAATAAAAACAAACAACCAAAAATACTTTTTTTCTTCTTCTTTTAAATCTCTCTCTCTCTCTCTCTCTCTCTCTCTCTCTCTCATCTTCTAGGCCTTCATTTCACTTCCCATAAAAATCATAACAAAAGCATCAAACGAACAGTAGTCCGTAATAAAAACCTGAGACTGAAAAGAAAAAAAAAACAAACAAGATCCACCTCGAACCTCTCTCCCCGAAAACCCTCTCATCTCGAACTCAAACTCGACCCACAAATCCATTTCTAAAACGCAATCACACAAACAATAGTCCCAACTCAACTCAACAATCCCAAATCTCTCTGGGAACATAAAGACACAGTCTTTACCCAAACTCAGTGGAGAAAATTTATTGAAAAAAGTCCAATCTTTGTCTTCCTGTTAAGACCAATCATCTTTGTTCCCAGTTCTAGAGAGACAAACGATTGACTCCCAACTGAAAAGCATCAACTGCAATCTCAAATCTCTGTGAAGGAGGTAAAGACACAGTCTTCTTCACCCAGAAACAGTGATAACAGGAATCCAATCTTTGTCTCTCAGCTGAACCCAATCATTGAAACCCACCTCAGAAATCTCCCCAGAAATCCAAACCCAGTCCTTGATAGAATAATCCAGAGAGAGAGAGATGAGAGAAGAGGAATCAAATTGGTTCCCTCGATGGGACGAAGAGCTTCCATCTCCGGAAGAGCTCATGCCCTTATCCCAAACCCTAATCACCCCCGATCTCGCCATGGCTTTCGACATCCGAAACCCAAACCCAAGCCCAACCCAAAACCAAAGCCCAATTCCCAACAACCCCCCTAATCTCGCTCCTCCTCCTCCGGCGACTGCGGCGGCGATTCCCCTCCAAGCCCCGCCGTCCTCGTCGGACTTCGGCGACTCCGCGGACCTCAACTCGGCCGGAAACACGGCCGGAGATGAGCCGGCGCGGACCCTGAAGCGGCCCCGCCTCGTGTGGACCCCGCAGCTCCACAAGCGGTTCGTGGACGCCGTGGCCCACCTCGGCATAAAGAACGCCGTCCCCAAAACCATAATGCAGCTCATGAGCGTGGACGGCTTGACCCGCGAGAACGTGGCGAGCCACCTCCAGAAGTACCGGCTCTACCTGAAGAGGATGCAGGGCCTGTCCTCCGGCGGCGGAGGCGGCTCCGGCGGGGGAGTCAACAGCAGCGACCCCGCCACGGACCACCTCTTCGCCAGCTCCCCCGTCCCCGCCCACTTCCTCCACCCCGCCGCCGCCACCTCAGCCAGGCCGGGCTCGGAGCAGCACTACCTTCCCTTCGTCCCCGTCACGGCTCTGCATCATCATCAGCAGCATCACCATCAGATCGCCGCCATCCAAGGCCAGTTCCAGCATCACCGCCAGCAGTTCGAGCATCCCTTCCTCGCCCGGCCGGTGCACCATAGGATCGCCCTGCCTGCGCCCACCTACGGCCCTGCGGAGGATCTGGACCCAGTTTCCGCTGGAGGACCCAGGAAGGTTCTCACTCTCTTCCCCACCGGCGAGGATTGACAAGGCTTTTCTTACCTTTCGGTATTACCATTGCTCTCTCGTTCACTTATTCGTTTCAGTTCCGGTTCATTAGGTGTTCTGTTGTGTTAGTTCGCGGTGCTATGGAAGAAGACATTGGAGATCTTGAGAGGTGTTGGTCCATTATTATTAGGATTGTGAATGAGAATGAGTGGGTGGGTAATTTTCTTTTCATTTTTAAAGGTTTTTGTTATTTGGTGTATTAAGCGTATTTGGTAACGTAGAGAGCTTTAAATGAGTCATTGGTCCGCTTCTTGGTGGCGGAAATTCGAATGTGATGTCACTCGAGCGGCGAAGAAGAAGATGATGATGAACCGAAAACACATTGACTAGAGCTTGTGTATTGAGGATAAATAAAAGCTTGAGTCTTTAAATTATCATTTATGTCTTTCCCTCTCGGATTCAACATTAGTGCTTTGAGACCTTTGTGCCTCTTGTTGCTCTAGTTTTAGCATCATGTAGAGAAGGAGAAAGAGAGAGAGAGAGATGGGTTGTACATTGTGTGACTTTTTGTTGCAAGAAAAGGGAAGAAAAGAAGAGGGAATTGAAACCCCTCAATATGAGGAGATTTGTTTGAGAGACTGCTGATTTTCATTGGAATGTTGAACATACTTTACCTTAGGGCAACATGAATATCAAAGTAGCTCTAACCCTTTTTTCTTAATTAACTCTTTAGGATTTCTTAAGAATTCTTATTTGGGCTTTGATTTTTTTTAGCTATTAAATGAATGCTGCTTCACAATTTGTCACGTGAGATGTTCTTCGATCGCTATGCTGTAATTTTTTTTTTATGATTTTGAACATAGTTCTTGAAATTAGTTTGAGCAGCTATTGGAGAGTAGTTATCTTCAAAGCTCAATGATAAGTGAAATGTCATACCATTTTTTAATCAACTCTCAGCACAGGAGATCTTTTGCAATTGATTTTTATTTTTACTTGACTAAAGAAGTAAATTCATAAGCTTTTGGGTATAATATGACTACACATGATTGATACTCAATTGTAAAAAATAATGAACTTGTAACTTAAGACCAAATTACTCTTAGCGGCTAAAGAATTTATATAGCAACGGGCCTTAGATAGATATAGGATTAGATAGATAGAGATATATCAAATTTCTCCTCTATAGATGCCTGAGTAAAATACAAATTAAAGGTTATTAGAACAAATATATTTAGTCCGTAAAGGAAAGGTATTTCTCTCAATCAATTGTTGTAAAGGCACAAATTTTTCAGCATGGCTTTGGAAGATAGTTGTACCTTGTCTTTCGGATAGATTAGATTCTGGAGTATTATCTTTAAGAAAAATATTAAAAAAATAGTTTATTTAGATTTAAATATAGATATACTTTTCTTTGTCTTTTCAATTCCATGGGTGTCATGATTCGCATCTGATGAAGATGAACTCAGTGTGGGTCCCTGTATTGTGACATTGAAAGATCACCTACATATGAGAGACAAATTCTTATGATAATTTAGATGCTGACACATGAAAAGAATTTTCACAAAATTGCCCTCATTTACCACCACTTCAATCAAGTTATTATTATTTGATAGCCTAATTAAACTTGACAATTAAAATCACATTAATGGAACTAATTATTTTTCTTTAAAGTCACTTTAGTGATACACACATGTCTGTAAATGCCGTTCAATTCGAATCATGTGCATCATTAATTACTCCTTTTTTTAATTGTCTTGCTTGAATAAAAGAAAGTATCTTTATCTCTCTTTTATATTTCAGATTATGAGCTTCCAAGAAAAGACTGAGGTATCTTGAGCTCTTTATATATTCATATATATACATAAATTTAGAGAACTAACAAGAACGATTTGAGGCTTAATATTAATGCAATATTTATATATCATGGTGTAACTGTCATCACCCAATTAGCAACCTGGCTGCTCATTATTTGTTATATTAAAATAAAAACTAGCACATGGGATTATTCTCCCAAGTACAAAGGTTAGGGGTCAACACGCAAATGAATTGCAAAACTCGTGACTATAAATGACAAAGTAGCGACACAGATTTTTTGGAAGAAATTTAAATTTGGACCAATATACTTCTATTTGCCAAACTGTCGCTTATCTGTTCTTAAAAAGGAAAGATCACAATGTCTTAATTTTCCAAAATGATACGAATATAACATTTCTATTAGCAAGTAGCTCCAAAATAAAAATAAAAACATATTGGCAATGATCATTTTATTACGAAACGACTTAGTTAACGGGTGGTTGCGAATGACACGTTTGTCTAAGTTTATTAATATTAGCTTGATTAAAATATATATAAAAAAAACTAATTCTTATTTAAGTGATTGGTAAAATTGTTGTCGTTAAAAGTTAAAATGTGATTTTGAAAGTATTAACTAAAAACCTAAAAAGTACAAAATGTAGCTTTTTGGACAACTTCAACTCAAACATCAAATTTTGTGTTGATACACACCCATTTAGATATATTTTTTTATGTACCAAAAAATATTTTCTTGTTATTGTTAATTAATTTATATATATTATTAGTTACACATACTAATATATATTTTACCAAAAACTAAATCAGTTTTTACTAATAATAACAATTATTTTACAAAGTTGACCAAACACTCGTTTGCAAATAACAATTTTTACAAACAGAAAACTTAAAAATCACATTTATTAAGTAAAGTTAGTTTCGCATATCAATAACTTTAAGCTGATTGTTTGTTAATTGAGCAAACAAAATACTGTTACATATCTATAGCTTTACCTGAACAAAATTCATGACCTTTTTAAGTGTTAAAGTGTGGACTAATTTTCTATTGGGTAAATTAAACCGATCATTTTATTATAATAAGTGAAATTTGCTTACGGACTGAAAAAAGAAATAAATTCTTGCCCGAACTACAGTTGTTGTATCAATGTGGTAGGCATGCTTTTTCTTTAATTTCTTATTACATTCAATTCTTTCATTAACTTTCTTGGCCACTTTGCAAGTCTTCATGCTTTTATCACGTGTTCACTCGAAAAAGAAAAAGAGAATCATTCATGTACGTGAGAGTATATATATATATATATATATATATATATATATATATATATATATATAGTTGGATAGAGATTGAACTCACGCTCTCTAATTTGGAGTGGATGTGCATTATCATTATACTATTCTAGTTAGAACCGTGAGAATATATTTCTTAACTCCCTTATCTAATGAATTTTATTATATTTTTCATCGACTTCTCATTTATATATGATTTAAAATATTTATTATTTCGATTGTTCCATTACATAATTTAAATATGGGTTATTAAGTAATATAGTTTTTTAAACATAGTGAAATTTCAAAATGACAAACGTTTAACATATTTTTGGTAAATGGCCATGTTAAAATTTAACGAAAATTTTAGAACGAATTCGCCCACAAATTTTCAATAGTTTCCGAAATGAAAAAGGAAAAACTGTAAAGTTATCATGTTAATTATTATGTCACGTATACAATAGGGTTATTAATCAAAGTTTAACCAAACATTTACCATTTTACAATAGACACAATAAACGTTGGCCAGCTAATTATATATATATATAAAATATTGGCTTTCTCATTTATATATCCGATCTAGAGATTTCTATTTTTCAAATATTGTTGCAATCGCGCGAAAAATTATCAAAATTCCTCGTCCAATAAGATAAAATCACGAATAAAGCATCGGATAAAATGGATGGATCGCTTAAATTTCATCGTTAAAAGTCGTCAAAAGATTTGTGTAGACTGAGCAGCGTCAAATGCACGTCTTGGATTGTAATGAACCCCGATTTAATACTTCTTTGTATTTCTCATTACAAGGATAGTTATTAGGCTTGGACCATTCAGTCAAGCATAATGGACCACTTTCTTTTAAAAAAATTAAGGCTCACTTGTGGAATATGCAAAGGTTTAGTGGGATTTATATGATTAATTTGAATTTCATCATTTTAAGTGTTTATAATATATTTTAAATACTATTATTATAAGTAAAAATATATTTTAAAAATTGGTATGCCAAAATATAATTATGCGGAAGGTCTACATAGTTATTGAGTTGACTGTGTGTTTGTTTTCGCGTTATTTTGATTAAAGATACATATAATTCATGATAGGTATTAATTGGTTATGTTACACGTTTTAATAAAATAACTATGTCGATCTCAGATTTACGGAGAAAAAGACAATTGATGACATAAGAAGGATGAGCTGTTCTTGATGTAACGAGGTTGATATTTTGACTATAAAATGCATAACCATGTGTGGACAAATTTAAATTGGATTAGTTTAAGAGTGGCTGAAACGTATCCTCGCCCACAAATGACCTTTAGCATTTAACTTTAATGAATATTTTGTAGCATATAAAATCTCTGGCAGTGTCATATTTGGAAACCATAAAGGAGTTAAATTTGTCTTTGCTGTTTTATTGTTACTAAATATATTTTTTTAAATCCCCTGCAAAATCCATGTGCCTCGTTTGTTAACTTACCTGGGAAAGTCCAACCTTTCTTACATTCCTGCCTAGCAATCAGATCTTATGCAATAAACGAACTAAAAATTGTGCAACTGAAAACGACGTGCCATTTAATGTCCGTCTATTGTTTCCTGACACAATGGTCCCTATAAATAAACCAAAGTTACTCTCTCTCTCTCTCTCTCTCTCTCTCTCTCTCTCAAATTCTTAAACCAAACCAAATGGATATAGTTTTGACTTTTCATACAGCGTAAACTTGGATTATCGAACGAAACCGTCCAGTCCTGTAAGAGCTTGATCTAATTATTTTTATCGGACTGGTTTGTTCAGTTAACTAACGGACCAGATTTTTATCGGACCGAACGGATCAGAATTTTATTTTCAAATGTGAGATACTCGCAATATTTTCAAAATGAGTAGCCAATACAATCATAATATGAAAACGATATGAGATGTAGGAGAGTAACAAGCAATAAGATAACAATTTTATTTACAAAATATATCAAGAAAAGAAACAAATGATTCAGACATTATAATATCAGCAGTTGTTTTAGATCATTCCTCATATTCGCTGTTAATTATGCTACAGTAAAATCAACATATTTTTTGGATAAAAAGTTAGTCAATATTAGCTAGGTTGAATTTCACATAATTTGTTGTTTAGATGGAAAGTTCAATCTTCTAGAAGCTTGTGCCTAAAGCGTTTCTTAAGTTTATATACTCTAGCTGTTAACTGTTAATCCAACTAATGATACATCTAATATTATGGATGACGGGTTCGTAGTTAGCAGAACCAGCTTGAACTATAAGGTTAATGATGTGTGTGGCACAAAATTGATGCAAAAGGGTGTCTTCGCTGTTTAGGCGGGTTTTCAAGTCTCTAATCGTTGCGGTGTTACTAGTGGTTATCTAAGGTTATAGAGATTATCCAATTTGTTAAACATCACTCATCTATAACATTTACCATGATATCTAGGATGTTTTGACAAGTGTGATTTCCTTATATCATAGGTAACGCGACGATACGCTTGTTGAGGTTTCAAACATCGTTTATGTTATGTACTATTATTTTCATGTAATCAGTTTTTACTTGACCCGACCAGATATCAGATGTTAAGGCAACATTATACTTCCCTGATGCTATAATGGCTTTCATTTTTCTTATTCTTTACAAACATTTTAAGATGTCGGATCTTAAAGCTTTCCTAGACATTATTTGTACTTCGTAAGTCAATAACTGGTAAATCTAACAAAACTTTTTAATTCGTTATGGCTAAAAAATGTATCAGTGGAAACAAAGTATTCTACTAAATTTTTCTAAGTAGTAAATGGACGATTTGACTAGTAGCGTTCGACGAGACTCCAAATTGACTGCCCGAACAACTCTTTTGATACTTCTTCAATAGAGACGTCCCGCACCTCTGGTTTTGATTGCTCACAAGTTTACAGCAAGCGCTACATTGGTCATGTTTTTTGCCGTTGTAGACTACCTTAGTGAAGAAGTTCCACATTGGTGACCCGTGCTTCTTTTTCGCTTGACGTGGTTGTGGTTCGGTCTCTTCCTCCATATGTTGATCTCATTTGTGTTGTTCTTGTTGTTGATGGGCTCGTTGTTGTTGTCATTGTTGCGTCGCTTCTCGTTGTTCACGTTGTCGAGGTCGAGGAATGGTATTACGAATGGCTCCTTCTCTTCCTCATTTGGATCTTCGATTTCTTCGCCTCTGTGCTCTTCTTCTTGTTGTTGTTGTTCAATGCATTGAGAGAATTCTTGAAAAGTTTGATACGCATCTTCAGCATCGGATTGTGGAAGTTGAGCTTGGTAAACTTGCTCGAAATTCATTTAAGGATAAACAAGCTGTTGTGCATTTGGAATTTCGGTGTGGGAAAAAGTGAGAGGAATTTAATATGGATCGTAAGTATATCCGATGTTGGGATTGAGATCTTGCGACAAATTCAACCAATTTATTCAAATTGGTGAAGTTGTGGATCTTGGGAACCTCTTCCTCTATTAGAGCGTTTGAATGAAAACGGTCGATTACTTCAAAATACGAGAATGTTGGTCGTCAAAATAAATTTCAACATAAAAATATGAAAATCGAAAGAAATAAAATGTTGACGAAAATGTTGTTTGCTAAATGAAATTTTGATAAAATATGAAAAATTTGACAAAAAATGTTGATTAATTGCATAATTTAAAACAAAAAAAAATTATACATATAAGTACAATGCATATAACAAAAAGCTCTAAAATAAAAAAAGTTAACGAACTTTATGAAATCATAAACAAACTAAAAAAATTACGAGTCTAAGAAAAAAAAATCATGTTATCTAGAACACAATTTTTAACAGCTTCTATTCCACGAGTTCGATATTTCAACTACAAGAGATTATAATCGACCTACACAGAAATTCACACTTCCGTTTCTAAAAAAAAAAATTGAAAAAAACTACATCATATGGAACAACATTTTTAACAACTTATATTTCAAAAACAATCTTCAAACAAAATCAAAATCTAAATCAACTATATTATTCAATTAAATAGCTTAATTAACAAAATCAAAACTTGCACTGTTCATTTAAATAGTTTAAATAACACAATTATGGATCAACCAATCTTAACAATAATCTACATTTTCGATTCTCAAACCAATTTGAAAATATTACATCATATTTCAGAACACCATTTATAACACTTTCTATTTTAAAAATAATCTTAAAAATTAAAATCAAAATCCGCATAATCTAAACCATTCATCTAAAGAACTTGAATAACATAATAAAAATAAATCAAGTAATTCCCATGAAAAACGATGAATTTCCACGAAAAAAAATGATGAAATGTTTAAGTGCTGGAACAGTGGTTGGCAACCTTCGAAAAATAACATGACAGTCGAGTTCCGGCAAAAATCAATGACCATTTATTATTTGGTGTGGATAATAATACCTCAACATGTTTTTCAAGTGTTGACCAGATATTAAATTTTTAGGAATCTTCTGAAAATGTAAGTGAAATTGTGGTGACAAAACCTGGAAAAAATTCACTTCAAAATGTCAACCAAATATCGAGAAAATGTATTTTTGTGTAATATCGGTTGTTCTTTTGCAATTTTTTGAAAATTTTGTATTTCTTGCACTAAGTTATCGTAAATAATGCGTCGATTGTGTACTTTCATTAAAAGTCGACTTTCACATTTGAAGTTTTCTTGTAAAATTTTATTAAATGAAACTAATGAGATTCTTAAAATTAATGTTAGAAGAAGTATTTTTGTTAGATATTAGATTATGAAAATGAAGTTGATAAATTGAAAGTTTTGATTTCATGAAATTGAAATAATTGAGAATATATTTAGAATGTCATGGTCCAGGTGATAAATGACATATGTAGGTATAATATGATCCAAGTTATCACGGAAAATGGCTCAATTAATACAATATTGGTCTAAAGTTGATGAAAAAATCATATATTTAACACATGTGTTGCATTGCCGTGATGTTGGAGGTAATCAATGCAACTAGGAAACAATATGTGCTCAACTACATATGATAGAAGCAATTATTTGCCTTTAATAAATAAAATACTAAAAAAATGGGAAAAACGAATAAAAGATTTTTGCAAGTTAGAAGCGACTAGTCGCGTCTAATATTTCACTTATGATCATTGGAAGCGACTTGTCCCTTTTAAAATAAACTAAATTATTTTCTTGTACAAATTGGTTTAGGTGGCGTAGAAGTGACTAGTCGTTTCTAAAAGCAAAATTTCGCTTCTAAAGCTAAATGTCGCGTATAAAAGTCATTTATGTAGTACTAATTATTGTGACATCCAAGCATAATCTACGAGTGTTCACCAATCAAACCGCTACTAAATTACCAATTGCGTATTACACTTTTATGTTTTGAACTTGATTTGTTACTTATGACGTGGAACAGATATTTTGATTATTTTTTGAACTAATAACATTTTGAAACTTATGTGTATGAATTTTAGGTTTTATATTTTCAATTATGTAAAATTATTTTCATCGGAATTTTCTTGTTTGATCAATTTTATGCCGAGAATTGGAATTTTTGTTGAATTATTTTTCTAAATTTTCACACTAGTTTCGTTGAAATTTTTGTAGGCCACCAAATTTTTTGTGTTTCGAGACCATCGACACATTATTAATCAGTCAAAATTTCGTCTTAGTATGATGGATTTATGCAAGTCCAGTTCGGTAATAGTTAATCTTATTAATTTTCACTTTTAATATGATTACATGCGATGAACCTCTTCCAAAAATAATCTCGAACATCATCGGGTCTCGTGGATAGGCCAATCATGCTGTTCAAAGGACACAAATCAAATTTTTTTTCATTAATTGTGATAGTTAATTAGATAGATTATGAAATTTACTCCAATTAACTCTGACTCATACTTTGGAAACGATCTTGAATAGCGGCTAATCTAATTGTGTTGTCAGTTTGGCCTTTCATTAATTGTGAAATATTAATTTGATAAATATCGACAATCCTCTTCCAAGAACGATCTTGAAAAATAACATTGTCGATCTCCTTTGCTAAATCACGACCGCTAAACCTCGTTCAATAATATCAAGTTGATTGTCGCTTGTCACAAACGATATCATTGTAAAAATAATACATTAACATCGTTGTCAACTAGTGTTTGAACCTGAAAATGTTTATGTTCTCAACCCTTAATCTGGCGCCAAATCCAAAATTTAAAAATGTTAATGTTCTTAATCCTTAATTTGTCGATTCGAGAATGGAGATTCCAGGGACCATTGCTTTTATGACCAAGCTAGTAATGACATATTTTTATTTAACTATTCTTTCCCTTTGGTATTTTGTGATCGTCGTGAAAATATGATAATCTGTTTTCTAAAATCACGAGTGGGCAGCTTTGGGAATTTCTTTTAAAGGTACAATAAAAAAATTATAATTTTGATTAATGAATTAGGCTATTTTTTAATTAAAGTAATTGAGTTAAAAATTAAAAAGAAAAAAAAAACTAGATAGCTAACCCGTCCAAGAAAAACATAAATTAAAAATAATATTTGACTGCCAATCAGTAAGCATGCATTTCATACAATAGTACCCATGCTTGATCAAATATTCCCTCTTATGCAAAGTATGAAATAAAAGGCTGGCGTGTCTATCGGATACCAAAATGTCTCCATTAACTTATGACAATAAATAAATCAATTAGTAATTTAAAATGATTAGGGGGGCTAATTCTATCTATACGTGTCTCATAAAATAATATCAATTTTTAATACCCAATTTATTAAAATACCTTTAAAATTTTAAACAAATAAAAACTTAAATCTCACTCCCTCTCTTCACTCACCACGCACTTTCATATCTCTTTTCACCCATTCTCTCGCCTTTCTTCACAAAATTTATCTCATCGGCTTCGCGTCTGAAAGGGTTCTCCGTTGCCGCAAATCGGGTCGTCGTCGAAGGAGTTTCCTTGGGCCGGTCGTCAGTCTTCTTCTCTCGCGTGACCCACGACAAACATCCTCATCTCGCGACCTTGTTCTCTTGCGCGACCCGCGACGAACACCCTCCTCTCGCACCTCTCTTCACGCACTATGGTCGCAGGATTTCTGCCGTCGCATATTTTTCAATGTAAACATACCGTAACCAACCGCAGTAATTTATATATGTTTTCTTCATGTATTTTGGTAACCTGGTATTGAACTCTACAAGCTGCCGCAGTTGACCGCATACCGCAATTATTGTTGTTCATATTGTGCAGATTATCCTGGTGTAATTGTTTTGTTTGATGGAATTTAGACCCTAGAAAATGGTGAAATAGCTGCATTTTGAGAGAGTTCTACGTATGTTCTTGAAATCGGGAACAAAATAAAGTATAACGAGTTATTGGATACGTTATATGACTTATTTCATGGGGATAAGTTATTATTTGATCAAGATCGAAGTTCCTTACAAAATCGGTGATGTGCTATACCCTCTTAGTACTATTTGCACTTACGCTTTGTATTGCCTACATAAACGTCAAAATACATAAACACGACATAACCCTAAAATCTTACTCGATAGGTTGTAAACAATACATAAAAATGTTTGAAAATAAATGACAATGTGTCACAAAGATTTTAATAATACATAAACATGTTTCAACGAAATAATAAGCGATAAACGTTTCTACAAAATATATGATACTCAATCCAAAAGCTCTAAAATCTATGACATTAGATTTTGTCACAAAAAATTTATTGCCCATTTCTCTATATAAAACTCCATCTTGATATCATTGACATCCAACAAAGACATTGAACTCATCAAATGCTCCCCGGTGTAGAGGCAATACATACAACGATCGCTACCGCAAAACACATAATAATTTGTTAAAGAAATTAGAAATGAATCCTAATAAAATTTTAATATAATCACGAAAATCTTACTCATATTTTTGCTTTTCGGTTGTTACTATACACCACAAGGCACCGCAAGTCACCGCAACACACCGCCCACCGCAAGTCATCGCGACACACCGCAGATGAAGCCGATCGCAAAAGTTCTATATGATAACACAACCATCCACGATCGAGAATCTGAAAACACAAACACAAAATATGATAACTCAAACACCTCCACGAAATCAAATCAAATCAGATCCCAACAATACACGAAATCCCTAAAACAATACACGAAATCAAATCTCTAAAACAATACACGAAATAAAAAACATGATAACACCTTAAATAACGCAAAAATACACGAAATCCCTAACCTAAACACGATTTAACAATCCCTGAAACATCAAATCCCTAAAATCCGCAAATCAAACCCTAATCTCAAAATCCGAAATTTTCCTTCTTACCTTACGACCACAGTGCATGAAGAGAGCGGAAGTATGCGACGACGACGGCGGAAATATTGGACCACAGTGTGGAAGAGAGGCACGATCGGAGGACAGCCGTCGGGGGTCGCGCGAGAGAACAAGGCGGCGAGAAAACGAAGACCGGCCCGAGGGAACTCCTCCGACCACGACCCGATCTGCGATGGCGTAGTCTTTCAGGAGTGGCGGCGATGAAGGGGATTTCGTGAGAAGCGAGTATCGACCGAGTGAACAAGATTTTCGTGAGTGAGAGCTCGTTTTCGTGAGGGGAAGGGGTTTCGTGCGGCTGGTGTGAGAGAGAGAGAGAGAGAGAGAGAGAGAGAGAGAGAGAGAGAGAGATAGAGAGAGAGAGAGAGGTATTTAAAATTTTAAAGACATTTTAATAAAGTGGGTATTAGAAATTGGTATTAATTTATGAGACACATACAAATAGAATTACCCCCACTATGACACATAGATTCCGAAATTTCTCTTACTTTATTTGGTTCATTAGCAGTCCAACCAAAATTTAAACTCTAAAGTACATTTTTTTAGGTGCTAACTAAAATAGTCTAATGTAATACACACCACCTTCAAATTGGAGAATGTGGGTTCAATCTCCACCACAAAAAAATCTGCTTTCAAAAAAAAAAGTTAATCTTTTTAGAATAAAAATCAGTGTTTTATATTTAACTGAATTTTTTTATAAATTGAACTCAGTGCGTTCACTTTCTAATATTGTTAGGACGTATGTCACAAAAGTCTGAGATTAATGAATTAAAGTTCAATATTTTATTTTTTACTATTACAAGAGTTGGTTGAAATCTAAATGTTTAAATAAATGATCTTATATTTATAAAAAAATAAAAATAAATGATCTTATATAATTAATTTGGTAAAAGGTATTGATTTCCTAAATTAACATAATTCTGTAGATATACCGAGGCTTGGGCAAGCGCAAATCCACCGCATGCGGGTTTGGTTGAGGCAAACTATTAATATTTGTTCTTCTAGAATATTTTGTTTATTATCTACTAAACAGATAATTGGTATAAAAACTTACGGTTTAACAAGCCTGTAACTGAGATGTAATTAGATTATGGATTGTATTTTAGTATATTATAACCGAGTTTGACGGCATCACCGTTGTATAACTACTTAGTCCATTTTCAACCATAGCACTGAATTTAGTGTTAATTTTTTTTTTTTATCTCCGATCACAATATTAAATTTAACACCAAAAATTTGGTGTATGCGCCCTAATCATGTAGTGTTATTATATGTCAAAAAGTTTTAACAGGACTCTTTAATTTTTTTTAAAAAAAATTGCAACTGGCCTAATGCTCTCTTATAAAAAGAGATTAAGCTCCGTCCTAAAACAAACTAAAATCAAGTATTTCTTCAATGTGCTCTCTCCCTAAGAACTTGTGTTCAGTTTAAGAGTCTTTTTTAGCTATATATTTATATAAACGTTTACCAATTCAATATGCTCAACGTTTGGATAAGTTTGTGTAAATAGCCACTGTAAATTATTTACAATCAAATTGAGTCCAAATTACCCTCTCTAATAATTTTGAAAATTATTTCCCGGTTATTGAAATTGAATTCTAAAAGCGTTGCTTGACGCTCCCTTGGCATAACAATCGCTTCCACAACTGCTATGTTTACAGAGAAATAATTTCCAAAATTATTAGGGAGGGTAATTTGGACTCAATTTCATTGTAAACAATTTACACTGGGTAATTCCACAATCCAAACGTTGGGTATATTAAAATTAGTAAAGTTAAAAGTGGGTATAGAGCTATTTTTTTGTTATTTTAACTTATAGTTTAATGGAATTTTGTCAATAGCTTATTTTCATAGTTGAATTGTATGTCTCTTACGTTAACCTGGGCAACGCGAAAGAATGACTATTTCGTTTTGCCGCCAAAATGACTTTCGTCTACACACGGCCTTCCGCAGCCTAACTTAAGTGAAAATTCTACGAAATAACCATTTTCATTAAATTAGAAATAAAAAATTGTAATTTTTTAAGAGCTTGTTAATAAAATTTGCTGTAAAATAAAATTAGAGTCGTAGATATTGATATAAAATTGAGTGTATTCCTAGTAAAAAACGTATAATAAAGCCGAATATGTAAATAGATATAAAAATTCGACCGTTGATCACCAAACAATAAAAAATTGAACGAACAAAATTAAAACAATAATTTAAAACGGAACAAATATCTCATTGTTTTTCTGCATGCCGATACCATTTTTTATACACACAAAATTATCATTTTTTGTGTATCGAGCCAGCAGAAATCGAAACTTTTGTCAGGCATAATAGAGACCCGCAAGTCATGTCTTTCGGTCTTCCGCGTACCACATGTCCATGATACTCTTATGTCTCCAGTGATGCTCTTGGAAAGCTCTTGTACGTCATTTTTAAGGAGATCATTGCCTCAATGTCTTCTTGTATTTTATCTTGAATTAAGTTAAGTTTTATGTAACTCTTATTATTTGGTTTTGGATTTACCTTTTCTACAATAGTTCAATTTACTTATTTTCAAAATATTTGCAAATTGTGTAATCCAAAACTTTATATTCAGTTTTGAGTATATATACGTACTTATCTATCATTTTTAGTGTGATTTTAGCGAGTTTCAAGCATAATCGAATATAATTTCGTATTTTATAGCCAATTAAAATTTTTGGTGCATAACTGAGCATCATGATATCGTTGGAATGAATTAGAAGAAAATGGATGTCACGTAAGACCTAACACTAATTTTTTATGCAAAATCAACAAATAAAGAGAGAGTCAAAGCTCCATTGCGCCTCGCAAGTCTTCAGTGCGCTGCAAAATAACCAGTAAATAAGATCAGCCAAATGCAATGCTTCAAAAGATTTCACCTAAATACGCTGCAACAATTATTAATGAACTTCGTTACGGATCACAATGATGTCCTGATATCCAATATTAGTTGGTTTATTTTTAAAATATTTGCAAATCGTCTTATCCGAAAAATTTATATTCAATTACAAGTATATATTTCAAGCATATTAAATGTAGTTTTATGTTTTAGCAAATTCTGATTTTTGGCGCATGATTGAGCATCAAGATATCATTGGAGAGAATTAGCAAAAATGGATGTAAAGTAAGACCTAACCGTTATTTTTATGCAAAATCAACGAATAATATATATAGTCAAAGCTCCAACGTACCTCCCAAGACTTTAACGCGCTGTACAAAATGACCAGTAACAAAGACCAGCCAAATGCAATGCTTCACCGCGACGAAGTATCTCAATGCGGGCGCATACTCTTTTCGGCGACATCCAAAGCATTTTCCCAAACAAGTTCACCTAAGCATGATGTAACAAAAATTAATACGCTACGTTATGGATCACAGTGATGCCGTGTAACACTAGTTTAAATGCTCGACCTTACATGTTTTGTAACCTTCGAATCATTCAATGGTCCATATTGCTCAAAAAATTAGCATCAAACCCATCTCATGGTCATTGATTTTTTGCAAGAGGTCGCCTGCTTTTTTTGGAGCAGTTAAATGTTTCGTCGTTTTTTCCGTAGGAATTAGTTGTTGTTTCATGGGAATTTCATCGTCGTCTTTCTACTTTTTTCCGTTCATTTGTACGTACAAACCCACATTTTTCTTCCATTGAAAATTTATGTCCGATCTTTTTCAACGGTATATTTCTCAGAGATTTTGATATTTTTTAAATTGTTTCTGAATTATTTTATTTTTAGAATCGTGTTTATGGATATGATGTAATTTTTTCGATTTTCGTTGAGAACCAAAAACGTTAATTTCCTTTTAAATCGTTTAATCATCAATTATGTTATTTAAGATTTTTAGTTGAATGGTGTGATTCATGCATATTTTGATTTTTTTAGAGATTGTTTCTAAAATAGAAATTTAAATGATTTTTTTGGATATGATATAATTTTTTTCAGATTCTTTTGAGAATCGAAAACGTTAATTGATGTTTAAATTATAAAATCCCCGAGCTCTTTAGTTGAATGGTCTAGTTCATGCATATTTTGATATTTTTTGGAGATGGTTTCTGAAATAAAAGTTTTTAGAAATGGTGTTTTGGATATAATGTAATTTCTCAAATTTTGTTGAGAAACAGTGAGTTTTTTTGTAGGTCGCTTATAGTTTGATAATGTTTATTAGTTGGAATTTTGAGTTCACGGAGTTTATGATTTTTGTGGAAAATGTATAATGAAATAGAAATTCTTAGAAATCTTGTTCTGGATGACATGAAAAAATTTCAAATTTTAATTTCAGTTTTAGTTTATTTATGATTATTTTGAAAATTGTGGAATGAAGCATAAGTTGGTATTAACTAAGTCTGGATAACGTGAAAAAGTTTCAAATTTTTTTAGAGTTAGTTTATTAATGGTTCGATAAACTTTATTAATTTTTTCGTTCTGGAACTTTTTGTTGTATGAGTTTTATTTATATGTAAGAATTTTATGTTTTAAATTATGAAATTAATAGACTTTTTTCGTAAAATTAAAAATTATCGGAATTTCTTTTGGCAACGATATTCTTGTCCGCAATTTCCACTTTTTTCTTCAAAATTCCAATCAACAAACATCATTACTGTATTTTTGAATAACGGTCATTTATCGACATTCGGTAAATCTGACACTTGGTTGAAATTGACACAATTAAACACAAACATAAAATGTGATTTATTTTCTGACTAAAAAAAAATTGAGAAACATAAATATGAGAAATTTGTTGCCATCATCACCGTAGACATCTATTTTCCAAGGCTAAGTTCTAGTCTTCCAATTGATTCTTTGTTATATGTAATTTAGAAATAAAAATGTACAAAATTATACCATAATTAACGAAGATAAAATTGGACAAACAAATATATGAAAATAAACGCAAAATATTAAATATTTTATTTGTGTATAATGAAAAAAACTAAAGAGGAAAACTTAGGTAACAATGAAATTAGCAACCCTAACAATAATGTAACGAACAAGAAGAAAATAAATCACCGAATATATCAGTCCGACTTCATCACCTTGAACCGAATAGATATCGAATGTTTTAACGTTTCAAGTTGTTTAATTCGTTTAACGTTTTTTATTTTAAATTATCGAAAACAATCTAAAAATCTCATAAAATTAGTGAAGTAAGAGTGAACAAATAATATGAGAAGTTTTTAGTCTAAAGAATAATACAAATTAAAGTTCTTAGCCAACCCTGATTTGCCATTTTGTAAACCACATCTCAAAGCTTATGCTGGTGGAGGACAGCCTGGACCTCACCGATTTGTTTATTATTTGCCCATTACTTAAATAATTAAAGAAAGAGTTCTAATTGTACAAAAAATAATCTTCAAAACTAATTAAAGATTGGTTATGATGAACTTTGTGAATCTCATACCAACTATTGCTCAACATTGAAAGAAATAAAAACATTTTAAATAGATCCCCTTGAGGTAGATACACTGTCCCAAGTTTTTCCAGCCATGAAAAGGCAAAGGTACTCTAATTATTCAAACAATGTATGTATATATATATATATATATATATATATATATATATATATATTTTAAAGCTTAATAAAGATACTTTACAAAATTATATCTTATTTTGTCTTGACTCTTGGATTTGTAGGAAAGACGCTAATAAAATGAATCACCAGATCACAAGGTCCCCACAAGTCCACTCTTTAATTTATTTATTGCAATATAGTCCGTACCTTTGTGGATAATAATATAAAATATATCCAGGATAAATATATTATTATTTCCCCAACCAGTTACATTATTAGACAGCCTGATACATTACATACATTGATTTGAAAAAATTACAATTAATTATTTGATTTCTTTTAAGATTATTATTCTCGTAAACTAAACGAGTTGATAAGGATCACCATGACAATGTGTCGGGATCAATAGAAATATAAAATATGTATTTATGTTCTTTGGAGATCTGGATGGACCAAAATTTATAATTTACTTGATTAAAAAAGAAAAAGATCAACTAGTTCATTCAAATCTACCTATTTTTTCGTTCTTCAAGCGCAATATCCAACGACTTATAAAGAGACAAAATAATTATTTTGAGGGTATTTGATGCGTTTGGTTAAAGTCTAAACTATCCATTGTATTATCTCTATACAAATTGATGAATTATCCAAGAATAAAAATAATAAAAAATTAAGTTCGTTTTTTATACTAAAAAATTAAATTATCTAATTTATCTTAACACTTTTCAATATCTCTGATGATTTTTAATTATCTCTAATAATTTTCAACAATTACGCATAAAACTTGTTTAAACTAAATCATTTCTGTTATCATATACTACTATATCATTGAACAAAATAATGAGTTTCCTCTTAAAATGTCGCTAACAATCCCTAATCATCATAAGCTATGCAATTATGTGTAACAGTAAGCGACGATGAGCAACATTTTGCAATGAACGGTGACGATTTGCGATGGTTAACAATGAAATTCATTAATTTATTCAATGATACACTAAAATAGCGCTAACGAGACAGAGAAGTATATTTTAAAAAATTTGTGTCCGAAAAATGAACCAAAACCTTAATCTCACATATTACGAATAAAGGTCCAACTATTTTGTATTATTATCGATATACAGAGGCACATAAATAAGCATAAGCAGAAAACGATTCTAAAAGAGTGGAGACTTGTTCTCTGAGAGGAGTAGAGAAGAAAAATAGTACTATCGGAGAGTGAGCTATTGTAAGTGTCAAAATTAGATTGAAAGTATAATAAATATAAAATCACAAGTATAATCTACAACAAACACATAATATATACTATAAATCAAACACATAGATAGAGAGTAGAGAGCATATTGAACTAAACACAAGCCTAAACATCGATCAGAGTAGCAAGTTTAGAGGGTCAAGTTGAAGTCTGAACACAAAAGACAAGGAGGAAGCTGGGGAATGGGAGGAGGAGCTAGAGCTTGCATCAGCTTTCAGGGCGAGCAGTCTGGTAATATCGTGGAATATGGACAAGGAAGGGAAATGTGAAGAACTTTGTTATCTGGCCGGGAAGGTGATGTCATCGAAGGAGTGGACATGGGGGCGAAACGCTTCTACGAAATCTTCCAAGGAGTGCGGAGGTGTCGCCAAACTTGACAATGAAAGAAATAAAATCTGGGTTATTCCAAATAGAGTTCAACAACAGAGATGACGCAGGGAAAATTTTAAGTGTAAGAATATTCAAGGGAGCACAACTGGTGATGGGAGAGTAGGCATCGAGGAAATATATTTCAATCTTAATCCTTTCTAGATTAGGCTTCGAGGATTGCCTCATGGGCTGTTGAATGACTCTTGTGCTGAAGGACTCTCACTCAAGTTTGGGAACTTTCTTGCCTACTCAAAAAGAGAAGGACATGATGTCCGTGTCAAAGTTAATGTCAACATCAACAAGCCACTATACCCATGATTATTCTTGGATAGAGAAAATCTACCCCGTTTTAGATACAAGGACAACATAAAAAATAGGCCGATTATGTTATAAATGCAGGAGATTGGGGTATGAAATTTAAGATTTTCGGAGGAAGGAGTGGGCTAAAGTGACAAGTATTTTCAAGAACATCTAGCCTATGGAGGATGGCTATTTCTTGAGCAAAAAATAAATAGCTGCTTTGAGGTGATTCAAAAAGACCCGAAGAAGAATGACAACTGGGGAAAACATAAGATTATAGCAAGCGCGAGGGATGAAGAAACGTGGGAGGAGATACCCAGACCACGTCAATGGAGCTGGGGAATAGACTGGAGAAGAAAAGGGAATTACACACGCAGACGGACAAAAAAGAAAGCAATAGGACAGACTTGTTGACACATTGATTACAAAAGAGAAAATACGTCGTACTTGGGAAAAGGGAATTGGAGAGGAGGGCTAGAGACACTACCTTGATCGGCTTTGACGAGGGACAGACTCAAACGGATTGGAATTTTGACAAAAATGGCACACCATAAGGAATGGTCCCAAGAAAAGTGAAAAATAAGACTTGGTCATGTAGAGGGGTAAATTCATATGGGCCAAGTAGAATTATAGCCCATCATGGGGTTACTATAGAGAGTGTGCCTCGAAACCAACACCGGACGCTAGCAACCATGAGAGTGAGCTCTCAAATTTAAAAGGTAAAAGAAAAGTTAGCTCAGACATTAACAACCCAGTACCTGTCAAAAACGAAAAACTCAACGAGTCAAACGAGAAGTCCTTGAAAATAGTAGAAGAGGACACTTGGCTGTTTTAAATATAAATATAGATTTTTTTTTACAATGGAGTTTTTTTACAAATTATTTTGTTCCCAAATTCTTTTGATTTATTTCTAAATTCAATTAATTTAGAAGTCTCATTTATTAATGAAATTTCATTAAATAATTTCATAACTTACAAAAAAGTACGAAATGAGAAAATATTTATTTTCATCTTTTATTTATTTGAATCATTAAAATAAATTATTATCAATACAATTATACAATATGATTCATTAAATAAATGTAACGATAAATAACAAATTATTTATTAAGTTACTTATAAAATAATTTTCTCGATATAAATCACAATTTACATTCAATGAGTAAATCAATTATTCTAGTTCATTTAATCTCGTCTGAGTGTCTATGATTGAGACCTTATGGACCCACATGAATGAAGCTTTAGAATAAAGATCGGACTCAAAAGTAAACAAACATCTTTCGTCTTTTAATTCTTAATATTAGTCGATTCCACTACAGGATTAATACTGAAACTCTCTAAGTTCATATGCATTTATTTTTCGTTTGATGTGACAGAACAATTCTTCACACGATCCACGAAATACTTTACGATATTACGCTTCATGTGTATCAGTAACTCAGAAGAATGTAAAATTACTGTCGTACCCCTGAGTTATTATTTCACTAACTCTTTTGTTATTTGTGAATGAGAAAAACATAGAGTGAGATGTCTTTACATGTCACATGTTTTAATAAAAGAATGTTCTTATTCGATGAATACTTGGCCAGGTTTATTCATTCAAACTCTCGTAACAAAGCATAGTGTGATACTAATGCATTAGCATTGTTTCAACACGAATTTTGTATCTGTGAATCACATAACCCAACATGACAACGTTATAACACCAATCGTCGGGTCAGATGCAACTATAACTTAGCCATCGCCAATTGAAAAATCAAAAGTCATAATGTGTCACATAGATTATGCATTCACTTCAGAATTTAGGTAAGTACCAAAATACCCCTCGTATGTGATTTTGGAGTTTCGAGTGATTAAACGGTTTTATCTCGAACTTCAGAGTGTCACAGGTCTTGTTAAATATCTTCTGTAAGATATCAAGAATGAAACACAAAGTCACAACTCTTTATATCACAAGATAAGATATCATGATTCATTCGAACAATAATTACTCAGATCGATTGCTCTATCGATCTTAAGATTGCGAACAAATGTATAAACTAGTCACAACGGGCTATCTTGTCAAGTATGTACTTAGCACCCCTTTAGTTGATGACAGTTTCAGAGCATAGCATTCATACATAAACACAAACATTATAAAGAATGAATATTTAATTTTATTAGTGTTTCAGCAAAACCAAATACAAAAGTATTCAATGTCTAATATCTCCTTTGTGGGACCAATCCCAACAAAAATTAAGTACCTTTATAACAATGTAATTATAGAAGGAGATTGCTAGATTTTGTTAAGAAGCTTGCAACTAGGAGAGGAGTGTTCTGTTTGGTGACTACAGAATGATTTCAAGCAGTTCTGAGAGCCGCTTAATTTTTTTCCAGTCAGTTAACTGTAATTGGTTAGAAAATCATTCAACGTTGTGGCTCATGAGTTAGCGAAATGGGGCTTAATGTCCTGCATGCTATCTTGGAGCATAGAAATGTCAAGGTGTTTATAGGACAACATACTATCTTGAGAAGCATTATTCAGCGAGTGTAACAACGAATCCGTGAAATTAGCTTCTGTGAAGAGCGAACTAACTTGGAGCTGAGCGAGAATCAACATGTCACTGAGGAGATTTGAAAACCACTTGACCCGGGGAATATTAAAATTAATATAGACGCGGCGGTTAAATATGGAGACGCTACTCTGAGGCTGGTGGCCAGAGACGAGAAAGAGAGTGGGGACTTGAAAAAGAAATACGGAGGCTCAAAGTGCAGTTGAAGTGGAACTAAAAGGCTATATTCTCGCGAAAAAATATGGTACCTTTTATAAAAATAACAATGTCATTATAGAAGGAGGAGATTGCCATATTTTGTTAAGAATCTCGTAGCTAAGAGAGGAGTGTCCGATTTAATTACTATGAAATGATTTCGAGCAGCTCTGAGAGCAGCTGACAGTTTGTGGACAAAAAGGTCCAACCAAAATGTTTTACTAGTTTTAGATATGGAGAATGAATTATTTTAAATGTTTTACGTTTATACCTATCTGGTTTATACCAGTTTGGAAGATCAGAACTTCAAAAATACTGAACAATGCTTTTACCACTATTTTGGACCATTTTGCCCTATTTAAAATTAGAGAAATTACTCAAAATACCACTATTTGTATTTGATTTTTTCAAAATTCACTAAAATTAATTTTTCTAAAAATACCAGTATAAAGAACCTAAATACCCCTAAAACAATTTTTTTACATTTTATTCTATATGTATAATAACTGGTTACTATCCATTTTTTAAAAAACAAAATTAAACTAAAAAGTCAAAAAATATTTCACCACTACAAATTTTAATTTTTTTAACTTTTTATTATTTTTTTAGCGATAGTGTAGTGTAGGGCATTATATATTTTTTATATTTTTAAAGTGTAAATGGTCTTTCAAATGAAAAATATTTGTATTTTGGAAAGAAAATAGATTTTGGTGAATTATGCGAAAGTGAGAAAAAAAAGTGGTGATTTGTGCTATTTCTTTTACAACTATTCTTCTACTTTTTTCGTAATAATAAAAATATTACAACAATGCATAAAAAGAAAATGTACAGTTCACATTGCAATACATTGACTAAGACGGCAATGTTATTGTCGAATTATTGGAAATAAAATTAATTTTTTATATATAGACATATATATCTATATACACACAATCTTCTTATCTAATAAGATTTGACCGGCGTTAATAATACATAGACATATAATATATATATATATATATATATATTTTATATCTAAATTTTCGAAATAATTGAAAATATACATACGTTCGACGTGCTTTCGTACCAGATTGTGAGACAAAAGAACAATAAGAATAATAATGTTCGAGCAAATTATAATATTAGTACTAATAAATAAGAATAATTGAATACTTAATAAAGTTTGTAGCAATGATATGATCTAGTTGGAGCTGGCATGATGTACTATTATTCTTAATCTTATCACTAATCCATTTTAAATTAATATAATTAGCCCATGTGATTCGATTGCGTAGACATTTAAAGGTCAACCACTTCAGCTTAGTATATTAAGGTTCCAAAAAACTGGACAAATCATGTGAATATTATATTGTCTTATCGGGTCATTAATATATGCATGATATGGAGATAATTAACTTCCAAGTGAAATAAAAAAAAATTACAAACTTATGGGCTACCCACTTTTTATTAAATAACTGAACTCAACGTAAATAAAACAAAAAATTATATCTAAATAAAATCTAACGTTTCAAAATTGCACCTTCTTTCTAGCTGATATCTAAAAAAAGAATTATATGTCTTACATGATAGCTCGTGAAATATTTTAATAAAATAATTATTCCAACTCAAATAAAACAAGTATAACGTTTCGCAATCAAGCACTTATCTTTAGCAGACTTTTTAGTATGACGCCGTAAGTACTTGATATGGGACATTAATTATTGAAAAACAAATATAAAAGAGCTATTTATTCAAGGATAAGTTTAATAATCTCCTTTCATTTGATAAAATGCGTTCATATTTTATTTAATTTGAAAAATAGTCTATCCCGCCGAACTTTGGATAAAGAACTACTTTTTAATTAAAATAAAATTTGACTTAGATCTATAAACGAGTGAACAAAATTAACTAATTACAACAAATACTTATTTATTCAGTGCATCATTACATGATCATATATTTTATAGAAGCATAATGATAGAAAAAGAAAGAAAAAATTAGTTATCACTCCATATAGTAATGAAAGGTAAGTTACGACACATGCATGTTAATCACTAAATTACCACACATGTTAATCTCGTTGGTAGTTTTAGCTTGTTTGATAGAATAATTTAGAAGAAACGAATTACTTTTTTATAAGGAAAAAAATGAAAAATAAAAGTTAAGAATGTTGAATGTTGAATGAGTGAATATTTTAGATAATATATTTCTAAAAAAAATTAACATTTATTTTCACTTTTATTTTCTTCCCAAGATAAAAAAAATGGTGAGCCTAATGATTGCGAATCCCTCCAAATCTTTTCTATTTTATTTCTTTCATCTCTAAAACAACACTTCTTACATCAACCAAAATAAATTTTGCTCTCCCTCCCTTTCTCCTCCACCAAACACAGCAGTGATGAACATGCATGAACTTATTTAACTGAATCTCCAACGAGATTTTGGGTTGTCATGAATTTTACTTTTCAATAAGACATCATGATAACAATAAATAGATGTCAATTGTAAATGTTTTCCATTTAAAACACAAATGCCAATCCATCTTATCAAAGTTTCTTAGTAGATCTGCATCTAATCTTTATTTTTAATATATGTATATACTTCAATCTTGTCGGGAACCCTTCCTCAAAAAAAAAAAAATCCGTCGGGAACTTTTTTGCTTAACTCTTAAGCCCGTATAAAATTGTGAAAATTTAGCGTGGTAGTAAATTGTTAGAAAGTTTTTGTCTATTTAACATACGTAACTATTTTATAAAAAATAGTTCTTGTTGCTTAAATAAAGTCATTTTGCATACTTGATAATGATATTGTATACACTATCGTTGCTAACCGTATACATCATTCTGTACTTATAGATGTATATTGATTACACGCATACCGCAACGTTTATAATGTTTTAGAATACCAGTTTGTTTTAATAATTAAAAAAAAAAAAGAATTAGACCCGTAGTCCGAGCTTCGGACGGAATGGAATTTTCATTTGAATTCGGCTGGAATTTCGTCTGAGCCCTAACATTATATTCTGTCAGTTTATAGGCAGATTCCATTGAAATGGAACACAAAATGTGTATCCAACATTTTCACTAAGTGGTGCGTCTAATTTATTATACATATATATATATATATATATATATATATATATAAACATAAAATTAATAGTAATAATGTGTTCATTTTATTTGTTCAAATTTACTCGTCACGTATCCATCTCTGTAAATTAAATGGCTTAGAGGGTGACCCATTCTCCTACCAAGTAAATGTTTTTTTTCCCTCAAGTAAATGTTTTTTTTTAACAGGCAAAACCCCACGCTCCCTAATATTCCTTGAAGAGAAGAAGAGGCAGAGCGGAGGAATTGGATTGATTAGAAGACGAAATATCATCAATGCAAATGCTTCCGAACAAACTACCAAGTAAAATTAGAGATCATGTTAATATTTTTTTTTTCTCAATATGTTGTCATGTTGCACGAAAATATTAACCAATGCGTCATGGAGTTGCTGAAAGCTTCATTTTATTTTCTTTTCGTTATAGCAAAATGAAAACTGCGATTATCAATTATGCAAGTTGCAAATCATGCAGTTAAATTTTAATTTGGATTAATCCGGTATCAAATCATATATTTTCGAGTTCAATTTCCCCAGAGGAACAATTGATTCCACAGATGTCTTACAGTTGATAAGTATTGCGGCCTCATATATCTTAGTCGGGTATAACCCGGACTCCATGGTTATTTTCATTTAAATAAAATATTTCAAGTCGTTTAATCGCGAGGCAATAAAACAATGTAAAAAGAACTTGGGTTAAATGCAAATTCCAATGAGAAAACAGGATTACAGGTCAAAGAATTTGTAATATAATCACACAACATATAAGATCCAGAAACAGAGGAATCGTAAACTGTAATAAACTGTAGATCCACAATAATATCTCGAACAGAGAACCAAAACTTAAGAGCATTCCTACGTATTATGCCAGAGAAATTTGCATGTAATAGTAACGCTAGTTTTACAGCCACTCCAAAAGGTAAATCTAGTTACAGAAAATACCCGAGATACCTGAATTGCTTTAACGGTTCTGCGAATAATCAAAGCTCAATGGTTGTTGCTGACAGAACGGAGCCTGCACAAGAGGAAATGAATTTGAATCGGTAATTTCAACATTAAGGATAACACACTAAAAACCATGTAAATAGTTACTTTTTTTTTCAGTCAATTCTCCATTACATTTAAAGGTTTCGCGCAAGACTTGATAAGTCAACTTCCAGAATTTTCAGACTCGGGCGTTCGAGTTCAACTAAATTATACTTTATCCAGAAGTATACAGCAAAAATTGGAACGGTTTCATCGTTGGGTTACAAAGCAGTGTGAGAGCCCAGCGACCAAGCCAGAATTTTTTTTGGTTTTGCGTTCATTTTAAATGAATTCACTCAATACACAGCACAGATATACTTAGGTAAGAGTTATGTGTAGAACCAGTATTGTTCAGACCTCAAGCCTGTAAATAAATACAACCCGACAGAATCATTAAGGCGCGTAGCCTTTTGGAAGAGTTCCTGGTCCCTCAAACACCCGAAATTATCTTGTAATTTTTAGTCACCGATTTCATAGAATTCGAAAATTCTCATCAGCATTCCAACACTTTCGTACTGTAATATGTGTCTTGTGGAAACATATCCTCATTTTATTAAACCTCGAGTCCTGACTAAGCCCGACCAAGAGACCTTCCAGTGGCCCCAATGTTTTGGAGTTTATGGGAATTGAGCCTGAGACCACTCCCACCGCTAGACCATCTAACATAATTTCTTGGTTTTAGTTCAAGGTATTTACCTGGAAAGCAGCGTGGCGGGAGTGTTGAGCATACATCATGGCAGCGGCAGACCACTGCATATAGGCGGTGGCATCGGCGGGGGTGGGAGCACAGAAAGGGTTCATGTTCACTCCCGATGGAGGCCCGTAGCTCATAGAGCCCTGACTCCTCTGCGGCGCCATTTGGGCCACCTGAGTATACACGGGATCGTAGTGCACAAAACCCGGCTGAATCTTTTGCATGTTGTAATGCCCCACATTAAAGTTCGGGTTTGGAATCGCTGGGATGTTCCTAGTGTACCTGCGCAGTGAAGCGTGTTTCGGGTTATAACAGAAGAATCAGAAGAAAAAAGATAATGAGCTTGACCCGAAAACCCCTAAAGAATATAGCCATTGAATTTACTATAGTTATAAGGAATAGTAAAGACTAGAGAAAGCATGGAACCCTAGAAAGTTCAATACCTATCTTTGTACTCACTATTGTTTACACTTTCTGAAATAGTAAATAAATAAAATCAAACATTAATTCGTATTAGGTGTGTTTCCTAATGCCAGAACCCAGAACCTCTTGTGAATTAAACAATTAACCTTGACATCAAGAGCAACAACTTGAGTGAGCATACCCATTATTATGAACATTAAAGGATACTTTGACCGATGTTCACTCTCACAAGCAAGAAAGTTTGAGGAAAAATAGATCACAAGTGCGATGCTGAATCGAAGCATACCTATTGTAACTTCTATCATAATCAGGGTCGACTCGATCCTTTTCCCTGTCTCTAAGAATGGCAACTCGTGATGAAGAACCAATGTCCCCAACCCCAGCAAACAAATTTCTATCCGGATCAACTATAGTGACCTTCCTAGTTTCATTTTCGTCCTTACACAAGCCTACAGGTTTCCCATCCCCTGGGGTTTGATACGATGTGTCATCTGCTTCGGGGCTGTTTGGGCCACTGAATATGCGAGCACGGGCTCTATCGTACTCCTCTTTTCTCTCTTCCATGCTTCTAAACGCATTACGCTTCATCCCACCTTCATTTCCCTCGTTCTTAAACGATCTATTGGGTCTAGGTCTGATAACGATCTTGACATTCTCCGGCCCATCGGTTTCCGACTGCCTTGCGGGAATTTCAGATAAACAAACCGGTGGGTATTTGCTCTCCGGCGTTTTCATCACCAAAATCCTGTTTCCTTGGCCGTCTCCCAAGCCACTATCCAGAACCATCGTTTGCAACCCGTAGTGCTGAGCAGCACGGTGAGCAGCGAGTCTGAGATACGAGGTCGGGAAATTTTGGAACTCGAACTGGTGTTGATCCAGGTTCTGCAGAAACCTTTGGATGTCGAGTTCCATTCTCAAAACTGAAAGGAAGACATGAAAATTAAAAGATCAGATGATAAGTCAAATACATGTTCAACAAGGATGCTAAAGAAAGATAGCAAAGTGATATTGCAGAAAAAATGTACGACTCAAAAATGACCATTTACTAGTACATTTGATTGATCACAGAGAAACTCCGAGAAGAGATAGTTGAATAGCAATATAGATTTGTTATTTTAAATTTGTATTTGCTGCATATAGTTTATCCACTCATCTCTGTTATGTAATCTGTAGATTCACCTTTTATATTTTTACCAGAAAAGATATCTACATTATAATCCGATCTTTATCCGTTTGGTCAACTGTTACAGTAAGGGGGAAAGTCAGAAATAAATTTTAGGAGTAGCCAATGGTGAAAAGTAATATTAAACCTAAATCGATTCAAAAATATTTTATTTTGCATGTAATCTATAATATGCTTTTTAATTACAAATTGTATTAAGTAACCAAAGTATTGGAATAAAGGGACTAATTATGTACCAAATTGAATTAATAGGACAAGAAAAAAACTATGGGTGACCTCGGTATCTTCGTCCACTTCTGGTTACAGTTTCTAAAAGATAAAAGTAGAAATTTGCTTGAAAAAATTATCTTTGGTGTAAAGGTATTTAGAAAGCTGGTAATAGCACTCTCTGCTGAATGTACAGGCAAGTCATTGCAATATTGGAAAATTCTGGAAAAAAGGGAAACAAAGAAAAAAAAAATTGATCAATAGAAGTTCAAATTTTCAACATGAGGGGTCGATAATCAAATAAATACTTCTATGGATTTATAGCTCAAAATTAATGTACAATAGAACCACACCACGAGATCTTGATTTCAACAGTTTTATCATATATTTGCAACAAAAAATTAAAACTTCCAGTACAAATCAACAAGTGTTCTAATTCGGCAACTATTCCTTTCCAATTCGGTAAATGCCAAAAGTCACAAAACCTAAAGCTTCCAGAGAAGCTAAGTAAGAGAGCCATTCACCGAATCATCAGATCTGACTCCATTAGAAAATCAACCTAAGAAGTCTCAACAAATGCAATCCATAATTGCCAAAGATAAACCCGAATCCCAAATTGCCTCAAGCAAACCCTAAACCCGTCGTAATAAGCTCAATGTAATAAATAAATAAAACCTAATCACATCGAAATCTCAAACCCTGCCCAGAATATAATCGCTCCTACGATATCCAGTCCCATGAAAAAAATATTGAACACGCGAAATTAAAAGATCTAAATTTAGTCCGTGCTATCCACAAATTCAACAAGAAAATAAATAAAGAAATTTTAAAAGACTAAACTGGTGAGACGATGACGAGGGTTCTGAAGCGCCTCAACCAAAAAAGGGTCGACCATTGGCTCCTTCTCGTTGAGCATCGGAGCAGCGTCGCTTGGCGTACCCGATGATGATGAGGAAGAAGAAGAGTCCATGGCTTCAAGACTCTCTCTCTCTCTCTATCTTCACGAGGCTCTTCTCTTGTTCTTCTCCTTCTTTCTCTCTCTGAACCCCAAAATAAGTTCTGGGGTTTCGTGAGTGTGTTATTGGTCTGAGAGAAAGAACATTTAGAGAGAGAGAGAGAGACGGAAGAGGAAAAATAAGAAGTAGAAAAACCCTTTTTGTGTTATCTCAAAATCTCCCAACTAAGGAACAATAGAAGAGGACAACTAATTGAGTTCACATTTTATATTATTTGCTTTTTTTTTTATTTCATTTCTAATTAAATTTGATTTTTTATTTAGTAGCTATTTTATCTAACTTCTAGTATCTTCGTTGCAATGTGGAAAGGACAAAAAGTCTTAATCATATATAAATTTCATTTTTGGAAATAATATTCTAGAAAACAGACACTTTTTCTTACTCATAAGAGAAACAAAAGCTAAATGGTTCTAGTTAAATTTGTTTTGATTTTATCTAACGTTTCGTAAAATTTTGTAAATGCTCACAACATTTACGTAACACATTTATTTACACAATTAAATTACTCTAATGCCTTTGAATTTTCGGCCAGCTAAATGTTTAAATATTAATTATGAAAATTTTAAATTTCGCCTAATATTTTAAATATTTTCTTAATTATTCAAATTTTGGTGGCTAAGTAATTAATTTTCAGATTCTATAATTTTGGGTAGTTAATTGAATCCTTTATTCAGCATAATTAATTATTTTCATTACTTTTCTAAAGGGATTCTCTTCTCTCTTTCAGCATTATATTACTTTATTTCTGGAAAAATTTTAATTTTATTTCGATTTAAAATTATTTTCAGCAGGCCATAATTTATATTTAAGTTCTATTTCAAATTTTAAAAATTATTTCAACCGGACATAATTTTTCCCTATATTCGATTTTTAACTTGAGTTTTATAGCATTGATTGATATTTACAACGTTAATTCATATTCGACTAATATTTTTGAATTTTGAATTTTTTTTTTGGAATATTTGTGTTAAAAGTTGAATTTACTACCGAAATAATTAAAATGAGACGGTTTCATTAGTATTAAATATTTTTTCATATGATTATTGGAAGATCATACAAAATCGGAAAGTTGATATATTCAATATTTATAAATTATTTTTATATTAATTAACAATCATTGCTTCATTTCGAGTTTAAGTTTTAGAAATTATTTTCAGCGGCCATAATTTGTATTTAATTTTTATTTCTAATTTTGGAAATTCATAATTTAGCTTCTTTAAATTCGATTTTTACAATGTTAATTGATTTTAACAACATAACTTAAGTTTACAACTTTAATTAATTTTTACAACTTTAATTAATTTTTACAACGTGAATTGATTTTTATAACGTAAATTAATTTTACAACGTAAATTGAGTTGAGTTTACAATGTTAAGTGATTTTTACAACGTAAATCAAAACTTTTTATCGTTAATTACATATTAATTAACAAAACACGATTTTGGTTTTCTTTTACTAGATGAAAAAAATATAAATTTCATGCATGAATTTGAAATTAAAATCAGAACACGAATAAGAAGAAAAAGAAGAAGAAAAAAAAAAAAGAACAAACGTCGTTTTTTGTGAAAGCTTAATATCATTCTCCGCTATGAAAGCTTCACATTCTTATTCTTATTCTTCTTCTTCATTGTTACCGTCGTGTTCCTATAGGATTTCACCTCCGTCCGTTCTATTCCAGCACCGTTGAATCGCCGCCGCGATGAAGGTCTCGTGGTCGCCACCGCGAAGAATCCTAAATCAATACTTATAACCGGAAGTTTTGCATTCATTGATTGAAGACAAAAAACTATAGTTTCATGAACATTAACGATAAACAATAGATTTCAGGGTTAATGAAGGTAATAGCTCTATACAGGTTTCTGATTTTGGATTTGGCCAACGTTTGGTAAAACTTTGGTAAATGTCCACACATTTAATTAACCAAAAATTTGTACCCAAAATACCCAAATAGTTCCCGCCCAAACGAGTGAAAATTTAGTAAATTAATTTTAATAAATAATACAATAAAAACAAAAAAACCAAATCGGCTATTAAAAGCCATAAAAACCGCCGTTTATTTGTTGCTATTAAATCTGATTCGAATTTAGGATAGAATCCATAAATTACATTCGAAAAGAAGAGAGAGAAGAATCCCAAAACACAAAACCATTTCAGCCGAAAATCTCTTTCAAAACCTTCACGACGATCGACGAACAATTTACGAATTTCTGTGAAAGATCTAAGCGTTTGAACAAGAATCTCCAGGTTAGTTTATCAAATGTTCATCGTAATTCACAATTTTTTGAGCGATTAACGAATGTTTTTCAATCATTGATTTCGATTAATCGGTTGAAAATAATTTGTTTTGGTAAATAAAACATTTTTATACACTCGTACATCATCGTTTTGATTTAATATCTATTTTTCAGAAATGTTCATAATTTTTACGATTAACCAAAAATTTTGTTTTCTCTGGTGACGGTGGGGCCTACAACGGAGGCGCCAAAATTTCGATGGAAGCTTTCATGGCGGAGAGGATCGTGGAGTTTAAAAAATTTCATTGTTCTTCGTTCTTCTTCTTCTTCATGTTTGATTTTTATTAAAAATTCATGTATGATATTTTGAATCATATCCATCTAGTAGAATTGATCAAAATTTTGTTTCGTTAATTAGTATGAAATTTACGATAAAAAGTTTCAATTTACATTACAAAAATTAATTTACGTTGTAAATTCAATTTACATTGTAAATCGCAACTCAATTTACAGTGTAAATTCAATTTACAGTGTAAATTCAATTTACAGTGTAAATTCAATTTACATTGTAAATCGCAACTCAATTTACAGTGTAAATTCAATTTACATTGTAAATCGCAACTCAATTTACAGTGTAAATCGCAACTCAATTTACAGTGTAAATTCAATTTACGTTGTAAATCGCAACTCAATTTACAGTGTAAATTAAATTTACGTTGTAAAACTCATCTCACTTTATGTTGGAACAAATCTATTCCAGTGTAAATTGAATATCAATTTACGAGCATAAAAACTGGACGATATAAACTGGTAAATTGATTAACTGTCTTAAATTGAATAACAATTCCGATGAATGAATAAAAATAGAACATAAAATTCGTTACAGCCTTCATAATACCATCCAGCCAATAAAACAAAATGTTAATAATTTTGAAAAAAACTTCCATAATAGGATATATAGTTACCGAAATTGGAAAATAATTATCAACCAAATTAATAACTGCTTAAAATAAATAGTCAAACAAAGACTCATGATTTTAGGATCTACTATTTACAACCCTATTTAAAACCGGATTAAAATTCGAATAAATATAAAAGGCAACAATTTAAAATTCAATTCGGAAATAAAAAAATTTGAAATTTAAACAAAAATTTGAAATTCAGACATAAAAGATTTAAAAAATCGGTAAAACTTAAAAGGGTAAATAAGTAATAAAATAAAAAAATATAAATGTCACGTAGGCGTTTTGGACATTTACGAAAGTTTAACCAAACGTTGGCCAAATCCAAAAAAATGTTTGGAAGCTAGGGTTTGTTGGAATAGGTCTAGGGTTAAAGAAAAATTTAACATTAATCAAATTAATGGCGGAATTTAAAAATTTATTTTTCAAGGAAAACAATTTTACTAACCTAGAAAAAGCATATACATGTTATATACTAAAAGCATTATTGAATTTACTAGAATACCAACCTTTATTTGTGGCTTGATCTTGAAGCGTCTTGAGAAAGGTAGATCCTCTTCCTTGGCTCGCTCGTCAAATGAGAGTATTAATGCTATGAAATGACATGTCTCATTTCAGGATTTAGGTAAGCATGATGCGATTCATACGTAGTGACCTTGAGATAGAAGATGTTAAATGGTTTGTTCTTCTATTGTCTCTAAAGGTGCACTGGTCAATTCAGTATCTTCGAAAGATACATTGCAAGAACTACAGAGTTCCTAACTCTCTATGCCTCGTAACCAGACATCCTAGATTCTTCCAACAATCATACTGGGATCAATAGTTCGTTGATCTTTAGATTGCGAATATATCGTTTTAGTCAAACCACGAAGAGTTTGTTCACGCAAATCTACATTTGTCTCTTCATACATTGTTAGGTTTGATTAAGGACTATAAGACTATTGAATATCATAAATCTTCAATCAAACTAAAAAGGAAGGAATGAACGTTTCAACTTTTATTAATTTAATCAGCAAATTACAAAGATTTATATATTAGATCAATATGTAAATAAACAATCTTTTAATTAGGACTTTACAAAGATTTATATATTATATCAATATGCAAATAAACAATCTTTTTGTGAGGAGAGAGCAGTGTTAATGCACTAAGGCACAAGGAATATAGTCGGATCTTTTTGTCTATTAATTTATTTTTCCTAAGGAAAGTGTGTGAGATTAATAAATCTACACTTTTGCACTTGAAAGTTTTTTAGATTAAAAAAAATCTCGTAAAACTAATATGTATATCTATATCTTCATGACATCTTCCTTCAATGCGCCTTCATGGTGGTGGAGCGCAAGAATGTCGAAAATCCACGATAGCATTAAGAAGACGGGAGAAAGCTAGGAGTCGCAAAATCCGGATTAAAAAATCTGGATTCGCGGGCTGCCGTACACCTCGGACTTAAAAGGTCATAAATGACACATCGGTATCCGATTGAGCTGAAACCAATTGCATTGGATAGCTAACATCCGGATTAAAGAACCACTAATTTTCAAGGTCGGAGCAAAGAGTTATGCCCGTTTTACTGAGCCATAACAATTTGTCCAGAATTTGAAAAATAATTAAAAGTACGTCGGATCTAGGTGTAAAAAGAAAGAGGTTTAATGAAACATTTTAATTGTATGTTTTGATTTCAATTGTGTGTTATATTAACATATTAATAAATAAACACAATATAAAATAAACAACATAATATAAAACATTCAATAACAAATTTAAACTAGAAGTCCAAAAAACTAGTTTAAACTATGTACACAAATTTTCAAACTTGTCAAAAAATTGATTTTGAATATGATAAACATAAAATAATTAAAAACTGTTTTTAATGTATTTATATAGCATATATAACAAGTGGAAAATCAATAAAAAATTAATTTTAGAGGTCGTACCAAAAAATTAAAATTTTGTAAGATCTAGTCTTTTGAAAAACCATTATTCAAGTAAATTTAGAAAACAATTTTCTTATAATGATTTTAAATAACATGTACATGTTTATGCTTTGACCATAGCTGTGATACCATTTGTTGGAATAGGGGGGGGGAGCATCTAGATGCTTCCTCATTTCTTTTAAGACAATTCTTAAAATACCCATTGTAGAATTATAATTGCACAAATAACGAAATTAATTTCATAATTCCTTAAACGACTTTTCGGCTTTAGAAAGTAATTTATATTTTCATCAAATGAAAATATTCAAAATTTTATTTTGACATTCACATCATTTTATGTCCTTGTGGACAAAAATACCCTTTAGACATTTTCAGCTCACAAAAACTTATTGGTGATGATCTATCGACGAAAATGGTTTGGGTAGATTTTGATTTCAAAGAAAATTTTCATTTAAAATTGCGTTTGTTTGCATGCGTTGGAAGTTTCTCTATTTTGAAATCCGAAATCATATATATTAGTTAATATAGTGCGTTTTTTTAGTCCACAATTTACGTTGAAAATTAATTTTTTTAATTTAATTAGTCATTAGATGAGAACTCAAATTTGGGTATGAGAATTGTGTTAATTAAAATGATGGACATTTACATAAATTTTACACACCATTGTACAAAACCAAATTACTAACCTATATAAAACTATTATATATATTAACCTAAAAAAAAACTATTAAACATTCTTCCTATGTAAGTTACTTTTTTATTTAGATACCAATTTTGATCATAAGTGACATTGTTTCAGTTATAATTTATTGAGACAAATTCTTTTGAAGTTATTGAGTTGAATGTGTATCGAAAGACAGAAGTTATCAAATTAGATGCATCATCAAATTATAACCCAAGTACATTGAATAGATTAATAATTTAGGTCATTTTTTTTTGCTATCTTACTCCACAAAATTTAGTATCTAACATCTACAAGCTGTCATTTATCTTTTTTAAAGAGTTAACAGTGGTAAAAGTTTATAAAAACTGTCAGTTATGTGCTCAAGCTAAAAATACTCAGAATGAAGTTCTATTGGCACCATCCAATTTTCTTCCGTTAACTTTTTCTCTCGTCAGATGAAACAGCTCAAATTGATTCGAATTATTTTATTTAAATTTTTTATTTTACATTTATTTTTAGATTTTATTATCTTCTTACGTTTCATTTTTTGCTTCTTAGTTCAAATTTTTTTTCCTTTGTTTTAACAGTAAACCGGAGAGCTTATCCTTCCCAAACGCCAATGGCCACGGGCTTCAAAGTTATGTCGTCTTTCAAGAAAAGGATGGTTCGAGTGGCGTAGATCTTCGAATTGGTTGTGTTCACCCTCCTCGGGTATTGCATCAGCGAGTCGTGGTGGTCCAATATGACAACTTGTTGCTGTACAGCGCTTCGAACACATTCATTCCGTTCAACCCCTTTTCGATGTCATATTCAGTGATTGGATGAAATTCATGCACATCCACATTTTGAATCAGGGTATTAATGTCATCGAGAAAAAAATCAAAGTTTTGCCAGAGTGATTCTGACGATTATTCGCTAATAGTGATAGATTCCCACCATATTCATGTTAATTACATTGCATACGCAGATTTGATCTCACAGTTAGAGATCTAAGAAATACTTTCAAGAGTGATGATAATAGGGTCGACTCCAGTGAGCATTTCTCGTCCGAACTCTTCTTCATTCCACCATGCACTCTTTCTCCTTGAAGAAAAATATTGGATTAAAAAACTGAGAATCACACAAAAGTAGACGTCATAGTACTACTACTAGTAGTGTACAACCTTTATTGACACAAGAGTAGAAGGCAATGAGGGATTCCACGAGAATGACAGTGGCGATGGCGAGACGATGGCCGAGAAGGTCGCAGGCGGAGCCCATTTCTAAATAATTCAAAACCATTGCGTGATTTCTAGCTCTTTACTTTTGATACTCGGAAAATATGTTGCTTCGAACAACTTTCTTTACGAATTAAAATCGTGCTATCAATGAGTTGAAAAAAATCGTGTTATCGATTTTAAATTGTATATTCGTAAAGCGGGGAAACTACCTCATTTAGCACGAACAAAATTATTTGATGTTGTACTTTCTTTTAAAAATAATTTAATCAATAAAATCAACATTCTTTTCTTTTTCTCTTATAATGGTACTACCATGTATTATGGGAAATGTAATAAAGAATAGATTCATGCTGGAAATTTATATGGCAAGGAGTAAAGCCATGTCGGAAATTTATATGACAAACAGTAAAGTTTTCATTAAGATATAATATAAAACTATAAATACAAGTAAAATAAGAAATAGTAGAAGTGTTGCCTACTTAAAGATAATGAACTGAATTTTTTTAAAAAAGAGAAAATAATAAAAATAAATGATTAATAAATTATAAGAAGTTAATTTTATTATTATTATATGATTAATAGATCGATGTCTAAATAATTCAAATCGATAACATTTATTTTTCATAATCTCTGTATTAAACTGAATCACATGTTGGGCATCGAGTTCGAGCGGTGTACTAAAAATTTAGTCGATGATTAATATGTTTCTAAAATGTCATATTCGAAATCATATATGTGAAACTTAAAAGTGAAGGTTGATCACTATGAAAGAGCATTATGCACTTTTAGTAAGTGTACGTCCTTGATATATTTTTGTTCTATAGAGTTTAAGCACTGTCATGGCTGTTGGGATTGGTGCCCACAAACGAGAATATTAGACATATTATTTATTATTTGTATTATTTTGCTAAAACATTAATATTAATAAATAAGCATTCTTTTCCTATAGTATGTGTTTATGTATGTATGCTACGCTCTGAAACTGTCATCAACGAAAAGGGTGTTAAATACAGATTTGACATGATAATCCCTTGTGACTAGTTTAAACCATTTGTTCGCAATTTTAAGACCGATTGAGCATTCGAGTCTAAGTAACGATTGTTTGAATGAATCATGATATCTTATCATGTGATATAGAAAGTTGTGACTCTATGATTTCATTCTTGATATCTTATAGAAGATATTGAACAAGACCTAGTGATTCTATGGAAGCTCGATATAAAACCTTTTAATCTAGAAGCTCCACAATCACATACGAGGGGTACTTCGATAACTACCTTAATCCTGAGGTGAGTGCATAGTCGATGCTACACTTTATGTCATTTGATTTGTCAATGGGCGATGGCCGTGTAATGGCTGCATCTGACCCGACGGTTGGTGACATAATGTTGTAGTGTTGGATTATGTGATTCACAGATATGGAATTCGTGTACACATAATGAAAGCCATTGTATCACACTATGCTTTGTTACGAGATAGTGAATGAATTAATATGGCCAGATAATCATTGAATATGAGAATCCTTGATTAAAACATGTGACGCGTATTGACGTCTCACTTTATGTTTTTTCTCATTCACAAGCAACAAACGAGTTAGTGAAATAATAACTCTAGGGGTAAAACGGTAATTTTACATTCCCTGGACTTACCGATACACACGAAGGGTATTTTGGTAAAGTACACCGTGGATCGAGTACAGAAAAGTTATGTGACTTCAAACGGAAAAATATGCGCGCATGAACTTAGAGATTTTCAATATTGGTCCTTTAGTGGAGTCGACCATTATTAAGAATTATAAGCCGGCAATAATTTGTGAATTATTGAGTCCGTGCTTTATTCTCAAGCTTCGTTCATGTGGGTCCATAAGGTCTCAATGAAACACATTTAGAAGAGATTAATAGCACACAATAAATTGATTTACTCATAAAATACAAATTGTGATTTGTATAGAGAAATTTATTTTCCAAGCGAATTAATGAATAATGTGTTATTCATTAATTATTGATTTTGTGAATTAAAGAACTTTATTATTGTGATAATAATTTTCTTGAGAATTCATAATAACAATATTAGAAAATAAAACGTTTCTAGTTTTATGTTATTCGATAACCATGAAACAATTTAATAACAAGTTATTAAATAGATAAGAGTTCTAAATTAAGTCGAATTTGGAAATTAAATCAAGGCAATTTGGGAAACAAAATTGAGAGACGAGTGACATAGGGGTCGGCCATTAACATGGTTTTGGACTGAATATTGATTCAACAAAAGCCCACATGAGAGCTCATTAATAATGTCTATAAATAAAGGGTCTGAGGAAACCCTAGGTCAAGCTTTGCTCTCTCTCACTCTCCCCTCCCTCTTGGCCGACCATCCTATCACCCGGAAGGACGAAAATTTCGTTTCTTGTTTTCTCGTGTGCGTTCATCTGAGCCCACACTCATCTTCTCGTTTTTCTTCTTGTGTCATCGTTGAATCAACTTGTGGTTGTTTGGTCCATTTTCATTAAAATTTATTTTTCTGGAAATCTTACCTCCGAACCAAAGATTTGATGAATCTGACGAAACCGAGTTCGGAAACCCTGAACTCTTTCCGAACCCATTTAAGTCAAGTCATTTCCGACGTAACGCAAAAAACGGCGTCCCGATCCGAACTTCCATGAGCTCTCAGTGTTGTCGCGAAGTTTCGCCTGCGATCTGTCAGCGCCTGTCCGCGCCCGACTCCACCTCAGCGCCCAGCAAACCACATCTCCCGCTGGGGGGCCTCCGAGCGCCGCCTGCAACCTTCAGCGACGTGCTCAGCCATTTCTGCCTGTTGCCCGCCAGCCAAGGACCGCACGCCACCTGCTGCCAGCTTCCCGGACCAACCCCAAGGCTGCGCCTCCGCTGCTCGTGCATGTGCCGCCGCGTATTCCTCTTCGTGACGTGTTGACGCTTCGAGGAGGACATTGCAAACCTGGAATTGAAGCTTGAAGATTCTCGCTTCGAACTCGAGCACAATTCCTCGACCGAGTTATTTATAACTCGAATTTGTAAGTTTCGATAACTTTAAATACTCGTTAATTATATAATTTGTTATGTGTTGATTGGAGTGTTTAAATTTTATCGACGTACATGTTTATAATTAAATTGTTGATTAACATGTTCCTAGATTAGCATTAATTTGTTAATTCACATACTTATGATTTTAATGGCAATAGGTTGTTAGATATTAAATAGTTTAATATGCTAGATCGTTTATATTATTAATTCCGCACGTAATTAGTTATGTTTACTAATAATCTACTTAAATCGTTAAGTAATTTCCAACAATGACACGCTAACCAAAGTCGTTATGATGATTACAATGAAATTTGATTTAAATCCTGAAGTTGTCATGAATTTTTAAATTGTATTTTCGGATATTTTGACTCATCTCGTTAACGATAAGTACATAAACTTATTAAATTTATGTTTTGAGAATTCATGATTGTAGAAGAAGGTGATAGACATATACAAAGTCCAACTTTCTCGAAAGACGGTTAATGTTCGCTCACCGAAGAGTTGATTTTATAACTGATTGATTGTTCACACTTCCAAAGTTGACTTACGTTCGGGTATATACGTAACGAAAAATGTATAACGAAATAATTGTCCATTCTTGAAGCATGATGAACTTGGAGGATCTTGATCACAAATTGACTAAATCAGTGGCTACTTGACGCACATAGTATATATAATTATAGTGTAAAGGAGAGAACAACATTGTATTACATGGTGGAATACTGACCAAGGTTGATGAGATTTTTCGATCACTCAACAATCAAATTTATTTGGTTATGTTATGCAAAGAAATAGAAATTCAAGGAATTGAGTCTCAGAATTCGGTTTAAAAATAAATAAGTAATTATTATATAGATACTAAAATGAACCAGAAATGAGAACGAACGATTATGATCTAGAGTTGAACTTGAATTCAAAACGAGCAATAGATTAAGAAAATAGACGAAAAATATAAATCTTAGTTATTTTTTTTAAAGAAAATCGTAGAAAAAAAGCATTTCTAAAATATGAATTCCTATACATATTTATACTAAGTCTATTAGAGGTCGTCCTCCTGCTCTTTTCCACGTGTCATGCTAGGTGTTGCTTGATCCTTTGAGTGAAGTCCGGTTCTCCAGACTCGCTTGATGGATTGACTCCTTCATCCTAGTTGCGGAGTCCTGCTTTCCTTGGGCGTGGTGCACGTGCAATCTACTTATATTATCTTCTTTCTTGATGGTCTTGTGGTGTGCTCTCCGCCTATCGGACCTCGTTTTCCGAATGGGTTTCGAAGTGAGGCTGCCTTCTTTGGGTCTGGGCCAGGAGATGTCGCTCGTCCGCACCTTTGATACCTCGGGTAAATCTTGATTACCTCAATAATGTGCATCATTATTATTAAGGTTATTGTATATAATAAGTCTATATAAGTTTGTTATTTTGGATAAAGGAATTGACGGCAGAACTACTTTTAAGTTGTATACACTTAAATATCTATTTTTTTTCGCCGACTAAACTACCTTAAGTTATATTTTATTGCACCATCCATATTTCGTCTTATGTGGCACTGTTAGTTTTTTGGGAGAAAATATTATTGCCACGTGTACATTTTTCAATGGTTTTAAAAAATGTGAGGTCATTAGTCTAAAAAATGTTTGTTTTATTTTTTAGCACATAAAACGAGGTTGAACTTACCTCCAGAATCTGTGTTACGTGGGACATATTAGATCATAACTTTTGTTAACCCGCACAAAAGCACATTTCTATGTTATGCCCAACCGTGAGATAATAAAGCAACAATTTTAGGCCTCTATTTCTTTTTTTTAGGAAGCGTGGTCGGTGCCACGAAATGTCATAAAATCTCTCACGTATAGTGGAGGAAAATCGTGGTTACAAGAATAAAAATAAAACAAAAATCATCGGAAATAAAAACAGAAACACGGATAAACTCAATCTACAAGGATTTTAGGAGGCCGTGCGGGATCTCAACTCGCGATTATCGCTTCTAATGACCTCCTCCGAACAAGGCGGACAGAACCCCGCCAGGTCGAAGACGAGTGATGGTTAACCACATAGTGCGCAAGATTATGCGTTGCACCATTACATAGACGAGATATATGCCTAATGGTAAAATCCTCAAACTCCAGCACTTCTCTGCATATGCGGTGCCAGATCATCCCAATCTCTGTCGCGGGTGTCGGGCCCTCATCGATCATCCTCACCACCCTCAAGCAGTCAGACTCAATCTCCGTTCTCATACCACCAACGCTGCGAACTGACTCTATACCACAGAAGACAGCGTACGCTTCCGCAAGCTGAGGGGAGAACCCTAGTAAAGAAAAGCGTACGCGAGACGATCACCTCTCTAGTGTGGTTATAAACTATACAACCAACACCGAAGCCTCCACGATCGCGAGCTAGTGCTGCGCCAACATTAATTGAGAGGGTACAGTACGTTGGGGGGTCCATCTAGGGGTCGTAGTCACCCTCTGACTCGTTTGAAGATAAAATCAAAAACGACGCCGTGTCTGAAAGGCAGAAGGATGTGGCCAAAGCCCGCCTCCTTCCGAATTATCCTGCTCCACCTGTAACCCCGAACGCGTGGAAACTTGTCTCACTTGCCTCCTGAAAAACAGGGCAACTGTTGTCAGAGGTAATCCTCTTTTGATTAAGACTGCTTTGGCCGGAATCTGGCCTAAACAGACTCGCCAACATAAGAGTTTCACTTTGGGAGAAACTTTCATCTGCCAGAGCTTTGTCCACCATTTCTCCATCACCGTCAGATCTGAAGAACTGGCGACCGGAGAACTGGCTCTCTCCATTGCGACACGGTAACCGCTCTTGACGGAGTACTCTCTGTCCTCAGTGAAGTGCCAAAGGCGCACATCAGGGATACTCTCTCCACCACACGGGATGCTCAAAATTGCCGAAGCGTCCTTATCCCCCAATATCATAGTAATAAGATTAACTTCCCAACTACCGTCATATCTCATGAGCTCGGCTACTCGCATTCCGGGGGGAATCCAAGGGCAATGTCGCTTCTAATGTATCGCTTCTAAATGCCAAAAAATCACTTATAATTCAGCTTTGGAAGCAACATTAGAAGTGACAATGTCGCTTCTAATGTATCGCTTCTCAAGATTAATCGCTTCTAAAGTCGCTTATAATGTTTTGAGGCGACGAATTTAGAAGCGATTAGTCGCTTCCAGTTGCTTCTAAGGGTCCCTAAAATCGCCAAAAAAAGCATGAGAAAATATGGCAGATAACAATTAGAAGCGACTAGTCGCTTCTAAATATTACTCCCCATATTTTTAGAAGCGATTTTAGAAGCGATTAGTCGCTTCTAAATGACGCCAAAAAATTTATTCGCCATACTTTAGAAGCGACATTGTCGCTTCTAAAAGTTTAAAATTAATTTTTTTTAAATTTAATTTCCGGTTTATATTAATAATTAATTAAATATTATTATTATTTATTTAAAATTATTATAAATATAATTAAATTTAATAATATTTAAATTTACTAATTGAAATCAAATTAAACATAAACTAAATATAATAAAAAGTTGATAATAACATAATCGAACGTCGATAATAACATAGTCGACAATGTCTAAAGTCGACAAATATTACTTTGTGCTCGTTGTTCATTTGGAATCGTACAACTCGAATAAACTCATCACCCCCATGTCCAAATTTCTACTTGGGTTTGACATGACGCTGAATGTTGAAAATTTGGACAATGGAAATTAGGAAATTTGTGACATCGTGATCAATTAGAAGATGGATAAGGATTTGATCCAAGAAAGTTTTGAGATTTAAATAACTATCAGAGTTTAGGATTGTTTAGTTCACTTAATTATTTAAAAATTTACAGAAATTTGGGCAGAGTTTCCCCTAAAATATGAACAAACCAAAAATCTGTAATTCACAAAAACGATATATATATATATATATATATATATATATATATATATATATATCAGTTAGAACTATCTTAAACATTTAATAACTTTCAAATAACATATTCAAGTTAGAAAACTTAGTTATTAGAACAAATTACTAATTCAATTTCATACTTAAATTAAAAAATTAAGTAAATTATTATCACATTCAAATTAATATGAGTAAACAAATTACATATCTATATTTAACAAACTAAGTAAATTATTATCACATTCAAATAATTAATTTCTTACATTCATAGCAAATTATTTATTTAACAAATTACTTATTCAATTACATACTTAAATTAACAAAATAAATACATAACAAAATTAATTATAACAAATTATTATTTCAATTGCAGACCTAAATTACTATTTCAAATTATTAAACATAAAACATAAATATCCAACCTTGTAAGCGAGACGAGTCGGGTAGGCACAAGACGAGCAAACTTGATAACAACGAAGCGACGCAACGAACAACAAATACACAAAAATCTAAAGAAAAAAAATAAAACAATCATAAAAAACCATAAACCAAAATATAACTATTTTTTTTCAAAAACAAACAAATACCGTAGCAAGCGGCGAGGCGACACAATGCGAGTATGAACGAGGCTGCGACACAAACTACGAGATGAGCTGCGAGTCGGATTACAAAACGACCTACGAGACATTAAAAACATTGTTCAACATATACTCGAGACATAAATTACTACAACATATTAAAAAAAAAACTTACGGATGGCACGAGTACGAACAGAGGGATAAACGTCGCGATGTCGAAAATTACACAACAAGATCAAAACCGATTCAAACCAAGTTAAAAGAAAATCAACACTTACCGGCAAAGGAGAGGTGCAGGACGTCGCAGGGCAACGGCGGCGCAGGGCCAAGGGCGGTGGAGATGAGGGCGGAGGGGAGGGCGATGCATGGGCGGAGGAGGGCGGATGGGAGGATGAGGGGCGGAGGGGGATGAGGGGCGGAGGCGGAAATGAGGGCGAAGGGGGAGGGCCGGTGGAGGAGGGCGGAGGGGCGGAGGAGGGAAGAGGGGAGAAGGGACGGAGGGGAGGAGAAGGGGCAGAGGGGAGGCGGAGGAGAGCGGAGGGGAGGCAAAGGGGTGGAAGGGGATACGAAGGAGGGCGGAGGGGCGGAGACGGCGGGAGGAGAAGGGAAGGGCAGAGACGGCGGCGAGCGCGCATGGGCGGAGGTGGAGGTGGTCGGCCGGAGGAAATTTCTGGGAGAGGGCGGAGGAGTTTTTCGTGTAGGGGAGGAGAAATGGGAGAGGAGAGGGGAGGGGAAGGGAGGGTGTTTTATAGCCCTAGGAACATTAGAAGCGATTTAGTCGCTTCTAATGTCCTCCAAAACCAAAACGACGACGGTTTGTTAAGTGGGGACATTAGAAGCGACTAGTCGCTTCTAATGCCCAAAAATCTATACTTAGTGAAATTTTGGCGGAGAGCTGTTGGGGCTAAAAAATTTGGGCATTAGAAGCGACAGTCGCTTCTAATGCCCATAAGTCTATACTTAGTGAAATTTTGGCGAAAAAGTTTTGGAGCCAAAAAAATTGGGCATTAGAAGCTGCATTTAGAAGCGACTAGTCGCTTCTAAATGACAAAAATTTCTTTTTTTGGGAAAAATCAGGTTGTTTACGTTAGAAACGACTAGTCGCTTCTAAAGCTCAAATGTCGCTTCTAATTAGAAGCGACTAGTCGCTTCTAATTCCCCATGTCGCTTCTAAAAATATATTTTGTAGTAGTGGCCTTGATCGCATCCATCGAGAAAAGCGCTTTTTTCACCTCCTCTGGCTCAAAATGGCGCTCCAACTCGGCGTTCAAGGCCTCCAAGATCCTAAACTGAACGTTCGCAGTCACAAACTCAATACTCTGCGAATCAGGCCTCGTCGAAGAGAAAGTAACATGAGACGATTCTCTAAATATCAGTATCTAAACTGTGCCAATCGTCGTGTTCGTCTTCCAATACTCTTATGTCATTCCTCTTCCTCCTAGCAGAAGTCTTGCGGCGAAATGGTTTCGTATTTTTTTTTATCTCTGCACCGCATCCAGGACACAATGTTTCTCTGCCTCCAATAGTGCTCCTCCTCTCTACTAGGGCGTTCAATTGTCTCTCCTCTTGTCTGAAAGACTCCATACAAAAATCTAGAGCCTACAAACAAAATTATATGTATATTTTTATTAAAACAACTCAAATATTTTATGTTTCAGGCCTACAAATTCTTTAAGCTGGGCTGGTTTGACTCCCGAGAACATTTGAATCTCTTCTTCTCCGGTCTCTCTACACATATCTGTAAAAAAAAATGCTAGCCGAAGCAAGATTGTTAGGTAACACAAATTCGCAAATGCGCGAAGACCATATCAATGATATTTTGTTAAAATCATCATACTTATGTTCAACTTTTACCATGGTCGTTGGTTTTTGGATGATACAATATAAGTGACATCAGTCTTACTTGAATTCTCTTTACCATTTTGAGTTATTTATGATTTATTTTTTGAGTAATTTTTAGCAAAATGATGGTTTATGATCATTATTTGGACATGTTTTTTTTTTATAAAAGAGACTCACTAGCACTACTCCACTCTGACCATGTTCGGGAGAAGGAGAGAGCGCTTGCGACAGCTAAAAACTTTCAGAAGCATTATTTGGACATGTTGATACAAAAAATTTCATCCAAAAGACGCAATTTTAACGACAAAAATCGACCAAATGCTTATATGACAACATTTTTGCCAGACTTTTCCAATTCACTTTGTTTCAAGATAGTTCGCCGTAATTTGTTACCTTGTTTTCTACTCTACTTCAAATGTTGTCTAGTTATTCTAAAATATTATTAACTTAGAAAAGTTGATCAATCTTGTAATAATTATGCATGCGTGACGGAGACGAGACTCCACAAAATCTCACCACTACCTATATTCATTTAGTTTTAAATTTTAATAGATCCCTTTAGTTAATACGAATAAATGAAAAAGGGAATGAAGTTTCGAGATACATATGTCGTCATTCTAAACAAACTTGGTAAACGACGAACGCTCTGTCTCTCTAGACATTCCTAATACCAACGCTCGTCACCACGCGTGCGATCACCGTGTGAATAAGCCTAAGACACCAGCACGTGCGTGTAACACACGCGCGAGTAATCTGAGCGATTGAATTGAATTGAATCAGCCAAACCAACTACCAAATCTAGACCCGTGTAAAGCGTGTTTCACACGAAGCAAAACCCCTCCCAGAATTAAGTCTGTTTCCTCTTTCTTTCTCTTCGTTGACGCCTTGTTCTTTTCCTTCTCAAATTCAATTTGATATCTCTGAAAACCCTAATTACGTTTTTTGTTTGCTTCCCTTCTCTTTCTCTGGTAAAAAAGTGAAATCAATGGCTGATCCGATGGTCGCGGACCCACGGGAAGAGCCTGGACCGGAGTTTGAGTCTCTCGCGATCCCGCCTCTCGACGAGCAGTTCTTATCCTCCGATGGCTCAATGGGTCTCGGAAATTTCCTCGCCGATCCGGAGCTAGGGTTCGATCTAGGGCTCGAATTCGACGAAAATTGGGGATGCGAGTTTACCTTCGACGACATCGGAGATCTCGATGTTCCTTCCGAGGCCGACGGGTTTCTTATTCCCGAGGTGTTCGAGAATAATTCTCAATCTTCGATCGGAGTCGATCCGGTTCCGAAATCGGCCTCTCCGGAGTCCGAAGGCTCCGCCGTGTCGGTAATCGGAGGCTACGACGTTGCAGGGTTTCTGAATTCACCGTCGGGGTCGAATAATCCGGGTGGAAATTCGAAGTCGCAGTCGCCGGATTCGGGGAATTGCGATGATGAATTCTCCGGCGGTCCTGCTTCGTCAATCGGGTCGGGGAACTGTGGTTCGGGCGTTTCCGAAGGAGAGAGTTCGCCGGCGGTGGAGAAGAAGGCGAAACCGGAGGGGATCGGGTCAAAGAAGGTGACGACGGTGCCGAAGAGGAAGAAAGAGCCCGATGAAGAAGGGAATTCCGAGTCGAGGACTCCTAAGTTTCGGAGATCGGAGATCAGTCCCGAGAGTCCGGCCATGGACGACGACGATGAGAAGAAGAAGGCGAGGCTGATGAGGAACCGCGAAAGCGCTCAGCTTTCCAGGCAGAGGAAGAAACACTACGTCGAGGAGTTGGAGGATAAGGTTAGGATGATGAACTCCACTATAGCCGATTTGAATAACAGAATATCTTATATCGTGGCCGAGAATGCCGGTCTGAGGCAGCAAATGAGCGGCGGCGGCGGAGTCGCCGGACCGCCGCAGCCTCTTCCGGGAATGTACCCACATCCGGCGATGCCTTATCCGTGGGTCCCCTGTCCTCCGTATATGATGAAACCCCAAGGCCATGTTCCTCTGGTCCCAATTCCTCGGTTGAAACCCTCACACACGGCCAAGGCTAGTAAGAAATCTGAGGGTCGGAAGAGTGGCGAGAGTGGTAGGACCAAGAAAGCCGCGAGCATTACTTTTCTGGGGCTTCTGTTCTTCTTGCTGCTTTTCGGCGGTTTGGTTCCGTTGATGAATGTCAACTTCGGGGGTTTCAATGATAACAGTCCTAGCGGGTATGGTTTCTCTAGTGGGAAGCTGTACGATCAGCATCGAGGGAGGATTTTGACAGTTAACGATAGGTTAAGTAGATCCGGCGAAAGTGTAGGAGTTAGACATAACTGTAAAGATAAAGGGTCTCATCAGAACTCACAGTGTTCTGGTGAACCTGGCGGTGGCGGTGTTGGGAATAATATCAGCGAGCCTCTCGTGGCTTCTTTGTACGTTCCGAGGAACGGTAAGATGGTGAAGATAGACGGGAATCTCATAATTCATTCGGTGCTGGCGAGCGAAAAGACCAAGGCTTCTCTCGCGAGTTTGGAGTTGAAGAGGAACACCGAGACCCGTTTGGCGATTGCGAGGAATATTCCTCCGTCCCATGCTGTTCCCGAAGCTGGAGCGAATCCGGCGAGGCGGGGTCCTTCGTATTCCACGAAGAGACAGAAGGCGCTTTCTTCTGGCGCTTCTGAGGCGGCGAACAGTCGTCTGAAATCGAGCCCGGCTGATGGAAGACTACAGCAGTGGTTTCGCGAGGGTCTCGCAGGTGATTATTCTATTCTTTTACGCTTCTGGCTGGTTAAAATTGCCGTTGAGGTGCTCTTAAACAGGTTTAAAGAAATCGGGAAAATGTTTATATTCTGAGTTTAAATGAAATGCTTCGTTTATACATTCTTAAAAAACATACCTTGTGATTTAAGTCTATCACAATCCTCTAGTTTAATATTAGCTTCATGCTTTATTAGTTATTATAAAAATTAAATTTTCCTGGTAAATTTACCAAATGGTAGTTCTTTTCTTTGATCAGTAGTAAAATTCAGAACTGTATATTTTGATTTTTAGGAAGAAAAGAAGAGAGGGTTTTTGATATTGTTGATGGCAGATGCAACTGAGAAGGAACAATATTGTTCTATAATCTGACTTATTAAAGTTGGTTTTGTCCTTCAGATTTAAACTTATTCCTACAACTAAGAAATTTTGGTTGACTTTCCTGGTTAATTTAACCAAGTGACGCTTAGAAGTCAATGTTGTTAACTAAGGGACAGTTTTTGAGCAATTGATAATTAAAAGGTTAACTTAAAACCAAAAGACGAGAAGAAAGATTGGGGGTTATTGACATGCATGAAGACTCAGCATTTTTAACACATGAGATCCAAATGATCATTAAACATTTTATTTCTTCTTTCGTAGTTTTGTCAATCAATATGACCGATTTCCAGACTTTGAAAAACTGATTCCGTGAGTTGTGCAGGGCCATTGTTGAGTTCGGGAATGTGCACCGAAGTGTTTCAATTTGACGTATCGCCCGCTTCAAATCCTGGCGCGATCGTTACAGCTTCCTCGGTCGCCAATGTTTCAGCCAAACAGGCTCAGAACAACACCGCAGAGAATAACAGTACACGGATCAATGAGAGAAGGAACCGAAGAACCCTCCACAGAGTTCCGGTTCCCCTCTCCGAGCCCAATTACAACATCACTAAGGACGAACAGGCGAAGAATCATCGGGGTCCACAGAAAGACGACTTCAAAGGGAACCGATCTGTTTCTTCCCCCATGGTCGTATCGGTGCTCGTCGATCCTCGAGAAGCCAGCGACCCTGACATCGACGGGGTTTTGAAGCCCAAGTCGCTCTCGAGGATTTTTGTTGTCGTTCTCATGGACAGCGTCAAGTACGTGACTTACTCATGCGTTCTTCCTCGCCCAGCTCCTCATCTTGTAACTGCTTGATGAAAAGAAAATAGAAAAAAGAAGAAAAAAACTTCTTCCAGTTTTGTATATATAGAATAATAATGAGCCTGCTTCTACCCAATATGATAATGTCTGCACTTGCTCTCAACTTATTTTAATATATATAAATGTTTCCTTGGTTATTTGCATCACCATTTTTATCTTTTCTGAAAAATAAATACAGTTCTATAATGAGCTATGACGAAATTCGTCATTAAATACATATTAGATAACAAGAGACAGAATAAATATTGCAAGTATAAATTTCCTTTCACGATTTCATCCGAGTGATTTACTTGTTGCAGAATGAGAAATGAATAAATAGAAAAGAATTCACATATTGTTTTAGACCGGTAGACTGTTTGTTTCAACTCGTAGCGCTCCGGATAATCTCCAAAACTGTCTCGGAATTCTCTCATCAACCCAATTCCATGCCAATTTGAAGCTATTTGCAACGTCACAAATAGAGACGAGTCCCCAACAAACATACAAAAACAACTTCATGGAGGGCAAGAGGATTGAAGTCAGCGACACCAAAGATAAGGAGGCGAAGAGAGCCGAGCCACGACGGAGCAACACAAGATCAGCGGGAACGTGAGTTCTCTTGAGCTCGGCGCCGTAAGCCAGGCAATAAGCCATCATGCAAGAGATTGTGAACCACATTGTCGCTGGGTTCGTGTCAAACGGAGAGTCGCCTTTGCACTGACACTTGATCTCGATCAAGTTGAGTACGACGGGGACGATGAAAGCGATGATCGGGTGTGGAAAGTTTGACACTTTTTGTTGTGGCTGAGCATAGTTGATCATGGTTGGCATGTTGTACACAATGTTGAAGGAAAGCTCTTTTTGTTGGTGAGTTAGGGGCAACATTGGCTTTGAAGTGAACAACACCAAGAAGAAGAAGAGAAGAGTTGGGACAATATTTTGAGTCAAATGGGCAGTTCTGGACTTATTTATATGTTTGAGATGTCGTATTGTTTCCCTGAAAGAACCCATTTCCGTATGTAAATTCTTTTGTGAAATAGTTTTGGTGCTCCTTCGAGTCCATTTAAGATATGTGGTCCATAATTATAAATATTGTTAAGAGTCAATGAAATGGAAGACTTTTGTTTATCTATCCGAGTTTTTTTTTTGCCTTGGACTTATCTAATTTCTTCGTCATTGTTGAAATTGTGGGCATGGAAACATTTGGGTATGGAATTAATTTCGTATCCTAATTGGCAGTGAATTAGGTGGGGCAACTTTGTATTTATAAATATCGGAAGGTGATACAATTTGGAGAATTTGTGATAGGTGTGCACTTGGTCTCGCGGTGTTGTATATAGCCTATGCACACCTTTATTTTTTAAGTCACTTTTTTTTGGGGTTGACAACATAAGAAGAGATCTAAGCTTTGTTGTTTCATTAGGTGATGGCTCTTCATTTTCCATTGTCTCAACTCCGGTTTCTTCCACCAAAGAAGGCCTTCTTCATCGTGAACCAAGAGGAGGCCGGTGTGGCAAAGCTCAACAAATTTAATGGAGGTTTTAGGAAGTGGTGGTTTACAAAGATACAAAATTAGCCACCCAAAATAACGAAACAAGATCAATAGCAGCCGAGATGCATGGACCATAAACGCCGGGTGCATTTCCTCTACATGCCATCACACCTCCTTGATGTGATAATGCACACCACAACATTGATCGCCACCTCGGAGCCTCGACTCTTCAGCTACGATGTGGATCGTGTCCTTGTGTTCCTCAAAGCGCCCTTGGTGCCAATCACACTTCGTCCACCTATTTCTACCACCTGGGCCACACTAACTAGCTCAGAGGATTGGACTTCGATCATCCCAACATCTCATCCTAGTTTGCTTCAGTCTTCATGTCCGACTTTACTTCTATGGTCCTATGCTCTTTTATCAATACCACCCACCTCATACTACGTCAAGCGATATAGTCTCTGTCCAAAGGTTAGCCCCTAACACTTCATCGCTCACTAATTTTGGTTTGTTGCACGTTGGAGACTTACTATATCTAACGGCGAGGATGATGAGTTCTAAAGTATTTAACTGCTTAACGTATATTGTACCTAAGATCTACCCTTGTGAGGGACGTCATTTCACACGAACTGCCCACCTCGCAATGGTAGCGAAGACATAAGATTTATCAACGAAACTAACTTAGTTCAGTTTTCCTAGTAGTTTATAAGTTTTAAGATCAAGATATGCTCTCTTGTGACGATGAGGAAGATTTTCAAGTATCAATTACTTTACTCGCGTTGCGCCTAGTAGCCTTGTGAAGCATCATATATGCCTAAATGCTTGGTTTGGATTCCGATTTTTCTTAAGCTAATTAAATGAAGAAGCTTAAAGCTTAAAAGAAACTTCTCTTTGATATGTAGTGATTTCTTATTTAAGTGGGAAAAAAAATCACACGGACTAAACCACTTGAAAAGTTGATTTTGCAATCTATATAATCTTTTAAACATATTAAAAAATTAGCCACATTTAGTGACATGACCTCATTAATAAGTAATATTTTGCATGATTGCATTTAGCATTTTAATGTGTTAATTTTGGTTAACCTTAATAAGTAGCTCCTTTTAAAAAAAATGAAAAAACGTCAATTAATTCTTTAGAATTAAGTTTGAAATTAGTTTGATAATTGTGATGCCCTTGAATTAATGTTAATGATCATCATATGGAAGTGATAATGATAATGATAATTGTATGAAAATTATTCTTAATCATGAAGTGACCATAGATTTAGGCAATGCTCCTTAATTTGTGGAAAGCTACATTTATGTAGCTTAGCACTTGCATAATCTAGTCTAACGTCGAGCTTAAATGGTCCATGCTTACTTCGTAAGTCCAAATTCATCATTTCTTGGGCTATACGGAACCATGGGCTCCCCGGGCTTTTTATTATGAATGATAAAAGAATTAGTTGTTATATTTTTAAGTGGGGTGGATTTGGCTCTATTGGAGCGCCGTAGCTCAAACTCGTAACTTTCACTTTGACAAGACATGTTATGATCAATTGAACTACAATCTCAAAAAAGTAAAAAACAAATAAAAAGTGTATAATACACTCACATGTTCGTATGGTTTTACGAAAATTCTTTCTTATTTAACAAGAATAGCTTGGATTATTAAGAAATTTGCTCCTTATTTCCAAATATAAAGATATTATCTTTCAACGAAAAAGGTTTATTTTTTTATTCAGGCTGAAAGTTAGATTAAAAGGGCATTGAATCGGAGTGGTCCAAGATAATGCAAAAAAATTATTATATTTGGGACAATCGTCACTAATCAATAATCTACGCATCCAGTTGATGAAGGCATTACGGGGAAGCAAATTATGTAATGCCCAAATATTTATTAAGGTATGAGTCTTATATTTTAACAAAATTTACTCATATTTATTAAGGCTTAAGATTGGACAAAACGGTTAAATCTATTATCAGCGTTCATCAGAATTAGTGATAAACCATCGGTTTAAATTTAAATATAAATTTTAATGGTATCTCACTTTCATTAAATAAGTATAACAGTTATCTAATGTAACGGATTGTAAATGTTTTCAACTTTTGTAAAATAAATTCAAAGTTCTTTAAATTGCTACGGTTAATCCATAAAATTAACCAGTTAAAACACAAAGTCAATAGCAGTTAATGTTATAAAATTAATGCCATAAATAAAATTTTAGTGACCAAACTACTTAAGCCAAAAGCACTCCATGCCAAAATCACCGCCCTAAATTTGTGTCTCAACGAACAAGGAAGATAAGGTGGTCATGCTGTCACAATCGGTAGTCCGGTACACCATCTGTGCCTTTTTTTTCCCGGCATTTACAAAGCATAGTGTCATATTTGTTAATAAGATTTATTAAATTTCATATTTGTTAACTATTTATAATGAAGTATGTAAAAACATATTTTTTTTATTGTTATAGAGGTAACTAGGATGATGTAGTGGTAATACCACATCTTTTTAAGTTGGAGGTTGTGAGCAGACCCGACCCACTTTTAAGGCAGCTAAAGTAATGACTTTATACCTCATTTTTAAAAAAGGCCCACAAATAATATATATATATATATATATACACGTATATATATTAAAAAAAAGTCCCTACCTGCTTATATTTGAACGGAGACGAGAAGTCCATATACACTTTAAAACTAACTTAAACAAAAAGAAACAGATCGTGTAAATTAAAAAAAGCAAAGTAACAATAAGAAAAAGAAAAAGAAGACAATTCATCTTCCTCAAACCAAATTACTAAAACAAAGTTGCGTGAAAAATTAAAATACAACTGTTTGTCATCCTCAAAAGCAATGTGAAGGAGGAAAAAATTAAATGTCTTATCTATCTAAGCTCTATTTTCTTTTATATTGTTATGTATTGCTTGATTGTTTAGATATAAGTTAGTTAATTTACAAAGTGTGAATTTTGTACTTCTTGGAAGTGTAGTGTTTTCTTGCTTTGATTTAAATCTCTAGTAAAAATATCAATCGGGCTATGATAAAATTAAGAGAAAAAGACAAGAAGAAAATTTGATTTAATCTAAAAAATGAGCACTTGAAAAGATTCTTACAAAAAGACATGAAAATTCAAGTGAAGCAACAATAAGAGAAGAAAATATACCTAATTCAAAGATATGTGACAAAACATTGGTAAAAGAAGATTTAGATAAAGAGATTAATATCGATGAAACATGTGATCTTGTAATGGGTGATGAAAAAGGTGAAAAAAATCATAGAAGAAGAGAAAATTGATATGAGCTAGGTGATAAATGTTATTTTTTTGAAATTTTACCAATATGTTTTACCCATCTAAATGGAAAAATATTGATCATAAATTGAGAGATTTAGCTGTGGAAAAAGACCCCATTAGAGATACATTTCGAAAAAAATGATAATTGTAGACATATCTCAACTTTTTTCTACACGAAAAAATTACTAAATGGGGAAAAATGTGATAGAGATAGTTGTTGAAAAATATATATATGTTAAATGTTTGTATTAATTAATGGTATTATGCATTATTTTCGTATGTAATTTTTTTTTACTTATGTTAAGAAAAGCCCAATTTTATATCTTTGCTTTAGGCCTTTAATTTTTTAGAGCCGACCTGAGTTCAATTTTCATCGCAAGCAAATAAAAATTTACCTTAAAAAAATATTTTTTAACATGGTTTTAAAAATTGCTGAATCTCGAGATCTTGAACAACAGAAAAAAAGAAAAGAATCAAGATAGACGAGAAAGGTTGTGACAAATGAAATCTTCTCATTAATCGATAAAAGTCTGAATACAATATTGATAGTAGTAGGAAGAATTGTGTAGCTAAAATAAGAAAGCAACTTTAATGAAAGTTTACAATAGGTAAGTCGTTTATGAGAAAAAAAAACAACAGAGTATAAAACATATTAAAACTGATAAACGACATTGTTATTACAACTTATAACGTTTGTGGTTCGGTAACGTTTGACCTACCCAAAGTACCACCTTTTACTTTTTATTTTTCTAAAATCCACCAAAACATATTTTTTTCCTCAAAATACAAGTAAATTTCATGTGAAAAGACGAAATACCCTTTAAAAAAATAAAACTAACACAAATGCCCTACATTATACTACCGGCCAAAATAATTATAAAAAAAATTAAAAAAATTAAAATTTTTAGGGTTAGTTTTTACCTTTTAAAGTTTAATTTTTTAAAAAATAAATAAATAATAACCGGTTAATATGGATATGGAATAAAATGTAAACAAATTGTTTTAGGGGTATTTTAGACTTTTGTACTAGTATTTTGGAAAAAAAACTAATCGTTGCTACCGTGGAGTTTAACATCACAATATTAACGATGACGAAAAATTGTAACGTTTGGTATTTTTGCGACAGAAAAAATGAATGTGATATTTAAGTGTATAAAATCGAAAAGATGTGTTATTTATGCCGCCTATATATATATATATATATATATATATATATATATATATATAAATATATAAAATAATTGAGTATGTAAACAACATAAACATAAGAGGTTTAAATACCCAACATTTTGTAAATATGTTGTATATAGTCAAACCGTTACGTGACAGTCATTTACATATATTTTTTTACCGAATTGCCTTTTTGATTTGTGAAACGAGTTAGAAATTAATTTCAGGTTAAATTAATCGAAATAATCTTATAAACAAATTAATCTGATTATTTACTAAATGTTAAACTATTATAAAAAATACTATTAGTTTATATGACTAATAATTAGAATAGCCCTACATATATTTTTATATATATATATAGAACTGCTTAAGACGAGTAATTGAAGTAATTTAAATATCTGAAACTTTGAGGCCAAATCAAACAACTAGAATAGTTGCTCTGATACAAGTTGAGATGAATTTTCAAATTTAAATTAAAAAAATGGCTGAAAGATTTAATCACTCTGAATATTACCACGCTAACAAATATATCATATATACAGGAGAGAAGAGCATGTAATATGTCTCTAGAACAAGGGCATGTCCTTAATCACTGTATATCAGCATGCAAACAAGTATACATAGAATAAATAGAAAATAGCATTTACTTATCTTTAGAGCATTAACTCTTTACACGTAACAATGAAGTACATGGAAACTCAAGAATTAAAGTGGAAACTTGGCATCTGTGAAGTTGATTGTGATTCACCTTGACGAGTTTGATCCAAAGCAGAGTCCTGATGAGCAACGAAGGAATTTAAAGCGAATGTCTATCATATGTATGTACAACAATTACAGTATACCAAACCAAATATATACAAAATTCCTCAAAAATGACATTTTTAATCACCAATTTTAAGAGTTAAACTTTGGTACCTCAAAGGACACTCTTGTATGCTGAGATTGATGGAACGCGGTTGAGTCCATAGCTGATTTCGTCACGAGATCTCCGCAGAAGAGAAAACCGATCTCTCCAACGTTGTTTTTATGAGTATTTTTCTTTTTCACACTTAGCAACGTGTTCTTCGATCCTTGCTCTTGATTCACGAGTGAAGAGTTTGACATCGTTTTCTTGTTCGTCAAGTATCTTTGCTCCGAGTCAACTTTTTCGTTGAGAATCTCATCTGCCTTTTTCATAGCCAAATCAAGATACCCTTTGACCATGTTTCGAATCTCTACACTATCTTTACTTTTTGCCACAATGTCCAAAGTCTTATGCATGATATTCCTCGAGAAACTTCCCGAGGAACTACAGACTCTTTCTTTAGCCGATTTTGTCCACCTCTTTAATACGTATTGGGGCGGTATTTGGAAGATTTTTTTAGAATTGAGCACCTTAAGGCAATGTCCACACAAAATGCCCATAGATTCAAAATTCCCACAACTACACACAGCCGAAGAGATAGTGGCGTCGAATGTAACGATGTATTCCTTTTCTTGCCCTTCCTCTTTCAACTTGAACACCGAGACGTTTCCAGAGCTTTCCACTTCTTCGATTTCGAGTGAAATGCTATCGAGTAGCTCGTCTCGAAATTTCTCAAATATAGTTTGCGTGTACAAATCGTCGGCATGTTTCTCCATTCCTTTACGTGATCTCAAATTGTGAAATAGATCCTCTTGTAACTCTAGAGACCGCATTTCCTTGGCCTCATCAACTTGTTTCCTGAAAAATCCATGGAGGGACACAATTTTGTTATCCAATTGTCGAACAGCATCGTTGAAAAGAACTTCAATCCCAGCAGAAAATATATTCTCTTCGGACCAAGTTTCCCATAATCCTCTCACATTCACGAGCCACGAGTTCTCGTGGAGATTGTATTGAACCAAAAAAGATTCCCACTTTGACTCGAACTCTTCCTTGGATTGACAATTATATACACATTCATGGAAAGTGTCTTTAAACTCGGTGTGATTGAAATATCGGGGGAAACGGCTCTTCGCATTCTTTACGATATTGTTCGCGCTGAGACGATATATGGTTTTTGGAAACACGGTCTTTATAGCAACCATTATTTCGCGAGACTCGTCAGTGACGTAAAACGTGTTTGGGGGAAGATCATCCATCGCCATAGAAAGAACTCTGATTAACCAAAGGAATGACTCGAGCGTTTCATCGAGCAACACTGCGGAACCGAATAAAATGCGTTGGTGGTGATGGTTGATTCCCCAAAAGGAAGCGCACACAACATTCTCGGTTCTAAGCGTCGTGTCAAAAACGACGATGTCTCTAAAATGAGTGTAGTCCAACATCGACCTAGAATCTCTCCAGAAGAAGTTAACGGTGCGATTCGTGGCGTCAACTTGGATCCCGTAGAAAAACGACACATCCTCGGCTTGAGACTTTAAGAAGCAATTCATTAGGGTTTGAACGTCATGTTGTTGTTGTTCCTTGTTTGGCAAGCAATGGAGGGAATCATCCGCCTTGGGATCATTCGTCGCTTCGAGGATGTGATTATGGTCGGGAACGAAGCTGGAGATAATCCACTTATTTCCTTCGTCGACCGTGAATTGAATACTCGCATCACAACCCGTTCTCGTCTCTTTTCGCTTGTACTTTGTTCTTGTCGTTGATTCTTCATTGTGGTTGGAAAAAGGCTTTCTAGACTTGAATCCTTGTCTCGAACACAAAAAGTTTCTCTTTCGGATTGATCCGTTTGTCAAGCGTTGAACTTTTCCTTTCCTCACGGAAAAGCCAACCTCGTCAGCATATCTCTTGTAGAACTTGTAAGCCTCGTCCTCGCTCAAAAACTCCATACCAATCTCCGGAGGTCTCTTTTCCTTTGCTGGCAAATCAGATTGTATTTCTGATTCTTCGCTCTCCATGGACGATACGTCGTCTTTATCGTTCTCCGATGCTATTGACTGGACCACCCGAATCCAGTTTCCAACAGAATAGTCACATCCCTAGTTTTGTTAGAATGCCAAGAAGCGAATACGAAAATAAGGAAATCATTGTATATATATATATAGATGTATAGATATAATTTTATTGGTGGACTAAGTATATATAGCTTCATTAATCTATTTTCATTAAAAATATAAAGTATTGTTTTGTTTAAGAGAATCAACTTGAAACACCCAGCATTTCATACTCTTAAAATATCCAAACTTCAACTAAATTACCCAACCTAATTTATACAAACATAAACTAAACCTATAAAACGTTCAGAAGGTCACGTATCCTCAAATCACCTTCAAATTTTTTAATCTATCAAAGTATTTTGTCTAAGCACAATTAGCCTGATTTTTCTAAAAATTGCCTAGCTTTATTTAAAATACTTCAACCCCAAGCATTTAAGTATTCTCAGAATTTCCATAGCCTAAAACGAAAACATAAACCAAATTACTCAAACATAATTTATTATAATAGGCCTATAATAGTGCATTCTCAATATGAGCAACGAGCAACGTTTGGTTAAACTTGTTTCTATGTTCCGATTCAAGTTAAACTCCAATTAATGATCAAAATTTAAAAAATAATTTAGTAACAAAAACATAATTAATTAGTGGACACGTAAGCATTTGGACCATTAACAATGTCTTGTAATGGATCCGAAAAGAGATAGATGGAGTAATTAAGTCACCTGAGACTGAGAGTGGTGGTTATCAAAACGACCGATGATCGGCTTCTTCTTGCGCTTGTTGGTCTCCCTCATCGACGAGGCGGCGCGTGAAGGACGCGGTGGCCGCCGCGACCCGCACCCGCTGTTTTGCCTGACCGGATCGGAAGCCGCCGGTCGGAAAATCTGCTCCGGCTGGTGGTGGTTGTCGGAGTTGAAGCACCAGCCGTCGTTCTCCAGGTGCGTCCAGAGCTCGTCTCCGGCGGCCGGAGGAGGAGCCGCCACCGGGAGATCGTCTTCGTCGGCGAAGAAGGCGGACGGAGAGAAGCCCTCAAGGTTCGACGGCGGCGGAGTGCTTCCGGCCGAAGAGTCGTCTCCGACATCCCTCATTTTTTCTTCCTTTTCAGAAATTCTTAGCTGTTTGGTTATAAATTTGTCAATTACTCTCTCTCTCTCTCGCTTTTCGTTATTCAAAGTCAACATGCAAGTCTTCGGAGTTGAAATGGTTGTCTTGTGGCGTTGAATTAAAGCCTTACCTTTATTTAAACAAATAATTTCTCAGCTCTTTCCTTTTGCTGAGGAAAAGATTTACACTGTATCATTCATTTTTACTAATTCTATTATTATCTCAATAAGTTCATCTCTTTTTCAGATGATTTTTTTTCGTATTTTACATAAGCTGTAAACACATGAAAATTTTGAAAAAGCTAAATGAAACAAAAATAGGTAAGTGAAATAAATGAACTATTTGAGGAACCGAGTTTGTAAGAATGTACTATAGATGATTTTCACTTTCAATTATTACTCTCTCCTTGCTTTATGCTATTCCAAGTCAACGTGTAATTGAAGATTACCTCTAATACTTATATGTTTGATATTGATCGGACCTACGCAAATCTATCGTTGCAAATCACATGCACTATACAGAACAATAAAAGAAACAACACAACCTTTTATCAAGGTTCGGATTTAGATCACCCGAAGGCAACACTAAACTCTACGTCCTCGTTGAGCTCCGACCGGAGAATCTCAATGCACTAGTCGTCAAATCGTCGTCAACACTTCCGACGGAACAACACCACAACACATCACACAGCCTCACAGAATCTCTCAGTGTTTACAAGTTCTAACGCTATTTCCGATCAAGATGATCGAACGATCTCAAGAACCTCAGTACACACACCGATTTACAACTCATACAGAGAACACAAATCGCAAGAAAAAAAACCCTAGAGTTTTTCAGAGAAGAAGAGAAATAAGATATTAGGGTTACAAATCTCGAAGAGAGGCTTTTATACTTCAAACTTCAGAGTCGATCCCAGTCGTCCACATCTCAAGGATCCGACGGTAACGAGTAGGCAAGTCTTCAAAAAACGACAGGTCGTTTTTCTCTCTACCTCACTGTTGCCGGCCGAATCACTTAAGTCACTTAGAGTTGGGCTTGGGCCTCCAGCATTCATCACCAGCTGCGAGTGGGCTTCAACAACAACATTATATTTATTTCTTATGTTTCTAAAAGTGAAAAACCTTCTCTTAGATGATAAAACCTATTAGCAAGCTATGAGCTTGGATATTAGCAACTTAGATCATGTTCATCCCGTTACTCCATTTTTTACATTATTTTATAATATAAGTCACATCAAACACTACATCAGTTTCGTGCTTACTCCATTTTCTACACAAAATAAATGTATTACTTTTATATTCAACTTCTCTCATTTATCTTTATACCCAAATATTTACTTAATATCACTTAATTATTATTTAAACGAAATATAGTTCCATAAAATAATTCAATATATAAATACATACAAACTTATATTAATATTTATTTTAATAAAATGACAATACCACACAAATAAAATAAAATAAACTACAATCATGCATTCTAATTTTGATGTTGTTGTAATGTTTTAATTTTGGTATTAATATTAATGTTATTTTCTTTCGATATTAATAATATAAACAATATTAAGAATAAACATGATATAATTTTATAAATCAACGCAAATATTTAAACCAAGGATTGAACGGCCGAATGCCGATAAACGGTCGATAACTCAAAAATAAGGGAATGCCGCTAGCCGAACGGGAATCCGATGGAAAAAATGTGGAAAACGGAAAATGAAATGTCGATGGGATTACCTTTGGCCGGTCGAGAATCCGACAAAAATAAGAGAAATTCGACGGAAAACATGTTGATTATCACAAATTTAAGATTACAAAAATTATATCAATCATATTTATAATGTCTTAATAATATATTAAAATGTAGACTCAAAATTTAGTATATAAAAAATAAATTCAAAATATTTGTAACACATTTAGCATTATTAATATTAAATTTTAGATTAAAATAAATATTATTGATTAATTATAAAATTTAAATATATAATTATAGTATATAAAAATAAATTTAAAATTCAAAACTTATAGTTTTAATAATATATTAAAATTAAGATTTAAGAATATTGCTGAAACTATATTTTTAATATTATAAAAAAATTAGTTATATAAAACAGTCATTATTTAAGTTTAAAAAAATTACATTTCAAATTAATTTGGTGGGGGATTGAACCCCAGGTGCAAGGAAAACGCCTTGATCCTATGTCATTTGACCTGGAATCGGTTTTTATTTTTATAAGAAAATTAGTTATAAAAAACAGCTATTATTTAAGTTTAAAAAAATTACATTCCAAAAATTGTTTTGGTGGGGTTTCAAACCCAGGTGCAAGGAAAACGCCTTGACCCTATGCCATTTGATCTAGATTCGGTTGAAGTTACTTTTGCCGTTAATTTCTATTGTATCGGATTTCGGCGGTCGAAACGGCGAAACCCCTCGGCCAAAAACGACAAATGAGAGTTTTTTGAGCGAAAAACGGTATTCCGGTAGGAATTCGCCGAAATCCGACGGAATTTTAAAGTTTGATTTAAACTACATATTTTCAAAAGGACAAAAAAGAGTTTTTTAAAGTAATAAACAGCATCACGCTATATTTGACATAGTACTGTAGCAAAACGCATTTTGCAATCGAAAATGGAGGTGGGATGGAGTAATTTCCCACTGCATTTCAATGAAATATTGAAATGCACTAGGATGGAGATGGTCTCATTAGCTAGCTCAATTTATACCATATAATGGAGGTGATAATGGGTTTTAAATCACTACCGAAACAAAATTTGTCAAAAGATAGATAAAAACTTAATATTTCCTTTGTACTCACAAGAATCATAGTCTCCTGAAGTCACCATTTTCCTCATCAATGATCGTAACTCCATATACTTGCACGCACGTACGTGTCTCACCGGCACAATAAGAAAGGTGATCTTTTAAATTTGGTGCGCAGATTTAAAAGTGATATGTCGCTTATAATTAAATTTTTAAAAGCGATAAATATTGTTTTTAAAGCAAGTTTTATAGTTATTGTTTAAAAACAATTGATCGTTTCCTTGTTCGTTTTGGAAATAAAACTTGTAACCACCATGATCATCTAGATGATGCGGTTGTGCTTAAGAGAATGGACATCTCGAATTCCCGCCCCCAACCACGTTGCAGCCGAAACCGCAAAACAAACAAGTACTTGTGGGAATCAGTTCCTAATGAGTCGTGAACCAATAAAGAGGATCAAAGCTCTTACATTTAGATTTTGAGAAAATCAAACAGGCTACAATTTGGCAACGGGTAGCAGAGTCATTACTAAATATATTGAAATAAGCTATTAAACTTTTACAATATTCAGGGTCGGTCCTATAAGTACATCATGTAGGCAATAGCTTAGGGGTCTACATTTTTGTATGAAAAAGAGGTATAAAAAAATAGCCCCGAATTTGAAGAAAAAAGTCTCAAGCGTCTTAAGATCCCAATATTAAAAGAAGTCCAAAGAGAAAAAGAAAGGACCTCAAATTGTTTAGAAAAAAATCTCAAATTTCGGTCAAAATGAGTTTTTCAAAATTAATAAATTTTATTTAATATCAACTATGTTGCAATAACGGTTGAACGAGTTAGTTATGTTATCAACTGAAAATCGGATGGTATCCAACTAAAAGAGTTTAACTTTTATGAAAATCGGATGGTATCCAACTAATTTTGTTAAGTATTTGAATAGAAATAGAGAACTTAAAGATACGCGCTCACAAATATTTTTACAGACGTTTTTTTTTTTTTTTACTTTTTAAGTTTAACTAGATAATCACTCACATAATTGTTAAAAATAATTGATAATATTACTTTCAATTTCGTAATTTATTTTTAAGGCTTCATTTTCATGTTTTGCTTAACCTCTCGACAATGATTGAGACGGATTTGACGATATTGTAAAAATGTCTGTGTATGGAAATAATGCGAGCTTGAGTACATAAGAATTTTATAAATTAGGCCAACTCCATTGTCTATGATCTCAAAATGAAAATTTGACGTGATCATGCCCATGGCCGCGATTCGCCCTGTGAGGGAACACTAATACACAAACACAATAATTGAGGGTATCAATTTATATTGTGCACAATGGTAGTGTGGAAGGATGAAAACGACGGGTTGTTCAGTGTCAAATCTGCCTATGGTAAGTTAATGAGAGCTGCATTTGATCCAATCGACGATATTTGGAAAACAATTTGGGGTTTCAAATTCAACCACAGATTCAAGCTGCAACTATGGAGACTGGGTAATAATTGCTTCCCGACGGCTAAGAGACTTGCGGTGTGTAACACGAATATGAATACTTTATGTAGACTCTGTGGTTTATTTACTGAAACTGTGAGTCACGTTTTTTTCGAGTGTGATCTTCCTAGCAGAATATGGTTCGCAGTGGCTCAAGAAAAACGATGGGAAGCAAAGTCTTGGTAGTCGGGTTTAGATGCATTGAGAAAAAATTTGTTATGCAACGAAGAAACATAGAAGATACTAGGGAAGAATTATTTTATTCGGTTGAGCATTGCGGTGATCGAAGTCATGTGGAAAGCCAGAAACAACCTAATCTTCCGCAACGCAGCCATCTTGAGCGAAAATCTGATCCCAAAAATCAGAGCAAAAATGTGCGATATCACCAGGAGTGAAGATGGGGCAGATTCATCAAGAAGTTTATCGATCAGTGAAGGCACTGCTCGCTGGTCCAAGCTGGCACCGGATATTGTGAAAATCAATTCAGACGCAGCCTACAAGGAAGGCGGAGGTGTTGTCAGGGTCTGGATCTTATCTTGGACGTTGCTGGACTCGCCGTCGACGAAGATTCCATTGCAGTCGGTATGGATCCTTCCATTGCCGCTGAAGAAAAGCTCTGATACCATGAAAGTTGTGCGGAAGAAGAAAGAAATTGAGGAATGAATCAGAGAATCTTCATTAACATTCAAAGATTACAGAGATGATGTTTTATAGCTCACATTGAGCTTAACAGACTTGTAACTAACTTTACAAGAATCAACTAATGACAAAGCGCCACATGGCACTATTGACTAAGGTTTGACTAAGTCAGTTACACTTCCTATACGTTAGTAGCTGTAAATTGGATATTCCGAGGTCGTATCCAGGCTAGCAGCGTGGCAGAAGCGGAGATGAAAGTTGTCTTATTGGTAGTGAAATTATGCATATTTTACAAGGTTCGGAAGGTTGCATTCGAGGGAGATAATATGACAGCTATGAAGAGTTTAGAAGGCAATGGCTCATGCCCAGTACGGAGATTGAGGGGAGATTTTGATCAAATCTGTAGTATGCGAAATAATTTTCCTTTATGCTCATTTGACTGGGTTAGGAGAAACAGTAATAGAGCAGTTCATTTAGTGGCTAATTAAGTGGGGTTTAGACTCCGAAGATTTTGGGATTTGTACCTTCAGGGAAGCCCCGACTCTTGTGCGAGAGCAATTAGTTTGTGATATGAGGGAGTCTCCGACCCTTATTCGGAGACAACTTCTTCCATCTTGAGGTACTTGCACTGAGGTTCTCTTTTACTCTCGTCGCACCGGTTCCGGGGGCGGGAGGTTTTTAATGAGGCCTTTAATCATTGCAAAAAAAAATTATATTGTGCAATTACTTTTTGCTAAATTTTAAACTATGTTATAGCATTGTTATGCTTAAGCCGGGCTCTAGAATCATTGAGGTCCAAAATAAATTTATCTTTTTAAAGATTTTTTAATACACTATTTAAACTATTTAAGTAATTTAAACCTAAAAATTATTATAAATTTGAGTTTTTTATCATCTAATATTACTTAAACATAATGAGTCCTAAATCAATTGTTTGACCCTTAAAGAGTCAAGCCGGCCCTGCTTATGCTCCAATTTTCTTTAGGGGGTTATTTTGTTGTCGTTCACAGAAAATATTTTAATAAATAGGTTAGCAAAATACATTTCTGAAGAAAATAGAGATAAATTGGGGTTTTCTATTACAAGCCCAAATATCTATGACACGTCAGTAAACATGGATAACCCGATGAAAGAAGACTAGAGCCAAGTGTCTCTCTCTCTCTCTCTCTGTGTTATCCATTCTCCGAAAATGGCGATCGCGAGCTCTTCTCTCCGACCAATGGCCTCCATAATAGCCAGCTCATCATCAGCTTCGAAACCAGCACATTCATCATCATCGGCGAGTTTCCCTCAGAGCTACGAGAGAAGGGAGCTGCTGAGAGGCTTGAGTGCGGTGGTTCCGCTCCTTCTCGGCGTCGGAACGACGACGGTGTTTCCTTCCGGCGCCGGCGCGAGGGAAGTCGAGGTCGGATCTTATCTGCAGAAATCGAGCACCGACCCTTCTTTCGTCCTCTTCAAAGCTTCTTCCAAAGACACCCCTGCTCTTCGTGCAGGTAATCCAATTCTTCTTCGCTTCACAACCAGCAATGTTCAAAGACTTCATTTTTATTTATTTTAGCTTTTGTTTACCTACTTTAAACGGTCGATATGCCCTTAACCGCGAAAGTAAATCAATAAAAGTTAACGATAATAACAAGAAAACCTTGGTAATGCAATATATATGATGAAACTTATCTTATAGCCCATTTATATTGTTAATAGAAATAATTTGTTAAATACATAAATGCAAGCAATTTACTTCTAAATTTGTATATCAAAATGCAATCAATATTTTTAATATACAAAATAGTCAATTGTATCACTACACTCGGTATTTTACTTATCTCTCTTGTAAACTAGTATCAATTAATTTTTATTTTTTATATTTTGGTTCTCTGAATATATGATAGTATAAATTGATGCTAATTCATCATCTATACTCAATTCAATTTTCAACTGAAAATATATTATGGAAATGGATAGCATCTATGGAAATTGATATTAACCGATGGTATAATTTGTTTTACATTGATAATAATATCAAGTCAATCGTGAAAATTAGTATTACTTGTTCATGAGTATCTTGAAAAAGTATGTATATATACATAAACAAAAAGTCATATTTTGCATTATAATTCAATGCCTATAACTTGGTCAAGCTGCCAATCATCACCGCTATTTTCCACAAAGAAATAGTCAACTGCATAAATTAAACTCGTATTGTCCATATGAACTCGTTTCTGAAGAATAATTTGATACAGCACTTGAATTGAATCTCTAGAAACATGTTATGATGTGGTGTTGTTTGTGTTAGATAAGCTAATGAGAGTTGAGATCTAGTTGTGCGCGTGCAGGGAATGTGGAGCCGTACCAGTTCGTGATTCCGCCGACGTGGAAGCAGACTCGTGTGGCCAACATTTTGTCCGGAAATTATTGCCAACCGAAATGCGCCGAGCCTTGGGTCGAAGTCAAATTCGAAGATGAGAGGCAAGGAAAAGTTCAAGTCGTCGTTTCGCCTCTCATACGCCTCACCAACAAACCCAACGCCACAATCGAAGAAATCGGAACCCCAGAGAAACTCATTGCCTCGCTCGGTCCTTTTGTGACCGGAAACACTTTGGATCCCGACGAGCTCCTTGAATCATCCGTGGAAAAGCTCGACGATCTCACGGTATAAAATACTCTCTTTATATATTAAGTCTTTTTATGCTCGTAACAGAAGATAAATTTCATTATGCAGACTAAAATTTGGGCAAAATATACAAATCAGACTAAGCATTTTAAAAATATCTTAAATTATCTTTTGACCCAATACGGAAAAATAAAATACCCTCTCGTCAGAATTGACCAGAACTCACGAGAACAAGCCCGAGTCATCGAATCCGGGCTAATCTCGTTAAGTTAAAAGTTCACTTTCGGATTTTTTTTAACATAGTATATCTAATTCTTAATTTTGCACAAATTTAGGTTTATAAAATAAATTTCTCTAATAGAACCTCAACAGTACTTTAGATGATATCATGGTTTAGAAAGCTAAAAAAAGTTATAATATCATGACCATGAACTCACAACAAATCATTACCGCATATGTAAGATCCATAATTAAGAAGACTTGGCCAAAGATATTATCTAAGTTCATGTGTTATTCTTGTCATAACTAGTTTAACCTTTGAGAACAATATCTTTTAAATTCTGCAGTAAGTTAAAGAAACCTCATTTTGTGGTGAAGTATTAAACTAAGACTACCTTTTTTTTCTTTTCTTCTTTTAGTATTACAAGTATGTGCTAGAGACTCCGTACGCATTGACCGGTACGCACAATCTTGCTAAAGCGACGGCAAAAGGAAGCACTGTTGTTTTGTTCGTAGCAAGCGCAAGCGATAAACAATGGCCGACTTCCCAGAAAATTCTGAAAGCCATGGTTGACTCTTTTCGGTTGTAATTCTATAAATATGTGATATATCATTTCTGTAGGCATTTCATTTGACTTGCCATAATGTCCAACACTCGTAATTTTCTGTGTTTATATACATATGAGGTAACAACCTTCATATTGAGTTTAAACATATTATACTAATTTCTTTTGAGCTCAATGTCTTTTTTTGGAAAAAAAAAAAAAGTATTAGATTTCCCATCCATTGGAGTTGTCAATTATGTCAAATTGTAAAGAATATCATCAAAGTGCCACGGGTTTCAATCCAATTGCAACCTTGACTGGTAATGTGCATTCAAATTCCTACCACCTATGATTATTTCATGAACTGGGAATTATGAACATATAAGCGGATGGATATATGCACTGAAATTATCAATTAAAAGTGAGAGACTTTTTCAATTACTGTTTTCATATAATTCTTTGGATGATGGCAGAAGTGAGAAACTCCTTATCTTCCAAAATGATTCATTGGCTAAAAAAGACGCTTGCATTCGTTAATCATTAAACAGTTTAAATTGACCATTGGAAACAAATCCCGGATCTTACCTCTGTTCCAATATGAAAAATCAATTATTGAAGCGTGCACTCTAATGACAAGCGGGTTTGATTAGCACGCATTGTCATCGAACGGTGGCAATCCCCACTCTCCCGGATTGAAGTCCAAGAGCGACTTCAGAACTTGATCAGCGTCGCGGTGGAGAGAGCTATCCAGCCTCGGATCAGGAACCATAATAGCAAACCTGCAAAGAAAAAAAGAAATCACCTTTTTATGTTTCTGGGAGAGCAGTGAAGAACAAGTGGTTCTGAATTTTAGACTCTATAAGGCTTTAGATGTAGTCAATAGTAATGTGTAGTTACCGAGTAGTTAGATATGAGAATAAGTGTATGGCTCTTTGGCTTTAGATCTTTATGAGTTCAAAAGCTTTTCTTGGAGGGTTTGTGCCTGATTTCAAGCTTCGTTTTGTCCACTGCCTTGTAAATCTAAGGCAGGGTTTGTGCTTAATTTTGAGCTTCCCCATACCTTCTTTTCATACTTGATTACCAATACACCTCATTAGCCGTTTTTATTTCGTAATTACCATTTGTACAGTTTTTTCCTTGTAATCCACAGTATTTTTTCACCTGTGTTATTTAGATTTTTTTTCCTATTTATAGTTTCTTTAATACAAGGCCAAAGTACAAAAGTATGCAAATTCAATAAAATTATGTGATTATGGAAAAGGTTTGCAAATACGAGGTATTTGTGTAAACCACCTTGGGTATTTTGGTGTCTGCTGGCCAAGCCCACCTTAATTTTTATATTACCGTGTTTCTATAAAATAAAGATATGCAATCCATAACTTTTTTAAAAACAATTAGTGGGAAAAAGATAAGCTCCTTAGAATAATAATTAAAAGATAAAATATTTAAAATGATGACTTACATTCCAGCATTCTTCGCTCCAAGAACTCCCGTGGGTGCATCTTCAAACACGATTATCTTCTTTGGATCTACTGGACCTCCCTGTTTTTTTAAAGAGACCCTATGATTAACAAGCCACAGCTACAATTTTTCTAAATTAAAAGAAAAGGATAAAAAAAGGAGTGGTAATAAACCTCAAATCGCTTGGCAGCTACCAGAAACACATCTGGAGATGGCTTCCCTTGTTTGACTTCTGGGTCATCACCGAGAACATGGTGGTTCATCAATGCAAAAAGTTCACCATGCTGTTGTGTTTTCAGTTGAAAATGCCGTTTGTGTGAACTGTAAAGACATAATGGCATGCTTTAAAATTCCAGCATATGAGGCAACGTGATTTTTTCATTTCTTTCTTTCTGCTGAGCGGGCAAAATATATTATTACACAAATAACTCGGGACTAGAATGGGACCAAACTTGATCAATATGGGTGTGCTTGACGTCACCAATAAATCAAAAGAAAAAGGACATATGCCAGATTAACCATAAATATTTCAGGATATATACAGATAGTAAGGAGATTAAAGTACTTGTTACAACAAAAATAGAACATTCAGAAGTTTATAGAAATTAGTAAGTAAGTGTTTGTACCCGGTGGCCAAGCAGATTGGAACTCCTTTTGCATGAAGATGCCTGATGAGTCGACTAGCCCCTAAGATAGTTTTAAGAAAGAAATTTTAATGAAGGGGAAAGAAATTTGATATGCGTCATAAAATTGTATTGGATGCATCTTATGAGATCAAAATAATTTGCTACCTAATTCCTCGTTTTTACTACCCAAAACCCAAATAAACCACGCAAACACCTACTGATAAAATCATTAAAAGAAAAATATTTGCAAGTGAAAAAAATATATTAAAAGAGTAGTTGAGCTTACTAAAAGAGAAAAGCGAGTAAAAAATTTCATATCAACCGTGAATTCAGTAAAAAAGCTCCCAACTACAAAACAACATCTATGAATTAAAAATCACTTTGAAAAACCTTTGGTGTCAACATTAAGGCAAATTATTCCTAAATTTTTAATTAAATCCAAGTATCATCCATGATTCATTCCTGTACTTGAAGTCATTCAAGGGTAATTCACCCTAAATAAAGTCTGTCTTCAAACAACGTATTCTAATACCCGGTTTTGATTATATTAGTAAACAAAGTTACCTGGCATGAGCTCGCTTGTTGGGAACATGCTCTGAAGCATTGACTCTCTTTCGATGATAAACTGCTCAGGTGAAAGGGAGTCACTAATCCCAGTCTCCTCAACAAAGATTCTAGCAGCTTCGATCGCTTTCCTTCCCATCATTTTGGCCTTCAGAGACCAGTCAAAGGTTTTGTTGAACCTCAAAAGTATGGCTTCTTGGACTTCCGTATAAAATTTCTCAGTGTCTGCAACACCAGAGACACAAAAACTCCTCAAAATTTGAACTTTAATCGCTGCGTTTTAAACTACACCCACGCCAATCGACAATAAAAAGTATAAAAAAATCATTTCTACTCTCATTTTGAGTCTACAAAGGAAAATACTCCAGCATAAAATTTCTCAGTCTGCAATGACACGTGAAATAATTCCTAAAGAATTTGAACTCAAATCGTAGCCATTTCGAACTAACAACCAACCTAATTAACCACCAAAAAAAAAGATCTACTCTGGTTTGAATTTCAAAATCGAAGACCCAAGTACAGAGTTTAATTGTCTGCAACACCACATCCAAAATCGTCCTCAAATTTTTAACTGTTAACTATTTTGAACTAACTTCCAAGCTAGTTGACCTAAAAAATTATAGATAAATCAAATCAGCTCATTTATACTTTGATTTGGACTAGGTATAAAATTCAAAGGTGTCACACCTTATATTCGAAACAGGTAAATGGAAAAGAAGAACTTAAGAGATTATGTGTTGGAAGAAATGACCTAGCAAAAGACCGTCCATGTCGAAGATGACGTGTGTGATGCTTCCCCTGGAACAGACTCCTCCGGCGAGATCCGCCATTGTTGCGATCGAATGAATCGGTGCTTCTGAAACTTCGTACACTGTGACAATGTCTGAAATGAATTGACTGATTTCGTTTCGTAAATTCTTGCTTTGTTTGGTTATCGCTGAAGGACGTAAGAAAAAGTAGCACTAGTAGAGCAATGGATTTAATTTATTATTAGTAGCGTACATTTAGAAAATAATCAATTTAATATTTGATAAAAAAAATTTGTTTAGACAAGCTTCATGCCGTGGATATTGGATCAATTACGGAATTACCTTCGATTTATTTAGCGGTAATCTGATATAATCGCTAGACTCTTTTCGTCATCATTAATAATTATAGCGGTTATTAACAAATATGATTAAAAAACTATTTTGCCTCAAATATTATTATCTTATAATTTCAATTTTAACAAAACATTAGTAGTACAGATATTGCAAATATTAATAATTAAAAAGACTAAATCAATAATCACACACGATTACATCACTCGACTTTATTTGCATTTCTAAAAAAAAATAGAAGACTATAAAAAAAAAAATCAATGCTTAGATTTTTCAGTCGCTGAAAAAATTCAGCCACATGTACTCATTTGCAATTTCATTTTTAGTTTTTCGCACCAGTTTTTTGAATGACTTAAATACTTTATTAAGATGGTTAAAAAATCTCTAATTTAACTCTATTAACTATTTATAGGTATTAACAAGTCATGATAACTCAGCCCAACGACTTTGAGTTATCGTCCCTTGGAATCCTCACGTGCATGGCGATCTTAATAGTGTACCATAAAAAAAAATAGTGTGAGGCTTTGACAATTTTATTAACGAACATTTTTGCTAAAATATTTGAGTATATTGTGTATATTACGACATATTGATTTTTTAGTGCAACATGAACAAATATCTACAGCTGATTACAGTTATTTACAATTATATATTACAATTGTCGATAGAGTTACCCGCGATCTTGCAATTTGTGCAGTAGGGCCGATCCTTTTTCGTTGTTTTCTCCTCGTCTTTGACAGCTAGGGCCAACGTTGTGTTGTTGATTGTATCCTGTTGTGGCTCGGTCCCTTTCACTATGTGTTGTTTTTGTTGTTCGATGAGAGCAAACACGTCATTGATAGGTGGGATCGGATTCATCACCAGGATTTGGTCTCTTGTGGCTGTGTATGAATCGTTGAGACCCATGAGGAAAATCATGACGTAAATGTTATCATTGAAGTCGACCATTTTCTTTGACGCACCACACTTGCAATCTCCACCGGTACATGAAAGTTTGGAGTTCTGAAATTCTTCTCACAAAACCTTGACCCTTGTGTAATGAGTTCCCACCGATCTTTGATCTTGACTTAAGTTGACCAAATCTCAAAGGACATGGTAGATTCTTGGTCCATTTTTTCATTGAAATCTGTCTCTCAGATCGTTCCAAACCTTGTTTGCCAATTCACCAAATTGAATTGACGAAGCAATTTCTTCATTCACTAAATTGATTATCCATCCTACCACAATATTGTTACTTCTCTCCCATGCGTAAGCATCCTCTGTTCCTTCTTCTGCAGGTCTGGCAATTGTTCCTCGGATGAATCCGAGTTTATTTTTGATGGACAACTCCATGAGCATAGATCTGCTCCAGGACGAGTAGTTGGTTCCATTCAAGAGTTGAGAGACAAGGATGGCACCAGGGTTATCATTGTGATGAATTAAAAACGGGCTCATCGGGTTCTCGAATGGAGATCTTTGCGTCTGATTGTCTATCTGCGGAATTGGTGCAGCGTTTTCAGCTTGATGCTGTAGATTTGGTCGCTCTGCTCGCGATCTTGAAATTGTGGATCCAGAAGAAACTTCATCTGGCAGTCTCGTTGTCGCATTGTCGGCTTCCATGGCGATAAAGCTTTGATCACCGATTGGGAACAAATCGGAGGATAAAGTTTTGAATCACTGATCAGGATCAAATCGGCAGTAGCATGATGATTCAGATTATGATTGAGTTGCGGAATTGACTTGCTCTGATACCATGTTACAATTCAAGAATATGGAAGAATTGTGTTTGAGAGACTTGAGCTTCAGAATCTTGAATACTCATAATGAACATTATTATTTCTCTATCTCATTTACAAAACTGTATCACAAACTTATATACAAAACCAGTTAACTAAAAAGCTATCAGTTGCCTATAGTCCGAAATAAAATAAACGACATGTCAACATAAAGTACTTAATGAGGTCGTTTATTTAATAAAATTCACGACGCAACATGAAATAAAACCTCATGAACGAATATGAGGAGTATTAACCCATCAGATCTTGAATATGCAAAGACTTTCAAGTGCAACACATATCGGAAATGAAGGTTGATTCGTCTTGAAAATGGTCATCACTAGATTGGTTTGTCGCTCGTAAAAAGTGGCCACGTCAAGTATGTCATTTGCGGTGAAGAAGTCTCGTGTAAGAGAAGAAACGTTGAAGACTTGCACCCCAAATTGAAGACAAAAATTGACTAGTTATAAATATATATATATATACATATATATATATATGTCATGACTAGTTAATCGCTCGAAAAAGTAGTACGTCGACTTTGTCATTCGCGTCGAAACCTTTTGCATAAGAGAAGGCGCTGAGAGATCCTTACATCGAAGCAACTAACCGATAAAAATATAAATTTTGTTCGGCGCTAGATGTTTTGTTATTATGAACCACGTAATTCTTTGATTTGTTACAATAAAATATCATTTTTAATTGAAATTTTAAAAAAAGAATCTACCTTGAAATTTTTATAATAGAATGTCAATAAAGTTTGAAAATCAAAAGAGTAAACCTGAAAACATATAATACATTGACTAGTGGTCGTCGTTTAATCAGTTATTTATTTAATATCTATAAAACATTTCTTTATCTAGTGATGTCAAATGTTTAAATTTATTATTTTAATACTTTATTATTACCAAAGATTGGCTCTATAGTTATTAAACTACCTACATATTCTTAAATATTAAAAGTTCTGTAAATAAGTTGTAAATACTCATTTCATGATGAAGTGGTTATAAATTCAAATATCAATCATGTCACGAATTTGATTTTTAAGAATAATGGTATGAAATAATTTCGTAAATAGATTTAGGAAGACATTTTAAACCCGTTTACCAAATTTTAGATATTTCAAAATCTATATTATTTATACGAGTATATAATAGAATTACCTCTATTATTATTGACGGTAATAAAATATGGCAGTCGGATCGGGTGTATTTGGTGAAAACAAGTGACGGAAGTTTTCGTTAATGTATATAAAGCATGGCTGAGGAATAAGGATGGTACCTCTGATATCTATGGTTCCTGCAAACAATGAGAAAATAAATAAAGGACTTCGTAAATAAATAATATATGTCCAAGTGGTAGGTCGAATTTTTCTACTCAGTGTTTAAAAAATTGTGCGTCGAGTTGTGTCATCTCATATCCTTCGAATATAAATATATACATACTTTATTGTCACGACCCGCGAGCGTCATCACCTCGCCCACAGACCGCGACTCCAACCAACCAATCAAGTTCTCGTATAATATCGAGAGCATTTCATTATCATGCCATAATCATAGATAATACTTAAATAAAATTACATTTTAATTAAGATATAATAAATAAGGTACAACATAATTTAACATGCAGAAATGTATAATATAGTAGTATATAGTAGTGGTTGTCTAAAAATCTCAGGAAATTTTTCGTTTCTATTCAAGATATCAAAGTTGTAAATCGACCTCCGTACTTATATCGTTACGATATATACATAAAAGCTCCCAGCTTATTTACAGATACAAAACACTATTTTTGGAAAAGGTCAACGTTATGTATATAGTACATCACAAACAAACACTTCCCGAGTCAAAAACCGTAGCCCACTGGTCAAGAGATACACGTTCCAGGTCAAGCCTCCTTTCACGACTACTGCCTGGCTGCCTTTCCCTTGTCTACATTACCAAGGGTCATAGGACTGTGAGTCGATTGACTCAGCAAGCGGGAGTCTAACCTAAGAAGATAAAGCAGTCTAATGCAATGCATGTGACGTGCGAACAGACACGTAGGGATGCAAATGCAGCTAGCATCTAAGAGTGACTAATGTGTGTGCATCCTACAACACTGGCCGTTCCGCAAGACTACGATCTACTCACATCCATAATCTTTGGTTCGACCAGAGACCAGTTATAGACTTCGAGTCGCGGTCTAAAGCTGACCTGAGTTTAATAATTTGTCAGGGATCCTCTAGTGGTACCAACTTTCGTTGGGCGCCAGCGCTCGGTGCTTACGTGCACGAAGAAACGGGCTCGCCATTGTGATCACCCTGCGGTACGCTCACACGCGTCCCCGCTAAACTGGAGTACTCAGCGCTATCAGGACCCTCTGGTCCTCACACGAGGGATTACCTCGTGGGTACCACCGACTTTAGTTCCGTTATATTTGTGTACCCTGTAACTAGTCGTGTACTCGCTGTTTTATTGAAGAGCACTGTCGGGTTAAACCTCGGAGGTATTTATTGTTTAGCCTCAAGCTCGTTTAGTGTTTTATACAGAAGGTCGAAGTGTGACTTTTGATTCTTCTTTTCCCGTTTGAATTTGAGAATCTAATGCTCATGCTCTTCCGGAAATCGAGTCCTAACTTATTTCATAGAATTAGGAGGGATCTAATTATACATATTGTAAATATGGCTGGTTCATATTAACGTTTGAGTTAAACGGGCGTACCCGAGTTAATATTTACAATATGGGTGGCCGGAGCCTTAACGTTCAAGTTGTATCTGCTTTCTCTAATCTTGTTTACTATCAAACAAATGCACAGACAAGCAGAATTATTCCCTTGGTAAGTAGTTGACTAATGTCTCCTCACTTACCCGGACTAACTTGGCGAAAAGCCTAACGATTCTCAGAGATATCTCAGATTCCAGGTCTCGAAGCTGATTCCGGAGGTTTGACTCGGTCGATCGTCAAATCTTCATGTGAGTCTGAAAATGGATTACGGAATTCGGGAACAAATTAATTCTATGAATTAAATTCATCAAAATTCGCAACCTTTGCATCCCAAATCTTGACTTCCAACTGATGAACAAATCCAAAACCGAGTCCGAACAAAATTCGATAATCTGCTATTGGTTTCCGAAATAACATCATAGTCTCGTGATATTTAAAAAAATTTCTTTCGGGATTTCAGAAACTATATCGTCTTTAGCTTCTGTCTCCCGTAATCATTACTTTTGAAATACTTTACAAAAACCCGAGACTTTTGATTTCATATTAAGATTTACAACGTACAGATTCAGATTACAATATTCTCAGCACAATTACAACATAAATAATCACGTTATATTTGAGCTGAAATCTCAGATTCTCAAAACCGAGCGTAATCTCGAATTTCAAAATTTCCGGGCCTAAACAACCCGAAAATCATCCGAACCAGATCCAATTTACAATTCAAGGTACAATTACAACCAATTCAACAACAGGATCGTACAATCTGAAAAGCCCCAAATTTTCCCGAGCTGAAACCCTAATTCTCGGACCGCTACCAAATCAGCCCCAAAATTACAGCAGATCAACTCTGAATGCAATTCAAAGTACAATCAGACATTTCACACTCTCAATTTCATCAACAACACCTGAATTAAACAAAACCCCCAAATCCCCGAGTATGAATCCTAAGTTTTGGGTAAAAATGATTTTCAAATCGAAACCCTAAAAATTCGGGTTCAAAACTCAATTTAAGGGTTACAGAAGCAGGAAGTACAACCAATTTCATCAAATCAAACTCGATTCCACAAAACCCCCAAAATCTCCGACGAACCTTAATTCCCAATTTGATTTTCAAAATTAAAATTGACAAATCAGAGCGTATCTCACCTTGGATTCGTGAAATCTAGGACGTTCTTGAGCTTTCTCGACACTTGAAAACGCCAAAAACGACCGGTGACCGGCGATGGTGCTTCGACCGCCGCGACGGAGAAGAGGCGAGAACGCGCGAGAGAGAGGTCGATGATGAGGCGGAGATGGACGGAGGGGTTCGCGACGACAAGAGGAATATTTTTGATGAAGAACGGTTGTGGTTTTGGTCGGAATTGAGTGACCGATGATGAGAGAGAGAAAAATGGCCAAGAGTTTTGAGAGGTATGAGAGGAGAGAGAGCTCGTGAGAAATGAAGGGAAAAAAATAATGAGGGTTCATGTGTGTGAGGGAAAAGATGAGAGAGAGAGAGATGATAGTGATGAATGTGGATAAGACACTTGGCAGAGAAAGAAAGGGTGAAGAATAGGTGACATCAACGTGGAAGAAGAAGAAAAGGGAGAAGAAGAAAGAGAAAGAAAAAGAGATGTGGGGCCCGTATGAGGGAGAGAGAGAGAACGAGAAAGAGAGGCTATACATGGGAGAGGAAAAGAAGGAGAAGAAAGAGAGTAAGTGGAGCATGAAGTGGCCAAACCATGAGCCCCACGTGGAAGGAAGAGAGAGGGGGAAATAAAAATAGAATTTTACATATGTACATTAAATTAATTATAAAAAAATTAGTTGTTTACCCATATTTCCGTTTACGAATTTTATTATAGCCAACGTTTCGTTAAATTTGTGTAAATATCCAATTGAAGTTGTTTACAAGATTATTGGGTCAAAAATACCATTCAAGCAACATAAATGTTTTCCCGGGATTTTTTCCCGATTTGAACATGCTTTCTTTTAATAACTTATTTAATTAATTTTATTTAGTTTACTTAAATTTGAGTTACAACCGTAGGCGGGAATCAAAAAGGGCAAAAATAGTCCAAAATTTGTTCGTAAACAAAATTCAATGGGTATTTACGCAAAATTAACGTGGCGTTGGGTATATTGAAATTGATAAACCTATTTTTAGATATTTAACTATAGACCCTTAAATTATTTTACAAGATGTATAACGACATTTTACGTTAACTATTTGTATAATAGAAACTGGTTGAGGAGGATAAGCAAAATCATAACTATAAGAACTCCATAATTATGATATTCATAAGCAAAATGTCTCTACCTTGACGCAATGTTCAGAGAAAGAATACGAAAAATAGATTAACAAAAATAAAAATAAGAACATAAAATTTGATTTGTAAAATTTTATTTTAACGGGTAGTTATCAATATTTCCAACCAAAAATAGCGAAAAACAATGTTAATATTACATGTAAATCAACATAAAAACATATCAACATATATAAACAACGAAACATACATAATTCATAAATATCCAACTCAAAAGATAATATACCTAAAATTACCCTTTTGAAAAAAAAAAGTGTACAAAATTTAAAGAAAAACTTATATTCCGGTTTGAAACACTTTAATTTGGACTATTTTCGTCCTCAAATTTCTAGAAATTAGCAAGAAATCAACATGTGATACTTATTTTAATAAACTTACTTTAGTTGACAAGAGACCGGGACCCATAAGCGGTAAAAGAGGGCGTCGCAACTAATGTCGTAGAACAGAGAATGTTCTAGCGTGATAGAGACTCCGATTCTCCGGCGAAGCTCATGTTCAGACCCTTCGTGAGGGCTTGCCTTCTCTCCGTATCTCCTTCCTCTATCCTCCACAGTGTCTTCCTTAACCTCGCTGATGCGGGAAACCCTGAGCTTCGGCGCCAAGAAAAAAGCGCCACGAATAAAGCCAAGAAGAGTGATTAGAGGAACACTTTCGGTGTCCTCACGGCCTTTACTATTGAAATTATGCGATTGCTTTCATCAGAGGTCAGCTGGTCCATCTCCGACAATGCGAAAGGTTTCAGATTGGAATTCGAATCGACGACTCGAGTTTTTAATCAGTGTATTTGAGAGAGATTTTCAGCGTTATTGTTGTTGTTTGTGCAGTAAGGCAGGAGAATTTGAGCTATTTTGATATTTCTATTCGATTTTATTTCTTTGTCCGTCGATTTATGTAAAACCCTATTTTTATTTCCCCCTCTCTCTTCCTTCCACGTGGGGCCCACAGTTTGGCCACCTCATACTCCACTTATTCTCTTTCTCTCTCTCTCTCCCCTTACGCGCGGGCCCCACTTCTCTTCTCCCTCTTCCTTCTCATTCTTTTCTTCTCCCGTGCTTCTCTCTTTCTCACTTCATCCTCATCTCTTTCTTTTTCTCCATCTCTCTTTCTTACACATGCCCCAACCTCATTTCTCACCCAACACTCTTTTGCCACATGTCATTGTTCTCTCCTCTCTCTTCTTCTCTCAACCTCTTCCTCACGGTACCACATTATCTCCCTCCTCAAACTCACACTTGCTCTCTCTCTCTCTCTCTCTCTCTTGATATCTCTCAACCTCTTCTTCATTTCTTCTTCTCTCTCATCACCGGTCACTCAACTCCGACCAAAACCACCACCAACTTTCATCAAAAATATTCCTCTTGTCGTCGCGAACCCCTCAGTCCAACCCCGCCTCGTCATCGACCTCCCTCTCGCTCGTTCTCGCCTCTTCTCTGTCGCGGTGGTCAAAGATCCATCGCGGCCACCGGTTATTTTTGGCGCGTTCAAGCGTCAGGAAAGCCCAAGGACAGCCTGAATCTCACGAATCTAAGGTAAGCCAGGATCAATTTGATTTTGGCTTTGATTTTGATTCCGAATTTGGGGATTTAGGGTTCATCGGAGAATTTTGGGGGTTTTGTGGAATCGAGTTTGATTTGATAAAATTGGTTGTATTTCCTGCTTATGTAACCCTTGAATTGAGTTTTGAACCCGAATTTTTAGGGTTTCGATTTGAAAATCATTTTTACCCAAAAATTAGGGTTCATACTCGGGGATTTGGGGGTTTTGTTTAATTCAGGTGTCGTCGATGAAATTGAGGGTGTGAAATGTCTGATTGTATTCTGGATTGATCTGTATTAATTTTGGGGCTGATTTGGTTGCGGTCCGAGGATTAGGGTTTCGGCTCGGGAAAATTTGGGGCTTTTCAGACTATACGATCCTGTTGTTGAATTGGTTGTAATTGTACCTTGAATTGTAACTAAATTGTAAATTGGAACTGGTTCGGATGATTTTTGGGTTGTTTTGGCCCGGGAATTTTGGAATTCGGGATTACGCTCGGGTTTGAGAATCTGAGAATTCAGCTCAAATATAACGTGATGATTTATGTTGTAATTGTGCTGAGAATATTGTAATATGAATCTGTACGTTGTAAATTTGAATATGAAATCGAAAGTCTCGGGTTTTTGTAAAGTATTTTAAAAGTAAAGATTACGGGAGGCAGAAGCTAAAGACGATATAGTTTCTGAAATCTCGAAAGAAATTTTATAAATATCACGAGACTATGATTTTATTTCGGAAACCAATAGCAGATTATCGATTTTTTTTCGGACTCGGTTTTGGATTCGTTCGTCAGTTGGAAGTCAAGATTTGGGATGCAAAGGTTGGGAATTTTTATGAATTTAATTTATAGAATTAATTCGTTCCCGAATTCCGTAATCTATTTTCATACTCAATTGAAGATTTGACAATCGAGCGAATCAACCTCCGGAATCAACTTCGAGACCTGGATTCCGAGATATATCTGGGAATCATTAGGCTTGTGCCGAACTAGTCCGGGTAAGTGAGGAGACATTAGTAAACTACTTACCAAAGGAATAATTCTGCTTGTCTGTGCATTTGTTTGATAGTAAACAAGATTAGAGAAAGCCCTATAAAAGATACAACTTGAACGTTAAGACTTCGGCCACCCATATTGTAAATATTAACTCGGGTACGCCCGTTTAACTCAAACGTTAATATGAACCAGCCATATTTACAATATGTATAGTTAGATCCCTCCTAATTCTATGAAATAAGTTAGGACTCGATTTTCGGAAGAGCATGAGCATTAGATTCTCGAATTCAAACGGGAAAAGAAGAATCGAAAGTCACACTTCGACCTTCTGTATAAAACACTAAACGAGCTTGAGGCTAAACAATAAATACCTCCGGGGTTTAACCCGACAATGCTCTTCCGTCAATAAAACAACGATTACACTGCTAATTGCAGGGTACACAAACATAATGGAACTAAAGTCGGTGGTACCCACGAGGTAATCCCTCGTGTGAGGACCAGAGGGTCCTGATAGCGCTGAGTACTCCAGTTTAGCGAGGACGCATGTGAGCGTACCGCTGGGTGATCGCAATGGCGAGCCCGGTTCTTCATACACGTAAGCACCGAGCGCTGGCGCTCAACGGAAGCTGGTACCACTAGAGGATCCCTGACAGATGATAAAACTCAGATCAGCTGTAGACCACGGCTCGAAGTCTCTAGCTGGTCTCTGGTCGAACCAAAGATTATGGATGTGAGGAGATCGTAGTCTTGCGGAACGGTCAATGTTGTAGGATGCACACATATTAGTCACTCTTATATGTTAGCTGCATTTGCATCCCTACGTGTCTGTTCGCACGTCACATGCATTGCATTAGACTGCTTTATCTTTGTAGGTTAGACTCCCGCTTGCTGAGTCAATCGACTCACATTTTTATGACCCTTGGTAATGTAGATAAGGGAACGGCAACCAGGCAGTAGTCGTGAAATGAGGCTTGACCGAGAACGTGTATCTCTTGACCAGTGGGCTACGGGTTTTTGACTCGGGAAGTGTTTGTTTGTGATGTACTATATACATAACGTTGACCTTTTCCAAAAACAGTGTTTTGTATCTGTAAATAAGCTGGGAGCTTTTATGTATATATCGTAACGATATAAGTACGGAGGTCGATTTACAACTTTGATATCTTGAATAGAAACGAAAAATTTCCCGAGATTTTTAGATAACCACTACTATATACTACTATATTATACGTTTCCGCATGATAAATTATGTTGTACCTTATTTATTATATCTTAATTAAATTGTACTTTTATTTAAGCATTATCTATGATTATTGCATGATAATGAAATACTCCCGATATTATACGTTGACTTGATTGTTTGGTTGGAGTCGCGGTCTGTGGGCGAGGTGATGACGCTCGCGGGTCGTGACAATTTAATTTGATTAGTGTGAGAATTATTACTAACCTTTATTCTCGTGTAATTTTTTTTTTGCAAACGACAAAACCTCGGGGGAAAAATCTATTTAGGCTAATTTCGTCATCAAAAGTTTGTAAAAGTCTAAAATAGACATTTACACTACTTTTATAAAATGTGAGTTAGTTCCAAAAACGCTTATGTTTAAAGGATTATTATACTTAATAACCATTAATTTAATATTATCAATCACGAGCAGAAAAAAATGTGAGTTAGTTCCAAAAACGTTTATGTTTCAAAGACTATTATACTCAATAACCATTAATTTAAAATTGTTAATCAGGAGCAGAAAAAATGGATAATAAATTGGAAAGGAAAAACATTAATAGTGATTTTATGTATGATGGTAAAAAGGTTCTAAAATTTTAATGTAAGTCACGAGCTCTCCATATCTAAGTCGTATATCGTAAGAGAATATTTCATATTGTGGACTCAAATATGTTGAAAATCAAACTTAGACCCATTATGAAAATAGACTTTTGAATTATTTCAGGACAAAAATACCATCTAAATCTAATAAACCTTATTTCTCTATTTTCTTCTCTTTTCTGACTAAAATCTTTCACTAATTCCGTATTCTTTCTTGTGTGTATGATGGAAATAGAGAAAATATGAAATAAGTGAGATATTTAAGTTAAAAAGGAGAAAAGAATGAGAAAATATGAGATTTATTAGATTCGGAAGGTATGTGATCGAAAATAGGTCAAAAGTCTATTTTCATATAGAAATGCTATAATGGGTCTAAATTTGATATTATCAACATATTTGAGTGCACAAAATCAAATTTCTCTATTATATATATGCTATTTTATTTAAAACAAAAAAAAATTATTTTAAATTGAGATTTTACCAAACTACCACCTTTCTTAACTCAATTTTCAAAAATCCATTAAAAATAATTTTTCCCAAAACACCAGTGTAGAAAGACCAAATGCCCTTAGAAACAATATTTCATTAAATTTTTACCCTCTTTAAATATAACTGGTTATACTCTAAAAAAATAAAACATATAACCAATTTCTTCCTCTTTCTTTATCTGCTCACCTTCTCTCTCTCTCCGCACTTTCCTAATTCTCTCGGAAACGCTTTTTCATCTTTTCTGTCTTTCCTCTAAAAACTCTTCATCTTCTATCTCGCTCATTACTCTCTCGAAAAAATTATTGTCGACTCCTCACTCTCTCCGCCTCTCTCGCCGACTCCTCACGCTCTCCGCCACTCTCGTCGACTCGTCACTCGTGTTGTCACCCTCTCTGCCTCTCTCGCCGACTCCTCACTCATGTTGTCACTCTCTCCGTCTATCTTCCACTCGTCGGGTGCACGCGATTTTAACCAGGTATGATTTAGGATTTTTTTTTGTTCGCGATATGGAATTTAGGGTTAGATGGTTCTCGCGATTTCAACCAGCTGCAAGCGCGATTTCAGATTTCAAATTTTCATCCTTCGTGACTCAATATTAAATTTCCTCGAACTTCTTCACTGCGTCTCCTTCCTCAAACTCGATTTTCTGATCAATTCTTCTGGTGAACACCATTTTATTTCTCTCTCGCCAATGTTTGTTTCTTAATATATATCTATATCTAAAAAAAAAGTTTATTTTGGTTATTCGGAAATGTATTCTTTTTTTTCCCTTGATTTTCATGTTTACTCTTATAATGAAGTATGAACTGTGTGCTGATAGTTTTTTTTGCTACCGATTCTAACTCCAATGCGTGTTTTAGTGTTATTATTGCATCGTTCTATAATAAAGACTTATTCTGGATAAACTATCATTGTTAAGATATGATCGAAATTGAGTATTAGAAGATATGATTTGAGATTTTGTTATTGATCATATTATATTGAAACCCTTCTCTATCATATTGAGTTTTTATTCCAGAAATCTAGAGTGTGCCAACCTTTTAATGTAGCGTATCCATATAAAGAGTAAAAGAAAAAGTCAGTGGCTGAAATCGTCCGCCGTATCGACAACAGTTACCGTTGAAGCGAGATCGTCGATACAAAAACGAAAGACTGCGAGACTACAAACTGAACATATCAAACGACCTCGTGTTATAGATAATACTGTAGATTTTTTTGTAGAATTTATTTTAATTGTTGACCTTTTTGTAGACGATGTTTTAATTGTATACCATATTAAAGATCTTTTTGTAGACAATATTTTAACTGTAGACCATATTGTATACAATTTTGTAGACGATTTTTTAATTGTAGACAACATTTTAGACTTTCTTGATTGTTGTTGACTGCATTGAAATCTACATTGTGGACCATGAAATAAAATAGACGACATTTTTAAGCTACTTGACAAAATTAAAGGGAACAGACTCAAATAAATAGGCATAATAATAACAATCACTAGTAGAAAAACTGGATCCCACAACCCTTAATAAGGGGTGTGGAATTTTCCCACAACCCTTAATAGCGGTTGTGGGATCCTGTGTTGTGGAATTTCCCACAACCCTTAAACTTCCGGTGTGGAATTTCATACTTCTCACACCGAATGTCTATGAGTTGTGGGAAATTCAACAACCAATCAATTATCGGTTGTAAAAAAATTTTATTTTTGAAAATTCGTCGCCGCGGCCCCGGAGTCCCACAACGGATCCCAACATCCGTTGTGGGACTTGGCGCCGCGGCGCCTTAAAGGATCGCCGCGGCGCCAGTTGAACACGAACGGTGCCGCAGCTTGGTCACTCTGTGCCGCGGCGTTGCTCCCACAACAGATGTTTGAATCCGTTGTGGGACTCGGGGCCGCGGCGCCATTGTCCAAAGAGTGCATCTCTTCATTATTAATGGATTAAACCCAATATATCATATAATGCATGCACAATCAATCTAAAAACATACTATACATGCAAAATCATCATAATCATTCAAAATCATCTAAAAAATATACATTCAATATCACAAAATGTAACTAATCATCACATTCAATAAATGTTTGTACATAGTTAATCCACTCTTCTCTTACTCTCTCTATATCCAAATGTGTATACGTGTTTTTGTTTTCTAATCTACTTATACCTCCTACAACTATTTCTCGCATATAACATAAAACAAAATATCCACATTCCGTGTTACCGCTTTGTCTTGGCGCGGCCATTGACCTTATGTATGTTGATTGTCCGTGGCCAATAGCGCCTTTGTTTTCAAGTTTGAAATTTGAAAACACCCTACAAAACAAATAGTATGAGTATCTTTTATAACAAATATTCAATATATAAGTAAAAAAATTACCTTTTTATCAACAAAATTAAGTCTTGTGGAATTTGTTTATTCAACGGGTCAAAAAACATAGCACAATCTTTCCATAAGTCAAGGACAACAAGCATTCAATGAAAGTTTCGATTGTAGGGCATGAAAACTAGTTGCCCAACTGTGCATCCTCGCACCACGTTTCCAACCTCTTTGACTCGTGTCGACAAATGGTAATCTTCGTCATTTGTAGACATGTGAGAAGCTAACGCGGCGTTTACAAAGACAATTTTTTTTTCAACTTTGACATCGATGCGCGTATACAACTATATTCCAAATTATTTAAATAGTTAAAACACTCAATATTCAATCATCAATATTAAAAAGAAAGTCATGAAAGAAACACTTACTCCATGTAACGCGATATGCTTGACGCCCCAATTTCCGAAAATTGTAAAAATTCGGAAATATCATCAAATCCAACATAATCGGTATAGCAGAGATTGTTGGACAAACGTTGACTTGAATAACGTTTCCTTGTGCTAACATCATTTTGTTGGCATATTGAGCGAGCAATTTAAACTTGGGATTTATTACCTTGTAACCATTTAAACTTTGAATTAATTATCTTATAACTAATTTGAACAATAAATACATAATAATGAGTAGGTTAAAATATATTACCTTGTAATTAATTCTCCTATTATCGTCGGGAGTAGGTTGACTCGTAGAATCGAGTTTGTGTGGCCCGCGACTCTCTTTTGCCGTAGTCTCAGTTTCTATTAATTGTCGCAGCCACGAGACAAAACCTCTCATTGCATCTTCTACGGTTAGAGCTTCTTCGGCGGGAATCGGTAATTTGGTTTTTTAACCAAAACGCCAGAAACGCTCACACGTGCATTTCCTTCCTCTAAACTTGAGAAGTGAATTACGCCCTCGTTCAAATATACTCGCCCATTTGCAACATGAATTGTGTTTCCTTCATCGATATCGTCAATGTAGAGAAAACATTCGACACTTTCATTCGAACACGGTGTCACCGGTGTAGTTAGATTCAATGAGCAATTAGCCCGAACACTAGTTAGTTTTTCCACAATAATTGGATCGACTTTCGGAAGTTTATGTATATCGTCATGTCCTATGAAAATCACCGATTTAATACAAAAAATAAGCAAAATTTTGAATTAAATAAATAAGCATGAATAAAGATTACCTAAAGAGACGACCTCTTCGACGACTTCTTGAATCTTAGTCTTCTCTTCAATATTAACGCCACTTGCATTAATATTATCTTCAACTCGATCAACACTCGTTTCTCCAACACTTATACCACCACGACCATTAACCGCTTTCAACATTTCATTTTTAAACTCCATCAACTCGAGATTCGAGCCGCATCTTGTTAAGTTCTTCGTTTGGGGTCGGAGGAACAAAATACTTGAAACGCTTGGCAACATGTTTGGATTGACCGCAAACATATTTATTTGCTCCCATGGCTTCTTGCAAGATACTTTTTCCCCTTTCCGGGATAAAAGTACCTTCGGTTGCTTGTTGAGATAATTTTTGCTACATATTATAATAATTTGTAAATAAAAATATTAAAAATATAACTTACATTATTAAAAATCTTACAATTGATTCTCCCATTAGTCGATCTTTGTCATTCTTGAACTCTTTTCCGTCTATCCCATCTTTCTTACGCGAGTCAATCCATAATTCTTCTAACGTTGCCCATTGCCCAGTTTCGTCATGCTATTAATTAACAAGTAATCATATTAATCATACATTAAATGTTAAAAACCGAGTACAAAATAAATAAATGAAAAAACTCAACCTTTTGTTGATCTAGTTTTCGATATCCATCTCGGCCACATCGAGATTTGTATTCCACTTTAGCGGAATTAGATTTCCCTTGCTCCGACGTTTGCTTGAAAGTTGCGCTTCATCTATACTCAATAAACTTCACCCAATCTTCTTCGGTGATACTCGTGTAAAATTTTAAAACACAACTTGGTCTTTTTAACGAGTTTGGTTCATTGATTTTGTCTTTGAGAAGATCGTGATATAACTCGTGACGAAATAGTTTTGCGGCTTCACCTACTCTCATGAGGCAATCGTGCTTATGTTCTATTGGAATAAAAAATCCTTCACATATTTCGTTCCAAATCCTCTCTTTTAATTGATCGTTCTCTTTTAATCTCCAATCACGAGTCGAAAGTGGAACATATTCTCTAGCTAATACGCCAAAGTAACTCAACAACACACCACCTTCCTTACCCTTTGGTTGCCCTTTGGAATCTAACTCTATCGTGATTTTTCTACCGAGACTTCTAATTTTATTAACACAACTCATAAGGGTGTTTCTTCTCTTTCCTTTCTCATCGGGATCTAATGCTAATAGTCGTCTAGGTTTCTTTTTAATATCGTCGGTAGAAGTAGTAGTAGTTGTAGTCGACATTGAATCTATAAACACAATTAAAAATACAATTTCAAACACAAAATATATATCAATGTGTCTAAACTAATTATCCATTCCAAACACAAAATATATATATTAATGTCAACCTAAACCATTCCAAATACAAAATATATCTCAATGTAAATCTAAACTAGTTATCAATTTCAAACCAAAAATAGTAATAAAAGAACTAATCGTTGAGGGACGGAGGTGAATTAACCGGGAGAGGGAGACGAAAAAATGAAGATGGAGGGCGGAGTGAAGGAGTGAGAGAGAGACCGCGGAGTGAGAGAGTGAGGAGGGAGGGAGAGGGAGGGAGGAGTGAGAGAGTGAGGAGGGATGGAGGGCGGAGTGAGAGAGTGAGGAGGGAGGGAGAGGGAGGGCGGAGTGAGAGAGTGAGGAGGGATGGAGAGGGAGGGCGGAGCGAGAGTGAGGGAGGGCGGAGTGAGGGAGTGAGAGTGAGGGAAGGCGGAGTGAGAGAGAGGGCGAGAGAGAGTGAGGGAGTGAGGGAGTGAGGAGGGAGGGAGGAAGAGGGAGGGCGGAGTGAGAGGGTAAGGAAGTGAGAGAGTAACGGAGTGAGGGAATGAAGGGCGGAGTGAGAGAGTGAGTGGCCGGAGTTTTGAGTCGCCGGAGAATAGAAGATTGAGAGAGAATGAGTTTGGGTTTTGAGAGAGAATGAGAGTGAAAATGAAGAATGAAGAAGAAGAAGTCGAAAGTTAGTTTTGGGCGAAATTTGGGCGGGGTTATGAAAAAGTTGAAGTTTTCCCGAAATTTAAACATCCCACAACCCTTCCCACTAAGGGTTGTGGGATCCGTGCCGCGGTGACGGCTAGCAGCGCCGCGGCGCCGACACACCTAGAAACCAGCGCCGCGACACTGCTAGCCGTCGCCGCGGCGCCTATGACTTCCCGAGAGCTCCTACTCTCAGGTGCTCTCGGGAACTCCATGTTGCCGCGGCGACGGCTAGCAGTGCCGTGGCGCTGGTTTTTGGGTATGACGGCACCGCGGCACGTCTTGTTTCTCACCGCGGCCCAATCCCTTTACCTTTCCCAAGAGGGTTCCACAACCCTTCCCAGAAGGGTTGTGGGAGCTGCGCCGCGGCGATGCATAACAGGGCCGCATCGCGAATGACCTGAACTGGTTTAAATGCGTTTTAAATCGTTTTTTGCTCTTAAATCTCTCAAAACTTCAGTCGAAAAAACACTACAAACAACATTTCGACCCATTCTGTGTCATTATCATTCACAACTCACAACTATATGCATCTAATTCTTGTAAATCAGTATGAAGATCTAGATGAATGTTCGAGGTGCAAAGAGTCAAGGTGGAAAAAAGGTAAATTGCCACGTGACGGGGTCAAAGGAGTTCCAATCAAGGTACGTATATAGTAATTACTTGTTTTACAAATGATTATGTTTTTATATTCTTTTATATGTTTTTTCAGGCATTATGGTACATACCACCAATGCCACGGTTCCGACGAATGTTTAATACTGCCAAGCACGCAAAGAACATGGTTTGGCACTCAGAAAAACGTATCGATGATGGTATGTTACGGCATCCTGCGGATGCTTCATAGTGGAAGTCATTTGATTTGGAGTATAAAAATTTCAGTGTTGAACCTCGGAATTTGCGTCTTTGTTTAGCATCTGATGGCATGAACCCTTTCAGCATGATGAGTAGTAAATATAGTGTCTGGCCGGTTATTCTTGTGAACTACAATCTCCCTCCAAAGTTGTGTATGAAGAGATAATTCTTGATGTTAACGCTTCTAATTTCAGGACCGAGTCAACCAGAAAATGATATTGATGTTTATTTGGCAACATTGATCGATGATTTGAAGATGTTATGGGAGACAGGGGTTGAGGTCAACGATGGTTACCGCGGCGATTCATTCTACTTAAGAGCAATGTTGGACTATAAACGACTTTCCAGCGTATGGAAATTTGTCAGGATACTCTGTGAAATGCTCAATTGGTTGTCCAGTTTGCATGAAAGAAACATCTTCCATTCGTTTGAAGCATGGTAAGAAAACTGTTTTTCTTGGTCATAGAAGATTTTTACCGAGAGATCACTCATATAGAAGGTTGAACAGGCATTTGATGGAAATACGGAAGAACGACCCCCTCCTAGAATATTGTCTAGTGAATATGTATTCGAAATGGTTAAAAATGTCAATGAAGTGCTCGAAAAAAGGAAGCGGCGTGCTAGTACTAAAGAGTCGTTCCAAGAGAATCCTTGGAAAAAGAAATCGATTTTCTACGACCTTTCGTATTGGAAAACGTTATATGTTCGGAATTGTCTAGATGTTATGCATATTGAGAAAAATGTATGTGAATCTTTCATCGGTACGCTACTTGATGATCCAAATAAATTGAAAGAAGGAATAAAATCTCGAATGGATCTCAAGGAAATGAATATAAGAAGCGTTTTGCATGTCGACGAGGAGAGTGGAAAAAAAACAAAAATACCACTGGCAAAGTACACTCTATCTCGGGAGGAGAAATTTTTTTTGTGTAAGTGGTTTGAATCTATCAAAGTCCCGGATGGTCATTCTTCAAACTATAAAAGGTTCGTATCTTTAAAAGATCTTAAACTTATTGGAATGAAGACTCACGATTGTCATGCGTTACTACAACAAATGTTACCGCTTGCTTTGCGGGGCATTTTGTCAAAAGATGTGAGGTTCGCAATTTCCAAAATATGTGTATTCTTCAATTCGATATGTTCAAAGGTCATTGATCCAACTCGGTTAGAGGCGATGCAATCGGAAGTTTTGAAAACTATGTGCTTGTTGGAAATGATATTCCCACCATCATTTTTTGATATCATGGTTCATCTAATTGTTCACTTGGTACGTGAAGTGAAATTATGTGGACCTGTGTTTTTACGGTGGATGTATCCAATCGAGCGTTACATGAAAGTGTTGAAGAGTTATGTGAAGAACTACAATCGACTAGAAGGGAGTATCGTTGAAAATTATATAGCTGAGGAGGCTGTTGAGTTTTGCTCTGAATATTTAACTAAAGCAGATGAAATTGGATTACCGAAGGACAAAGGGTTTGAGTCAAAAGCACTATCTACAGGTACGTCAATTTGAGACAGTTTCTATAGATCAAACTTGAGTAATTTAATTCTTGTTTAGTTAATGTAGTAGTATACATATCTATAGGTACATATTCTAGCGTCAACCGGAAAGAATGGGAACAAGCCTCGCTACATGTTCTGCACAACGTTTCTGACGTAACCCCGTTCATGGATATTCATTTGAATGAGCTGAGAGTTAAAGATCCAAAGAAAGCTAGAAATGAAAAATATTTGTCGTCGCCGCGGCCCTTGTCCCACAACGGATCTATTAAGGGTTTTGGGACCTTGTAGATTAATTATAATTAAACAACTCTTAGAATAATGGTTGTAGAATAAGCTATTTTGCACACCCGATATTTTAAGAGTTGTGGAATACGCTGAAATTAAGCCCTTCCCACAACCCTTAATTATAAAGGTTGTGGAATACCTGAAATCAAGCTCTTCCCACAACCCTTAATTATAAGGGTTGTGGGATCTCGAAGTCCACAACCCATAGTAATAACGGTTGTGGAAAGTCGGTTGTGGGATCCAACATTTGTAGTAGTGAATAACATATTGATTTAAATAAATTGTTACACTAATAATCATTGTCTTTATTTCAGTTTTACAAATAGAACATACACAATAAAAATACCAAAAAACATAAAAAGATAGTGATAAAAACAATCTACATATTTTAATTATGCTGCTTTTTCTCAGGTCGTAAAAGTTTTTTGGTTTCCTATGCTCAATTTGCCAACAATTTTTCTCAGTTCGTCGGTCTCCATTTGCAGTCGATTAATTCTTCTAAGAAGACCCGAAATCACCTATTTAACTCTTTTGCACATTGGTGGGTCAACCATATAAAAAAAAGTCACAACTTTCATTCTCCTAAAACATACAAACCACCAGACCACCAAAAAAATATAAAATCAAATCGTAACATTAAACACGTGAATGTAAAAAACACAAAGCCAAATTGAGCACAAAAATTTATCCTTACCATTAGAGCAGTTTCGGAATCTTCTCTCGGGATTCAAATCTGTCCACGACGTCTTTTTTATCCAAGAGATGTCACAAAAGCACCTACTTTCGGGTGAAGACGAGTTTGTGTCAGATGAGGCTTTTGAATACTTGCCTCGCAATCGATAATCATACAACAAAGACGATTTTTCATCAATCATTTTTGCTTGCGGATGTCTTCCTTAACTTATGTCTGGGGGACAACTTAACTTAGTCTACAACAGTTTCTACAATGTTATCTACATTAAGCATAAACGTCTACAATTTAGTCTACAACAACGTCTACAATTTAGTCTACAACAACGTCTACAATGTTGTCTACATTAAGCATCAACGTCTACAATTTAGTGTACAACAACGTCTACAATGTTGTCTATATTAGATATCAACGTCTACAATTTAGTCTACAACAACGTCTACAATGTTGTGTATATTAAACATCAACATCTACAATTTAGTCTACAACAGTGTCTACAATATTGTCTACATTAAGCATCAACGTATACGATGTTGAAACCATTTTCTACAATGTAGACGCTTTTGTAGAGAACATTGTAGACTCTATTACATATTTGTAGACAACATTGTAGACTCTTTTATAGATTTGTAGACAATATTGTAGACTTTGTTACATATTTCTCAAGTTTGAACAAAGATTAAAAGATAATGGGAATAACCTAACCTTGTCTTTAATAGCTATCCGCGCGGAGTTGGAGAAGAGATGGTGCGACGGTGTTGTCGGAGATGGAGTGGAGGTGTTGTCGGAGATGGTGTCGTCGACGGTGATGGCAGCATCGGCAGTGGTGTCTTTTGGACTCTTGAAGAATTGTGGACTCTTGAAGATGAGTGTATTTTGATCTTGAAGAAAAAGTTGTTTTGGAGTCTTGAAGAAGAAAGAGAAAGCAGCCTTAGAGAGCAAATAGGGCTGATCGGCTCTATAAATTTTTTAGGTAATTTTGTTTATTTTTTTAATACTTTTAGCCGGTTGGAATAAATGAGTGAGGTTTGCAAGTTTTTAATTTTTAAAAGACAAATAGCCCAAACTATAACTTTTTTTTCTCACTTTCCCATAGTCCACCAAAATCCATCTTCTTCCAAAAATATAAGTTTTTTTTTACTTGAAGAGACCATTTGCCTTTTAAAAATATTAAACTATCATAAATGCCATATACTACACTATTGGTAAAAAAAAAAATTAAAAATTAAAAAAAATTAAAATTTGTAGTGGTGAAATAATTTTTAACTTTTTTAGTTTAATTTTTGTTTTAGAAAAATAGATTGTAACCGGTTATTATAGACATGAAATAAAATGTAAAAAAAATTATTTTATGGATATTTTGGTTTTTTGTACTGGTGTTTTGGGGAAAAAATTATTTTAGTGGATTTTGAAAAAACCAAGTACAAATAGTGGTGCTTTAAGCAATTTTTCTTTCTAAAAGACAGGTCTTTTCAAGTGAAAACAATAATATTTTGGGAAGAATATAAGTTTTGGTGGATTTAGAGAAATGAAAGATAAAGAGGTGGTACAATTGATTATTTTTCTTTTAAATTTAGAGAAATTGCTCAAACTAACACCATTTGTATTTGATTTTTCCACTAAAATTAATTTTTTTTTCCAAAATACTAGTACAAAACTTTATTATCAATTGTAAAAGTCTAGAATACGCCTAAACAATTTCTTTACATTTTATTTAATATCCATATTAATCGGTTATAGTTGATTTATTTTTAAAAAAAATTAAACTATAAAATGTAAAAATCGCTCAACCCTAAAATTTTTAATTTTTTAATTTTTTTCTTAATTATTTTGGCCGATAATTTAGTATAGGGCATTTGTGTTATTTTTATTTTTTTAAAGAATACTTCATCTTTTCACCTGAAATTTACTTATATTTTGGGAAAAAAATATGTTCAGATAGATTTTGAAAAAATAAAAAATAAAAAGTGTTACTTTGGACAATTTCTTTAAAATTTATGTAAAAAATTAACATACTTACATTACCAGCATCTTTATTTTTTAAAAAGGGTACTTTTTCTAAAATTTATGTAAAAAATATTGTTCGTGCATTTGGATTTTGGACGTTTTTTTTTCCTGGGCTTTAATTTAGAAGTTTAGGGTTGCGTTTTTCTTGGTTGAAAAACTGAATAAAAGTAAATGAAAAAGAAAAAGTCTTTATAACAATTCCAAATCTGCAAATGGTGTTCAAGCAAAGGTCATTTTCCAGACCTAAATCTGAGCTTGGATGGTAGGTCAGATTTTCCTTCAGAAAATGAATGTAAACTGATTTACTTTTAATGGTGTTTATCAGAAATAGTAAAACAAAGAAATGGATTCCCAACCTAAGATAATTACCTTATCACCAATATACGTATCTCATTAGCATTTTAATTATATGTTTTACCATTGCAAAACTGATCTCTATTTTTGACATCCAATCCGTTCTAATGATGTTGATCAGGGAAAAGAAATAGATTGATAAAAAAGAAAAATGGAAGCGAAACCGAAGAGAAAAATCACGGGGGAGGATGGAGGCAACACTCTGTCCTCAGAGGACTTGGTCCTGGGAACCCTAATCGGGAACGGCGAGGACGTGGGCCCGCTCGTAAGGCATGCTTTCGAGACCGGAAGACCCGAATCGCTTCTCCACCAACTCAAACACGTCGTGAAGAAGAAAGAAGCAGAGATCGAGGAGCTCTGCAAGACCCACTACGAGGAGTTCATCCGCGCCGTGGACGAGCTCCGAGGCGTCTTAGTCGACGCCGAGGAGCTCAAAGGCGAGCTCTCCGGCGACAATCTCCGGCTCCAAGACGTCGGAATCGCCCTGCTCACGAAGCTCGACGAGCTTCTCGAGTCCTACGCCACGAAGAAGAACGTCGCCGAGGCCGTCGAGACTTCGAAAAGCATCGTCCGGGTTTTGGAGCTCTGCGCTAAATGCAACGCCCACGTGGCCGAGGGTCGATTCTACCCGGCTCTGAGGACCCTCGAGGCGATCGAGACTACCTACGAGGCTTCGGTGCCGGTCGCGACGCTCAGGGCCGTGGTGGGTCGGAGCATCCCGGAGATCAAGTCCCACATCGAGAAGCGAGCTTGCGGCGAGTTCAACGAGTGGCTCGTCCAAATCCGCGGCTCGGCTCGGGTTTTGGGTCAGACCGCGATCGGACGAGCTGCCTCGGCTCGGCAGAGAGACGAAGAGGTTCTCGAGCGGCAGAGGAGAGCCGAGGAGAGGAATTTGTCAGAGGATTTCGATTACGGCCTTGACATTGATGAGGTGTCGGAGGATGATTCGTCAGTTCTTCGGGTCGATCTCACGCCTGTGTACCGAGCCCAACACATCCACGCCTGCCTTGGGATCCCTGAACGGTTCCGGGACTACTACTTCCGGAACCGGATGTTGCAGCTGAACTCCGACCTTCAGATCTCGTCATCGCAGCCTTTTGTCGAGTCTTATCAGATGTTTCTGGCGCAGATTGGCGGGTTCTTCATTGTCGAGGATCGGGTCCTACGCACTGCCAGGTAAAGAGATTCGATCTTGGCTATTCGCTAATTTTTAAGTTTCAAATGGCTATCTACCTGCCTGTTTCCGGGTAATTGACTTAGGGAAAATCCATTTTGATCCAGTAACATAATCTTAGCAAATCAAGAGCGTATGTTTTCTTTTCTAGTGAAACTCTGATGTGTGGATTGCATATTCTGAGTCTTTGAATGCGGTAAATTCTGGGGCAGGGGTCTTGTGACATCAGATCAGAACGAGACGATGTGGGAGACGGCTCTGTCGAAGATGACGTCGGTTCTGGGAGACCAATTCTCGAACATGGACTCGACAACTCACCTGCTGCTAGTAAAAGACTACGTCACCCTCCTGGCGTCGACCCTGAAGCCGTACGGGTACGAGGTGGGCCCGCTGCTGGAGGCTCTGGACGCGGGGCGGGAGAAGTACCACAAGCTGCTGCTGGAGGAGTGCCGGGCCCAGATCGCGGCGGCGCTGGCCCAGGACACGTACGAGCAGATGGTGATAAAGAAGGAGGCGGACTTCGAGGTGAGCGTGGCGGCGTTCGGGCTGGCGGGGTCCGAGAGTGCGGCCGCGTTCCCGTACGTGGCGCCCTTCTCGGCGGCCGTGCCGGACGCCTGCCGCGTCGTGAGGGCCTTCATCAAAGGCTCCGTCGACTATCTCTCCTACGGAGTCAACGCCACCTTCTACGACGTCGTCAGGAGGTACCTCGACAGGCTTCTCATCGAGGTCCTGAACGAGGCCTTGCTCGCCACCATCCGCGGTGGTGCCATCGGAGTCTCCCAAGCCATGCAGGTACAAATTCTAATTTTGTAATTTCGATCATAGTTTCATTCGGTTAAGATTACATTTATTCGGGTAAAATTGCATTTTAGGAACATTTTTATTTGGTTTAGATAAAGAGAATTTGTCCAAAAGTAACACCATTTTCTATCATTTCGCCCAAAATGCCACTAGTCTGTCTGAGTGTCCAAATACTATATTACCCTTCACTCGATATTTTTCACAATGCATGATTATTTAATTAAGAGATCCTTGAATAATCAAAATATATTTAGTCCTTCACATCAACTTTGACAAAATGTATTTTAATTGAAAAAAATCTCTTAATTAAATTATTATGCTTGAATCAAAGTTAGTGTGAAATTAGAAAGAAAAAAAATTTAGTTCAGGGTAATGTAGTATTTGAACATCCAATTAGTTGCATTTTGGGCGAAATTAGCGCTTTGGTGAAAAATGGGTGTAAGAAATGTAAACCAAGAACGACTGAACACAGACTAATAATATCTACTAATCTATCAAACACATAACCAGAACGAACACACCAGATTTCACGTGGTTCGGCAATGCCTACGTCCACGGGACTCCTCAACCGAGGCTTTGCTTTCTCTTCAACAGATCAGGTCTACACCGACCAAATACAGCATTCAGTTCTTGCTACAGAGTTCTTCACCAGAATTATATCAAACAATGCCTTAGAGCAAATACCACTCTCAGTTTGACTAATCCTAGAACTCTCTCTGTATTGTATCAATCACAGTACAATACTTACAAAAATAACAGAAATGATACTTATAGTAATTACATAACAATAGCAACGATAATCTGTTGGACACGTCATGTAGCCGTTGGAAGTGAGAGAAATGAAGGCTGACTTTTCAACAATCTCCACCTCAGACTCCATTTTCATCTCACTGTAACTGAGTTAGCAAAGCACTCTTCCCTTTTATCTCGATTGATTCATCGTCCAGTCCTTCTCAGTTGTCACAGATCCTCAACCCTGAGAAGTTTTAGGCAATGCCTAAACTTACCCAAAGTGACAACTTTCGTTCCACAATCAACAGGATTTTCATCAGTGGATTTTCTCGATCTGAATTATACAATCGCTAATCTTTTCTCGGATAAAGTGGTACTTTATATCCACGTGTTTCGTGCGATCGTGGAAGACTGGGTTCTTGCACAGATGGATTGCACTTTGGCTGTCAGAGTAAATCACCACTTTCTGTTGCAGAACCTTCAGTTCAGTCAGCATTCCTTGAATCCATATTCCCTCCTTGACACCTTCAGTTGCAGCCACATACTCGGCCTCCGCTGTTGATAGGGTTACAACAGGTTGGAGTTGTGACTTCCAGCTGACACAATTTTTGTTTACAGTGAAGAAGTAGGCTGATGTCGATTTGCGGCTATCAATGTCTCCGGCATAGTCTGAGTCAACATACCCAGAGACAGTGATCTCAGTCAAGGACTTTCTGTAGACCAGACATTTAGTGGAAGTTGAGGCCAAATACTTCAAGAGACCCTTCATCGCATCCCAATGCTCCTTTCTCGGATTCGACATAAATCGGATCAAAACGCTTGTAGCTTGAGCTAGGTCAGGGCGGGTGCAAACCATGGCGTACATGATTGAACCAACATCGCTTGAATAAGGAACAGTAGCCATTTATTCCGTATCTGAATCAGACACAGGACATTGGGCTTTTGACAGTCGATGATGTCCTGCTAACGACAACCTGATAGATCTCGTGCCTCTCATCGCGAATTTATCTACCAATTTCTCGATGTATCCTTGTTGAGAAAGACATAGAATGCCTCTGTGTCTATCTCGTTAAATATTTATCCCGAGGATTTTTGACGCCTTTCCCAAGTCCTTCATATCGAATTCTTCACTGAGAGCCTTCTTCAAGTCTTCAACAGGTTTCAATGTCTGACTGATAATCAGCACATCATCAACATAAAGTAGCAAAAATATCGTTTCAACCTTGTTGATGAAGTATAGGCATGTGTCATAGGAGCTTCGACAATAACCACTTCTCATCATGAACATATCAAACTTTCGGTACCATTGTCGAGGAGACTGCTTCAATCCATAGAGTAATTTCTTGAGGAGGCAGACCTTATTTGGATTTTCTTTATCTTCAAATCTCTCTTGGCTGTTCCATGAAGATAGTTTCTTCTAAGTCACCGTGTAAGAAGGCTGTTTTGACGTCCATTTGTTGAAGCTCCATATCAAGATGACAGACCAAAGCTAACATGATTCTCACTGTTTTATACTTCACAACAGGAGAAAAAATTTCGTTGTAGTCCACACCTATTTGCGTAAATCCTTTCGCAACGAGTCGAGCCTTGAATCTCACAGGACCTCCGTTTTCTGTTTCTTCTTTTATCTTGAATAGCCAGTGACAGGCCACAGTCTTTTGTTCCTTTGGTCTAACAACCAGTGACCATGTCTGATTCTTATGAAGTGAGGACATCTCCTCCTGCATAGCGTTAATCCACGGCGTTGACTCCTTGCAGTGAATAGCTTCTTCATAAGTCATGGGCTCATTCATCTCTAGTTCATAAGCCGATGCAAAGGCATATGCAACCAGTTCAGAGTATGGGTTGAGACCATATTTTGCATTTGGCTTAGGTGTACGCTTGATAGTCACTTAAGCTGTTTCTTGATTCGGTATGAGTAGGTTGATGCAGTGAGCCAGTTGTGGCTTCTCTATCAAAGTATTCCCGATCTCTTGGGGTTCTTGACTCATCTGTGATGACTCGCATCCATCAGGCTCCACCTGAACCGAATCACCAGGTTGCTCCACCTGAGTTGTCTACTTCTTCGGATTCTCTTTGTTCAAAATCATCAATAGCAGTTGTCGATGAGGCTGAGCTTGATTTAGTGTATTCCACTTCTATCAAGCTTTCCAGAATACCTGCAGGGTTAGTCGCATTGTTCCCAGTGCCAAATTGGCTGCTGGGTTGTTTTAAGCATGGAAACTCATTTTCATTGAAAATCACATCACGGTTATTCATTGTTTTAAAACCAGCCCCATCTCTAATCCATAACCTATAGCCCTTAGTTCCTTCAGGGTATCCTAAGAAAACACATTTGACCGAACGTGGTTCTAACTTCCCTATACTTTGATGAGCAAATGCAGAGCATTCAAAAGGCTTTAGGTTACTAAAATTCAGTGGTTTTTTATGCCAGATTTCTTCAGGTGTTTTAAACTCAATGGCACTAGAGGGGGATCTGTTTATCAAATAGGCTGCAGTGACTATGGCTTCTCTCCAAAAAAAATTAGCTAAACCGGCACCAAACAACATGCATCTAGCCTTATTTAAAAGTGTTCGATTTATACGTTCAGCGACTCCATTTTGTTGTGGTGTTAACCTAACGGTTTTATGTCTTTGAATGCCTTTCTTGCTACACAGATTTTTGAAGTCTTCATTACATAACTCGTGGCCATTATCAGTCCTAAGCGTTTTCAGTTTATTTTCAGTTAAGTTTTCCATTAACGTTAACCATTCTGTAAACTTAGCAAACGCTTGACTTTTGTGCTTTAGTAAATAGATCCATACCTTGCGTGAAAAATCATCCACGATTGATAGAAAATAGACGTTGCCTCCATGGGTGGGAACTTTTGCAGGCCCCCACAGATCTGAGTGAGCGTAATCAAGGATCTTGGATGACTTGTGTTGGCCAATCTTGAACTTGAGGCGATGTTGTTTCCCAAGGATGTAGTGTTCATAGAACTCTATCTTGCTGACTCTATCCTTCCCGAGAAGACCTTGTTCACACATCACCTGCAATCCTCGTTCGCTTATATGACCGAGCCGCCAATGCCATAGCTTCGTTTTGACGTCTTCTGGAGCAGCTGTGATTGATGCGTGGCCAGCGAGGCATTCTCCCACAGCTGGTACAACCCTGCATTCTTTATACCTTTCATGACAACGAGTGATCCTTTACGGATCCTCATAAAACCATTTTCTTGATTAATCGAGTAACCAAGATCGTCAAGTGTACCGGTTGAAATCAAATTTCTATGTAAGCCAGGGACAAATCTAACGTCTTTTAAGGTTCTATGAACCCCATCGATCATTTTGAACGTTACAGATCCAACTCCTAGGACATCGCAAGTGTTTCCATTTCCCATGACTACTTTCCCTTTGTCTAGAGTTTTGAAATCGGTCAAGCAATTTTTATCACTGGTCATATGAAAAGTGCACCCTGAACCTAACAACCAATCTGAGTTTTGAAAATAGTTTTGTTTTTCAGGAGTAGTTGATATGACACACAAAACTTCACCACTTTCATATCCGTCACCAACATTAGTAGAGTCACACTGATCGTTGTAGGAATTATTAGGCTTATCTTTGTTCTTCTTAATCCATGAGAAATAATCTTTCTTGATATGCCCTAATTTGCCACAGTAATAGCATTTTTTTATTCTTTTTTGTTTGGACCCATCTAACCCTAGATTTTCCTCGACTCTTAGGGTTTGTATTTGTCCTGGTTTGACTTCTGCCTCTCACGGAATTCATCTCACCATCTCCGTGTTTAAGTTTTTCGGCTTTGATTTCTAAATCCCTATATTTTAAAGCAGACAGAACTTCTTCGAGAGTTATTGATGACCTTCCATATTTTATGGCTGATTTGACTTCTTTGAAAGATTCTGGGAGTGAATTAAGAATTATGATGGTTTGATTTTCATCACTCAGCGATTTGTGTTCGCCCGAATTCGCGAGTTCGATGTTTAATTTTAGGAAGTCGTCAAGATTTTGATCTAAGGTCACACTTGTGTTCATTTTGAAACTTAACAACCTTTCTTTCAAGGAAATCTTATTAGAGAAAGATTTTGATTGAAACATCTGATCTAATTTTTTCCAAATTTTAGCTGGGGTGTCTTCTTGATCGACTAGCCTAATGATCAAATCTGAGAGATGAAAAATGAGTGTACCTGTCGCGGTTTCCATCATCTCTCTTCGCTGGTCATGAGGAATCTCGTCGGGCCATAGAATCAGATCGTCTAGAGTTTGTAATAGCCTTTGTTGTGCGAGCATATAGGATATTTTCCTTCGCCAGATGCGAAAATCCCCTGTTCCATCGAACTTCTCAATATCGATCCTCATGTTCGTGTTCCGGTTCCAGTTGAAGTTGAAATCTCGATTCTTTTGAGTCTCTGGCGATTGTTCGATTCGGAGGTCTTCAATTGCCTCACCAATCTCCTCAGAAGTTGGAGTAGAAATCTGATCGCCGGGATCAGCCAGATTTGCATATTTTTCAATCAATCGTGGAAGAAAGCTTTCTTGGTCGATAAAGACTCAGGCTCTGATACCACTGTAAGAAATGTAAACCAAGAACGACTGAACACAGACTAATAATATCTACTAATCTATCAAACACATAACCAGAACGAAAACACCAGATTTCACGTGGTTCGGCAATGCCTACGTCCACGGGACTCCTCAAGCGAGATTGCTTTCTCTTCAACAGATCAGGTCTACACCGACCAATTACAGCATTCAGTTCTTGCTACAGAGTTCTTCACCAGAATTACATCAATCAATGCCTTACAGCAAGAGAAATTTCATATTGTAGACCCAAAAACATTAAAAATATCCAGATAAAACTCATTTTGTTAAAAATATCTAAAATTGGACTTTAGGCCCAAAATCGGACAAATATACCCTTAACCTCATTTATAGAGTTTCTTAGAGATTTAAATCTCATTTTCAACTCAATTCTTTTCTAAATCCGTTGAAATCATCTAAGATTATCGAAATAATGAATATGTTACTTCATTAACTCTATTTAAATCACTTTTGTAGTCGTTTTTTGTGTTAAAATTATTTTTCGATCGGGAAAAAATAAGTTCTTTCAAAAATCTGGACAAAAATTTGTAGTAGATTTTATATTATGAAGATGTTCATAAGAGGGTAACCGAAATGAATCAAACACAAAAATAAAACAAAACTAGGGGGGTGAATATTGTTGAGTTGTTAACATTGAATCGGTGTAAAGGTGGCGTCGAACATGGCGGCGCTGGAGCGGGCGTGCGATTTCTTCCTGCGAACGGCAGCCCAGCTGTGCGGAATCCCGACGCGGTCAGCAGCGAGGCAGCCGAGCCTCTCGGCGAAGTCGGTGCTGCGAGCCACGCGGGAAGAAGCCCACGTGGCGCTCCTGTCCCTGGTGAACTCAAAGCTGGACGAGTTCATGTCCCTCCACGAGAACGTCAACTGGTTGACCGCGGAGGAGTCTCTCCCAGCGGATGAGCAGGACCGGCACGGCAATGACTACATCAACGAGGTGGTGATCTACCTCGACACGGTCCTCACCACGGCCCACCACATCTTGCCCCCGGAGTCGGTGCTCGCACTCGCCGCCGCAGCGCTGGGCCACGTCTCCACCGCCGTGGTCTCCACCTTCCTTTCCGACTCCATTAAGCGGTTCAGCCTCGGCGCCGTGGCCGGGATCGCCGACGATCTCCGCATCCTCGCCTCCTTCGCCGACCAACGCCTCCGCGGCCTCGGCTTCGACCCCGCTTCTGCCGGGGACCCCTTGGCCGAGGCTCGCCAGCTGGCGGCCCTGCTGATGAGCGCGCAGCCGGAGAGTTTCTTGAACCCCGTGATCCGAGAGAGGAACTACGCCGCGTTGGACTACAAGAAGGTGGGCGCCGTGGTCGAGAAGTTCAGGGACGCGCCCGATGGCATTTTCGGGAGCCTCGCCACCAGGCACACCAAGCAGAGCGCCAGGAAGAAGTCCATGGATGTGCTCCGCAAGAGGTTGAAGGAGCTCAACTGAGACTGTTAGGCTAATTCTTTTTATTTATTCATTCATTCTTTCTAATCTTTTTAAACCTGCTGTGTTCCTTGTGAGTGATCCCAGGCCAGTTTTGTAGCAGTCCTTTTATTTTTTTTCCAGTCTTGTTGGGTTCTGGATTTTGGGCTGAGTAAAAATGGTAATTTCATGTATTTATTTTAATAATATTTGTGAATGAGCAATTATGTTGGTTTCTGGACATTCAACGTTGTACTAACTGAGAGTAAAATAGTGAAAATTGTAACTTCTACTTTTTATTTATATATGTTTTGCCGGTTTAACTTTGGTGAGCTGAGATTATTTATAAAAAAATTGTTTAGTCATATAGCCATTTGGCCAATTATTAACTGTGTATAAGAATTCCACCGCGGTTCTTTGTAAGTCCGGCTTTATTCACAGTCGGCAATTCTAATATTGCTACAAAATTGGTATGGTGATAATATTTTCATGTTAACTACGATAGTAATGTAAATAATATCCATTAATATGGTCTATTGAGCAAGCAAATTTATATAAAAATGTTTTCAAATCTTTAAATCCACTCGCACGTTAAAAAAACCAACACTATTTTGAAGCGAAAGCGAAAATAAAAAGAAACACCGAAAAACACTATAATGACTAAAAATAACTCGATCATATTCACTTTCACTTTTACGCGTTCACATTGATGAAACAATTTTAGTATGTAAAAGAAAAATACCAAAAACATAAATTTGAAGAAAGGTCACGAAAGAGTGTGTACGAAATCATGTGCTGTACCAAAATTAGCAATAAAAATATTTAAAAAAAATGGACCTGGACAAAGCATGTGCATGTTTGTTGCGTCCAATTTTGGATCCAAAGTTCACGAGCCAAATGACATAACAAAACAAGATGAAAAGAAGAAAAATCGAAAATGGAAATGGTTATATTCTTGGACGTACGTGCATGAATTTATATGGCACTACGTTTACCAGATGGGCAATATTATAATATTAGACTTATGTACGAGACACGCGTTATTCAAAAGGAATGTGGACAGATCTTTGGTCGCTTTAAATTTCAGAAATCTTGGACGAGTGAGACACTTTTGAGACTGACCTTCCAACGACAGATTTGTAATTGTTAGACATGTTTTGTTTTCGAGTCAATTCGCGTAAGCCGCGACGTCATACTCTTATAATTATGTATGTATATATACACAGAGAGAGAGAGAGAGAGAGAGAGAGAGAGAGAGAGAGAGAGAGAGAGAGAGAGAGAGAGAGAGAGAGAGAGAGAGAGAGAGAGAGAGAGATTACCTTATCTATTAAATTTTGTTTTGGAAATTAATGCAAATTCACATGCACATGCTACTTGATTAGGCTATCATAAGCGGAAAAGTCATCAAATAATAATAAAAAAACTAATCTTATTTAAATTTTTAAATAATGATTTAATTATTTTTTGATAAAATATCAACTTTATTTACGGCTACAGTTATTTACAACTATTTAACACTATTATTTACTATTATTTATCTATACTATTTAAAACTCCATAATAATTGTTTATTTATCAAATACTCACTAAAAATTAATTAAATAATAAATTTTACATATAAATATATATTTACAAGACTACCAAATTATACAAAATAAATAATTACGATTTTTTTTAATAAAATAGCTAAATGGTGTAGTCAAATCTCGACACTATAAAAATACGAGCATGTGCATATATTTGCAAACTTTTCGAATACTTTGGTTAATATTTTTTTTATTGTTTTGAAAATATATTTATTATGATTGGCTATTTTACTGGAACAACTTAATTTAAAAGATTTGTGGCTCAAAAACGTTTTTCATCCGTTCAAGTAGTGCATTTTTCAATTTAAACATATAAATTACAAAAAATAAAGGAATACGTAGATCGTGTGATTTGAATCATTATCCTCACATGATAAGATATTTTTTTAAAAGCAGCTTGACACGGGTGGGATTCAAAATAATATATTTGTAATTGAAACTCATGTAATATTACCACTAAATCATATAAGTTGTACTAATATTTTTCGGAAAGACTATACACTAGACATTTGTAACTGAAACTCATGTAATATTACCACTAAATCTGTACTAATATTTTTCGGAAAGAGTATACACTAGACTCATGTGTCGCTTCTCCCAACCGATACCAATCGTATATACCAATTAATGTCATCAATTTTTAATTGATAAATACTATCATCAATGATTCATTGTCTTTATATCCTATATCAAATATACATTATACTATATGCAATCATGGATGTTATACTATTTAAATAAATCATGGTTGAAAATAGAGCTTGATTACAAGAAAATATTATAAGATACATGTGGATTGATGGGATATTGTTCCTAAGTAAGAAGGCTAGCTAGAAGACAGTTCATCCGTAATTAACTAAGATAAACAACAAACCAGTTTAATTAAAAGAGACACCAACAAAAGATAGAACTCGAGTTCTAAATTTAAAACGCATAATACAAATCAGTATGGTTCAGTCATATTTCTAATGACAATAAATAGTATTTGTTTGCTTAATATAGGTAAGTATCATTTTCAAAACTTAAATGTATATTAATTTGTATATATTGATTTAAATATCTCATAATTTACTAAAAATAAAGAAAAAATGCTCTAACTAAACCAAATGAAACGTTTCAATTGTCAATTACCCAATCTTTTGCAAACGTTTAAAAAATACTCATTCGGACCTACGTGGCAATTTTTATGAGAGATGCAATTCCAATTATGCCCTTTTTTATTTTTTGATTAAATTATTTGATTAATCCAGTTTTAAATTTAACGCAAATTAACCTAAAATTTCGGATTTTCGTGTTTAATTTTCAATTATCATATTTGAAACCGTTATTTAATGGATTTAATATCATTTTGAAATAGTCAATTTGCGTTAAATAGTACAAGTTTCAATTGAAGTATATTCGTCCATATATAATATTAGTTAGTTTGCGTTAATTTATTTTTACATAACAATGAATCATTCAAATCATATCCCTTATTTCATGGATTTGAAATAGTTAATTACTGAATTTGATTAATATTTGAATTAGTCAACTGAATAATTAACAATTTTTTGTTGATTTCATTAAATAAATATATTTCATTAATTACTCGATTATTTTTAATAATTATCATTTAATACTAATCTGGATTGCAAATTCCAGTTGAAGTATATTCGTCCATCTGTAATATTGGTTAATTTACGTTAATTTTGTTCGTATCCCCTTATTTCATGGATTTAATTTGGAATTTTGCTACTTAAAATCTGGTAACTGATCTAAAAAAACACTGTTTTACTTGTTAATTTTGGTTAATTTGTGGTGTACAGCTACGAATTTCCTGTTTTGTAATCTTTATTCCATTCCGTTTTTAATTTTAACAATTAATTCGAATAATTCCAAATTGATATTAAGATATATTCTTTCCGAATATATTTAGTCTTAAATCTCTTTCGATTTAAAAAATAAAACTTTATCTTTTTCTTTCCTAAAATGATGTACAAATACTCGGTATCTATTACTAATAAATAAAATTAATATCAATCGAATATAACCTTGAGAATTTGAAATTTAAAAATTTATTTTGTAATTCAGTTATGCCTAGTGATTCTCAAAATTTATATAATTTTTGTGTTAATTTTGGTTAATTTGTGCCACTGGTAATAACGTGTTGTACAGTTACGAATTTTAAATTATTTGTCCAAAATTAATACAAATTAACCATATACTATTAACGGTTTCATATAATCCAAAATAACATGTAATTAACACCCAGAAAAACAACATATCCTTCACTGACTATCAACATATTCCAAAATAAACATATATGTTGCATCACACAAAATAACATAGTTCATAAAATAGAAAAATAGGAAAACCCTAAATTTTTTAGTGACGAGGTTATAGTAAAAAAAGGTTTGAGTTTTGCAAAACGATAATAATGGAGGGATTGAGAGAAAGAGAAATCGTTATGTCGGCCTACAACCTTCACCAACGGCCGTTGACCGATGTCGTCGTGAGCTTGACTGCGAGATCTTCGAAGCTTTTCAGAAACTCCGACGTTGACTTTCACGACGTTTTTGGCGGTCCGCCGAGGCGGTTCTCGATGCACGAGGCTCGGCCGGGATTCAGAGCCTCCGACGAAGAGGATGACGGTGGCGACGAAAAATCGGTCTTCGGAGATAATTGCAGAGAGAGAGAAATCGGTGGTGTTAGAGAGAATAGAGAATAGAGAGAATAGAAAGCGTGTTGAAAAAGTTTTGGAGTTTAAGAGAATTAATTTAGTATATAACAACTTCCCAAAAATTCTCCCACCCCCATTTAAAACTCCATTAATTTTGAATTATTTACAAAAAAATTCGGTTATTTAATAGAGAGAATACGTGAGTATATCTATAGCAATTTAAAAATTGGCCATATTGTAATTAATTTTAAGAAATTATCGTTGTAATTTATTAGCCCTTAAATAAATCTGTAAAAAGAATAATAGTCCAAAAATTTTCGTTAATTTCTCTAATTGGATATTAATCAAAACTTTTAATAAGTTAAATATTTTGCAAACTCAATACTATAAAAAGTTATATACCTCTTTATCCCAAAAATAAAGCTGTGACAACCTATTGTTTAAGCCCAGTGATGTGAAATTACAGTGCGTTTTTGGTCAAACCGAAATGGAATGTTTCACGATGCTTTGACCTGAATTCCAGCCAGAATTCCTGTAAGAAAATAAAACTGAGGTAACGAAGAATAATAATTAAAAAGTTGGGATTAAAACTGAGTGGATTATCAAGGAACCGTTCCAAATGCCTTACTTTATTACTTTAGAATCCAAACGTGATTAGAGTATTGTGTTTAGTTTGAATCAAATTTGTTTTTACAAATTTTGACTACTCAATTTTGATAACATCTGATCTTTTGTATAAATAAAAGCTTAAAACAACGTTAAATATGTCAATAATGGTAATCCATGGAGCATCAAACTTAGCATATAAACTGGAGGGAAATAAATTTTTATACCAATTTTATGCGGTTAATTATTTGAGTACACTATCTATTAACATAATTATATTCATTTAGTAATTAATTAGATCAATAATCTAACAAATTATCATCCTTTAAAGAATAATCAAAATCTGACTTTATTACCAAAATAGTTATAGGGCCGAAGTAAATTAATTAACTGATTATGTTAATTTTAATTTATTTCGAAAATACCTCACACGACCAAGTAAATTAATTTAATATAATTACATTTGTTAATTTAATTCGGCCAATAAACTATTTTATTAATAAAATAAAAAATCTTGGTTAATTTTTTAAAAGAATAAAATTATTAACTACTTTTCAACAAATATCAATTACTATGAAAAAGTTACTTTTTATTAATTTGATCATCATTTATATACTATTTGTTAATGCCTAAAAAATGTTAAACAATGTTTCAACGTAAGTAGTTAGAATTGACAGTCTAAATCGAATAATCAATATACTTAGGTTGAATTTTTCTTATACAATACTAATTTTCAGTACAAAAATTAGAGATTTTATATGTAAGTCAGATGTGTATGTCCTCAGCCCCTCTCTTCACCTTATGCTCCTCCTTTTATAGTGTTTTTTGCTGAGAATGTGGGTTGATCAGACACACGTTCATGATAACCGTTGTCGGTTATTTAGATCGTGTGTTTGTGTACTCAATAACCGTTATATGGTTATTTTCGACGATTTTTATGCTTACATGGCCTTCGTAAATCTTAATTTAAGTGACTAGTTTTTATGCTCGAAAAATTTAACCGATTGATTCGGTTATATTACTCGGAGTTCTGAACTTAACTTATGTTCATATTCGTTTCTCTTCGACTTCCCAGAATATTCTTATCCTTCGGTGAAAATTTATGGTCGGTAATATTCGGCTTAATTCCATAATAATAATAATAATAATAATAAAAAAATAGTTATAATTGAGTAAGTGATTTTTTTTTAATTATAAATTGAGTGAGCGTGGAACCGTGAAACCTGACCTTGGTACACTTTTTCTCTACCGATCCATAAAAGACACTAATAATTCAGGACCATGATTTGACTCATACCAATGGAACTGCAAATATTAATTTTGAATATGCCGGTGCATTGTAGATTCCCTAAGCATGGCTCTATCAATAATTCGTTTGTTCTCTTGCATTCGTCATTTTGCTAGATTCCACATTATATACACAACAATGGCAAAAATTTTACACGTGTTTTGATAAATCTGGATCGCTAGTTTTTTTATTTCTCGATTTTTCTTTAATTTCTACATGTAGAATTTTTTTTCCTCCAAAGGAAACCGCGAAAGCTAAGCTTGGTACTCCTTTATCAATCCATAGAAAGCCACTAAAATTTCAGGACCAATATTTGACTCATACCAGGAGAAGTACAAAAATCAGAGCAACTCTAAGTATGGGTCTCTGTCTCAATCAATTATTCATTTGTACCTTTGCATTCATCATTTTGCAAGATTCTACTTACTTTTCTATTTCTACACAACAACGGAAACATTTTTCCACGTAATTTTTCTTGTCAAATGGACATCTTTACTTTATCTATTTTTTATTTTAGAGGTAGATTTTCTTTTCCCACCCAACAATATATCAACTAAAAAAGTTTAATGTTCGTAATAATCATATAAATATTATTGTTCTCGAAAAAGGACTAACGTTCATTTAGTTTACATATATTCAAGGATATTTTTAACTAAAAAATGATTCTCGTACAAAGCAAACGATGTGTCATTCCATACATTAAGTGTGAGTCATTCATTTGAAATGAAAAAGGTAAATCGAATCAAAGAGAAAATCAAATCGTCACATGCAATCAAACGTTGACGAACATGATAAGTGTGAATACTGGTTTTTAAATTGGTCTTTATTTAACAAGAAAAAGGAAAAAAAAAACATTAAAAGTTGAAAATTAAAATTATGAAAATAGAAAAGGAAAACTGATAATAAAATATTAAAATAATATTGCCACGTAAGCGTGATGACCATTTACTATAATTTTACAACATGTTGGCCATTTCCAAATTTCTTACGTCTATATTGGCTAGTTAGCTAAAAAATTGATAAAAAGAAATGAAGAGAATGATAAACTAAAATAAATAAATAAAATTGGTATTTAAATATTCCAATACGTGCTTCAAAACGGTCAACCATTTTATAGAATTGAACAATTATGAGACAATTTTCTCAAAAAATATGGCAAATAGAAACTCTTCAAATTAACGAATTCTCTTATCATCTTTATTTCAATGAAAAATGAATAATAGTTCTCGTTTTGCAGCAGCCGCAAAATGAAACTCACTAGGAAAAAAGTCATATAAATGCAATATTTAGGTAATCAACAATAGTTTTATTACAGGTATATCTTTTAGATGCAACTAGTTGCATTAAAAAAATCATATAATTGGATTCGCATTAAGAAAATTCATGTAAGAAAATTATAATTGTAGTAGTGACTTCACACCTTCACCCACCAATCGTAGACTCCAATACATAATCTAGCCTAGGTGATTATTCATTAAGCAAACTACCAAATACATCCTTAAACAAATACTCGTCTAGAAAAGGTATACAAATATTTCATTAAAAATACTAAATGACAATTTTGTTGGAAATTACTAAATGATAATCATGAAACAAATCTAGATATGGCGGAATATCATAATTTGATCTAATATGTAAAAACTTATTTTTAAACATATTTTAAAACCATGGCAATAAAACAATTCAACACGTTAACATATTTTCTAGATATGTAAATAAACAATCCATACACTCACAATCCTATGACTAATTATAGAATTGAAAACAAAGATGGATTAAGAAAGACTTACAGTTGTCGTTGACAACTTCTCGAGTCTCTTCTTTGTCTTCGATCTACGAGATTTGGATCTGCGTCACACGAGCTTGCCTTGGCCGAGAGCACCTAGGGTGGGATCATCCTCACGCGCGGCCCAAAAACCTTGCTTCGGCTGAAAGCTTGCCATCACCTGTGCGAGTCTAAATCTAAGTCTGAGTTCGAGTCTGAATGTCTCCTATGTGTGGTCGGCCTTGTATCTTGTGTTTCACTCAAACAACCACGAAAAAAGTCAATGATAATTCTCTCAAGATTTTGGGATATTAAGAGGGTGGGCTCTTTGAGATCACTCATAAAATAAACGATGGCTGGTCGGAAAACAATTTTCCCCTCCCTCTCTCTCTCTCTACTATTCTCGGCCGTTTGTACCAAGGGGAAAGGGGAAGAGGTTTGGCTGATTAGGTCAAGGGAGGAGAGAGTTTAAGCCTTCTTTTATATCAGAGATAATTAATTTAAGTTAGGTCAAAATCCAATAATGGCTCATTAGTCAAATTTAAGCCCACTAATCCTTTTTAATGAGATTAATCAATATTCCAGCCCGTATATCTCTATACATGGCCGGCCAACATGCTATATTTTTACTCCAAATTTATTTGATTTATTTTTAAAATAATATTTAATTAAATTAGAACATCTCATTGATTTAATGACATGTTATTAATTTTGGTCATACTAACAAGTACGAAACAAGAAAAATATTTATTTTCATCTTATCTATTTGAATCCCAAAATTGTATTATTATCAATATAATTATACAATTCGATTAATTAAATAAATGTAATTAAAAAGAACTAATTATTTATTTAATTACAAAATAAATAATTATCATAGTGTAAATCACAATTTACATTTAATGAGAAAATCAACTTATTTTTGTTCACTAAAATTTTGTCTGAAAGTCTATCATTGAGACCTCATGGACCTATATGAACAGAACTTATAAAATTCGGATACAAAAGTTCACAAAAAAAATTTCTCAACTTTTAATTCTTAATATTGGTCGATTCCACTTAAGGACCAGTATTGAAAATCTCTAAGTTTATATGCGTTTATATTTCCGTTTGATGTGATAAAACTATTCTTCACACGATCCACAATGTATTTTACGATATTACCCTTTGTGTGTATCATTAGCTCAAAAGAATGTAAAATTACCGTTTTACTCTTAAGTTATTATTTCACCAACTCCTTTGTTATTTGTGAACGAGAAAAATATAAAATGAGATGTCACAACATGCCACATGTTTTATTCAAGGAATGTTTTATTCGTTGAGTACCATGCCCGATTTATTCGCTAACACTTTAATAACAAAGCATGGTGCGATACTAATGTCATAGCATTCTTGCAACACAAATTTCATATTTGTGAATCACATAATTCAATGAAACATTATTATGACACAAATCATCGGGTCATTTAAAACTTATTTAGACATTGTCCATTGATTAATCAAATGGCATAAAGTATCACAAAAAAATATGTATTCACATTTAGATAATTACCTAAGTACCCCTCGTATGTGATTTTGAAGTTTCGAGTGATTGAACGGTTTTATCTCGAGCTTCAAAGTGTCACATGTCTTATTCAATGTCTTCATCAAGACATCAATAATAAATTCCAGAGTCACAACTCTCTATATCAGAAGATAAAATATCGTTAAGTTATTCAAGCAATCATTACTCAAATGCGATTGTCCAATCGATCTTCAGATTGCAAACTATTACTTAAATTAGTCATAATAAGGTATCTTGTCAAGTCTATACTTAACATTTTTTTCGTTGATGACAGTTTCAGGGTGTAAATATACATGTATAACACAATATTAAATAAAAATGAATATTTAAAATTATTTTTTTTCAGTAAAAAAAATACAAATTGTACCAAATGTTTTATATCTCATTTGTGTGCATAAATCCCACAAATTCTGCCTCTTATTCAGTTGCAGGTATATACTGCAAGTCTATCAACATTCAAAACAAATTTGAACGCAAATATCAGCGTCTAACAATTGGATTTCAGGTTCCATCCTGTGCTTCAAGAAATAAATTGGCAAAATATAAAAATAATGAACACAAAAAGGCATATAAATTTAATTAAATAAGGTTCAAGAATAAAAAATAAGCTAATCTCAACAAAATTCGACGAGAAAACTCGTCTATTTGTTTAAAAAAATGAATATGACAAAATAATAATTATCGTATATATTCTTAAGTATCAATGTATTCATAATTCTAGTCTTCTTACCAAGAGCTAAGAAAATATTTTCTCACTTCTTTTTATTATTTATTTGTTTGCTCGGGTAAATAAACTCATATAGTCATCCTAAATCTTTAATTCAAACATAACCTAAAAGCCACATGACCACACTTTTACAAAGAGAAATTTCGTTTTTAGGCCCAGTAATTAAAAAAAATATAATGGTTAAAGTAGCTAATTTAAAATATTCAAAGTTAAACTATTGTGATATTTTTGAAATAAATTACTTTTAAATGATGAAATAAATCTTTTATATCGGATAACATCGGAGGAGACGGACGGAGTTCTCCGAGGTGATCTGAGGCGTTTGGACTTCGTCGAAGAATAATATGAAAACATATTTTGGTTGGAGGTCGTTGCAGTTTGTCGGAGGTAGTCGAGGAATTCCCTGGAGTTAGTTAGAAACAAATATATTTCTCTTAAAAGTATTTTGGTCTGAAAACGTGACCGAAAGTTTAATTTAAGACGTTTTTAGCTAACGAGTATAACCGTGATATTTATTCTGTGATGAATTAGATTATACATCCCAAGTAGCAAGTACACTCTTGTCACTTTATTTTATATTTTATTTAAACATATTATGACGATCACTAAAGTTCTATTTAGTAGGATTCGTTTTATTTTTCTCGCAGGTTCATAAGTTATTGATATAATATACTATTGAAAATAAACAACAAAGGTCGACTATTCATTTCCTTTTCATAATTATACTGTCGGCTAGTAAGAACATGGATCATTCATATTTCTTGAGTTTTAGAGAAATCCATTCATATCATGTATCTAATCTTGTTTATATTTCTCTGCATTTAAAAAAAAATTGTATTTTAATATATGATTGCTCTCAAATTAGTAAAAGGTGTTAACTCTTGATAAATTAACTTGTAAAAATCAGCCAAAACGTTGGTATGAGCCACATTTTAAAAAATGACGTATAAATCTAAGTAAAAATAAAATAAAATAAATCTATTTTTTAACTCATGTGGCAAGATCTTACTATATGAGAGCAAGAGTTCAATCTCCACCAAAAGGTAACATGAATTTTATATCAAAATTTTCAGATTTATATTGTAATTTGTATTTAAATGTCCATTATAATTATTGATGAACTGGATACTTAAATAAATATTATACAAAATAGGCATTTGAAATAAATTGAACCCAACATTTCAAGTTTTCAATATGTTTTTCTTTTGACACTCGCATTAAAATCTGGGAATGTTTAGATAAAAATAATCACTGAATTCTCACATTATTTTACTATTTCATTAATTTTATAATATTATAATACAAAAGTAAATAAGGTAAGCTTGCTGATTTTTTTTTAATTTCATTTGACAAAGGCATACGAAAATGTGAAGTAACGGGTTTAAAGGTGATATTTTTTATGTTTCGAATTTAGAAAATGAATATTGTTTTTTGCTAAATAGAGAGATAAAAAGAATATATGCTCTTTTTTTTTCTATTAATACAGCAATTATTATTATGAATACATGTGATTAATGACAAGTCAAGGAAGACTATAAATGACAAAGAAGCAGGTCAAGTTTATGGACCCACATCACCCACTAAAACAATTCATTTACAGGAAATTTGTAACTTCAGTTTTTAACTTTTCTTTTGGCTATATATAGTCCCATCAGATCTCAATCCTTGACAACCCAAAGTAAATATTATGGAGCTTGGTACTAGGAACAAGAAAATGGCTTCCTCTTCAGACGAAGAACATGAGACCAAGTCGCAGAAGATCATGAAGGAAAAGAAAGTGGGTGGTATCAGAACAATGCCATTCATTTTAGGTACGCGTTTATGCATGTCTTGGTCCATTTAGATTTTCTTTCTCTTTTATCCTATTAATTTAAAGTTCAAATGGTTCTTTTTTATCGTCGAATTCTTTACTCTAGAGTGATTTATGTTCAAGTACGTCATTTTCCATTCACCATCTTTATCGAACGATGCAAATGATTAAATTCATTGTTAATCTCTGAGACAATATACGAGGAATTTCATGCAAAGCTTTAAAATATTACACCTCACCAGTTTAACAGCACTTTTTTATTTTATCATAATTATTATTTAACATGCAGTGCAAGTGCCAAGAGTAGTGATATAAGTATAACTGATTATGATATATGCGTGTGTGGCAGTCAATCCTGATAAATAAATACCGTGAAAAAAAAATAAAAAAATAAAAGATTGGTCCAAATTAGTCTGCGAAGTTGTCGAAGTAATTAATTACTATTGATTTTGATTGGTGATGTGTGTCAGCGAATGAAATATGCGATAGATTCGCGAGTACGGGATTTCATGCGAACATGATAAGTTATTTGACGCAAGAGCTAAACTTGCCGTTGGTGAAGGCTTCGAACACTCTCACCAATTTCGGTGGGACCGCCAATTTCACGCCTCTCGTTGGGGCACTCATCGCCGACTCTTTCGCCGGCCGATTCTGGACCATTGCTGTTAGCTCTATCATCTATGAACTGGTCTCTCTCTCTCTCTCTCTCTCTCTCTCTAAAGACATAAATTTTGAGGCTTATCTTTTGAGTTTAAGTGAATTAATTCATCTACTATCTTGATGATCATGTATTCATTTATTGTCTGTCGAAAAAATTATTAACTCAAAAAGACTTAATGTTTGACTTTCTTTCTGATAAATTATAGTGACAGAAAATAAATCATTAACAAGTGAGCCGTTATTTTCATTATTTTTACTTGAAAAAGGCAATTATACAACCAATAGATCTATAACTTTTATAAAAATAATAAAAAGTTTATCTTACGAAAATAATAATTTATCATACTGAAGTAAATTCATTTAATTTACTTTAAACAAATAATTTACTAGACCGGGGTAAACTAATCAATTTACTGATATGAGACTTCCAACCCAAATGTTTGGTATAACTTTTAATCAATTTTGGTGAATGTTTCACTCCAAAGCCACGTAGTTCTAAAAAAAAAAAAATTCTCTTTCCATACTTTCCAAAATAACTTTATACTAATTTCATATTAATCCCTCTATCAATATTTTATATCAATATTAATTTTATTAATAATTAATTTATTTTTCTATATCAACACTATTAAATTAACTTATATTTATATTAAATATTATGCTAATATAAAAATATAAAAATATAAAAATTAAATAATAAAAAAATATTATTTTGAATAATAATAATAATAGAACAAAGATATTACATAAACATTACATTCCGTATGTAAACTTAAATATTAATACTCGTTACTCGTTTCTATTAGTATATGGCGTATGGTGTAATTTTTATTTTTATTTGAGATTGGTATATTTATTTTTATTTTATTTAGTTGTATTTTATTTAATTAATATTATGTATTATTGTCAATGTCATATTATTTATTCTTTTTTCAATTAATAATATGTATTTTTGTATAAATTATGTAAATTATAGTCTAAATTACACATTAATATTTTTGTGGGTGAATTTATAATTAAAATAGTTTATCACCAAATTTAGGTGATGAATAGGTAACAGGAAATTTAGATAAATATTGATTATATTTAAATTTGGATAAATTTTTGGTGTGAGTTGTAACAACTCCACCTCAAGTATATCTAATCTCACTCCAAATTAAGGTGAATTAGACATGTTGTTGATATATTACTTCATCAATAAATAACTTTAACTTGATCTTTAATTATGTATAAGTAGCATATAGCACTTTGAAATATATTAATTGCTATATAGTCAACCGTTTGGAAAAAAAATTAGTTAGTATTCATTAATTAAAATAAATCTATATATATTAACTAAAAATATCAAATTACTAACAGTCACGTCACAATAAATGACTATTTACTAAACAAATAAAAAGAATGTCCAAACAACAATGTCAATGTTTCTAACAAAAATATTAAAATATAAAACTTAAGAGCAATTAATTAACTATATCCTAGAAAGCATGTAAAAACTTGACTAGTTCTAACAAAAACATTCGCGTAAAAGACTCAAGCCTTAATTCTTATTTAACAATCGGGAAATAAATGCATAAAAACTCTTGAATTCTTAATTCTTAGTCACAATTATGATGATAATAATAAGACACCTGGAAAGAAATAACTGATATACAAATGTAAGAAATTAGGGGTTGGTGAGCATAACCATATCGGCGTTGCTTCCGTCGTTGCGACCGCCGGCATGCCCAACGCAGACAAAGTGCGTGGAAGCTTCGTCTTCGCAGCTGTGGGTGCTCTACGCATCTCTCCTCCTCACGGCCATCGGCACCGGCGGAATCCGGCCCTGCGTTGTCACTTTCGCTGCCGACCAGTTTGACATGACCAAAAAAGGAGTCGACAACCGAGGATGGAACTTCTTCAACCTCTATTACTTCAGCATGGGTCTCGCCACCCTCACCGCCCTCACCGCCGTCGTCTATATCCAGGTACCCTTTCACATTTCCACTAACCTCGATTCCCCTTATTTATTTTTATTATTAATTGCAAAATGATCTCAAACACCTTAAGATGTAAATTTCAAGGTTATATTTAACCTAGCATTAGATTCTAAATAATCTCGGTAGACCTTGACCTTCATTTTTTTTGTTTTGTTTATAAACTACGTATAGCTCTCTTTTTAACTATTTCAATTTCTTTTATATTAAGTTAAAATAAAGAGATCTCGAAAACCTTTAATGGCTTTTTTAACCTCGGTTAACTTCTTCTATAATTGGTAAATATTGTAACTTAATTTTTAGTTACATTTGATAATTCCATCGCCTCTGATTACGTTGCTATTTGTTTTCTAAGTAGAAGTTTATCTTGATGCCCTTGTATTTACATATATGATATATTTAAATATAGGTATTTTATCTATGTCTCCACGTAAACGTTTACTTATTTACTTAAAGTTACTTTATTTTTGTGTAAATACTCATTTTAAGCTGTTAACGAAATTATTTGAACTATTTTAGCCTTATTTTGGTGAAGGTATTGGTGAGGTAATTTAGACACAATTTAATCGTAAACAAAACAACATTGATTTTTACAAAAAATTAATATAACGTTGGTTATATTGAAATTAGTAAACCTAAATGGGTAAAAGAGTATTTTTTTTGTTTGAATATTTGTGTGCAGGATAATGTGGGGTGGGGATTGGGCCTCGGAATCCCAACAGCGGCCATGGGGTTTTCAATTCTCGTATTTCTGGTCGGATTCCCTCTTTATCGGCGGCTAAAACCCGGCGGAAGCCCTCTCATCCGAGTCCTTCAAGTCATCGCAGCCGCGATCAGGAAACGAAACGCTGTTACGCCCGCAGACTCGAAGCTTTTGTATCGCAACGATCAACTGGACGCTGATATTTGCATCAACGGGAGGCTTCTTCACTCTGATCAGTACAAGTCAGTCAAACTTTTTACTTTATATTTTCTTGTTTTTACGAGGTGAAACCTATGCTATGAAAGAAGAAAGAAAAAATCAGTTTATATATAGAGTTTGAAGTTATCATGCTTAAATTAGGAATTCTGCAAATAAATTATTTGGTATCGGTTGATTTTGTTAAATGAAATACATATTCATATAAGTTAGTAACATTTAATTTTGCAAATTACTAGCTAGTTTCTAATTTCTTTTGTACCCATCCATGAATTAAAAAAGCTAGTTATTTTCATACCTCAAAATCGTAAAAAAAAAGTTGCAAAAAATAAAGAAAAATTGCTCTAAATAATAAAATGAAACATTGATATTGTTGATTGTTCATTTTTTTTGTTTAGTAAATAACGATTTACTATGACGTAACAGTTAATAGCTGTTGTTAGTGGGGTTATATTTTTTGGTTAATATATACTGATATATTTTAGTTAATAGTTACTAACCAATTTTGTTCGTATGTTTCTGATTGCTATATTAGAAATAATCTAAAAATAAATATTAATTTTCATATATACACGTACACATATATTTGCATCATGATTGAACAAGTTTTCATTGTTAAGGTGGCTGGACAAAGCAGCTATAGTGAGCCCAAAAGACGGAGCAGAAGCGACGAGGGAGGAGCCAATAAAGCGGTGGAGATTATCGACGGTGCACCGGGTGGAAGAGCTGAAATGCATTGTCAGAATGTTGCCCATCTGGGCGGCGGGGATACTCCACGTGATGTCCCACTCCCACCAGCACAGCTTCGTCATCCAACAGGCGCGATCCATGGACCGCCACGTGTCCCACTCCTCCTCCTTCCAGATCCCTCCCGCCAGCCTTTCCATCTTCTCCACCTTGACCGTCCTCCTCGGAATCGCCCTCTACGACCGCCTCTTCGTCCCCTTGGCTCGCCGCCTCACCGGCCTCCCCTCCGGAATAACCTGCCTCCAGCGCATGGGCGTCGGCTTCGCCGTCAACATCCTCGCCACCCTCGTCTCCGCGGCTGTCGAGGCTCGCCGGAGATCCGTCGCCGTCGCCGGAATCGGCAGCCACGTCGTCCTCAGCGCCTTCTGGCTCGTCCCGCAGTTCTGCCTCCACGGGGTGGCGGAGGTTTTCATGTCCGTCGCGCACCTCGAGTTTCTCTACGACCAGTCGCCGGAGAGCATGAGGAGCACCGCCGTGGCGCTGTACTGGGTCGCCATCTCCGCCGGAAACTACCTGGGAACCGCCCTCGTGACGCTCGTCCACAGCACCACCGACTGGCTCCCCGACCGGGACCTCAACCTGGGAAAGCTCGACTACTATTACTACCTCGTCACCGGGATTCAGGTCTTGAATCTCCTCTACTACGTCGTATGCGCTTACCTCTATTCTTACAAGTCGATTGACGAGTTGACTGACGTGTCCAACAAGGACGATGACCGGGACGACTTAGAAGCTGATCACAAAGAAGCTAGCTAGTCTTCGTATTTATCTCTCGTCTTACTCTTATATGGTCTAGGTAGCCCTAATTGTAATTAACAAGAGAAGGGATTACTGACGATGGAGTATTTCGGAGATGTAACAGCAATTGTCGAGGAAGAATTAATTTATCAAAAGACTCATTTATTACCGTTGCTACTTTTGATGGGTATTGCCCACACAAAAGATATTATGATGAATTAGTAACAATTTTCAGGTTGTCGATTAGTAAAATAATTTCAATAGATGTAAGATTCGTTGGCATTCTGGAGAAACTTTTGGTTAAAATGTTTGTATAAATAGAGATAAAATGCTTATTTAATCGATGATAAATATATGTTTGAGAATGTATATTCAAAATTACACGTGTAACATAGTGATGTAGCAACGTAGTTTAGAGAAGATGAACGCAAGTGTTGCAACAAAACTGTTGATTTTTTTACTGATTAAAAAATAAGATGTTCATTACACCATCACACATGCAATATATAAAGAAACAAAAGTCTGAACGTAAGCATAGAAACGATTCACAAGTTACAACCGAAATAAAACGGAAATGAAAATTAAATGACTGAATTAATGCAGCAAATAAAGTGAGTTTAATGCTGAAAATAAATAATAAAACTGTTGAAAATAAAGATGGTTGGCTGAAATATTGCTGGAACATTGAATGTTGTTATTTCTTCATGAGCGTTACTGCATCACATAATGTGTATGTGCGGATAGTTTACACGACATGAACGATTTTGTTAAACGGTCACTGATAGAAGAAAAACCTCTTACAGGCGCTAAGAAAACGTCGTAAAAGGTCAACAGTGACACTTTTTTATTCTTCAAAGATGTAACGTTAAAGATATGATACAAACCCTCATGGATGTTTCCACGCATTATCCACACACAAGTAGATTAGATGGTGTCTCATTAATTGTCATATATCCAAATAGATTCAAACTTACATGCTTTACTCTCGTTGATATATAATACATTCAAAATATATCAGCTAATATCAATAGCGGGTAATCAAATTAAAGTAATAAATAACTTGTGTAAGTCAATGAAACACGTTGTAGTATAATTCAATGTCATTCTTCTTAAACGCATCTCCTCACTTCGTCGTTAGTGTCAATTTTTTGAACAAAAAATTAGCGTTTTACCCATGTTTACGTTTGATAATTTTATTATACCCAACGTTTGTTTAATTTTTCGTAAATACCCAAATGAATTTGTTTACGATATTAATGAGTCTAAAATGTCTTTTAAACCATTTGGATGAGAATCCAAAAAGGGCTAAATTAGTCCGAAATTTTTCGTCAACAAAACCCAATAGGTACTTACGAAAAATTTACCAAACGTTGAGTAAAATAAAATTCGTAAACCTATATATGAGTATTTTGCTAATTAACCCTTTTTAAAAAACTAAAATTCAATTATACGTTGAAAAGGATTAAACCATATTTTTCGAGATATGTATTTCTTAAATATTTGCACTCTTATTTGTTTGTCTTTTAAATTTTAAAAAAATTGACAAATGGACAACGTTTGGTGTGTCTATTTCAAAATGGCCAACATTTTATTTAATTTTGGTTAATGGCCATATTGTTTACGTGACATATATAATTAACAGAATGACTTTACATTTTTTCCATTTTTCATTTTGAGAAATTTTTAAAAATTTGAGTAAATTTGTCCTAAAATTAACGTTAAAGTTTAACAGAGTCATTTACCGAAAAATTGTTACACGTTTATCATTTTAAAATATTATTATGTTTTAAAAGACTATACTACTAAATGATCTTTTAAATTTTAACTTTCAATTTTTGTTTATTTATTTATCATCGTTGAAACAAAATACGCACATTTGATATTCATAAGGTGTTTATTTGGTACCTGATATAGAAGAAAAAATGTGTTTAAGAATAAAATTTAAATTATTAATCATAGTTATAGAGTGTTACAAAGTTACCAACAAAATCTTCGAATGCCCTTCATATATTCATAAATAACTAGTGTGAAATAGAGTCAAGTCTCAGAATCAGGTTGCCTTTAATGATTCGTTTTAATATTTACTTGTCGACTTGTTTTGTTATATTGGTTGAGACATTAGCTTTTGAAAAAATTACACGTGGCATGGCTCTAACCGATTGTATACGGCCAATCAAAGCTATTGGTAATGGTTGCTGTAATCATTTGTTGAGGAATGGGAATTTGTGCTTATCACAACACAAAAGCAATATTCTCTCATTCTTCTCTGCTAAAAAACTAATGAAAGTATGATTATGATGTTAATAACCTTAAACTTATTACTCTCAAGTTTTGAATGTGTATGAAATACTTGAGCATCGTTTATACTTTCTATATATTGGATGACAGATAATAAACGACATTGGTCAGGAAAGCCTCAAGTTTTGAATGTGTATGAAATTATTGAGTATCGTTTATACTCTATATATTTGATGACAAATAATAAACGACATTGGTCAGCAAAGCGTTGTGTATTACAATACAAGGCACTTTATTTTATCGCCAATTTTTGTAGTCCAAAATCATTTCAATCTATAAGCAAAGAAAAAATTGTGAAATATCATGATTATATTAGCGTTTGTTCTTCCATTTTGTATTTGAAGTCTTGCTTTGAGTTTTATTTTTTCTTGTTGAGTAAAAGCGTGAATGTCACAACTAAACTTGGACTATCGGACCGGACGGACCGGACCGGTCCGGTAGTCCGTTAAGGTCCGTTAAAGATTAACGGACCGGACATTTCGGTCCGTTGCCATAAAAAATAATTAAAAAAATTAATTTAAAGATTTTGTAAGGGTGTTTTGAGTGATTAAATTGTTAGATTTTTTTTGTTAAAAATGTTGATTGTAAACACTTTAAATTTTATCTTATAAAATGTAGACAACTTGATTTTTTAAAACGGGCCTCCTTAAAAACTTCATCGACCCCTGAAAAGGTGCGACGATGAGGAAAAAGAGTACTTTTAGTGTATTAAAATAGAAAAAACTATCCCGAGTAAGGGTCGGGAAATCCCTTTAGTGTATTACAAGTAAATCAAACTAATCGTTCATGTGCAATGTAGAAAAATCAATCAAAATCGTCTAGAATGTCGAAGCAGTGGAATGTTTATTGGGCTTGATTTTTGTGTAGAAGCCAATACTTTCCACAAGTGAGTGCTTCAACCATCTCTGGTTTCAGACTGCATCTTCGCTCGTCGATAATGCGCCCCGCACTACTAAACGCCGCCTCCGATGACACCGTTGAGACCGGGATGCTTAAGATATCTTGAGCCATTATGGACAAGATGTAAAACTTCCTAGAGTTTTGTCTCCACCAGTGAAGTAGGTCAAGACGCTCGTCGTCATTCCTCACCTTATCGTTGCAATCGTACTCTAGGATCTCGGGATGAGTACGAGGGTGGTCTTGGCTTCCTCTTGGCGTGCTTCCTCCAGCTTCTTGTTAAGGAGAAGGGCTATACGCGGGAGCGTTGGTGAAGACGTTCGCATATTGGTGCATCCTTGCATATTGCGACTGTTGACTTGGGGGAGTCCGATAATGCCGAAGAAGTTTTGCCTCGTACACCCTGAAAAGAGAAAAAAAAGCATCTACGATCCTTGGAAAATCAAGTGAGACGTAATCTTGCGTACCGGAAAAAACGTAATCTAAGAAATTTAAAAAACTTTTTAAGTCCACCAATTTTAGTTCGAACATCTAGAATGACTCCAAAACCAAAGAGTAATGGAACCTTTCCAGCGTCCCAATACTTTAGATTCCATGTCTTGAATACAAGTGCTAAAAATGGGATCTTCCCGGTATTTTTCAAAATGTGTAGCTAAAGCAGTCATAGTATGAATGCCTAATTGTGAAGTCGGAGAATAACAAGCAGAAAGCTAACAAGTTTCTTTATAAAAAAATATCAAGAAAAGAAATAAATGATTCGGCCATGCTAATATCAGTAGGGGTTAAAGATCCTTTCCCGAGTTCGGTGTTTATGTAGGCTACATATACATCTATATAACGTGGAAATAAAAAGTTGTTTAACATTAAATAGGTTAAGTTCCACCTAATCTTGTTATCTAAACGAAATATTCGTTCTTCTAATAAGTTATATCTAAATCATTTTTAAGTTCATCAACCCTAGCGGTTGAATTGTTTATCCACCTAACAAAACATCGTATTTTATGGATTACGTGACTCACAGCTAGTGCTTTATTTCAACTAATAATTGGTCAAATGACCAACGTTTGCCATATGAATTGCAAAATGTCCAACGTTTGGTAAAACTGTGATAAATGGCCATAGCGTTTACGTGGCACAATGATTAACAGCCTAACTTTACAATATTACTCTTCAAGTTTCGATTGTAAATGAAATTTTTTGAAATTCAAATTTAAAATTTGGATTATAAATTTAAAAAGTTTGAATTTTAGAGTTTCGAATGAAATGCCCAAAAACATCTCACGCGTGTTTATTTTTGGAAATATCATATTTATGTTTATGTGCTTTTACAAATAATAATTAATTCTGTAATCTTTAATTATGAGTTTTTCCTTTTATACGTGCAATCCTGTAATCACGCGTGATAATAAGAAATCCAATATTATTTAATATCAATTACACGTAATCCAGTAATATATGATCGATTTTCTCTATTATCAAGCAAACAATAATTGTAAACTCGTTGTATTTAATGCAACTCAAGCAATAAAAGAATTATTATATTCGATTTTCTAATTAATGTAATCCACGATTTTCTAATTTAATGATTGTAATCCTCGAATTTCTATTTTAAATAGACATCCTCAATTAAATTTACATATTATATATCTATTGCTGTTAATATCTCTTTACCTCATATTTCTTGTTTGGTTATTCTTTGTGTCTTGACAGTAAATTCATTAACAACATACCGCCCAACTCAAATGGATTTTCCTTCTCGCGATGGTTTCAGTCTTCAAGAATTAGGTAAAAACGTTGTTAATATCGGTTGTTAATTTTCAGTTATCATACATTAACAACATTGTTCGTTCATATAAATGAATTTTTTTATTTACCAATATAGTTTTACTTTTTGAAAGTCAATGTTCTCGAAATGATGAAGATGAAGATTTTCCAGCTGAAGACGTTATACAACCTGAAATATTGTTAATTGATCATTCTGATTTGAATAACTGCCCCATGAATATGGAGTTGGAGTTGGATTTGGAGAATGCTTTTACTAGTAAAGAATTCTTAAAAATAATTATTTATATTTTACCAGTAAGGAACAATTTCGAGTTTAACACCATTAAGTCAAGCACTAGTAGATATAGAATTGCTTGTTCGGATTTACAATGTTCTTGGAAATTGTATGCAGGTGTTTGTCCTATGTCTGGAAGGTGGGTCATAAAAACATATTCAAAGGTTCATTCGTGTAGGAAACGTGTAATTGTTAAGAATAAACATGCATCGTCAAAGCTTATTAATCATTGCGTCAAAGAAGATTTTAGAGGGTTATTAGCCAATGAGATAAAGCCGGCAGGGGTTGCTAAAATTATGCGTACTCGGTTCAACGTTGATATTTGGAGCTTCAGTTTTCGGTTTCCCATTTTGTAGGCCAGTCATTTATGTGGATGGTACATTTTTAAAGGGAAAGGCAAAGGGAACGTTGCTTCTTGCTACGGCTCAAGATAAGGACAATCATTTGTTCCCGTTGGCATTTGGTATCGTCGATTCAAAAAATGATAACTCGTGGACGTGGTTTATGGGCCAGCTCAGAATGGTATATGGTGTTAAAAAAACATGGTCATTGTTTCCGATAGACGCAAATCAATTCAAAAGGCGATTAATTTGGTTTTTCCCGAGGTCAAATGGGCGTCATGCATGCAACTCCTTTGGGGTAATGTCAAAGCTCAATTTGGTAATAGTCACATTCAACCTTTGTTTTATAGATGTGCTAAGGCTTACACCACTAGAGAGTTTGATTTTTGGTTAAACATTTTATCTAACGATGACCGTAGTATTAAGAAGTACTTGCTCAATGTCAATCCCGAATTATGGTCTCAGAGTCACTTCCCTGGTAAAAGGTTTAATATTATGACTACGAAAATTTTGGAATGTTTGAATGCCGTGCTACGTGAGGCTCGGGGTTGGCCCGTTGCTTATCTTGTTTTGAGTTATCGACAACTCTTACGAAATTGGATTGTAAAAAAGAGGAAACTCATCCCAAAGATGATTTCAGGGTTGATTGACACCAGATTTAAGATCCTTAAAGACGCGCAATAAGCTGCTCGATCCATGAATGTGAGTTCATTTACAATTCTTTACTGTTAATGTTCGTTAATTAATATTGTTTTACCATTAACCAATACACTGTTAATCACTACAATATTTACAGGTTAATTCAATTCACGACAATCAATTTGAAGTTGTCGACGTTTTAACGAAAACGTGCACTTGTAGATTTTGGCAGCTTGAAGATTTCTCGTGCTCCCATACTTGCGCTACTTTGTATCGTAGGAGTTTACGTCCCCTTGATTATATATCTTGTTACTATAAGCATGAGTGGTTTTCGATAACTTACGCGCAAGATGTTTCCCTATTTTTCATGAAGGTAATTGAGAATTGCCAACAACTTCGTCTGTGATAAAACCTTTAATTGAAAAACGTCCAGCTGGTAGGCCGAAGGAAAAAATGTATCGTTCGAAGGCAGAAGGAATTCACCCATACGCACAACGGTATGAAAAATGTGGCCAAATTGGACACAATAAACGTAGTTGTCCTACTTAATTTATGTATTTCTTTATCGTATGTTATTTTCATGTTAGATCCAATTTTGATATTTTGACACTGCGTTTTTATGGATCTAAATATTTTCAATTCAAATCTGATTAACATTACATGTTTCTTTTCACTATGTCCTCATTTACAAGCCCAACTGTTAATTGTATAACTAGTTACACATTTTTTGCATGTAAATGTTCACTATTAATTATCCAACTATATGTATATGGTTAATGTTGTCTCCATTTACACCATCAACGAGTAATGAATCTGTAAAATAGTTAAACATACATCAAATCGATTGATTTTAGCATAGATTAACACATAACCTATTGAGATTTCAGATATTTGTTTTCTAACTATTACATGTTTATGTTAACCCCGTCCTCATTTACTTGTAAACGGTTAATAACTGTAAATTTTATCCTACTCCGTTTATAAAACATCAAAATTCTCAAATTACTTGTGAAAGGTTAATAACTGTTCATTATGTCTCTCTATGCATGAGGTTAATTTTGATAACATCAATATGTGAATACTTGTAAAACATCACAATTATCATCAAACATTATGAATTTAACATAGATTAACATGTCCCAAAAATATTTTTGCCAAACGTACATGTTCCATAAACATATGTCCCAAAAACTATTACATGACACAAAACATAATGTTAACATGTTCATAGCTTAAGTACTAAAACTTGCCTATTAACTATCATAATAAAACCATTAACATCATCAATAAGCAACCGGAGTAATGGTCTTGATAACAAAAGCATTAATAATGTTAATTAGTATCTCATTATGGAATCCCAAGTGAGAAAGATGGCTGGCTTGGTATATCCTCATAATCTGCAACTTCTGGAACTTGATTTGTGATGGCTTGTTTATCTTTAGCTACTGCCCCTCTTCCCCTTCGTGTTTTCTTCTCGGATGTGTAAGGTGGCCTCTGATAAACAGATTTACGACATGTCCTTTTTGACATGGCCAACTTGGGTTTAGCTCCTATTACCTGTTAATTATATACCAATTTACTTCAATTTAAGATGTTCAAATACTTTGCAATTGCATAATGGATTTTACGTTGAAATACCTCATGAGTATCAATCAGGATTTCTGTTTTCTCTGCCCCATATCAGGTACACTTCCCATGGGCTTGTCTCCCCCTACCTGTAAATCATTCACCAAATTTACAACCAGTAGTCAAAATTTGCATCATTTTGAAAGTTCGCACTCTATATGATTATTACTTGACGATCATCTTTTACGTAGACGCTCATTTCCATTTCAGGTACTTTTTTAGGCCCTATACAGAGCCTTTTAAAATCTTTGGCTTTCTACACATTAAAGTCATTAAATGAACAAACACATACACTACCGTATTTGTTACCACCATTGTTGATTACGTCGTTAATAGCAAAAGCCCAATCTTCTTGAAGTTTTTCTAATCTTTCCTGTTTATAATATATGTTAACAGTTTAAATATACGACGTGTATTATTTATTTCCTTAAAGTTTATAAGAAAAATACCAGTGTCAACTTTGCTGCTTTGTCGTCACATATCAAAGGTGAGATGTCAGTAAGAGGAGATGTCGAATCACAAACTGATTCTTTGGCCGGTGTCTCTACTTGAAGGGGCTTTTCAAATTTTGGCATTTTGAACTGCAACCGAAACGTAAAACCAGTTATAATTAACTGAATCATTAACGTAAAATGAGGTATAATTAACAAAAATATTACCTTCATGACCATGTCAGTCAGTGTTTGTTGATCATCGTCAACATTTGACCCCTTCCGTTTAAAAGGTTGGTCCTCATTATGCATGGTTTGATCGTTGCCATTTTTTGGAGAGGAATCCAGTTCTTGTCTTTTCTTCTCATTGTTCCCCTGTTATCTACATAATACTAATTAATTATGTAACAGAGTAGTATTTCAACACACAAAACATTAACATATATATTTACCAAACATTATGAAAACAACAACTACTCATCAATATGATTTTACCTTGAGTTGTTCCATGACCTCATCGTTGCTTTTGTTATTCGTTGTTTCTTCACTACTTTTCAACGTCTCATTCAGACCTGTTCAACAGTAAAACATCGTTAAATAGTATAAATGTTAGCTATTTACGTAGTTAAACACATAACAATTTAACAACAAACATTAACAGAATATTATTAAAACACCAACGTTTCAACAATAGGTTTTTACCTTCGGTTGTTCAACGACCTCGTCGTTGCTTGTGTTGTTCTTATTTTCTGCACTCTTTCTCAATTTCTCATCTCGGACATGGTCAGCAGTAAAACATATTTAAATAGTATAATATTAACATTTTAAAATTTAACAATACATAACCTATTACCAACACACTACAATCACCTTTTCGTCAATGTGAAAACCGCACATTTGAAACATCTCCTCGCAACGCTGGTTACATTGATCCACAATTTTCTTCAGTTCTTCAATCTCTTCTAGTGCTATATCTAGTTGGACGCACAAATTCTTCATTTATTCTTGTGTGACAAAACCTTCATGGTTTTCAGACGATGACTCATTTTCCTTCCCTTTCGATTTGGGTGTGTTCGCTGATTCTCTTATTTTTACAGGATTAACATTGTTAGTATGTTTACTCATCCCATTTGCAACTTATTCGTCAGTTGCATCAATAATGACTGGCTGAAACTGAATTAAAAACAGTAGTCAAATGTTATAAAAACAGATAAACAAAAATTAACAAACCCCAACACATAAATTTGGGATTACCGTATCATCTTCAAAACAACGACGAACATCGAGAAAAACATGGCTAGCTTTGTACGACCACTTAACATCCTCGGAATAGGATGATCTATTTTTTTTGTGGATTTTTTTTTCTCGAATGCTGGAAATGCTTCGTACACCAATGCTATCAATGGATGTAAAAACCCATCGACGTTGAATCCAGTTTTACACCAAGTGTGCTTAATTTTCTTGAATGACTCGCATAGCTTGTAATAACTCACCCTCCCCCAAGGATATTTGGAGAGCTGTTCGTGATTAGTCGCCATCTTCAGAATATCGTTCGAGACGACGTGGTGACGTTCCCTAGGAAGTAGGAGTGTCTCGAAGATTTCCACATTCATTAACGCTATTTTCTCGTCTTTAGTTCCTCCAAACCTAGCTGCAAAGATTCCTAATAGAACGTTTGCTTGATGTGTCCCACTGACCTTAAAAAATGTGTCTCTCAGCGGATTACCAATTCACAATTCCTCCTTATTATCGAGCAGACTATCGTAGTTCAACCTTGTTAATCAAATAACAATTTACACTACAGTAACAAATTAACAACCTAAAAATACATACATAGTAACCATAACATTAACCAATTAACAACCCCAAAATTACCCACACATTAACCAATTCATTAAACATTTACCAAACAAACATTACTTAACAACTTACCATTTTACCCCACATTAGTTCAAAATCTTAAATTGTAAACTTGTACACATTGTCAGCTACTTTAAAGTGCCATACTTTTTAGACTCCACATGCGAAAGCATTAAAAAATGGACTATTCTCTTCGGGAATACATCTCATTTAAGGTACTAGAAATGTGCAAATGACCCTCGGTTAAACAGCTCAATCTTTTGTTCAGTCTCTATTGCTGTTAATATCTCTTTCATCGTGGTAAAACTGGTGTGCACGATGATTCGTTGGTGTATATCCAGTTTTCAAGATCCACCATATAAGATCCAACCTACACACACCAACATATATTTACTAACCATTAACATACATATTTAATAACGACTTATAAAGACTTAATAACTACTTACCTTGTCCAACTGGCTGTTCCCATCTACTTTAGTGTTATTTTTCCCCGATTTTCTCAGCAATGGATTTTTTCACCATTATTCCCTGTCAACGAAATTATCAAAAAAATTGATAATCTGAGTTAATTTACAAACCGTTTCGTAAATAGCTTTTCTAGAAACACCTACATTTTGAAACCTAATTTTTTTTGAAATCCCAGATGTCGAATTAATTTTTCGAAACCCAACAATTATATACCACAAATTTGTTTTCAATAATATAAACAGCACTCAATAGAAATTAACAAGTACATTAACATGTAACCATTAACCACGACCATAAATACATAATCCACACAACAGTAGTACATGAAAAACATAAACCACAAACTTTCGAATAAAAACATTATACACGGAGATGAAATATAAGATGAACAGATGAAACCAACTATAAATGATGAACTTCAAAAATTACCAACAATATTTAACGACCCACTGTAAAAGCAAAGCTTTGTTTCGAAAACATTAACCACAACAAAAAACGTTACCCACACACAAAAAAACCTTTAACCACACCCAACTTTGTTTCGAAACCCCTTTCGAACAGTATAAAAAATAAAAATATAATCTTCAAGTTTCTACCATGAACAGACGCGATGAACATGCAAAGCTTTTTAAACCATTACTCAAATCAAATATTCTACCGAAACGAACACGAGAAATCATCTTCGCCCAAAAAAAATTACCTGTGTATTCTCTAGAGATTGCACTCGGAGTTCTTTTTTGTCGTCGTTCTTCTTCCCCGTGGTTCTTCTCCGCCTTCGTATTTCTTCGCCCAAGCTTTTCTTCGACCAAATTTTTTATTTTTGTGTTTCGAGAGTGATTTCTGGATAGCCTTTTGGGTTTAACACAGAGAGATGAGAGATTGTGTTAATGGATCTCAACCGTCTCGAATGATCTCCCTAATAATTATTTTAGATACTCGAAAATAATTTTACACGATTCCCAAATCTAATCACTCGAGTATCCCAATTTCCAAGCGCTACATGCGTGACGTGGCAATCTTCATAGGCGGGAAAACTGATTTATGAAGCAACGCATTAATTGCTCAAACACGTGGCACTCAAACTGTGCGGAAAAATTCATGGGTACCTACATTTTGTCAAACGTTGAACATTTCACAATTTCATCATGTTTATAGGGCTATACTACTAATTAAATCTCGCGAACTAATCGTGATTTTCTTTACCGTTTTGGAGTTAAATATGTTAATAAATTGCTGAGCTTTTTATTTGATTCGGTATTATTGATGGTATAAGAAATTATCAGTTCCTTACAAATTCGTACAAGGGAAAAATCACAAATGTTTTCCTCCCCCGTCTTCGGAAAACCGCAGGAGAAAGAAAAGTGAAGATCAAAAGTTAATTGATGAGGGTATAGATGTAATTATGCAACCAGTTTTGATCTTCTTTGAGACGAACCCCCAAAGTTTTCAAAATTCGGATAAACCACCACCTCACTCTCCGAAATTACCAAACTCGGCTGGTTCGGAAGAAAATCCGAGCCGCGAAAAAACGAAATCACAAATTCATACCTCTCTCTCTCTCTCTCTCTCTCTCTCTCTCTCTCTCTCTCTCCTCAGTGACAGTTCGAAGGAGAGGAAGGAACAACAATGGCGGAAGTGTCGATGTGCAGCAGCGAAAGCAGCACAGAGCCGACGGCGGAGGAAGAGAGGATTTTGATCAGAGACATTGCTTTGGCCGCCGAATCCAACGCCAAAGACGGCGATACATTTTACTTGATCACCCAAAGGTTCGCTCTTCACTCTTTCTAATTCTGAATTTCGGTAGTGTTTTTCGATGATGTGCTCTCGTGTTCGGTTCTTTTCCTCTTTTTTTTCGTCGTAGAGTTTCAAGTGTGAGTATTTTCTCTTATTTGCTCTTCAATTCAGGTCCAGAGTTCGATTGTTCTTCTGGGGTTCGAAGCTCTTTTTTTTGTTGAATAATCCGAACCGTGTATAATGATACAGATTCTTGAGCCGTAAGACTAGTGATTTTGAGGTTTAGGTTTTGGATTGTGGTTGTCTTATACCTACATGAAATGAAAGTTATAATTTTTTAAATGTGTTCTTTGATTATTATACAATCCAAGTAAAAACTTCTCCTCTTTTGAACTGTTCAGCTGTTTTGTTGCACTTTGAATCTCGTTTATTTTGTGAATAATCCAAAGTAAATGTATTCTTGATCCATAAACTTAATGATTTTTAGATTTTGGATTAGTTGTGATCTTAAATTTACTGGAAATGAAAGTTCACTTTTTATTTTTTATGTGTTATTTACTCTCATAGATGGTGGAAAAATTGGATTGAATATGTAAACCAAGAGCAGCCAAACAATCCAAACGATGCTGTTTCCTTGCCTGAGCATTGCGATTCATTCGGTTCGTATAATTCGAAGAAGCCCACTGGTATTGATAACTCCGACTTGGTCTACGATTCTGCTTCGGATGAGTCTAGTGCAGCGACAGAGATACACGATACTTTACTCGAAGGTCGTGATTATGTATTGCTCCCACAAGAAGTTTGGAACCAACTTCACTCATGGTATGGATGGTTCTGGGTTTCAATTTCATGTTTGTGTATGCTCTTTTATTTAAATGTTTCTTTGTAGCTCACTTGGGGTTACGCTTAATCTGCAATTTTTCAGTTGAATTTTGTGAACAATGCTTCAGGTTTACATTTTAGACACTATCCACATTACAAGTGGGTTACAATCATATATTGCATCAGATGGTAAAATTGATCTATAGATAATATTCCGAAATCACACTATTTAGATTGTTGTATGAAGCTACTCTTTAGCAGCAGTTATGTCCGATGTTCCTTTTTTGGTGCAATTGAAAGAAATGTCTGGACTCAATTATTTTATACTATGTTTAGTTAATTAATGCTACTGACTTTTGAGATATTAATATACTATTTTTTGTACACTAGGTATGGAGGAGGTCCAACATTGGGTCGGAAAGTAATTAGTTCAGGTCTCTCACAAACTGAGTTGACTGTGGAAGTTTATCCTCTGCGCCTTCAATTAGTTATCATGCCTAAAGCTGAATGTTCTTCCATACGGATAAGCAAAAAGGTACTTGCAGTCAAGGTCTTCAAATAGCCCCACTTTCATACTTGCGTACTGATCCTGTAGTGCTGATCACGAATCATTGTGACCAGGAAACCATTGAGGAGCTTCATCGACGAGCTTGTGAGATTTTTGATCTGAACATGGAACAAGTAAAATTCTTACATTCCCAATTAATTCTTTTAAGAACGACTAATCAGATTATCTCTTTGTTTAAGTTCTTTGACTCAAGTATTTTTGTTTTCTATAAATGTTTCGAACTTGCAGGTGCGTATTTGGGACTACTATGGGCGCCGAAAACATGCTTTGATGAGTGACATGGACAAAACACTTGATGATGCCAACATACAGATGGACCAGGATGTAGGTTTCTTTAATTTCCAACAAATACTAGCTATTTCAATTAATTTTTTTTTCTGGAATGAACTCATTGTTCAATTATAATTGCCTTATATATATATATATATTGTAGGGTCCAGTTGATTGCATTTATATAACCTGCAATTTGGTTTTCCAAAATAGTTTATTTTCCTCCACTTTCATTTCTGAGTGATGTGCTCTATGATCTAATTACTTTTAGTCCTTATTTTTTAAACAAACCATGTTCTTGAACTCAGAAAGGAGTTTTGGTGCTAAGTTATGGGATATATCTGCCTGCGAGCCTTGAAATTTTAAGCTGGTTTAAGTGTTGAGCTAGTTGGGTTGTGGTTTAGAGGGTAAAACCTTTTTCTTTTGCGTATTGTAACATATGTTTATTCTCTGTCCTATAATGGACTAAAACAGATTCTGGTGGAGGTGCTTAACCATGGTAATGATGCCATTCAGAAAAACGGATATCTTGAGAAGGAAGCAACATCTATTCTTGTAGAGCCTTCTAAGTCGAGCTTGTCAATTGCAGGAGGTCTATCAGCTAGCAAGGGCGCTTCTAAAAGCTACAACATCACAGAGCCCGCTGCTCCAGCTAGAGAACCAGAGAGCACTTATGGTGTCAGTACAAGAGGATATTCTGGTGGTTTGACTGGTCTTCTCAATCTTGGAAATACTTGTTTTATGAATAGCGCCATTCAGTGCCTCGTTCATACACCAGAGTTTGCCAAATATTTTCGGGAGGACTATCATCCAGAGATAAATTGGAAAAACCCTCTTGGCATGGTGGTACGTTTTGAGTTACAGAATATATACTGTTCTTTGTTTGAATTTGTGTTGTTCAGTGATAAAGATTTTGTAAATACTGAGAAAATAGTAGGCATAAAGCACTGAATATTCTATTGAATTCTTATTCAAGTTTATTTGACGACTTTGATTAAGAAAACACGATTTGTTTTTTGCCAATAGGGAGTTGTTTAATGAGTTTCATGCTTTCGATTTGTAAAACAAGATAAACTTGAAGACTGGGAGTCTTTATCTTTTGCTATTTGGAAAGGTGTAATATCTATCCTTAGAGCTTAAAAGGATGCAATGTTTTATAATTATTTTTTGCTCTTTCTGTTTAACAGATCTAGTAGCTTTGGTTGACCTATCAGCCGTACTTCTGTTATTATTGATAGTTCTAGATTTCCTTTGATGGGGTTTCAGCCCCTTTATGGCTCTGCTGAAATATCTGGATAATTAGACCAATGAGTACTGCTTTGTTGTGTTTTGGCTCTGTATTGCAGGGCGAGTTAGCCCTAGCATTTGGTGAGTTACTTCGGAAGCTCTGGGCCCCTGGAAGAATGCCAGTTGCTCCCAGACCTTTTAAGGCAAAGCTTGCTCGCTTTGCTCCGCAGTTTAGTGGATACAATCAACACGATTCTCAGGTTTGCTAAACTCCACAAGGGTTGTTGAATCCCTACCTGAGTCCATTAACAATTAGGTTAAATATATTCGTGCCATTTTTTTCAGGAGCTTTTAGCCTTTTTGCTTGATGGTCTTCATGAAGATTTGAATCGTGTTAAAGACAAACCTTACGTAAAGTCGAAAGACGCTGATGGCCGGCCCGATGAAGAAGTCGCTGATGAGTATTGGGCAAATCACATTGCCCGTAACGATTCGATAATTGTTGATGTGTGTCAGGTGTGTATGTAGGTGAAACTTAACGTATTACAAATGCGTGACACATACTTTGATGGATAAAATTTATTTTACTTTTTTCTTTGAAACCCAAATAATTTTATTATGCTTCTGTGTATATTTTTGACTGCATAAGTTGGGTATGGGTCAGTGCTACTTTGGATTTGATTGCATAATTTGGGTACTGTCCTTTTGGTTGCTCCGTCCATATATTATAGTAGTCCGAAAGTATTGGATCTTTTCATCATGATAGTGGGGCTTAGTTTGAGGGTTAGAAAAGTATTTTGGAGAGTAACATAGCAGCAAGTTTATTATCTGTAGTATGTGCTCTTATGACTTCGATACAAACTTGGTTCAAAATTTTCTGTGCTGTTTTCTGTCAACAGGGACAATACAAGTCGACTTTGGTTTGTCCGGTGTGCAATAAGGTCTCTGTCACATTTGATCCTTTCATGTATCTTTCGCTACCTCTTCAGTCGACCATAACGCGGAATATGAATGTAATGGTTTTTACTTGTGATGGAAGTGCATTGCCGATTGCTTGCACTGTGACTGTACCAAAGCAGGGTCGATGCCGGGACTTGATCCAGGCACTTAGCAATGCCTGTTCCTTAAAACCCTCTGAGAAGCTCTTACTAGTGGAGGTTTGCTTCTATCCCTGTTCCTATTTTCTTTGTGTCGTTTGGACTTTGGATTGAGGGAAATGAAAACCGAAATTTTATAACTATACTGGAGATTCCATTTTCCTTAGAAATTTGGATAGAGCATGAAATCTATCCAAATTTGTAAACGTTGGGCCCACGCTTGAGTTTCTCTTCTCACTATCACTCTTCATTTTCCTTCATATTTTCCAATACTACAAAACACAACACATAATTTTGGGTTTCCTTCAAATTTTTATTTTCCCTCGCATTTTCCTGAGTTCCAAGAGACCTTTTTTTTTCTTATCATTGTGTTGTATATCATAATAAAATATCTCAATTTACAGGTTCGCAACAATTTAATTCTTAGATTTTTGGAAGACCCGCTAGTTCTATTATCCACCATCAAAGACGATGATCATCTTGTTGCCTACAGAAGTTCAAAGTTGTTGAAGAACTCGAGATATCTTCAGTTGATACATCGCCGTAAGGAACTGTAAGTAAGCGTAACTGCCATGCTTCTGATAGGACTTTGGTAAAAGTAATTAATAAAATGTTAGGATAAAAAATATTATTATATTAAGAGGAATTTCTCTTTAGATAGAATAATATAATCATATAGGGGCATGAATGAGTTTGGGTATACGCTTAGCCTTTTCCAAAAAGTTGCAGGTCTCTCGAATATCCTGTTATCTTGTTATTGTCTTTTTTATGAATGGAATTTGAAGTTTCTTATCAATTATTATCACCTGGATAAAATTGCAAACTTATCACATTTCTGGAACCATGTCAATGTCATTGTTAACAGCGGGATTGTTCTCTTGATTATTGATTTTACGTTCTAACACGATGTCACATAAATGCTTGTAGAGGTGCAAGTAGTTCGCCCAAACCATACGGAACGCCACTTGTCTTGTCGATTTCATGTGAGGACGTAATTACGAGAGACGACTTGCAGAAAATGGTTTGCACAATCCTCTCTCCTATGCGAAGATCAGAGAGTCGTGGAAATGCCGATGTGCCAAATACTCGGGCCTCGGCGGCAGCATCGGAGCCTAATGACGACCCCAACGAATCGTACTTGGATGAGAACGATCTTCGCCTGGTTGATGACAAGAATGAGCTCATAAATATGTCGGAGGGAAATGATAGAACGATTAAGTTCCCCGAATCATCTACGCACCCAGTCATATATATAGACTGGTCTCAGAAGCTTTTAAAAGGTTACGACACTCATTACCTCGAAAACTTGCCCGAAGTGTTTAAATATGGACCCGTGACAAAGAAACCCCGAAATGAACCTCCTTCGCTCTACACTTGCTTAGAAGCTTTTCTACGCGAAGAGCCATTAGTTCCTGAAGATATGTGGTTAGTTTCTATCCCCCTTATTTCTCTCTCTGTAATTGTTCATTGCTAAATTCCCTCACTTAGTTTCAGCTATCTTAAAGTGATAATGATGAACCAAATCATTTTTTTCCATTCTATCTTGTTGAATCATGATCAAACTGTAAGTCATTAATTGTTCATAAACCTGATCGCTTGATGTCCCCAACTGAAACTCAACAAAGGTTCTGTCCTCAATGCAAAGAGAGACGCCAAGCGAGCAAAAAACTCGATCTTTGGAGACTTCCTGAAGTGTTAGTCATCCATCTGAAGAGATTCTCATATAGCCGGTCGATGAAGCATAAGCTAGAGACCTTTGTGAACTTTCCCATTCACGGCTTTGATCTCACAAACTACATTGCCAACAAGGACAACAGTCATCGCCAACTTTACGAGCTCTACGCGTTGACCAATCATTACGGCGGGATGGGCAGCGGCCACTACACAGCGCACATCAAGGTGAGAGCCGTAAAAAGCCACGTAGTAAATGAACAAAATTTTCACCCCGTGCAGTTGTACATGTTCTACAATTCTCATCCTTTTTCCCGATATTCTACGATTCACAGCTTCTGGATGAAAGTAGGTGGTACAACTTTGACGACAGTCATATATCAGCGATAAACGAGGATGAGGTGAAATCTCCAGCTGCTTATGTCTTGTTCTATCGGCGGGTCAAGACCGAGGATGCTACAGCTAGCAATGGTGACTTGTGTATGTGCATCCCTTTCATGTTATATATGCCAAGTTCACCCAAGTATAACAAACGGGAAAACCAGTATTCGCGTTCTAGGGGTAAAACCGTAATATAAATATATTATAGTAATAGAAACTGTATCTTTGTATTAGAATTGGGATTAAGGGGTAGAATATAGTTTAGCAGTTAAATCAGTTACTCCCTTCGAAAAAGTAGTTACATCAGTTATTCGGTATAATCCCATAGGAGAGAACAATCCTTTCTTGAGCTGGTAACTATCTTGTATTTCCTATTCCCTTAGGAGTGAATCACCAAGGCTCTTATCAGAAAGCTCTGTGCACATTTGCACAAGGAAAATATTGCTGAATCCAAAACTAGAGCCATGATAAAGAAAATCTTGACCATGTAAATTTAGCTGAGGGACCCCACTTAAGATCCATGGACCTTTACGAAGGTGGACAATCAGTGAATGACCAACGAGAACAAAAGAAACTTACAAGAAACAACAAAGGACTTCTCGTTCATGATGGTTTAGAGTGATACTAATCAGAAGCTGTGTCTCGGTTATTCCTAGCGATAGGTGTAAATGTTTTCTAATAAAACTTTGAATTGTTTGTCTTATGCAAAACCGATACATTTTCCAGTCACCCGTGTTTGCTGATTTTTTGTTTTTCGTTTTTTTTAACAGGAGAAACATTTTAACCGCTCTAGTTGTTGCAGCTTGTTAGTGGCCATTTGATAAAAAAAGAACTACTGAAGAATGGTTCTTCAATGTTACCATGGAGGATCATGGCCCAGAGAACCTCTTGGTTTAGAGTTTTCTCTGCACCAGTTAGTCAAGTATGTGGAAGTTTGTGAACCCAAATATCATCACTTTATATAAACACACATTTTAATGGTAGATTAAAAGAAGTGAGAGAGTCTTTAGGTTATAAGCTTAGGCTTCTTACCAAGCTGAAAAGGAAAAAAAAGATTGGCCGGAGGGAAACTGGTTGTTCATATACAATCCTTGTTGTACCAATATTTATTTAACAAAAAGGACTAGGCGAGCGATGACAACAAATAAAAAGAAATTACATATTACAAGTATATGGGATTACTACCCTTTAGTTCATTTTCTTTTCTTATACAAAAGGCGCTACGTATATCATTGTTATGAATAATAGTCTAGTTATTGTATGTTTAATTGAAATATCACCATAAATAGTATATGTAAGTGTTTTCAAGTATTTCATCATTCAAAATGTGAACTGCAGAAGAGTTTATCAAATGTAGTCACTCCAACTCGTTTTAGGTTGGCTGTCACTAGCAATATGCATGGAGTCTGTCTCGACTCTTGACTGCATATAACCACAAAGTGCGTATAAAATTATTGTGAGTTGCGGTCATATACTGTGACTTGCGGTACTCAATACCCGGTTTTTTCAATATTTCATTAGAAACTCAATTTAATTCAAATTTTAGCTATTTCAGAGTAGAGCACTTTCTGAAGTTTGAAAGAATAGAGATTATAACATACACATTTTGATTTATTGGAAGTCAGGTAATCGTTTAGATTCATAATAGAAAGTGTTTGGCTAAGCTTATTAAAATTAATTTTAACTTATTTTTAAGCTAAATAAAATTTGAGTGTTTGCTTAAAATGGTTTTTTCTTAAAAACTAGAAAGTAAAAATATTTCAACTAAAAACTTACAGTTTGTAACTTTTAAAATGTAGATTTTGTTTTTAGTTTGTCTCTGGTACATTCTTTTTCTTGTATATCATTTTTAATTTTAATTACTTTTATTAAATAATTCTTTTAATATCACCAAAATTTATAATATAATTTTTCAATCTATACACACCCACTTATATATAATTTTTAAATATATACTATTATTAAAATTACCAATGATGTTTTATACAAATAAGTATTATTTAAAAATATGAATATATATTTTTTTAAACACTAAATTAGGTTTGACTAACTGGTACAACTATATCAGAAAACTTTACTTAACTCACAATTTTTTGGAAACAGGTTTTTTAGAACAATCGATCTAAATTCACCTTTTTAAAAAGCAAAACTACTCCAAACGAAGTCAAACTGAGACTAGAAAGCGATGAAACGGAGACTGAGATTGCTGGAGGAGTTGATTCTTTACTTTTCTTTGTGTCATCGTGAGAGAGACTCGCGTGAGTGAAAGAGAGAATAAATTGAGAAGAGTGAGAATAAGAAGGAAAAAATAGAACGAAACAAAAACAAAAACAAAAACAAAATATGATAAAAGGATATCTAGTCACAATGCACAAAAATATCATATTTATATGTGCTGAATCTTAGATGACACTAGTTATGTTGCAAAATAAATCTAATTAGTGATTCGTTCAGGATGAGCAAGAAGATGTTGGAGCAAAAAGTGCGAAGGAAAACACGTGGGTATATGATCAATCCCCTACGCACATAGAACTGAATCCAAACAAGAGATTATTTTGTGGAGCTTTAAGTAGGATTCAACAATGATATAAGAGACGATCAGATCTATGGAGAATTGATCGGAAACATGCGTAAGAATAAGAAGAAAAAATGTATAAATCATATATAATATGTCATCTTCAATCTGAAGAACTTCGTCGAAAACATATTGAAACACCCTTTTTGTGTTGAAAAGTAAACAAGGTAAGAAATTGTTGGGACACTTTTCAATCCTCTCTCATTGCGCCAATTTCACGGGCAGATATAACTGACGTAAAACTGGATCGACAATCATGACTACTTTTTTCTTTGTTTCTTTACAATAATAACATCTGGTACTCGAGAGAGAGAAATGTGTGTGGTGAATCACTGTCTTCACTGCCATGGTTCGTTGACATACTATAATATTATAATAAATTTAGAGAGTTTGACCATTAAATATTGAGTTACAAATACATGAAAGCAAATTAAAATATTACACAATTGTCATGTTACTTATGAAGTATGCCGGATTTATTTCAATCAACAATATCTGCAAAGAAAAGATCAACAACGTCCTCGTGATTTTTTCGTCTTCTATGAAATCACTTGGTTAGTCTTCATTATTGTCAATGTGAGTTTTGAATATTTTTCATATTAAAATCTTAAATCTAAGGTGCAATTTTTATTGACTACAAATCTTTGTCAAGCATAAACCTTAATTTAGAACAGACAAAAAGAGTGGTTTTTATATACGATTCGTATAGTAATGTTAATATTTGGTTACATGACGAGTAATTCACATGTTATTTTATAGTTTTTATAGTTGTTGGTGGTCCACATTTTATATTTGCTGGTAACAGCTACATGAATGTAGGTGTTTTTCAAAATACTCAACATTTTGTTAAACTTTGTAAATTGCCGATTAGCCGGCTCATTTGTTTTACAAAATTTCAATGATCATTTTAGCTCTATTTTATATCTGTCCAAAGCCAATAGCCGGCTTATTAAAGATAATTACATTAATATCGATCCTGGAAACGAGAGAATAATTACACCACGCATTGAGTGATTCATTCATTCGAAACGGAAAGAGAAACCGAAAACAAATCATCAAATACAAATCCAATTTTTCCCCCAAACTCCAATAATAGTTTGAATTTAATTGTTTTAATCATTTACACAAAAAAATGTGTGAATTTTGATGAAAAAGTTTTACGACACTAGTACAAAAATAGCATTTAGATCTGACATTTTGTCGCATCTAAAGGCCAAAGGTCGGAGGTCACTGGATGCGAAGCTGTAGTCTTCTGCCGGAGGGAACGAAGGTTTACAAAGAAATGAGAAATGAAGATTCGAAGAAGAGAGAAAGAGGCGAGTTGTTAAGTATGAAAACCATATCGTTTATATGCAACAGTGTCGCATTTAATAACTACCAATAGACGCGACATGTCGCATCTGATAATACCAATGGATGCGACGGTGTCGCGTCTAATAATAAAAAAAGTAAAGTACGTGCCACGTTAATTAAATGGATAATTAGTATAATAGCACTTTGAAAAATTGTAATTGCAAAATAACCAACATTTCAAAAAAATTGATTTATGGCAATTATCCTAAATAAACCGTAATAAAATGACTAGACTACCCCTAATTTATAGCAGTTACGCTAAATAAATTTTGAAACCAAAATCACTTACTAAACGTAAGAGGACATATTAGTAAAAACAAAAAAGACAATATTAACATGTCATCATTATTGGATATAATTTAAAAAAATAAAAAGGTTTGGCTATATAGCAAGTTCAAGGTTTTCATTCGTTATATAGAGCAAATTTTCTTAATTAAAAGATGAGAACATGGAAAAATTTGCATCGCCCAAATTTTTGGAGACTTTTAGATGCGACAAAGTCGCATCTACTACTCAGAAAAAAAAATTCACATCAGATAAACAATGTAAAATGGGGATAATTTGGCCCGCCCAAGTTTTGGGGACATTTAATGCGACATAGTCGCATCCAATAATTCCTACAAAACTTTTGGATGCGACATGTCGCATTCAAAGATGTTTTCAAGACAAAAAAAAGTTTCGCCAAATAATAAAATTAGATGCGACCAGTCGCATCCAAATCTACATTCGGATCTGACTTTTAGATGCGACTAATCACATCCAAAAGTCATCTGTATCAGAAGACCAATTTGTACTAATGCTAGTCATATTGTTTGTAAATGAGTTCATCTTGTTGAATTTATTTTATTGTTTTCATATACTCAATTTTCTTGGTAGTTTATCGTTATGATATATCATATACATATCATTTACGTGCTATTTACATATTATTTACTCATATGTTTCTACACCGGTGATATTTTAAGTATATTTTTCTGGGTTATGACCACATATTCACATTTAAATCAATGTTCATAAGAAAATTCTTTAAGTCTGTGTCTATCATATAAATAATATTTAAATATTAACGGCATTTATCATCAACCAAATCATCTTTTTTGGGATTGTGAGTATTGGCGGTTAAACAATTTAACCGTAAATACTTTTTTTAATGATAGATTGGAATAACAACTAAATTTACATATAGACGAAAATATACCTTATTCATTTAAGGAAGATCATTCTTCATGAAACAATTTCTCTCCGGCCGCCAAGAGAGAAAAACCCTGTTTTTTGTTTTTTCAAACAAAAAAATAAAAAATAATAATGAGTAAATGATGAACAATGTGCGCAAGAAATTTAAAGTAGTAAATTAATAAAATTGGACCGCCACCGAAAAAATTGAACGTGAACTTTGGGTCGGAAATTAAAAATATTGACATATTAAACGAAATTATGAACGTGAATCTTATAGAGAAGATAACCTCTATCAAATAATTCCACTACTGGACGATTAATTTTTTTCAAAATTAAATTTACCTATAAACGAAGATGAGAAACGTTGAATAATAAAAAAATATTAATTTTCATTTCCGAGTATCTTATATTTACACTGAATTATTAGTGTCCTAATATATAAGATATAAAGAATTGAATAAATTAATAATTAATAAACTACAATCTTAAATCATACAGCTAGATGTTAAACAACTGACATGCAAAAAATCAAAATTTGAAATTCAAAAAAAAAAAAATCAGATTTGAAGTTAAAATCACAAAAATTTGAAAGGAAAAATCGGTAATAAAATTTGAAAATAATATTGTCACGTAAACGTTATGGTCATTTACAACACTTTTACAAAATGTTGGCAATTTCCGAATTTCGTATGTTTATATTGGTCAGTTAGCTAAATATTTTTTTTTAATCTATTTTGCTATATTTTGGAATCTAATTCTTTAATATTTATCAATCTTTATGTTTTTGAGGAACTCTTTATGAAAAAATTTAATGGGGTGGGTCTCATCTTATTAAATTAGTGAAACACCAATTAGCACATAATCATATAAAAGAAAAATGATATCGGAATCGCGCACAATCTTCTGTAAAAAGAAAAATAATAGTTAGGTAATGAAATCCTCAAATTCAAGTCATATCACTATATCGGAAGCAAAAATAAAAGTAATATAACTATATTCTCCAGGAAATTATCTCGTTTATCTTATAGGCAATATATTTTAATTAAATAAGATATATTACGAAACAAAGTTATTTGTTGACCACATCTTATGTAAAACAACATTATCATTTACCAATTGCAAAGGGAAAATAATCCAGAATCAAACTTATCGTTGTAAGCAAAGATTTTTAAGAAAAAAAAAAATCGAAGTGCAAGCAATATTACTACATTCGCGAAAGAGTATTATTACAGAACAAAATGAGATCCATCATTATTCCGTATCGACCACATTTGGGATTCTGATCACATAAAATTACCACGATTATTTACTTTTTAAGATTTTATATATCTATTTATAGACCCAATCAAATTATATGATGTCAATTCATTTTTGGGTCTGAGAGATATTTCATCTTTGCAACAGAGAATTGTCTGAGGATGTTTTCAAATTCAGTGTTTCGCTCAAAACATTTTTCTTCCTCCCTGCTCTATGTCTGTCAACCATTTTTTTAAAAAAAATGAGTTTTTGCTTTCATGTATTAGTTAGAGTGCCCTTTATTTCATTCTTAAAATTGGTTGCTTTTTTTTTTTAATTTTTTTTATGTACATACGTTCTTTATAAACCAGGTTGACTTTCCAGAAGTTTGTGAATTCTAGTTGCTTGTCGAAATGAGAACTTTTATCCACAGGAGTCAAAATCATGTTAAAGTAAAACTACTGGTAAGATTTTAAATTGTTCAGGAAGACTATTTTCGTAGATGGGACTGCGCATATATTTTATAGTTTCTAACCGTCAAATTTGTGTTTTCTAAATTATATTATCTTTAATCTTCTAGAAACGCATTCCCCATTTAACCACTTTCTTTACTGCACATTCATGTCCTTTTCAAAAATAAAATCACTTTTATTTATTCAGAGAAAAAATGCACTGAATTTCTTCAATAATTTTTTTGGATAACTGCAAAAAATACTCTCATTTTTAAACATTTCTAAAAAATTATACCCCAGCATTTTCAATTTAGGAACTGTAAACTTATTTATATGCTAGCAAGTAAGTATTAACATTTGAAATCTTTTATGTATGTTTGACGTACAAGAAAGCATGCAAGTAGTGAGTACTATACGTATATGATATTTTTTTTGGAATGATTGTGTTTATTTGTCCTAAATTAAAAATATATATATTCAATAAAACTCCGAAGTTCAAGTATTTTAATTTTTTTTTTATTGTCCTAGAAACAACTAATCAAATATCATTTCCATTGATGATCTAATGCCAATAAAGATATCTTACTATTAAGTTGTTTCTTTAATTGTTATTAGTTGGAATGGAGAAAAAATCAACCAAAATCCTATGTTCAAAATTCTTATAAATATTTTCCAAGTTAGTTGAAGCTTTTGAATTGCCGGTAATTTGGATTCTGGTTGGTTTTTTTCTTCGTTCCTATTAATACCACGACGTGCAAAAAGAATTTAGACAAAATTAAACCTCAAATAATAAACTTTGAGATAATTTATAATAATAGTATATTGGAAACAAAACAATATCTAAGTATATCTTGGGTGGCAAGAAGGTAAGGTAACCTCCACGAGAGTGCGAGGATTCAATCTTCTATAATTTGTGCTTCAATCTTCAAAAGAAAAAAATATCTTATTATGATTTTCTTTGCTTATTGTTATTAGTTGGAATGGAGAAAAACTCAACCAAAATCCTTAGTAATGTTTATTATAGATTTTTTCCTTAAATCATTAAAGGCTAATTTGGATTACGCTAGTTTGGATTCTGGTTGAATTTTTTTCCGTTCCTGCTAGTACTACAATGGACAAACAAAATCAAGATGGTTTTATTTGACTTTAAATTATAGACTCTTGAGATCATTTATCTTATTGAGATATACACAATGACGGATCTACTAAGGGCTTACGGTGGGATAATGACCCCCTAAAATATTTAAAAAATATATATGAATGTAAAAATATTTATGGCGTGCCTCATGTTATTAATTTCTAGATCCGTCGTCATGCAAACAAAAATCATAGTATGATTTTATTAGCTTATCGTTATCAGTTGGTATACGATATACTTTTATAACCAAAGTACTAAGTTACTGTCACTTGCTCATAAAGCTCGTCCGCAAAATCATTCGTTAGTCATCTTTCACCATTATCAGAGATGGGATTTGTTCTAGCAAACATTACTGCTTATTAAACAATTAAACAAATACTCTCTATCTATGTATTTTCCCATCCTTTGATTCACGACTTAGCATTTTTTTTTTGAACTCTGTGTATAGAAGGATTTTGGAGTAAGAAAAATAGAATTTGTCATCAATAGAATAAACTTGATGGAAATTTACCTTTTGTTTTTTTATAATTGTTTTTTACTTAGACGTTTGTGAAGAGACAAAAACTAAAAATCTCTAAAATACTCATGTTTTATACATTCTCTTTTTTTTAATCTTACTCGTCTCTCCTTTCCTCGTCAATTTTTCGAGATAACATTGTCCCGAAACTATATGCACAGGACAATTTTGTTACCCACACATTATTTCGTGATAATGTTGTCACCTACATTTTGTCGTAACGAAATAGTCACCAAAATAGTTTGACTCTTAACATTTGTTTCATGACTATATTGACATGAAATATAGACCTAAAACATTCATTGTATGCATTAAAATTCAAGTAAAACACCATAATCTAACAGTTTTCTTACCCGACTTTCTTTCTCCGCGAGTATTTGTATTTGCTTGCATGATGTAGATGTTGGGATCAAAATCGGATGACCCATAAGATACTGTGTCGGATTTCTTTAGCTTTTTCGCGGATTTTCCCTAAGAAAGACGAGATTTCTGCTTTTTTATAAACACGGTGGTTGAAGTTTGTTTTTCTCAGGGACCACTTCGTGAACCCACTTTTGGACTCCGACTACACGTGAAAGGAGAATCCAAAAGTACTCTGGGTGTTCCGCTTGGTCATCCAAACTCTGTTTCTTCACCCTTTTTGGGTTTAGGTTTCGGAGACGAAATTTTCTTTTTCATCTTATGGGCTTTTTGGTTTATGCGGCCGATGAGAGGTTTATGGACAAAATACTGGCGAATATGGTTTTTTGGGCATCGACGAAGAAAATAGAAGGTTTAGAGGTGAAGAGGATGTTTTGGGCGGAAGAAAGAGAAGAGAAAGACGAAGATTAAGTATCGGAAGTTGTAAGAATTGAGAGAGAGAGAGAGAGAGAGAGAGAGAGAGAGAGAGAGAGAGAGAGATGTGATGGTGATTAGAAAAGTAAACGAATTAATGGAGAGAGAGAGAGAGGTATTTATATGATCGTATTAATGATTAGATTATAGGTTAATTAATTGATTATGTTAGTTAAATACGGTAAAATTGTTATTCCATATTCAACAAGCAAGGGTAAACATAGGACGAAAAATTCCTCTATCATGTCAAACACTTATTTAAGTCTTTTTTTTAAAGAATAAGTTACTTGAGATTTTCTCAAAATTGGAGTAAATTTGATTGTTTTTCCAACTATATTTAAAAAAAAAAGACTCAACTAGGAGTTCGGGAAGAGAGATAATTTTTTTGTCTCATGTTTACCCTTACTTTTTGCATATACAACTACTATTTTACCCTTATAATTAAAGAACAAATTTACTTAATTAATCTCTCTCTCTCTCTCTCTCTCTCTCTCTCTCTCTCTCTCTCTCTCTCTCTCTCTCTCTCTCTCTCTCTCTCTCTCTCTCTCTCTCTCTCTCTCCATCTTCTTTACAGACTTCATCTTTTTCAATAGACTTCATCTTCTTCCACCAGACTTCATCTTCTTCACCAACACTTCATCTTTTTCATCAATTTTTTTAAACCCATAAAAATGCCATAATCTACTTTTCTTCCATAAAACCGTCGACAAAAAAACTCACTTATTTTCGACCAAAGAACCTACATCAAACCTTCCTCTACCAAAAATATCTCCAAAATTTTAAATTTTAAATATTAAGTACAAATAATATATCCATATCTTCCTCATTTTTGTCAACTAGCAGTTTTTATTCGTTTTTTTCTACCATCCCAACACTCTGTATCTGTCAGTTTTTATTTTCTCCATTTTTCCCGATTCTCGAAAAAAATCCAAGTTGTACGAACATTTTAATTTTTCGTGACCACTATGTCACGAAAACATATATTTGTGACGTAGTGGTCACGAAACGTCTGAAATGTGATAACTTTGTCACTAAAAATATACAACTTTTTAAATGAAAATTTGGACCAAATAGCACTATTAAACTATGTTATTGCATTGTAGCCATACTTTTTACATTTTTAAGTAAATAACCAAAATGTCTGATGTGGCGTTTTTGAATTTATTTAAGTTCCACTTGTGCCTTTTCAGATCATATATAATAAACCCTCTTTTTTTCGTCATTTATTTTTTGTAATTATGATGTAACTGTTTTTGATAAAAAAAAAATTTGTTTCTTTAAACTGATGCGGTTACTCTTTTGTAGTGTCGCTGATTTTAAATTTTGAATAGTTTATAAACGTTAATTTATATTTAAAATGGTTTGTTAGTAACTGCTGGTTTAAACGATTGGTTTCTGGAAATATTCTGGTATGTTTATTTTGGTGTATTCACGTCCATAATTTTTCATTATTTCTTATTGTTCGTTGTTTTTAGATTACCATCTCTTCATGGACAACTATTCTTTTCAGCGATCTCAGTCTGGTAATTCTATTGTACAGATTTTTATTGTGGGTTTTTTTTATTGTACGATCTCAGTTTTTTTTGTCAATGCATTTTATTTACGTGGGTAGTGGGTTTCTTTAGAGACATTGAAACCGTTGATTTTCTTTTGGATTTTATTTTTGGTAATTTCGATTCTTATTCAGGGGTATAGTTGTCCTTTTAACCGGTTTATTTATGTTTATGGCTATAAACCAATTTTTTTTTAAATGTTTGGCTATTTAGCAATTTTTAAGTTTCATATGCTATATCTCTTATTATCCCCTAGCAATTTTTGGTAATGTGATAACTTTGTCACTAAAAATATACTACTTTTTAAATCTAGCACATATTATTATGAAACTTAAATGGTTAGTCAAACTTGTACGTTCAACAAGAACCTAAGTTTGTGAGCTATACATTGAAGTAGCGTACCTATAATTTGACATTCTAGTATGTCATACTATGATTATTAGTTAGTTATCTACACGTGAGTAATATATTAGCATAACATATTGCGTATAATACTAATTAAAAATTATAATTTAAAAGTTTAGTTCGTGCGCATAGTAGTATACTAGTATTCTATGACTAGATCTTTGACATTGTTAGTCTACATGATTAGTAGGGGCACATATAAGTACATGATTATTTATTTTTTAAAAAATTTAATCCAACAAAAGATCGTGTATGAGGTTGGACCACGTCTATAAAATTCAACCAAGTCGATTTCATGAGAATGGATGAAAGAAAAATAAAATTCGTAACAAAGTTGTCACTAAATTTATCGTTTTCGTGACCAGAAAATACATGTTTCGTGACTTACTTGTCACAAAATTATTAATTTCGTGATAACTATTTGGTGACGAACAAAAAATTTCGTTACTAAATTGTCAAGAAATCAAAACTACTTCTTATATCTATCATAACCAATTAGGATACTTAAGTTGGTAGTTAAGCTTATACGTTCAACAAGCTCTCGAGTTTGTGAGTTACACTTTCACGTAGCTTATTTGATATTTAATATGTCATACAATGATTATTAGTTAGTTATCAACACATGAGTAATATATTGACATACAAAATTGAATACAATACTAATTAAAATTATAATTTAAAAGTTTAGTTCGTGCACATAGTAGTATACTAGTATTCCATAACTAGATCTCTTACACTGTTAGTTTACATGATTAGTAGGGGCACATATAAGTACGTGATCATTTTTTCTAAAAAAAATTAATCCAACAAAAGATCGTGTATGAGGTTGGACCACGTCTATAAACTCCAACCAAATCGATTTCATGAGAATGGATTAAAAAAAAATCGTGACAAATTAGTCACTAAATTTATCGTTTTCGTGACCAGAAAATACAAGTTTCGTGACAAAGTTGTCAAAAGTTCTTAATTTCGTTACAACTATTTGGTTATGAAACCAAAATTTTTGTGACTAAGTTGTCACGAAATAGACTAAATGTTGTCACGAAATCAAAAGTACTTCTTATATCTACCATAACCAATTAGGAATCTTCAGTTGTTGGTCAAGCTTGTTCGTTCTACAAGCTCCCGAGTTCGTGAGTTACACTTTCAAGAAGCTTAACTATAATTTGATATTTAATATGCTGATTATTAGTTAATTTTATACACGTGAGTAGTATATTAACATACGAAATTGAATATAATACTAATTAAAATTATAGTAATTAAAATTATAATTTAAAAGTCAAGCTTCTGTGCGCAGCGGTATACTAATATTCTATGATCTGATCTTTTACATTGTTGGTTTACATGATTAGTAGACACACATATAAATCTACGATAATTTTTTTAAAAACTTTTACACAACAAAACATCTATATAAACTTCAACCAAGTTGATCTTATGAGAATTGATGAAAGAAAAAAAAATTCGTGATAAAGTTGTCACTAAATTTATCTCTTTCGTGACTAAAAAATACGAGTTTCGTGACAAATTTTTCACGAGATTCTTAATTTCGTGACAATTTTTTGTCACGAAACCCAAATTTTCGTGTCTAAGTAGTCACAAAACCGAGTAGATGTTGTCACGAAATCATGAATTTCGTGACAACATTTTCACGAAAACGGTGATATATTTCGTGTAAGGGTTGTCACGAAATTTAAAATTTCGTGACTACCTGCATTTTTTTTTGGAAAGCGGAAAAAATGCTAAAAACGAAGAACAGAGAGTTGCAAAGTGCTAAAATGGTCGAAAAAATCGAAAAAAATGTTAATTGGTGATTATGAGGAACATGTTAAAGATAATATTTGAGATTAATATTTAAAATTTAAAATTTTATTTTTCTATAGTCGACGGAAGTGGTTGTTGTGTCTTTTTGGATGTGGGAAGGATGATCCGAGCCGATAGAGATGATGAATGTGAGATTATTTAAATTTCTCAGGTCGACGGAGGTGGTTGTCCTACCTTGTCCGGAGGCGGGATGGGTGACCAAAGTTGGTGGAGATGACTAATGTGATTAAAGGTATGAGTACCGTTGTAAATGAGGAAGGTAGGAGATATACGATTCAAACAAATCAGGAGAGAGTAAGTTAAAAAAAAAAAACAAATCAAGAGAGAAAGAGAGAGGAGAGAGAGTATATTAACTCATATTATCTTTGAAAGGTATATTAGAGAATTTTTGTTTCTCTATCCTGCCGAGCTCCTAGTCGTGTCCTTTTTTTCAAAAAAAGATATTGTTGAAATTCAGCCCGATTTCTCCTACAGATGACAAATTCTAAATTTACTTTTATTGTTGAGAAAATTCCTAAAGAAATGGAGTGTGTCTCAATATGAGCCCAAAACTAGTTAGTCAAGACTCATTACGAAAGAACATATATATTCAAATCCATTTCATGTTTATTTTTAAATGAAGTAAAATTAATTATGCACTATTTTCAATGTTTTCAAAATCATCTCATGTCACTTATCCTCTAATACATTTTTTAGGCCAATAACTGTTTAAAGTTTCACACAATTTTTTTTACATGTTCCCAAATACTTATTCTCTTATTGAAGTAATAATGTCTAGCAAGATATGAATTAGGGGATTTTGAATTTTTGCTATATATGACTATTTAGTATGATATTTTGTTTGTTGTCAACTCGATTAGCAAAAACTTTGAAAGCAAAGATATTCGTATTGACCATGCTATAAGTCAACCAAATGCCCTTGTTTTTTTTATTGAAAATAATCGTGAAAATGAATTTGTATCCGTTATGATTTACGCAATAAGAATTGCAGATTAGATGCAAATAAATTCCAAATTATGTTTAAAACATTCATATGTGAAAAAGTGATAATAATGATAACTTAAGATCACCTGAGGAGTTATATAGTATTTTTTTTTACTTTCGTTTAAAACGGATTGGAACAATTCAAAGTATTTCAAAATGTATTTGATTTTTTTGTTAAACTTTAAGAGACACAACCTATTAAATGAAGATACTTTTAAAAGTTTTAAGGAATTTTTTTCTAAACGATGATAGTAACTCGTCGACACATTCATATTTTCCCTAATGCTTATATGTCGCTTATAAAATCATGTAGATTATTGATGTTTCTGTTACTTTCGTAGAGAGAAGTTTTTTCAAGTTGAAGGTGCTAACCTGTAAAAATGGTAGAACAATATCTCTGACAAAGTAATCGGGATACCGAATAGATAAACCAGGAAATATGAACGAGACTTTCTCTTATAGCAAATATGTTTAGTATAAGAGAGAAAATGATATGAGTGTTACAAAGGAATAGATCAATAATAACCAGTAGTTCTCTGTATAAAATTGGTCGTTCTTATTCTGGTGTCTTAGTCTTCCTTTTATAGCCTATGTCTCCTACCGCCCAGCGGTTATCCTGAGTAGTGAGTGGTTTTTGTGTGGATCGTGGGGTGATCAATCCCACGTTTGTACTGATAGGATGCATGCTGTCAGCATATTTGGTGCTTGGTCGCTTTGGCGATCCGAGCGTTCTTAGTTACACGTGTTATTCTAGTTAGACTAGTCTTTGACCTATCATCTTGTCTCCTCTTTGGGATGTTGATGGATAGGGTCCGTTCTTGACTTATGAACATGAGGTTCCTTAACTTAGCTCGCCCGTGACTTCATTGTCTTTGGGCCTTTATTCCTAGGATTGCGAGATTCCTCGGTGTCCTAGGAACATCCCAGCGGTTGCTAAATTCTCAGGTGACAACCCCTCCCTAATTTCTTAGTTCTACTTAGTAAAAATGGTAAGGAACTTTTGTGAGAGATTTTCTTTGATGCGCTCTTCATCACTTTTAATTTTCTTGTGCTCAGTTTATCCCGAGCTTTGTTAAGCTTTTCAGAACGTCGACGTTTTGCCTTTGACGTCGTTGTTTGGTTCGGTCCAAAGGGTCTTTCTGTTGGGATTGGTGCCCACAAAGGAGATATTAGACATTGAGATACTTTATGTATTTATATTTTGTTGAAACATTGATATTAATAAATGTTCATTCTTTATAAGACTGTGTTTAGTTATGTTTAAGCTATGCTCTGAAACTGTCATCAACGAAAAGGTTGTTAAGTACAGACTTGACAAGATAACCCCTTGTGACAAGTTTGAAACATTTGTTCGCAATCTAAAGATCGATAGAGCAATCGAATCTTATTATTGATTGTTAGCATGAATCATGATATCTCATCTTGTGATATAGAGAGTTGTGACTCTATGATTCATACTAGGTATCTTATAGAAGTTACTGAACAAGACCAGTGACACTTAGAAGCTCGAGACAAAACTGTTTACACACTCGAGGCTTCAAGTTCACAACTAAAGGAGTATTATGATACTTACCTTAATCCTGAAGTGAATATGTAATTGACATTGCACTTTGTGGCATTTGATTCGTCAATGGGCAATGACTAAATTTTAGTTGCATCTGACCCGACTGTTGGTGTCACAACGATGTAATGTTGGATTACATGATTCACAAATATGGAATTCATGTAACAACAATGCAAATGCATTAGTATCACACTATGCTTTGTTATGAGAGTGTGAATGAATAAACCTGGCCAGGTATTCATTGAATGATTTCATTCTTTGATTAAAACATGTGACATGTATAGACATCTCACTTTATGTTTTTCTCATTCACAAATAACAAAGGAGTTAGTGAAATAATAACTCGAGGGGTAAAACAGTAATCTTACATTCCCCTCAGTTACTGATACACATGAAGGGTAACATCGTAATATACTCCATGGATCGTATGAGAAATTGTTTCATCATATCAAACATAAAAGATACGCACGTGAACAAAGAGATTATCAATATTGGTCCTTTAGTGGAATCGACCAATATTAATAGTTAAAAGACGGAAAAAGTTTGTGAACTTTTGTGTCCGTTCTTTATTCTAAAGCTTCGTTCATGTGGGTCCATGAGGTCTCAATGATAGACACTTGGAAGAGATTAAAAGAACTTGAATAGTTGATTTACTCATTAAGTATAAATAATGATTTATATTGAGAAAGTTGTTTTCTTGAAACTCGATAAATAACTAGTTATTTTTTTTTATTGAATCACAAGATGCTATCATATTGATGATAACATTCTCGAGTGATTAAATATGTCAAAAGAAGAAAACAAATTATTTCTCGGTTCGTACTTATTCGATAACTATGACATATATTTAATGATGTGTCATTAAATAATAATGAGAGTTCTAAATTAATTTTAGAAATTAAATCAAATAAATTTGGGAACAAAAATCAAAGACATGGACGAGTAAAGGGAGAGTGTCTTGGCCGGATTCCTTAAGTGAATAGGGTCATGGGTTTGACCCAGCTTAAGCCCATTTATAACCTGTATAAATAAGGCTAAGAAACCCTAATAAAAAAGGCTAACCCTAGAGAATTTTCGGCAAAGACTCTCTCTTCCCCCCTTGTGCAATTCTCGGCCAAAAATCCCCAAACAAAAGAGAAAAATTGTTTTCCTTTTTCAAATCTTTGATTTCCTAATTTTTCTTAAGAGCTCACACTCTTGATCTCAATATTTTCCTTGTGTAATATTGTTGATTCATCACTTGTGGTGTTTGAATGATTTAGAAAATTGTTTTAGAATTTTTAAAACTGTTTTAAAAAAGGTTTCAGCACTTCAAAACGTCCCTAGGTCGTTTTCTGTGCATTCCGGCGACCTCCAAGCCTCCAGGAGTCCATTCCGGCGACCCAGACCCAGTCCGGCGAAGGCTACCAGTCAGGCGGGTCCAATCCGGCGAGACAGATCCAATCCGGCGAGGCAGATCCATTCCGGCGAGGTTGTCTGTCAGGCGAGGAAATCCCAGCGAGGCGATCCAGTCCGGCGAGGGCAATCCGGCGAGGTCATCAGGCGAGGCGTCCCAGAGATCTCCAGTCCGGCGAGGTGTCCCAGTCCGGCGAAACTCCCAGTCCGGCGAGTCCCCTGTCAGGCGAGTCCCTGTGCGGCGACAGAGCCCAATCCGGCGAGTGCCCAGTCCGGCGAGGGCATCCATTCCGGCGAGCCCCCTGTCAGGCGAAGAAGTCCAGTCCGGCGAGGCTCCCAGCTGCTGTGCATCCCGGTGGCCACTCCCATTCCGACGAGGATGTTCCCGAGCAATCCGGCGAAGCTTTTCTCGGGATTTGAGCGTGACGTGGCATTCCGGCGATAGCTAGAAACGTCGTGGTTGTTTACAACCTCTTACGTAAGTAATTCTTCAATTAAATAATTAAATATAAATTATATAATTGTTATATAAATTATCATTTTAATTTTATTTGATTGAGCTTGTGTATTATAAATTGTTTATAATTACTCAATAAATTTTAATGCCTTAGGTTGTTAAATATATTAAAATTGGTTTTAATATATTACATCTAATTATAATTTTCCGCCACATAGGATGTGTATTGTAATTAATATTGTTTAATTGTTAAATAAATTCCAACACTTTCTTAGAAGCGACTCTTCGCCTTCGTCGTTGGATGTACGAAACTTCTTCAATATGTTGAATCCCGCCTGTCCGAGGAGTCTATATAAAGGTTCGGACAACTTTTGTTTTGAACTTTTCTTCATTTCGCTCATTCGCTCTACAACTTCCTCGGTATCTTCTCTCAAGCTTTCTCAAGATATTCCGGCGTCGTCCCCTCTTGTTTTTTGGTAAGTTCTCTGACCTTATTTATTTTTGGTATTGCTTGTAGGTTGATATGGTTCGAGAAACTTTTAGTTGGTATAGAGTGATGATTTTCATCTTCCTGGTCGGGATCTTGATCCTCGGGTGGCGTCTTACTCGGAATCTGATTTCGAAGATGATTTCAAATCGTTTGAATCCGAACGTCTTTGTATTGGCGTTTAGTTCCCGAAGTAGGGTGGGTTTGACCAGTATTGGCGTCCCCAATAACTAGGATTTCTTATGTCCTGATGAGGTTACTTACCGGAGCTGTATTAGCGTCTTATTCTCTCAGGACTGAGATGTCTTCCGACCATGCCGAGGACTCCACTTATATTCCGGAAGAGCAAGGTATGACAGTTTCCTGCGAGACTTCTCGGCCTAGCGCTGCCGAATCCAGTGGTAGTCTTTTTCGCATGGATCTCCCTGCCGATTCTTCGGAGGAGATTTATTTTGAAAGGAGAGAAGGAGATTTCTCGGTCAAACAATGGACCTCTCTGATGACTGCAAAGAGCTTGGATTCATTATATGAGGAGTTTGTTTTTTACGATCGCATCCGCTTCTCCCTTCCTTCCGCCGAGGATCGTGCGTGTACGCCTCCCGAAGGAAAAGTGGCGATGAATGCCGTGATCCTTAGAGCCGTCGGGGGGCTGCCTTTTCATCCGGTCATTGCCCGTTTTTTGTCCGAACTTCGGTGCTCTCTGACGCAACTGGTCCTGAACGTTATCGTCTTTTAGTCGGGATGACTCAGTTGTGGTTCCATTTTTATGGGACGACTCCTATGCTCAGGGACTTCTCCCAATTTTATCATTTTCAGCCTGCTCCCGATCAGCATGGCTTCTATTGCGCTCGGTCTCATTTGAGTTCCGAGAAAGTCATCAGGAATTTTGATGTGATCCTAAACACGAGGAACACAATTTTCAACGGAAACGGGTCGTTCTCCACAAGATTGGTGACTCCGCGACCCAACGCCTAGAGAGACGCGAACCTTGGAATAATGAAGACGCCACAAACGATGGTGGAAGCTCGTTTGATAAGTCGGGGATTGAATGACGCCACGATCGGATGCGGAAGACCGATTGATAAGTCAGTTTGAACGCCACAAGACTAGTCTTGATAAGTTCGATAAAAGTTCATATAGAACTCAAGAGAAGACTCTCATATTTCGTTTTTCAAATCTGGATCTCCTTTTCTATTAAAATGAAAGAGTATTTATAGGCATGAAACAACCCTTCATGCTAGGAAAACCAAAGGTCTCATAAAGGAACCATTAAGTTAATTAAACACACTTAAAAACCCATTAAACACACTTAAATAATTAAAAGAACAAATAATGACACCTTTTACAATTCAGCCCACTTAACGCCATTAAATAAAGCTGAAAGTAATATGGAAACCTAAGAGTCATGCCCACTTGTAATCAGATCTTCTTCTTCACGTTTTCTTGATTCATAGTAGCATTCTGATTGACATTTTGACTCTAAACACGTGAATTTGATGTGTGTAAAAACAGAATAAACCAATTCCTTATATTTCTTCCATTCATCTTCTCCTAAACCATGAAATTCCTCATTAAAGTATTGAACTAAATTCGGCATTGAATCTTTGAAATATCTCTGTTTTATTGCTCCTATTATCATATCAAATTTTCCTTACAACCAAAAGAAATGGAAAGATCGATTTTTCTGGGTCGAAGGACCAATCGCTTCTCCCGAGTTTCTTATTCGTGCTCGATTTTCAGAACTTGATAATTTTGAGTTTTTCCTCTAGAGACTTTATGATTGATTTATGACTGGATTTTCTTTTCCTTCCAGGTCCCCTCCCCTTATATACCGAGGAAGAAGTACCTGATCGCGAGTCGATCTTTGATTTCACTAACGTGGAACGCTCCACGTACGTTTTGTCAGACCCTGACCTTCTGGCCAAGTTTTTATGGGCTCCTGTCGACGGGAATTTTGTTTACTGTATATTTCATTTTCTTCGCGTATACTAACCTTTAATTTTATAGTCATGATGCCGAGGAAAGCTCCTTCTGTCGCAGAGCTCGAGAATTCAGCGGCCCCATGCTAAAGAGGAAGAAAACTGCCCTGTCGGCTCCTTCTAAGAAAAAATGCACGACAAAACGTGTTTCCACTCAGGGAAAACAAGCCGTCGTGGAGCCGTCGAGTGACTACCTAAAAGTTTCCACGGAGTTGCTTTATGCGCACGTACAAACTTCTGACCTGGAGCGCGTGGCGGAGAGAGACTCTCTCGGTCTGGCCCACATGGTGGCTAACCTCGATTTTGTGGTAAGTGCGTCGGCATTTTTCTAGAATTTTATATATTTTATCTTTAATTATATATATATATATGTTGGAATTTATTTAACAATTTAAACAATATTAATTATAATACACATCCTATGTGGCGGAAAATTATAATTAGATCTAATATGTTAAAACTAATTTTAACATATTTAAACAACCTAAGGCATTAAAATTTATTATGTGATTATAAACAATTTATAAAACACAACACTCAACAATTAAATATACTAAATAATCTATATAACAATTTATATAATTTATAGCTATTTAATAAATTGAGAATTACTCACATCTAAGGCTGTAAACAACCTTGACGTTGCTCGCTATCGTCGGAATGCCACACCTTTTCCAAACCGCTGAAAAACGCTTGCCGGACTGTCCAGGAACACCTTCGCCAGACATGGGGAGTTCGCCGAACTGGACGCCTACTGGAGGCTTCGTCGGACTGGGCCTACTCGCCGGACAGGTCGCTCGCCGGACTGGGGAGCCTCGCTGGGACCTGGTCGCTGGAGATCGCCTTGCCGGACTGGGGAAGGCTCGCCTGGTCGCTGGTCGCCGGACTGGAGGACCTCGCTAGGATCTCCTCGCTGGAGATCGCCCTCGCCGGACTGGAGATCCTAGGACGCCTTGCTGGACTTGCCTCGCCGGACAGGTCGCTGGGAGCCTCGTTGATCGCCTTCGCCGGACGCCTCGCCGGACGCCTCGCCGGAGATACACGCGGGTCTCCTCGCCGGACAGGCTCGCCGGACTGGAGAAGACTTCGCTGGGATTCCGCCTCGCCGGACTAGGCGCCTCGTTGGACGCTAGGGAAGTCGCCGGATTGGACGTTGGACGTCTTGGCTGGGAATTTTGACCGGCTGGAAGCTTTAAAACAATTTTAAAACTGCAAGAATAATTCCCTAAATTCAATCAAACACCACGAGTAGAAAATCAACAATAATACACGATGAATTATTGAGATTGAAATGGTGGGCTTTCAAAAACGATTAGGAATCATAGATGAAGAATTGAAAACAATTTTCTCTTGATATTTTCTTGGGAATTCTGCGGAGTATCTCTAGAGAGAGAGGGAGCTTTTTGGCCAAAAATTAACTAGGGTTAGGGTTAAGTGATTAGGATTTCTTAAGCTTTATTTATACAATTATAAATGGGTTTAAGCTGGGTCAAACTCACGACCCTACTCACTTAAAGAATTCGGCCAACTCCCTCTCTCCTACTCATCCAAAATTCTTTTATTGTTCCCGAATATATTTGATTTATTTTCTAAAATTAATTTAGAACTCTCATTATATTTAATGACACATCATTAAAATTATTTCATAGTTATCATATAACTACGAAATGAGAAATTATTTATTTTCTTCTTTCATTAAATCAAATCACTCAAGTGTATTATTATTAACGTAATAATACTCTATGATTCAATAACGAAAATAAATAACTAATTATTTATTGAGTTACAAGAAAATAACTTTCTCGGTATAAATCACAATTTATACTTAATGAGTAAATCAACTATTCCAGTTCTTTTAATCTCTTCCAAGTGTCTATCATTAAGACCTCATGGACCCACATGAACGAAACTTTAGAATAAAGATCGGACACAAAAGCTCACAAACATTTTCCGTCTTTTAATTCTTAATATTGGTCGATTCCACTAAAAGACCAATACTGACACTCTCTCTGTTCATATGCGCATATTTTATGTTTGATGTGATAAAACAATTTCTCACACGATCCACAGAGTATTTTACGATATTACCCTTCATGTGTATCAGTAACTAAGAGGAATATAAAATTACTGTTCTACCCTCTGAGTTATTATTTCACTAACTCCTTTGTTATTTGTGAATGAGAAAAACATAAAGTGAGATGTCTTTACATGTCACATGTTTTAATCAAAGAATGAACTCATTCAATGAATACCTGGCCAGGTTTATTCATTCACACTCTCATAACAAAGCATAGTGTGATACTAATGCATTTGCATTGTTTCAACATGAATTCCATATCTGTGAATCATGTAACCCAACATCACATCCTTGTGCCACCAACAGTCGGGTCAGATGAAACTGAAACTTAGCCATTGCCCATTGACAAATCAAATGTCACAAAGTGTAATTTCAATTACATATTCACTTCATGATTAAGGTAAGTATCATAATACCCCTTCAGTTGTGATCTTGAAGCTTCGAGTGTTTAAACAGTTTTATCTTGAGCTTCAAAGTTTTACTGGTCTTTGTTCAATATCTTCTATAAGATATCAAGTATGAATCACAGAGTCCCAACTCTCTATATCGCAAGATGAGATATCATGATTCATCCAAACAATCATTACTAAGACTCGATTGCTCTATCGATCTTGAGATTGTGAACAAATATTTAAACTAGTCATAAGGGGCTATCTTGCCAAGTCTGTACTTAGCACTCTTTTCGTTGATGACAGTTTCAGTGCATAGCAAAACATATCTAAACACAATCTTCAAAAAGAATGAACATTTATTAATATCAATGTTTCAACAAAAATTAAATAAATAAAGTATTTCAATGTCTAATATCTCCTTTGTGGGCATCAATCCCAACAATATATTTTGTGCAGACTCTTGTCGGTATGGCCCGGCTGACGGAAGTCCTCGATCTCGAGATTTCTGCATTGAAGAGGCAAATCGACCGTCTCATTCGAGAGGCCGACAACGCCAAGCTGGAGGTCCTTCAAGTCAGAGCTGATCTCGAGGCCAAGTGCCAAGCGGACGCCGAAGCTGCTCGGTCTCGGTCCGTCAAAGAGTTTAAAGTGTCGGAGTCCTACAAGCGCGAGCGTGACCTTTTGTACAACCATGCTATTCGCGAGGTTGTGACGCTCCTCGGGCCGAAGAACCCCAACCTTGTCCTCGACGACCTAGAGCTCGAGTCTGATTCCACTGACGGCGCTCCCGACGAAGGAGGCGGAGAGTAGATTATTTTAGTTTTTAGAGTTTTCATAATACTAGGGTCGGTACTCCGTGTTGGAAATTATTTAACGATTTAAACAATAATATTTCATAACACATATATATGTGGCGAAATTATATAATATGATCTGTATTAAAACTCATTTTAATAAACTAACAACCTAGGCATTCCTAAATCATTAAAACACATTCATAAATCATTAAAACAGATCCAATTCGTTTAAAACACTTACATGTGAGTTTGTAAACAACCTCGTGCGTTGCTAGCTAACTCCTGAAGGCCTCGTCAAAATTCTGAAATCTGACCCGCCATATTGGAAGTTCTGACCCGCCGGAATGGATTCTGACCGGCCGGCCAGAAATTGGCCTGCGAAGCTGTGGCTTCCTCCGGTGGAATTTGACCGCGACACGTTGCAGGAACGTGGAAGACACCTAAGGCTAGGTTCCTGTAAAAGGGCTTGGCCAGATTCATCGTCAAACTCCCGTGGTGAGCTAGGCACTTTTCGAGTCCGGCGAAGTCCTCCAATCCGGCGACCAATCCGGCCAGCAGGCTTAAATGAGCCTCGCTCCGTTTCGCTCGATTTCTTCGCATCTCGAGTGAATACCTGCGTGTACAAAGTCACTCAAACACCAACAGAAGAGTCAATGATAATTCCCTCGGGATTTTATGAGATTAAGAGGGTGGGCTCTTCAATTGAACAACAATGAACACTCGGGATCACTCAATAACTTTCGGGAGATCAAGAAAATATTTATTGATCTCTCTCTCTCTAAAATTTCAACCAAAGAACTCAGGAGAAGGGGGAGAGAGAGGTTTGCCGAATTTTTGTGATTAGGGTTAGGGTTAGGGTCTTCAAAAAACACTTTAAATAGAGAGAGAGTACACTTTTCTTAGGTCAAACCCAATAGTCAAAGTTAAGCTCATTATTTTTTTAATTAATTTCAAAAATTAATTCTCTGACCTAGTTCATTAATTATGGCCGAGTATAATCCTATATATTTCAAAAATATTTATTTTGATTTATTCCCATAATAATATTTAATTATTTTGGAATATCTAATTTATTTAATGACAAATCATTATTTTCATACTATTCAAGATAGTACGAAATGAAAAAATATTTGTTTTCATCTTTTATTTATTTGAAATCATTTAAATATGTTAATATCCATATATTAACATAATATGATTCATTAAATAAATGTAATAATAAATAACCAATTATTTATTTGATTATTTAGAAAAATATTTTTTAGTGTAAATCACAATTTACTTAAATGAGAATATCAAATTGTTCTTGTTCAATAAATCTCGTCCGAGTGTCTATCATTGAGACCTAATGGACCCACATGAACGAAGATTTAGAATAAAGATCGGACTCAAAAGTTCACAAACTTTTTTCGTCTTTTAATTTTTAATATTAGTCGATTCCACTAAAGGACTAATATTGAAACTCTTAAGTTCGTATGCGTATATTTTCCGTTTGATGTGACAAAACAATTCTTCACACGATCCACCGAGTATTTTACGATATTACCTTTCATGTGTATCAGTAACTCAGAGGAATGTAAAATTATCATTTTACCCCTGAGTTATTATTTCACTAACTCTTTTGTTATTTGTGAATGAGAAAAACATAAAATGAGATGTCTTCACATGTCACATGTTTTAATCAAAGAATGTTCTTATTTGATGAATACCTGGCCAGGTTTATTCATTCACACTCTCATAACAAAGCATTGTGTGATACTGATGCATTGGCATTGTTTCAACATGAATTCCGTATCTGTGAATCAAAAAACCCAACATGACAGCGTTATGACACCAACCGCCAGGTCAGATGCAACTATAATTTTAGCCATTTCCCATTGACAAATCAAATATCATATGGTGTCACATCGATTATGCATTCACTTCAGGATTTAGGTAAGTACCAAAATACCCCTCGTATGTGATCTTGAAGTTTCGAGTGTTTAAACGGTTTTATCTCGAGCTTTAGAGTATCACTGGTCTTGTTCAATATCTTCTATAAGATATCAAGAATGAAATACAGAGTCACAACTCTCTATATCACAAGATAAGATATCATGATCTACTCAAACAATCATTACTCAGATTCGATTGCTCCATCGATCTTAAGATTGCGAGCAAATGTTTAAACTAGTCACAAGGGGCTATCTTGTCAAGTCTATACTTAGCACCCCTTTCGTTGATGACGGTTTCGGAGCGTAACATACATACGTAAACACAGACTTAAATGAAGAATGAATATTTAACTTTATTTAATGTCTCAGCAAAATCAAATATAAAGTATTTATAATGTCTTAAATCTCCTTTGTGGGCACCAATTCCAACACTCCAATCCTTTAAAGACATTTTGTTTTACTTTAATTTCTAACTTTCATGTTTTGGCTACTTTGTCCGTTCTCGGACTATTGCTATATTTGTTTAGTAAATATTATTATGTGTCTTTTATTCTATCTCCTTCCTTTCTATTATTCTTTTGAAGAATGGCGAGAAGGATAATATTTGAGAATGAAGACAACCAATAAGTAATTATATTGTGTGATAGGATTTAGTTAAACTTATGACTTTATGATAATAGATAATTTAAAAAAAACTTGAATGCAAAGTTAAGTACCGAAAATCTGCGACCAAACCGTTTTTTGAATAACCGAGAAATTACAATGCGAAATTGCGGCCAAGCCGCTTTTTAATTTAAATTACACATGGCCAGGCCATTTTTTGAATGTAAAGAAGAAAAAGAAACTTAAACATAAAATCTTCTGAGGTGCTCGGCATTCTAAGGAATCTTTTATGTTTCCCCTTTCAAATTTGGATTATGTACGCCCCATTTCCGAAGTTTTCTTTGATGATATAGGGTCCTTCCCAATTCTCCCCAATTTTCCTTCGACTGTTGTGTTCTAAGACGAGTTTTAACTTTGACCATGAAAAGCTATTTCAAAGCTTTTGTAACTCTTACTCTCACCCTTTGTTGGTGTTTGTTTTATGAATTTTTGAGGGACCCGGCTCTAGAGTTGCTGAGGTCCAAAGTAAACTTAATTTTTAGGTTTTTATTTAATATTTAAGTAATTTAAACTTTTTCAATACATTATTTAAATAATTTAGGTCTAAAAGTTATTATATTTGGATCTTTTTATTACCTAATTTAAAGTAAAAATAATGAAGCCTAAAACAATTGTTTTGATGGCCCAAGAGTAAAGTCGGCTCTGGACCTTAAAGACCCTCAAAAGATTCGTATTAATAAACATATAACCGCTAAGAGAAAAAAAAAACAAAATCCCAATAATATGAGTAATTGCTTGATTATGACAATTTATTTTAGAACAATTATGACGATTATTTAGTTGGTCAACTTAATACAGAGCATCTTAATGGAGAGAATATTTATCCATTAATACCATATTTAAAGAAAATACTTTTAATTATCCGCTCGAAACTTACACAAATTTGACCACCAAATTTAATGTTTAAGTTTTTTTTATGTCTAACCACAACACCAAATTTCACACTAAAAATACTATTCACCATTATTATATTTATATCAATTTTTATTAGAGAAATTGCCCAAAGTACCACCATTTATAATTGGTTTTCTCAAAATCCACTAAAATTAATTTTTTTTCCCAAAATGCCATTACAAAAGTCTAAAATATCCCTAAAACAATTTCTTTACATTTTACTCCTTATTCATATTAACCGGTTATTATCTATTTTTTTTAAAAAAAATTAACTTAAAAAAGTAAAAACTACTCCACCTTTAAAAAGTTTAATTTTTTTTAATTTTTTAATTTTTTTCTTAATTTTTTTGACCGGTAGTATAATGTAGGACATTTGTGTTAGTTTTATTTTTTAAAGGGTATTTCGTCTTTTCACATAAAATTTACTTGTATTTTGGGAAAAAATTATGTTTGGGTGGATTTTGGGAAAATGAATAATAAATAGTGGTACTTTGAGCATTTTCTCTTTTTATTAATAATTTTTAATAAGTGATTATTATATTTGCATTTTTTAATTATGTGATAAAAGTTATTTATTCCACAAAAACCAAACGAAATAAATAAATAAAATTACATTATTTAGAATAAAGAATATAAAAACCATATATTTGAAAAATAAATTAGATCAATCTAATTATCGAAGTTAGCATATTCATTCCACAAGTGCTCAATTAATGCATTTCGAAGTTCATTTGGTGTTTTTTATGTTTTAAATAAATCTTATTTTATATGTTTTTGGTAATCAATTTAAATTTTTTGGTATTTTATAAATATATATAGAGAAAATGCCCAAAATGCCACCATTTGTACTTGATTTTCCCAAAATCCACTAAAATTAATTTTTTCCCAAAATACTAGTACAAAAGTCTAAAATACCCCTAAAACAATTTCTTTACATTTTATTTCATATCCATATTAATCAGTTATTATTTATTTGTTTTTTTTATTAAAATTATACTTTAAAATGTAGAAACTGTTCCAATCCTAATTTTTTTTTTTTTAATTTTTTAATTTTTTCTTAATTATTTTGGCCGGTAGTATAATGTAGGGCATTTGTGTTAGTTTTATTTTTTTAAAGGGTATTTCGTCATTTCACATGAAAGTTACTAGTATTTTTGGAAAAAATTATGTTTGGGTAGATTTGGGAAAATAAAAAATAAAAAGTGGTACTTTGGGCAATTCCTCATATATATATAAGGTTATAATGTTTTATAAATATATAAAGAGAAATTGCCCAAAGTATCACCATTTGTAATTCGTTTTCCCAAAATCCACCCAAATTAATTTTTTCCCAAAATACTAGTACAAAAGTCTAAAATACCTCTAAAACAATTTTTTTTATATTTTATTCCGTATCTATATAAACCGGTTATTATTTGTTTATTTTTTTAAAAAATTAAACTTTAAAAGTTAAAAACGGCTCCAACCCTAAAATAAACTTAATTTTTTTTTAATTTTTTAATTTTTTTCTTGATTATTATGGCGGTAGTATAATGTGGGGCATTTGTGTTAGTTTTATATATTTTAAGGGTATTTCGTCTTTTCACATGAAATTTACGAAAAAAACATGTTTAGGTGTATTTTGGGAAAATAAAAAATAAAAGGTGATACTTTAAACAATTCCTCATATAAAAAAGATTTTAAAAAAATTGTCAGGTGAATAGTACCACGCCGTATTTGGCGTGGTGCTGTTCATATTATCAAATTGGTGTTATAAATACGGGAGGCAATTATAACACTTATTTGATGTTTAGCCGGATGGTTGAACTTGCTCTTAGTGTTAAAATCCATATATTATAGTATGGTCAAGTGTCAACCCGATACATTTTTTTATTCTTTATTGAATAAATCATATGTTTATTTTATATTCACTGAAACTATATTTTTTCGATAAGATATATATATATATTAATATGTATATATTAATATGTATATGTACAAGAACATGAGAGATTATCAAATTAGATTTTAATTCAAATGGAAGTACTGTAAAATGAAACGTCAGTAATCAATCGTCATGTTTTCTACATCCTCCTTGAAATTTTTTAGTGACATATCTTTGATTAAACTATCAATTGTCAAATTTGTCCTAATGTGTTGGATTTATCATTTTAAATATGTTCTGTGATGGTTAGAAACTTGACATGGATGTACTCGGTTTGACTTCAACTTTCCTTTTACCTATAAAAATAAACGACGCAATTTTATTGGCCAAAATATAGTGACATCTCTAACCCATATACGAAACTCTTCCTCCAAACATAAGCTTTGTGCTAAAAGAGAATAAAGAAAAGCTTCTTCAATGATAGCTAAGGAACTTATGCAGAGAGAACCACGTTTGATCTGCTAGAAAGCTCTTTTTAAGAAACACAAAAACAAAACAAAAAATTAAAAACGCCTTTAAAGAGCTACGTTGGAACTGCTTTAATGTGGAGCAAAACAAGCAAAAGCCTTATATAAAAAACGGCAACTGCTTTAGACGAAACTAGGTATCACCTTAACTAACTTAAGCCTGATTAAACAAAAGAACAACTGATTAGCTAGTCACAGCACATCTCTGTGAAACCACAAAAAATGCAACCTTGGTTAATGTGCATGATTTACATAGACATGAGGGACCGGAGATCGTTGATACCGATATCTCTCCGGCTCTTAGACCCTCTCTCTCTCCTCCCAAAAGTTTCATCGGCGAGCTTCTTCTTCTTCTCCTGCAGCTTGAGAACTCGCTCCTCGACGGTGTCCCGAGCGATGAGCCTCACGACTTTCACTTCCTCTCTCTGCCCGAGCCGATGCACCCGATCCATGGCTTGTTCCTCCAGCGCCGGATTCCACCACGGCTCGAACAAGTACACCCTCGAAGCCGCCGCCAAATTTATCCCCGTCCCCGAGGCCATCAAACTCGCCAGCAAGACCCGAGGTCTCTTTTCCGAACCCGACCCGAGTCCAAACTCTTTGATCACTTGCCCGCGCTTCTTCGCGCTCATCGACCCGTCAAGCCTCGAGGTCTCGAACCCGGCTTCCCTCAGAGGGGCTTCGAGCAGCTTCAGCATCTTCGTGAACTGAGAGAACACGACCGAATTCGTCGCGGGGTTTTGGTCTCGAGATTCCGAGAGGAGCTTCAAAAGAGCCGAGACTTTTGATGATGGTGATGATGACGGTTCGTCGTGTTCGGAAGAGGGCGGCGGGGCCGAGAAGAGGTCGGAGGTGGAGAGAGGGGCGCGGCAGAGAGGGCAAATGGACTTCGATTGCTTCAGGGTCTTCACGATGCAGTTTCGGCAGTATATGTGGCCGCAGAGAGTGATCACCATATCTGTCGGCGAAGAAATGCAGATTGGGCAGTCGAAATCTTCACCGTCTTGAAGCACCTCGACGATCTTCTGAAGGAGTTCCGGCTTGTTCGACACGTCTGCTCGAAATAAACATTATTCGGTTGGGGTGTCAGAGATTGACAAGATATATATCAGAGTTTAATCTGTAATGAATTTTTAAGTTGCCATAAGGAAATGAAAACAGTCACGTCTAAACGTCTTTTTTACGACCTTTGTGAATTGATAACAGCAAGATAATTTGAATACGAACAATCAAGAACACAAATACATAACGGAGGAGAGGAGTTTCACTGCATAGAAGATGAAAGTGACAAACCCCTATGTGAAAAATCTAAAGAGCGGAAATCAAACTACTATAGCCCTGAAACGAATCGAGCTTTTACGACCCGACCAAAACCTATACAGGTCACCAAAAAATTACTATAAAAATTAGGAAAAAGAAAGATTATATAATTATTATTATTGAATCATAAACAATAATACCTTCGAGATTGTTGGAAGGAAACAAGGATTTGAGATCGGGTGGGCACAAGGCTGTGTGGGTACAGATTTGGCGGAGACGTAGGATCGTACTCAGGACGGTGGTGAAGTTGGAGGTTGGAGAGCCAGCGTCGATGTAGCCTCGGACAAACTCTTTTGCGGCGTTTTCCATTTCGTCATACAATTCACGCTCGTCCCTCGAAAGCTCGACGTAGCACGTTTCAATCGTTTTTCCGGGCAGTCCCACGAGTGCCTTGTCTTTAGTTCTTCGCAAAGAGATGGTTGCCATTAGAACCTGGAAGACAACAGGTATCAACCCAAGTCGGAACAAATTAGGAAGTAACACTTTGATTTAGTTCACAAAGAGTTTCTAATTGGGTAAGTTTAGAAAAGAAGGTTTTTCGAAATTTTAAGGGAGTGAATTGTGCTCATTGAGGTTTCTTTAGTTTATTCCATCAAAATAAATAATGCGGGTTTTCTCATAACCATCAAGTATATAGAGATTAAAGGGGAAAATTTTGCCATAGAATAGGAATTATAAAAAAAATCTACACATAAAACTGAATGGTGCATTTAAAGTCTCATTAGAGGTTTTGTTTTTAGTTTCTGAAATAGTCTCTAACTCGCATAAAATTTATTTTCTTACGTCTTTTGAATCCACTCCATGAACACAGAGACTAGTCTTTTTCTACATTCCAAATCATTCTCAAAATTGCATTAACTGAGAAAAGAAAAAGATAAAAAAAAGTTACCTGAAGGCGGTGGAGACCCTTGTTATTGCCCTGCGAGATAGGGCGCTGCACCAAGCTCTGCCAATAGCTCTTGACGGAGAAGGGCTCGAACCGCAAGAAAGCCATGAGAGAGTACAAATCCAGCGACCCGTTTTGAACGGGAGTCCCCGTGACAACCCACCTGCGACCTGCCTTGAGCTCCCGAACGGCCCGACTCTGACCCGCTTTGGCGTTCTTGACAACGTGAGCCTCGTCGAGCACGACCCGCCACCACTCCATCTCCTTAGCCGCCACCGATCCTTCCGCAGCCACCGTCCCGTACGTCGTCAGCACCACATCGTACCTCCCTAGCTCCTCCACATCATCGCTCCGCTCCGTCCCGTGGTACATGTACACCTTCGAGTGAAAAGGGACTAATCAGAACACCACTCGAAATGTTTCAAGCATGTTCAAATTCTAGACTCTAGTTCAATTTCGAGTTTGGAATAGGGTAGATAGCTACGGGGCACTTCAAATCAACATTATTGAAACAGACACACCAGGTTTTACGTGGTTAGGTAGTGCCTACATCCACGGGGCTCCTCAAACCGAGGCTTCGTCACAATTTTATTATCTCCGGTCACGAGAAAGACCTTTTTCCGATATAACCAAGAGATTACAATTCAATTGCAGTGATCAATCTACCCGAGCACTATCAACTTTCAGATCACAATGCATATCTCTCTATCGCTTTTCTTTCTTTAGAACCTCAGCAAAGGACGCTCAATATCGATAATAACCAACTTAACTAATTTTATAGCTTTAATGATATTTATACATGTATCCTAATTTCCACGTAATCGCTCGCAGACATCAGTCTTGAAGGCAATCCTACGTCCCTTAAGGGTCTATGTTTAGTTAGTTGTAGTGTGAATGCAGGCTGACTTCTACACTTACATTGTTAACAACCTAAAAGATAAATTATTGAAACTAACGGCTAAGTGATCAACCATTCTAAAAAACACAGTTAAATGTTTAGTTTTAACTTGTTTAAAATGGGTTTAAGGTTGAAGCGGTTAATCATTTTGCCTATCGTTTTACCTTCAAGCTCCCGGGCCGCGTGTGGCTCGCCAGCTGGTCGACCCACGAGCTCAGCACCGACGATGGACACACAATAAGTGTCGTCTTTTTCGATCTCTTCCTCTTCTTTCGAGGGTTTTCAGTCGGGCTCGGAGCGTTGTCTAGAGCGATCAGGGAGAGTAAAGTCAGAGTCTTTCCGAGACCCATATCGTCTGCGAAGACTCCGCCGCGGAGGGGCTCGGGGCGGGTCTCGCTCCGGTAATTCGTCAGCGAGTTTGCAAAGAACCCGTCTTTTTCCTCGGCCCAGAACGGTGGAAGATCGCCGGAGTTTTCCCGGCTCCACAGCCACCACAGACCCTCTCTCTGGTGCTCCAGAAGCTCAGTGACGATCGTCTCCTTCGGAGGTTTCATCTTCTCCATAGCCCCTCCTCTCCGGAGACTCTCATCCACGAGCTTGAAGACCGCATCAACGGTTCTCTCTCCAGATGATTTTCTCTCCTCCACGGCGGCGGATTCGGAGATTCCGAACGAGGCTTCGCCGTCGGATATGAGAGCCAATCCGGCTCGGCTGATAGCGGATCGGACGGTGGAGAATGACTCTCTGCGTGCGAAGAGGTGAATCTGACATGGGATTCTGAACCGGTTCTCGAAGCGAGACCTCTTCTTGGGGACGATTCCTTCGGCGGCGGAGATTTCCCCGGAGTCGAGGAGCGGGGCGAGGGCTTTGGCGACGGAGCGCTCCACGTGGCCGACTTGGAGGAGACGGATGTTGAAGACTCTGATGGCGTTAGGGTCGTATGGGTTTAGGGGCTCTCTCACCAGGCCCACCATTTCTCGGCCGCTGATTGTTCCCGAGTAGTATTGGAGTCCGACGATGTTGGCGATCACGAAGCCCACCAGGTAAGTTTCCGATGGAGAAGGTTCTTCTGATTCCACGCTTTCTTGCCATTCCTCTGGTTCGGCTTCCATTGGTGATGATGATGATCGGTAAGCGTGTGTCCGTACGAGGATGAGGATGTTGCGAGTGAGAAAGGGGAGTGATGAAAAGGCGGTTGAAGACTTCTAATTTTAAATAGATATTTTAAAAGATGAATGCGATATCGAATTTGGACGCCGTACATTTTTATGTTAAATAACGGCAATTCATTAAGAATTATCAAATTTTTATTAAAAATTATATTCAATCTTAATTTCGAATATTATGGAAAAATTTATTATATATTTACCAAAAATAAAAAAAATCTCATATTTAAATTTTAAAATTTTAAAAATTGATTTAATTATTATTATCAACAGCAATTAAACACGAAATAATATAAGAATATAACTTTTTCTATTACTTTGAACGTCAAAATCTTAAAAAAAAACATGTAAATAAAAATATAATGAAAGAGAAAAGCATAAAAATAAGTAAAAATACATATTTTCCGAAATTTAATCAAAATTTCAATTTAAAAAATTTACGACTATAATATAATAATAAATAGTTTTTGTATTTCTCAATTCTTAAAATAAAAAATGAAGATTTTTATATAAAAAACGATATCTCACTTCGCTTGCATGGGACTATGTGAAACTCTTATACTTAACTCTTGGTTATTTTAATATTGAATTGGATATATTAATATTGAGAATTGGTTTTTTTTTTGGAAGATTGTAAATAGATTAACCACCACCCCGGTCAGCGGCTAAATCAGCCAAAAGAGGTTCTATAATACACGACGGAGGTTCCTCGAACCAAGAAGCCGGAACAAAAGAAAATAAGTTAACACTAGCGAGAGAGTGAGCAACAACATTTCCACTTTTTTTTAACAAAACTGAAAAATAAGGAATAACGACGACTCTCCTCTGCCGCCACTCGAGAACTAGACTGAAGCACCTGATCGTTGACAACGAGTCCGGCTCGACGATAGAAGGGACGAACCCCCATTTAGAGGCGGAGGACATCCCTTCCCGAAGAGCATCAAGTTCTGCCCCCAAAACCGACACCGCCTTCGGTTTGGACCTGCTAAAAGCCGCGACAAAACGGCCATCAGCGTCTCTGATGCAACCACCCAAACTCATCCTCGAAGAATCTTTCGGAACCGTTGCATCGACATTCAGCTTCCAAGAGCAGCTCCAAGGGAAAGACAACACTTCAGGAAGAGACAGACCATGAGAACATTCAGCCGGGGAGGGGAACCGAGTAAAGTCTGCGAGTATGGAGTTGGCTCGACCGAAGACATACCTGAACTCGCTATGATTCCCGTGAGTTTTGTTGTTACGTTGATTTCAGACTTCCCAAAGAATAATCCCAGAAAGCGAAGTCTCCGGCGAGGCAAGGTTCTTGGTTGCGTCTCTGAAAATGTCTCGAAGACGAGAATGCAGGTTACGATCTCGCAAGTGCTCAAAGGGCGAGCTCAGCCAAGCATCACCCATAAGAGAGCATAAAATAAGGGCGTGAGACAAAGTCTCCCTCGGCCCTCCACAAAACGGGCACTCCTGGGCGACTGGGATATGCCTCTGCGCTAAATTTTCCTTCGTAGGAATTATCTCTTGGCAGGCCCTCCACACAAAGATTTTGACTTTCCGGGGCAATTTGAGGGTCCAAATAGTCTGCCATAGCTCGTCTGGGTGTGACGAGAGGAACTAGCCGGAGGGATGAGGGATTCTCAGGCCAAATTGTACCCACCCTTGACCGAATACACTCCATGGTTGTCGAAGCGCCACATGATTGAGTCTCGGCTACCACTCCTCGGACGAGCTAGAGAGATAATCTTCTCGGCTTCAAAGGGCAGGAATGATTCGCGGACGAGTCTCGAGTTCCACTCTCCGGAATCTAGGAGCAGGTCTCCCACCTTGGTGTCCAAGTTTAGCACGGCCGGGGACTGGACACGAAAACTCGAGGGAGAAGGAATTCACCTACCGCCGTAAACGAGAACATTCGCACCATCGCCCACCTTCCAACGCCAACAGCGGTTCAACAATTCCACTCCCCACAAAAGGCTACGCCAGACATACGAGCACCCCAATTTTTCCTCACCTCAAATATAGAAGACCGAGGAAAGTACTTTCTCGCCATAAATCTAGACGCGAAGGACTCGGGGGACTGGGCAAGCCTCCACACATGCTTTGCCAAAAGATCCTGGTTAAACTCGCGGAGGCTCCGAAAACCAGGACCACCATCTCCCTACGGTCGGCAAAGACGATCCAAACTCTGCCAGTGAAATCATTTCTTGCTGCCCTCGACCCCCACCAAAATTCAGCACACGCCTTCTCAATTTCTCCTCTCACACCATCGGGGACTTTGAATATAATCATCATGTACGTAGGAATTTCCTAGAGAACGAATTTGATAAACGTCTCTCGGCTCCCCATCAAAAAGAGCTTGTTCTTCCAGCCGCTGATTCTTTTCACCACCTGAGAACGAAGATATCCGAATTGCATATTCTTAGCCCGCATGGAGAAGGTTGGCAGCCCCAAATAAAGATCAATACCCCCGAAGAAACGAAGTCCCAACACATGCTTAACATCTGCACTCTATCCGCCCGGGTATTAGGAGAGAAGGCGACCACCGACATCTTGAGGTTCACTACTTGCCCCGACGCTTTTGAGTACGTCTCAATGCACTCGATGAGGGTCTGACTTTCCGTTGCTTCGGCTCTAAAAAACACCAAGCTGTCATCGGCAAAGTAAAGATGAGACATCGGAGGGCTTCGGGTGGAGATTTGAATCCCGTGGATGGCCCTACAATGAACCTGCGAGTGTAACAGAGACGAGAAACCTTGAGCACAAAGAACGAAAAGGTGAATAGTTAGTAAATGAATTTAGAATTTTCTCTCGATTTCTCCTCGATTTTGTTTCTCTCTCCGTCGATTTGATTTGATAAATGTGACATTTATTTCCAGCCTTAGTTCCACGTATTCATGTTTTTTTTTCAAGCAACAAAAACTCGAGCGGAAAATCAATTTGGACTAATATCGTCCTCAAAACTTTGTAAAACTCAGACCTGGACATTTATACTAGTTTTACAAAACGTGAACTATAATTCCAAAAGTCCCTATATTTCAAAACCTATAATACTTATAACCCAAAATATTATACGATGAATGTGACTAGTTTTACAAAGCGTGAGCTATAGTTCCAAAAGTCCCTACATTTCATAACCTATTATACCTTATAACCCAAAATATTATACGATGATGTGATTAAAGGAGTACACGAATAAAAGTACATGGTTGTTTACTTAATGGTTTTCTTAAAATGGGCTTAGCAGCAATTATTGTAAACATGCCTAAATAAAATAAAAAAAAACAAGATCATTAAAACAACATTATGTTTAATTAAGAAATAAATAACATTTTTATCTTAAAACAACAACGAAATTTCGTACAACGACACTTTGTTTATGGTCTTCTTCTTCAGTAACAGACTCGCAAACGCATTAACAAAATCCGGCGGGTTCTTCGTATTTTCTCCATTATTTTAAATATTTTAAAGCTCATAATTAATAGAAATATTATTCTACACGGATTGGTGGTTTTAGTTTTCAAAATAAGATAAAACATAAAAGGTCAAAATTTAAAATACCATAAATATTATTCGCAACAATTCAAAGGTATGAGCAACCGTTATACCAAATGTTAGATTCAATAGTCTCTAATCTAGAGTAAATGACTAGAAACATAAACACAAAAGCGGAAGTAAAATAGAGCACACGTTTAAGGTCATTGTTTATCGTAATGTAGTCGCAACTTGACGGAGGCCCTGAACACCGAATATGATGATCCAAAGCGGCACCCCAACATTGTTTTACCTTTTTAAATCAAATAACCTCGAATTAAATGGTGTTAACTTTTATAAATGAGATTGTGGTTCGTAAATCAAGCGCGTATCAGACACGAACAATCGCTCTAATATTACTTGTTGGTGAATCACACGCGTATCAGACACGAACAATCGCTCTGATACTGCTTGTTGGTGATTCATTCACCTTAGCAACCATATTAAATGTGGAAAAAAATTAATTGCACTCACAATAGCCAATTAAAATGAAGATTGCTAACAAGATCTAGATTATTAATTTAATTCATTTATGAAAGCAATTCAGCAACCGATGTTATAGAACAAGTATATAGAAAACTTAGGGGTTTGGGACCAATTATAGATGCCTCGATCCAACGTGCGCTCTGTTTCGTCTTTCTTCTAAATCGGCTCCATTTCGTCATTCCTCTTAATATAGTACTCGACAATGACACCATAGTCTTCTGAAACATAATCACCAAGGCGAATAAGAAAGATGAGTGGACACAATAGATATCTTACTTAGATCTCAAAATCAGATTGTTTCGAGGTCTCGCTCCTATTATTTAGGATTAGAATTAGCAATTTCGGGAAATAAGGGAAGAGAAAATTCGGCCACCTAGAGAGAGAGAGAGGCCGAATGTTTGTATCAAATGAGGAGTTTATTTTCATATTCCCTTCTATCCCTATCTATAGCCTTGGTAGGTAGATAACCTCTGAGAGATTTTCTCTCCTTTCTGTTGAGATATTCTCTCCTTCTGAAGATATTCTCTCTTTTTTATTTAATCTGGGCCATTAGATCTGAACAGTGAATCTAAACTCTCTCTCATCCATCAGATCAATATCTATGGTTGAATTTTTTTTTCTTTTAGGGAGAACTTCAAGGGAAGAAGTTCGGCCATCCTAGTGCCAAGGCCCAACCCAGGAGTTTACAAAGCCCAAATATCCAATTAATTATTTATTGACTTGATCCAGCAATAAATAAACAATTATGCTATAACCATTTATTTAATTCTGCGAATATGCGTTTTTAGAATTAATGTTGTCAATCATTATTACAGCATGTGAGATTAAATAATGAACAACATTATTATTCAAAAGTTCTTATCCGCCTTTATCAGAGCCGAATCCAGGACTATGGACCTATTAGTAGAAGCTTAACGAACCCGACGAAAAAGACGATATAGTCCTATTAAATGCGGAAAAGATTAATTGCGCTCACAATAGCCAAATAAAATGATGATTACAAACAAGATCTAAATTTATTAGTTTAATACAATTATGAAATTAATTCAGCAACCGATATTATAGAATAAATTTATAGAGAACTTACGGGTTTAGGATCAGCTACAGAACTCCCCGATCCAACGCGCGCTCCGTTTCGTCCTTCTTCTGAATCGACCCCGTTTCATCCTTCCTCTAAATATAGTACTCAACGATGACACCGTAGTCTTCCGAAACGTAATCTCGAAGACGAATAAGAAACATGAGTGGGCACAATCGATATATCACTTAGATCTTAAAACTAGATTGATTCGGGATCTCGCTCCTATTATTTAGGATTGGAATTAGCAATTTCGGGAATAGGGGGAGGAAAAATTCGGCCACTTAGAGAGAGAGAGAGGCCGAGTATTCTGTGAGAGAATGGGATGAAATTTCATCTCCCCTTGTGTCCATATTTATAACCTTCGTAGGGAGATAACCCCTGAGAGATTTTCTCTCCTTTCTGTTGAGATATTCTCTCCTTCTAGAGATATTCCTCTTTTAAATTTAATATGGCCATTGAATCTCAACAGTGAATCTAAACTCTCTCTCATCCATCATATCAATATCTATAGTTGAGAATTTCTCTCCTTTGGCATAATCAAAGAGAGAACACCTAGGAGGGAATTCGGCCAAGGTGGTTAACCCTAGGGCAATCGGCCAACTCTATGTGACAAGCCCAATCCGAAATTCACAAGCCCAAAAATCCAATTAATTTTTTATTTACTTGATCCAACAATAAATAAACAATTATGCTATAAACATTTATTTAATTATGCGAATACACGTTTTCCAAAATTAATGTTGTCAATCACTATTACAAGTGAGATTAAATGATGAACAACATTATTATCCGAAAGATATTATCCGCCTTTATCAGAGCCGAATCGGGGATATTGGACCTAGTAGTATAAGCTTAACGAATCCGATGAAAAAGACGATATAGTCCTATCTCTTTGTCATTGATTCGTCTAGTCTTTATCATTATTCCACCGTGTAATCAACGACTGAAGCCTCATTGTGACGATTGTCCACTGTCTTTATCATTATCCGTCTAGTTTTTTATACTAGAATTATATTTACTCATCGTGACGATTGTCCACTGATATAGTCAGTTCGTGATCAAGATCCTCCAGGTTCTACCCGTGCCAAGAGAAGTCAATTTATTCTGTTATACTTCTCTTGATACATATCAGCCCTAAGCATTGTTGCTTCCCCAACGAAAGATTATTTCGAACGTTAACTTACTTTGAAAGTGCTAGCAATCTATCGATTCTAGAATCAACACTTAGGTGAGTGAACATTGACCTCCTATCAAGAAGGCTGAATTCCGTATTTGTAAATCATTTCCCACTCGAATCATGCTCGGAGAAGACTTCCAGGGGAAGACTCCTAAGACATAAGCTGTGATTAGCATGAATAGCCTTTTAGCGAATGAGTTAAAGGGCTCAGAGACACGATTCAGTGTCCATGACCATTTCAGAAATTTAGATCAAGTCTCACAGTGATCATCACAGTGGCCTTGGTTAGTGTGTCTAACATTTCTTAAACGACACATCTATCCCAAGGGGTCGGACATTTACCATAAGTGTAGAATGCTCCCACATAGTGATCAGTTTTCACTCATGTGTTCCACATATATGACTTTTGATATAGCTTTCCAAGCGTATATCAATTATCGACCTTGTTTTAGCACACCGTCCGAACTCAGGTGTCCAACACGTGACTCAGTTTGATACGGATGCTATGTAAGATAATTGTTATTAATTCTAATTAATTATTTAAAACTCAACCCACTATCATACAATGCTTCTATAATAATTTAATTATCGAATTCAGTAATAATTCATACGTCATCTTCAAGTGCGCAATATTCCTAACGATTGTAGGTTTAGAGATCAAAAAATATTACATGCTCATAATCTTTTTGCATTAAAAAGAATTTATTTTGAACAGTTATGAACATTTAGTATAAGTAAAATGAAATAATATTATTCTAGCCATTAATTTACTAAATGTTACATGCACGAACCAAAAATAATAATGAAACATATAACTCGTAAATATATGACATATCAATATAAAAGACTTTCATATTACAAATTTACATGATATCCAAATAATACAAAACAAAATGTAGTTTATGCTTAATTCCGCATAGTGGCTATAACTTTAGTCTTTAAAAAAAATGATTTTAAATTGTGCTTTTAGAAAAAACTTTTTTTTCAAATAATTTAGTGTTTGATAAATTTTTTAAATACAAGTTGATTTACTGCTCGGTAAGACAAATAAAATTATAAAAACACTAAAATCAATTTTTGTAAATAATTTTTCACACTTTAAGTGAAAAATGTGTTCGATTGATACATATTTATATTGAAAAAAAAAACAGGTAACAGTTTATTACATTAAATATATATATATATATATATATATATATATATATATATATATATATATATGGGTTTAACAAGTACAATACTTATTATTTTAGATAAATATATTAAGAACGTAGTTTTAGTTTAATATTTATGATAATATTAAGTACTTTGTTGAACAACTAATGAGCTTCCTCAAACTTTTTATTTTCTCTAATAGATATAATTTATTCTCTCATCTATATAAAATCAGAATAATAGAAAAGATATATTAAAATAAAATAAGAAAGAACACAAACAGACACTTTCTTAATGTATTTATCTATATTACTCATATTTTATTCAGAAAAATGTATAGTAGGAAAAAATATATACGCTTTCCAAATAAAATAATAATTATAAGTAGGAAAAATCTATATCATATATATTTTCAAATCTATTCACTGATCTCTCCGTACAATTTCTGAATAACGATTTCCGGTGACCTGATATTGTGATACCACTTTTCTTTGCTTTCTTGGAAAGTTTACCACTTGTGATTTTCAACTCTCTTGTGTCATCTCACGAATGGAGTTTGAGCGGTCGGATGAGGACGACGTCGACTCGCTGGCAGATCTAGCTGATGGTCTGACCATGGACGAAGAGGAATGGGAAGACATCTCCAACAACGACGGCCAACAAATGCAAAGAACCTAGCGGTGGTCGGAAAGGTCATCAAGTCAAAAGTTGGTTCTTTGAAGCTTCTGAATACCATCCTTAAACGTCTATGGTGGGATGTGAAGGATTGGAGATCGAAGCTGCTATCCAGAGGCGACGGAGTACTATTCATCGACTTTGAGTTATCTTGGCCGGAAACCTGCAAAAAATTGATAGATCGCGAATCATGTTGCTTCAACAACGGATGTCTTTTCCTGAAAGCCTGGCCATGTTTGGGTGACTGGAAAGATTGCTCATTCGAGTAACTGTTTATCTGGGTCAGGATATATGGAGTCCCCTTGCAGGTAAGAACAGAGAGAAACGTGACTTGCCTTGCCGAATCAGGAGGCACCGTGGCTCACCTACGTTGGGATGGCTCGTCCAGCTTCGTCCTGAAATATTTCTTCAGATGCAATTAAAATCGCAAAGCCAATCAGTCCAGTAAGGTTCATCCCCATGGGGGGCCAGCCTTTCTGGATCGCCTTCAAATACGAAAAACTACCCTAACTTTGTTACAGCCGTGGATTGATCGGACATGACCTGAGTGTTGGAATTTGATTAACAATTAACCTAATTTAATTACGAAACACATCAATATGTGGCGGAATTTCATAATTCAATTTAACATATTAAAACCAATTTAAAACATGTTCGATAACCATATCATTAAATCTAACCTAACATGTCAATAAATTTATAATCTTGTCAATAAATCTATCTAAACATGCACTCGAACAATCCAAACACATATAATCATTCTAAAATATCATATTGTCCAGATCCAATTCGTTCGAGGGATACTTACATAATTCGGATCTGCGAGAGCAAGTCTCGGTGTCTCTCGGAAAAACTGGCCGGCCGATCCTCTACGCCACGCCCGTCAAGCAAATCCTCAAAGTCGTCGATCCTTCGTTGCTCCAAAATATGGCCGGCCCTGTGGGAGGAAAAATCACTCAAACAACCACAAGTTGAGTCAATGATAATACTCGAGGGATTTTGTGAGACAAAGAGGGTGGGCTCTTTCGTAGGAACAAGGGAAGAAGGAATAAAAGGGGATTCTCTCTACGGTTCGCTCTCTCAATTCTTTAGGAATTTTGGCCAAGTATTTTTCTCCTTGGGAGAGAGGAAATAGTCGGCCAAGATGGGAGGGGAGAGAGAGAGAGAGTGGCTGAATGAGCTAGGTCAAAAGAGAGAGAGAAGAGCTCCTTTTATTTCAGGGAAAATGGGCTTAATTAGGTCAAAAAACAATTAATGACCCATTAATCAAACTTAAGCCCGATAAATCATTTAAGCAATTTTCCAACCCCTTATTTGCATTAAGTGGCCGGCCATCTTATGTATTTATCTCCTAAATATTTTCGATTTATTTCTAAAATAATATTTAATTAATTTAGAACATCTCATTTATTTAATGACAAGTCATTAATTATTTTCATACTAAACAATGTAGTACGAAACGAGAAAATATTTATTTTCATCTTTTATTTATTTGAATCATCAAGTTATATTATTATCAATATAATAACACAATATGATTCGTTAAATAAATGTAATAATAAATAACGAATTATTTATTTAATTACTTAGAAAATAATTTTCTTAGTGTAAATCACAATTTACGTTTAATGAGAAAATCGATCTTTTCTTGTTCACTAATATCTCATCCAAGAGTCTATCATTGAGACCTTATGGACCCACATGAACGAAGCTTTAGAATAAAGATCGGACGCAAAAGTTCACAAACTTTTTCAGACTTTTAATTCTTAATATTAGTCGATTCCACTAAAGGACCAATATTAAACATCTCTAAGTTCATATGCGTTTATATTTTCGTTTGATGTGATAAAACTATTCTTCACATCGTCCACGGTGTATTTTACGATATTACCCTTTGTGTGTATCATTAACTCAGAGGAATGTAAAATTACTGTTTTACCCCTGAGTTATTATTTCACCAAGTCCTCTGTTATTTGTGAACGAGAAAAACATAAAGTGAAATGTCTCAACATATCACATGTTTTATTTCAAAGAATTCTTTATTCGATGAATACCAGGCGTGGTTTATTCGCTCACACTCTCATAACAGAGCATGGTGTGATACTAATGCCTTAGCATTGTTTCAACACAAATTCCATATCTGTGAATCACATGTTTCAACGAAACAGTATTATGACACCAACCGTCGGGTCAATGAAACTTCATTTAGCCATTGTCCATTGACAAATCCAATGTCATAAAGTGTTACAAGAATACATGTACTCACTTCAGGATTTAGGTAATTACTAAAATACCCCTCGTATGTGAGTTTGAGGTTTCGAGTGATTAAACGGTTTTATCTCGAACTTCAAAACTTCACTGGTCTTGTTCAATATCTTCATTAAGATATCAAGAATGAATTACAGAGTCACAACTCTCCATATCACAAGATAAGATATCGTTTAATTCATTCTAACAATCATTACTAGGAATCGATTGCCCAATCGATCTTTAGATTGCGAACTATTATTTAAACTAGTCATAAGAAGGTATCTTGTCAAGTCTGTACTTAGCACTTCTTTCGTTGATGACAGTTTCAGAGCGTAGACATAAATCCGTAAACACAATCTTAAATAAGAATGGATATTCAATCTTTATTTAATTTCAAAGCAAGACAAATACAAAAGTATTTAATATCAAAAATCTCATTTGTGGGCATAAATGCCAACACTGAGCTCCTGCAAAAAAACAATGTTGAAGATTAAAGACTTCAAGGGCGTTTCAAGACGGGTTCTTGGTCCCTGGTTTAGAGCTGACTCTGAGCAAATTTCTTGTCTGGATGTAGTTTCCACGGAGGCTGCTGAAGCCTCTGGGTCTTCCTCGAAAACCACCGCATTATAAAGCTAAGCGGCGCCGATGTTGGAAATTATTTAACAATTTAAACAATATATTTGTCACGACCCATGAGCGTCAGCTCGCCCGCGAGCCACGACTTATCGACACTTGTACAATAAAATAATTAAAAGAACTTGAAAATAATAACGACGTCTACTGACGCATAGCGGACGAAAAACAATTTATGAAAATCCGGGGACTTTTTTTCTTTTCTATTTTAAAATATAAACGTGGAGTTTTATTACAACTCTTATACAAACACCTTCCGAAAGGTTTTTTTTTAAGAAAATATAATAAATCCCATCCCCGTGTTGTGAGACCCTATAACTCATAGGTCATGGCGATACGTGCTCGGTCTCGGTCTTCACTTCCACTTACAGCTTACTAGCTTCCCCTTATCCACATTACCAAGGCATAAAACTATAAGTCGATTGACTCAGTAAGCGGGAGTCTAATTTAGAAGTAAAAACAACTAATGTCATGTGACATGCAAACGAACACATAAGATGCATAACTAATATAATTTCAATATAATATGCATGTGCGGCCACATCTACCTGATCACTTATCGTTGCACGAGGTTTTCCAACATTCTCCGACTGCCACAACCCTCGGAAGACAAGAAACCAGCTTCAGGCCTCGAGCAGCGGTCCTTCAGCGGCTTTGTGTTTTATTCTTTCTAGGATCCACTAATGGTACCATCTTTATCTGGGCGCCGGCGCTCGGTGCTTACGCACAAAGATCAGCGCCTTCATGACCTTCATCGGCCAATATCACGAGTCAGTAACTCGTGGGTATCATCGATTCCTTACGTTATTAAGGTTTGGGTGCTCAGAGACACGTAGAGCACACACCTAAACTATTTACAGAAGAGCATCTAGGGTTAAATCCCAAAATTTAGTGTTTCCCTTTCATAGTGTTTTACAACAAAAGTTTGAGATGTGACTCCCGAAACTTCCACTCTCGACTTGAATCCGAGAGTCAGTTATGATCTCATGTCTCCCCCGCCCTAGCGGGTTAAGCTATTAAGGTAGCTATATCACATAACACAGTCCGGGTTCTAATAAATTATGTTTGAATCTATTGGGAATGACCCGAACTACGTTTTCAATAAAATGTGTCCAAAGCCTTATCTTTATTACTTTTTCATATTTTAAGGCTTACTTAGTCTTGTTTACTAACACATAAAATGCACATAAGCAGTGTTATTCTCTTGTTAACTAGTTGACTTATGTCTCCACACTTACCCGGTATAGTCAACTAAGTTGACTTAGCCGAACGACTTCAACTCGAAGGCTTGACGCTTCACTTCACGCTATCCTTTGTCAAACACTCCTCCTGCCCTGAAGTACGCTGAGAGAATTCACAATTCTAATTGAGCTCACACTCATCACTTCATAGTAAGTCCAAAGGACATTTATGAACTTGACTTGTTCTGAAAGTCATGGTCGTCCTTTCGATCGTCGCTTCGATCTGCTAACGTTGTTCTCGTCATGAATCAATGAAATCCGAGGCTTAAAACACCTTTTTCGATCCAAAGACACCCTTTCGTGCTCCTTCGATCCATCCCCGGTGAGTTCTCCTTCATCCACGATCTCAAGAAGGGTCGAAGACAAACTTGGTTTGGGTTGACGTGTAGGATTCTTCGTGCATCACGGGTGTCGGCCGAACATAAACACGAGGGAAAGAGAGAGATGAGCGAGGTGAGTGACATGAGGTTGATGAGAGAAGGGTTTTGGCCAAGGAATTGAGAGATGAACGGTGGCTATGCGTGAAAATCCGAGTGATATAGGTGAGACAAGATTTGGGCGGCCAAAGGAAAGGAGATCAAGAGAGAGAGAGAACAGGCAAGCTGAGGAAATGAGGAGATAAGGTTTTCCCTCTTGGTCATGGCCGAATTTTTTTAAGTGATCAAAGTCTTTTGGGCAAAAATTTTTGGTGTTGGGGCCAAGAAAGGATGAACTTCATTAAATTTCTTTTTTTGTAAATAACTCATATCGAGTCAACGAGATTCAAAATCGATTCATGGTGATTTAAAATAATTCTCGGAAATAAAAGGAGTTGGAAGAATTTATTTTTCTCACCTGATTTAATATTAAATTTCATCTCATCTTCTCTCATCATATTCTCTAAAAAATCTCACGTTATTGGGAAACTCATTTTATTTCTTTCGAAAATAAAATAAGAGCGTTACAAGAGTTCGTATATTACAAAATTATATAACATATCTAATATGGCGGAATAATATAACTTGACCTAATACATTAAAACCCTTTTAACGTATTAATTTTAACCTAGGCATTGAAAATAGTGAACATGTCAATAAATAAATTTTATTCAAAACATGTGATCAACAATTGAGAAAACGAACTAGCAACCTATATAAACAATTTATATAAATTCATCCAACTCGTTAGAAAAAACTTACACGTGAGATTGTATACAATCTCGTGCGTGGCTAGCTTTTGTCGGAATGCCTCGTCGGATCGCATAAAACCTTGTCAGATTGCTTGAAGGACCTGTCGGCCGGATTGGAAAATCACCCAACAGATTGGAGCTGCCGGATTGGGTCTGCCGGACTGAGCAGATGCGCTTGCAACATTTTACGGATCTCAATTCCGATACCCGGAGCTCAAGATATGGGATAAAAGGTGAAGCATCGCGCAGACCGCCAGATTGCCAATCGCGACGTGATGAGATCCACCGCGATGCGACGGAAGACCATCGCGACGCGATGGGGCCCCGACAACAGTTTAAATTGACCCGTGGACTTTGATTTTAAGTCGTTAGATCAATTTTTAAAGGCCAGATCTGTAGAATGTTGCCATTTAGAAGTCATTCTTGATTTGTTTTTAAATGGAGAAGAAGACCGGAGATGTTCTGGAGGCTGCGACGAACCTGCAACAACATATCTAGTTTTTCTTACTCTCTTCCCTCTGAAACTCTATTTATTCATTATGTTTTGTTTATTTATGGATCATTGTTCTTGTTTGTTTTCTAGATTTTCCACCATCACCATGAACTAATCCCTTAGAGGCTGATGGTGGATCTTTTCTTGATAATTGTCATGGATTTATTCTAGTTTTCTTTGAAGTTTGATTTGATTCTTTGACTGGTGTTTATTCTATTTTTGTTCTTAATGCTCGTATATGCCTGATCATCATATGCTTGATTTTAGGATTAGTTATTCTCTTTAGCAAGGTTTTATTAGGCGTGCGAATAAAATAGAGTACCGTAGTACGTTCTATGAAGTCTAGAGATAGCCGGAGCTGCTATGGAGTCGTATGAGTATTCCAAAACATAAAGCAAGCTAGGTTATTTGCCTTGAAACCGAGAGGTAAAAGGAGTTCTTAGTCTTAGGTCGTTAATATCACTCTAACGAGGGTTAGCGATAAAATTCACGTGAACAGGATTAGTATAGCCATAGGATTGATCATTCTTCGTTTCTCTAGAAATCCCGACAATAGGATAGAAAAGTGAAACTTCACCCTTGTTCCCCACATCCATCTTTAAATTTTTTTAATAAGTTGTTTAGTAATTAGAAATATCACAACCTTCACTTTCATTCTCTCTAGATTTACATTATAGTAATATTAGATTTACATTTATTATAAATCCTCGTGGAAATGAACCGTACTTACTATCTATATTACTTGTTCGACGTGTGTACTTGCGAGCGCGTTTTTCGCAACAGATGTTCGAGGAGGAGGAGGACGCTCCGGCGATCCTGAGCATCCCGTATGGTGGTGAGGGTATCATTTACGTGCGTCGCTGGCACTTTACTAAGGATGGAGAATACTCCGTCAAGAGCAGACATCGCGTTGCGATGGCGAGAGCCAATATTCCCGCCGCCAGCTCCGTCAAGAGCAGATATCGGTGATGGAGATGTGGTGGACTAAGTTCTGGCAGCTGAGAGTTACTTCTAAGGTGAAACTCTTATGTTGGCGAGCTTGTTTATGTCAGATTCCGTCTAGAACAGTCTTGGCCAAGAAAAGGATCAAGTCTGACGATAGTTGCCATGTATGTCAAGACGCGTGAGAGACAGTTTTCCACGCGATTTGGGGTTGCAGGTGGATTAGGAGAGTTTGGAATGAGACGGGCTTTAGCCACATCCTTCCTCTTTTCAGACAACGTTTTCAACGCTATACTCAGAGCGATAGACGTCCTTGAGATTCGTTTCCATGAGCTTTTTGTTACTATCATTTGGGAACTTTGGAACCACATGAACAATGTCCTCGCCGGGAGATCTGCATGGAGCCATTTACAGCTTGTTCAGTGGACGGTGAGCTTCCTCTAGGAGTACAGAGTGGCCGCAGTTGGGGAGACTAAGACGAGCCAAAAGGTAACTACGACCCCCAGATGGACCCTCGAAGGGATGGGACTCTCTCGATTAACGTTGACACAGCAGTAGCTCGCGTCCGTGGAGGCTTCGGTGTTGGTTGTATAGTTCGTAACCACACCGGAGAGGTGATCACCGTGCGTACACTTTTCCTTGCTAGAGGATTCTCCCCTCAGTTTGCGGAAGCGTACGCTGTCTTCTGTGCATAGAGTTAGCTTGCAGCTTCGGCGGTAGGAGAGCGGAGATCCAGTCTGACTGCTCCGGGGTGGTGAGGATGATCGATGAGGGCGCGACGCCTGCAACAGAGTTTACGACGATCTTGCACCGCATCTACAGAGAGGTGAGTGAGCTTGAGAATTTTAGCATTATGCATATATCTCATATTTGTAATGTTGTTGCGCACAATCTTGCGCGCTATGCGGTTAACCATCACTCGTCTTCGACCTATCTGGGTTCAGTCACGCCTTGTTCGGAGAAGGCTATTAGAGCCGATGATCGCGAGTTGAGGTCCCGCATGATCACCTAGAGCCCTTATCGATTGAGTTATATGTGTTTCAGTTTATTATATTTCTGGTGGTTTCTGTTTTATTTATCTTGTAACCACAGTTTTCCTCCGCCATACGTCCAAACTTATATGATATTTCGTGACTCCGACCGCGTTTCCTAAAAAAAAGTAAACCAATATTAATTTTATATTAATATATTTATTAAGTTAGTGAACCCACTAGTACCACGAAAGAATTTGGATATATGAGAGTAAATTAGGCCATGAATGAATTTTTTATGCCAAAAGCTAAATTAAAGCAAAAATTTAGTTTTTAAAACAATAATCTTGAACTTATGTTCGTTTTTCAAAATCGCTTTTGAAATTTTTTTCAAAAACTGTTTTTATCGAACACCAAAAAACACTTTTAATTTTATTTAAAAAATCAAATTTTGACTTAATAGGTGCTATTAATCAGTGTTAATATAACAATAAAGTATTGTATTAATAAAATGCAAAAAATATTTGACTTTAATTGCATAAGCAATCAAAATAGTTGTACATGTATTAGACAAAATATATCCAAAACTGGATATTTGCACTTAGATAATAAACATAATTAACAATATCATAATGATGAATGTGACTAAAGGTGTACACAAATAAAAGTATATAATTGTTTACTTAATGCTTTTCTTAGCTTAGCAACAATTATTATAAATAAGCATAAAAGGAATAAACAAGAGCACTAGGAAAACCACATCATATTTAATTAAATAATAAGCGGAAATTTTATTTTAAATGGTAATTTTGATGTATAGTCATGTAAACTATAATTAATTTTGATATACTCAAAGTTTCGTAAATAAATTGAAAATACTCAAGCAAATAACTAGAGGCGGCTCAAGCTAAATGAAGGCCTTGGGCGAGAAATAAAATAGAGTGTTTTGTAATCATAACTCAATTTTACTTAAAATAATTCAAATTAAATAAAATATAAATAGAAACTATTACACGAAATCCACTTTTCTTACTTTTTGAGATGAAAAATTGTAAAGTGTCTTGAATTTTCATATTTGAGAAATATTATATCACTTTCTTGTATTGCACTTTCTTTATTACTAATTTGTTTGACTTGTAATCTATTTTTTTCCATTTTCTCGAATCGTAAATAAGACTCAAATAATTATTTATTTCTTGATTTTCGCTATCATCTATCTATGTTATTGTCAATTTTTTGTGTATTCTCAACAATTGTTTCATTATTATTATCACTTAATACCTCTTACTCTTCGTCCATTTCTTCATTAGATTCTTTACTTGAATTTGCATGATCTTTTTTGTTATATAAAACAAATTTTTCAATAGCACATTTTGTCACTTTATAAAACTTTTTTATTTTCTTTTGTGTTGAAGATAACCTTCTTTGTATTTGAATAGTGCAAAAACAATGGTTTTTAGAAACCTGATTCTTTTGTTTTTTTTAGAAGTTTGTTCTTTTCTTTAGACGGGAGATGTGGTTTGTTTCTATTATACTGAGACTATTAGAGACTCTTGATATTCTATTTGATTCTATTATATTACGTACATTCTGTTTGATATTGTATTATAGTGATAGTCTCCTGGTATTCTATTTGTATTTTTATTTTCAGAAAGAAGGCTTATTTGATTCTAGCATAGGCATTTAAAACTGATTTTTATTTTTTTTTCCATAAAAAGCAGGCCTTATTTGGGATGGAGGCCTTGGGTTGTTGCCCCTCTTGCCCCTCTCTTGAGCCGGACCTACGAATAACAAAACTTTCCGTCTAAATTAATTAGCCTAACACGAAATATTTAATGATAAATAAATAATTTCCTTTAATATAGGATCATAACTAATTAGGAAACTAAATATTGTTGATAATTAATAAAAAAAATCTCACTCAAAATTGGTCAACCCACGTTTAAAATTTGAGTTTTGAATTCTAAATTCGAAAACACCATTTAAATTCAATTTTCATGATTAATTTAATACATAAAGTGTATTTTTGTCTGTTTACACTATGTAAATAAATTGAGGTGGTTATTTTCGACTTATTAACAATAATCATTATGTAAATATTATAACAATACTACTTAGTTTATATCATATTAACTAAAAGTTAACATTTTGTCATGTTTTGTTTGTTTAGAACAATGCTACAAACATATTTACGACGTATTAACAACAATAACAACACTTAAATTTATTAAAAAAATTAACTTCTAACAAAATCTATACATCAAAATTACCCTGCAAACATATTTACGACGTATTAACAACAATAACAACCCTTAAATTTATTAAAAAATTAACTTCTAACAAAAGCTAATACATAAATATGTCATAAAACATTTGATGAACAAAAACAAAAAAAACAACATATTACTGATTACAATTTCTCTTATTATGCCCACATTGACCAAAACTTCCGCATTGTTGGCTATACAGATGGATTTTTACACTTTTTGATCTAAACCTCTTTTCCTTTGGTCTCTCCGCTTGTCGCTTGTGAATGGCTGATTTGATGATCTGAGCATTAGGAGGCAGCAACCAATCACCTTCCTCCCAAATCGGGTTAACATCCACAACTCTACGAATGACACCATCGACCACCTCAAATACATTATCATTTACTGCACTAACCTGTAAATAGCAAGTAAATAAATATACAAAAAGAGAGGTTGTTTACAAGATATTTACATGACTTTTCAGTGCAAGACCAAATAGTTCAAATTCGAAACTGCTTCGGACTGCAAGAATACTAATAGCACATTGAAAGATGTCTTTCCGTGAAAAAATATTTCCAATATTTAAATCCATGTTCATCGGAAAGTTTTTAACGTCGGATTCATTATATAAAACAATTATAGATTCATTAAGACTATTTTCGGAAATCAATTCAAGTTCTCGGGACTGTTAACAGTGTCGTTCAAAAAGTTTGACTGCAAAAAATGGAAATTAATCGTGTAAATAATAGTATTATAGTGTAAAAAACGTAAAGATAATGTAAATTATATTGCATATAAACACATACCGGATTCTTGAAGCGAATAACCATCTTCACAAACAAACTCATAGTTTTCCGTAATTTTTTTCGATAAAAAATAGTAGAAAGCTGTTTTTGATTTTGTTTTAGCCGAAAAAATGAGAGAAAAACAGATGAAAAGTAGATAACATCCCAAAATAATGAATATTTAATTATAAATAAATAATTTTTTTAAATATAGGATCATAACTAATTAGAAAACTAAATATCGTTGAGAATTAATAAAAAATCTCGCTCAAATTTGAATTTTAATTCCAAATTCTAAGATATCATTTAAATTCGACTTTAATAACTAACTCAATAAAATAAAGGATATTTTTTTCTGTTTACAATATGTAAACGAATTGAGGTGGTTATTTCCGACTTATTAATAATACCTTGAGTATATCTAAAATGGAAACGTTTTATAAGACTATAGAGCTATTTTTTTTGTTTTTTAAAAGAAACACGGCCTGTTGTATATGATCGTCGTTTTCACTCAATAATTCATTAACAGACATGCAGACATATTAATAAAATTCGACGAGTTCTCCGCCATTTCGCCATTGTTTTTAATAATTTGAAGCTCATAATTAATAGAAAAACTATTCTTAACGAACGGCTGGTTTTAGTGTTTCAAAATAACATAAAACATAAAAAGTCAAAAATTTCAAAAATCATACACCATTAACAACAATGCAAAAATATGAGAAGTTATGATATCAAATGTTAGATTTAGTACTCTATTCTAAGCGTAAATATGACCTGAAACATAAACTCTAAAGCAAAAGCAAAAGCAAAAGCAAAATGAAGCACGTGTTTTCCTCTAGTCATTGTTGAGTAGAATGTTATCGCAACTTGACTGCGGCTCACAACACCGAATACGCTGACCCAAAGCAGCACATTAATGTCAGTTGACTTTTTTAAGCCTTAATAGTATCAAATTAGATGATGTAAGTTTTTATGAATGAGATTATAAGTTTAAGAAAAATTCTTACATACTTATATAATTTTTTTCATCGAAGAAAAACGTATTTTGAGCGACTAAATGGACATCTAAATCGATATGTGTTACGTATTTTATTGACCATAATATGGTGATTGATATTAAAAACATTAACAATATTTTGTCGATTATTATCCGTTGAAATCTTACATTTTAATTATATCTTAAAATCTTACATTTTGTTAATTATCATTATTATTACTATTAATATTTTATCAGTTTAAATTTTTTAATATGATTAAATATTATATTTGAATGTTAACTTAAAACCAAGGATTGGACGGCCGATTGCCGATAAACGGCCGATAACTCAAAAACACGGGACTGCCGCTAGTAGAACGAAAATCCGATGGAAAGATGTGGAAAACGGAAATGAGAATACCGATGGAATTATCGTTGGCCGATCGAAAATCCGAAAAAAATTTATAAGTATAACAAAAAATGTTATAAGTAGTTGTTTAGTTCAAAACATGAATTTATAAGTATAACAAAGGTTAAAGACATAAGTTTATACATATCATTCGTACATTAAATTCATACATATCATACCACATTAAGGTCATACATAACATACAACATAAAGTTCATACATAACATACATCATAAAGTTTCGAAACGACCATATGAAATCTAATACATATCAATAGTAACTAGAATGACGTGGTGGCTGATAAAATCCACCTAATCGTGCCTGAAGGTTACAGTAGTCAAACCACGTTATTTGATTCGCGTATGATGAAGTATAGTTAATGACATTGTTGTTGTAGTTGCTTGCGTTCCGCCGACCACGTTGTACAATATGGGATACTCGGGTAGTGGTCCTTAAATTTCTGCACCGATAATGATCGAAACTGTATGCGGAACATGGTAAGGGTAAGTATACGAACCTTGACCTTCATAAGGTTGTGTAGACATCTGGTCAAATGACAGTGACTCAAATTGAGTGGAAATGGAGTCAACGTCGTAATCCGTAGAACTCGTAGACCAGATTCCCGCTTGTCGACCTCCTGGGTATTGTGGTGACTCAAAGTCAAAGAAATCGTCCGACCTGATAGACATGAAGTTAGATAAGAATAAATGTAAGTCAATACCGCATGTAACATATTAGTAGCTATCCCGATCGCACGCTCCGTGATTTTCATCTTGAGTAGGTTGATAACCCGATTCCATAGTCCATGGATCGTAACTCATACCTCTGCTTGTGCCACTCCCAACACCAACACTTGTGCCGCCACCATCAACGCCGCCTTGCATTCTGCCACCTTCACCACCACCCACATCATCGTCACTAGATGATTCTACACCAACATCTTGAGAGACGACCCGGTTTACATCAATGTCTTTGGATCGGGCCTGTGAGGCTACTTGCGGATTAGGACGGTTGGATTCATCGTCAAGGTTGCATGACCGAACCCACTCAACAATAACGTCGTCGTCGGCTTCATCTCCCATGACTTGCATAGAGTTCTTTATGATTTCTAAGGGGTCTCGGAGTTCCTTGTTTTCGTATTGAGTTTTGCGATCTCGTATCTGTAATTTTATGTTATAATTACAAAACACAAGTTGCTCCAACCTTGTATACGCAAGACGGTTGCGTTGTTTTGTGTGGACTAACGTGAACATGCTCTATTTTCTCTCACAAGTCGAAGAGGATGCAGTTTGTGATAAAATTTGCATGGCCAACTGACGTAAAGTACGTGCTTCAGTTCCAAACATTCTCCACCATTCGGTTACAAAAATAAAATAAAAACCAAATAATGATAACAAACTCGACACAAACATATCGTTACGTACCTGCGGCAGTTTTCTTTCCAAATAGTCCACGTGCATCTCGAAAGGCAATGAGCTGTGTACATAATATATTATTATACGTTGAAGGAACATATAAATAAATGAAATTATGTACCTCATTTTTAAGAACGGAACAATCATCGTGCGGATGTAAAACCTCAAGTACGTATGTAACAGCAGTTAGATGTTCTGGTTGCATCGTAATTTCTGGGTTGTATTAACAACTCGGGTTTAAGTAATAACTTGTTTTGTGCAATGGGTGACAAAGTTGTCTCTCCCATCTGTCAACAACGATATCGACAACTCATCTTTTATTTGGTAGTCTCTCCAACTTCGTCTTCATTAGATCGAAGATGTGATATAGTGCACCTAATGTCGGAACGAAGTCTATGTCCACGAACCGAAGAGCTACAAATAAGGGCTCGAATACCTGTTGCATTAAGGGCTAATGTTAGTTCTACAAAGTAAACTATAAACATCATACTAGAAACAAAAATACCTTACAAACTCCATCAAGGTGTAGCAAAAAATTCCCATCATTTACTTTTTGCTCAACAGGTGATCTCGTCAAGGATGTGCGAAATGTCAATCCCTCCCACCAATAGGAATTGATTATTGCCTTCAATGCTTGTCTCTTGCTACGTAAGCTTGAAACAGCTAAAAAATTGGTAGCAAACCTTGAAGGACTGGGACGAATGATCTCACATTCACCTTGTTCTCTTAACTTCGCTAATAGAAGCCCGTGGTTATAAATGAATTTCGTTATGCACCTAGCGTCATCCACGACGCGAGCAATGGTGTCTCGTTTAGCCACGTCTTCCAACATAAGGTCAAGGCAATGCGCGACACACCGTGTCCAATAACAATTGAACTTCCTCATCAGTTTCATCCCCACTTTTTTATACGCCGACTCGTTGTCCGTGACAATATGGATTACATTATGGCGTTCGACATCGCTAATCACATCAGTCAATAGTTTGTAGATGTATTCCCAATTTTTTATGTTGTTTGACGCGTCACCGGACTTCAAGAAGACGGTTTTTTCGGCTGAATATACCATAACATTAATGATGCTCAACCGTGTCGGATCTGTCCGCCCGTACCTTACGTTGACTATCAACGTATGCTTGTGCCTCAGTAACTTTCTTCTTTAAGGTATGTATTGTGAATCTCGTACGGAGAAGGGAGTGGAACGTCAAGGGAGTGGAACGTCAAGAGCTGGCAACATCGTGATAACATATTTACTCTTGATGGATAAAAAACATATAACTTCTTGACTTTTTTTAATAGGAAAAGCAACATCTTGACTTTCGAAACATGAAAAAGAAAATAGTAGTTCAACGCCATTGTCTTGTCTCATCTCGTGTGATGGTCATATTCATCTCTTTTTTATTTATTAATGTTTTTATATAAATAAGAAGGTTGACATCTGTAAAGCCGTCTTAAAACATATGTTTTAGAACGAAAATCGGACTACGCGGAAACTTGGATCTATTCTTATTTGTCAATTAGTCTTTACTTCTAATCTACGATTGGATTTTGACCAATTCTATTCAACGTTGAGCTGTTAGTAGCTTAAGAAAGTCTTATATGCTACATAAGACTCTGCCTGTGCTTACAACTTCGACGTGTTAAGTATCATTTTCAACCGGTATTAAACTGGTATAATATGTTGATTTAAAGTCTAAAAATTTAGATTTAAAATTTTTTGTTCAAGGTAAAAAATATAAACTCTAAAATTTTATATCTTGTGCATTTTTAGAATTTTGTTATATAAAATTTGCTCAAAGGATCATTGTTTACTATTTTTTTATAATTTTTTTTATCAAAACATTAAGTTTGTCCAAAATACCACTAATCTGAGTGCAACTTTTTACTCTAACTTTTTTCTTTTTTACAATTTCACACCACCTTTGATTAAGAATGATAAATTAATTAAGAAATCTTCAAATAAATAAACTCCATTTAGTCCTTGGCACAAACTTTTGTAAAATAAAATTGTTAAAAGATCTCTTAATTAAATGATCATGTCTCATCAAAGTTGGTGTAAAATTGTAAAAGAAAATTGTAAAAAATATAATATTTGCACACTTATCAAATTGCTTAGTTAGGATCTCTACTGCTTTAATTTATTATAAATGTAATTTTTTTGCTTTAACTCATTATTATTTTTTTCAAAATTTATTAAAATTGTTTTTTCTCAACAAAAGACGAAATACCATTGAAAAAACAAATTTTTCGTACATTTCAATCCATACCTAAAACAATCAGTTACTCTTATAATTTTATTAAAAAGTCTAAAAATCGTCTCCTTCCTTCTTCATTACTTACTATCTCTCTCCTAGTTCAAAAAAGAAAAAATGAAGCGCTTCTCTACCTCTCTCTCTGCTCAAGAAAAAACCTACCCGCCACTACCGCTCTCTCTCCTCACTCAATCTCTCCCTCTCCTCAGGCGTACAACCGGAAACTCCCCTCGGCGAAGTTCGTGCAACAGAAAACCTCCTCTCGTCAAAGTCTGTATTGTTGGAGAAGTCGTTTCTCTCACCGAAAATGGTCTCTCTCCGCATAAACTGCTCTTGCTGGATTGTGCCGTAATTTTCTTATTATTTTGGTATGATGGTTCACGCAACCTTCTCTCGAATACCTAGGTTTTTAGGGAAATTTTGAAATTTTTTTAAATTTTATAAAATGGTGTCAAAGTCAAAATAAGATTTTGAATATTTTCATATGATGAAAATATAAATTAGTTTCTAAAGTCGAGAAATCGTATGAGGCATTATGAAATTAATTTCATTATTTCTGCAATATTAATTCTACAATGGGTATTTTAATAATTATTTTAAAAGAAATAAGGAAGCATCTAGATGCCCCTTCCCTAGTGTAGAGTTCGGCCAAAACACACCCCAAGAGGGGAGAATTTTTGCCTTTAATTATAAGGATAATTACCCAAAAAGAAAAGAGGTAATGAATTTTCTTGAGAAGGAAATAAATATGCTAAGTGAGGAAACAAATTTGTTGAAATAGGTGTAGGTTAATAAAAAAAAAATTTACCAACCTAGATAAAGTGCATATACATGTTGTAAATTAAAAACATTATTTAATCTACTTGAATACTAACATTTCTTGTGTCTTCAAACTTGAAGCGTCTTGGAAAAGGCGGATCTTCTTCCTTGGCTCGATTCCTTCACGTCTAGTCTTGAACTTGAGAAACCTAAGATTTTTATTACAAGAATCTATTGACAAAGAGCAAGCAAAAAACTTAAACTTTCACATCTCTATGTGAGGCTCTATTTATAGGAGAAGGAAAAATCTATAAAGGTCAATTATTCATTCATGAAAGAATAATGTATTCATGACACAATATTTGATTTTCCTTTCCCCTTTCTCTTCTAATATGGCCGGCCATGTACACAACAAGCAAGGGGAAAATTGTTTCCTCACTTAATTTATTTATTTCCTTCTCAAGTAAATTCATTTCCCTTTTTCTTTTAGGTAATTATCCTTATAATTAAAGGAAATAAAACTCTCCTCTTGATGCATGTTTTGGCTGAAATTCTACCTAGGGGGCGCTTCTAGATGCTTCCTTATTTCTTTTAAGACAATTCTTAAAATACTCATTGTAGAATTATAATTGAACAAATAACGAAATTAATTTCATAATTTATATTTTCATCATATGAAAATATTCAAAATCTTATTATGACACTCACATCATTTTATGTCCATGTGGACAAAAATACCCTTTAGACATTTTTCGAGAAAAAGTTTAGTTCAACATTTGAACTTATTTTGACTTAACTTCTAGTTTAACAATCCTACTCTAATGACCTGTAATAGTGACCTTATGGATCCAAATGAACAAAGCTTGAGCTTCTATACTCGGATTTAAAAGTTCACAAACCTTTTTCGAGTATTAACTTAATGTTAACTGACTCCACTAAACAGTTGACACTGAGAATCTCTCGGCTCAAATGAATTTATTTTCTACTCAAATTCAACTTAATTATATTGAGCGGATCCATTGAATGTTATCTATGTTTACCCTTCATGAATATCATCAACTAGTTGAGATTTATAAAATTATAATTTTACCCTTCTAGTTGTTATTTCCTCAACTCCTTTAGTACTTGTGAATAAGTTAGAAACAATGTATTGACGAGGAGCTAACAAGTCACATTATTTCATCCAAATAAAGTCGCTACTTAATTTTGGATACTGCGTAGTTCATTTATTCACAATCCAAGTAATAAAGCATGAGGTGATATATATTGCATTCTTGTACATGAACTCCATATCTATGAGAACTTCACAAAGTTGGTTCATGACATCTTCATAACTTAATATCTCATCAATAGGCCTTGTCTAGATCACGTAATGGATCTAGAATTTGACGTTCTCAAATGAGATTATTAATGCTATGAAATGACATGTCTCATTTCAGGATTTAGGTAAGCATGATGCGATTCATACGTAATGACCTTGAGATAGAAGATGATAAATGGTTTGTTCTTCTATTGTCTCTAAAGGTGCACTGGTCAATTCAGTATCTTCGAAAGATACATTGGAAGAACTATAGAGTTCTTAACTCTCTATGCCTCGAAACCAGACATCATAGATTCTTCTAACAATCATACTAGGATCAATAGTCCGTTGATATTTAGATTGCGAATATTTCGTTTTAGTCAAATCATGAAGAGTTTGTTCACGTTAATCTACATTTCTCTCTTCATATATTGTTAGGTTAGATTAAGGACTATAAGACTATTGAATATCATAAATCTTCAATCAAACTAAAAAGGAATGAATGAACCGTTCAAATTTTATTGATTTAATCAGCAAATTACGATAAGGACTTTATAAAGATTTATATATTACATCAATATGTAAATAAACAATCTTCTTGTGGGCATCTCTGCCAACAAAATTTCTCTCACTAATGCATATGTTGGCCGGCCATGTACAAGGAGAAAGAGGAGATAAACTCAAATATTGTGTCATGAATACACAATTGAAAAGGGTTATTACCCTTTCTTGAATTATCTTTCTCATATAAATAGAGCCTCACATAGAGATGTGAAAATAAGCATTTTTGCTCTTGTCTCTCTTTTTGGCAGACCCATTCTCTCTCTCTCTTTCTATAAAATCCCTTTTTATTTTGGCACCTAAGTCCTCATTAGACTTAGGCTTAATTAGCTCTCTAGCTCATAGACTTGTTCTTGAGCTATTTTGTTTAATTGTGCCCACACACAAATTCTTCTAAACCCCTAAAGACTCATGTAATAGAAACCTTAGGTTTCTAGAGTTCACATTTAGGTTTGAAGGAATCGAGCCATACGAGAAGATCAACCTTTCCCAAGACTCCTCCAAATCAAGGTACAAGAAAGGTTTGCACTCAAGCTCTTTAAATAATATTTTTTAAAAAATTTATACATGTTCATGCACTTTTCCTAAGTTAGTAAAATTGTTTTACTTGTAAATAAATTTTATATTCCGCCATTAATATGATTAATGATAATTGTTCTTAACTCTAGACCTATTCCAACAGTGTTTAGGTTTTAATGTAGTCTTTTAATTTGTTTAATGTAGCTTTTAGGTTTGACTATTTAGTTTATGTTCGTTGTATGTTTATGCTCGGTTGAATGTTGTGTGTTCATGTTTTTCTCGGTTGTTGAATGTTTAGCTTGTTTTTAGGTTTATTTTTGTCTCGGTTTCAGTCGATGTTTTAATTACAAACCATATTGTAGACTATATTATACACGGTATTTTAATTATAGACAATATTGTAGACTTCTTGGATAATTGTAGACTACATTGTACACAATATTTTTTATTGTAGACCTTTTTATAGGCGATATTTTATTTGTAGACATCATTGTAGACTCATATATACTTTAACTTGTTTTCATGGATACACACCCTGTATCGAGGAAGGTGCCATAGAAAACCATAAATTCATTTTTTATGTTTCGTTTGAGAAGTGGAGACAATTCTCTTCAGCCAATTTTGTTTCATGAAGTTTCTCAACCTCCGGAAGGTACAAGGTCGTCTCTAATAATAAACAACCTACACTTGCGGTGCGGTGCGGTGCGGTGCGGTTGGCAACGAAATGCGGCTCAAACACTGAGATGTAGACTATGTTTCAGACATTTACTTAAATTGTATATATCAGTTTTAGTCTTTTTTGTTCTGATGTGTAATAAGAAATAACTCTATTTAGTAATTTTTTAGTTTGTATATTGTACAACAAAATCTTGTTTGTATTTATCGTATTCTCTCTCGTCATGATGTATATTTTGCTGTACATTAATAGACACGTTTATGTAGTTTACAATGAAATTTACATTGGAGATTGTGGAGTCCACATTGTGGTCTACAATGTAGACGACTGAGTCTACAATGTACTCTACATTTTAGACACATAATATAATTCAAATTGTAATATATAAGTTCAACAAACTTACATATATGACATTACAATACTAAAATTAACATCAACGTTAATCCAAAATCCACTACGCATTACATTAGATTTGGATACAGTACAAACGCAACATTACAAACACAACATCACAATATTATAATTAATATCAACATTACATTACATTATGAAAAAACATTTCGGTCTACAATATAACTATGTCAATACGAGTGCTTGAATAATAAATAAATATATGTCATCGCTGCATAAAAAAAAAAAGAATCTCATTCGTTTGGACTTAAAAGGTCTACAATGTCGTCTACAATATTGTATATAATGTAGATCGGAAAGTCTACAATTAAATCTACAAAATCATCAACAATGTTGTCTACAATTTATTCTACAACAACAACATTCTGCATTATAGACATTAGATGTCAATATTGTGAGAATTAAAAATGTTGAAACCACTGCCTACAATGTAAACAACAATTTTTATGTTTTTGTAGACCTTGTTGTAGATAATATTATATACTGTTACAAATTTCGTATGCATCGTATCAAAATGATGAAATTCAAACCAATGGTTGAAAAAAACTAAAGAGAAAACAATTAGATCATAACCTCGTTGAGGGTGATTTAGCATAGCACGGCGGCAACAGAGATCAACCGATCGGCGGTGGTGGCAGCGGCGGAGATGGAGCGCGCCTACGAAGGAGATGGAGACGGAGATTGAGAGGGGGTAGGAGATGTAGGTCGGGTGATTTTGGGGCTAACTCGGGTGATCTTGGGGCAGATCTCGTCGAGTGATTTTGAGGGAGAAAGAAAAATGTAGGGTAAGAATATGTTAAAGAGGGAGGATCGGCTATTGTAAGTCATCTTTAATTTTTATTTTTTTTTATTTTGACCGGTGTTGTAATGTGAGAAGTGTTAAAAATAATTTTTTAAAGGACATTCCGTTGTCAAATTCACTCAAATATTGGGATTTTTTTTAATGAATTTTGAAAAAAAAACAAATTACAAAATGGTGATAGTTTAAGCAATTCTACTTGAACTTACTTATTAAAAATAATGTTAATATGAATATTATTCCAAAATATGCTATTTCAATATATGTTTTCTTTTTTCGAGAATTTATTATTAATTTTTGGATGTTAACATAATATTTAATATTATATGTTGCTAAGACTTAAAAATTATAATAGTTAATATGATTACTATTTATATAAAAGATAAATCGAGGGGTATGCAATCCATATGAAGAAACATGGAAGCGTATACAAATAATAAATTTGACTTGCGGATTGTAGACGAAAATACTATTTGTTGTGATGCTTGCACTAATCAAGGTTACAAGTTACACCATTTTAGTGCTATGAGTTTGAGATGGTAATGCGGAATAACCAACAAAATTTAATCATAATGACAACAATTTATTGTCTTTAAGAGAGTGTTAAATATTAAATAAATCGAAATAGAAGGATTTTCTGTGTGGTGGACCGTGGAATCCAATATCCTCTTGTATGTAGCTAGTAAACTATATATGTATATATGATAATAATATTATAAACGAAAAATTAATATCCATAAACGTAAACATATTTCACAGATAGTAAAAGAAATTCTACATAAACGAACTACTGTCCTTCCACATATTTTGAGGTCTAGTCATTAGGGGTGCTTTTGGCTTTACTTTTAGAAAAAAAAATTAAAACTTTCTGTAAGAGCATCTCCAATGCATAGCAACTCAAGTTGCTTTTGCTTACATGTCAATGCCACATCACCTTATTTTTTATATATTAATATTTTATTATGTAATGATTATAACAAAGTTGCAAATTTTGGCACCTATGCCATCTCTTTTTTTGGAAATAAAAATAATAAAATATATATGCACCAATAATTAAATTTGTGTGGTCCCATTTATAATAATTTTTTATATCAACATTATTTGTGTAGTATTATATAATATTTTAAATATAATAAATAAATAAAAACTAAAATATTTAGTGATGTGGAGAGCAATTTTGGTTGCCTCCATTGGAGATGCTCTAATGCTTCTATGGAAAGAGACAACAGAGTAATCATTGAAAATTTAGCTGGAGGCGAGCATTTTATTTCTTTTTCTCAACAAACTTATGAGGCCGTGTTTCCTTTACTAGTTATTTCGTGTGGACACCGATGACTTGCAATGGAAAAGCTCGTTTTTTTATGGTCTATGAGTTATTTTGGGCGCATTAGGCATATGACTATATATATATATATATATATATATATATATATAATATTGTTAGAAACATTTATTGGTCGTTTAATAAGAAAATATGTGGATAAGAGAGAATGGCATTAATTAAATATAAATGAGGTGCAATGTACGGTGAATTAATAGAGTGTCAAATAGAGGTGAGGTAAGGTGAGATTGCGGGATTATATCATTTTTTACTCTCGTCAACACTGTTGTCTGTATTTGATGACGTATTATAGGCGCACTTTGGCTTTTTATGGAGATTCTTGCACTTATCGATGGTCGCGCTTTTAAGTCGTTTTAGTTATTTTGGTATCTATTGTGTCATTTAGAATAAAACGACCATTCGGCCAACGGTCAACAGTCGTGTCTTTTGCGGTATAAACTATCTTTTATACGAATGAATGCGATACAACTATATAAGTCGCGTTCGGCTTCTAGTTTAAGCACTCAATTCATTCGAATCTTTCTATCCTTTCTCTCTCACATATTTTGCCAAAAAATTCTTTTGTCTATGTTCGAATTTCACTCTGTCATATTGTAGTTCGAACAGAGACTGTCGTATTCTGCGATATTTTTTGTGACCTTAAAACGTTTTCGAGATGCAAAAATTACTATAAAAAACATATCTCTTGCGTGATTCAAGCGGACACGTTTTTACTTCAAAAAGTTTTACAACATATATTATAACTTATTTCTATATATAGTATGGAGCTCGTGTGCATGTGTTAACGAAAACATCGATGTCTCTCTTTTATTTGAATAAAAGAATAAATAAAAAATGTTAAAACTATATTTGCAGTCATATATCTCTTATTTACAAAAGATTAGTTATATGAAAATCTAAAATATAAATATCGTCGTTATTTGTTTTGTCGTTGCCGTCTTAGGATTGAAAAGATTTGGTCATTATTTTGTAAGTTATTGACTCTATTTGACATAATTTTACTTTAAAAATAAGTGTTTTAGATTTGCTATTCGAATTTTTTTCTCTTTAAACGAATGAGTAAATTTTCGTAAAATAATTGTTATTGTTAGCAAAAAGTGATTTAATGTTTGGTAAACAAAATATTTATATATGTAAATAATTATTAATATATAAAAATATGTGATTGATAATAATAACAATATATTTTTTGGTATATAAAATATGTATTTAAGTGAGTGTCTATAGATTGCAAAAAATGTATTATAAATTTTGGTGATATTGAAAAAATAATTTGATAAAATCATAAGATAATAATTAAAATTGAAATTTATTGTAAAGGAAAAATAAAACAAGAGAGATAAACAGAAAACAAAAACTAAGGTTCTAAAAACTATAAATTTTAACTTTTAATTTTAGTTCAAATGTTGAAAATTACTTTTTAACTTTTAACAAAACTAAGTTAACTTTAATTATTTTTAAAGCTAATACTAATCTTAATAAGCTTAGCCACACAAGTTATTTTAAGATATTTTCCTCATAAATTATATTAAAATACCTTACTCATCCGCATTTAGACCCGACTAAATTTTATAATTTTAATGCTACTGTAATTTGAAAATAGCCTTTGATATACATTCAAGTGCGATGTTTTATTTAATGTGATATAATATATTATATGATATTCTTATTTCAAATTTACACCTTAAACGGTTTCACTTTTGTTTGCCAATGCTTATCTAACTTTTTACTCTAAATATCGTAAATGTCAAGAATCTGTTCTGTTACGATAAATACAAACAAGATCATGTTATTTTACCAAAGTATACATTAACTTACAAACTTGTATTGATAAGATCGGTTACTTTTTTTTTGATAGCTCGAAAACCAAATAGACTTGAGTACTTAATTGTCACTTATTCGTGGTGTTGCTGTTGGCAAAAATAAGTAGGACTTCATGCATTAACCACACTTGTCAAAGGACAAGAACTAGTGACGTTTTTTCTTCCTTTATTATTTATCTTTTCTTCTTTCAATGCCCGTAGCTCTCTTCTTTACTGCAAAATATTGTAGTCAAAAGGTTGGCCAAAAGATTTGCATCAATAATCTAGATTACGTGTCGCAAATCTGATGGATGAATCCATGACTTTCATGATATTCCATTAACTTCATTTGCTGTTCCAAGAGGAGATCACAAAGCCCCTATATTGGATTATACGGAGGAGAGCTGAACTTCGAGAAACTCCAGGAAAGATTTTTCAAAGATGTTTAGGATACAAATTTGGCAAGAGCGATAATTCGCCCGATCAAACTTTTCACTTTTATTTATCTCGTGGGGATCTCATTTTGAGAAGTATTTTAATTTTTTCTTGGTTGACCTTAATCTTTTGTCAGCTTATTATGTAGTCGAGAAATTTCCTTTCTATGGGGTACTGTCGGAATAGCATGAACATCTATTTGAAATGAAAAGCGTGATCCGTGTTTTGACTCTTTATCAACATGTCATCGACATAGACTTCTATAGTCTTGCCGATCTGTTAAGAGACATCATGTTAACCGTGCGTATGTAGGCTGCTCCCACATTTTTAAAGTTGAAGGACATGACATTGCAAGAGTACGATTATCGATTTGTCATGAAAGCCGTCTTAATCTGGTCCGACTTGTGCATTTTGATTTGGTTGTAACTTACGTATGCGTCCATGAAACTCAACGAATCATGGCCCGCTGATCAACCAATTGTTCAATTCCAGGGAGTGGGAACCAATCATTTGGACATACTTTATTCAGGTCTTTTTAAGATATCAAGATCCTCTATCTTTCATTAGGTTTCTTTATCATAACGATGTTGGAGACTCACTTTGAAAGCTTGTCTTATTTGATGAAGTCGGCGTCGAGAATTTAATTAACCTCCTCGTTAATGGTTGAGCAACGTTCCGGGTTGAACATTCTTTTGGGTTGGACTCTTTTTGCACCCGTACGATCGTCATTAAAATTATGTACCATTATCTCCCGGTCTATACCAAGCATATTTGTGTGATACCAGATAAAAACATCCTCATATTCTTTCAAGAACACCCTGAGATGATTATGGTTTACCATAGTCGGGAGGCAAGACCCGATCTTAACGTTTTGATCGGGTTTTGTGTCATCCAAGACGATCGTTTCTAGCTCATCAGGAATTTCAACTTTGTAACGCTCGACCTCGTCGTGAGGGTCGAGCTCCTCAAATTGCCTCACCTCCTCAAATTCTATGGGGAAGTCGAGTTGGAAAATCGCGGCGATCTCCTTGCTAGCAGAGTTGTCGTTGACCCCTTGAATATAGCATACATAACCTAGGTCTTGATTTCCTTTCATTATTCTGAAGCCCTCGACGGACGGGAACTTCACTATGAGGTCGTAAGTCAAAGTAACCACCATAAGATGGTTCAGTGTTGGATGCCCGATGATTGCGTTGTAGGGAAAATACTTGTCAACTATGAGGAAGCGAACCATGTGTATCTTATGGACGTCTCTTGGCATCCCAAAAGTGATTCGGAGTTCGATAGACCCCTCGATCATTATCCTTTATCCGAATAAATCGAAGAGTGGTGTACGTGTGGGGGTTGGGATCAACCCCCCGAGCTTCATCATATCCAATGCAACCTTGTACAGGATGCATGTCGCACTGTCATTGTCGACCAGGATCCTCCGTACCAAGTTTTTGGCCACGATAGTCTCCACAACAATTGCATTATTGTGCGGGTGCATCACCCGCATTGCCTTGTGTTCTGTGAACACCAGAAGCTCATATGATATCAGAGACGACTCTATGTACGTCATGCATACGTGGCCAGGTACCTTTGCGGGAGACCTCTCGAAGATACATTTTATTTGACACGCCGAGTCTCCGTGCTCGGACCCTCCAAGTATGGCTCCCATGATATGCAACTGCGAGTCGCTTGCCTTGTTGGAGTCGGTCCGATATGCGTTGGACCAAGTATTTCTCTCCTTATTTTGTTCTCGAGGGCAACCTGCCTGAGGGTCAGCGCATCAAGAATCCCAAGGATGAACTCCTTGAGCTTCTCATCCTGGATGAGGGACTCGATATGACATTTGAGGTGAAAACAATTAGATGTTAAATGACGAAAGTCCTTGTGGGAACACAAATTTATCCCGATGCAGGGAGAGAACCATGGTTGGGGAGACGTTCAACGGGGTGAATGAAGCGTACATTTTGAAATCCTCCATGATGGGGCGTTTCTCTCCCATTCCTCGAGGGGTTGCAAGATGCAAGTACTCATCGCTACGTTTCCTTTGGTTACCTCCCTCATTATCGTCAAGGTTTGGACGATGACGCACGTTGCGTTCACGACCCTTCCGCCCTTCGAGGTAATTATTGAAACGTTCCAGTACTAGCCATTAATTCGGCCATGCTTTCGGGCACCAACCCGAAGATGTCTTTGAGAAAGTTCCTTTCTCAGGAGCCTTTGATAATGACAATGATGACATCATTATCATCGAAGCGATCTATTCTATTGGATTCTTGGGTATACCGCGCCAAGTATTGACGCATTGATTCATCCGCCCTCTACATAGTCAATGTGGCCAACTGGGTAAGGAGCGCTTCCTTCAGAGCTGTGAAGGAGCCGATACTCCCTGCCCGGATGCTCTGGTACCACTCAAATCATGACCTTGCCAAAGTGAGACAAAATGATTGACATATAATAGTTTTGGATTGTCTCTGCATCGCCATCCACGTCTCTAAGTGTTGGAAGTGCTATGCCGGATATGTCTTCTCACCATATAGAGGAAGGTTGGGCGATGAAAGGCAATGTTATGTTTATGACTGCCCCCAACATGTTTGTTCAGGTTCTCTCTGACTCCTTAATGGATTATCTCAGCCATGGCAACGTTGTCGACGGTGAGCCTAGCTGGCTCGTTAGGCATGTCCTGGTGGTGCTCATTCAACGCCTAGTCTATCACATGGTCTGGAGGGATGGACGGTGTTCCCGCCCGATGGTGATTGCCAAACTTTGGGTCTCGACCTTTGTCTGAGGCCGACTCTTTGCGCCCCTTTTTAGGCGTCAAGGTGTACCCGCAAATCAGCGCTAGAGCGACTGATACAATCCTCACATCAGATGCCGAGTCTACGTATGTGATTGAAGAGGTGATTTCTTTCGAACAAGTATTCAAGATCCAAGGCGAAAGAATATTATTGTTTCTTAACAAAGATTCATACACATTGAAATCGAAGACTTTGCAATTGTTTCATTTATGAACCCTAATTTGTATTTGATGTTTAAAACCATTCTCATGGATCGGGTCCCAAAATGATAAATGTTATCATTCATTTGTGTAGTTATAAGAATCATGCCCGAAATCATGCCCGGTGAATTTTTATGGTGCAGGAAGAATGGGTCGACGATCTCAGTCGCCATCCTCCACAAGACGATGCCAATTTTCGATAGCTATCCGCTCGAGGCGATTGAAGAATGTTCAATCGCCATTTATGTGATTTGGAAGAGGGAAAAGTAAAAAAGTTGGGTTTGTGTTTACGAAATTTGCTCTAATATCACGTTGAAGAAGATTGAAGTTTTGAATTGGAAAAATAATCTAAAAGATAGAGCTGAAAGAAAATGGATTGGAAGCTTTTACTAATCTGAACAAATTATCTACAAGACTAAAAGTGTTAAAAAAATCCTTGGTACAGGATTACTTATAATACAAGTTAATCGTGGCTTATATCAAATTAAACCATACTAATCAATTAACGAATATGATTAAGACTAACAAATTAATCTCTAAATGATTCTAATACGCGGGAGACAGTCTCGGGGGAAAGTCTAGGAAAAATAACCTCTTTTAGATGTTTTTATTTTCATTGTAATTATGTATTCTTTTTCCTTTCTGCCCACGCATAAAGTTGTTAAATACTCCTTACAAAAATAATGTTAGTATAAACTGACTTTCAAAGTCAGATATCTGCATAAAATGATGTTGCAGTTCACTTTTTCCTCTTTTATGCTCTTTTGTCGTAAATTTGCTATTTTGATTCATGTTATTTTCTTCCTTTTCCGCGAAAGACACGAAGGCACATAAAATGACTTCCTCGTTCTGTTTCCAAAATTCTGAATGACGCAATTAAAATGAATAATGCGAGTGCCTGAAAAACGACACATAAAAACAGCAAATTAAGCCGCTTTGACTTAATTGCCCTTCAACTGACTTGGTAAAATAAAAACAGCAAATGCATTTAATAGTTATACGTCCAGTCCTTGTTTACATAGTTTTTATACCTTTTTTAATATCATTCTTGTGCAGTATTCTATAATATTTCAGTACATCGATATTTATTTGCTCATATAAAGTTTAATAACAGCCCAAAAAACAAAAATCAGATCGAAGTCATCTAAAATTTACATTATAGTACAATAAACATAAACATATAACATTTTACTCATATGTTTTTAGTTTCTTAATAAAATATGAAGAATTGCTTTAACTAAGCCACGTGAAATGTTGCAATTATAAAATAAACAATGTTTTGCAAACGTTTAAAAAATATTCATTCGGTCTTATGTTGCAGTTTTTATGGGAGATGCAATTCCAATTATGTCCTTTTTATTTTCCAATTAAATTAATTAATTAATCCAATTTTTAAATATTAATGCAAATTAACATAAAATTCATGAGTTTCATGTTTAATTTTCACTTATCATATTTGAAACAGTTATTTAATGGATTTAATATCTTTTTGAAATAGTCAACTTGCGTTAAACTGTTAATTAATGGATTTAATATCTATTTGAAATAGTTAACTTGCGTTAAACCGGTTTCAAGTTTCAATTGAAGTATATTCGTCTATATATAATACTAGTTAATTTGAGTTAATTTATTTTTACAGAGACAACGAATCATTCAAATCATATCCCCTGATTTCATGGATTTGAAATAATTAATTATTAGATTTGATTAATATTTGAATTAGTCAACTGAATAATTAACGATTTTTTGTTTATTTCATTAAATAAATATATTTCATTAATGAATGAATTTCTTTTAGTAATTATCATATAATATTAATCTGGATTGCATATTACAGTTGAAGTAGATTCGTCCATCTATAATATTGGTTAATTTGTGGTGCACAACTACAAATTTCCTGTTATATAGCTTTATTTTGGTAGTTTTAATTGATATAATCTTTATTTCATTCCGTTTTTAATTTTAACTATTAATTCGAATGATTCCAAATTGATATTAAGATATATTCTTTCCAAATATGTTTAGTCTTAAATCTTTTTCGATTTAAAAAATAAAACTTTATCTTTTTTTTCTTAAAATGATGCCCAACTATTCGGTATCTATACTAATAAATGAAATTAATATCAGTCGAATATAATTTTGAGAATTTGAAATTTAGAAATTTATTTTGTAATTCAGTTTTGCTTATTGATTCTCAACATTTATATAATTTTCTTGTTAATTTTGTTTAATTTGTGCATGCTGATAACGTGTTGTATAGTTACAAATTTCCTAAAATTGAATTATTCTCCCAAAACTAATATAAATTAACCATATACTATTAACAAAAAGGTTTGATAAATTACAAACATCCATTATAATCCTAAATAACATGTAATTGACACCCACAAAAAAACATATCCTTAACTGACTATCAACATACTCCAAAATAAACATAACTGTTGCATCACACAAAATAACATTGTTCATAAAATAGTAAAATAGGAAAACCCTAGATTTTTTAATGAGTAGATTATAGTACAAAAACTTTGAGTTTTGGAAAACGATAATAATGGAGGGATTGAGAGAAAGAGAAAGAGTTATGTCGGGCTATAACCTTCACCAACGCCCGTTGACTGACGTCAACGTGAGCTCGCCGCGGGATCTTCGAAGCCTTTAAGAAACTCCGACGTTGATTTTCACGACGTTTTTGGCGGCCTGCCGAGGCGGTTCTCGATGCACGAGGTTCGGCCGGGATTTGGAGCCTCCGACGAAGAAGATGACGACGACGATGAAAAACCAGTCTTCGGAGATGATTGCAGAGAGAGAGAAATCGGTGGTGTTAGAGAGAATAGAGAATAGAGAGAATAGAAGGCGTGTTGAAAATGGTTTGGAGTTTAAGAGGATTAATTTAGTATATAATAACAACTTCCCCTAATTTTTCGGCCAACATTTAAAACTCCATTAATTTTGAATTGTTTACCAAATTTTCGGTCATTTAATGGAGAGAGAATGTAAGTATATCTATAGCAACTTAAAAACCGGCTATATTGTGGTTAATTTTAAGAAATTATCGTTTTAATTTATTAGCCCTTAAAAAAAATTTGTAAAGGGTATAATAGTCCAAAAATTTCCGTTAATTTCTCTAATTGGGTATTAACAAAAACTTTAAATAAGTTGGGTATTTTGCAAATTCAATACTATAGAAATGTGTATACCTCTTTATTCCATTAAATATTGTATCACATTACAAAATAATTCTTAAACTTCAAATAATGACGACAAATTATTTTTTCGGAAGATTGAGTACAAGTTGACGAGTAAGAAGAAAACTTGTAGAAAAAAGGTAGTGTCGCCGGGCTTGATGCTTGACATTTCAGAATATTCAATGTTAAACTCGACCCTAAAGCTACCGGCTTAATAAAATAAGTGTGTATGGAAGTAATTTATTTCTTATGTTGGATTCTTTTCGAATTTTATTCTAAAAACTACCCTTAAGATTTACATCTACTAATTATAAACTTAACCCTAAAGCTACGGGAAATATTTGAAATTTTTTAGTGTTCGCGAAAAATGTTATTGAAACTGCGTTGATCGGGGAAGTTTAGTACAAAAATGCTTATTTATCGTTTTGCCACAAAATGCCATAGAAAATTATGAGAAAATATCACTTTTGTGTCCACGTCGTTTTGTCGTTTTAGTGTATTGAATAATATTTCGGAAAATTATTGAGATATTTCAGCAATCCCAAGCATACAATTTTCGAGCGGTGACAATGGCAAAATTTCTCGAAACTGCAGCGCAATTTTGATATAATTTCGATCTTTTTTATGCAAATTCACAATGTTTCGATAATTTCTTAGAAATTTTTCCGGTGTTGCGCTAGGTTGTTGATAATATTGTGTTGCCGTTTGAATTTTTGATGTATTTTATTTTCATGTTGTTTGGATTTTTTTAGTTATAGAGTGATATTAATGAAACTTGTTCATTTAAATTGTGCGACTCATGTACGTTTTTCAAATATTTAAAAATTTCAATAATTGAACATTAAAAGTTAATTGTTCTTAGATGAATGGATTCTAGAAAATGAAGTGATAATTTTAAATGTTAGTTAGTAAATTACTTTTTTTTTTAATTTATATTGCGTGAATATAATATGTCTTTTGTTTTATATTTAAAATTAATCAACATTATTTTCGTTGCTGTTTATGTGTTTTATAGAAAAGGTTCATCAACAATCGCAATTTCTCTCGAATATTTCCTTTTTTAAAATTTCACATTATCTCTGTCAAAATTTTTTGAGTCACCATAAATTTTGTGTTTTGAGATCATTGAGACATTATCGACCACCGACATTTCAAACATTAGGTAATGTAACATTGGAAAGAGACTCGTGTTGGCATAGGATATTGGCTACTTTTAGCGTAGCTTTCCTTTAAAAAAATGTTTGATGGTTCAAAAATATATTGTTAGAAAAAATAGACGAGTGTTTGATAACTATTAATATAGTCGTTACCAACAAATTATTTAGTGTTGGTAAAATGTATATTTATATTTTTAAACAATAACCACTTTTATAAAATATAATAAATAATGATGAAATAAGATTTGTTTTGTATAACAAAATATATTAAAGTGAGTGCATATAAATCATAAGAACTATATTATAAACACAAGACTTAAAAATTCATTTAATAAAATTATGATAAGATATTCAGAATTAGGAGTTCGTGTAAGAAAATAAAAAAGTTAGGAGAGAAAAATTACAAATTAAAATGAAAAATTAAATAATCAAGGTTATATATTATTTATCATCTTTTTGTCAAAATATTAAAAATAGATTTTAATTTTTAAGAAAAACAAATTTTTAAACAAACTAAATGTAATATAACCAAAAAAACTAAAACTAATTTTAATAATTATACCAGACGCAACTAATATCAAACTGGAATTGTCGTCATCAATTTTTAACACCTAATTCTACCAATACTATGATGATGATATATAGATTATCAACCTCAGTTCTAAAAATAAAGCATTGAACCTTACATGAAGGATGATATATAAATTACGTAATATTACCAATAGAGCATCTTAATTATCACTCTTACGATAAGTTATTTAAGAACCAAATTTGCAACCCAAGTACTAACATGCATGTTGATTGAGCCGCTCACAAGCACTTATATAAATACATGCATAATTTCTTTCTCAATGTCAATAAAGTAAATTAATGCTACAGGACAAATTACATAATTCACCATAATGGTTCGAAATATTGATAAAAAAAAGTGTATTTATTGGTAGAATTATAATATAATAGTCTTATTTTAAGAGGTGTGATCGACGTCACAAAAATTGATATTATATAAATCATTATATATGTCGAAGGAAAATCGTGATTACGATAAGTTAAAAAATAAAACTGAAACCACAAATAATAAAGATAAAAACTCAAATAAAGAGCTAAACTCGCGATCATTAATTTTAATAGTCTCTTATGAACAAATAGAGACGTAAACCAGTCAAGTCGAACACGAGATATGATTAATCGTAAAATGTATTAATTTATGACATTGCAAACAAAGAAAAAATATATTTAATTTTAAACTGCTCAAACTCCGAAAACTTCTTGAAAATGTGGTGAAAGTCCTAATTCCATCGCAAGTGTATCATAATCACCCTCAAACAGTTTTATTGCGGACGCTAATAATTTAGGAGTTACATAAATAAATAGAAAAGTGGTATTGGTTGAATTGTATTTTATTTAAAGGTTTTTAGTACAAAATCTTCACCGCGAAATATATATTTTATTAAATACTCTCCAAGACTCCAAGTGTCTCCATGGAACCTAACCCTATAACTGAGCCACAGCCAGCGAAAATCAGAAGAAATATAAATAAATAATTATTCGAAGAAGAAAACTAGGCACAAGAAGCACAACAAAGAATAAAAACGAATAAATAAACACTTATCTGAAGACGAAGAAAACCACCAACAAAAAAAGGCACTTTCTTTTTTCCTCTTTCTCTCTCTCTAGACATTTTCTCTTAGTTTATCAACAAGTCAAAACCGAGCTACAGAGCAATTGAAATAAAATAAAATAAAAACAGATACAAAAATAATGGAATAAGGGAAGGATTGCAAAACAAAGCCCAAAAAGCTGTGTAGCTCTGTTTGTTTGTTTGTTAGAGAACAAAAAAAGAAAAAAAGACATTGTATTTGATTTACTTTATCATATCCAAGTCATTTTTTTTTACAGGAGGCTGGTTTTGTTTTCATAAACAGTTCTAAAGAATCCTCCATAGCCTTTCCTAGCACCTGGTATAATAGAGAAGAGAGAGAGAGAGAGAGAGAAATCCCATTTTTCATTTTTTTTCGTATGTTATTGTTCTCTCAATCCACTAAAATGAATGATAATCTAAACTAACAATCAACCATAAGAAATTAATTCTCTTTCTGTTTTCGATTCCAATTATTCATTCCTTTCCGATCACCAAAATCTGAGACTGACAAAACCGTGTTCTTTTCTTCTTTTGTTGGTTCTTTCAATCGTCATCGAATAATCATTACTACGCAAACTTTTTTTTTTTTTTTTTTAATTTTGTTATATTTCCCATCCTTCTCTCAAAATCCTATCTTGCGTTATATGATATATCGCAATCCATTGATTAAAACCTAAAGATAATGATAATCTTAGAAGATAGTATTGCTCTCTTGCCAAATTCCAAGCCTTTATTTTAATACATAAATACTTTTTTTTCCTTTTTCAGTTTTCTCATTTCGTGGGTCTCTTTCCGTGAAAACCGATTATTCTCAGATTCTCAATTCTCCGATTCTGATGTTTTGGAATTGAACAGAAGAAGGAGAAGCCAATTCTCTTTTTCTTTTTAGACGCCATGGCTAATACGACATCAGGCTCGCTAGAAAACTGGAGAAACTACTTCCGAACAGCGGATTCCGATATTTTCGGCATAATCGACCATGCAATCACGGTGGCGGCTTCGGATTTCTCTAAGGAGTTCAAGCTCCGGCGAGATCGAATCGCCGAGAGGCTTTTCACCGCCGGACTCGGAAAGTGTTCCGGTTGCGACAGAGTCAGCTCCGACGACGCCGACGCTGATTGCGACGACTACGTGGATGTTGTCGGAACCGACGACGACGATGATGATATCTCCGGTGACGGAAGAGACCGACGCGGCGGTGGAGGATTCTCCGACGCCCTGGCCGGGGCGAGCAAGGAGAGCAAAGTGAACAGCTCGAGCAGAGACGATGACGACGAGCTTGAGGCTTTGACTGACGAGATTGAGGAAGAGTCTCGGATTGTTGGTGAGGTCTTTAGGATCAAAGAGATTCTTCAGAACAGAGAAGAGCAGGTGATTTGATTGATTGGTCTAGTTCGGTTTTGATATAAACAAAGAAGCTGGAGTTTTGTTAGGGTTTCTTTGCTGATTCTCGTCTGTTTTTGTTCATCTTAATACAGTCTGACTCGGTCTTGTTCGATTCGCTAAGGCGGCTTCAACTCATGGGACTCACTGTGGACACACTCAAGGTTCGGTCTTTATCAGTTCTACTGCTCAGTAATTGCTGTTTGGTTTTCAGGTCCGTTTGTTTAGTGTTTGGATTGACTATAACAGGCGACAGAGATCGGAAAGGCTGTAAATCGATTTCGGAAGCACGGATCAAAGGATATTCGCAACCTTGCACGCACTCTCATCGAGTATGGCATTTAGTCATTATTATTGTTATCAGTGTTTTGGATTTCCAATATTCGTGGCGGCATTATTTTTCTTTCCTTCCTTTGGATCTTCGCCGGATCTTTAGGAAATTACTTGATCTGCTTATCGAGTTCTTAAATTGGGAGTCTAGTCTGAGATTCCGTAACGCAGACTAATCATTTACTTTTGAGCTCTTTTTGAGTGAATGTGGCTATATTTTGGCTGAAAGTTATGTACTTTTAGCCGTTACGAAACTAGTTAGATTCGCAATCGATTTGTTGATGTTTGGGAAAAAGGGTTGGCTTGTCGTATATATAACTCGATCGTAACGGTGGTTGCAGTGGATGGAAAGACTTGGTCGACGAATGGGTCAACGCTACAACTGCCATAGCAGCAATAAATTGTATGCACATATCCCTTCCTTTGAATAAGTCGAACCCAAAACGGGTTTTTCTTCCAAAACCGGGTTTATTTACTGCAGTTATCTTTTTTACATCTTAGGCACTGAGGGTACTCCGGATTCAGTGAACCCGTCGGTCCTCGATGAAGAAGAAGGCCTTCCATCGCCTCCTTTGGATGATCTAGTCTTCTTTGGTACTCAACCCACTTCGATGGAGCTTACAGGGGTAATGCCTCTTAGCTCTCAATTTTATATTTGATCTCCAATTAAAATTCCGTATTAGTCTGACTCGATTGATCTTATTCTCAACAATGAAGTTCTTTGACGGAATGGACGACGATGGAAGTGAGTTAATTTCTTCTTCCTGATTTTGATAATCAACTTTCGGGTCTGTATTTGAATTCCTTGCTAAATAGAGTGTCGTGTTGTTTTAGATCCTCGAAACGTTGGGGAATCTGGGAAGAGACGCGAGAGTGGAAGAAGACCATTATCGGAGGATCGAAACGTGCCAAAGCGAAAACCGAACTTTCGAACTGAGATGAGCGAAGTCAAGACGGAAAATAAGAACCAGCAGGTAATCAGGAAACATGAGGGAGCTCCGAGGCCGACCGTTAACAAGCCCTCGAACAACAATGCTGCTTCTGGGCCCGGGAGACCCCCGGGAGTGAGCATCGAGCCCAAATCAAATGGGTCTGATCCTCACAAGAGGCCTGTCTCGCGTCCACCTCAAAATGTAAGTTCAGTCGAAATTGTTTTTTTTTTTTTTAACAATCGTTTGTTTTGGATTTCATTTAATCGGCTTTTGGGTCTATCAGAAACCGAAAATCTCTAATGATGAAGCGGTCCAACAAAAACTTGAAGCCACAAAGAGGAAGCTTCAAGAGAGATATCAACAAGCCGAAAATGGTCAGCTTCTCAGTCTTTATTTTAATTCAAGTCATTTTTATCAACTTAAAACATGTGTTTGTATGTGTATCGAATCTCATATTGTTTTCGATTGAACACAGCCAAGAGGCAAAGGACGATACAGGTCATGGAGATTCGAGATCTTCCGAAACAGAACACTGGCCACAGAAATCCGAATATAAAACCGGGGAATCACAACAACCGAAACTGGGCACATGGACGGCGATAGATAGGTGGGTCGGTCTCAGTTGTTCTCACACACACACAGAGCTTCCATTAGTGGAAGAATACTAATAAAATCTCTGGCTTAACCACGGAAGAAACTTGTGAATCAAGAAAATAATAGAGATTCATTCAATTGAATTTTTCCGTTGCCGGAGTAGAAGTCCAGTTTCTATTGTAGAGAGTTGAACATAGTTGTGTCTTCCGAATTTCTGTCTTTGAAATCTTAGATTAAGTTTATATTGGTACAAAAAAAAGAATTATATATATATATATATATATATATATATATATATATTGAGGCAGGTGATAAGTTAATTCAGTCTGAACTGTTGACAGTGCTTTCAGATTAACGTAGTTTGTAGAGATGAAAAAGAAAATCTTGGATTCTGGTTTTCACCCATTTAGTTGAATATATTAAACATCTTTTTATTTCTTCCCTTAAATTGTGTTTTGAATTTCAACCAAAATTCTGGTATATCTCATTGAGTTCAAGCAAGTCAACTCTGAGGTTTGAAGTTGAAAAGCTGTGGACTTGTTTACTTTAGATCATCATGAGTGAAAATATATGAACACACACAGAGTGCTGGTTAAATCGTTGTTTATTCAACTGAAAAAGTAAAAGAAACACCGTATCAGCATTCTGTAAGTTTTCATATTCGTTATGTTGTAGTTCATAAAACGAGACGAAGGAAATGCCAAACTACGATGAAATAAAAGTGTTGGTGATTAAAAAATAGGTCAGTGAATAATTCGGAAAGTGGAGTGAGCAACAATGGAAAAAGGATTAAAGGAAAAAGACACCAACTGTGGCCTCTACTTGTACCAGTTGTTGTGACCAAAGGATACGAATAGCATCTCTATTAAAAAAATGCGTAAAAAATATAACTTGAATAAAAAGTTAAAAATTTTAGATGAAACTTATTTTCTTTTCGATATTCAAAGCATTATATGTAGGTGCTTAGAATATCCTATGGTTAAACGTGGTCAGTTGTCACATCTCAATATGCGCCTACTTTGTTGATTTTTGTACATTAAGTTTTGATATATTTATTACTTCAAAGAAAATTAACAGGGTTAATTGAATTTCTGCAAAAAATTATAAAATCAATGATATTTTAGATTTCTGTACTTTTTAATTATGCCTTATGGCCGATGGTCATACTTTTTAAAGGGTTTTTTTAGTGAAAGAAAGTTAGTTAATATATTGCATTATTAGACTCTTTTTAAAATCATTTTGATGGCCTATATCTATATTGAGGCCACTTTACTTTTTAATATACAAAGAGATTATATATAGAATAGTGCTACGTTTTTTTAACACAAGTGATTAAATAGTGCTACTTGTTGCTTTGTAATTTTAGCTCCTATATCTTGTCAACTTTATTTAACTTTATTGTTCGGACCTTTATTACTTACACGTGTGAGATATTACAGTATTTCTCTTTAAATAATGCAATAAAATATTAGTGGGTTTTGTTAAGCATGTGACAGCAGTGTCTACGATCTCAATCACTAGAAGATTCGGATGAATGAATGTGGATGATTTTAAAGGAGAATAATTGTTTTAGTCTTCGAGTTTTTCACTATTCATTTATCATACTACAATTTTTTTTTCTTCATCTAACGTGATAATCACTCAAAAATATTATATTATACCCCGAAAAAGGTAAACACATCTTAATCAAAATTGTGGTTTGCTAGTAATGTATTGTTAATTATCCTGAAAACAATAACTAATGCAGAAACATTTTTTTTATTATTCTTAACTAAAGATGAATGGAATTAGTCTCAAGTTTATTTATAGATATTAAATCTAGTGGGGATCGAAATTAAATCTAATAACACAAAATTAGATCAGTTGAAAATTATTAGTAGTCGTTGTCATTCACGGCCTTTTTTTTAAAATGTTTAAAGTGCACAAGGTAATTATATATATACATACACATTTACATTATGTGAATGATTTTGTTTCAACTTTTTCAGTATAAAATTAACTGCTCAGTCATTCGTAATAAAATTTTGAAAATCAGGTTCATGAAAAATCTATGATTTTGGAAAATTAAAATTTAAGAGTATTGTGAATAATTTATGATTCCAATTTCCAGTTAAATACACTCGTCAGGCTCATATATTATTAAGTTAAATTGCGAGCACATACAGTGTTATAATAATATTTCACTCGACTGTGCATACATTAAGCTATTAATTTAAGTGGTAATTTGTGGTTTGAATTCACGATATTTTAACTGGAAGTCACGTGGTATTACTATTATAAAATATATTATATTATCGTAACTACTAAAAATGATAATTAAAATAGATTGATAATAATATCACATAATTTTCAGTTCTCGTTAGTAAGTAATTAATTTAAAAAGAAAACTTATTAAACAAATTATAATAAAATGAAAATATAAAATAAAATAGAAGAGGATAAGTGATACATGAAATAGGGTCCACATTGCCAACCCATCACCTACCAAGGCTTGTTAAGTAGCGTGTGTTTCACGTGGATTTCTCATTTCATTTACAAAATTCTCTCTCTCTCTCTCTCTTCTATTTATTTTGGATCAATCAGTCTCGTTTATACGATACCCACGAGTCATAGTCAAAGACTAATTTGTTTGGTCCAAGCTACCTATGTATTATATACATCATATATGTAAATAAATTATAAATGCTTATACAAAGCTATCTACACACAATTGATTCTTTCTCATAAAACAAATCGAAAACTGCTATATCTAGATTTAATTTTCGTACTTAGAAGATATTCAACGTTTCAAGATATATATTTAACTAGGCTATTATGTGATGCCGTATACTTTAGTCACTAAAATACCAAATTCAATTTAAATATGACTTCTTTTGCTAAATTCTCTGGTTGCAAGATATTATGCGTATATTGTCCTTAAATTATGACTCCCTTTCTCTCTCTTAAATTTGCTATTTACAGGAAAGAAACGGTAAAATTGGTCATCAAAAATATTCAGAAGACTTACAAGGCACGGCGCATTTTTAAGACATTTGTATTTTCAATTCCAAGTAGAAATCTTTTATTAACTTATCCTAAAAAGATATTACGTGCTTTGTTTAGCACACAAATATCATATTCTTGTTATGTGTTTACCCTTTTCTTTATTCATAGATATAGGGTCCGTTTGAAATCCGAAAAATACGAGTGAAAATAAAAATTTGAAGGAAAATGAAAACGGAAGTGAGAATGCATTAGAAAATCAAAATTTAAAGTTGTATTTGGAAGAGTAGAAAATGTAAAGAAAAGAAATGGAAATCCCTATATGCTAAAAACATCAACATGGAAAACACAATGGAAATTTCTTTTTTTGCTTCAATTTTTTTTAATTTTTAATTATTTTTTCAAATTTTTTTAATATTTTTAATATTTTAATTTTTTAGTTTTTTTTTTATCGTGAATTCAAACAAGCTAGAGAAATTGTAAGGGAATTTCATTTTCTTTTTCCTCACATTTATGGATTCCAAACAGACCCATAGTGTCGCACAATTTTTCTTGTTTAAGCGTTGTATAGAAGCTACTAATTATTTCTAGTGACACGAAGAAACTAATTACCAATCTAGTTAGACGAACAAGAAAAAAATTGTAAATATGGAACAAATTTAACTAATTAATACAATATATGAGAATTTATAATTTAGCTACCAAAAACGGGATCAATGTAATTTTTTTTTGTTTTGTTTATGATCTCCGGTGTGAGAGAGTCTCATGATTACAATTATAAATAAATTATCACCTTAATAAGATATTATTTTTCTTCTCTATATTTGTTTCAAGAGTGTCATCCTGGCTTCACGTGAGGACGAAAGGTCCGTGTACCGCACAAACTCAAATTTTCTTTCCCCATACCGCGCTGCGGATTCCGGCTATAAGGAAATTTTTTGGCGGAAATGGTATCTTCGGCGGATGTTGTGTATGAAGTAAAAAAAATAGAAAAAATCAAATGGAGTTATAGTGTAATAAATGATAAATTATTACACCTATTGAATTAATAAAAAGTAATATTTTCAACGTTTAAAATTGTGCCACATCACCATCTCTCTCCCTCCCCCAATGGAGTGGGCCCGAATTCATTCCGCGCATGTCAGCGGAACTGCCATACCGTTTTCCGATGTCCCTCTTCCGCGGAATCCACGTGTCGCGTGTCGGCAGGAGGAATGCTTCCTAAGGCCATCTCCAACCATAAACATCAAATTTGGTGTTAAAATTTTTCCAACTCCAATCACAACACCAAATTTAACACCAAAAAACTATTCATCAATATTATATTATTACTTTTATATTTCTTTTTATTAATATATATTTTTATAAGTAGTTGGAGGTATAAAATGATTTTTTTTTTTAAGATTTTGCCGTGTGAACAGTGTCACGCCAAATATGGCGTGACACTGTTCATAACACCAAAATTGGTGATAGTTTTGCAGTGGGGTTGGAGCAAAATTGACACCAAATTTGATGTTATGCCATTGGATTAGAGATGGCCTAAGGGTGTTAAAAGAATAAGTTTTCATATATGTTATTCTTTTTTTTTAAAAATTAAGAACTTGTTAAAACTTCTCAACCCGTAAAGAGGTGCGAAGAGAGAAAAGAGTGTATCGTTATAATAAATTCATCGAAAAGTAAATTATCCCGCCCAAAGAGCGGGACTTCTCCGTCGACGCACATGCTTGAAAAGTTCGAAAAATAAGCTCATTTTACTACACTAGATGTCGGTTATTCATCTTCAACGAGTGATTTCATAAATGTTATTCGGAGTTCAGAATCTTCGACAATATGACCACAATCAGTACGTCTCGGTCGTGTACACAACCATCAACTAACTGCGTCTCCAATCAATTTTTTATATTCTAAAAATCCATGCACGAATTTAATGAGTTTTGTACACTCGAGTCTTTGATAAGTGAAGTTTTAATTTCGTCCATTCGATCAAAATTATACATATAAGATACAGGAAGGCTTATTTTCTTTTTGAAACCGCAGACTTAATTTTTCTATACACATATTACCTTAAGCTACGAATAATTTTTCTCTAAACTATATAGTTTGGGCCCCAAGGGCTCACCCAAGAGATGAGTGACACAAAGTTTGTTAAAGTAAGGGGACATTTCACGAATAGCTCTTTGAAAGTGGTGCTTTTCTCAATACCTAGAATGTTTAAAACATTTCATAATTAACTACTATTAGTAGATTTTGACGATATATTTCTTGAAATTATAATAAGCAAAAAGTGAAATGAAACTATAAAATTGGAAGTATGTAATAAAAATGTATACAAGATCTAGTTTATTTTTAATAAAGATGAGGCCCATCCTAAGCAGTGGAATGAAGTGGAAATACGTCTTTGGTTAGTATGTTTTTGATTGCTTAATGGAAACTAATTAATAATTAGCTAATTAATTTAGTTTAATTCAGTAAATAGCTCACCATATTTAAGAAAAATAATTTCGGTTGTGTTTTTAATTTATTAATTGTAGCACACTAATGTTTATAGATATGGAACACTAACGAACAAGATCGAAGACTAACATCGAAACACTAACGTACAAGTACAATTGTTTCTGTAATCTTAGGCTTTTTCCAATTTTCAAGTCTATGCGTCGATTGCTTGTATGTCAAAAAATATGTGATGCGTGATCTGATTCAACACAGCTCTTACGAAATTTATGTTTCTTTTTTACTTAATTATCTCATTTTTTTTAACCCTTCAAGTCTAAAAAATATTAAAATTTGAGGATATAGCAGCACGTAAACATTTCAGAATGGCAACAAAAATAGTACTTAAAATCTACCAAGGTTTGTTGTCGCATATATTGTCAGACTAAGCATGAGTTGGTCATATATGGTCTTTCATGAGAAAATATTTCCCTTCCATTACTTGATATCTAAATTTGATTATCTGGATCCTTTTCTTAATATAGTATTTCCAACATCAAATTTACAATTTACTAATTGCATATTCAACGGACTTACATTTTTTATTGTATATAGTAGCCCTATATACGTTTGTTATTTTGGATATGTCCAACGTTTCGTAAAACTCGTGTAAATAGCTCTAGTGCTAACGTGTCATGTTAATTTGCGTTGTTATTTTATAGCGTAAATTGAGTTTTACAACGTAAATTGACATGACACGTAAGCATTAGGGCCATTTACACGAGTTTTACGAAACATTGACATATCCAAAATGAGTTAGTAAATTAGGGTCATTTCGCCGAAATTTTGTTTTTTAAACTAACACTTATGTCTTAGCACTGGATGATGCAGACACTCCGGATGCCACCCTGGATCCCCAATGGTATGCCCATGTCAATTCTATTCCTCCATTTACTCCGTTCATGCGACTATCTACACGACCTCGAGCTCCTCTCACACACCTCATTCATTATCACTGTAACGACACACGCACGATACCAGGTGCCGATGTTCCATCTCATCTCTATATTTCAAACTTATGTGCATATGATAAAGTATTCAGTTCTTTCAAGAAATTTGATCTATCAGTCTCAGATTATAACACACCTCAATACTATCATCGCGCTTGTAAATATGAAAATGCTGAACTAAAGGCCATAGAAGATAATGATACATGGTCTACCATTCCTTTACTAGTTGACAAGAAGTCAATCGGTTGCATATGGGTGTACACTAATAAATTCAATGATGATGGTTCTTTGGTGGGAAACAAAGCCCGTTTAGTGACAAAAGGTTATTTGAAGAAGTTTATATGCACCTATCATTAGGATATGTTAGGCAGTGCGAACAATTTCAAGGTTAAGGCAAACAAGTATGAGCTCTGTAGGTCCATGCATGGACTTAAGCAAGCATCAAGCAGTGGAACATTACATTTATCCAGGAAATTACTTCTTTTGGCTTTAAGTAACTCATGCGTGATTACTCTTTAATTTACCCGTGGCAATGGTGATCGATTATTTATTATATTTTTTTATGCGATGACATCATACTTGTTGGTCCAAATATTGTTGAAATCAACAAAACAAATGTATTTTTGCAATTTAAAATTTGGGATCTAGGACCACTTAAGTTCTTTTTTTTGCATTGAAATTGCAATGTCTACTGGAACTGTTTCAAGTCAGAGATAATTTGCTCTGCAAATGCTAGATGATTATGGATTTTTAGAATCTAAACTATTCTTCACACCTATGAATCCTAGAGTTAATTTAATGAGTGATGATGGTGCATTATTAAAAGATAAAACTCATTACCATAGCTTAATTGGCCATCTCTTATATTTAACAATCATAATACCTAATAGCATTTTTTTAGTGAATGCATTAAGTTTGATGTCCATTTATAGGTAGTACATCATGTATTACGATACATTAAGAGAAGTCTTGATCAATGGTTGGTTTATCTTGCAAATCATCCACTAAATTGCGTGGATTTTCTGATGTTCACACAGGTGGCTGCCTCAATACTCGAATATGTGTTTCTAGATATTGTCTTTATTGGAGAGTCATTGGTGGTGTGGAATTCAAAGAAGCATAACACAATTTTTCGATCTTCCGTGGAGGTAGAATGTCGTGCCTTGGCAGCAGCAACAAGTGAACTAGTTTGGTTAAAGTAACTCTTGCAGAACTTTCAAGTCACTGTGACTAGTCCTATAGTCTTGTTTTGTGTCAACCAGGCTACATTCTACATAGCATTAAACCCGATAGCTCATGAAAGGACAAATCATATCAAAATTGGTCTTTACTTTGTCCGAGATCATGTGCAGCGAGGTAATGTGAAACTAATACATGTTCGTTCTCAACATCAATTAGCTGATGTTTAGTAAAATTGCTCCCAGCTCCGACCCAGTTGACTTAAAGTTGGTCTTCAAGGACTTTTACCGTGCAGTTTGAAGAGGAGTAAGAAAAACTTAAATGGAAGTTAGGATTTACTTTAGATTTTTATAAATCCACGTTGCTATTATTGATAGGGTTATTTTGGTAAAACTGTTGAACTTCTATATAAGCGACTGTAATTCATTTCTTTAAAAAAATTATGTGAAACAATTTCATCACAAACACTCGCAGTTAAAGGGTTCAGATCGTGTTATCAAATAAACCCCTCACTACGTATCAGGTAGCCATTGTTATTCGTTTGCTAAACTAATAGACTACATGCATTGTCCAAATATTTTGAACGATGAACGTCTATGTCATGTTTCATTTTTTTAAAGAATATGTCATGTTCAATCTTTGTTGCTAAACACATACTAACTAAAGATTACATTAAGCTAAAGATATATATTAAAAAATAACTAAAAAAACACAATTTAAAGAATACGACGGCTCAAGCAAACTGGAGGTCTTGGGCGAGAAAGAAAATAGAGAGTTTTTGTATAATTTAATTTTTTTCTGAATAAATTTTTTCATTGGTTGAAGAACTTTGACCGCCGCTCACACCAGTGGGCCAAGTCTAGCATTGAGTAACCTAAAAAAATTTCATTTTCTGTACTTATTTCATAATCGAGCATTTTAGTTTCTCATAATCCGAACCATTAGTTACTTTTAATTAAATAGTTAAAGAAGCACTTAATCATATGCTCCAAACGATTTCGTACATGAAATCTGGGATAAGAGGAAACTACATCAAGTTTTGGGGCACTCCAAGAATCGAACGACCTGCAAAGACGACTTAAAATGTCGATCGATAGCTTACAAAAAACTACACAATGACAGTACCAATTTTGCAGCGATAAAGTTATGTCATGTTTTTATGTTTGGTGCTGAACAAATACAAATGAAATTGGCAAAACTAAATATATAATATAAAACTACGAAATTCATCACAAAATACGACTAAAGAACAAAGATGAAAACCATGCATTGATTGACATATATAAAAAAAAGATTGATTTCCTCGCTCACGGACCGTAAATAGAAACATGTAATTGAGTATAAAATCTATGTAGAATTTAATTAAATCTAGCGGGGGCATTCCGAGAATTGAACTCGGGACCTCTCGCACCCTAAGCGAGAATCATACCACTAGACCAAATGCCCGTCTTTGCAAATTTACCAAAGAAAATTTATAATCCTCACTTTTCTAATGGTAAATGGAAAATTGTGCATTTGCCGTGTCACTTTTCCTTTTATTTCAATTATTGTATATCATTTCCAACAAATGACTTCATACGGATTTAGAGATGTTTAACGGTTAGACATTTAAAAGAGAGATTAATTTGATAATAATAACGAAAATTAATTTGATTCGAAAGATTACCAACATAAAATTAAGTTTCAAAAATGCTATTTTCTACCATTTCCCTCTCTTTTCATTCTCTCTTAAAAAATTATCTTACGATATTGTTTACATCCTCTTCATTCATCGATAAAAAATTAGAAAAACAAAGATGTCCGATTCTCACTATTATGAGGCACATTCACTTGAATGATTTAAAAAATTCGTCGAGATCGTTGAAACAATAAATTCTTACGCATCTTCGAAATAAGACATACAATGACGGAGAGGAGTTTGACATAAAGGGAGTTCGATCATACCATTCAAAAGAAGAAATTAGATTATATGATGAGCGACATTCAAACTTGTTACATCGTTCTGATGAAAATCAACAATAAAGTTTCAATCACGAGCAATGGGTTATCATGGACGACAACACTTCTAGATTATATATGTAGTTGTATTAGTCTAGTCTCTCATTTTCTTCATGTACCGGAGGATCTTCATGCTAGACTTTTGCCGGACCTTGTCGAACACCACTCTAAACTATCTATGTTTGCTTTGTCGAAGCGTTTCCTTTATGTGAACAATTTTTCCTATACTTTGTTAGACATTGTTGAATATCACGCTATACTTCATACTTTTTCTTTGACAATGTGATTTCTTCTCGCATTGGAGGATTAACATGAAGATTTCTTTCGAAAATATGTCGAACCTTGCCGAACAAATCATTGGACGGCCCATGTTTGTCATGCCAAAATTATTTTATTTTTGCATGGGAGGATTTTTATTATCGGACAAGGCATAATTTTTCGTGAGCTCCACGAATTGGTCTTTGAACCATCCACTTTTTCAATCCGAAGTTATTTTTTTTCTTATGGAAGGGTTTTTGTTAGCAATATTACTATTAATATTGAAATAAACATAAGAAAAATACAAGGAAATAAGATGAACACACAACGGAAGTAGTAGAAAAAGTAACAAGCTAGTTGAGACCCGTTGGACGATTTCTTTGAAACTTTTTATCGCCCTCCACAGGTGCTGGATAACTTGAGCGAAAGCCTCGCAAGATACAACAACTTCGAGACGAGTCTAGCACCACTTGAAACGTCTCCGGCGAACAAGAACCCAGAGCCAAACTTCCACCGGATTACAAAACTTCCACCGGACTACAAAAGTAAAGAATAATTTCGGAGAGGGAGAGAGAACATGAACGAGAGAGCAATATTTTGTCTCGGTATTGAGGTGTGTTTTGAATGAAAGGGAGAGACTTCTTTTATTGGCATCAAAGTTCGGTTACAAAACTAACTAAGACTAATCCAAACTTTTGAAGAATGGATTGGGCCAGTAATCCATGGCGGCCCAATCCTACCCAGCCGGCGCTGTGTGTTTGACGTATTTATTCTAAGATAAAGAAAGATATAATAATGGATAGGAGGTGGCTGAAATTGTGGACCGTAGCTCTAATGCTGGTATAACATAATAATATTTGGTAGGGTTAGAGAGGCTATAACCCTACTTACTGTTAACACAATGATTAGAGACAATAAGTTTCTTCCCGCAAAATCACCTACCCACCTTTTCCTATTGTTTTCTCTCAAACTTGAAAGCATCTCAAGGAAAACTAGTACATACTCATCCATCTAATTTCGCCATCATTTCCTCCATCACACACATATATGTTTATATATACATATACATAATCGTGGTCATACCGGGAGTCCCGGTACCTCCCGGTACCGTCCCGTGGGACTCCCGGTATTTACCGGGACGGGAGTCCCGGTCCCGGCCGGTAACCGGGACGGGAGGTACCGGGAGGCCGGGACTCCCGCTCCCGGCCAGGTATAAAAAAAAAAAAAAAAAAAAAAAATTAAATGTTTTTAAAGGGATTAAAAGTGTAAAAAATAAAGGACATATTTGTAATGTTTTTAAATAAATGGAGTGAAATAAAAACAATTGCTATAAGTAAAACGATTAAACAAAATGAATGTAAACTCAAGTTTAAAAGAATGGGTCTCTAAAAAAACCTTACCGCCCCCTAAAAAGGTGCGACGATAAGGAAAAAGAGTACCCTTTGCATCGATTAAAGGTTAATAAAATCCCGAACAAGGGTCGGGAATCCCTATATTGAAAAAATATAATTGTTTAACCATTTAGGTTTATGTTAGAAAAGTTAACATCAAAATCGTCTACAATATCAAAGTTCTGAAACGTTTCTTGGGCTCTATGGCGATGTTGAAGCCAATCCTTCCCGCAAGTTAAAGCTTCCACCATCCGCGGATGCAAGCTACACCTTCTGTCGTCGATAATCCGTCCTGCGCTGCTGAATGCCGCCTCTGATGACACGGTTGAAACGGGAATGGTGAGGATGTCTTGTGCCATTGTAGACATCACCGGGAACCTCCGTGCGTTCTGTCTCCACCATACGAGTAAGTCTAAGCCTTCGTCGTCCGGTTTGACCCACTCGTTCCTGTCGAACTGCAGTATCTCAGGGTGTGAGTGTGTGTCGACTGCGGTTGGCTGACTGGACCCGGCCTCTTGTTGTTGAGGAGATGGACTGTAGGCAGGAGCGTTGATAAGCACATTCTGAAAATGATGTTTCCGGGGTTGATGCATCTGTGTCTGACTCTCCTGCTGCGCTCGATAATGTGGTAGGAGTTTGGCTTCGTAGACCCTGAAAAGAGAATAAAACGCTTCCACGATTCGGGGAAAATCAAGTGCATAGTAATCTTGATCAACAAAAAAACGTCTAAGGTATTTAAGAAATTTTTAATTAAAGGAAAAGCACTTGATAGTAATCTTGATTTTTAATTAAACGTCTAAGGTATATGATATACATATCAACATAACATGCTTTTCCTTTAATTAAAGATGCCTATTTTAAAATCTCATCAATCTTTTTTATTTTTAACATTGGCGTTGCCTTAATTTGGATTTTTTTTATAAGCTTTAATTAACTATACTAGAGTTTTAACTAAGAGGTCTAAATAGAATATATGTCTAATTTCCCCTTTATTTATATTGTTCCATTTTTTCGTTTGTTTAGTTTTCTTTCCTTATAAACTTGGGCGTCTAGGACAAAAATATAATTATAATCTAATTTCGTTCATGTTGTAATTTTGTACCAAAATTTTTGTGGTTGTGATGTTCATCCTGATAAAGTTCAATATCATTCTAATACTATTCATCAATTTTATTTTATATAAATTTGGTTTGGATATTTTATATTTGAAGTTTTGTTATGTGGTTTTGATCGGTCCAAGCAATTTTGGTCGAAATAAATTATTGTTCCAACCAAATACCCTAATTTATTCATTCTTTTATCATCGTCAACAAATGTGTTTCCGAAATTAGTTGCCATTGTTCACAAGAGTTAAATTGTTGCAAATAAATTAATTGATATTTATCTTACTCTGGTCGTGTCACATGGTAGCAAATTTCTTAATAACACATTATAGGAATATATTACATAAATAATTTATTTATTCTTTTTACAAACGCTAATACTGATATTTGTTACTAAATTTTTAAAATTTAACGTAGAAAATTAGCATTTCATAAGGGGATAATTAGAACAGTAGTTGAATAGTTCTAATAAATTTTTGTTTTATTTAAAAATTGTCTATTAAACGAAGTAATATTTTATAATGATTAGATTAATTTAAATTATTTTGAAAATAACTTACTAGACCGAAACAAATTACTTAACTAGAGTAGGTTATTTTAATTTATTTCGATTTAATAAAAAAAAAGTATTTGACCAAAATATAAAAAAAACTAAAAAGTTGAAGTTGGAACAGATTGTTCTTATAGAAATTGCACAATCTACCCACATTTACTAATATTTTTCTCATAATTCATAAAAATTGTATTTTTTTCCTACTTTACAAGTACGAATTACCACTTACACTTAAAAATAATTTTTTATTGCGTTTCAATCTCACTAACAAATGTAACCGGTTAATTTAAATATAAATAAATAAATTTTAAAAATATATATATTTAGTCTGTTTATTTGTTACTGAAAGCATTTTTTTATTTCTTTATTTTATTTTAATATTTCAACCGGATTATTAGTTAAATATTGAGTTGTTAAAAAAAAAGTTAAGGGTATTTAATCTATTCATCTAATTTTTACTAGTAAAATGAGAACAAAATAACTTTTGTGAATTATGAGAAAAAACATTAATACATGATAATAGATTAGACAATTTCTCTTATTTTTTATTAAAGTCAACAAAAGATTTACTCACTCCATTTTCATTGTTCAACTCTCTAACTCTAGTTTCATATTCTCTCTCTATATGTATATGGTTAAGCCTGCTCCATTTTACCAAACTACTTTGCAAAAAGTGGCCTATTGTTTATTAATCTATCATCAATAAGTCAATCTATAGGCGGATACATTTGGTGGGTTTAGCTGATACATGAGAATTGAGTTGGTCACGCTTCTATAGGTGTTCAAACTTGAACAAGTACGTCACGAAGTTTAATTTAGTTTTTTCATGTTGATAAAATGAGGTTGGCAATATATAATAAATATAGATCAAAACACTGAAACTTCAACATCAAATATTAACATCTCCTCTTGGTGACCCACATCATTGACATTTGAAACTCCACCATCCTTTTCTCATCTGCCTATTAAATTTTTCCAACGCTACTATTCTTCTTTGAGTATCGCCGATCACTATCGAAAGAAAATTGAAGGACTATAATTATTTGAAAAAAATATAAACGTGGAGCCTTTTGTCATATTGGTATATGCAGTGTCACCTGAAAATAAATTAGTTTGTTTCGACAAAGTTTAGAATCGGTAAAATTAAACTAGGATTTAATTTGATCGATATAATAAAAAAATAAAAAATCCGGTCAATAATAAAAAATAAAAAATCCGGTCAATAAAAAAAATCAATAATCATCAATGATTTTGTTTAATATATATTAATGAAAATTAGAAAACGGGTAGTAAACATATTAAACATAAATAAATTTTTAAAAAAAAGTTATTAACATTGATATAAGAATATAGACACGTATTTATAAAGAAATAAGACCAAAATTCTAATGAGCATTGTCCTATCATTGACCTAAGACTATTGCATCTTGAAAATAAAGTTTTATCCAAGATCTCAGACCTCACGACCTGCGAGTTTAGTTAAGCCGAATTCTTAGTATATGCATATGATAGTATATATATATATATATATATATATATATATATATATATATATATATATATATATATATATATGATAAATAATCTAGCACTACTATAAATTGTGGATTAAATGACGGACAAAAGTCATTTCTTAACATTGATAATTTTGGGCGATGTTCGTCGTTTAAATGTTATATTCTGAAAATATAAGTGTTTTTTATAAGTAACGATTTCATTTTCCACAACGGACAATTTTAGTCGTTAAAAATAATTGTAAAAAAAAGTATTTCAATCATGACGGAATGGGTATTGTCGCGAATTTTTTTTAAAAAATGCATGTAATTGAAGGTTTAAAATATCATCATGATGAGTATTTTTTTCGTCGTAGTTAATAAAAGCATATTAATGGATATTACAAGATGGCCGGGTTCAATGTTGAATATACATAAATATTGTTATGACGAAGAGAAAGAAAAACATATATATATATATATATATATATATGGGCATTATACGACGAACAATATTTGTTATTGAAAGTTTGATGCATCACGACGTGATATTTACCCGTTGTGACGATTGGAAGTTTGAAAATCATTGATTCGGTCGCGGCGAGTATTTTTCAGTCGTGACAAAAATTGATTATGTCAATGTATGTTAAACGACATGCATGTGTTGTTTATACAATGAACATGTCTTTAATCGTTTAAACTTGTCGCTACAAAAAATTTAGAAGTCATGATGAAAGGAATCCAAAAATATAAATTTAATTGTTTATTTAAATATTTAAATGACAAACATATTTTCTGTCATTTAAGCATGCCTTTCACAACGGTCAGCTCAGAGACCATCACGAAATTAATAAAAAAATATTTTATTTAAATATTAAAACGAAGGGCGTATCTTTTGTCATTTAAGCATTCTTCGTCGCGACAAAGAATTTAGAGGTCAAGATGAAAACAATAAAAAATTATTATTTAGAAAAATAATTTAAGGATGGACCTATATTTCGTTTGTTAATCAGGTCATGTCGCAACGTAGAAATTAGGCATCATGATGAAATATTTTTTAAACACATTTTTTAATAGCAAACATAATTTTCGTTGTTGAATAATGAAAAACATAAAACTCGTCACAACATAATGATTTTGGTCGTGACAATTTACACAACAAACGTAATTCTTCTACGACGAATAATTTTTCATCTTTTGATCACACATTTTAAAACTCTTTAAATAACAGACTAAAAAATTGTCGGGATTTTGTAACTCACATTTAAATAGTATAATCTAACTCACATTTTGTAGTAGTGTAGCTCAATCTTGATTACGAATTCTTCACAAACACGAGATTGTTGTCCATCCACAGATGGAACAATCAACGTTCCATTTTCATAATGAACGACGTATATAATTTTTTAGATCGTAGTCTCGTTTTCATTTGTTTTCTTGTTTTAATTTTTAAAGATTTAAGATCACACGTTTCATTTGATTCATATCAAGTGCCAAACATAAAATACTACAAAAGAAAAATTACAGAAAGTATTGTATTTTTTTTTCATTTCTCTTAATTTTATTTTTTAGTTTGTAACTAAAAATATTTTAAAACATCATTCCTTTAATTTATTTAAACAATTCATCCCAACTCTTAATTACTCTCAATTAATTAATAAAAAGGTCAAAAGAAGAAAAAAAAATTATTCAAAACAAAATCTTTCATCTTCTCTTTAAATAATATTTTTCTATTAAATAATTGAGACAAATTAAGGATGAGATAAAAATCTAAAAAAATATATTAAAAGATAAATGATTTTTCAAATATATTTTAGTGACAAAAAAGAAGAATGGCTCTATTTAAACCAAACTAAATGTTGCAATTACAGACTACCAATGTTTTTTACTTTATAGATAAATATCCATTCAGTCCTACGTGACAAATTGTATGGCAATTGCATTTACAATTATATCTTTTTTTTTGTTTTTTAATTAAATTTTTGAAAGTTACTAAATCTCAAATATTAACGTAAATTAATTAACTAATATATTTCAGTAATGTTTGAAATAGTCAACTGAACGATTAACGTTTTTTTGATTGATTTTACTTTTATTTTAAATATATTTCATTAATGTTTCTATTACTTATGTTAATTAACATTTGACTACTCATAATCCGGTTTGAAATTAATTTCCATTAAAACTCGTCGAGATGACATGCAAATTAATTTCTATTAGTTTTCTTGTCAAGTAGACAACGAGAAATAAATGCAGATTTCCGTATTTCATACATTAATTTTGGCAGTTGTTATTGGTTATAAACTTAATTAATATTTCCTTTTTAATATATAATTAATATAGTCAATAATTGAATTCGAATGAATCGAATATAATCTTGAATTTTGAAATTTAATTTTCGATTTTGCTACTTAAAATATGGTAATTGATCTGAAAAAACTAATTTATGATTTAATTTTGGTTAATTTGTGTTTCTAATGATAACGTGGTGTACAGTTACGAATTTCCTGTTTTGTAGCCTTTATTTTGGCAGTTATAATTGATAAATCTTTATTCCATTCCATTTTTAATTTTAACTATTAATTCGAATAATTCCAGATTGGTATTGAGATATATTCTTTCCGAATATGTTTAGTCTAAAATATTTTTCGATTTTAAGAACAAAACATTTTCTTTTTCTTTCCTTAAATGATACCCAAGTATTCGGTATATATTACTAATAATTGCAATTCATATCAGTCGAATATAATCTTGAGAATTTGAAATTTAAAAATTTATTTTGTAATTTAATTTTGGTTACTAATTTCCAAAATCTATATGATTTTCGTGTTAATTTTGGTCAATTTGTGTCTCTACTGATAACATGTTGTACAATCCTATTTTATAGTTTTTTTGTGGCATAGTTAATCGATACCATTCATTTTTTAATTTTAATTATTAATCTAAATAATTCCAAATTATTCATTCATATTTAAGCGGGACTAATTTCTGATACGTCTGGTTCAAAGATTTATTGTCATTCATTTTTGGTGAGTAGTTTGGTTCAGCAATCATTAATTTTGTTTAATTTTTTTAACATGTACAGTACTAATTATTGCATTTTGTTCACAGTTATTCATTTGAATAAAAAATTATGTCTGAAACCACTCATCATCCATATTACTGTCTTGTTGAACCATCTAAAAAAAGATATTGCTTCGGCTTCTTTTCCTCCATCGGCTTCTTCTCCGTTGGTTTCTTCTCTGCCTTCGGTACCATTAAAATCGTAAATTTTTCTTAGCAGGGAGAGAGAAGAGAAGAGAGATTAAGTATCGGTTTTAGGGAAAGAGAAGAGAGGTTGAGTGTTGAAAAAATTTAGAGTTTAAGAGATTTGATTTAGTATATAACATGCCCCAATATTAATTTCTCCCGCCCAAACATATTAAACACATTAATTTTTTAATTATTCCTAAAAAAATCCGGCCAATTAATTGAAAAGAGAGTGTTTGAATGCTTCCTTACTTAAAATCCGGCGTTAATATTGTTAATTTTTTAGAAATTATTATTTCAAAAATTAATAAACCGGAAGGGTATATTAGTCATTTAATTATCGTTAATTTCTTCTAAGGGTATTAACCAAAATTGTTAATAAGTTGAATATTTTGTAAATTAAATACTATAAAGAAGTAAATAGCCCTTTTACCCTTGATGATGATCTTGATTTCGGCTCAGTGTATTTAACGATGAATTCCAATATAAATTTCCAACAAAAATCATTGATCAACCTAGAACAGAAACTGCATGGGATCCTACAAAATTATGTATCATGATTACTTGTTGAAGATGGAAATTGATCAAGAAGGAACAATATAGATCTTTCATATAGTTTTTATTTTATTACTATGATAGCTTGAAACTACGTCAGTACTCGAATTAATTGATACATGGTCCCATGGTCCTCTCACTGAACAAATATCTTAGTTTTCATGGACCTGCCAATTTTTTTTTTTTTTTTTGTAAAAATGTGCAAGAAACTAGAGGTGCAATGAACAATAAAGATAGATAAATAAATCTCGACTAACAATTTTTTTGTTACTTCATATTTTTAACCTTTTCGTACTTAACATACGGCCTCTGTCTGTGTAAACGAGGGACGTACGTAAATACGTAAAGACGTATTCTTTTTTTATTCATGCAAAATATCCAAGTAGGATTTACCAAACCCCAACAACAATAATAACAAGAGAATCATGAAAAAGAAAGAAAGAGCGTGTGTGTGACGAAAACACCCCTGGAATACATCTGATGCTGATCCAAGTCCGACCAGACCAAAACTAACAAATCAATAGTCTATCCACGAGAAGAGTGGGACCCACGTTCGTTCACACGCGCCTCCACGCGCTACTCGAGGAGCCACCAGCTGGGCCCCACCTTGACCAGCGCGTGACTCTCTCCAGCTTTATTTATATTCTTCTTTCTTTACTTAAATAATTTTTCGTCTTTTTCATCATCATCATGTATTATTATATATGGTACAAGCACATATTTGCCAGTCGGTCCTCCTGACTTTTTTCTCGTCATTTCCTTTTCCATTTATAATGTGAGCAAAGCTGAGGTAATAATATCAGAATTTCATAGAACGGAATCATCATGACATTCGGTGAGTGAGTGAAATAAAAAAATAAAATAAAAATTACATTTCGAGATGTTGGCTTGGGACGAGAGACAGACAGGTCAGAGACACAAAAAACACAAACATAACAAACAACACAAAGCCTCTCTCTCTCCCTCACTTTGGATTATTATTATTAATTTTTCTTTTCTTTCAATTCAGTTTTACTTTTAGAAAAAGCAAAGTTAAAACAAACCCCTTTATGATTCTTTCTTCTTCTTCTTCCTCTACTTGCTGCTCTCCCAGCTTATGCTTTTATTCTCTCTCTCTCTCTCTATGTGTGAGGGTTCTTGCCATGGACAAGCATTAGCACACTTTTTTTTTGCTGTGTCCTGTGTGAATACTTATTGGACTGCTCTTTCCATTGTCTCTCATAGTCATAAATCATATCAGGTAAGTAAATTTGTTTATAATATTCTTCCTTTACTTGCTGATTTTTTTTCCATGTTTGTTTTTCTGGGTTTCTTTATTTTGCTTCTTGCATCATTAAATATGTAGAAAAAAAAAGTCTTTCTTAACTCAAAAGGTAAAACTAGTCTACTCGGTCTAAAATATTACGTATACTCTTCTTTTCCGGGACTGCAATTTGGAGTTTAGACATCAGGTTTTTACTCTTTTGGTAATAAATAAATAAAAAAAATGTTCATGAGTTTCACTAGCCTTGATTATATGGCTCATTGCTCTCCAAGCAGTGATAATGGTTGCAATGGGTTTAATTGCACAATGTACAAGATATCTTTTTTTTTCTTGCATTAATTCATATCCTGAGTTTAATTTACTATTTAAACAAATGATTGTACATTTATTAATACCGTTCCATTTTCACTAATTCCACACTGCTATATCTACTTAGTCATTCAGATTGAAGGCGTTTTTTCAGCAATTTCAGAGTTAAGATCATTTCACAATTTTTGTTTTGTTTTGAATCTGATGGACAATTTTTCCTGTTTTGTGTTTTTAGCCGTTTCTGTGAACAGGATAAAAACCTGGGAAGATGACAAAAGTGAGCCCTGAGGTTGAAGAAACAATGGTGAATGTAAGTCTTCCGGTTTCGGCGGATGTGAGCTTCGTTTCGGATCATTTTCCGAAGTACAAATTGGGAGCGGATAATCAGATCGTTGAAGTGGCGAAAGAGGACAGAAGCGAACCTGCCCTGAAAGAGGTGATCGAGCACGAAACTGCTCAGCTCTCCGATCAACACAAACGCCTCTCTGTTCGTGATCTCGCCTCCAAATTCGACAAAAACTTGACCGCCGCCGCCAAGTTGTCCGAAGAGGTCTCTCTCTCTCTCTCTATCTCTCCTTTTCTTTTTCTTCTTTTACTATTTTCCATATCTTGATTGCTCTTAATCACAAGAGAATCGCGAAATTTGTGAATGGTTTTCGAGTTGGTGAATCGAAAATGGTATATGCATCTTCTGCTAAGCAAGAGGGTTCAGCATTTATCTTTTGGTGGTTTCGATTGTGATTGGCTGCCATAGATTTAGGAAATGATGAACTGTGATTAGTTTGTTGAATCAGTGATATGTACAGCTCAAAGCAAGATGTTTCGACATTGACCTTTTAGTGGTATAACTTCTAGCGAATTAGGAGATGATGAATTCTGATTAGTTGCCGAATCAATGATATTTTGTGAAGGGTAGTTATTTATGTGATTATCTAACTATCTCGTGCAAAAGAAAAGGGATTTTTGCATTGATCTTTTAGTGGTTTTGATGAATGGACCGATCTAAGAACTGTGTATTGAATTGTAAAGGTAAACAAATATGTATGTGTTGCAAAAGAAACGAGAGGTCTCAGCGGCGATCTTGTAGTGGTTATTGAGTGGTGTCTATTATTCAGGCGAAGCTGAGAGAAGTGGCATCGTTAGAGGGGCACGTTCTTTTGAAGAAGCTCAGAGATGCGCTCGAGCACCTCAGAGGTCGAATGGCCGGCCGTAACAAAGAAGACGTCGAAAAAGCTATCTCCATGGTTCTCTCTCTCTCTCTCTCTCTCTCTCTCTCTCTCTCTCTCTCTCTCTCTCTCTCTCTCTCGCTTTTCTGTGTAATGATCATCTTCTCTAGGTGGAAGCTCTGGCTGTGAAGTTGACTCAAAACGAGGGCGAGCTGATTCAAGAGAAGTTCGAAGTGAAGAAACTCGGAAGCTTTCTTAAACAGGTAAACTTAATCACGCTCTGTGTTCCTTCTCGATGTGTATTTATAGCTTTACAACAACATTGATCGTATGTATATATATATACACATATATATATGAACAGGCTTCTGAGGATGCGAAAAAGCTGGTGAGCCAAGAGAAGTCTTTTGCATGTGCCGAGATCGAGAGCGCGAGGGCCGTGGTCCAAAGAATCGGAGAGGCGCTCGAGGAGCAAGAGAAGTTCTCGGAAGCTTCTAAGAACGACTCTCCCGTGAGAAGCTTCTAAAATATATAGGAATTTTGTTTAGTAAAGTTAGAACACATATTAACTGAGTTTCCGTCGATTTTAGGACGTGGAAGGACTGATTGAGGAGGTTCAGGAGGCTAGAAGAATCAAACTCATGCATCAGCCGTGCAAGGTGTGCTTTTTTATTACTATTATTATTGTCTCGATAACGGTAGTGTAAACTTGAAGAGTTTGAAATATGTAATTCAAGCATTTCAATCTTTACTTATTAATAATTTATTGCAGGTGATGGAGATGGAACATGAACTCCGAGCACTGCGAACTCAAATTAGGGAGAAATTTATATTTTCGGTCAAGCTTCAGAAAGAGGTACGTATGCCTACAATGTCTCCCTAACTAATTATTTTTAAGCATTTTGGTCCTTTTTAAAATTATTCATTTTTATTAATCTATAAAATTCAGCACCTGATCAACTTACAACATATTTACAAACCAATATAACTTAATATACTTATAAAAAAATAACATTCAAGTAAGATAATACTACAAAAAATTTAACTTGGTAAACTTTTCTACAGTGCTTTTTAGGGTCAAATATTATGATTTAATTAGTTTCTTTTATGAAATTAACAATAGATTTTAATTTATTAAACTTTTTCAAGTTTAATTAGTTTCTTTGATGTTCTTCTATAGTCATTAATATAGTTCATTAAGCTTAGTATTAACTCTCTCTTCTTTGACTTGCCAGCTGGCTATAAGCAAGAGAGCAGAAGAAAATAAATCACGGCTATACACTCTAGAAGGTCAAGCTTTTCTTGGGTCAACTCTTCGAATCCAAGCCTGCTCCGACGAGGCCACACACCTCTCTAAATGTTCGTTCCAATGGTATCGCGTCTCCCTAGAATGTAGCCGAGACGAACTCATTTCAGGCACGTTCGCAATCATTTTCCATTTCGTGTAATCAATGCTAATTTCGTTCAAGTGTTTAAATGTCACCCCGATTTATCTGTTTTCCATGACCGAGAAAAAAATAAGGTTTCAATTGTGTAACTCTTTTTCTTATTCTTTTATTTCATTTGTAGATTATTCCTTATTATTAAAGTCCTTGGATTTTATCTCTCCGCATCTACAAAAATAACACACAATCTAATAAAGTTCTTGAGCTTATTTTTCCCTATATTTAATCGAGTATAGGTGCAACGGAGGCGATTTACGCACCTGAACCATTAGATGTGGGACGGATCTTGCAAGCGGACATTGTATCTAACGGTCAGAAAGTGAGCGTGATGACTCGTGGACCCGTGGATCCAGGTCAGTGTCGTTCTTCATGAACTCGAAGACTTGTACATATTTATTTTATTTTGTTTTAATTAATTTTAATTCTTTATTTTTTGCATGCAGCGGCGGTAGTTACAAGTCACGTGGAGACACTCATGAAAAAATCTAATTCAGACTTCACTGTAAGATTACTATTTTTTTCAGGACAAGCAAAAAATTGATTTATATTTTTGGCATTGTGCCTTGAGATGTAACGGAATTTTTGGGTTTTACAGGTTGTAATTGCGCAAATGAATGGACAAGCTTACTCATCGAATTCGAATCATGTATTTCATATTGGAAAGATGAGAATGAAGCTCTGTCGAGGTTGGATTACCAAGTCTAGAGAAATTTACTCCGCTACCATGCATGTAAGTTTGGATCAGTAGAATTAATTATCCATTTCAAATGAGTTTAAAATGATAAACGAACACAGAATATCCGTGGGTTATATAATGCAGTCGAGCACAATTATGAAGATCGAAAATTAAAATTGACCGGATCAAAAGCTTTAGTTTTACTTCGGCCAAAACTTAACTAGATTTTTCTTTTGCGTACTTTTTTAGGTGTGCGGGTATAGAGGGGACGGTAATGCCGTGGCAAAGTCGTTATTTTGGCAAGCAAGGAAAGGGCTTTCATTCGTACTGACTTTCGAATCGGAGCGAGACAGGAATTCGGCCATAACACTTGCCAGAAAATATGCTCATGATTGCAATGTGAGTCCTCACACAACATTTTCCAATCCCTTTTTTTTATTACATATAATTATGATAAAAATATTTATATAAATTTGAATTTCCATTTTCAATTGTAGGTCATGCTTGCAGGTCCTGATGATCAAGTATAGAACTAAGCCTAACTGACTCGACTGTTCATGTTTTTAAAAAAAATTATTTTGTGTGTCTGAGTGCATGCATTTTGTGTCTGATGATTTTTTCTTTTCTTTTTGTAAGCCATAGTAATTGAGGTTTTCTTCTCTTGTTTTCTATTTTCATTTCATTTAATATGTGCTGGTGTGTTCTAGGCAGTGTTTTTAGTTTGCCTGATCATCTCTTGTAACGGCAATGTTGATTTAAAATTAATTTGTTCTTTTGTGGCTTCTCTTTTGCATAATACATCTTGCACTTGATAGTGATTTTAAGAGGAAGCTTTGTTAACAGCTTAAACATCAAAACACTCGAAGAAAATATCATATACTTCGCGTTCAGTCGAAATGTAGGGACTATTTCACCGTTTCAAAAATCTTACATGTATTATTTTATATGATTATAGATAGTATGTTTTATACCCAAAACTTATTATTGGTTCAAGCATAACCCTTTTTCATAAATTTTTTCCCTAGAATAATGAAAAGGTAATTGCCTTGTATTCATTTATATTTTTTATTTTTATTTTTAATAGATGTAAAATAAATCAAAAATTCGATTGAATGACAAACATTTTTGTAAATGACCTTAATATTTATGTGTCAAATTAATTAACAGTGTTAATTTACTTGTTTGTCTTTTTAAAATTTCGATTAAAAGTTTGAAATTTAATTTATTTCGAGTTTGAAAGTTGAATTAAACTTAATTTGAAAACATTTTCAGCGGCTTTTATTTGATAATTAATAGATTTAATTCCTATGATTTTGTAAGATCTTATAATTTTGGAAATCAATATTATTGCTTTGTATTAATTATCCCACATGAATTCTTTTATTTTTATTTCCAAATTTGATTGTGATGTTCATAAACAGTATCTATTAGATAGTCGACTAAATTATATAAGATCCTATAACTTTAGAATAAAATTTTATTTATTTATTAATGAGTTATCTGTCTATATAAGTTTTTTCTCTCTTCATTTCATTTGAATTCTTGGAATGAATAAGCGATTTTGTAGTTCACAGAAAGTTGAAAATAAATCTGCTTCATTATCCATTTTTTTCCTCGTTAGAGATTGTTCAACATTTAATTAAATTATTGTAAATTAATATAAATTAAAATTCATTGAACACGTTAATGTGTCCCCTATTTACATATTATTTACATGACGACAATGTAAATCAATATGAGGTTGTTGATGGAGTCATATGTAGTCCAGTAACGTTTACAACCGGTCGATTAACAGTGTTTTACACCTGAAACAAATTAAAACATAAGTTAATGAAGAACAAAAATAAGAACAACAATACGAAATTCAATTCGTAAAATTATATTTTAACCACACGTCTAACAATATTTTCAGCCAAAAGCACCGAAAATTAATATTAATATTACATGCAAATCAACATAAAAACATATCAACATATCTAGAGAACGAAACATATCATAATCCACAAATATCCAACCCATAAATTAATAAATGCAAAAATTAATCATTTAACCGCAGAAAAATAATTTTAAAAACGAAAAAATATTTTGGAGATTTACAGCGAGAAAACAAATAAAATTCGGTGACTAACTTTGCAACTCATAGTCGGAAGAAAAAGTTGTAAAAGATATGAGATTTGTGATTATCGAACAATTTTTAAACTATCAATATTTTTCTCTTTTCAAAATTTAATGAGAAAGAAGACGCATACATCTCCGGATGAATGAATCGGCGGCAGAATACGGAGATGTGGCTTGTTGTCGCGTCGAAAATATGGACTTTCGAGTTTTTCAGCAATGAATTTTAGAATTTTTTTTAGGATAAATATGATTAGTTATAGTAAATGAGGTTTTAATTAACTCGAAATCTCTTCTTTTAAGGATGAAAATGATTAGGCTAACCGGCGGCCTAATTCCCTTGCCGTTGTTATTATTCTTTTTGATATTCAAGCGGCAAAGACCGAGCTAAAAGAGATTGTGGACCATTTTCGTCGTGAATATTTTATAAAACTTGGGTCGAAACATTTACACAAATTTAACCAAACATTAACCATATTGAAAATACTTTATGTTTCTAAGATTTTACATTTTAAATAAAATAATAGTATATATTATATTAGTTTAAAGGATATATATATACACGAGTTTTAGGGTATAAAACGTTGCATTATTTAACCGCAGTATTTCGATTATACACATGGGATATATTTGATATTTTTTCAAACTCTTATGGTTGATTCATTTTAATTCTAAATTAATTGATAATCATAGCTCAATTTGGGAGCGAATTTCAAATTAAATAGGGCGTAATGGTCTTATTTATTTTGGGCTTGTGGGTTGAGTTCCACATGTTAAGACAAAAACTCGGATAGTAAGGTCAAAAATCTCTTTCGTAAAGAGGACTGAAATTATAATTAATGAAATGATGTATAATAGATAAAAAAGAGAGGCATATTTCATCATATCACCACACTTAAACAATACTGTACTCGAGAGTAGAAAGTAACTCACTGCTAATTTATAGAGGAACAATACGAGAGCTTAAGCCAAAAAAACATTCATCTAGAAATCTAATCTAAGCTCGATTTAAAATTTAGATCTTTTTATTCTTATCGATTTTCTCGCCAAGACTCTTCCAATATCAATGTATATTACACACCCACAAATCTATGTAAATCTCATGTTCTCTCTTTCGTATTGCTTCTCACATTACCAATAACATTTTTTATTTTTAAAATGTCAAGTTGCGACGTGATTATGCTAACAATTTTTTACTGGTTGCATTAGATGTGCGCCAGCTTTCTCAATTTCGGATGAGAGGACATTTTTTTGTCTATACTTAACCCAATTGTGAAATAAATTTACACCGATTTTTGCATCAATCAATTTCATATCCGAATTCAAACAACAAATGCAATGTTAATAAACATAATCAGAAAGAACACAACTAATTTTACCCGTTCGATCAGATGGTCTACGTGTATGTTGAGTTTTATGGAGAAATTTGTTTTGTATTATGTTCGATTTCAATTATCTCTTCACCCTAACTTTGCCCAAACTCTCTCAAATACAATATGTTAACTCATATTCAGACAATTTTTTTATCAGTTTCTCACAAACAAAGACGATCAAAATGATCACTCAAGAACAAATCACTTAGAGAAGATGAAGAAAAAAAAATCCTAACATATGAGTTGAATACTACAAGAAGCAGTGTTACTAAAGAACTTGATAGGGTTTAAGAGACAAATAAGTGAGAAAGTTTCGTGGTAGTGAGATGGAGAATACATCAACGTTTCTGATGTTGCTTTAATGCCCCAATGTCGTTTGCCAAAACGACAAAGCATATAAGTACTCAGATGACATCCATTTTTAAAAATAAGTCTACTAGTTGGGCTCCGTTATGTTGGGTTGTTAGGCTTCCGAAATACAACAAAGGAGAATGTTTTTTTGTGCGTAAATATACACACTTTGCCACACCGAAGTATACATTTAAGAAAAAACTGTGTCTTTTATTTTTCAAAAAATTGGCTCTATAGCCTTATAAAACGATTCCATTTTGGATATACCTTAGGTTACGTTAATAGATTGAAAATAGTCAGGCAGTTTCGTTTACATTTCGTTTACATAATGTAAACAATTCAAAATACTCCTAATTTGCCGATTATTTATGAAATATTGATATTAAATTTTAGATTCGAATTTGGAATTCAAAATTCAAATTTGGTTAAAACGTGGGTTGACCAGCTTTCCCGAGATTTTTGATTAATTACTCAATCAATTTTTATTTCCTAATTAGTTAAGATCCTATATCAAAGGAAACATTATTTTTTTATATTATTTACCTAAATTCGTTCTCTCTCATATTGGCCGGCCAAAACAAAATAATAAAATAGCATATTTTCAGTTTCGATTGGACTTATTTTTTGAAAGCTATGGGTTTGTTTGATGATGATTTATCGCTTCAAGAATCTGGTATGTGTTTGTAATTCGTATAGTTTACATCGTTTTTACGTTATATTTTACACTATAATACATCATGTTTGTAATTAGTATAGTTTACATCGTGTTTACGTTATGTTTACACTGTAATTTTTACATCGTTTTTGTAATTAGTATAGTTTACATCGTGTTTACGTTATATTTACATCGTGTAGTGTAGTTTACACTGTAAATTAATGTAACCGAACAGTCTCAATGAGTATTTGATTATCATTATTACGTATTGTAATGCCCTTGATTCTCGGTTTTTTTATATTAAATACGTGATGATGGGCGAGAACTACTTTTGAGGTATTTTTGTCTCTAAACTTTTGTAAACGGATTAAACTGACTATTTTCAACTTATTAACCAAATATTTGATATAACCAAATTTCATATAATTTACATGGCTATTCATCAAAAATACTCTTTATTTTTTAGGGGTTGTAACTCTAGTAATAATAAATCTAGTTCATTTGTTGTTACTCGTGGTTGAGATTCATCGAAACACTAAGAGCGAAAAGTGAGAGATCTCAAATCTAGAAGAGCTTAGATTAAAAATTTGTTAGGGGTAGTTTGAAGTTAAGAATCGTGAAAGGTTGTGTTTTAGGATTTTTTGTCATTGTAGTTATATTTTTATCTAATGAAATTTCTCCTTTTACTGAATTCATATATAAGAATAGGCATTTTATACGTTATTTAGTTATTATTTATTGTTTTTGTTTAATCTATCAACATCTAACAAAACATTATTAACTCTAGACTTTTTAGCAATGAACACGATTGCTCCCATTTCTTAAATCGCGTGATATACATATATGTTTTATTCTCTATATTTTTTAAGACAGGTTTTTGCTGCGAGTAAAGATTGAACCTACGATTTAATAATTGAAAGTCATTTTATATTATCACTAAACTATCTTAGCTACTATTTGAGTTGATGTCTATTATATTCTAAAAATTTATGAATGTGAGACATATTTACTTTGAGAACAAAAACATGCAAGTGACTAAAAGTCTACAGTAACTAAAACATGCAACTTAGCGATGAAGTGGATTCCCAGAGAAGCTTGCGATTTGGATTGACTCTCATTATATTCCTCCTAACATGAGAGTGGTAGAGCTGATAAGATTTAATGGCATTTGGGACGAGAACCTCATTAGAGCGATGTTTGTAGAGGAAAACGCTAGAGACATGAGAGTGGTAGAGCTGATAAGATTTAATGGCATTTGGGACGAGAACCTCATTAGAGCGATGTTTGTAGAGGAAAACGCTAGACACATGAGAGTGGTAGAGCTGATAAGATTTAATGGAATTTGGGACGAGAACCTCATTAGAGCAATGTTTGTAGAGGAAAACGCTAGAAACATGAGAGTGGTAGAGCTGATAAGATTTAATGGCATTATGGACGTTGAAGGTACCTCCCACGGTCTAACTTTTCGGTTGAAAAATTTGCAAGGGATGAATCTCGACTAGAGCCGCACTGGTCTCGAGGCAAGTTATTTTGGATGCTTTGTGTCCCTTATGTCAGACGGTGTTTCATGCATTGTGGTGGTGCAGCTGGGTCATGAAGGTCTGGAAGGGGGCGGCCTTTGGCCAACTCCTTTCGGCACTCAGAGACAGAGATGCACCCGACACCATTCTCAGGGTGAGCATTGTTCTTGAAGTTAGTGATTTAGAATTTTATATTATTATCATTTGAGAGTTATGGAATCACAAGGAAAACCTTATCACTGGGAGGCGAGCATGGGACCAGTCAAAGCTTATCCAGTGGACCGATACCTTTCTCGAGAAGTATAGAACTACTAATGATGGAGAAAATCATACAAGTGCGAGGGTGATGACGATCCCTAAATGGATCCCCCGAAGGGACGAGACTCTTTTGATTAATAATGACGCAGCGCTGGCTCGGGACCGTTGAGGATTCGATGTTGGTTGTATCTTGACCACATCGGAGCAGTGATAGGCTCACAAACACTTTCCTTGACTATAAAATTCTCCCCTAGCTTGTGGAGACGTATGTAGTCCTCTGTGACATAGTGCTAGCACTTAATCGTCGACGACAGAAGACTGGAGATCCAATCTGACTATTTTAGGGGTGGCGATGATGATAAATGAGGGCTTGATGCATGCAACGGAGCTAAGGACGATCTTGTTGGAATTTAGTTAACGATTAACCTAATTAATTATGAAACATATCGATATATGACGGAAATTCATAATTCAAATTAACATATTAAAAACGTTTTAAAACATATTCAATAACCATGTCATTAAATCTAATCTAGCATGTCAACAAATTTATATACACATCAATAAATTCATTCACACATGCAAAACGAGCGATTTAAAATTTCTAACAATCCTACGATAATTATAACATTCAGATCCAACTCGTTTATAGAAAACTTACAAGTGATTCGGATCTGCGAAATTGAGCCCCGGGAGTGCGTCCAAGAGGTCGGCCGAATCCTTGATCCACGCTTGTCTAGGAAATCCTGAAAATCGTCGTGGCTCTGTTGCTCCAAAAGTGGCCGGCCCTGTGAGTGGAAAAATCACTCAAACAACCACAAGTTGAGTCAATGATAATACTCAAGGGATTTTTATGAGACAAAGAGGGTGGGCTTTTTCGTGGGAAAAAGAGGAGAAAAGAATAAAACAAAGGCTTAACAATTTCACTCTCTATTTTCTCTTTGGGAATTTTGGCCGTGTAAAACTTCTCCCTGGGGAGAGAAAATAGTCGGCCAAGAGGGAAGGGGAAGAGAGAATAGGCGTGTGAAAAACCCTTGGGCAAGAGAGAGAAGAGCCTTCCTTTTATTTCAGGGAGAATGAGCTTAAGTTAGGTCAAAAACAGTTAATGACCCATTAATCAAACTTAAGTCCAATAATTCATTTAAACAATTTTCCAACTCAATTATACTACATAAGTGGCCGGCCATATTGTCAAAATTATCTTCCACATTTATTTGATTTATTTCTAAAATAATATTTAATTAATTTAGAACATCTCCTTTATTTAATGACAAGTCATTAATTGCTTTCATACTAAACAATGTAGTACGAAACGAGAAAATATTTATTTGAATCATCAAATTATATTATTATCAATATAATAACATAATATGATTCGTTAAATAAATGTAATAATAAATAACCAATTATTTCTTTAATTACTTAAAAGATAATTTTTTTTAGCGTAAATCACAATTTACGTTTGATGAGAAAATCAATCATTTCTTGTTCACCAAAATCTCGTCCGAGAGTCTATCATTGAGACTTTATGGACCCACATGAACGAAGCTTTATAAAAAAGCTCGGACACAAAAGTTCACAAACTTTTTCCGACTTTTAATTCTTAATGTTAGTCGATTCTACTAAAGGACCAATATTGAACATCTCTAAGTTCATATGCGTTTATATTTTCGTTTGATGTGACAAAACTATTCTTCACACGGTCCACGGTGTATTTTGCGATATTACCCTTTGTGTGTAATATTAACTCAGAGGAATGTAAAATTACCGTTTTACCCCTGAGTTATTATTTCACCAAGTCCTCTGTTATTTGTGAACGAGAAAAACATAACGTGAGATGTCTCAACATGTCACATGTTTTATTTCAAAGAATTCTTTATTCGATGAATACCAGGCTTGGTTTATTAGCTCACACTCTCATAACAGAGCATGGTGTGATACTAATGCCTTAACATTGTTTCAACACAAATTTCATATATGTGAATCACATATTTCAACGAAACAATATTATGACATCAACCGTCGGGTCAATGAAACTTCACTTAGCCATTGCCCATTGACAAATCAAATGACATAAAGTGTTACAAGAACATATGTACTCACTTCAGAATTTAGGTAATTACTAAAATACCGCTCGTATGTGAGTTTGAGGTTTCGAGTAATTAAACGGTTTTATCTCGAACTTCAAAACTTCACAGGTCTTGTTCAATATCTTCATTAAGATATCAAGAATGAATTACAAAGTCACAACTCTCCATATCACAAGATAAGATATCGTTTAATTCATTCTAACAATCATTACTAAGAATCGATTGCCCAGTCGATCTTCAGATTGCGAACTATTATTAAAACTAGTCATAAGAAGGTACCTTGTCAAGTCTGTACTTAGCATTTCTTTCGTTGATGACAGTTTCAGGGCGTAGACATTCATGCATAAACACAATCTTAGAATAAGAATGAATATTCAATTTTTTATTTAAATTCAAAACAAATAAATACAAAAGTATGTAATATCAAAAATCTCCTTTGTCGGCATAAATGCCAACAGATCTTGCACCACATCTTCAGGGAGGTGAAGGAGTTTGAGGAGTTTAATATTACGCTATTTCTCGTCTTTGTTATGTCGTGTTGCATAATCTAGCGCGTTTTGCGATTAATCATAACTCGAGTTTGACTTGTCTGAGTTCCGTTCCCCCTTGTTTGAATGAGTTCATTAGAGCCGATAATCATGAGTTGAGATCTCACGCGGTGGATTAGAGCCGTTTTTATTTGTTTTGAGTTTCATTTATATCGTTTTGTGGTTTTATTTTCGTTTTCATATATATATATATATATATATATTATAATCACAATTTTCTTCCGCTATATGTAAAAAATTTATATGATATTTTCGTGATACCGCCTACGTTTTTTCAAAAGAAACATGTAACTTAGCCTTAGTACTTTTTAGTTGACTTCTCCATTTTGCTGCATACAATGACCTATATTGAGTTAATTAGATTATGAATTATGGATTATTATTTAGCAAGCAGACAAAAACAAAAACTAAACCAAAACTTTAGAAGGAAAGTGATACGGAGGGCATATTTGTAAATGAAAATAAATCAAGAACGGAAAAGATTTTTCTGATGAGAAGTCAGAAGAATATGTGGTAACGGACACTTCCGTGAATATAACATATTACTTCTATCGAAGCATTTCATTCAAAATAAAATAAAGAAAAGAAGATGCAAAGGAAATAAGATAAGGAATATATCAAGTTCACAATGGCACATTTGACAGCTCAAGCACGCTTAAAGCTGGTCGGACTCATCTTTCTGGGCTCTGAATCGAACAAAGACCCATTTCCCTCAAGCCTCAGATCACATCATCGAAGACCCAAAAGATCGTTTAACTCCTCTCGTATATGCTCTTCCACTTCTTCTTCTTCGGCGAATAAAGGCGCGAACTTTAGGTCTGAAACGCTTTGGAATCTGGGAGACGAGAGTGTTTATGGCGACAGTGAAGATTTTGAGGATGATTCTGAAGACGACGATGACCATGGAAATGATGATTTAAGTTGTTTCAGAGGCTTAGTACTAGATATCGCTTACAGGTCAAAAGTCAAAACCCCATTCCCGATCCTAATTATTTTATGCACTTTCTGTATATTGAAACTTCTAGTAATTTTTAATTTCTTTCTTCATGTGTTTAGGCCAATCAATGTAGTGTGTTGGAAGCGTGCGATTTGCTTGGAATACATGGAAAAGGTGGGATTCTGATAAGAGAATAAAATAAAAAGTAATTAGTACTAATAGGGGTGGAATTAGTGTTATCAAGGCTAATTAAGCATAAGCTAACTAATCATTGAGGCGGAGAATCAGTTTTGTGTTTAGAGGCTTTAGCAAGTGTAGGCTAGTGTTTTAAAAGGGCACTAATTGAAGATTTTTCATTTTAGTTAAGAGGGCTGATATAAAATTCTAGTATGTGCAAAGAAAAGAAAAATCTGAATATCAATAATAAATATTAATTAAGTAACATCTGATTGAGTTCCAGGCCTATCGAATACCCAGGTTTATCTTTAGCGTTCGGAATGTCATTTTGAATTTATTATGTTCATCAACATGGTATACCTTAATTCATGGATAAGATATTTTGTTGTTTTCCAGGCTGATGTCCTGGAATATTATGATCAGACGGTGAATTCTCCAAGCGGGGATTTCTGCATCCCAGCCGTATTACGGGTAATATTTTATCTTAGTTAAGTCTCTCTGAATATCTTGTTATGTGAATTGGTTGAGTCGGAAGTTGTGTGCGTTTGATCAAAATAGGTTCGACATTTGCTGCAAGTAGTGAAGAGAAGAAGGATCAAAAGCAACCTGAGCCGTAAAAATCTACTACTCAGGGATTCCTACACCTGCCAGTAAGAGAAATTTCAGCAACTAGACTCGCTAATGCATCGAAATTCACAAAAAAGAACAGTTTATACGAAATAGCCTTAATTGATTTTCAAAGTAGCCGATTTCAAACTTGTAGCAAAATAGTAAAGAAAAAATTCGATTTATATGAGTTAGTTACTTTGGCTATTTTTTGCACATTCATTTATTTTAATTGGCTATTTAAGGTATGACAACCTTTCAAATTCACCCAGTGTACTAAATTACAAGAGCAGTACTATCTTGCACTTCTAAATAAAAATATGACTAAAATCTGTGTATTGTTTCTTGTGGGAAGGTATTGCTGTTCGCCTGACAATTTGACTATCGATCACGTTATTCCAGTTGCTCGAGGCGGACAATGGACGTGGGAAAATCTGGTTAGTTCCCATATTTTTGGACTTCGATTTTATCTGCCTTTAGAACCAAGAGATGAGGGAACGAGTGCTTCTTGATGGGTGGATTTGAAAATCGATTGGCAAGTCCCTTTGTACAGTGATTCCTACTTGAGCTCATAGCCCACTATATTTTCACTGCTTCGCTTTTCGAGTTTTTCTGTGCTCTGGTACGATGCTAAATATCTGTTAGGACTCTGTTGAAGAGCAGGTGATAAGCAAGGGATTTAATATTTTAGAACTACAAACAAGAGGAAATTAGTACGGGAAGATGTGGGGCAGAAAAAAATGGGTTTCTTATGATCTTTGAAAGAGCAAAACAGCTCTCAAATTTCCTGGAGTTGGCTCAAAACTCGATCAATATTACGTTAGCAATCAAAATACAAGTTTGAATAGTGCATTTATGCATCGGTCTTGTCCCTAACAGTATCATGAGGTGATGAGCAACTCATGATCTCATATCCTTTATCTGATGTTTAACCACTGAACGTCGTGAATAGGAATCAGAGGAGAGAGATACAATAGAGATCAGAGTTGAGATCATCACATTTGATTCCTTTCTGTAATAATATTACAGGTAACAGCTTGTGCAAAATGTAACGCTGTGAAAGGTCACAAGACTTTAGAGGAAACAAACATGAAGCTACTTAAGGTCCCAAAGGTTGGCGATATTACTCGCTCTTTTGTTTTTCTTTTTTTCATTAAAACGACTCATCTTTAATCGTCTCGTTTTGATATCCCGTGTTTGACTGGTTTTGCAGGCTCCGAAAGAGTACGACATACTTGCAATACCACTCACAACTTCTGCGATTAACATGCTCAAAATGAGGGGTACTCCGCAAGAATGGCGTCAATATCTTCCTTAGCTACTCTCGATACCTTGAGAGGATTACAAAAATGTATAGTAGAACTTAACCATTGTTGATCTAATGATAGTCACACTGTGGGTGTAAAAAGAAAAAAAAGGAAAAAAAAATCTTTAGTTTCAGAAGCTTTGCAACGTATCTTTTATCTCGTTACAACATGCTTGTGTTTATGAGTGTGTTTTTTTTTCTTATTTGCCGTAGGTTACAGATTAAATTTCAAAATTATTTCTCCCATGGATATATTCTCAAAGTAAATAAAAAATTCCAAAAGAGAAAAAACAAATTTCTACTTATTTTGAAGACTAAGATTAAGAATAGGCGAGAGCACAGCATATAAGATAAACTAACGGAATTGGGTTTCAAAATCTCACGAGGTGCCTCAGGACACTTGGATTGACTTTTGTGATCGGACCTACTAATAAGAAGATACAGATTTGATTTTTGTGGTTGTACATCAGTTTCCTAAACAGACGCCACTATAACGTGAACGGGTTTGGCACAATCCTCAAAGAGGTGATCCGACTCTAGTAAATTTGATGATCTCATATTGGGTCAAAAGTTTGATTGGTATTCAATTTGGTTCAATTCAACATCAGAAATTTTGGCACACTTGGTTTGATTGTCACAAAACCGATACTTGGTTTCTCACAAAACCGACGTTGCTGATTAGACTTCCGGAGCTTTTTTATTATTTATTTTTATAAATTGAATGCTACGACCAGTGTGGCTGAGCTAGAATATCAGACCGGGAGGTTGTCGGCAAATCGGAATTTAATTATTAAGGAGGCTTGTAAGAAAACCAACTACTCTCGAGGGAGAAAATATGGAATAACCTCATGATTAAACCTGGCCATACCGGCAGTCCTGGTAGTACCTCCCGAAACCGTCCTGTGGGACTCCCGGTTAGGAGCGGGACGGGAGTCCCGGTCTCGGTTAAAACTGGGAGGGGATGAGGCGGGAGGCCGGGTATCCCGGTCCCGGCCTGAAGTAAAATAAAAAAAATAAAAAACTGTTATTTTTTTAAAAAAAGGAGATGGAATGAAATAGAAAAAGGATGTAATTGTAATGTTTTAAACCAAATGTAGTATATAAAAAAAAGGTTTATGGCTAAGTTAAGACAAGTATTAGGAACAAGAATGAACTAAATTAATTTAAACGCATGTAAAATAATAATGGGTCTCTTAAAAAATTTTACCGACCCCTAAAAAGGTGCGACGATAAGGAAAAAGAGTACCATTTACATCGATTATAAGAAAAAATAATCCCGGACAAGGGCTGGGATATCCCTTTACCATAAAAATATAATTGTCTAACCATTGAGGTTTATGTTTCAAAAGTTTACATCAAAATCGTCAACAATATCAAAATTTTGAAATGTTTCTTGGCCTCTATGGCGATGTTGAAGCCAATCCTTTCCGCAAGTTAAAACTTCTATCATTCGCGGATGCAACCTATATCTTCTGTCATCGATGATGCGTCCCGCGCTGCTGAATGCCGCCTCGGATGACACGGTTGAAACAAGAATGGTGATGATGTCTTGAGACATAGTAGGCAACACTGGGAACCTCCATGCATTATGTCTCCACCGTATGAGTAAGTCTAAACCTTCGTCGTCCGGTTTGACCCACTCGTTCCTGTCGAACTCTAGTATCTCAGGATGAGAGTGTGTGTCGACTGAGCTTGGTTGACTGGACCCTTTCTCTTGTTGTTGAGGAGATGGACTGTACGCAGGAGCGTTGACGAACACATTCTGAAATTGATGTCGTCGGGGTTGGTACATCTGTGACTGACTCTGCTGCGGTCGGTAATGAGGTAGGAGTTTGGTTTCGTACACCCTGTAAAGACAATAAAACGCTTCCACGATTCGGGAAAAATCAAGTGCATAGTAATCTTGATCAACAAAAAAACGTCTAAGGTATTTAAGAATTTTTTTCAAACCAATTATTCTACATCGGGTATCTGGAATGACTCCCAAACCGTAAAGCAAAGGAACCTTCCCAGCCCCCCAATATTTTCAAAATTTTGTTTTCATTGCCTTAATACAATCTTAGAAAATAGTTTGATCTCTATACTTGTTTAAATGTAGTGCAATTGATGTAATAGTATGCAAACCAAGAAAAAAAGTAGGAGTGTAAACGGCGGAAAGATAACAAGTTTCTTTATCAAAGATATCAAGAAAGGAAACAAAGGACTTAGCCATTTTAATATCATAATCAGAAATAGAATCTTCTCCATGTTCATTGTTAATATAAGCTACAATAACATCTACATAACCTACAGATAAAAAGTTTGTTAACATTAAGAAGGTTGAGTTTCACCTAATTTTGTTATCTAGATGCCATGTTCGTTCTTGGAGACCATTGCGCCTAAGACGTCTCTTAAGTTCGTCTACTCTACTAGTTGAGCTGTTAATCCAACTAATGTTATTCTTAATTTTTTTTATTGAAGGGTCAGAACTAGCTGCCCCGGCTTGAACAATAAGGTTGATTATATGAGTTTCACATCGTTGATGCAAAAGAAAATCGTTACTTTGAAGTTTTTCTTTTTAATCTTTTATCATAACATTGTTATTTGTGGCATTATCTAACGTTACTGATATAATCCTACGTGTTAAACCTCATTCCTCTAATAAACTAACCATGATATCTAAAATGTTTTGACTTGAATGCGATCTTTCTATCCTCCTAAATATTATTATACGTTTGTTCAAATTCAACTCATCATCTATGTTATGAACTACTACACTCATGTAATCAATTTTCGCTTGACCAGTCCATATATCTGATATCTACCATTTGATATTGTTGTTTTTAGTGTTTCTTTTTCTCTAAAAACCATTTTAGTATATCTGCTTTTAAAGTTTTCCTAGAAATTACTTGAACACCAGGAACTAAATAACTAAGAAACAAACGAAACCTTAAGATTCTATATGCATAAAAGATTGATTCGTTAAAACATAATATTCTACAAATTGTTTTTGTAATTGATTAGGCTCAACATGACTTACACGACTCGAAGACGATGCAACTCCATCACTCTTGCAGTATTTTTTGTGACTCCACGTAAAGTGAATTTTTTCAGAAGTTTAAAAGGACGATAGTTTTCTATATAAATGCTAAGTTCTTGAGTTACTTCCCGAAATGGCTCACGAAAAAAGTTTACATTTAATTTTTTGAGATGCAAATGAATATATATCGTGCTAAGCATTCAATTTTTCAACTCGCTAGACCTAATTAATATCTTATTAGCTTAATTAACGCTATCACATAGTAAATACAACTTTAAATTTTTTCTTTTCCCATTGAGAGGTTTAATGAATAAAGAAGGCTAGTTAAAAAATAATATATTAAAAACAAAAACGACATCAAAGACCATTCTTGGGTCGCAAGCCCTCCTTTATTATTAGTGTCTTTGAAACATTATAAACGGCCTAAATTAGTATTACACAACTATAGTGCTCTCGCTCTAATTGGTACATTTTATGAGAAAGGTGTAGGGCATAGAAGTTATAAATAATCTTTTGAGACATCTTAGTTTTAATTTTGAAAGTACAAGAACAATGCCCCCCCAACCAAAAAATAATCGTGAGAATAAATAATTTATTAAACAAACAAAAGACATGAATACTAAACAATCAATCAATCACCTAAGACAGGAGAGAGAGAAGAAAGGGAAAGAATAAGAAGAGGAAAGAAGGAGGAGGAGGAAGAAGAGAGCGAGGAGAGTGAGAAGTGGAAGAGACGATCTGAATGGGGAAATTGCAGTTCCCCTGAGAGGCGTTCTGGGTGGTGAGGACGGCGAGGCCTTGGAAGCCGCAGGCACCGTCGTCCTGGTTCTTGACTTGGAAGAACATGTTGAAGGCGTAGGAGGCGTTGCCGTTCGCGTCCAGGCTGTTGCAGGAAGACCCGTAGCCCAAGGCCGTGCAGTCCGAGAGCGAGCACGCGTAGTCGATCTTGTCTCCCAGCTTGCTCAGGTCCTTCGCGTTCGGATTCAGAACGCACCACTGCGCCGCCAGATACTTCACGTCTCGAGCCCCCACCAGAAACTTGTTCGCGTTTCCCTCCCCCGACAGGTCCATCGCAAATTTCGGCTGCCCGTCGTACCTGAAATAACAAAAAAAACAACCCGTTTTTCGTAACCGATTAATGATTCTGTTTATGCTGTTTCGGGTATCTGGAAACAGTTAACCGGGGCTCAACCAAGTTAGTCGAGGATTAAAGATGGCGTCTTTTGACCGGGAAAATGATCATTACTTTTTGTTAAGGTTCATAGCATAGTTCTATAAAAGTAATATCTTGGGAGAGCTAAAATATGAAATTTACATATAAAATTATTAATAATAAACAAAACAATAAACAAAAACATTAGCATTTTAGTACTTACTTAAGTAAGGTTCAAAAGAGACCTGTCAAAAGATAGCTAACCAAGTTATAACGAAAAATATCATATTAATGAAATCTAAGATGACATAATTAATTAGACTTCAAGCTTTTGAAAACAATCTGAAAACATATAATTAATGGGTTTTGCATCAATGTTAATAAAGCATGGATTTATTTCGTGTTTACCGGAAGATCCCCCAGTGTCGCTCGAAGCTCCCGGGAGCCACGCTCTTCTGGTCTTCGTCGAGGAGGCCGAAGAGGTAAACTTCGATGTAGCCAGGGCGCAGCGGGGTGCCTTTATTCCCGGCGAGCCTGGCGAGCAAGCCGTTGTAGAATCGGAAAGCGTTGCCGGCGTTGGCGTTCTTGTCTCCGTCGGTGGGCCACCCCACTTCCCCCACAATGACGGGCATGTCCCCGAACCCGGCCCCTCTGAGCGCCGAGACCAGAGTGTCGAAGTTGGCGTCGAACACGTTGGTGTAGCTGATCCCTGAGCCGGGGTCGACGATGGGGTTGGGGGTCCCGTCGAAGAAGGCGTAGTCGAAGGGGAAGTGGTCGTTGCCGTAGAGGCTGAGGAAGGGGTAGATGTTGACAGTGAAGGGGGAGTTGTTCTCGTGCAGGAACTTCACGATCTCCGTCATGAGGCCGTTGATGTTGGGCCGGAATCTCCCTGCCGACGGCACCGGGTTGTCCACCGGGGACTCGTACACGTCCGCGTTCAGCGGCACCGTCGCTTTTATCACGTCTCCCACCCCGGCCTCGTTCAGCGCTCTTTGTATGTTTTGCAGCGCCGGCAGCGTCGTGTTCAGGAATGACCCGTTGTACGCCGACAGAAAAGGCTCGTTCCCTACCGCCACGTATCTGACGCAAAACAAATCGAGGTGAGACTTCTAATATCTTTGGGTCATTTTTTAAGAATAGTTTGTATTTTCTAAGAGTGTTTTGGCAAAAGGCCAACCCAACATACAATAAGTTTTTATCCTACCCAAGAAAACATACAAAGAGCTAAAAACAAGATCAGAAATCAAAATTTCGGATGAATGAGATTGATTGGGAGAAAAAAGAAGCTAAAAACCGGAAGTAAAACCGACAACCAAACGCATTCGAGCAAGGGTGAGAGGTTCTTATCCAACTTCTTCAAGTAGCAACACAGACAGATGACAAATTTTAAGATTATGAACCGAAAGAGATTGGCAAATCATTCATTTTTCCTCTTGACAAAGCCATTTTGAGAATTGTACAATTAGTCAACCTCAGTCCATATCAAAATCTTGTAAGATTAATTGACTTGCCTTCAATAAAAAATTAAAACCCAGCAGCAAGTAGAAGTTTGTTATTGTGATTTTAATTGTATAGCCAAAACCTGACGTCTATTAATAATATAATAAAAACACAACAAATATTTGTTGTTATATCATTTCAGGCAAGTGTTTCAAATATATAATAATTCTTTTTCCTCCGGTGATGTATAATCTAACATTTCCATACATAACACTGACTTTAATGTATATATAGATAAAAATATAGCAATCAAGTTCTTTAAAAACTCAATAAATATCACATTTATAATCTTGCATAATTAATTGACTCCAATTCCGGTATTTATAAAACTAAAACCCAACATATAGTGCTTTGAAATTGACTAACCAAAACTTGACGTATAACTTTTTTTAGAAAAATAAAAAAACTTGACGTCTATTAAAACTGAAAATTTCAGCATAACATAACATATATGTTATTATGCTCTTAGAAGAAACCTAATGACGCATCAAATCAATTAACATCCGAAGCTAAAAACTAATAATAATAATAACGTGAAAGTGAAGAAGGAAGAAGAAGCTGCTTGATGTTGACACCCAAAAACTTGACGTCTATTAAAAACTAAAAATAACATCATAACCCCACAAGAACAGCCATATTCACAAGAACTGAGAAGAACAGTCCAGAAGAAGCCAAGCTCACCAAAAAGTATATATATAATTACTGGTCTAAACTCAACTTCCAACAATTATTAAATATTATTATAAATTGAATAATTAAAACTTATTAGAAAAAATAAATATAGAATAACATCATGACCCCGCAGAAACACAAGTAATGTACCCAAATTAAATATAAACTCCCAAAAACAAAAGAACCACCAAATTAGCCAATTTGAAATGCTCTGTGATCTGTCCAACTCCAAGTATATACGTGTATATATATGTATAAATATGTTTTATATTTACAAGAACTAAGATGAACAGTTAATCTAAAAGAAAGCAAACCGACCAAAAACCTTGAATAATCAATTGACACCCACTAAATCCCACTATATATATTTCTTTTGCTAAAAAAATAAATTAAAATTCCATAATATGAACATAAACCCCACGCGAATACAAGCACCCAAATTGAAATAAATAAATAAATAAAAAAACTAGAGAAGAAGTGTTACTTGATATTGACACCACCGTCGAAGTGATAATTAGTGACGCTTTTCCTGACCCAATCTTTGGCTCGGCTTCGGCTTTGGAGGGACTCAAGCTGGTCGTTGGGAATGGCGACCATGACTTCGAGCCCCGAGGCGGCGAGAGCGGACATGGTTTCCTTTTCGGCGTCGAAAAGCTTCACTTTCGTGATTCCGTTGTCTTTCAGCATCTGAACCACCGTCGCCGGAGGAAGCATGTGCGAGGCCTGAGTCCCCCAATTCACTCCCAACCCATAACACACCTCCGAACACGAAGATAAGAACAAGAGCAAAATCACCGCTGATATTAACACCACTCTACTTCTCGCTTCTTCTTCCATTTGATTGATTGGGAGTCGTTTCTTTCTTTCCTTTCCTTTTTTTTGGTTGGCTGAACGAGATACGAACAAGGATGATGATTATTCTTTCTTTCTTTTCGGGATCGGATATAATGAAATCCAGGGATTTCGCTTTCGAAGTCCACAACCTTTGGGGGAAAAAGAGGGGAATCGAACAAGAAAAATTCGAAAGGAAGCGAAATGGGAGAAATAAAAAAAAAGGTGAAAGAGAAGTGTGCGTACAGAAGTATTTTATGAAGAAGAAGTGAAAAACCTTTTTCCCTTTTCTTGTTTTACAACTTTTTAAATTTTTTATTTTTAGATGTGAAAAGTGAAAACCGACACAGATTTATGTAATTTTCACGTTTTCTTGGTCTCTCTCTCTCTCTCTGAGACCCGAATACAATTCCCGAATAAAGAAATAATGGCACTGAGAATGGAATCAATGAATGAAGAAAAGAAAGTTTCGTTTCTCAGATGAGTTGTGTGGCAGAGAAGAGAAGAGCCGACTTATGAAACTGTGAAGCAGAAATAATGATAAATATAAGAGAGAAGAAAGGAAAGCCAAACCGAGAGTCAACAAAATTATTTGAAATGAAGAAAATGAGTCATATTTTCTTTTCTTTTTTTGTCTTTGGAGATTAATTAGGATAAACTTTTTTGTTGTACGCGCTTCCAACGTAACGGCTACAAAATACCAAACCATGACATGACACATAAAAAGGAGATTTGCTTTGCACAAGGACAAATAGAAACAGCCTATTTAATCTAAAACCCTTGAAAATATCTCATACCCAATCAGCCAGGGAAAAACAATATCTTTATTTGAAGTTTTCAAAACTAGTTGTTTTATTCGGGTAGTTTCTTTTTTCAATCCGGGTAACAATTAATATGAGAAAAAATACTTGGTAGAGAACACAAGCAAAGGAACATGGGTGGTGAGTCGGTACGGGAACAGAACGCGTTGCAATGTGAACTTTAATTTTAATAATATTTATCTCATTTTAGCTGAAGCTCAGTAGATCTGCACTGTACGTACCCATTAAAATAGTTAATACCCATCTTATCCTCGCACCTTCTAAAGTATTTATATATTACAAATTTTTTTTAAAAAAAATATGGTAAAAGTGCCTCTGTAAGTAAAAACATACTGTAAAACATTTTTTAACGAAATCTAATACTAGATTTTTCAGTTTTATTCAAGAGAATTTCTGACATGACACGCGAAATACACTTTTACTGTTTATAGTCGTTAAATAAAACAAAAATAAAAACTCATAAATAATGTTGAAGCGAGTCTAAGGATTTATGTTTTCAAGATTTTAGACACGGTGAAATTCCTAAACATCCATGATGCGTAGATTTAATTCAGAAAATGCTGTTGGGTAGTTACTCGAGCCTCGAGCTTATTGGTGGCTTCTGATTTAATAAATAAAAAACTTATTTGTGGCGTAAAACATGGAGCCAAGAAGATGACTCGGAATCAGTTTAGTGGAAGTTGATAGAGTCAAGATCTCACTGCACCAGCTAAATATATGGCCCAATAAGCACATAATGAATGAGATTTGCCTATATGTTTGTGCAAAAATGAAACAAACGAGAGCTTGGAGAGGAAGAATTCTTATCAGAAATATAATTAAACTGATTGACTAGTAAACAAGTCATCTTAATAATCCTCAAACTAACTTTCTTATCAAAAGAAATCTCATATGATTAATCGATGTCATTTCGTCTGCTTCAATTTTTTTACATGTATGGATGTATACGTTATGTGTGCATGGCTGAAAATATTGTCTAAAGGATCAAATATTATTTAATTGATAGTATTTTCCCTCGTTTCTTCCCATATGCACAATATTTACAGAAACCAAATAAAGAAAAATTGCATAATTTTCAAATTTCTTTCAGCAATTTGGCAACAGCTAAAAGATCAAGCTCATCAGCTTCTTTATATTTAAAACCTAATGCTTTCTTCTAAAAGCTAAAACGCAAAAAAGTAGACAAGGGCTAGAAACTTGGACCAACTTATTTACTCGAAAAGGGTTTCGTAAAAGTGTCTTCGTTAATGTCCCGAATGAACAGACGTTAAGATTTGAGTTACAATTACGATCAGGAAGCACAAGACTAAAAGATAAAAAAAAACCTGCAAAAAAAGAAAACAATAATCATATAAAAACACGATACTTTAAAACTTATCCATTAACATTAAAAAGACAAACGTGTTCCATTCATTAGAAGCTTTTGTAAAGAAAACATTTATAATCATAATAAATGTTTATAATTCTCATTAATGGAATAACCATTTAAAGATAAACGTGTTCTATTTATTCGCAGCAGCTTCTCGTAAAGGCATTTAATATGCCAGAATTATCGTTAATGGAATGAACATTAAAATATCGAAGCTTTTGACCTCTCTGTTGTTATAAAATGGGAGTTCAAAAAGTTAGTTCTGTTCAGACGTGAAAGGGTGACTTGGTCCGTCTCACCTACACATGTTTAATAGAAACTAAAAAAGAAAAAGAACTACTAAAGAAAACCAACCTTGCCGTGAGTCTATACAATAAGTTCATCTTCAAGGTAATTATACTCGAACGTAAAATCTGTCTTGATCCGCTGGCACCTATTGTCAGACATGCAAATATATAATAAATAATATGCCATGTTTATATATATAATAACTATTGAGCTTTTTGCCGCTCGTATCAGTTTGATGTCTAACCTAGTTTTTGTTCGGAGCAAAATGGTCTTCAACCTATTGACATTGTGGCGATTCTCATTTTTTAGAAAATTATTTTATTTTATAAAATCTTACACCTAAATTACTTATATAGTTATGATGAGCCATCTAAAACACCTAATTACAATTTGGATGTATCATTAAAAAAACATACTCCAAAATCATTCAACTTTTAGTGTCTTGTAGATTGGAATATAACTTAAATCACTTTATTCTATTTATCAAGGCGTTGAATTTCATTATAAAAATCGAAAATAAAAACGAAAATGCCACAAAATCAACTGGTCACTGTTAAAAAAAATGGGTTAAAAGCCAAAAACCGCAGTTTCGGGTTACTTGTGACCTTATCAGGATAATATAGGAGTGAAGAGTAGAGTGAGAATACTATACCATCCACTTTGTTGCTCATCATTCACAGTATGGAAATCGAAGTACACATATGTGCCTTGTTCGTATTCATCGGTGGCCACTTTAGGCTCCTCGTGCCGCTGAAACCAAGTGTTGTACTTCCTGTGGTATCTCCAAGACTGCTTCTTCAACTCTTTGGCTGCCAAATATTGTTGGTATGTGTTCTGAAGAAAAAAATAATAATAAATTACAAAAACACAATACACAATCAAGAAACAGAGGGATTGGAAAGGTAAATTAGTGATTTATGATCTTAGTTTATTTAGTGGTCGATTAAAGTAATCGGAGAAGGATCAGTACACATCTTTCGAATAGGAAACCTAGTTGATCAATAAAAATAGCATTTAAAGTTACGTATCGAAGTAGTACCTGCTGGTAGTAAAACGAGAAAAAGAGGGTGTCAGTGCTGTAAGATTCAAGGCCAAGGCGTTCCCAGAACGTAGGATTGTTCACAATTGGAGCTTGTACTTGTGGGTAGCTCAGTGGGGTCATCGCGGGATGTCTCTGTTGATTGAGACGGAAAAATACATTAACATCTCATCTCTTTTCTGAAATATATATATATCAGTTATAAAAATGAAATATTGAATAAATTGAGGGTTTCTATACCGGAGTATAGCTCCTAGCACGTTCGGAATCTTTCGGCTGTGGGAGTTTGAAATAGGCAGCATCAAGCATTTGTAAATTATATAGTTGGTCATGCGATGCACTGGAAGTTGGTGCTATATTGTCACCAATGGCACCAAGGTCTGATATACTTCTTCGTCCGATTACGCCGAGACTACCAGAAGACTGATTAGCCTGTAAAAGCTGGCCTGAAGAGAGGTCAATGTCTCGACCCACTTGTGTTGCTTCAGTTAACAAACCAGATGATGCTCCAACCTGTGTCAGAATCCTCATCATTTATCACCTTCTTATATTTTTCCCTTCGATATCCAAAATAATAATAATAATGCATATACCTGAGAATCCATCGTATAGGGAGGTTTTAAGTCATCGTCGCTCATCAGATTCTTTCCGAGCCCAGAAGTAGTTGAGGAATCGGCAGCTGGGTCGTCGGGTAAATTCGGTTGCTGCTGTTCATCAGATTTTGCAAGTCCAAGTTCTGCATCGTATATATACATCACACATATTTATTCTTTTGTTGAAATTAAAACAGAAGAGTCTTAATGTTCTAGGACTATTTGCACCAAAATAAACATAGGCACCGGTTCGTGCACTAGAGATGGAAATATACCGGATTCTTTTAGACTGCCAAGTGTTGGTTGGTTAGATAGTGGGTGCACAGAATTCGTCTGCTGTTGCAAGATCGAAGGCGTAACATTACCAAGGCCTGGCATCTGGATTCCAATTCCCAGCCCAGGTTGAGAGACTGAAGAGCTTTGAGGATTATACTGCAAACAGAAAGCAACCGCCAAATCTCGGGTAAATCAACTAATATCTAAAGAACAAAAATTACTAAGTTGAAGATTATGAATCTTGATCCTAAATTTGAGGTCAAGACAAACTATTTCCAGTATCTACAATTGTATGATATAGACGGCGGGTAGTTGCCGTAGTTATTATCGGCCGGGTTCAAGCCAAAAAGAAATTTAGGTCTCGCTTTGAGGGTTTCTTTAGAATATTAGGTAGTATCTAATACTATATATAGCTTCATTTAGAATGGATTATAAATAAAAAAAAGTACAGAAGGGTGTTGAGGAAAATAGGGGGAACTTCCTTTTAGGAGAGTTGCAGGTCGTCTTGAACACCCGTATATCTGGAAATTTCTTATAATCCTATCGATGTTTATATCAAATTTATATATCATCTTAGGTAAAAGAAGACCACCTGCTGCAAAAGTGGATTCGGCTGTTGTGAGTTAAATTGTTTATGAGATTGCATCCCAAGAAGGTTGCTCTGACTCTGCTGCTGCACTTGCTGAAGCTTCTGCAAAAACTTCTCTCTCTGATCGGGCATTATTTCAGTTCTTCCACGAATATGTCCCTGGAATCAAGAAGATAGACCAAATCATATAGAGAAGATCTACACAAGAAATCCCTTTGACACGTTGAGAAATGTAAAGTACAGTACCGTTTCACTTCCGGGCCTCCATTGCATAGACGGGGAAAAGGCTCTATTAGACAAAGAATTAGCATCGACAATGCTGGTGGAGTCTAGCGAGGCGGTTCCATCACCGGCCTTGGCGGCTTGGGGTATCATCATCCTATTGCTCAAAGGGGAAGCGAGAGGCTGAACCATTCCTCCACTACTCCCGAGCTTCTCTTCCATGTTTCTCTTTGCCATATCGGCTGCCGATGCAAGTGAAGATGTATTGGGAGAAGAGGCAAGAGGTACGCTCGAAAGAGTTTGTTGTTGGGTAGCAATCCCGCCTCTTCCGATGCCTTTTACGATCCCGGCGTCTGAAAACGACGGAGATGATCTACGGCCAGGAAAGCTTCCTATGTCTTCTTCCTTCAAAGACGAGGGCATATTCACAGGAGACGGATTCGTAGCGGCTCCAGTAGTATCACCTACACGTGGAGGAATGTTGACCGGTGCAGAAACTCCATGTGTGACAGCTGGCATGGCTGCCGTAATGCTACTTTTAGTTGGAGTTCTCGGAGGAGGAGGGGCAGTATCGGGAATGGCATCCTGGGAAGCGGTATCTTCGACTGGCTCTTGGACAGAGGCACTTTGTTGATGAGATGAAGTTGCCACGGCCTAGAAGAAAGCATATACAGTTAATACTTGTATTATATATATACATGTGTGTGTAAACTGCATCGATAGTTTCTTGTATATCAACAGTCCACATATATGGGGTGTAAAACCTGCTGTACTGATGCTACTACAGAACTCTTTATGCCAAGGATTGGAGCGCCCTACAAAAATTACGAAATGGATCTGCGTCATATATAAACGGGATTGTTTGAGAATAACAAGAGAATGGGTTTTTCTTTTCTTATATCAACCAGGATATTAAAGAATAACATAGATCTTGAATGAAACTAAACTATATGCCTTCTTTTAACCTACCTCCACCTTCACTACCCATAAAAAAATACTATAATTAGCAAATAATATTGTCTGATAATGGGCTGCACAGATTATGATTTTAGTCTTTGCCAAAAGTCCAAGATGTGAACAATGTTAATGCCCAAATAAACATCTCACTCAAGCAAACATCTCACCATCGATTCTTTATATCAGCTCATTAGAAACCAATGAGAAGATATCTTGATAAATAAAATGTACTGCTCAGATGCTTATAAGGAGAACTTCTTTAAAATAGCGATAGAGAAAAATTGTGTCACTATCAAAACAAAATACAGAACGCAATAAATCATGAAGTACAGGAATCAACAAGTAATTCACTTCACTGTTTCTTACGACGACTGGTCATATTATGCACCAAAACGTTCTTGGAAATATACCAACTTCCCAATGAAATCCTAGATGACACTCTAGTGGCCGTATATTTACTAATATTACCTTAACAAGACCCGGAGGCCCTATTATAACGAGATCTTCCAACGCCTCCACCTTGTCCAGGGGAAGCGAACTGTAGAGATCATCAACTTCAATGAAATCATCGAAGTCCTCCTACAAATAAATTTGGACAAAAAAGTTGAGATTATAATAGAGCTTTTGTGGGCAATGATTTAGAAAAATATTAAAAAATAAACTACAAATTATAAGTAAAATGAACAAGAGGTGCATATTCAAGCTAAGGATAATGGGAAAAACTTGAAGTCAAACCTGGTTACGATCCACATAATCATCCAAGAAGTCTTTAACATCATTGACCTGCTCGGGACTCAATTCATCATTATCCAACAGCCTCAAGATTAACTCTAATTTCATTATATGAGCCTTGTGCCGCGTAATGGATGTCTCTAAATGTGCCTGGCAGAAAACCAAATCAGAATATTAGTTCAAAAGTAGAAGTCCATCATTTCTACTTTTTGGACATATTTTTTTCTAACCAGCCTCGGCGGTCTCGCCTTTCCTTTCTTAACAGTCAGCCCTTCGACCTCAGCTTCAAAGTTGTCAATCTGATTTTCCAACTCGCTAACCTATTCAAGATTTTCAAGGAGGAAAATTAGAGCACCATAACAGATAATCAATTCACATCATCAAGTATAAATCAGACGATCCATGATCTTGTGATTATAGTATGAAACATTGAACTGCCTACTATCCTACATTCCTCTCTTATTTGTTCCCATGATCTTCACAAGATAAAAGTGAAATTTAAGTAACAGGCTTCTCTCTTACCACAGTGTTTATCCAATCCCTTGTCTCTGATTTGGCCTTTTCTTTTGGATCCTACAACATCAAAACGAGAGGACATCAAATTGAGCCATCTAAAGATATTTGGATTCTAGCAAAAGTTTTTGGCCATGTATACACATTATACCCATGTCTCCAATCCAGGCTCAGTAAACTAATAAACCAATAAATTGCCAAATAATCTTCACATGATAAACGAACCCCATAACAAACTCCAATTTTTGCTTATCTCTACTCTATTGACATTAGCAATCCTTCTCTTTTAGCCTTTACTTGCCGTTCCCTTCAAGAGTTTGATAAAATGTAGATCATTCAGAAAACCCATGCAAGCATGAAAATTGTCCACTCATAATTACAATGTCCAATATCCAAATGTAAGATTAAGGAATCCTGTGGGTTATAACGGAAATAAAATTCACTTCTAAAGGCACAAATAAATAGCTATCCTGACATTTCAAGAGTGTAAAACAGATTAGTACGCATTTCTCTCTACCCTAAACTGCAATTGAATCACTAGTACTGACAAACAATCACGATATCTTAGATTGGTTCAAACATCAATTAGCAAAGAACACAAGCAAGTTTTGAGAGCTAACAGTTTTAGGTTGTTGACCCAATCCTTCTTTGGAAAATGCTTTTGTTTTGGTCTCCTTTTCGCAAACTTTGAACCGTTCCATTTCACGCTCAATAAGCTTGCGAGCATCAACCAGAGCCTGATCATAAGAGGCACTAACCTTAATTAAGAAAAGAAACAGAAAAGAAAACCACAAAAAGACCTTATTAATTGTTCTCTTCATACGCATAATCAATGTCATATCATTTCAACATTATCAAGTCAATTCTAGTCGAATTGCCATTCTCGGTGAAAGTAGAAAAACTTTCAACAAAATAGAGATAGAGACAGATATGAGAACCTTCTTATCCTTGATCTCGCTGGACTGAATCCAAGTCTTGATCTGGTCCCTGTACCTCTGCAGCTTCTTGATCTCCTTCTTCAGGTCGGCTTCGAACTTCTCCTTCTGATTCGCATTTTCGGATTCGTAGACCTAGAAATGAACGGGAACGAAACTCCATCGAGACTCTTTCCGATAAATAAAAATAAAAGAAATAAATTCTTGTAACATATAAAAACCTTGTTCCAGATACTGTCGAAGACATCAACGCCTTCTTGAACCTTCTTCAAAACGCGGTCGATCTCGCCCTGAAGCTTCCGACTCGCGCCCATTTCTGAGGAATCTCTCTAATCAAACCCGGAGAAGCAATGATTTGCGCGCGAAAATGAACTCGAATTCTTGGTTTCTAATCGAAATTTCCTGTGAATTTTGACTGAGAAAGAGATGAGAGCAGAACTGGGTTTAAGATTTAGTTGAAGCGAGTGTGGTCTGGAACTTAGGGCTCTGTGAGCTTTTTTTCTTCACCGTTCTCTTCTTCACTTTGTCTGCGTTGCTGACGAAGTGTGATGGTAGATTTTTTTCCTACAGAAAATAGGCTCAGGCTCGATCTCGGCCCAGAACATATCTGGCCCATTTTGAACTACCATTAGAAGCTTCGACAATACCTCCATTAAGACGGTTGTTCCTAGAATATCCGCTATTTCGAGCAATATATTGAGAAATTAACCAATGTATAATTTTTTGCTAAAAAAATAATTATTTTCTTTGAAAAATCTAAATTTTCCCACTTTGTACTATAAAAGGTTGAAAGTCGTTTTTCAATTGTTTATCTAGATGTCTAACAATATATATATTTATTTCTTAACAATTTGTAATGAAAATTAAAGTCTACAACCATATATATTTGGTTATCCCAAGACATAGTAAAAAAAATTCATAAATAGCAAACAAATAAAGTCTATATGGCGGTCTAGATCCGACATATTATATCCGACTTAGCAAAAATTTAAAAGATTTAAATTTTATATTTAGGAACGAGTAAAAGACTTATAATAAAATTTCACAAATGACACATGCGAGATGATGCGGACGCGGCTGTTTGGATGTGGAGGAGTGATATTGTAGCCTCAGAAATGATGGAGGCGGAACTCAAGACTATCGAGATAGCGCTCAAGCTCTGTAAGTTCTACAATAACCAAGAAATTGTTATTGAGACAGACGTCAAGTCTTAGCTCGGTGTCTGGAAGAGGAAAATATTTTTCCGGCGTGGAGATTGTTGTTGTTGTATGAAGAAGTCAACGTTCTTAAGTCTCAGATTCATTTGTGCAAGGTCTATTGGGTTAAGAGGGTTAATAATTCAATGGCGTATATGTTAGCTACTTGGGCTTTCTCAAGTCCAAGACGTTTGGCATTTGTAATTTCTGGGAGGTTCAGGCCTTTGTTCGAAACCAAATATTTGATGAAATGAAATGAGGTTTTGGGCACTCCTTTCTTCTGTCGCTCTAGTCGAAGTCGGAAGGTTTTGATGAGAACGTTTTCTTTTTAAAAAAATGACACATGCGGTCTCTATTCGGCATATCATAGATAAAAGAAACCGAAAAATTAATTTTATAATACAAGCCTTTATTCTAAATAAATTAGTAAAAGACGTGCAAAAGTAAAATTTCACGATTAAGACAATAATGTCTATTCGGTTGTCTATATTCGTGTATTTTGGATAACAATATTTAGCAGTGATTACATGAATATAAAGTTTAGGGTTATTGTATATAATAGTCTCATATACGTTCACTATTTGGATATGGTCAACGTTTCGTAAAACTCGTGTAAATGATTTTAGTGCTTACGTGTCATGTCAATTTTATTGGAATAGGTCTAGGGTTACGAAAAATTATCATTAACACATTAATGGCAAAATATAAAAATTTCTTTAGAAGTAAAACAATTTTACTAACCCAAAGTGCATGAACATGTATAAATTTAAAAACATTATTTAAAGTGTCAAAATAAGATTTTTAATGTCAAAATAATATTTTGAATTTTCTCACAAATTAATTTAAAGTCATACCTTAGTGAGTTAAATTTTGTGACATGTTATTGTATGGGCAATAATGCGAGGACTTTTCTGTAATTTGTTATGAACAAATTAGGAAGTAAATATGTGTATGTAGACACCCATATGGCCGGCCACTTTACATCAAAGGAGGGAGATAAATATCTTCTTTTATTTGGTGCATTATTGCATATTGGTAATTGCCCAAAAGAAAATAGGAAATGAATTTCTTTGAGAAGGAAACAAATTTCTCTCACTTATAACACAATGTTGGCCGGCCATATAGAAGAGAAAATGAGGAGGAAATCAAATATTGTGTCATGAATAAACAATTGAAAAGGGTTATTACCCTCTCTTGTATTTCCTTCTCCTAAAAATAGAGTCTCGCATAGAGTTGTGAAAATAAGTTTTTTGGTCTTTCTCTCTCTCTTCTAGCCGACCATGTTCCTCTCTCTCTCTCTCTCTCTCTCTCTCTCTCTCTCTCTCTCTCTCTCTCTCTCTCTCAAATACTCTTTTATTTTGGCACCTAGATCCTCACTTGCTCTAGAGAATTAGCTTATGATCCAAGAATTATTCTTGGTTCATATTTTTTAATAGTGCTCACTCACAAAACTCTTCAAACGCTCGGATTCTCGAGTTGTAGAAACTTTCATGGTTGCTCGAGAATGCAAACACGAAAGGCAGCGAGACAAGGAGAATGATCTTCATCCAAGAAGGGACTCCAAGATCAAGCAGCAAGAGAAAGAATAGTTTTCAAGTATTTAAATAATATTTTTAAATATATACATGTTTATGCACTTTTTTTAAGTTAGTAAAAATTGTTTTACTAGTACAGAAATTTTACATTCCGCCATTAATATGATTAATGATAATTTTTCTTAACCGTAAATCTATTCCAACAGTCAGACCATTTGGAGATTATTGATTATTCTGACTTCGTTTTTGTGAGATTACATCAGGCTACATATATATGTTGGTGGTAGAGTTATTATCAAGTTATAAGGCATATAATTATGATATATGGCTTAGGAAATTAGTCACGGAGCTGCGTATTATGAAGGAATTGAAAGACCACTTAACTTATATTGTGATAAGAAATTAGCCGTAAAGTATCCCAACAACATGAGTTTGACAAAGTCAAATTCTTAGTTGTTAAAAGAAAAAGTGCAAAGTGCACAGATTTACTTAAAACAATTAAGAACAAACTCCATAATAGCATAATCTCTTGCAAACAGTTTACTATCGAAAGGTCTTTCGCCAACACATTTTATATACAAGTGTTGTAAAGTTTCAGGATATATAGATTCAATGTGAGTTTGTTTGTTTATCTATGTTTTGCGTGGTTTGTAATCAACCACACTTATTATGTCTGATCAGACTTATTGAATTTATTTTTAGTGCACTTTGCATATTCAGATAAATTTTGATCTCTTTAAAGTTGGATCGGATAAATTTGATATGAATAGATTACTTTACGTATAGTTTTATCTACCACATATCCAAGATTAGTGATCTATTTCATTTGACTATATTGATGTATGTGACCATTGATGGGTTTAGTTGTGATTGATATAACGAAAATCACTTTGATCCTATGTTGATATAGTTGATGGACGAGATTGTAATACGTCACATCATAATAATGACTTCTTTACATGTCTAAAGTAGACACATTAATTTTATACATGCATAGTCCAGTGGGAGATTGTTAGAATTTTTGGGACTATAAATGTTATAAAATAAATGTGTTGGGTCATTATTTATTAAGTCAAAGTGAAGTGGTCTAATTCGGAATAAAGTTTATGACTTAAGGACGTATTTGTCATGAAATTATTATGTGGCTACCATAAGTGCTAATCTAATTTGATGAGTGGCCAAATTAGAAATATGCATTATTTATTAGTAACCGCCGAAAGGCAGTTATTAATAGGTAGGTACCTGATTGTAGTAGTAACGCTTGTTTTTGTATCCCCATCAACAAGAACACTTAGGCACTCAGGCAATCCACAATTGGAAGACTACGCATAGTGTTTTCATCCATGGATTCAGGTACGGTTCTGTTATTCTGATTCGATTTCCATAAATTGAATTAGGATTAAAGTAGGGATTAAAAAATTCCTAACAACCTTCCCAACCAATGTGAGACTATTTTCAATACACTATCAAGTGTATCTCCTTGTATTCACTTCACATAACATATGTGATTTTAAGCACTCTTAGAGCATCAATTTCTCATTCATTATAAATATAATTTTTGCAAATAAATACGCCATGTTATACCTGCCGCAACGAGAAATAAGAACACGGAAATATTATCCAATTTTAATAAGTGGACCCCAGTCAATTATTTGCCGAAAAATCACTCACACACTATGTAAAAATAATATTTTTAAACCTTTTATTCCAACAATTATATACTATTATAAGATCTAATCTGTATTTATTACATAAACATTGAAATAATTTATACATATAAATAAGTCATATAAATATAAATAATTTATTTAAATATTAATTTTTCGTTGACTCCTAAATTTTATTTTGTGAATACATTAATAGTCGAAACATTCACATTAGACCCATATTTGTATTTCTATCTAAAAAATGGAATTTTTGGAAGAAAAAACGAACGAAAATATTTTTATAAGCAAAATACTTAGTTTTTTTAAAAAATCTTAAGACATTTACTTAAATATTTGGCCACTGATTCTCACTTTATCGGTTGTTTTGAATGATTTTCTTGTTAAAACTTATCATATGTTGTTGTATAGTGATTGCGAGTAACATATATGTTAAATTAGCTTGATCTTATTAGATTTTAACCGATTTTCAAACTTAGGATTTAAAAAACCATGAACATCTCAAATTTGATTATACATATGATAGAATACGACATGATACAAAAAAAAATTGTATGACCATACCATATCGTACAAAAAGATTGATCTTTTACATCGTATTCTATGGTACAGTAATATTTAAGGTGTTTATTTTTTAAAAAAATTCAAGTCTCATTTGGTATAAATCTAACTAAACTTATCTGATTAAACATATATTTTAATCGTAAATAGGATTAAGAGGCGGGTATAAATTCAATAAGCAAACGCAAATAATCACATGGAACAACAAAAATCTATGCAACTCTAGAACTAAGGCTAATCTATGCTACAAACAAAGAATGTGAGGCATTTGTCTAACATTGCATACATATCGGAATGACATGTTACTAAACATGGGTACTGGTACCAAGGTCGGCTCAACCCCTATATTATCAAAGCAATTGCTTTAATTTCACTAAATAATAATTTAATTTAATTAAGTAAATAGCCCGTTTTTTAGCATAAATATGAGAAAGAAAACCTAAAATCAAAGAATTTTTTTTTAAGGTTAAATATATAAATTTTTATTAAAAAGTCTAATAAAAAATATAAATATGCTTTAGTCCTCCAAACTTCTAAGGCCGGGCCTGAATGGAACACTATCCTCGTTGGTTATAATTCGTAATCAGGCCATGTCGAAGCTTCAAGTTATCTAAGCAATTGATTAATGCTTTAACTTTGTTTGAAAAAGTAAGCGAAAGCTTAATATTTAACTACATAACCCGATAAATATTGAATAATAGGTTTAAATTTTGATTTTGACTTTCATTACTTTATTCCAGCTCGTAGAATAGTAATGTAATAAAACTTTTGTTGTAGTTTTGTTTCTAGATTTTGTAGTAGATCATTCTTAAGTTTGAATTTCTTTTGAGAGTACAAAAGAGAAATCCTATCTAAGTTTGCTGGGATTAAGGCCAGTAACATAAACATAACATTTATATAAGAATTCTGTTAAGGATGGAACAAATGATTTGTTCGGTCCATTTGCCGTTATTTACTATGCATGCAAAAGAATATTTTTAAGCAAATTAAATGGGAAGTCTAAGAAGTACAATCACAAACAGTGACAACAAATATTCTTCAAAAAAAAAGAGAAAAAAGAGAAATGGGAGTATCAAATATTAATGTTGAAGAGCATCTAAAATACATTAACTAAAGTATGGGGAGATGGGTGGGAACATGGAACCCATTTTTTGTGGCTTTAAAGAGGAGAATAATAAATAACCCCAAAAAAATTCTTGACTTGAGAATATGACTTATTGGCTTTAGTTTTAGTTAAGATTCCCACATTCTCATTCCAATAAATAGAATCTAATATTTAGTTATTTATTTTAAAATACGTGCAAATTAAGATTCCCATGAGACCCACAAACTTTTATTCGGAATACTATTCCGTGGTCATTTCTCACTTTGTTGTGATGTTTTGGCCAGTGCCATAATAGCTTTGTGAGGTCAACAAATCACAAAGCCAAATTGAAACCATCTCCAAAATTACGCGTGTGCTTTGGCCTAATGATTGACCAGTCTTTCTCTATGATTCCGTTGGATATGAATTTCTCCTGCTTTTAGTGAATTGTATTAAACATTAAAGAAATTCCATACAAGGAAAAATTGCAAGTACAATGAAGCATAATATATATTATATGCTCTTCTATATCCGTGGTATAAAGCAATGACAACAGTTGGTTTGAGTGAGACTTTAGGAACAAATTATAAAGTTCCTTCCAGACCAAAGTGCAATAAATTAAAATCAGATTTCATACTTTTGCACATAAAATTTGGTAAAACATGTCCACTAACATGTGAAATTTAATTTCTATTTACAATGTCAAGAATAAAAAAATATAGCACATCAGACCAAAGTACCATTAAAAATTACTACGTTTGACGAACTATTAAATCGTAGTTTTTTCTTTTCTTTTCTCAATTAGCTTGGTGAAAGGGTAATTTTTTGTCTAATAAGCTGTACTTATATTTAATAAAAATTTACACCATTAAGATAGAAAACAAAAATTATGATGGCTCCACTTTTTTAAGCTGTCCTTGTCTCATTTCACATTTTGATATTAAATTACTGTGTTTTCAGTGTAAAATTTTACTCAAATTATAGTTTTATTAAGAAATAAAAATTAAAAGAGTACAAAAGCTTTCCATTCTTAAAATAGGGCATGTAATGCTTTATCTCATATTATTGTTTATATTTTTATAATTATCGTATTTTTCTTAACTATAACTTGCTATTGTTGGTACGTCTAGTTGAACATAAAAAAAAGGTTCAAATTAAAATTATTCCTACTTTTTATTTATTCCATTTGAGCATGTATTGATTCGTGTTGGCAACATCAAACAAAGCTACACTGTACGGTAGTGTATGGGCACAATCATCACTATTTAAAACTTGGTATTCAAATTGAAGTTATTACTCAAAGTGGATCGTTTTACTATATAAAATAAATCATTAGCTCTTCGTCACAAAAATGTTTCTTCTTAAAGAAAAAAAGTGAGTACGTAAAAGGTTTTCTTATAATATTCCATAACTAATACATATACATAAGCAAGCAATAATGAAAATTGGATACATTAACAAAATAGAATGAATCAACAATGAGTAAACAACCATTTTAACGTTAAATTTATTAACATTAATTAGATTTTGGGACGACATTGTTATGGCTATATAAAATTAAGTAGTTTAAGTACAACAAAATATAGGAGAACACATTAACAATGAAGTGCTTCACGCATAAATAGCAGTAATTCTAAACTCAATTTCCCGGGTTTGGTATATAAAAATGCAATTATGTATTATTGAATTAAAAGTCTCAAACTCGGGAAAAATAAAAAGTATGATAATAAACCTATAAAGTGTATATACAAGGCAAAATAAATTCACAGAAAGCAACCTAATAATCTTTTGGAGCCTGAAACCAAGATTTGATTGTGAAAATTACATGTACTAATGTCATACGATTACAATGACAATATTTGTTTTTATTACGAAAATGGAAATTTTAAATTATAAATAATCATATTCTTTATAACTAAATTTTAAATACGTTTACTACTTTGTGTTCTTATTAACTTTATCTATAACTTCATTCGAAAGGAAAATAACTATTTAAATTAAAAAAAAATACAATTTTTAAAAGGATATAAAACATTTACATTTATGATAATTGATCGAATATCTTTCTCGAGTCTTTCAAAGTTGGAAGCAAGTCCACGTGGTGCATTTGTTTGGACTCGTAAATTAAATTCTCAATTCTTCTTATCTAAATGAAGAAATGGAGATCGAGTATAACGTACATGCATAAAAACCAAGCAAAGCCCTCTTGCACCAATATATTCCGGTCCACACTATTTTGGAATGAATTCTTCTTTATTTTTAATAGACACCTTTACCTAAAGTCTCCCAAACTGCATATTATATTCCCTCAAATCAGAATCGCTTTGATTTTACCCCATAAAAAGCGACGTCCCAAACTATCTCAACTTCATATCATTTCATTTTTTCTTAAACGAATTATTATTAAGAAGACAGGAATATTTTAACCCATAACTAGCTCTACGTTTTGTGTGAATTTCTGAACTGATATTCTTTCTATATCCGATACAATTTTAAATGGGTTTATTTGGCATATTAATAACATAAAATCATTTTAAACATGATCTCTTGCGAACCTGATCTACATACACCAATATGCATATTTTCAGATTTATATGTCTGTTCTCATTCTTCTACTACTAGGATGGATGCTTTACCAATATCTACATTTTTAATCTAATCGAAAGCTAATTTCTTTGGTCTCTCTCCGTAATCTATGAATTTATTCCGCAACATCTGTAAACTAATCGTATATATGTGTGTGTGTATATATTCCTCATTGTTTAAAACCATGCAATATGCATTCGATTTAATATCCACTTAGAGTGTGCTTTTAATGAAAGAACAACAGCATATAAGAACAATAAACAAGCACTTGACACGCGCGCGCACGCATATACATACATACATACATATATATATATATATAGATATAGTAAAAAAATCATATTTCATAGTACGTACAATAATCTTTATATTAGTATCCCATGATTTTCAGGAGACGTTTCATTGCAATTTGCATAGCCATAATGAAATAAACATGTTCAACAAATTTGTATAAGCAGATCTACTAATTTAGTAAGTAAAGTACACAAACACAATATAACCAAGAAGAAAATTATATAGAGAATAAATAGATATTTTATCCATATATATCACATGGAATCTAGAAAGCCAAAGGGATGGCACAAGTCAAGATCAAGGAAACAGGAGAGAGTGGTCTTATTTTTAATCCTTTATAAGTAAAATAAAATTTTAATTCTATATAGAAAGTACAGTCCTAATTAGAGTAATCATCAGTCTTCATTTTTATTTTATCTTCCTTTCAATTAATGCTATTCGTCGGCCAGAGGGCCCGGATAAATTGCCATAGTAGGTAGGGTCGTCGTAAATCGGCTCAAATTAACGAATTTAAGTTAACTTGTTTTCTTTCTGTTTTCCTTAGAAATATTATAAAGATATATATATATATATATATATATATATATATATATATATCACATATATATAGCTGAATAAGTTCCAAACCTACTGATGGAGACAAAATGGAATGTGTTCCTTATTCCATTCCTTCCCTGAAAATAACCTCAAAGCAAAAGCATATATTTTTAGCTCTCTCTTTCTCTCTCCCAAAAAAATTTCTTATTTATTCTTGTCTGTTTTCACAGCTTATGCATTGATTATTGGGTGTTCAAGTCAAAATAGAATCTTGATCATCTTCTAATTCTTCTTGGATTAATTCCCAAAATATAATCATCTCATCACTTTTAAAGGAAATTTGTTGGAATTAGAAGTTCTTGTGTTTCCTCTTATATTGTAGTTTGACACTCCAAAGAAAATAAAGAGAAACATCAATGCCCATGAAGATCATGAAATAATACAAATTAAGACATATACGCTAATCATGGATGTGTACATGAAATATACAAAAAAAGTTGGTTCTTTAACCAATCGTTAACAATGATCAACGTTTTGTGGATAGCAAATAGGCATCTCTTCTATAAGTGATACTCATTTACAAAACATGTTTTGTCCGAATTGTCTTTATTAATTAGGGTAATTTAGTACATAGCCAATTAAACTAGTTTAACTTTGGATATGCCAAACATTCGGTTAATGTATAGTAAAAAATCAATTAATTTCGTTTACAAAATATTAATTATAGATAATCTGAACATAACAGGCAGTGTAAATGAATGACACACAATCAAAAGTGGCTATTTACTAAGCGTTTAAAAAATGTTAAGTATAGTCAAATCACAATAGATAAAATTGGCTAAAGAGCCATTTTTTTTTAAACATTGGCGAAAAGCAAAATTCCAGTAGTTTACATGGCTACTGCATATAATTATCCAAAAATTGACTCTTTATCCGATATTAATTTAAGTAATTTGAGAATGATCAATGTTCTGTAAACGGATAGTAAATAACCACTTTTTTGTACGTGACATTCATTTACAAGACAAGTTTTATACGATCTTCCTTGATAATTGTTGTAATTTTAGTGCAAATGAAAGGAGGTGGACAATTACTATTCGTTAACGAAACTTTGACTAAAATTAAAATGCCACTAGTTTACATGGCTACTACCTAGAATTATCTAAAAATCGGTCACTTTAGACAACGTTAACTTAAGTAATTGAGAATGACCAACGTTCTGTATACATACCGACCTTTGTATATGTGGCACTCATTTACAAGACATATTTTGTCAGATTGCCCTTATTAGTTATTGTAATAAGTGGTCATTTACTACCCGTTAAAGAAACATTGGCTTAAATCAAAATGCCACTTGTTTACATGACTACTACCTAAAATTACCAAAAAAATTAACTTTTTAGCCAGCGTTAACTAAGTAATTTGAGAATGACCAACCTTCCGTAACTTATAGTAAATAACCATCTTTTGTATATGTGACACTCGTTTAAAAAATTTGTTTTGTCTTATTAATTGTCGTAATTTTTGTTGTAAAAAATGTGGCCACTTACTATCAGCTAGCGAAACCTTAGCTAATATCAGAACGCACTAATTTAGCTACTTCCTAATATTATATATACATATATATATATGCATACGATAATCATGTGCGTGTTGTGTTACTTCAGAGAATCTTCAAAGCGAGGGAAAATAAAGTGATTTTTTTCTGCGAGAGCGAGCTATGCCTATGACCTATAATGCAAATAATAGGAGTGAATTAAGTTTGAAGGCCAGGGTTTCGACACAACAACGACATTTTGATTCCCTGATATGCAAGTCACAGAAATTCGAGTCTCAAATCCGGGAATGAGATTCTATTTAGCTTTTGCCAGGAGGACGAATATATGTAATGTATACATATGTAGGTAAGATTAGCATAATTAAAAAATGTAAGCATTACATTAACTAGTGAACAAACAAGGTGAATAAAACGGTGGATTAATTCCGAATTATTCTGGTACCTAATGCAAGGCATATATTTAGTATATGATCATTTGTGAAAAATTCCCACTAATATCATATGCAATATAGTAGTATACTAGTACTTACGGAAATTAAAAAGCAATTAAATAGTTTATTGGAATAGGAAATATAGTACAGTTAACTTGGTCCCATAAGTTGAAAAGCAAAGAAAAAAAGAGAGGGAATTGAAGTGCTTGTTGTGGGACAATAATCTCTTTTTAAAGTCGCTGTGAATATATTGAGAGAAGATATTCTATCCCATCTTCCTCTTACTCCTCTTATAAAGCCCAGTGCTTGTTAGAGCTCACATTAGTTCTTGTCTTGTAACAAGGAAGAAAGAGCAGATACTCACATATAAACACACACACACACACCACAACCAGAACAAGTAGAAGAAAGCAAGATTTATAGCTCAGGATATAGAGAGAGAAGCAATTAGCAAGAAGAAGAAGAAGGAGAAGAAGAAGTATATATATACATATATAATAAATAAAAAAGAGAACAATCGTGATGTATCATCATCATCTTCATCAACAACAACAAGCAAGAAACATATCATCTTTGAGCAGCAACGTCGAGTCGGGACTAGTTTTGTCAACGGACGCGAAGCCGCGGCTGAAGTGGACCCCGGACCTTCACGACCGTTTCGTCGAGGCAGTCAATCAGCTCGGCGGACCAGACAGTGAGTAGAGAGAGAGAGAGAAGCGCTACACACATTTTTCATTTCTACGATCTCACGTGCATGTGCATGCATGGCTACGACGGTTATTATTACGTGATTGCTTATGTGTATCAACCTTTGTTTTTATGACTAGAGGCTACCCCTAAAACCGTGATGAAGCTTATGGGGATTTCTGGACTCACATTATACCACCTAAAGAGTCACCTTCAGGTACTTCGATTATTATAGTTTACTATTCACAATATTATAGAAAATAACCATTCAATACCAAAATATAAGGAAAGCAAGTTTTTATTCAAAAACAAAATAACAACGTATATAAAAATATTGTGACCAATCAGTAAAAAAAAAAATATTTATTGTCACTTGATAGCAGTGAAAAAAATTCTTTGATGTTTACTTTTACTATTTTAAGAGATTATTATTAATTTCAATGGCTATTCACTAGAGCAGCAAGGAAATGAGCTTATTTTCAATGAGTACGTCACATATTTTAGTTCATCTTTCTCTTATTTATTAAAGAAGTACAGGCTGAGTAAGAATCTGCATGGTCAAGCTAATGACAATAACGGGATAAGCTGCAAAAATGGTAAGCAAGCAGATAGCATTAGCATTTGAGCAGCTTTTTTTTCTTTGGAGGAAATTATAAATCTAGCTTTAATTTGTAGGTTTGATCATAATATAAGTCACGCATATATATGTATATATATATATATATACACACACACAGTAGAAATAATATCTGGTCCTTTTGACTTGTTTATTCAGGTCCAGTCGCTCTCGCGGCCGATAGAATATCAGAAGCAGTAACTTCAAATCATTTGAACAATTTGAGCAACAATTTGAACATTGGACATCAATCAAACAAGTAAATCCCTCTCTCAGATCCTCTATAATGTGTATATACTTGTATGCAATTCTCAGTGTGTGTTGTTTATATTTTCGTCATGAAATTAATAGCAGCCTGAATATCTCAAAATCACAGAGGCTTTCAAATCGGCGAAACGTTACAGATGCAAATTGAAGTCCAGAGAAGATTGCACGAGCAACTGGAGGTAAATTAGTTTCACATCTTGAAAGAAACCTGGATCTTCTCTCCCTGATCTCCAATAATAACCAATATTTTAATATATTAAAATGAATTAAAAAAGGGATACAGAAGGTGACAAACAATAAAAGCAAAAGAGAAATAATCTGAATTTTGTCTTTTATGCCTCCCTACAAGAGATATTCCTGATATGCCTTCTTAAATGGAAAATAATAATAGGTAATGATGCGATCTGTTTTTGGTTGCTATTATGAAATTTTGTTTCAAAAAACACAGTACTATGATGCAATCTATTTGTTCTAAGTAACCACTTTGTAATTAAGGCGTGATAACCCCACTTTTTAATTGATGATAATATGTGAGAGTGATTAACTAACTAAGGATGGTGTTTTTGGATAAATGAATTAGGTCCAAAGACACTTGCAGCTCCGAATCGAGGCTCAGGGAAAATATCTGCAGTGCGTTCTGGAGAAAGCTCAAGAGACGCTCGGAAGGCAAAACATCGGAGCCGGCGTCGCGGGGCTCGAAGCCGCCAAAGTCCAACTCTCCGAGCTCGTCTCCAAAGTCTCGACTCAGCACCGACTCATCAACTCGGCCTCGACTCACCACAACAACGATTGCTCGATCGACAGCTGTCTCACCCGCGACGCGTCGCCGGAGAGAAGGGTTCAGAGTAAGAGCCTTTTGTCAATCGGAATCGGAAACGACACCAAATCGAGCGGCTGCGAAGAAAGGGATGACAGTGATAAGAAAGGGTGTCAAGTGTTTAGGGTTCCAGATTTCTTGGCGGCTAAGTTGGACCTAAACGCTGATCAGGATCACGACGACGAGTCTTTGAATAGCTGCAAGCAGTTTGACTTGAATGGTTTCAGCTGGAGCTGAGAATAATCGAGTACGCTATATGATAGTTAGTTTATAGACGAATTAATTATGAAGTCATTGTTCTGTTGTACAATCTTTTCTGTTTACTATCTATCTCATTTTGATATCATTATTAGTAAAGTGATTTTGTCTTTAATTAAAGTAAAATAAATTAAGATAGATATGTTCTTTTCTTGTCGTGCTTCACACATGAAACATAACGTGTTCTGTTGTATAATGTTCCTCTCGGGGTGGTGGAGCGATGGGATGTGATTATCGCCTATTGTAATAATATGTATATACATATATATCGGTAGAGGTTTATTCATACTATAAAGTTAAGTGACCACCTTTGTTTTCGGGTATTTAAAAAAGTATACATGTATTGTAAATAATCAATGTTTATCTAAAACTAGTGGTTTGAAATGTATAAGTAGTAGGTTTAATTAACAACATATTGGATAATTAGCCAATTTAATCATAAAAAATTGTGATTTACTCAACGTTTTTTTTGTTATTTTATTGTAAATAACCAGCATGCATATATAATTAGTAACGTGAACAACTAAAATTCAAATCTTTCAAATATATTCTTGAAATTTGAAATTTAAATTTTGATTTTACAAAATTTTATTCGATTTCGTAGTAATTTTGATTAATTTTCTACACTGACGGTAACAGTGTTTTTTATAGTTACGCATTTGCTTGATTGGTAGCCTTTATTTTGACATTTTAAATTGATATAATTTTTAATTCCATTCATTTTTTAATTATAATAATTAATGTGAATAATTCAAAATTCCTTATAAGTTAATTATTTATAAAGTTAATATAATTAATATAATTAATGTGAATATTATCCTTTTTATATATAATTAATATATCGAATGTATTCTTGAAATTTTAATTTTTATAAAAATTAATCTAGAAATTGATTTTTCGATTTTATTTAATTTCATGTTAATTTTGGTCAATTTATAACGATAAAGTGTTTCTATAGTAACACAATTGTCAAATTTGTAGTCTTTATTTTGAATTTTTTTAATTAATATTATATTAATTGTTTTTTAATTATAATAATTAGAATTTGCCCTAACTAGTATTTTTGAGAGTTTTATTCCAGAAATGTAATTATAAACCCAAAAAGACAAAAGTAGGAGTAGTCATTTGAATGAGGAGTGTACAATGTCCTAAATACCCCTATTTCCATTTTTCTTCTTCTTCATCCTACGTTTTCTTCTTCTATTCTTCTTTCTTCTTTCTTTTTCCTTCTTTCCTCTTCCTTATTTTTTCCAACCGGTCCTAAACTAAACCCAATCTCCGACGAAGAAGATCTCCGAACTTATCTCCGTCGTCGCCGTATTTTTCCGGCCCCATTTCTCAAACCCATTTTGCCTCCCTCTGTGGCTGATCGTGAAACCCCATTTTGCCTCCCTCGCCGATCGTTAAACCCCCATTACTGAAACTTATTTCGCCTCCGTCTTCTTCTTTCTTCTTTCGCCGGTCGTTACCTCTCGTGGTCGCTTTCGCCGACCGACTTGCACTCAGGTATGTGTCAAATCATGGGTCATCTTCCACATTGTGGAAGTGACTGTTCATCTTCCCGAAAGAGAGTTTTTATTTTTCGCGAGTAGACATGTTAAAGTCTTGTAGACGTACAGAGACTTTGAAAAAATGAGTCCTCGGCCAAAGGTAAAGGCGCATGCAAGTAGACGGAAAACTCCATCATCGGGCGGGCGTTCTCTTTCCAATGCCGAGGACTCCAGTCCACGGCGGAGTGAGCGGCTGTCGCCGAAAAAGTCCCGCGGTGGATCTTCAACTTCGAAGATCACAGGGAAAAGGAGTGGGTCTGCACCGAAACCCTCAGCCCCCAAAAAAACAAAGTCAACCGGAGAATCGTCGAGATTGGCTCTTACACAACGAGTGTTAGGGACGTCGGTAAGTTTTTTTATTTGTTGTTATCGGATTGTTGTCAAAGTTGAAGTTATTAGATCTTTGATGATTGAACACTAATATGTATTAGTTACAACATACGTAGTTGTGATAATAGAACACTAATCATGAGTTTGAAATTCAATCACTGTTTAGTTACCTTTAGTTCTGCGTAGTTACGGAAATTTACATGCAATAGTCGTCATTTAGTTCCTATTAGTTTCAAATATTCCCTGAGTACTTACCAGTATTTAGGTGTAGGTACAAAAGTTTGTATATATTGTCTAATATGAGGACGAAATCCGCCCTAGAAGATTTGATTATCGTGTCGAGGTCGTGGAGACCAAGACGTGGTTCTAAAAATAATGGACCTCTGCCGCCTGGCTTACCGGATCGGTAAGGTGTTAGGGTATATGTGTGTTTGAATGTGGTAAGCGGAACTTTGTTCTATGTTTTTATTTTTTTGTGTGTGGACTGCTTTATTACTTTGTTTGAAATAATATTCTAGTGTTGAAATTTATATTTATACTGTTCGAATTTTTGTTAGCTTAGTTATATGTAAATAATTTTAGTTACTTGTAGTTACATTGGATACTTGTAGTTACATTGGATACAGTAATTAGTTACCTTTAGTTACTTGTAGTTACGTTGGATACAGTAATTTGTTACGTTTAGATATTTGCAGTTACATTGGATACAGTAATTAGTTACGTTTTGATACTTGTATTTACATTTGTTTAAGATAGTAATTACCTTCACGTACTGATAATTACAGTGGTCTCAGTGCGTAGTTACGTTTAGATACTTGTAGTTATGACGAGATGTATGTTACCTTTAGTTACTGGTCGTTACAATTTGTTTCTTCCATGTCATAACCAGCATATGAACGTGGTCTTTTATTACCTACGCAAGCTGCAACCTAAAACTGGGAACATGTACACCACAACAGACTCTCATTTCTCCCAGTTGGTCATGAGGACACACGCGGAATGGAACAAAAACAAGGCCAACTACGACTGGTGGAGGCGTAGTTCGTTGGTCGAAGCAATATTGACGGAGAGGCCAAAGAATCGGGCCGAAATGTCATGGGTAAAAGCGGGATACGCATATGTTCTCGTTAATGTCAATAATAACCATTGGGTACTCGCGAGGGTTTGCATACCCGAAAGGCATATCAACGTCTACGATTCCCTTTTATCGGACGAAAGGTACAAAGAAATCTAATACATGGCTGATTTGATTCTCGAAATCTTATTCAAGCATCTGTGGGAAGTCCAAACGAAAAAATATGAGTCTCCTCGACCTTACTCAATCACATACGAGCCATACATGCCGCGGAAAAAAGAATGGGTAAGGCTTTTAAAGAAATGTTCAAATTATTTGGAATTTGTCTAATATTTGATTTGGCAGAGGGGATTGCGGCATGTTTACTATCAAAGCGGCTGAATTCCTCGCCCACATGGAGCCTGTAACCTGTTTGAAAGCAGACGACATGATCATGTACCAGCACAAACTGTGCATCTATCTTTTCAAACATGGGCTAATAAAGAGCTCAAACTCTTGTCCGTTATCGGACAGTGAAGACTAGTTACATATGCGGGACTAATTTCAGAACTAACCTGTACATGTTGTCAGTTTTTGGATGTATATATATCTTAGATGTGACGTGTAATTATGTAACTATTTTGGAACTCAGGTATCCGGCAGTTTCTGGTCGAAAACGTATGTAACTACTATGTGTTGTACGTAACTATTCAAAACTATATGTAACTACTTAGGTATTTAAGTAAATCATCTCAACTATAAGTAACTAGTGTATGTAAGTAGTTACGTTCAGATACTAACAGTTATTAGAGTGTACGTAACTATAAGTAACTATAAATAGTTATAGGTATCTAATCTCGTATGTGGATGTAACTATTTATATTTATATGTATCTAATCTCGTCTATGGATGTAACTATTTATATTTATATGTATATAGTTAAAATTGTAATGTGAAATGTCAAAAATCAGTTTTCTAAGTACCTAAATGTAAATACCAAGATGATGCGCTATATAAGAAGTTCATACTCCCTTAAAAACCCTAAATACATATTATTCAACCAAATATCAAACAATGGGAGACAAGCCGACACCTTCAACCAACAAACCTACTACAAATCCGAAACCAAGAATACATATTATTCTCGATGAGTCCTCTTCGTCAACCACCGATACGTACAAGTTATTGAAGAAGTTTGCCGCCGACCACAATGAAGAAGAAATCAACGAGTACGTCGAGAAAAAGGGGGACGCCAAGACCGTAGTCCAATACTGGTAGCTCCATCCGTGCTGGAAGAAATATTTGGAGATAACTACTTCGAGACTTTGAAGAAAGAGGGTCACCTAATTGAAATAACGCCTCCAAAAGAAGCATCGCCGGAAGATATGAAGAAATAAGGTCGTCGGAATCCAATAATGAAGAAATAAGGTCAACAACAGCATTAATGGCGGTAGTATCCGCCAACCAGTTTTATTTACTATCATTTATGTATTTACAGTCATTAAGGAGTTTTATAATAATATCTTTAATGCGGTTTGCCAACCAATTTTAATATCATTAATACGTTTGGCCAACCACTTTTAATATATATGTAAGTAACGATTTTATGTAACTAAAATGGAATATAAGTAACTAATCTGTCAGAATTTTGTAACTACTGCGGTCTAATAGTAACTAGACATAACAAATTCGAAAAAAAAAACAAGTAATCTCGATTGTATGTAACTAAAATGGAATATAAGTAACTAACCTGTCATAATTATGTAACTACTGCGCTCTCATAGTAACTAGACATAACAAATTCGAACAAAATAAGTAATCTCGATTGTATGTAACTAAAATGGAATATAAGTAACTAATCTGTCAGAATTATGTAACTACTACGATCTCATAGTAACTAGACATAACAAATTCGAACAAAACAAGTAATCTCGATTGACTGAATCCCCCTCTGATTAGAAATATAACCACAAATGACCCAAATACAATTTCATCCAATTGACATCTTACACATTGCCTTATTGTTTCCTCCACGTTTGCATCGAGAACATTTTTTCTCACTTCCAATAAACTCCTCACCTTGCGACGGGATTCTTCTCTTCTTCGGCCTGTCAGGCGGTCGTCTCATCATCTTAGGTGGTCTGACAATTATATTCTTGACGTCCTCGAGTATATTCCAAGATTGCGCATCCCCACACGGATGAATTACTCCTGTATAACAAGACTTACAATACTCTGTCGTATAATACGCCGAACAATATTCTTCAACACCATAATTTCGGAAACGACAACACGCAATTTCGTGTGAGCATATAAAGTTGTCAATTTGGAATACACGACGCGTCCAGGTCTTCCTTGATAAATTCACCGCCCATGAATGTCTAGTGCGATCAACTACTTCAAACTCGCAGACTGATGACGGTCGTACCTAATCGGAAACATGTTCTCAAAATTGGAGTTAAACATGTACTGGAATGTAACTACCTAGAATTATAGGTAACTAAACATGTAGGAGAATGTAATTACCTAAAATTATGGGTAACTAAACATGTAGGAGAATGTAACTACCTAAAATTAAGGGTAACTAAACACGTAGGAGAATGTAACTACCTAGAATTATGGGTAACTAAACATGTAGGAGAATATAACTACCTAGAATTATGGGTAACTAAACATGTAAGAGAATGTCACTACCTAGAATTATTGGTAACTAAACATGTAGAAGAATGTAACTACCTAGAATTATGGGTAACTAAACATGTAGGAAAATGTAACTACCTAGAATTAAGGGTAACTAAACATGTAGGAGAATGTAACTACCTAGAATTATGGGTAACTAAACATGTAGGAGAATGTAACTACCTAGAGTTAATGGTAACTAAACATGTAGGAGAATGTAACTACCTAGAATTAAGGGTAACTAAACATAGGATAATGTAACTGAACGTGTGGGTAACTGCACTTATACTCGAATGTAACTAACTGGAATTATGGGTAACTACGCATGTACTCGAATGTAACTAATTGTAATTATGGGTAACTAAATTCGTACCCGAATGAAAAAACATATACCTGCATTCCACAAGCGTCGAAAATGTTCTCCAGAAGTCTTTCGTTTGGTGCCACAGCCAGTGTAGTTACAGTTTTAGAAGCCTTCTCTCTCCTTTCATAAAACCATTTCGTCATCCTCTCCCTCAAGAAATCAAATATTTTTGAAATAGGAAACTCCCGAGTTTTTACGAGCACCGAGTTCAATGATTCTGCATTATTCGAAGTCATAATGGAGTACCTCTTTCCGGTACAGTACGCCCGAGACCATTTCTCATTCCCTACCTCTTTCTCAAGGTAGATTCAAATATCAAGATCCTCATCGTCAAGCATTGACATAAACTTCTCCCACTCTGCGGGTGTGTACGCCTACACAGCGCTGGCAAATTTCCATGACGCTTCTTTCGTCAAATCCTTGAATTATTACGCACGTTCTTTAACAAGTGGTACATACAATATTCGTTGTCAGATTTTCTGAAAACCTGAGCAACTACGTTGATAATTCCTTTATTTTTCTTCGACACAATCACTTGATTATGTCTCTCGTCAATTGCATTTTTTAACTGTGTCAGAAAATAAACCCACGACTCCGTAGACTCTGAATCTCTAACCCCAAACGCAAGTGGATAGATCTGTTCGTTTGCATCCATTCCACAAGCGGCAAACAAGGTGTCTTTGTAGCAGTTCGTTAGAAAATTCCCGTCAATTATGATAACGGGACGAACATACTTCCATCCCCTTTTCCAAGCGCTCAGAGACATAAAAAAATATTCAAAAAATTGTGATCGAGGGGTGGTCTTTAGGTCGAACGTCGAACCTGGATTTGCAGTCTCCATCATGTATTTCAACGCCGGCAAGTGTGAAAACGACTCATCTTTAGTTCCATACAACGACTCTAACGCTTTCTCTCTAGCTCTCCAAGATTTTTTATAACTCATTTGCACCCCATAGTCTTGTTCCATGTGTGCCATGATGTCTCTGGCCTTACACGGTGATAAAGTCGGATCTATTAGCCTAGGTTTTACGACTTCACCGACCAAATTCATTGTCGCCTGAGGATGATTTCCCCACATGTATGCTCGGCGTCAAACCTACAACATCAAAAATAAAATGTGACTATACACATAGAAGCAAATGAAAATTGTAACTAAAAGTATCTACCCGTAACTAAAGCAAATGAAAATTGTAACTAAAAGTATGTAACAGTAACAAGATCCAATGTAAGTTGTAACTACATGTATCTAACAGTAACTACAGCAAATGTAAATTGTAACTACATGTATCTAAATGTAACTACATACAATGAACCTCGAAATTAAGTGTAACTTAATGTATCTAAATGTAACTACAGACCATGAATGTTGTAACTAAAAGTAACTACAGGTATCTAACAGTAACTGCAGGAAATGTAATTTGTAACTACATGTATCTAAATGTAACTACATAAATTATACATTGTAACTATATGTATCTAAAAGCAACAACAAACAATGAACCTCAAAATTAAATGTAGCTAAATGTAACTACAAACCATGAAAGGTTTAACTAAAAGTAACTACAAGTATCTAACAGTAACTACAGAAAATGTTAATTGTAACTACATGTATCTAAATTGTATCTATATGTAACTAAAAGTAACAACAAACAAGGAACCTCGAAACTAAATGTAACTAAATGTATCTAAACATACCTTCGAATATGAAATATACGAGTTTTCTTCAATTGGACTGCAGGCACGACCCACGCACAGGACTCATCACGACAGACGACGTGGTAATATTTTGTGGTAGACGTCCTGACCTTGAAAGTGAAGTGGTTTTTTATTGCATACATTGCCAAATGTTTTTGGAACGCAGCTTTATTGGCATACAGTCCTTCTTGTCATAGCTTTAGCAGAGAATGTATGTCCATTACGTCCAACACAGTAGAATTGCCAGACTGAACAGGTGTCCCTGAATGTGAGGATGTACGACTGTGTGGACGTCCTGCATCTGCGTCGGAATCTCGAGAAGCCCCCGGTCCTCTGGCGACGAGCGGGGTGCTATGTTCTCCGACATCAGGGGGGGTGTTGTGTTCTCCATCACCATGAGCAGCGCTTTATTCGCCGTGTGCTGGAGCGGTGTTCGGTTCACGCTTAATATCGTTTGTGTTCGGATTGGAACCGACATGCGTAGGCGACGTTACCAACGACTCAATTTCCAACACCAGAGACATTTTAGATGTGTCGATTTTTCCTTCCAATTATGTAAATAACAAGCTAAACTGATGTCCAAGTCAATGGTCACAGATTTTACCAAGCTCTCTGTCTCGTACTTCACGCTCAATACCTTATGGGTATTCTCATGTAGTCTCTCACCGGAACATGTGAACAACAGTTTTGTTAGACCCTCAAATGTGGTGGTCGGCGGAATGAGGGTTGTTAACGAACCGCCGGCCTCGTAATAATCATCTCTCAACCATTCGCCACCGTGCTTGACGTACGTGAAAACATCCCATTTCATAACTGCATCCAATTGGTGTACACATTTCAAAACTCAAGTCTTAGGTACGTTAATTTCGTAACTATTCCTATTTAGTTACATTTACCAACCACAATTCAAAATTGTACCTTTTCCCCGGATCTAAAATCTACTCTCCTTCTAATTTTTCTACGCAAACGAACTGATAATTTTAGGGCCAATGTCGTGGCCGGAAAACTCAACCGAAACTGACGTTAATGGTCGTAGCCGGCCGTGGGGGGAGTTGCAGTTAAAATAAAATTATTTTAATCAATGTCGACCTCAAATGAAAACCCAAACAAGATCTCCGACAAAGTTGTATTTCGGACCTAAGACCGGAAAAATTAAAAAAATAGAGGATGTCCAAAAAAATGTACACAAATCCCAGATCGGCAGAGGGACAACTATACGAGACTAACCTGAAACGTCGACGACCTTGGACTGTATGGAAATCCCCACCTGAAACGCCGGCGACTCTAAGACGTGAAGAAAAAATGGGTTCCAATACCCAAAACTGGTCGGCGACGAACAAAACCCAAAGAAATAGTATTGGGTTTCAACTTCGACGCTCGTTTCACGCTTGCCGGTCGACCTTCAACGCATCAATGGGGAATAGGAAAAAAAATTGTAGCTGAAATCTGATTTATGGCCGGATAAGGTTTTTAGGTACTCAAAGGGTACTTTTCGACTTTTCTCTTGCTTCTCTCCTTTGACCGAAACCCTCTCTCAGTTGACTACTCCTACTTTTGTCTTTTTGCAAACAAAATGACATTTCCGAAATAGGGCCTTTGTAAATTACTACAATTGTCCAAAGCAATAATTAATGTGAATAAATTAAAATTCTTAATAAGTCAACATTGTGTTTTGAAATTCAAAATTTAAAATTTTCATTTTTCAAATTCAAATTTGAAATTTGAAATAATCATGTATTTTACTCAAAAAAGTTTGTTACTTTCAATTAATCAATTACACTGTTTACAATAACATTTTTTTTGGTATTATTTGTAATATAGTAATTAGAAACATATTAATTGTTATACAGTTTGAAAAAAATTTGGTTAATAGCCATTAATCAAAATAAATCGATATATATTAACCAAAAAATGTAACTCACTAACAGCAGTTACTAACAATCACGTCTCAATAAATGGTTACTTACTAAACTAAATAAAAGAATGGCCAACAACAATATCAATGTTTCATTTGATTATTTAGAGCAATCTTTTTTTTTTTAAACATAACTTTGTCTTCAACTTTCCTATAAATGATGCCCAAATATTCACTATCTATTTCTATGGTTTATTATTCTTTATTGTATTTTATCAATTAAACATTTAAATTTAGGTGGAGTCATTTATTTTCTCCAAAATTCAATATCCATCTCTTTCATATCATGTTTGGTTCGTACAAATTAGTGCTCTACCTTTTCAAGATTGATTAATTTACATTAATTATATATATCACAAATTAACGACGGATATCACAACCAAATATGAATAATGATATAATCCTTAAAAGATACAACCGATTCCCCCAAATTATAAAACAAATTTTATCATTTAGTTTAAAAAAGTGTTAACAAATGTCAATGATTCAAATTTACTGTGCATACATCATTATATTACAAATAAATATAAATTAACGACAAGTCTTCACTACTGAAGATTACACGATTAGCCCTAAAAACATACAATGGATTCTATAAAATTATAAAACGAATTAATCATTTAGTTTAAGAAGCTCTCAATTGAATTTAGTGCTTCAAATCTTGTTTCATTGAATAAAAAAAAATGTTCAAAAACTCCATGCTCCTAAACACCGTCCAAAAACTTAAAAGAACGTTTTGCATGCTAATAATAATCGAAACAACATATAAACTTAAAGCCATACCTCTAACGTTGTCGAAATATTCATCTTGATGTATGCTCCAGTCGTCTGTTGTTTGTTCAGCAAACTTGTTTCGAGTGAAGAACATAGACAAAGTCGGAAGATTGAGAGGATAGAGAGAGAAAATTATTTTTGAATGACGAGTGTTAAGAGTGAGAATTTTTTTTGTATACATGGGTTCTGAAAATCAATTCATCCCGCTCAACTTTATTACGTAAATACACCATAAATCTCATTTATTTATTGTCCATTTTCTATAAAATCCAACCTAATTATTATATTTTATTATTTTAAATTTCCAAAAATTTATTTTTTCGAATTAAAAAAAATTATGTTACTTATTAGTTATATTAATTTCTTTTAATGGCTATTAACCAAATTTATTAAATAATTAAATATTTTACAGACCAACATTATAAAAATTATACAACTCAATTGCCAAAAATTAAAACTTTATCCTTCAACACCCTACTAATCAAAGAGAAAAGAACGAGTCTTACTTCCATCGAGTGGACTTAACTTGACTTCCGTGACGGGATTTAACGGGTTCTCCATCCTGGTAAGGAAATAACGAGAGGTGGGACCCGCAGTTACAACCAACGATTAAAATTGCGCGCGTCGATAACGTGCCAATGACTCGAAAATATGGAAATTGCGGTGGCCGGTGAAAATTGCGACGAAAAAAATGTGGAAATTTGAAAAAAATATTGCGGGAGAAATTGCGGTGGCCGACGGAAATTGCGACGGAAATAATGTTGCGAAATAATAAATATGAAATATAAAAAACATACATATAAGCAAGGATTAAAATATCATGAAATTCATAAAACATACATAAGTAATCCTCAAATTCAAGCACACACAAGTTTTATACATATTTCAAGTTCATACAAACATTAATTAGTTCGAAATTGAAAATACTCAGTAATAACTCGAGTGACGATGTGGTTGATGGAATCCTCCGGTTCGTGCTTGTAAGTTGCAGTAGTCCAACCACGTCATGTAGCTCGCGTAGTTAGATGTGTAGTTGATCATATGGTTGTTGTAGTTGGATTTATCACCCCCAACGACATTGCAAAGGATCGGAAACTCGGGTATTGCTCCTTGAACTTCAACGACGGGCACGACGACGGCAATGGGATATGGATACGGGTATGGGTAAGGATATGCGTACGAACCTTGACTCTCATGTGACTGAGTGGACATTTGATCAAACGACATTGATCCGAATTGGGTAGACATATAGTCAGCGTCGTAATCACGCGCCGCTTGTCTACCGGCAGTGTACACCTCCGAATCGAAGTCGAAGAAGTCATCCGTAGTCCTAAAATACATTTCAATTTGCATAAGAAATATTTTGATGCACTCATAATAAGAGAAAAGTACCTCTCTCGTGCTCCGTGATCCTGATCTTGAGTAGGTTGATAGCCGGATTCCATAGTCCAACGTTCATACGGTGGACGAGGAGCAGTACCGCTACCACCTGCACCAACATCACCAGTAACAGTACCACCACCACCTCCACCAACGTCACCACCGCTGTCACCTCCGTCGTCATCATCAGAGGAAGAAAGACCGACCTCTTCACTAAGTACTCGGCTCACATCAATACCTTTCGATCGAGCTTGCGAAGCCACTTGCGGGTCGGGTCGTTGAGAGTCATCGTCAAGGTGAACCGGTCGAATCCAGTCAAGCATAATATCATCGTATACCTGCTCACCCATCCTCTGCATACCTACCTCTAGGAGTTCGAATGGATCTCGCCTCTCGTTGTTCTCAAACCTATCTTTTCGATCTCGGAGTTGTAACTTCATGTTATAAGTACAGAAAACAAGTGACTCCAACCTGTTGTACGCAAGACGATTTCTTTGCTTTGTGTGGATTAAAGCAAAAGTGCTCCAGTTTCGTTCGCACGGTGAAGAAGACGACGTCTGGGACAAGATTCGTATGGCTAACTTGCGTAACGTGGGTGTCTCAATCCCAAACATGGCCCACCATTCCACTACACAATAAACATTTCAATCAAACAATCAAACATTGTATATCGTATGAACTATGAATTAAAACAATGTAAGTCATCTTACCGGGTGACATGTCGTCACGATTAGAAACCGCGGTTTTCTTTTCGAACAATCATCGGGCGTCGCGAAATCGTAAGAGCTGAGAAATAAGATAGAATTATAGAGCTGAACTATCCATATACAACAATAGAATATCATACCTCATTTCCGAGGGTAGAACAATCATTGTGTGGGTGCAAGACTTCAAACACGGTCGTCACAGCTGTTAAATCCTTTGGTTTCATTCTAATGTCCGGGTCGTATTGACATTTTGGATTAAGGTAATAGCTGGCTTGATGTAGGGGGTGACAAAGTTGTTTCTCCCACCGTTCCGTCACGATATCAACAACCCACTGTTTGTTAGGAATCTTCTCCAACTTCGCCTTCATCAAGTTGAACACGTGATATAACGAACCTAAAGTCGGTACGACCTCAATATCCACGAAGCGTAAAGCAGTGTACAAGGGCTCGAATACCTAAAACAAATAAATGTTACTAACATAATAGCTTCCTAAGTATTGATAACAAAAAAAGTACCTTACAAACTCCATCAAGATGTAACCAAAATGTCGAGTCAATAACTCTGGATGCCACAAATCTTCCCGCCGGAGTATTACTAAACGTCGACTCCTCCCACCAATCTGAGCTAAACATCCGTTTCAATCCGGTCTTATTGCTTCGTAGGCTAGTAAGAGCTAAATAGTTGGTGGCGAAAAGTGTTGGACCTGGACGAATAATCTATCCTTCCCCTTGCTCCCTCATCTTTGACAATATTATTCCATGATTGTAGATGAACTTCGTTATTTCTCTCGCGTCCTTCACGACCGGTGAAATGGTATCACGCTTCCCGATGTCTTCCAACATCAAGTCGATGCAGTGAGCTGCACACGGCGTCCAATACAAGTTGAACTTCCTCATCAACTTCTTCCCAGCCTTTTTATACGTCGATCCGTTATCCGTCACGACTTGTATCACGTTGTGCTTTCCAACGTCGTTAACTACATCGCAAAACGCCTTGTAGATGTACTCCCAGTTCTTGATTTGGTCGGACGCATCGATTGACTTCAAAAAAACAGTCTTTCCGGCTGAATACACCATGTAGTTGATAATACTCAATCTCGTTGGCCCGGTCCACCCATCGGACATTATGGTGCATCCATACTCTTGCCAAATTGGTCGTTGCTCGTCCATATATCATTGTGCTTCCATTACCTCTTCTTTGAGATAAGTGTTGTGAACCTCGTACGGGGAAGGTAACGGAATCCTACGGCCTACAAAATGAAAATAAAACAACAAAAAGCGGATTAACTTTAACGTTTACATAAATCAACAAAACATAACAACTTACCAATCTCGGCCGCTTCGTGCATCATATTCTTAAAATGATGCAATTTCACCTTGTTCGCCGGTACGCTTTCGTGTATGAAGAAGCGGCTTATAATCTTTCCAAGTATGAAGAAGCGGCTTATAATCTTCCAAGACGTTTCTTCAACGACAACTTCGTCTCGGGACTAATTTCTGGTTGACGTGCACTCGAGGACCGATACAGAGATGGTGAAATTGGGCCGGATCTCCCACTTCCGAGGTCTCGTTGAGAAGTCGAACCACCACCAGGGCCGGATCTCCAAGTAGGTGCAGCCGCTTCTTGTCGACTTCTCTTCATTGTCTTGTACAACTCATGTTCCATGTCGACCTCATACTCCTTCTTCGTCAGCTGGACCGAGGGTAGCACGCATTTCTCTCCGTATATTGTCCTCCATGGCTAGCTTGCTTTTCTTTTTCATTTCCTTTTCATGTAATAGTGCGCGCATCTCATCACTCACTTCTGGAAGACACTTATCGCAATGCTTCACATTTTTTTTTGGATCGTCTCCGCTCAAATGAAGTTTCATTCGCGTCACGCCACCTCCCTTTGTTGTCATTCCACAATAGTTACAAGTGAAATGATTTAATGTCCCAGCTACTTTCGTACAATACTTACGTACTCCTTCATCCGCCATTTTCCTACAACAATACATATTCCATTTCAAATTTCATTTCCAACTCTAAAATATTTGAAAAAAGTGAATCTAAACTTCAATTTCAATCTGGATTTTCAATTCTAAAATATTTCCGAAAACAAAATCTTAAATCACACAAACATCTACAAACCATTAAACGTTGATTTCAACTAAACAAACACAATTTTACACAACTTAATCAGATTACATAACTTCAAATTTCCAAAAAAAATTGAAAAAAATTATATGTTAACCACATCGTCATTACAAACAATTTTCATTTAACAAACTTTTCCTAAAAAAATTAGTAACCTCGCCAAATCTACAATATTCTCTGTGACGGACACGAAACCGTTGGTAAAACGTGGACACATCGCCGAAATGACGATAATATCGGCGAAATATTGTTGATATTGTACAGGGAGTGTCGAAATTACCTTGGCACGGTGGAAATCTCGGCGTCATAAACCTTCTCCCCAGTTTCGGCCGAAAACAAAAAATTTAGGGTTTTTGCCAAAGGAATGTCGCGGAAATGCCGAGTTTTTGAGGCTTTTTATACCTGAAACAAACGAAATCTACCGACATGTCGTTGTCGACATTTCGTCGCAATTTCCGCGACATTTCGACGACAAAAATATCCGAAACGCACAAAGGCAATAATTTTGCCGGTTTCCCCATTTTCTGATATTTCGACGAAATTTCGCGACATTTTAAACGTTGGTTACAACTATTCTAATGGAACTGGGACTTCTGTTAAGTCCCGGATTAAAAAAATAAAAAATAGCTCAAAAAAGTGGACGATGGGGGAACATTACCGTTGGCCCCAACGGCCACAAATACAATTTTTTTCCTTATAAATATCCCCAAATCCTAATTCTTAAATTCACTACTCTCGCAGTCTCTCTCAATCTCACTACTCTCTCAAACTCACTTCATCTCTCATTCTCTCAATCTCTCAATCTTCATTTTTTCATGTCTTCTCCCTCCCAAAACCAAAGGAATCGAAGGGGAAGAGACTCCGAAAATCCACCAATGCACCGATTTGAATAAAATTGATTCTACTTGTCTCAAAACCCCGAGACCAACAAATATATTTTCGATCCAAAATTATGATGCACCTACTTTCACCAATGCTTCATACTTCAAAATTCCAAACTCCCAAGACGCATGCTACCCGCAAATGAATCCTAAGCAAACCTTTCAAGCTCAAATTCCCGCGAACCGACGCCGGTATACCTTTCAAGCATTTCAAGAATATGAACAACATATTCAAGATTCCCAAAATCCAAATGTCGAAGAAGATGACGATGAAATACAATATGCCAAAGTCGAAGAATAAGAAGAACTACCACCACCTCGAAAACGAAGCCAAAGTCAAATTTCAACCGTTCCTCGACCTCGACAATGTCAACAACGAGAACAGACACAACAATGACGACATAAACGGCAACAAAAACAACAACCACCACCTGAACAACCATAACAACGACCACCCCAACCCGCATAACAACCATCACATAGGAGGTCTAGATCTGTTGTGCGAACGTGGTTTGATGATGTGGTTTTGGACGGCGAAAAGCTGGAAAAATGTCTCGCTTGTGGAAAAATATTCAGCGCTCACAATGAAAGAGTCGAGATGTCGCTCTTGTGGAGTCATCACAAATACTGCAGGGGAGACCAATCTGGAGCCTTATCAAGCGTTATAAGTCATATCGACCCTCTTCTATTAAAACATCAATTAGTATAGTACTTTGTTTCAACCGATCAATCTTTTCAACATATCGAATATCAAGGATTTGTTATATTTTTAAGTTATTTAATTCCAAACGTTCAAATAATGTCTAAGAAATCTTTGAGAGCCGATATACCAAAATGATTTTTACAATAAAATTAACAACTAAAAGCCACAATATCAACCGGTAGATATAGTGTAGACTTAACCTCGGATATATGGACGGGTCAAGTAAAAACAGATTACGTGAATGTTATGGTGCATAACATAGACGGTTATTGGAACCTAAACAAACGTATTATAGCTTTTAAGAGGACATAAGATTCTCATACTAGTCAAAACATCTTATTAGATCATAGTTACTGTTATAGCCGAGCGGGGTTTAAGCCGTAGAATTATATTCGTAACCTTAGATAAGCCACGGAAGAAGATGTAGCTTGGCTCCGGAGATAGTCGAAGCATTAACATGTGGTAAGGATTTTACCACATTGACTTCAACGTAGAAATCGAGCATAAAAAATATTCATGTGTTTTGATATTCTTGATGATTTTGAAGTTGATTTTTCTAATGTAAACCTCAATGATTAGTCGGAAAACTAAGGGATATTACGGCCTTTGTCCGTGATAATTTTTAAAATTGTTAACGATATAAGGGGTGCATTTTTTCCTTACCCTTGCACTTTTTTAAGGGTCGGTAATATTTTTAAGATACTCATTTTTAGGTTAATTTTTTCTCATTATTTCTTTCAAGTTATTCAGTTTAAACTGTCTTTTAGTTAAATCTTTCGCAATTATTAATTTCAAGTCTCTTACATAAAATTATTTCAGTTAACTCCTTCTAAAAATTATCTGAAACCTTAAAACATTTTTTTTCTTTACAAACCGTGTGTAATTGGATCATTATCGATAGTGAATTGGAGTTAGATGTAGGATCATTTATGATTCGAACCAAGATAAACCTTTTTTTGTGTTTTTGCTTATGTTCTTCATTTTGTTTTTAGTTTCCGGGATTACTTGTGTTGCAAATTATCTCGCTGTAGATTGTTCAATCTGTATTTTACCTAAAATTATGCTGTTCCATGTTGTTTAAGTTAACATAACTCTTGATGAGTTGTGTATGGATTTTTTTGCAAAATTATGACGGAGTTTGAGTTGGACATCCAGTTGTATTATACTAAATTGTTGGTTTAGGTTTTAATGCGTTTGGGCCCAATATCAATTGAGTATTTTTATGCTTTGTGCTAAATATAGTTAATGTTCTAAGAAGTTGACGAAGTGAACTATTTTGTTCTTAGTTGGGATTGAAAGTAGGAAATAGAGGCAAGTCATTTGATGATCTAAGTCATCAAATCTCTCGTCTAATCGTCCGTGGAAGACAAATCATGTAATTCTTGTTCTAAACCTGTATAACTAAGTCTTCAAGCTCGAACAAAACTTTACAAGTTCAGTCACTATTGCAAAATATTTCATACACAATTTCACGTAGCGGCTAAAATAATATAATGGTCAGCCAAAGTTAACTAATTAAAATAACGTGCTAAACAAGCTAGTAACAAATTGAACTCAAAAGCACCAATAATGGTTTTTAAACTATATAAACAAATAAAACATTTAATAAACACTTTATGTGACTATGGTATCAAAACGTTGTTATGGTCGAAGATTTGAACTATGAAGATTCTTCTATTCTCTTTTTTGACTTATTAAACTCGCATAATATTATCGTTAATTTTTTTTGAGCGTTTAACAAATTATGTCAATATTGAATTTTCATCTCTCGACCTCAAACCTTAAAAGTACAACAGGAAAATATAATCGAGAGTTTAAACATGACTATCTATCAAGCCTAGCTATTCCTAGTCTTAGAAATGCACTACGACCATTTTAACTTTTTTTGCGCAAATGTACTACGATAAAAAAAATTAAGCTAAACTGTTTTTATTCTCTTAAAACCTTGTCGAGTTGAAGATGTACCATGTCATTTACAAATAATTAAGTATCACATCGAGTTGTAATTAAATGTATCATCTAAGGATTGAAAGAAATGTGAAATCGAGAGTTTTTTTGAAACCTGCACTGTGTTCTTGTTGAGCAAAAAGTCTTAATTTGAGTAATGTTAGTAAGCGTATTTATGTTGGTATTTCAGACACCTCGGACAATCAATAAATGCAAAAACAAATAATTACACTATTCTAAATTAATTAAATATGGTTGTAAACAATAATATATATTATTTAATTAATTATCATGAAGATTGTATACCAAGCAACCTATATTAAGAGATAAATTTAGAAAACTTACGGGTTGAGTTTACGAACAAAATGTTCAAACTTTTATAATTCATCTTCACTCTAATATAGACAGGATCATATCTCCTTAACAGTACACTTTGATGTGATGACACCACGGTATTCCAAAATGTAATCTCCGAAACGAGAAAGAAATATATGTGCGCAACGCTCTTTTATCTCACATATCGTAAACAAAGTGTTTATATACGTTCTCTCTTGTTTCTAAGAACTTTTCCAATTTCAATTAGGTTAAAATTGCTTCATTTCTTTGTCTATTTATAATAGTCAAAAGATATATATTTTAGGTTACTTAGAAAAGTTATTTTCCCTTTAGTTGTGAATTTAACTTTATCCGCTAGATCTCATTTTATAGATCAAAATTTTCTCTCATATGTTATATCAATATCTAGAATAGTATCTTTAATTTGTTTAGACAACATATGAGGATTTTTTTCCATAAAGAACTCATATTTCTCGAAAAAATCAAGATAGAATTTAGGTAAACTAAATTTCTATTAAAGGGTATATTGCTTTAGGAAAAATAATAAAGAGAAAGAATTGGTTTTCCTTTGCCAAAATTTCCGGCCACCCTTAGGGCCATAGTGCAAAATTTGAAGGCATCCCTAGCTGCCTTATGGTCCCAAAAGTACATTTCACCTTTTTTCACCTTTTTGAGCTTTTCAAGCGCAATAGTTTTAAATCTAATTTAACGATTCATGTTTTCGATCCAATCAATAAATAATATAATTAATAAATTAATTATTTACTTGATCCAACAATAAATAATAAATTGTATTACACGTATTATTTTATTTTTCAGACACTCGCATTTTATAATCAATGTTGCTCGATAACTATTAAATCTTGTGAGATAATAATAATGATATACATTATTATTAGAGAATTCATTCTCGCTTTTATCAAAGTCGAGTCGGGAACCATGGACTTAGTAATAGGAGCTACACAAATCCGAACAAAAAGACGAAAAAGTATTTTATCTTCTTTGTACGATTCATTTAATCTTGGTCACTACTTCATCATATAATACAAGATGGATATTTCATTTACTAATTATATCAACTCACTGCGACGAGAGTCCAATGATCTAGTTAGTCGTGATCAAGATCCTCCAGGTCATCCCGTATCAAGAATGATCAATTATTATGGTATATATATTTCTCTTTACATATGTACTGTAAGCATCGTTGCTTCTCTAGCGAAATATTGAACCGAACATAAGCCAAGTTTGTAAGTGCGCACAATCAATTGGTTATGGAATGAACCCTTAGATGAGTGAACATTAACCATCTTTCAGGAAGGTTGGATTATGTATCTGTCAACCATCTTCTTCTACAATCATATTTCGTATTCCTAAGACATAAGTTTAATAAACTTTTGTATTAGGCGTTAACAATATGAGTTATATAATTCGAAGATACAATCTAGAAATCTATGACTACGTCATGATTTAGATCAAGGTTCACTGTGGTATCATGGTGACTTTAGTTAGTGTGTTGTAACGGTGCTTAAACGACACATTTAAAACTTAAATATGTTAAGATCATAGAGTTACCAAAAGTGCAAAATACTCCCGCGCAGTGATCAAATTTGACTTTTATGTTCTACATACGTGACTTCGAAAGCTTTCTAAACACATTAAAATCATCAATCAAGTTTTAGTTCACCGTTCGAACTCGGATGCCAAGCATACGATTTAATTTAATATGAAAGTTAAATAACAATTTTAATTATTTAAAAATTGAGACACTAATTATGTGATGTTAATAAGATTAATTTTTTGATAATTTAATAATCATCCATATTATTATGACAATATTGTTATCTGAGATGCGCAATATCTTTAACAATTTAAACTTTTGAATGGTTGGTAGAAGTGTTACTCAACTCTTTAATCCAAGAATGCCGGCTCGTGTAGTAGCTTGGATTATTAATTTTTTTGTTTGTTTTGAGCTTCCAATGGTAAAATTCTCACATGTCTAATTTGTTATATTTTCTTGATTGCTTGCTCTCAACTGTTTGTGGTCTAAGCACTCCACATGTTCTCATTTATGTTTAGGCAGTTGTAATTTTTCATTTTATTTTATCATAGTGTGTAATCTGATCAAAATATTCGAGACATACCATATACCATACGTCTTCCATCAATTTTTTTTTTTCATTTGTTTTTTTCTTTTAGCAAGCGTGGTCGGTGCCACGAAATAACATAAGCCCTCACGTATGGAGGAGGAAAACTGTGAATACAAATATATAAATAAACTAAAATCACGGGAGACAAATGAAATGTAATAAACACAAGATGTAGGTGCTAAGTAGCCGTGCAAGACCTCAACTTATGATCATTGGCTCTAATGGCCTCCTCCGAACAAGGCGGGACTAAACTCAACCAAGTCGAAGACGAGTGATGGTTAACCGCGTAGCGCGCTAAATTATGCGCAGCGACATTACAAAGACGAGAAATATGCATAATGCTAAAATTCTCAAGCTCCACTACCTCTCTGAATATGTGGTGCAAGATCATCCCAAGTTCTGTCGCTGGCGTCACCCCCTCCTCGATCATCCTCACCACCCTCAAGCAGTCAGACTGGATCTCCGCTCTCCTGCCATCGACGCTGCGAACTAGCTCTATGCCACAGAGTACTCGTACGCTTCCGCAAGCTGGGGGGAAAACCCTCTAGCAAGGAAAAGCGTACGAGAGGCGATCACCTCGCTAGTATAGTCTCGCACAATACAACCAACACCGAAGCCTCCACGGTCGCGAGCTAGTGCCGCGTCGACATTAATCGAGAGGGTCCCGTCCCTTGGGGGGTCCATCCGGGGACCGTAGTCTCCCTCGTGCTCGTCGAAAAGTCTCTAATCGTGGAAGTCTGTACTCCTCGAGGAAGCTCACAGTCCACTGGACAAGCTGAGGCTGACTCCAAGCAGGTCTCCCGGCGAGGACATTGCTCCTGTGGTTCCAAAGTTCTCAAATAATAGTAAGGAAAAGCTCATGGAAACGAACCTCAAGAACCTCAGTCGCTCTGAGAAAAGCGTCGAAAGCGTCGCCGTCTCTGAAAGGCGGAAGGATGTGACCGAAGCCCGCCTCCTTCCAAACTCTCCTGCTCCACCTGCAACCCCACATCGTGTGAAAAATTGTCTCTCTCGCCTCCCGACAGACAGGGCAACTGTCGTCGGAGGTGATCCTCTTCTTAGCTAAGACTGCTCTGGCCGGGATCTGGCCTAAACAGACTCGCCAACAGAAGAGTTTCACCTTGGGAGGAACTCTCAGCTGCCAAAACTTCGACCACCACCTCTCCATCACCGTCGGATCTGAGGAGCTGGGGTCAGGAGTGCTGGCTCTCTCCATCGCCACGCGGTATCCACTCTTGACGGAGTATTCTCCGTCTTCAGTAAAGTGCCAGCGACGCATATCAGGGATACCCTCTCCGCCACTCGTGATGCTCACGATAACCGCAGCGTCCTCCTCCCCAAACATCGCAGTATTAAGATCGACGTCCCAACTATCGTCGGGTCTCATAAGCTCGGCAACACGCATGTCGGAGGGGATCCAAGGGGGATCAGTTCAGGTGGCAGGTCTGTCCCTGGGAGCCCAACTGTCTCTCATGACCAACACAGACTCACCGTCCCCGATCCGCCATCTCGAACCAGACTCGATAATCTCACGACCCCAGAGAAGGCTGCGCCAAATGGAGGAGCAGCGCGAGCCAGGACGGGTTGTCATGATGTCTCCATCAGGGAAGTAACACTGCCTATAAACCCATCCCACAAGACTCTCAGGTCTCCTGAGAAGTCCCCAAACACTCTTAGCCAGAAGGGCCTGGTTGGACTTCTCCAGATCTCGGAAGCCCAACCCGCCATCCGACTTGTGTCTGGTCAGCTCCTTCCACTTGCACCAGTGGATCTTCCTCGTCGCCGTGCCTCCGCCCCACCAGAATTTGGCAATCGCCGAATGGATGCCTCTAATCAAACACATGGGAATCCTGTGAGAGGAAGCCACGTAACTGGGAATCGCCTTAAGGACCGACTTAATGAGAACCTCTCTGCCAGCCTGCGAGAGGGAGAGACCATTCCAACTCTTAATCTTTTCCCAAACACGATCTCTCACAAACCCAAAGAGCTCTGTCGAACTCCGACCAGAAAACGCGGGAAGGCCCAAGTAACGCTCATGGCACTCAGTCCTCCTAACACCGAGATCTGAGCTAAAACCACCCCCTCATCCTCGCTCACATCCAAACCAAAATAGACATTGGACTTTTGAAAGTTCACTAACTGGCCCGAGGCCTCGGCATAAGTCCGTAAAATGTCTGTGACCCTCTCGCACTCGTCAGATCTCGCTCTGCAGAATATCATGTTATCATCGGCAAAAAGAAGGTGAGACACGTGTAGATCCCGGAATCGGACTCCAGAGATCGCTCCAGCTTCCTCGCTCACTCGAAAGAGGCTCGAGAGACCCTCTGAGCAGAAGAGGAAAAGAAAGGGAGATAGAGGGTCTCCCTGGAGGAGGCCTCTAAAAGGAGTCACACTGCCTCGGGTGGAGCCGTTGATGTTGAAAGCAAACCTGACTGAGGTAACGCATCTCATGAATAAAAAGACGAATTTTTCCTCTCTCTCGATAAGCAAACAATCTTACACACCAATTACAATGACGATCAAGCGCTAAACACATTAAACATAAACAATCCATAATTTTAATTAAACAAGTATTATCTAACACTAATAAACTCCCCAACCATCTTGACATCATCAATCTCGTCTACATCGTGTATAGAAACCTATCCTATAATTGAGATCATGATTACAATCAAACACACAATATAATCAAATTAAAAGGAACAAAATAAAGATTGAAAGAGAAAGAAAATTAATATTAAATAAATTTTATTGGATTCTTGAGCTTGAAGCTGTGATGAACAAGACTCAAGAATGTTTACTGACAAAGACAGGAGAGAGAGTTTTGGGAACGAGTCAATTGACTCATGAATTGTATATCTTGAATAAATGAGTGTATTACAGTACAAGAAAATATATATACTGAATGGTATAACATGAGCTATAAGTAACCGACTCACACATCAAAACAGATCCCAGTAAACTGTATCAAACAGTAAATATAACTAAATATTAATACTAAAGGTACACGTCATGTATATGTATCCTAATACACCCCCTCAAGATGGCAAATAAATATTTTTAAGTGCCATCTTGCCCATAAGAATGAGAAGAGAGGGAGAAGCAAGAGGCTTGGTAAAAGCATTTGCGATCTGTAGGCTAGAATGAATCGGCAGGAGCTTGAATCGTCCCTTCTTTAGATGCTCCCGAACGAAATGACCGTCAATGTCTATATGCTTTGTACGCTCATGAAATGTCGGATTTGTGGCGATATGTATGGCAGCCTTATTGTCACAAAACAGTAGAGTTTGATTGACCTGCCGTATCTGTAGATCTGCCAATAGATGTTGCAGCCACAAAATCTCATGAATAGAGGGGTGGCCGAGGCAGTCGTGCCATAGTGAAGAGGATACCGAATTGATGAGACTTTGTGAAGAAAAGGTTTCTTGCTTCAATATATATAGATCGTCGACACATTCACCCTTGCCAATCATCATCTTTGTGTTCATATCCTGCACATAAAAATCTGAGTTGGTAAATGAAACCCTAAAATTATTTTGTTTGGTCAGGGAACTCACTGACAGTAAACATAACTTAAAGGTTGGTACAAAAAACACATCCTTGAGAGTGAGGTTAGAGTTTACTTCAATGTCTCCGAATTGAAAAACAGGGATTACTGCATTGTTAGGTAGTGTCACTGTCGATTTAACTAATGGTTTTAAAGACTTGAACAAGGATTTTTTGTTACAGATATGTCTCTACGCACCTGAATCTAAAATCTAAAAATCAAGAAAATTGTCATTAGAAAATGATGATTGAATTGGTTGACAAGAACCTGTAAAAACAGTTGAACAAGATGTAAGATTGGCTTCTGTGTTATTGACTGCTCCTTTTTGTGTCGTTAGTTTGTTGGAGATGAATTTCATGATTTGATGACATTGATCATCAGTCACTGCATTGACATCGACGCCTTTGTTTTATGCTTTTGGCTCATTTGTCGTAGCTTGCCATTTCCCTTTTGGTGTATATCCCGGTGGGTATCCATGGATTTTGAAGCATTTTTCCATGGTGTGGCCAAGCGTTTTGCAGTGGGAACAAAAAGGTCTGTCTTTCTTGAACTTCTTGGGTGTGACTTCATCTTTCAACGCCATTGACATGGAATTTGTTGGGTCATTTTGGTGAATCTCGGCCCTAGCAGCTCGATGATCCTCTTCTTGTGTGACAAGAGAGAATACCCTGTTCATCGGAGGGATCGGCTCCATTAGCAAAATTTGTCCCCTCGTGGCTGTGTAAGAATCATGTAGTCCCATTAGAAAAATCATCACGTAGATATTTTCATCGAACATTGCCAATTCCTTTGCTGTTCCACAATGAAACCCTGCACAGGCACATATCGGTTTGAACTTTTGAAAATCTTCCCATATCGCCTTGATCTTCGTGAAGTGACTCATCACTGAACTAGTGTCTTGAGTTTGATTGACTAGTTCTTTAAGAGTCGTGAAAACTCTTAGACCATTTTTCTGATATCTCTCTCTTAAATCTTTCCAGACCGAAGCTGCTACATCTCCATATCTGATTGCTCTCCCAATTTCCTTCGAGACAGAATTCTGAATCCAGGAAACAACAATTTTGTTCGATCGTTGCCACGAATTGATTCTTGGTTCACCAGGTTTGGGTTTGGGGATTGAGCCATCTAGAAACCCTAGTTTATTTTTGACCGATATCGCGATTAACATCGAGTTGCTCCAGTTAGCATAGTTGTCACCGGTGAGAATTTCAGAGACGATCACCGCACCCGGGTTGTCTCCATGGTGCAGGAAGAAGGGATTCTCCGATGGATCTTCGAGTTGAGGCGTCGTGTGAGTCCTCGGAGTCGTCTCTGTGTTCTTGGTGTTTGTCGGTGTTTCTTCATATTGTTGACCTAGGATTGCAGATTCTAACTCGTCCATTTTGGTGATGTCGATCTTGTGCGGAATGATTCAGATCGATTGATTGTTCACCTAATAAGAGTTTGCGCAATTCTTTTATGCTCTGATACCATATTGGATTCTTGAGTTTGAAAGCTGTGATAAACAAGACTAAAAAATGTTTACTGACAGAGGAAGAAGAGAGAGTTTTAGGAACGAGTCAATTGACTCATGAATTGTATATCTTGAATGAATGAGTGTATTACCGTATAAGAGAATATATATACTGAGCGGTATAACATCAGCTATTAGTAACCGACTCACACATCAAAACAGATCCCAGTAAACTGTATTAAACAGTAAGTATAACTAAATATTAATACTAAAGGTATATGTATCCTAATAAAATTGACATTGAATTCGGGAAAAAAAGTAATATAAATAAAAGGGAAAAAAAAGAACGAGGTATTTATAATCAGGTAACACATCAATGTAAGTTATTATCGTTCGTTATAGGATCTCATAGTATATTATATTATTCAAAGACAAAAATATAATATTTCGGATTATTTATTGTTAATGTTTTGTATCTTTTACACAAAAAGTAATAATGACCCTTAAAAAACTTTGTAACATAATACTCCTTGATTTATTTGTACATTATTGCAATACATTTAAAAGAGAAAAAAATTCATTGTAAATTTTATAGGTTAAGAAAATTTAAAAAATTATATCTTACCTATAAAATATTAGTTTTTTTTTTTATCAAAAGACGGGAAAACAGGTATAGATACTTTTCATGACATTTAAGCTTACAAATATAAAAATATATTATAAAAGTATATTTTCTCAAAAAAAAATATAAAAATATATGCTACAAAATGAAAATGAAAATAAACTCTTTTTAACGACTATTAAAATTTCTTTATAAATTTTATTTAAATATATTTCAAAATATATGTTGAGTTACCATGAGTTACAATAAACTAAGAAATATTTATTAATTTATTTTAATACAAAATAATAGCTATCTATTTTTCAAAAATTGCACTAAATAACTAAATGAACGTCGATATTGTTCTTTGTCCATTTTTTTTAGTAAATAGTCTTTATTGGGGCGTGATTGTTAGTAACTGCTATTAATTGGTTACTTTTTTTTTATTAATATATACCGATTTATTTTGTTTAATGGTTATTAAATAATTTTTTTAAACGTTAATTATATAACAATTAATATGTTTTAAACTACTATATTATTAATTATCTCTTTAATTTTTGGTAGTCGTTGGTGTAAAGAAAAGTAATTATTTACTTCATCTATCTTACTTTTTAACTTCAATAAATTAGTATTTTTAATTATAGAATTTAAAATATATATATATATAAGTTTAAATGTCTTAAAACAATATTCATATTTGTATATTATATATTTTTTATTCTTTATATTTCCAACTGTCAACCGGAAGTTCTCGTGTATTTCCAAAAATAAAAGTTGCCATAATCCTCATTCTCGTGAAACAGAATCTCTGTTTCTGGTGCCATTTCCGACACTTGGTCATTACATTACTACTTCTCAGTGGATCAAGCGACAAAAGAAGATTCATTTTTCTGTGGGCGTGAATGAGTATGGTTTCAGATATACGAAGTTTTTCTTCCTTTCCTTGGGGTTTAACTCGCAAAAAGCAAGTCGATTCAGTTCATCTCACTCGCGATTCTCACCTCCAGTTGGCCAAGAAACTCACCGTTTTCGATCTCGTCGCAATCGGTATAGAATTAAAGAATATTCTGATTTTTCGCGCTTCCTTTTATCTTCGTGAAATTTGTTCGGCGAAAGCTTCTTAGCTTACCGTCTATTGGCTCGTTGCTGTGTAGTCTCGTTTTTTCTCCTTCAAGTAAAATTTATATTTTCTCAGATTCTTGTCCAAATTTCTTGGCTTCAGAAATGGTCTTGTTCGTATTGATTTGGTATTGCTGCTATAGATAATCCTCTTGAAGAGCAAAAAAACAAATTTCATTTTTCGATGAATATGAGAAGCTAGGCTAGATTGTTGATTTGTAGTCCTTATGCTTCTTTAAGTAATTTTACAACCATTTTTTGGTTAGATTCTTCTAGTAAATGATTGTAGATTCTGCTTTGAAAATCCTTTTGCAAAGAAAAAAACAAATTTTACTGTCATTTTAAACATTATGCAATTCAAATGTCGAGTATGAGAAGCTAGGCCGAATTGATTCGCAAAATTCATTTCTATACAATAAAAGTAGGATCAATTACTTATTGCTGCTAAAGATAATCTTCTTGCAGAACAAAAACAAATTCCATGTTTCTATTATATGATGTTATTCAAAGGTAGAGTGTGAGAAGTTAGACCAGATTGATTCTCATCATATTCCATTTTTCTGGAACATTATGTTAATGAAAGGTAGTCTCAGTATGAGTAGCTAGGTAAGATTCTTAACAAGGTTCATTTTTCTGCAACATTATATGATTGGTCTATTGTTCGTTTCTGGAAGGACTCTTGATTGTATAAAGACCTCTTGAACATAAATTTCCAGGCCTTGCTCGCCTTAGTTGTTCGGAGATTGCCACAATAAACGCTTTTGTCTTGTCATTGGAGTCAATTTTGGGGATCTTAAATAACTTCGTAACCTGCTAATAGAGAGGCTTGGAGGCTATTGATCTGTTCCAAGCCCTGGAATCAGTCTTGATCTGGAATGGGCTTCAAGATAAAAAAGTGTGCATGCCAGATTTGGAAGAGTTCTCTGTGAAATTGATGACTGCGAGTCTTAGTATGCTTTGAAATTTTCTTTCTTTGAGGTTATTTGGAAAGTGAAAGTTCCTTTAAAAGTGGATTCTTTGGCTGGCTCCTCTCCTCCAACAAGCTCAGTGCTGCCGATATTGTTCAGTGCCGCAAGTCGTACACTGCTCACTGCCCAACTTGCTGTCCTTTTTCCGACTCCAGGGATCATCTCTTCGTTTCGTGCATTGTGGCCAAAGCTATGTGGACAAAAGCTTCTCACAGTTTGCAAATTGATTCTCCTCTTCCCAACTCTTTCTAGGCTTTGTCTTTGGTCTAAGAGCCAGGACAAATCCGTAAAATGGCAAGAGGTGAATAGACAGTTTTCTTGGGGACCTGCTGGAGTATTCGGAATCCAAGAAACGGATTTATTTTGAAGACTATTCTCCACCTCGAAGATCTATGGGACAGTATTTTCAGGAGTTGGTCTTTGGATGTCTAATCTAAATTCGGATTTTTCGAGTTTTAGCTGTCTTATCCCGCGATTGGCCAAGTGCTATCTAGTTTGTCGTTTGCTCGTTCTAGATGAAGCTTTCTTTTTCACCTCTTTTTCGATATAATTTTCAGGTTCTATAAGAAAAAAGCTACAGGTCGCATTGATTCTTGATAAAATTTCATTGCTATATGTCAATGATTAGTTGGTTTAGTTTGAAGAGATGATAGGTAGAGATAGTGAGTAGTTTGTGTATTTCCTGGGTTATCTGTAATGGAATTTTGTTACGATCAGGTGTTGGAGCGACCATTGGAGCAGGGGTGTACATTCTCGTGGGAACGGTTGCACGGGAACACGCTGGCCCAGCCCTCACACTATCTTTCCTCATTGCTGGTATCGCCGCTGCTCTTTCCGCCTTTTGTTATGCTGAGCTGGCATGCCGCTGCCCTTCTGCTGGGAGTGCTTATCACTACACCTATATATGCATCGGAGAAGGGTAATTCATATTTTATATATTATATTTATCTCCAAAAGGAGCGATGGCTTGTATGAAATATTTTATTTCTGTAGTGTTGCTTGGTTAGTTGGTTGGGCTCTCGTTCTCGAGTACACAATCGGTGCCGCTGCCGTAGCTCGTGGAATAACTCCCAATTTGGTATACTGAAATTGATATGTATATATATGTCTATACATATATATTCCTGTAATGTTTTTCTCTGTACTATGTATTGACGAAAAAAACTTAGGCCTTGTTTTTCGGAGGTGAGGACAAGTTGCCTGTTTTCTTGGCTCGTCACACTATTCCTGGAGTCGGTGTTGTTGTTGATCCATGTGCAGCGCTCGTAGTTCTCATAGTTACTGCTCTCTTATGTATTGGGATCAAGGAGGTAAATGATTGACTCTGTTGATGCTTCTGTAATTGTTTGTGGTTAACTTTCAACCTCTTTGGGATTGTACCCCTTGATGTTTCAGAGCACGTTGGCCCAAATGATTGTCACGACAGTGAATGTCGGTGCCCTTCTTTTTGTCATAGTAGCCGGTGGATATTTGGGCTTCAGAAATGGGTGGCCCGGATACCAAATTCAAACAGGGTAGTTCGTTTTGCATTCACTCCTTCTAACTTGTCTAATACTATTCTATAAACTCTACATTTTTTATATATATAATCTTTAATTTTAGCTATTTTGTTTATTTGCTTCAGGTTTGCTCCATTTGGGATCAACGGGATGTTCGCAGGATCCGCCATAGTCTTCTTCTCATATATCGGTTTCGATTCAGTTACAAGCACTGCCGAGGAGGTAGGAAAATCTATCTATGCATTTACTTTATTTATTATCAAATTTTTTTTTTATAAATTAGAATAATACCAATTCTAGTTTACTTATCCTAATAGGTGACGAACCCACAACGAGACTTGCCTCTTGGTATAGCAATAGCATTGTCCATATGTTGCATTTTGTATATGCTTGTGTCCATGGTGATTGTTGGCCTTGTGCCGTACTTTGACTTGGATCCTGACACTCCCATCTCTTCTGCATTTGAAAGCTACGGTGTTCAATGGGCTGTGTAAGCGTGCCTTTTCTTTTCTTTTCTTTTTTTGTTCTTGGGTACTCATAAAGTCCTATGTTTTTCAGACCGTGTATCACTTGATACAGGTACATTATAACAATCGGAGCAGTCACCGCCCTCTTTGCAAGTTTGCTGGGCTCAATCCTTCCTCAGGTACATTACAACAACCGTGGATCTTCTTCGACATTTTTTTGAGGGAGAATCAAGGACTCGTCGTTTTCTTTTTACTCATCCAGCCCAGAATATTGATGGCGATGGCAAGGGACGGATTGGTGCCTTCATTTTTGTCAGACATTAACAGAAACACGAAAGTTCCGGTTAAGGGCACAATTGCGACCGGCATTTTCGCAGCAGTTCTCGCCTTCTTCATGAATGTTTCGCAATTAGCGGGGATGGTAAGTTGATATTGATGAACTCGAGAAGAAAATGTTAACAAGAATCACAGAAATCTCAAAAATATATTGGCAAAGAACTTTATGAATTAATTATCTCGAGGATATTTAAATAGACCCGGAAGGATATATAGTAATTTATTTATTTAATTTCATATTTTAAATTTATTTTATTGTATTTAATCTGAATATTTCATATGTTAATTTCATATTCTTGCCGAATTAAAGAAGAAAATGCTAATAAAATATCATAAATTTTCAAAAATATATACCAATGAATAGGAATGTATTAACTATCTTGATGATATATTGCTAGACTCGTTAGGGAAATTTAGTAGTTTACTTGTTTTATTTCACTTTTTGATGTAAACTAAGTCATTATGGTGGGTCAAGGTTTTGAGAAAATGACTTGTTTTTAGCGTAGCTATCCACGAGTAGAGTATCCATGTGACCTCTATATAAGCGCGAGCTTTCCCACAAATATGTATGTTTTACTGAAACAGGTTAGTGTTGGGACACTGCTTGCTTTTACGACTGTAGCCATATCAGTTTTGATTCTGAGATACGTTCCACCCGATGAGATTCCGCTTCCCCAATCCCTTCAAGATTATATCAACAGTTTTACAAAAAGCGACGATAACGCAACCTTATGGAATCCCGAATCACAAGAAATTGACCCCACCCAATCTTTGTTTGACAAAGAGGGACTACTTCACGATCCTTTACTCGTATCCGAAGGTTTGGTTTATAGGTGTTATTGGCTGGAAGTTGCAACATAGTCAGAAATCAAGATTAAATTGTGCTGATTTTTATGAAGCAAAAGTTTGATTATTGTGTTGGTAACTATGGCATGTGCCTATGACAATATGGCTTAAATTTCAGTATAAGCCACACATTTCCTTTTTTTTTTAACCGCTTCTAACCTTTTTCCGGTCCCATCTGAATAAATCAGGAAGCAGAGGTGAACGAACAAGGAGGAGAATTGCTGGCTGGACCATAATATCCCTCTGTGCCGGGATTCTTGTGTTTACAATTGCGGCTTCGGTGGAAGACTTTTCCAGGTTTGTTGCGAACATGTCGTCAAAGGAAAAAAAAAATACAGTGATCAGTACGAAAAACAATTAATAAATAACTTCCGGTAGTGCATTAAAACCCGAAGATATTTAATTGAAACTACTCGGCAATTATAGGACACTGCGTTACACACTCGGTGGAGTTGGTATCGCTCTTTTGATAACCAGTTTGGTTGTGCTCGCTTGTACATACCAAGACGATGGACGGCACACCTTTGGCCACACAGGAGGTAGTACACTAGTTACACTTTCATTCAACTTACAAAGTATAGGAGTTCTTTTCTCAATTAATTTTGTTTATTCAGGTTTCTCTTGCCCGTTCGTCCCATTCTTACCCGCGGCATGTGTTCTTGTAAATACTTATTTGTTAATCGGCCTCGGGTGAGTTTTCAAGATTTATATTTCTAAAACGTACTGAATAGTTAGGACTTGAGTGTTGAGGATATAATAAACATAAGAGATACTAAAAAAGGTTAACTATAGGAGCAATTAAGTCAGTAGCCAATAGTTGACCCTTTTTATAAAAAATAGCCAATGTTTCAAGAAGAAAAAAAATCCATCAAGTCCCATTTATAAGCTTATTACCCTATAAATGAGTGTGAAAACTGCGTGAGAAATCAGAGTGAGGAAAAAAATTCCCATTTGAGAGCACCGTCTTCTCAAAAGTCCGATATCGTACTGCTCGTTGTTTCGTTTCATATATATTTCGGTGAAAGTCAGAAGGAATATTAGCTCGTATAACGTGTATTGCATTTACGTTATATGTATAGTGGCGCGACGTGGATTCGCGTTTCGGTGTGGCTGTTCATCGGAGCATTAGTGTACGTGTTTTATGGCCGAAAGCACAGCCGGCTCTCGAACGCTCTCTATGTACCTTCCTCTTATGCTAACAAAATATTCATGGCCCGAGAAAGACAAGAAATCATTGCTTCACAAACAAGAGAAGCTTAAGAACACCCTCACATATACGAAAGAAAAAAAGATCATTTGATTATATGGGAAGGGAATGGCTTAAACCCAAACTGTCATGGTGTTTTGATTCTGCAGGAAGAAGATAACATTGTGTTAAAATAATACACCTTGGTGTAATGTAGCATTATAGATCTGTTGAAACTTGTACAAATATACTGCTACAAACAAATAAGATAAAGCATTACAGAAGTCTTGGAATTTCTAAAGATGTTCATTTTCGGAAGATTTTTTTTACTAAATCCAACCAATAACTTTATGCTCAGAAGCTAAAAATAGTGTGCAAGATTACCATAGGTCTTGAAATTGCCCAAAATGCTATTTTTTACTAATTTCCCCAGTTCCAACTTCCCTCACTTCAATAAAAGTTGAAAGATCACTTTTACTATTTTTTTTTCTCAACAATTTTCGTCTCACTTTTTAATTACCTAAATTTAATTTAAAAAAATAAAAATAAAAAGATAAATCTCTTCATTATATTATTTTTATTTATTTAATTAAAATTCCAGTGATTAATAAAGTGGTGATTAAGAAGGTGGTATTAAAATTGTAAAGAAAAAGACTGAAGAGTATAAGCGTTTTTTAGTTGTAAAGTAAAAAAAAAAAAAAAAATCAATTTTTAAGAAAAACGACAAGAAGAATTAGTGAGAAGTAGTAACTTTTTATTTTTTATTTTTATACTATAACAATTGGGTTAATCTAATTATTAGTCATCCAAAGTAGTAGGATTCTTTTATTAGTCAACGTTTTGTAGATGTTTACACAATTATTTTAACCAATTTAGCTGGAAATGGATTTCTTGCTTCACAAATCAGGTAATAAAATTAAATAATAAATGGTATTTACAATAAAGTGGATACGAGAATCGAGGAACAAAATCACCGACATATTGCTTGTTCATTCATTAATTTCGTTAAAAAATTAACGAAAAAGTCGCGGGAGAAAAAGCCTAATATTTTTTATCCAAAACTTTGAAACTAAAGGTGACTTTTGGAAGGTTTAATTTTTTAGCCCATAATCAAACCCAGAATCACGAATAACTATATCGTAATCTGTTATTGATAACGTTATGTGTGAATAACTATCACAAATGTGTGTTTCCTCTAAGTGAGGCTTGTCTTTGGTTCTTGAGTGGTTTGTCCTGGGTTTCTAGTGTGGTTATCGAAATAGTAGCGTGTCTTGGGTCCTTGAGTTGCTTTCCTGCTGGGTATTGAGTGTGGAGAGAGTGGGTGCTAGGTGAGTCTGGTTGGGAAACACGAGAGATTGGTGCGAGGCGACTGGTGGGAGTGGGTTCGGGGAAACACGAGTGAATAGTGAAAGGAATTTGGGGGTGTTGGGTCGGTGTTTTTGCTGAAGGGGGTTTAGTGTTTTTGTGTCCTGGGGGGTTTTGGGTGGGTTTTGCCTTCTGGAGTGGTTATGGAGGAACAGGGAGATTGGGAGTCTGAAGTTAACCTCACTTCAGCCTTTCTGGCTTCCAACCTAGTCATTACCAGAAAGCTTGATGATGAAGGAAAGAGTTCAGAGCAAATTTTTATCGCGGGGAAGATTATCTCTGAAAGAAAGCTTGAGTGGGGAATAAAGAGAATAACAGAGGTGTTTAATGCAGTATGGCGCTGCAAACAACGTTGGACGGTCAAGGAAATTAAACCTGGTATATTTCAGTTCCAGTTTGATAGTCATGAAGATAGCGACAGAGTACTGAGTGACGCCCTTGGACGATTAAGGGGTTGCAACTGTTACTGGAGGAATGCCCGCCGATGAAGAAAATTGAAGAAATTGAGTTTACACATTCTCCCTTTTGGATACGCATCCAAGGTCTGCCTCCGAGTTTTTTGAATGAAACAAGCTCAGAAAACCTTGCTCCAAGATTCGGAAAATTTATAAAGTATGGAGGCATTCATGGAGGAGAGGTGAGAGTGCGAGTGATTCTGGACATCCGCCGCCCCCTATGTCCAGGATTATTCCTTGATAGAGGTGATTTGTCCCCCCTGTGGATTCAAGGTCGCTATGAGAAGTTGAGCATGTTTTGTTATACGTGCGGAATATTAGGGCATGGGGAAGAAGTCTGCGCTCGTCAGGAAAGGATGAGGATTAATGTGCCTCATTCTCCTTCGGTGAACGCCTACGGAGAATGGATCTACGCTGAGGCTAAGAAAAAGAGTTGTTACGAAGGAGTTGAACATCTTGTGGGGAGGACCAAAGAGATTTCTAGTTCGCCGTTAAAGAGTCCGGTGGTCGGAGAGTTGAAGAGAAGGGCAGTAATAGGTAACAACCACAGAAGGAGGGAAGAGCGGGAGGCTCGTACAGATGTCCCTATCACCCTCGACAGTGGCAGGGGTGAGAGAGAAGACCCGACAAGTTTAGTGGAGGAAAGGAAAATTCTGACACTGTCGGAAACAAAGAAATATATTGCGCCAGGGAAGAGACGGCTACAACAGTGCCAGCTGGATAACAAGAGGGATAAAAAGGCGGAGGTAGGACCCAGCGCTGAAGAAGTCTTTCATTACTCAAACTCTCTAAAGCCTTCGACTCAGGAGAGTGGTAAGGGGGAAGGAAATGGGCCTGAGAAACAAGAAAAAACAAGGTATCAAGGAGGCCCAAATAAGCCCATTCAGGAAAATATGGAGAAGACTGCTAGCTTTGGGGCAAACCCAAGGGACGAGAAAGAGGCCCACAGATCTAAAAGGAAATTAAAAGAAGATGATGAAGAGGAGAATCTACCAAGGAAAAAAGCTTATAGTGACACTGTGTCGAACACAAGCACCCTTGACCAGGAAGTGGCGTATCTGTCAAGGAATCTTGCTATGGCATTCGGGGAAGGAAGTGTAACTGCTACACAGAACGACATTAAGAGGAAAGGAAAAATGAAGATATATGAAAAGAAGAAATCGATAGCTGCCAAGGATAACAGAGTAAGGCAGAGTCAACTTACGGGTCTTAATTTGACCAAGGTCACTACTAATAATTTTGTCACGGCTGAGGAGGCGAGCCTTAACAACCCCCTACCCGATAAATGTTAGTACAATCCTGGAACTGTCGGGGTCTCGGAAGAGACACCGCGGAAGAGACTCTTAGGAGTCTCTTGAGGAGGGGAAGACCGGATGTGGTATGTTTGATGGAGACAAAGTCGAGTGGTCGTAGAATGCGTTATTTGAGAAGTAAATTGGGTTTCTGGGGTGGTGTGGAGGTGCCTGCGATCGGTTCGGCGGGTGGTTTATGTATTTGGTGGCGTAAGGGAATTTGGATGGACATTTGGAGAACCGACAAGAATTTGATATGGGCGATAGTTCGGGGGGCAACTAGAGACAAAGACTAGGATTTTTTCATGGTCTATGGACCTCCGTACAGGGACAAACGTCAGGAGTTCTGGGAGGAGATGAAAAGGATCGTAGGAAGTACAAGTTGGCCTTGGATGTTAATTGGAGATTTGAATCTCATAGCACGCTCTACCGAGAAGATGGGGGGAAGGGCATTTAAATGGGATAAAGAAAATATTCTTTACAATTTCATGATGGAGTCTGGTGGAATTGATCTGGGATCTGTAGGAAACAAATTCACATGGTCGAATGGACAAAAAGGTGAAAGGAAGATTATGGAGAGACTGGATAGGGTGATTGTCAGCGCTGAGTAGGCGTGCAGGTTTCCGAAAGCCGGTGTAAAAAATGGGGTGATTGTTCATTCTGATCATTCACCCATTTTGTTGGATCTATTTTTATTGGATGAGAAAGGAAAAAGACCTTTTCGATTTTTCGAGGCCTGGGGTTATGATGAGGAGTGCAGAAACACACTGTTATGCTGCTGGAAGAAAAGAAATAACCAGCGGAATACGAATTTCATTCATAAATTGAAGGAGGCTGGGAGGAAAATCCATGAGTGGCAAAGTGTCAAGTGGAAAGAAACCCAGAGACGCAACAAAGAGTGTGAAGATAAGCTCCGCACTATTCAGGAACAGCCCTACACTGATCATTTTAAAGAAAAACAATTGAGAGAGGAACTGATTGATATTAACTATGTCCAGGAAAGGGTGTGGAGGCAGAAATCTCGGGAGCTGTGGTTGAAAAAAGGCGATGCGAGCACTAAATACTTCCACACGGCAACAATCATTCGTCGTAAAAGGAACTATATTGGGGCGATGCAAAAGGATGATGGGAGTTGGGTCAGAGACAGGAAAAACATCAGAGAGTATTTACAACAAAAATACATGGATTTATTCACGTCTTCGGATCCAAGCTTCCCTGATGATCTTGATAATCTTATCCAGGAAGAATTGAATAGCGATGAGAACGAGGCTATATCGTGTGTCCCGAGCAAGCGGGAGATAAAGCAGATTGTTTGGCAAATGCACCCCACGAAGGCTCTGGGACCGGATGGGTTTCAAGGCATTTTCTACAGAACATACTGGGAGATTGTGGGGGATGATTTGTGCGAATTCATCCAAGATTTCTCCAGGACAGGGAAATTAATTGCTAAAGCTGCTTTCGCGCATATTGTTCTTATTCCCAAAAGCGAGTCTACTGAATTGTTTGAAAAATTGAGGCCTATAAGCCTGTGCAATTTTTGTTTCAAGATCATTACAAAAATTCTTACGACTCGGCTTAGAACGCACCTCGATAAATGGATTAGGCCGAATCAGTCCGCCTTTGTCCCGGGGAGGTGGATTGCGGAAAATTCACTGCTTGCAAAGGAAGTTATTCACTCGATGGAATCTAAATCAGGGAAACAAGGGGTAATTGGTATCAAAATTGATATGAGCAAAGCTTACGATCGGCTCGAGTGGGACTTTGTGCTCGCAGTACTGAGAGCGTTTGGCGCATCGATAAAGGTCATTCAACTGATTGAAGCGTGTATAAAGTCTGCTTCTGGCGCGATTCTTCTGAATGGGTCCCCTCTTAAGATTTTCAAGCCTTCTCGCGGTTTGCGGCAAGGTGACCCGCTGTCACCTTATTTATTCATTACAGCGTCGAAGGTCCTAAGCAGGATGCTTGCGAAGGCTGAGTGGCTGGGTAAGTTCCAGGGGGTACGGTTTGGCAGGAACACAACGACCATCTCCCATCTCATGTTCGCCGACGATATGATGCTTTTCTGTAATGCGAATGTGAAAGAAGTTGAAGAAATCATGAAGTGTGTGTACACGTATGAGCGCTGGTCGGGGCAACGCATGAATACCCTTAAATCAGGGGTGTTTTTTTCGAAGAATGTTCGGAATGAAGAAAAGCTTTCTCTGAAGCGTCTGTTGGCTATGGAAGAATGCGATCACGATATTATGTACCTTGGCAACCCTTTGTTTGTGGGAAGGAACAGGTCAAAGAGCTATGATTTTCTGAAAATGAAGGTGCTCTTCAGAATGGAAGGTTGGATGGCTCGTGCGATCTCCAAAGCGGGGAGAAGTACCCTGGTTAAATCGGTGGTACAGAGCGTACCTTCTTATGCAATGTCTACAGTATTGTTACCTAAAAAATTCTGGAGAGAGATTGAGAGACACACTCGTGAATTTTGGTGGAAAGGAGAGGTCAGCGGGAACAGATTCAGGGCGATTACGAGATGGGAGAAGATTTGTCAACCGAAATCTGCAGGGGGTCTCGGATTTAGGAATATGGAGGTCTTTAATCAAGCCTTTATAGCCAAATTAACCTGGAAGGTGATAAGTAGCCCTAGCAGTTACTGGGTTAAATTACTACGAGGAAAATAATGTTCGAGAACTGCTTTCTTTGATCATATTGTGCATGCTATGGCTTCGGGGGGTTGGAGAGACATCTGTGCAATGAGAGACCTGATTAGAAGGAATTCTTTCCATTTAATTGGGGACGGAACTTCGACCCGAATTTTTGGTGATTGTTGGCAGATTGGGGGTGCAATCTGTAACGCAGATTCCAGGTTCGATACGGAAGCGACTGTGGATGTGCTCTTTCGCAAAGGAGAGCGTGCTTGGGATGGGAGGGCTGTCCTCCATCATTGTGGAACCAGAGCAAAGGAAGTTCTGAGCATCCACCCAATGCCGGTTGGCCCCGACGAGATTGTGTGGAAAATTGAAGAGGATGGGAAATACAGTGTTAAGAGTGCGTATGAAGAACTAAGTAGAGCTGCATACGATCCAAGTGACGATATTTGGAAACCTGTTTGGAATTTCAATTTTAATTTCAAATTCAAACTAACGCTGTGGAGACTTGGAAATAATTGCTTCCCCACTGCGCAAATTTTATCCAAAGGCTTGCCTAATCCGGATCTGAGCTGCAGGGTTTGCTTCAAGGATGTGGAATCCATCGCTCATATTTTCTTTGGATGTGAGCTGGCGAGTCGAATCTGGTTCGCCGTGGCCCAGGGGACGAGATGGCTGAATGTAGGAGCTTGGTCAAGTATGGACTGTCTTAGCGAGATTATTTTGTGCAATGAGGAGATGAACACGATTATGGGAAAGGATTATTTCATAAGGTTAAGTGTGGCGGTGATCGAGGTTATTTGGAAATTCAGGAACGACTTTATCTTCAGGGGGGCCAAATACTCGGTGGAAAAGCTGATTGCGAGCATTTTCCTGAAGGAAAAGGAGATTGCAATCAGCGTGGATAGGCATGCACAAGGTGACAAGCCGCCGAGTCATGGTCCGACGGCTGTGGTATGGAAACCGCCACCTGATTCCATTGTTAAAATCAATGTTGACGCTGCCTATAAAAATGGAGAGGCTGCAGTGGGGATTTTAGCTAGAAATAGCCAAGGAACTGTGTTATGGGTTTTTCGAAGCCAAATAGAAGCCAAGAGCGTGTTAGAATCTGAACTGAAAGTTGCGATGCTTGCGATACAACTTGCAAAATTTTATAATCACAGGCAGATTTGGGTTGAAGGTAACAACCAAACCATTATGAACACACTTCACGCTGCTACGACTTGCCCTGTATGGAGAATGAAAATGGAGTTCGAACATGTGCTCAGACTTAGTAAGGAATTTACAGTGTGTGAATTTCATTGGATCTCTCGTGATTGCAACAGCCCGGCTCATCTTTTAGCGAAGTGGGCTTTAGTTTCAAATGATTTTGGAGTGTGTAATTTTGGGGAAGTCCCGACCCTTGTTCGGGATAGTGTTTTGAAGGATTGTAGGGAGTTCCCAACCCTTGTTCGGGAAAACCATGTGTTTTCGTGATATAAGAGTAGGTACTCTTTCCCCCTCATCGCACCAGTAAGGGGCGGGGGGGTTTTGATGAGGCCTTTATCCATTGCAAAAAACTATATCGTAATCTGTTCAAACTCTATTACGCTGTAAGAATATGTGAATAAACATCATGTAAATAATCGTAAACAATATATAAACGGTACGTAAATGGTCTGTAAATACACGTAATGATAAAAAAAATCAAAAAATTTACCAATATTTTTCTGTGCACAAAAAAACGAATAATGGTGAGTCAAGTTAAAAAGAAAAAAGAATATACATGAAAACACATACCTTATTCCTTTAGAGAAAAATAAAAGTTCCTCATGAAACAATTTTCATCCTGCCCCTAAACAGATAATAGAAACTAAAGATTTTTGTTAAAAAAACTGAAAATAAGAATGTGCTTGATGATGAGCAGATAAACGATAAACAATGTGTGCAAGAATTAAAAAATATAAATTAATCAGATTTATTTTGAATGTAAAATATAGATTTTTGGATCACTCGATTTGTAATTTTTAAGTAATTAACGAGTTTTGTTCATTAGAAACCAATTGTGTAAAAATTATTCTTGAAACAAAATTACGAAAATTAATTAAGTAAATAAATTCTCAAGGATTAGAATTAATTTCGAAAATTAATTAAATATTTAAATTTTCAAAGACTATATAAAGAAGTCTTGAGCATATTGATACTAGTGAAAACTAAACAGAAAGTTCACAATTTTAGTCATGAAATTGTTGCTTAGTTTAATTTGTGATCTAAAAAAAAACACTACATGGGGCTTCCACCAAAGTCCTCACGCTCCAGCCAATAAAAAAATGGGGCTTGCACATTTCTAGTACTCAATAATAGCCTTATTCCGGAAATGTTTTTATGTGTTAAAAAATGTAGTTCAAGGAGAAGTTTTTTGGTCAAATGAGAGAGAGATGTGCAAAGACATTTATAGGTAAAAAAACATAAATAACAGTCATAAATGGAGTTTAGGTTTAGCTAACAAAATTTCTTTCCCATTTATGTGTACGAGGAGATCGACGTAGCAGCTCGGCGTAGTTCCCCATGGAAGTAAGGTCCGACGGTAAAATCCGGAGTCCCGATTTTTACAAAGATGTTCGCGTTTGCTCTAGTCGGAGGTCGGAATTCTCATGTAGTCGGAGATCGCCAGTGTGTTTATGGTAGTTGTCGTAGAGTTGTGCCTCCGCCGAGCTGGATGGTGCGAAAATTTTATACTCTGTTTTTTTTATAATTTGGTTGGTGAGGGCTCTGACAACAAAAGCTTCGGCTCTGTTCTCCTGCGATTTGGATGGGCTTTCATCATAGTAATCTCTTAATAAATATAATGTGTTTTGCGTAGGTAAGGCTTTTCGTACGGCAGACCCATGGCGACATAGAAAGTTTTTCCGCCACCCCCATTACCAACACGTGTGCGTCAAATCTGAGTTTGAATTTTCTCCGACGGATCCATTGAAGTACTTCTAAAATTATCAATAGGTTTTCCTACAAGAATTAGAACGAGAGCAAGTTTCAGATCCGTTAAAAAGGTACGAATGTTTTTTAATTTTTCAAATATATTTGGTCAATATAACTAAGCGAATTAGTTACTTAGGCTACGCAACTAATATGTAAGTTTTGAACCTGGCATATGAAATGAGTGTGGTTATGAAAAGAGATATTTTCATGTACGTCAAGCACATCGGAAAATGGCTGAGATATGATTATTATCAACCCGATGGTTCGTTCACAGCCCTCGTATCGCCGACCACCACGTTTGAGGGTTTAACAAAATTGTTGTTCACGTGTTCTGATGAGAGATTGAATGAGAACACATATAAGGTATTGAGCGTGAAGTACGAGACAATAGGGTTGGTAAAACCTGTTAGCATTGACTCGGGCATTAGTTTGGTTTATTATTTACATATTCTGAAAGAGAAAAACGACACATCTAAAATGTCTCCAGTGTTGAAAATTGAGTCATTGAATACGTCTTCTACGCATGTTGGTTCGAATTCGAACACAGTAGAAATTAAGCGTGAATCGAGCACTCCTCCAACACACGGCAAACAAATCGCTGATAATGGTACCGGAGAATATAACACCTCGTCTGTGGCCGAAGAACAGGGAGGTCTCCAGTAGTCGACGCGCACGGGTGAACAAAGAAGAAGTCCATCCTCACTAATGTTTAGTTACATTAAGATCCACTTCGTTACATATAATTCTATTTAGTTACAATTATGTGTTTAGTTACTTTCATATCTAGTTAGTTAAATTCAAACATGTGTGTAGTTATCTTTAAATGTTTATAGTTACTTATAAATCTGATTAGTTACATATACAATAAAAAAACAAATCTGTAGTTACGTACAGACCTAATTACTCACATAGTATTATGAATTAGTTGCGTATTATTACGAATTAGTTACATAATACAACCCAGTATTTTTGATGTTGTAGGTTCGTCCCTGAGCATACTTGCGGGGCTAATTTCAGGCAAAGACACCATCCTCAAGCGACAATGAATTTGGTTGGGGAGGTCGTGAAACCTAGGCTTATAGCCACATGGAACAAGATCATGAGGTGCAAATGAGTTATAAAAATATTGGAGGGCTAGAGAGAAAGCTTTAGAGTCCTTACATGGAACTAAAGACAGGTCATTTTCACATTTACATCGTTGAAATATATGACGGAGATGGAGAATCCATGTTATAAAATCAACCGACATACCAATCCCCGATCACACTATTTTAAACATTGTTTTTATGTCTCTGAGCGCTTGAAAAAAGGGATGGAAGTATGTTCGTCACGTAATCATCATAGACAGAACTTTTCTTACGAACTACTACTAAAGCATGTTGTTATCCGCTTGTGGCATGGATGCAAACGAATATATCTATGAGCGCTTCGGTGATTCATAGTCTACGGAGTCGTGAGTTTACTAACGCAGTTAAAAGAAGCAATCGGCAAGAGAAATCATCAGGTGGTTGTGTCTGATAGAAATAAATAAATTATGAACGTAGTTTCGTAGGTTTTCACACAAATCGAGCATGAGTATTGTATGTACCACTTGTTAAAGAACATGCGGAATAAATTCAAGGGTTTGACGAAAGAAGCGTTATGGAAATTTGTCAATGCTGCCAAGGCGTACACACTTGTTGAGTGGGAAAAGTTTATGTCTATGATTGATGATGAGGATCCTGGTATCCGAACATACCTTGAGAGAAAGAGGTAGGTAACGAGAAATGGGCCCACTGCAGCGAAACTTCATTATGACTTCGAATAATGCAGAATCATTGAACTTTGTAATACTATAACTCAGGAGTTCCCTATTTCGAAATCCTCGATTTCTTGAGGGAGAGGATGACCAAATAGTTTTATGAAAGAAAAGAGAAAACTTCTAAACCATTACCACACTTTCAGTCTCACCAAACGCAAGGATTTTGGAGTATATTTTCGGCGCAACTGGCATGCATGTACATTTAGTTACATATCATTCCAATTAGTTACGTGTAAATCTAATTAGTTACTTAGGAATCTCTATTTAGTTACATACAATTTTATATAATTACAGACAAAATTGTGTTTAGTTACCTATAATTCCAATTAGTTACGTTTAAATAAATTAGTTAGCTACATACAAAATTGTTTTTAGTTACCTATAATTCTAATTAGTTATGTTTAAATCCAATTAGTTACGTAGGAATCTATATTTACTTACAGACAAAATTGATTTTAATTACCTATAATTCGAATTAGTTACGTTTAAATCCAATTAGTTACTTAGGAATTTATTTTTAGGTACATACAAACTGTGTTTAGTTACCTATAATTCCAATTAGTTACGTTTAAATGCAATTAGTTACGTAGGATTCAAATTTAGTTACATGTAAATATATTTAGTTACATTCAAACATGTTTTTAGCTATATGGTGTTGATTTGGTGCGACCGTCATCCATGTGCGAGTTTAAAGTAGTTGATCATACTGGAAAATCATGGGCTGTGAATTCATCAACAAAGACATGCATGTGTTGTGTATTTCAAATCGATAACTTTATATGCTTCCCATGTTGTCGTTTCCAAAATTATGTTGTGAAGGAAATTGTTTGCCTTATTATACTATGGAGTATTGGAAGTCTTGTTATACATGAGTTATTTATCCCTACGGAGATGCGCAATCTTGGAGTATACCTGACAAAATCAATAATATAATTGTCAAACCACCTAATATGATAAGACGATCGCCTGGCAGACCGAAGAAAGAGAAGAATATCGTCGCAATGGGAGGAGTATAGTGGAAGTGGTTGAAAATGTTCTCGATGCAAAGGTGGAAGACACAATAGGGTAACGTATAAGATATCAGTTGGATGAAGTTGTGTTTGAAGCGTTTATGTTTATGTTTATGTACCTTAAACTTTATTGTGCTTGAATGTGTGTTTAATAATGTTGTTTCAAACTACATATGGTGTTTTAATAATATATTGTTGAACATTTAGATACATGTAGTTACAGAAAACCATATTAGTTACCTAGACACTCTTTTAGTTACATACGAAAACCATATTAGTTATATATTAAAAAAATTTAGTTACATAAACTCCATTTTAGTTACTCCAAACACCAATTTAGTTACATTACATAAAAAATTAGTTATGTCACTAATAATGAAAAGTTGCATACTAATATCGAATAGTTCAATACTAATACGTTTTAGTTACATAAAACTCGAAATAGATAGTTCTAATACGTTTAAGTTACATAAACTGGTTGGTGGAGTCATTGATGATAGTAAATAAAGTTGTTGGCTGGTAGCGTCATTGATGCAGTTGGTGCATTGAATAATGAGCTCCATATTAGGATTCCGATGGAACTTATTTCTTAATATCTTCTAAAATAGCTTGTTTTCGAGGCAGCATTTCGCACATACATCCCTCTTTCTTCAAAAACTCCAAGTAGTTATCTCCAAATATTTCTTCGAGTACGGATGGAGTTACCAGTATTGGACCATGTTCTTCCCCACACACGTGATTCTCGACGTACTCGTTGATCTTCGCTTCAGTGTGGTTGGTCGTAACGTTCTTGAACAACTTCTTCCTACTATCGGATAAAGAGGACTCATCGAGAAGTATATGTATTGGTGGTGTTGCTTTTTGTCGGGGCCGTGTGGTTAGAAGGTTTCGGCTCGTCTCCCATTGTTTGATGGTGTTTGTTTTGTTGTTTGACATATTGTGATGAGATATTTAAGGCTTTAAAGGGGGTATGAGCCTCTTACATTCGGCCTCGTATTTGTTTTTTTGAGCCTTATGAAGTCATCTTTACTGAAAATCGGGTTTCTTTGGTCCAGTTTAGTTAAATTAAATACGTGATTAGTTACATAAATAGCGTGATTAGTTACATGTAAAGTATGATTAGTTACATATTAATCAGATTAGTTACATAAAAATAGCGATTAGTTACATATAAACTTGATTAGTTACATGTAAATTCTTTTGTTACATTTATTTCCACAAAAGTTTCAAATTAATCTGTCTAGTTACGTACAATTCAACTTTAGTTACATGTAAATATGTCCATTTAGATTTATTTCGAGTTTAATTACAAGTAAATATGTTTAGTTATGTACAATTTCATTTTAGTTACATATACATTTGTTTAGTTATATACAATTCAACTTTAGTTACAATTATCTCCACTTTAGTTATAGCTAAATCTGTTTAGTTGTATATATTTTCATTTTCGCTACATATAAATTTGTTTAGTTGCATACAATTCAACTTTAGTTACACATAAATCTGTTTAATTGGATATATTTCCATTTTGGCTATAACTAAATCTGTTTAGTTACGTATAATTCTTTTTTAGTTACATATAAATTCACTTAGTTACATACAATCTCACTGAAATAAATAACACACTCGCATTACTTTCTTAGATACCTGCTTAGCTCCAAAATAGTTACAGCATCTAACTTACTGTCACATATTAGATATACATAGAGTTACAAAATGGTTACAAAACCTAAATTAGTGTCACATATTACATAATAAACAAACAAACTTCATTCCTCGTTGTCTGAGTAAGGAAATGAGTTTGAGTTCTTGATGACCCCGTGTTTGATAAGGTTGATAGACAGTTTATGGTGGTACATTAACATGTCCGATTCTTTCAAGTACGATACAGGCTCTGAGTAGGCGAGAAATTTTGATGCTTTGATCTTTAACTTGTCGCAGTTCCCTTTGCAAAAATAAGTATTAGAGACGTTGAAATTCATTTGCACATTTTAATTTACAATTAACCGTTGTTCTGCTGCAGCACTTCTCGTAGGTGATTGAGTAAGGACGCGTACACTCATATGTTTTCCCTATAACTTCCCAGACACGTTTGAAGAGGATAGCCGGTATCAACTCAACTATCTTCTCGATCACCTCGTATATCCGGTTCGATTTGAGGGAATCATAGACGTTGATGTGATTTTCCTGTATGCATATCCTAGCGAGGACCCAATGATTACCCATCACATGGACATGTACCAATATATAGCCCGCTTTAACTCAAGGAATTTTGGCTCGGTTCTTCAGCCTCTCCTCCAAGATCGCCTACACCAACAAACTACGCATGGATCAGTCATAATTTTTTTTGTTCTTGGTCCACTCGACGTGGATCCTTTCAACCAGCTGACAGAAATGAGAGTCCGCTATCGTGTACATATTTCCCGTCGTTGGTTGCAACTTCCGGAGATAGTAGAAGGCGACGTTTAAATGCTGGTTATTAGATGCAGTAGACATTTAGATACATGATATACAATGAGTAACTAATCAGATTTAGACAGAACTAATCTGTAAAAGCTATGTAATTAATTAGATTTAAACGTAACTACTTAGAGAAATGTATGTGACTAATCAGATTTAAACATAACTCAGTAATATGTATGTAATTCTTTTGATTTAAATATTAAGTATTCAGTGAACTATATATAAAACATTTTAGTTACATAAAAACTGTTTTAGTTATGTCACTAAGAATGAAAAGTTGCACGCTAACATAGAGTAGAATACGTTTAGTTATATAAAATTTCAAATAGTTCAACACTAAAACCTTTTAGTTACATAAAATCGAAAGTACTTCTATGTTAAAACTTTTTAGGTACGTCTTCTGCTAGATTAGCTCGAAGCGATAATCAATCTCGTGGGCGGAGGTCTTCCTCATCTGCGATGTACATCTCGTCGGAGTCTACAACCTTGTAAATATTACTTATTAGTTACATCATACATGAATAACTACAAAAAAGAAAGAATCAAAACTCACTAACCTCTTAATTCCCGATACCATCCACTGATGTATTAATTCAATATCATGTTGACTAGGGCCCCTGAATGAGTTAGCCAATGGATGCTTCAGAGGTTTTGGACGACCTCTTGTGAAGGTTTGAAATATTTCGGGTTGGCTCGTGGGCGTGAAGATAATAGCTCGTCACTTGACCCATATGGGTCATTCCGGAGATCTAGCAATGGTGATCACGTTTTGGGAATTGTCCTCCTCAGAACTCGCCTCCTCGATCCCGGGACCGAAACACTCCAGTACGCCTTACATGTACGCATCTGGGGACCCAAGGGACTTCAATGTGTGTGATATTTCAACGGGACTGCAAACACCTCCACCGAGGCTTTCATCATCCTCTTCTTTCTTCTCCTTTGGTGTATGTTCTTCTTCTTTCATCTCTTCTTTCTTCTATTCTTCGTGTTTCTCTTCTTTATATTCATCAAGATGGATGCAATAAAATGTTGAAAAACGACGGAAAAATATGAAATAAGATGGATGAACTAAAACGATGAAAAACGATGGAAAAAGATGAAATAAGATGGAACATGAAAGAAAAAACGATAGAAAAAGATGAAATAAGATAGTTGAGCTAAAACGATGAAAATATATAGAAAATGGAAAAATATATTTTTTTTATAAAAAAATATATTTTCATCATTTTTTATCCTTTCTCATTATTTTTCATCGATTTAGTTCATCTATTAAATTTTATTTCATTTTTTTCATCGTTTTTATTTTTCGTCTTCCATCTTTTTACATCGTTTTTTTTATATGAAGGAAAAAAAGAAGAGAATAACATTTATAGACTCAGAGGATATTTTTGTTCAAACATGAGTCAAAAGTTTATTTTGAGATAAAAATTACATAAAAAGTCTAAACTTGATATTTAGCTACAAATTAAGTTCACTTAATGAAATTTCTCTATATATACCATAAAAGTTTTCATACACATATACAATAAGTAGAAAGTATATTTAATCAGGTACAAATATATATATACATAGCTTAAAAGTGTAAATATAATTAATTCCCTAATTCGTAATTTATTCTTATCCAACGCAATCATTTTTATTAGATTTAGAAGTAATGTTATATATCGCCAAGAAAATAGTTTTTTATGAATGCTAATAAATTATTTTAACAACTATTTATCACAAATAACTGATTTTTTATTCACTTCAATAATTTAGCTTAGATTTTATTTGATTAAAAAATAAGTCATCATCAAGCTGTATAACAATTAATTTAATTAACTTCGATTTAATTGATTATTTTTCTTATAGAATGAAACTTAAACTATTTATTTAATTGACCCTTATTATAAATTAATCTGCTATCATACTATTATTGTACCTCTTGTTAATATTTAATGAATATGAATATTCTAAGTCTTAACATATCGTGTATCAGATATCAATACAAGAGCTTGATCTCTTCCATGCAGGTATGACGTATCTTTATTAATACAATTTTCAAACAGTTTACGTCGATGTATATGTTGAATATTTCGTCCTCCTTTGACACTAATTGTGATATAATGTTTGCATTCTGTATTTCTTTTCATCTAAATAAAATATTGGTAGTTATTTACTATACTTGCTCTATGATTGTTGTATTTGGTATTTATAAGCCATGTAAATATACAACAATATTTTGACTACTTTTCTTTTTTATAAAATAACAAGCAAAAATATATGCGCTTGTGAATTGTTTAATGTATTTTATTTGACATTGTTAAAATAATTAATAATATTTTTTTAATGAAAAAGATGATAATAAAAAATCACACAAACTTTTTTATAATGTTAATTAATAATATAACCATATTTTTGTTGAATTATATCAGTGACGTATCATATAAATAAACTCAAAAATCAAAATTAAAATTATTGAAATCATAAATAATTATTAAAACTTTTTTTAAAAGAGATAGAGCAAAAATTGTGATAGATTTATTTGATTCATTTGATTTTTTTTTTGTTGATTTTTTCACAAAAAGTTGGAATATATAAAAAACGTGAAAATGAAAAAAAAAGTTGATATATGTGATGAATTCAAGACGTTCAAAGAATTTCAAAAAGTAAATGACCAATAATATAGTTTATTAATGTATATGGTAACTTTATAATTTTATTAGATATATGGTGTCAATCATGTAAATTATTGAGAATTGCACGTGATAATTTTGGATGGTGTTGTGACATATTATTTTGAATAACATAATTTGTAAATTTAAGTTAAATATAATTTTACAAACGAATAGTAAAATATTTATATATTAGTGCTTGTTTAGGTTTACTTTATATATATAATAATATGTTGACTATCTTAAAATGTAGATTTTTTATTTTGTTGACAAAAAATATCTTCAAATGTAGATATATGATAAATATGGTAAAGAGTTTCTAGAAATGGAAAATAAAAACCATGTATTTGCTTAGAATTGAATAAAGAAAATGGTCAGAAAAGATCATCTGCCCGCGGGTAGCCCGTATACAAACGCTTTGTCAGACAGTGACCTTGATCAGAAAATCAGATAATAATAAATAATAATTAAAATTTATCATCTTATTTATTTCTTCTTCGCCTCTCTCATATAACTCTCCAACCAATCAATTTTTCATTTTTCTCATCAATAAAAAACCCATTGAAACGAAGAACGAAGAAGAAGGAGGAGAAGAAGAAGAAGAAGAAGAAGAAGGGGAATAAGAACAAGGAAGGAGGTTTTCCTCCCCTGAATCTGCCTGTTTTTCCCATTGAAATTCATCGGAAAACTATATCAGGGAACACACAGGTGGATCGACTATGGTGGCTTCGCAAGAGAGAGAAATATCGTCGTCTTCGTCTTCATCTTCGTCGTGGTTGGGCTTGAGGAGCTTGGTGAGAAGAAAGCAAGTCGATTCAGCTACTTCCACCTCCCAATTGGCCAAAGAGCTTTCCGTTCTTCACCTTATCGCCATCGGTACTTACTTTCTTCGTCGTATTCTGCTTCTAACCTAATCGTCTCTCCTCTCGGATCGTTTATGCTATAGACGTTTCTCTTCAAGACTCTTTTGTTGACAGCTAAGCGAGTACTGTATTCAGGAAATTCCTTCGATTTAATTAACCTCTTTTTCTAGGATTATCCCTTAGTGGTTTCTTTGAGAAAGTGTAACATACTTGTAACAATTCAATTGTATAGAAGTTGTGTTTTTGTACTCCTTTCGATGATCGAATTGAACAGCTTGAATTCTGTGTTTATGTTCCTTGTCGAGACTTGTGTACGATCAGCTCAGAGAATAATGTTACTCAGTAAATTCCTTCCATTTCATTATCTTTTGTGCTAGTATTACTTTAAAATGAATTTATTATATTACTTGTTCTGAAATGTATTATAGTCGTAATCGAATTGAAAATGGTGCTGTATTACTTTTGATTGATCAGAGACTCATGCACAATTCATTAAGAATTAGACAGCTCCAATTATCTGTGTTTGTTCTTGGTCTAGACTTGTGTACAATAAACTCAGAGAATAAAATATTCAGATGAAATCTAGGTGTTATTGAATTGGTTAACTTTGACTTTGATGGATCAGGAGTTGGGTCAACAATCGGCGCAGGGGTTTATATCCTGGTTGGGACTGTGGCGAGAGAGCATTCGGGGCCCGCTTTGACCCTCTCGTTCTTGGTCGCCGGAATCGCCGCCGCTCTCTCTGCCTTCTGCTATGCCGAGCTCTCAAGCCGATGCCCGTCCGCTGGAAGTGCGTATCACTATTCGTACATCTGCGTCGGAGAAGGGTACTGATTATCTCTCTTCATTTCTCACCATAAGATCTTTCATTTTCCGATCTTCATACATGTTTAATGTTTTGTTGAACCTGGTCTTTGTTTGTTTAGCGTTGCTTGGTTAATTGGTTGGGCTCTGATTCTCGAGTACACAATTGGAGGCGCAGCTGTCGCAAGAGGCATATCTCCTAATCTGGTAAATCTCAATTCAATCACGTTATTCTCATAGAATACACTTGGAAATCAGGAAGCACTGATTCTTAATACCTCCTTTTTTCTAATTCTTTTTCAGGGGTTCCTTTTTGGAGGAGAGAAAAATCTGCCTTATATTCTTGCACGTCAGTATATTCCAGGTATCGACGTAGTGGTAGACCCATGTGCGGCGATCCTAGTATTTATTGTCACTGGAGCCTTATGTGTGGGAATCAAAGAGGTAAGTTGTTTCTTTATTGGTTGCACCATATTCAAGAGTTCAATTGTTAGCTTTTTATTTCGATCGTTTTTTCTTCTTCTGATTATTCTGATTAGATATGAGTTTTATTGCAGAGTACAGCCGTTCAAGCGGTAGTGACAGTTGCGAATATGTGCGCGTTGCTATTCGTGATTATAGCAGGAACGTATTTGGGCTTCAAGTCTGGATGGGTTGGTTATGAACTTCCTGTTGGGTATTTCCACAACCCTTTGAAAAGATTACTATTATTCATTTGATTGTTGATTATTTTAGTTTAATTTTTATTTTATTTTAAAGGTACTTCCCCTTTGGGGTGGATGGTATGCTTACTGGGTCTGCGACGGTCTTTTTTGCCTACATCGGCTTTGATTCAGTTGCTAGCACAGCTGAAGAGGTAGTTGTTCTTCAAAGTAGAAAAGCTGTTGAAAAGAGAGGTCTCTCTTTATATGCGTATGACCGGTATTTGGTTGTAATGGGTTTTCTGAATTTTGTATTGAAAAGGTAAAAAACCCACAGCGAGATCTGCCGATTGGAATCGCATCTGCGTTATCTCTCTGCTGCGGATTGTATATGCTCGTCTCTATTGTTATTGTGGGTTTAGTCCCCTATTACGCTATGGACCCCGACACTCCCATATCCAGCGCTTTTGCGACTCATGGCATGCATTGGGCTGCGTAAGTCTATATTTCTTTCTCGAGTTGAGACCTTCAGAAAAACGATCGAGCTAGGTATTAACAAGACCTTCTGTTTGGGGTTTGATTGAAGCTATGTGATAACTTTTGGAGCTGTTACTGCGCTCTGCTCAACGTTGATGGGTTCCCTTCTTCCTCAGGTATGTGATTGGTCTATAATTATTTCCCAAAGCCTCTTATGCAGTACAAATATATATATATATATATATATATATATATATATATATGTTAGAGCTCCTTATCCTGTTGAGCATACAATTTTTTATGAACATTCTGTATAAGGGTGAGTGCATTAATCCTCATCAATTCATTTGTAAAGAGACAAGAGTCCTCTTGCAGATTTTGCTCTATGACTCATCGTATTATCCCACTTATCAGTATAAACTTTTTTGCTGACACTAATATGTTTTTTTCTCTTCTCAAGCCACGGATTTTGATGGCAATGTCTAGAGACGGATTATTGCCAGCATTTTTCTCAGATATTAATGAGCGCACACAAGTTCCTCTCAAAAGCACATTGGTAACAGGAATAGGGGCTGCAATCTTGTCATTCTTTATGGATGTTTCTCAATTGGCTGGAATGGTATGTCAACTTCTCTCGGGGTGATTATGAGAGGCTACTCGCTGGAATAAAACATTGAAATTCTTTTGGGCTTGTACCATATTCTTGGTTTGTGATCTTTTACAGTTAATTTTTTCACAAAGCATCATTTACTTGATAAGCTAACTGAAAAGGGTTGTTGTCAAAATATTTGCATGACATTTCAACTCAAACAAATTGCATATTGGCTTGTCTACAAAAGGATCATACCAGATTTAAGTCTCTCAAACACTGCGAAATAATAAATGAACTTGCTGGCTGTTGAACATGAATGTCTAATACATACATAGGTGATATTTTATGACACTTATTCGGATTTTTGTAGGTGAGTGTGGGTACCCTGCTCGCATTTACAATGGTGGCAATATCTGTGTTGATATTGAGATATGTCCCTCCCGATGAAGTCCCATTGCCATCATCGCTTACGGAATCATTTGAGTCTTGCTCTGCCCTGCATGACGATGATAGCAATGCTCAGGAAGACGACACGACTGTTGGATTTTCCAAGGATAAACAACCCCTACTTGATCAAGTCGACATCACAGTCGAGATTCCTCTGATATCCAAGCATGTACATCTTGGAAACTGTACGCCCTTCGCACCCTCTGATATTCTTCCGCACAATCTTACCTTGTTATACCGGTTCGTATAATAAAGAAAATATGCGGAATTTCTAATAATAATGTGACAAGAATAAAAATAACCTTATTTTGAGTTTTGGGTAAGATTACGAGTAACATGTCTATCCTTTGCAGATATGATGGATGAGAAGAAAAGGCGTACTATCGCTGGCTGGACAATAATGTTGACCTGCATTGCAGCGTTTCTCCTTACCTATTCGGCTTCGAGTTTTTCCTTTCCCAGGTTCGGCGTTCACTTCACGATACTGGCTTTATGTTTGTCCTTTAATACCATGAAGATAACCCTTTCATGGTTATAAATCAGTAGATTAAAGCATTAATTAACCACATTCATTCCATTTCTGTCTCCCATTATAAGATGATAAATATTTGCATTGATTTAAGGGCTTGATCTAATAGCAACACTGAAGAACTACTAAAGATATGATCACACCATGAATTCAAGAACTATTGTTTCCACTTCCAGTGTGGTCTGATAATGTATATATGTGATGTGACATTGATCTGCTTTACATCTTCCTCAGCTTTCTCCGCTTTTCGTTGTGTGGAATCGGGGGTGCACTTCTTTTGGGCGGTCTGATAGTGCTGACTTGTATCGATCAAGACGACGCTCGCCACAGTTTCGGACACACCGGAGGTATTTTACCAAATTAACCCACCCTTGATGACTCACTTCTTTTCAATTATTGATCCACTTGCTTCAATGTGGGTGAGGTATGACAAAGAAAGTCCCAAGCACACATTTCAATGTGGATGAATGTTGAGTTTGTGTCATACTTTTAAAATGCGAGTATAGACAAAACAAACAAATGGTTTAATTTTTTTATTTATTTATTTGGGGACTTACAAATAATGGGAATGTTGTTTTTATTCTCAGGTTTCATATGCCCTTTTGTTCCGTTGCTGCCGATTGCGTGTATTCTCATCAATGTCTACCTTCTTATTAATCTCGGGTAACTTATTTTGACTACTCTTGCTTCTGTAAAAGTAATTTAAATTATTACTAAAATAACAATAAAATGTCTTGAAGAGGTGACACGTGGAAACGAGTGTCAGTGTGGCTGATGATAGGAGCGTTTGTTTATGCGTTTTACGGCCGAAAGCACAGCTCGCTTCGCAACGCTGTTTACGTTTCAGCAGCTCAAGCTGACGAAATCCATCGCACTTCTCAAAACTAGATATAGATGATATTTCTCAACCAGAAAAACTTATTCATACCTTATTATTTATTTGTTTGATGCCGTAGAAAGGACTGATTGATAAATGAGTCCATTCCTCGTAATGTATATCTCGTCTCTGTATTGTAAATAGAAGTGAAACTAGTTTGATTTTGCACTACTTTATTATCATCATGTTATGGTCCGAATAAAAGGATATCAATGTCTCAACTCACTTAAATTTAAATGTGACGTGGATTTGATAGTTTGCTTCGTGGCAAAAGATGAATCAGTATCTTTTATGTTTTTTCTAGATGAAAACTCAATTTTTGTCGTATATCCAATCTTTAGTATATTTCAAGTAAATAACCGCAAAATTCTGTTACATTTTAATAATAGGGCAAACAAAAAAACATTAATACCTTGACTTTCCTGCTCAGTGCCACAATGTTGTTAATTAGAAATTTTATAACATGCCCATTAATAAAAACCCTGTAAATCGAAAAAAAAGAAATAGATGTAAATAGAAAAAAATTATAAGCAATAACCATCGTAGACATTTTTATTCAAATACATTAAGCATTAAAAAAGTGAAGAAATTTTGCTCATAGCTTTTTAAAGAACATAAATCTTAGCGGCATAAGTGTTTAATACTTTCAATTTTATCTCTCTCTCTTAATACACGCACAAGCAACATCACTATACATACTATATTCAAAATGAATTATTTTTTATTTTGCAATAGTTGCTACTATTTTTATTGTTCAGTTTGACTTTGCTTCTCTCTTTTTTACGGACTTTGCTTCTCTTTTCAATTGGTTATTTTCCCAGAGAGAGCATGAACAGTGATGGCACTGAATGATCATCAACGAGTACATGTTAAATTTTGCAAACCTTTTAATTTTATATTTTAGTCTTCATCTTCTTCGTGGTTGTGTTTTTATTTCTGCGTTTCATGGATTTGTTAATTAACTTTAATTTCTCTAAAAAAATACAAGTTATACGTATGAACCTTATATAGTTATTTCCATAAATGTTTGTTAATAGTCGTTAACTTCTGTGAATTTTGTCCACATGCATCTGTTTTTTTTTTTAATTCGTCAATGTATACTGGCTATTTACATAGTTCATTATTTGCGTTTCTCACACCAAACAAAAATGCAAATCGTAATTTTCTCGACCAAATTATACGATCACAACAAACAACAAACAATAATAAAAAAATTGGACAGCCTTGGGGACAAGGCTACACTAGTTTTGATGTTGGCGCTATTCATGGGAGATGATACCGTAACTACGGACGCAGTTTAAAAATGCAAACTAGATTAGATTGAAAAGAATTCTAGCCATAAAAGTGTTTTGAAGTTAAGTACCCATCTACTGTTAGTAAGTTGGAACACTAGATTAAAAAGAATTATAGCCATAAAAGTGCTTTGAAGTTATAAATACCTGTATTCTGTTGATTATTATAATTGTTAGTCGGGTATAGTTAGTCTGTTAGCATATCCGAGATATCTATTGTTAATTGGTTAGATAAGTTAGCTCTTTCATTTATGCATTGTTAGTAGATATTATTAGATATTATTTTAACTACTTTGTAATCTCTATTTAAGAGAATTCTTTGATTATAAATTCATACTTTCGGATTCCATAAACTTTCATGTATCAGAGCAATATCTATGGAAGATCCAATTGACTCAAAAATCTCAAACCCTTCAAACACCAAAAAAACCTCTCCGTCAATTATCCTGGGAAAGAATATGGATATAGCTCAGTCTGTTTCTGTCCATTCATCAATGATTATTACCGGTCACAGATTGACTGGAAGAAATGACTTAGAATGGGCTCAATCCATAAAGCTTGCTATTGATGGAAGAGGAAAATTAGGTTTTCTAACCGGTGAGGTGAAGCAATTGAAGGAAAAGATGAGAGCTATACAACCTAGAGATCTGAGAATTCCGTAGTCGTGTCTTGGATACTCAATTTGATGAAAGCTTCGATTGCAAAACCACACATATTCATGAAGTCGGCTATAGACGTCTGGGATTCACTCAAGGAGACTTACTCCGATAGTGAGAATGCATCACATATCTTTGAATTAAAGACCAAATTATGGCAATCCAGGCAAGACAGTCGAGATGTGACAACATACTACAACGAGATGGTGTCACTGTGACTGAAGCTGGACTTATACAACGATGACATCTAGGAAAACTTGGCAGATTGCGCTAGACAGAAAAAGTGTGAGGAGAATGATCGGGTTTATGATTTTTAGCAGGTGTCAATCGAGATCTCGATGAAGTGAAGGGACAAATTCTTGGTAGACGTCCGCTGCCATCAATCCGAGAAGTCTTCTCAGAGATCAAAATTGAAGAAAACAAAAGAAATATCATGAGAGGAAAAGAGTCTGTTAATTCAACTCTAGATACTGCAGCCTTGTTTACAAGTGGAAACGAGGAAAGCAAAGCTAAGCAATGGTGCGACCACTGCAAAAAAACCATGGCACACAAAAGAAACATGCTGAAAAATCCATGGAAAACTAGCAGGGTACAAGTCAAAGAAGGAGAAAACTCTTCAAGCCAACATGGTTGAATCTGCTCAAGAGAATTCTGTCAATTTCGAACAGCCAATATTCACTAAGCGCAGATAGATCAAATCCTAAAACTCCTCCATACCCCACAAAAAGTCTATAATCCTGATATCTGATCGTGCTCATACGCAGGTTCACAATCATACTATCTATTCTCAAAACAAAATAATATGTGGGTAATTGATTCATGTGCTACAGACCATATGACAGGAAATTCAACTCTCTTTTTGTCATATAAATCTTGTCAAGGAAATAGAAAAGTTAAAATAGCCAATAGTACACTCTCACTGATCGCGGAAATAGGAAAAATTAGATTATCTGATTTTATAGTCCTAAAAAATGTCCTTCATTCCCTAATCTATCTTGTAACTTAATTTCAGTAAGTAAGATTACAGAAGATCTAAACTGTAGAGCCTATTTCTTACCTAATTCTTGCATTTTTCAGGAACTAGCAGCAGGGAGGACGATTGGTAGTGTTGAGGAGCAAGATGGTATATATGTCCTAGAAGATAGATCGGACTCGAATAAAAGAGGTCAAAAGACTTCATGTCTTCAAAAAATTTCCTTTTTAGATAATATAGAGGTGCATTTACAGCACTTTCGTTTAGGATATGCCAGTTTTCCTTATTTAAAAAGTTGTATCATGCTCTTTTTTTTTAATAAAGATCTTTCTTCATTTCATTGTGAAATTTGTGCCTTAGCTAAACATCGCAACAATCACTACCCATTAAAACATATACTCCTACAGCTCCATTTACACTAATTCATAGTGATATATGGGAAGAGGTGGTTTATGACTATTATCAATGATCATACTAGGATAAGTTGGAGATATCTACTAAAAGAAAAGAGTGAAGTTGAAAATATTTTCAAAACATTCTTTTATATGGTACAAACTCAATATAATGCACAAATTAAGATGTTGAGAAGTGACAATGGCCGAGAATATTTTTCAAAATAGTTACAATTTTTTTTAATAGAAAAAAGTATTACATCAAAGCTCGTGTATTGATAGTCGTGCTCATATTGGTGTTTCAGAGAAAAAAAAACAGGCACTTATTTGAGGTAACACGAGTACTTATGTTTTCAACAAAAATACCAAAATATCTTTGAGGTGATGCTCTACTTCATGCCACCTATCTCATTAATTGAATGCCTTCTCTTCCTCAACAAAACAAAAAAAAAACTGGATGTCTTCAAAAATTTTACCTTTAAAACACCAATTAAAAACTTTCAAAAATATATTTCTAACTCTCGAACAATTAACTCCATACCATTAAAAATAATTGGATGCACTGTTTTTATTAAAAATCCTAACATGAAGGCAGGAAAATTAGATCAAACAGGGAAAAAAATGTGTTTTTGTGGGCGTTCCACTCACATAGAAGGGTTATAAGTGTTTTGAACCGAGCACCCGAAAAATGTTTATTACTATGGATGTTGCTTTTTTTTAAAATGAGCCTTTTTTGAAAATTATCTTCAGAGAGAGATTCAAGATGAAGTTAATGTAGAAAATACGACTTTACATAATTTAGAATATGGTTTAGTATAAATCAACCAAAAAGTGTAGAAAACATTAATCTAGGATATGATTGTCGAAATAAACCACCTCACATTCTTATAAAAGAAAGTTTTGAAACAATACAATTTAAACAAGAAAAAAAATAAGAATATGTTGAGTCCATTTGACAAATTTTATACGAGGAAGGCGAGAAACCAAGAAATAGAGACAATCAATGCAGCTCAAGTTTATCATGACTCCGAACCAGAGGTTAGTACTAAGAAAGGTAAAGAAATTATAGAAATTGAACTGCCTATAGCATTGAGAAAACAAAAAAGATCTTGCAATGTGAATCCTAGATATCCAATGCCTACACTGATGCAAATTATGCAGGATTCGATGTAGATGGAAGATCTACCTCGGATATTGCACATATGTATGGAGAAATTTGGTGACTTTGAGGAGCAAAAAACAAAATGTGGTTGCAAGAATCACTGCAGAATCATAATACAGGTCAATGGCTAACGGTGTTTGTGAGCTGCTATGGATAAGAAAGGTCCTAGGAGAATTGAAGTTGAAGATTGAGTTACCGATGACTATATTGTCATAATAAAACTGCAATAAGTATTGCCCACGATCCAGTGCAACACGAACGAACTAAACACATTAAAGTGAATCGACATGTTATAAAGGAGAATCTAGATGCAGGGATTATTTGTGTTCCATTCGTCGGAACAACAAAACATATTGTTGATGTTCTCACAAAAGAATCATTTTGACCAGTGTTTGAGAAGATGATTTACAAATTAGACATGTATGATATATTCTTCACCAGTGTAGAATTCTGTTAGTTATTATAATCTTTAGTCGGTTAGCATAAGCAAGAATAGTTGGTTAGATAAGTTAGCTCATATATTTATATATTCTTAGTAGATATTATTAGACATTATTCTAATTTAAAGAGAATTCTTTGATTAATGAATTCATAATTTCGGATTCTATAAACTTTCAGTACCCAAAGACTACGAATGTATATTTTTTATAATATAAAAACAAAAAACAGGCAAAGCTACATCGAGTATGGTCGCCAATATCATTAATCCTCGCAATAATTAACCAATCCCATGGGAAATCCTAGGAACTTGAAACAAAGAGTTGAAAGGAACATAGTGGAGAAGATTGATTCAACGCTGTTCCCAGTCTTTGAGCTTCTTACTTCCTTTAGGCTTTGTAATCGGCGCATTCATTCCCGCCATTTTCGCGCTGTATTTTGCTCGAAGAGGGTCGTTGTATGTCCAACTGCACAGTTCAAAAACATATCAATTCGCCTTTTCTCGCTAACCAATCGAGACTAGTTAATTCACTACATTTATTCCTTTTTTTTAGTTCTTTTATCTAAAACTTAGACTGTCAAACATTATTAGTTTTATCTAAAATTTAGACAGTGTCAAACACAAAAAGTTCAATTTATAAGATTGCTAACATAAATTTTCTTATTTCGATCCAAAAGTTAATAAAAATATCAAAATTAGATTTTTTACTTTAAAAGATATCGAAATATGAACTTTTGTAAGTATTTCGGGCAAAAACACTCTTTTGAGCTTCATGACATATGATCTGTCTGATGCAATGCGATGCCATATGATGCGATACAATGTTGTACAACGACATATGATACCATATAGTCAAAAGGGCATTTTTAAAGATAATTTTGAAGAAAAATATCTATTTTTTATATTTTGTCAACTTTGAAGTCCAAATATGAAATTTGTCATTGCTAATCAGTGAGTTTCATTTGAAGATGCTAAAGAAGGGGAATTATTAACTTGGGAAACAAGCAACAAAAACAGTAAACGAAAAATAGAAGTAGAAAACTAACGGGTTGTTCCAGTCGGTGGTGTCCTCGTTGACGAGATGGGTCCACTTTGTCCTTCCGCTGCGGCCGAAATGCTTGACCTGCATGACCTTGGGCAAAATGGTCTTATCCATCTTGTCTTCGCCGGTGGGGGCTGAGAAATCGCGAGCCTCGCTGGCAGCCTCGGTCTCGGCTTGGAAGAAAGCACCCTTGTGGTAGTACTTCTGCATGAACCTCCACTTCTGCTTCTGGCGAGAGGCCAAAGAGGAAGAAGAAGAGCCCAGCTTCGGGTTCTTCCTCTCCCATTCTCTCCGCTCTTCCTCCGTCATGTTCCTCAGCTTCTCCGTCTCCTCTCTCTCTCTACTCATCGCTTCTTTCTCCTCTCTGTCTCTCTTGATCCTCGCCATCTCTCGGCTCTTCCAACCCTCGTATTCCTCTGCCTCGTTCGCCTCGTCGTCTGTGTCCACGTCACCAGCGTTTGCTTCCTGGTAAAAAAACTGGCTAAATTAACCATTCTTTTCTACAGAAAGTTTCTGATAAATTTATTATACCCGTTTTTTGTTTTGTAATAATAAAATGGGGGATTGGACCTGGAATTGAATCTTTCGAGGACAGAAGGCAAATTTGTAAAAGACTCCTACATATTTTTATCTTACAACTACAACTTTGGGTTAAGGTTAAGATTAAGGTTTCTCCATTCTAATCAACAAAAAAACAATATTCTAGTTTTGGGCATCAATTTTTGTCGAGCATCGAGCTTAAAGGTGAACATCGAGAAGAGGTATTTTCCCAGCATAAATTGCATGGACTCTGAAATTAAGTCTTGGCCCAAGTGTTTCTTTTGGTAGGAAACCAAAAACTGAAGGCTTTTGGGATCCCATCTTCGATGAAATTATCGAGAGACTTTTGGCGTGGTTCTCATACAAAGCGAGTTCTTTCTTCTATTCCTGGGCCATTTTCTTTAGGTTTTCAAAATGCCTAAAGGGGTTTGTGTGGAAACAGACAGACTGATGTGTGACTTCTTGTGGGGAAGGGTTCGAAGAAGTTCGGTCCGTTCAATTGGTATCATGGGTTCTTCGTTGTTAATCACAGGAACTAGAAAGGGGTCTCAATATCGCTGAAAATAGATAATCTTTGACAAAAAGTGTCTTCAGCGATTCACAATCTCAGAGGCGATGGTGGGGCCCCGAGCCTTTCTCTCCTAGAGCCTCCTTATCGCAGCCCATATTTTCTTTCCCCAATCAGTGAGGAATAATATAACCAAATCAAGTGGCAAGTCCGCGATAGATTTGATCCTGAGAACTTTTGACGAGCCACTCGAAGTAAAAAAAATTAGTTCTGCCTGGCCTCACTCTCGCAAACTTCTTCAAAATCGAGACTTTCCTTTCAAAATCGAGTTCAACTGTTGTAATGTGCGACTTCAAACTCTCGTTGGCTTCTTTCAGTCTTTCCAATCCGATCAGAGACTGACCCGAGTTCCAATAATCTCTTCTTTTAAATAAAAAACGAAAACAAAATTCAAAAAGTTCGGATGTCTCATATATTATTACCTGCTGCTCGGTGCTCCTCTGGATCTCCTCGTCTTTGCGAATCTCCTCGACGACGATGCGCTTTGTCTCCCGCTTCCTCTCCTCAGCCCGCTTCCTGGCGGCCTCCTCGAGCGCCTCCTCCTCAGCCTCCAGCCGCTCCCGCTCGGCCACCGTGTCCCGCTCCGACTTCGGCACGAAAACCGGCTTCACCATCGCGGCTGCCCCCGAGAACTCGTCCTCTGAGTCCGTCTCGTACTCCGAACCCGAGCTCTCCTCCTCGTCTTCCTCCTCCTCCTCTTCCTCTTCCAGAATCGGGGCTTCCTCGAGCTCCCTCTGCCGGAGCCGCTCCTTGATCCGCCGCCGCCGCTCCTCCACCGCATCCTCGTCGTCCTCCTCCGCCTCCAGCCCCTCCTGCCTCCGAGTCTCCTCCTCCATGGTCGACAGGATCTCCGCCTGCCGGATCCGACGATGGTCCGCTCTCGCCTCGTCGCGGTTCTCCACCCGCCGGTCCGCCAGCCGCCGCAGTCTCGGGTCGTCTTTTCCGGCTTCGTTCCCGAAAGCCTTGTCCAGCGACACTTTCGATGCCGTTCTGATGTCCTTTTCGTCCTTGTCGTTCCCATCGTCGTCCTCGTCCGCCCATTCGGGGGCTTTTCCGGGCCAGTATCGCTTCACTTTGGTTTGCCCGATTTTGCCGCGGAGTTTGTCTCTCACGGCGATCACCGTGTCGCTGACGCCGGCAGTCACCGACATTCTGTTATGGAGAAGCTTGAGCTCGGGTTTTCCTCTCTTCTTATTTCGTATATTCTTTGATTAAGGATTAGCACCTATCTGCACAAAGACAAATTCAACTGAAATATTCAGAGAGAGAGAGAGAATTTCGATTTCGTCGAACAAGTGGTGTGCAAAGCAAGAACGAATGCTTAAAAACAAACCATAAAACTACAAATCCTAAAAACATCGTATCGAGATATCCATTGACGCGCCTAAGAAGATGGAGACTGGGGTTCTATGGTTCAGCGGAGATGAAGACCAGAGGACTAGAGGTCGGAAGGGGCCTGGTCAGTTGGGTTCGTCGACGGGAAACAATTCCAAAGCTCGCGAAAACAAGAAACCTAGCTCCAACCCTGTACCTACCCACGCTCGCGATCCATAGAAAAATGGGGACGAAGGCCTAAAATCGAATTCGGGGGAGACTCACCAGGCGGAATCAAAGTGCTCAGACCCAACTGAAACGGAAATATTTCTACGACTGAATGAACTGAACCTAAACGATAAAAACATAAGATGGACGCAGATGGAAACAGATCGAACTTACGGAAGAAATAAATTGAGAAGCAAAAGCCGAGATGATGTTAGTTAGTGAGATGAAGATTTAGGGCTCAAATACCTTCGTTTTACTCTTTGTATTTGCTCGAGTTTCTTGTTCAAGGGGGCTTTCGAATGCAAACACCGGTGGTGTGGGTTTTGGGATATCCTATTTGATGGTGATACACTAAGGTGCACCGACTTGATTATATAGCAACTATTTGGCTCCCTAATACATAGTTTAAGTTTGTTAATAATACTTAATAAAAACAATTATCAACGAAATAACAAATAAATTTATTAATATGTAAGATAATATTCGTACACCTTACTAGTTATAGTGGGTGATAAATTTTATTTTGTAACCAATATTAATAAGTGATAACTCAATATTTAGTTGTATAAGATTTCTCATTTAGTTTATACAAAATAAAATTATTGAATTTTTTTTTCTTGAAACATAAAATTATTGAAAATTAGAAGTAAAATTTATCGAAAAAATATTTTTGTCTGCATTTAGGTTAAAAATTCAATTTCGAATGTTTCAATTAAACAAATTAATTTTGATATTGTTTCAATTTTGAGATTTTATATATAGGAAAATAACAATACTAAATAGTATGGGAAATAAAATGATTACTGCTTCATGCTAGACCAACAAGTATGTGTTTGAGAAATTTGGATGAATATTACTGAATATTTAGTCCCAATTCCTCACGAAATAAGTATTTATATCAATAAAACATGAATCATCATTAAAGAAAAAAATGGATCGACCACTTAATCTAAAAAATGTGTATATCTAAATTTTGGTTAAAATCAATGAGTTTCTAAAAACGTCAACTAATCAATATCGAGGAAAATCAATATCGAGGATTGCTTAATGTTGTACATTTTTTCAAACATATTTGGTGTTTATATAGAGGTCGGACTTTTCTCACACAAAGTATATCTTCAATACAATAAGAAAATGTAAAACGAGATTATATGTAAAATTCAGTTGTAAAACTTTCCAATATAACATTAAGAGTCCGAATGAATTTGACATTTTGGCGGTCTGTAGAAAACTAAAAAACAAATTGATCGACTCGTATTTCAATCCAAAAGTCCTTTCGACGTATTAAAGGAGTACTTAAAAGTTAATTATTTTGTGTTGTTTCCTAGTTTGTCAAATACGTGAATAACTTATTATACAGGACTAGATGGTGGTGGATTTGTCTTGATATTTCGTATTTGTATTGGTTTTTGGCTTTGTCTAATAGTATTTAGGGTTTGTCTTGATGTGTGTGGTTTCATGTTGATGTTGAGTTTTCGTGGACGAGATTGTGTTTGATTATATAAGTATTGATTGTTGATTGTGAAGTCTAATCTACACGAAAACATTGAAATCTGACAAAAAGCTAACAAATTGGTCGACTTGAGTCGTGGGGTGTAACGGGGTGGTAAATCCCTCTCTCCCTCCCTCCAGGGTTATGCACAAAGGTAGTTTAAACCTTTCACACATGTCATTGTGCAAGTTGTAGAATAATAGAGAGTAATAGTGAAATCATGGGTGTAACTCAAGAACTATAACTGAAAGATTATATTTGAACGAGATTTACAAACGAAAAGTGGACTTACATACTGCACTATAATTATGTTGTCAATTTTTGGTCTTTAATTTTTTCTCATTTATGTTTTTTTATTACGTTGAAAGTAATATGAAAACGTATGTCCATGCAAGTAATATGTGACACAACATTTCATGACGTTTAATGAGCTCGTTATAGATGTGATAAAATTACTTGCAGCAACCCTCGCATGTAAGGAATAAATGTTGGCAGAGATGTCCACAAGAAGATTGTTTATTTACATATTGATGTAATATATAAATTTTTACAAAGTCCTTATTGTAATTTGCTGATTAAATTAATAAAAGTTGAAACGTTTATTCATTCTTTTTTAGTTTGATTGAAGATTTATGATATTCAATAGTCTTATAGTCCTTAATCAAACCTAACAATGTATGAAGAGACAAATGTAGATTTGCGTGAACAAACTCTTCATGGTTTGACTAAAACGATATATTCGCAATCTAAAGATCAATGGACTATTGATCCCAGTATGATTGTTGGAAGAATCTATGATGTCTGGTTACGAGGTATAGAGAGTTAGGAACTCTATAGTTCTTCTAGTGTATCTTTCGAAGATACTGAATTGATCAGTGCACCTTTAGAGACAATAAAAGAACAAACCATTTAACATCTTCTATCTCAAGGTCACTATGTATGAATTGCATCATGCTTACCTAAATCCTCAAATGAGACATGTCATTTCATAGCATTGATACTCTCATTTGAGAAAGTCAAATTATAGATTCATTACGTGATCTAGACAAGGGTGAGATATTAAGTTATGAAGATGTCATGAACCAACTTTGTGAAGTTCTCATAGATATGGAATTCATGTACAAGATTGCTGAGATGCAATATATATCACCTCATGCTTTATTACTTGGATTGTGAATAAATGAACTACGCAGTGTCCAAATTTAAGTAGAGACTTTATTTGGATGAAACAATGTGATTTGTTAGCTCCTCGTCAATACATTGTTTCTAACTTATTCACAAGTACTAAAGGAGTTGAGGAAATAACAACTAGAAGGGTAAAATGGTAATTTTATAAATCTCAACTAGTTGATGATATTCATGAAGGGTAAACATAGATAACATTCAATGGATCCGCTCAATACAATTAAGTTGAATTTGAGTAGAAAATAAATTCATTTGAACCGAGAGATTCTCAGTGTCAACTCTTTGGTGGAGTTAGTTGACATTAAACTAATACTTGAAAAAGGTTTGTGAACTTTTGAGTCCGAGTATAGAAGCTCAAGCTTTGTTCATTTGGATCCATAAGGTCACTATTACAGGTCATTAGAGTATGATTGTTAAACTAGAAGCTAAGTCAAAATAAGTTCAAGTGTTGAACTAGACTTTTTCTCGGAAAATGTCTAAAGGGTATTTTTGTCCACATGGACATAAAATGATGTGAATGTCAAAATTAGATTTTGAATATTTTCATATGATGAAAATATAAATTATTTCCTAAAGCCGAAAAGTCGTTTAAGGCATTATGAAATTAATTTCGTTATTTGTGCAATTATAATTCTACAATGGGTATTTTAAGAATTGTCTTAAAAGAAATAAGGAAGCATCAAGAAGCTCCCCCCTAGGTAGAATTTTGGCCAAAGAGTGCATCAAGAGGAGAGTTTTATTTCCCTTTAATTATAAGGATAATTACTCAAAAGGAAAATGGAAATGAATTTCCTTGAGAAAGAAATAAATAAGCTAAGTGAGGAAACAAATTTCCTCCTTGCTTGAGATGTATGGCCGGCCATCCTAAGAGAGAAAGGGGAACGAAAAATCAAATATTGTGTCATGAATACATTATTCTTTTATGAATGAATTGACCTTTATAGATTTTTCATTCTCCTATAAATAGAGCCTCACATAGAGATGTGAAAGGTTAAGCTTTTGCCTTGTTCTCTCTTGCTCTTGGCCGATCCTCTCTCTCTCTCTCTCTAGAAAATACTCCTTTTTATTTTGCACCTAGATCTATACTTGATCTAGAGAATTAGCTTATGATCCAAGAATTGTTCTTGGTTAATATTGTTTAATTGTGCCCACACACAAATCATTCTAAACCTCTATAGACTCTTGTAATAGAAACCTTAGGTTTCTCAAGTTCTCGTTTAGGTTTGAAGAAATCAAGATAGAAGAGAAGATCAATCTTTCCCAAGATGTTTCAAGTTTGAAGACACAAGAAAAGTTAGTATTCAAGTAGATTAAATAATGTTTTTAGTCATAACATGTATATGCACTTTGTTTAGGTTAGTAAAAATTGTTTTACTAGTAAAAAAAAATTTATATTCTGATAAATTTTTCTTAACCCTAGACCTATTCCAACAAATGGTATTAGAGCTATGGTCAAAGTTAAGCATGTACATGTTATTTAAAATCATTATAAGAAAATTGTTTTCTAAATTTGCTTGAATAATGGTTTTTCAATGACTATGACTAGATCCTACAAAATTTTAATTTTTTGGTACGACCTCTAAAATTAAATTTGTGTTAATTTTCCACTTGTTAAATATGCTATATAAATACATTAGTTTTTAATTATTTTATATGTAGCATACTCAAAATCAACTTTTTGACAAGTTTGAAAATTTGTGTACATAGTTTAAACTAGTTTATTGCACTTCTAGTTTAAATTTGTTAATGAATGTTTTATATTATGTTTTTATTTTATATTGTGTTTAATTATTAACATGTTAATATAACACACAATTGAAATAAAAAAATGCAATTAAAATGTTTCAATAAACCTCTTTCTCTTTACACCTAAATCCGACGTACCTTTTAATTGTTTTTCAAATTCTGGACAAATTGTTATGGCTCAGTAAAACGGGCATAACTCTGTGCTCAGACCTTGAAAATTAGTGGTTCTTGAACCAAATTAAAGGTGCAGAAGTTAGCTATCCAATGTAATTGGTTTAAGCTTAATCGGATGCCGGATATGTCATTTATGACTTTCTAGGTGTACGGCAGTCCGCGAGTCCAGATTTTTTAATCCGGATTTTGCGACTCCAAGCTTTCTCCCTTCTTCTCAATGTTATCGTGGTTTTTCGACGTTCTCGCGCTCAACCACCATAAAGACGTCTTGAAGGAAGATGTCATGAAGATGAAGATATTAGTTTTAGGAGATATTTAATCTAAAAAACTTTCAAGTGCAAAAGTGAATGTTTATTAATCTCACACACTTTCCTTAGGAAAAATAAATTAATAGACAAAAAGATCCGAGTATGTTCCTTGTGCTTTAGTGCATTAACACTGCTCTCCCCTCACAAATATCGATTTTAGGGTTCTTTTTTCTACTGATTCACTCTATCTCTCTTTGCTAATGGAAACATGTTTCCTATATGTACAAGAGTAGACGTGCCATTTTTCCAAAAATTAAGTGGGAGGGTTTCACTTGTTTGCAATCCAGGATCCCCTTATTTTTTCTAAAAATTAAGTGGGAGGGTTGTACTTATTGTTTGCAACTCGCGATCCCCAACACTAATGTGAAGTGCGCATGTCGCCGGACTAAGAGTCACCCTCGTGGCCCTCTCTGAAGAAGTTATGATATTAGTTATGTTTTAGGTACCATCGGAAGAAGTTCCATGAGTCAATGATGGCCTCTTAGGTTTTCTAAGGTAGAAAAGCAAATGTCAAGAGAGTTAAGTAACATTTTTATCGATATGTGGTTCTTAGTATTTTAAGCTGGTAATATCACACTACTTCCAAATTAGAAGCCGCGAGTTTAATCCCCACATGCAACAAAAAATCTATCTTATTTTTATCTATACGCTAAGTAAAACTCAAAGCGCATTTAGAGCTTCTTTCATTTTATGGTATGCTACTCACACATTCTCAATAAGGAAAACATAAAAAGAAAAGATAAAGAAACAAGAAGACATTACCCAATAAACAATGCCAAACAATTAGGATCGTGATTTTAGGGGTACACATAAGTAAAATTCAAAGCGTATTTAGAGTTTCATTTTATGGTATGCTACTCACACATTCTTAATAAGGAAAACATAAAAAGAAAAGATAAAAAAACAAGAAGACATTACCCGATAAATAATGTCAAACAATTAGGATCATGATTTTAGAGGTACGCATAAGTAAAATTCAAAGCGTATTTAGAGTTTCATTTTATGGTATGCTACTCACACATTCTTAATAAGAAAAACATAAAAAAGAAAAGATCAAAAAAACAAGAAGACATTACCCAATAAATAATGTCAAACAATTAGGATCATGATTTTAGGGTACGCATAAGTAAAACTCAAAGCGTATTTAAAGCTTCATTTTATGATATGCTACTCACACATTCTCAATAAGGAAAACATAAAAAGAAAAAGAAGCAAGAAGATATTGCTCAATAAACAATGGCAAACAATTAGGATCATAATTAAACGTATTTAGAGCTTCATTTTATGGTACGCTACACATGCATTCTCAATAAAGAATACATAAAAGAAACATAGTAAAGATAAAGAAACAAGAAGAAATTACCCAGTAAACGATGCCAAACAATTAAGATCATGATTTTAGGGGTAATGAGAAGTTGTGAGTGACTCATTGGTGAATGGAAATGCTCTCGTAATTGAGCAATTATATATCGGTTTTCAATTTATGATTTTTTTAAAGCTTAAAAAACTTTCAAAAAAGACACATCAATAGTTTACAATATTCTTGTTGAAGACAACCTTTGCAAGAATTACAAATGAAAAGTCAATGAAGGAGTGAAACAAACAATACAACATCGCACCTTCTCGCTTAAGAATCAATTTATTTAATTCTCTTAGTACATACTTTTTCTATAAAATTCCTATTAAATATCAAAGAAAAATTGGACCAAATATCACTATTAAACTATGTTATTGCATTGTAGCCATACTTTTTACATTTTTAAATAAATAGCCAAAATGTCTGATGTGGCGTTTTTTAATTTATTTAAGTTCCACTTGTGCCCTTTCAGATTATATATAATAAACCCTCTTTTTTTCGTCATTTATTTTTTGTAATAATGATGTAACTGTTTTTGATAAAAAAAAATTTTCGTTTTTTAAACTGATGCGGTTACTCCTTTGTAGTGTCGTTGATTTCAAATTTTGAATCGTTTATAAACGTTAATTTATATTTAAAATGGTTTGTTAGTAACTGATGGTTTAAACGATTGATTTCTGGAAATATTCTGGTATATTTATTTCGGTTTATTCACGTCCATATTTTTTTTTCTTACTATTCGTTGTTTTTAGATTACCATCTCTTCATGTACAACTATTCTTTCCAGCGATCTCAGTCTGGTAATTATATTGTATATAATTTTATTGTGGAAATTGTAAAAATAGCCAAAAGTTTACAAAAGTTTGGTTAATGTCCATAAACCAAAATAACTGCCAGATAAAGACAAAATTGCCCTAAGAAAAAGAAGCGGCAAAAGATAAATGAATAAAAAAACAAAAAATAAACCCACGTTTGTCATCAGTTGAAAAGAAACTCCCACTTAGGCGGGAACTAAAAAAATATAACCGGTTTAAAATAAATAGATATAAACAAAAGTTAATGAATAAAACAGTTAATTAGAATAAACGAGTTTTTAAAATTTCAAATAAAGCAACTGCTAATATTAAACGAAATTATAAATCTGAAAGGGTATGAAGGTAAAAAAAAAACACCTACAATTGCCACATCATCAAATTTGGCTATATACTTAAAAAAACTTAAGTATGACTAATTTACAAACACTAAGTTTAAAAAGGCTATCCAGTGCAATTTTTCTTTCTTTATTGTGCGATCTCAGTCTTTTTTTTTCAATGCATTTTATTTACGTGGGTAGTGGGTTTCTTTAGAGACATTGAAACCGTTGATTTTTTTTTTGGATTTTTTTTTTGGTAATTTCGATTCTTATTCAGGAGTATAGTTGTCCTTTTAACTGGTTTTTTTTTTTTTTTTTTTCTGTTTATGGCTATAAACCATTTTTTTTTAAATGTTTGGCTATTTAGTAATTTTTAAGTTTCATATGACTATATCTCTTATTATCCCAATATCAAAGTGGTCTATTTCTATAAGAATGGAAATTTAGTTTGAAATAATAAAATAAATTAGCTTACGTTTAAGCATTTAGATGTGTATTACAACATTTTCAATAATAATGAAAAAATTGATCTAAAATATTTGCATTAATATTTCAATCCAATCCATCTCTATTTTACATCTCTTTAAAAATATTTCGGGTGTATCATTTTCCACTTGAATTTTCTTAAAATTACAGTCTTAAACCTATAATACTATTATGATTTACAAATTTAACCAACATAATTATTCTTTTTCATATCAACAAATTTATATATGTCATTTAATTTTATGTAAAAAAACACTTGATTTTTTTTTGTTTCTCCATTACACTAATCATGCCAATTTATTGTAACTACATATTCAAATTAGGGCCAGTACTATAATTATTAAAATATTGGTATAAAAAATTATACATCTATAAATAGTGGTGGTTTATATTTGGATCACAACTATTCAAAAATATATGCACATTTAGAAAATGCATCAAATTTTAGCTCATGGTTAGAGCAACATCTTTAAACTTTGCTGCGTGGTCTTAGCATACTTGCACATAATTTTTTTATTTTGTAAACATAGTAAAATATCACCGTGTTAATTGAAATATCTAAAATTGAACTTTTGACAATTTTTAAAACAAAAATGCCCTTAAATTGGATTCATGTGGATTTTTTTTTTGGAAATCCAAAGGGAATTTGCATGAATCCAATATTTGACCAAATATATTTGGTGATTTTTGATGGTTGTTTCGCTGATTTTATTTATTTATTTATTTTGGTCAACGACATCTGAAAGATCAAATATGACTTATAAATGTTCAAATATGATTTTTTAAAAAGTTGTACGGAGAAAAGAAGAGAAAGCGAAATAGAGAAAATAAAAAATTAGGTTTAGTTTGATTTATAAGATGTGTTTTGTCCAAAAATTGATAAAAAGAATTTAATGTTAGATATTTTCAACTATAAACTTTAACAATGATATTTCATACAATATTGAGTCTAAAAAATGGACTTTGTCATGGTTCATTTTGGATTCGGGTATGTTTGACTAACGTTTTTTTTATAAAAAAACCAACTTCCTCCTTCCCGATCATTCCCAACAGGGAAGACACAGTGAAGAAGAGGGGCCGACGAAGTTTTCATTTATATATGAAAGGCACTTTTTCCGAACAGGGATCGACGAAAAAGCTTTGCCCACTGCGCCAACTCATGTGCGACGACATTCAGTGTACGGGATACCCAATTGAAGTGTATCTCCTGAAATTCGCTAGTATAAACCTTTTCGCATATCTCTTTAAATAACAGGATTAAATTCCAGATCGACGACCTGGGATTTCTCTCTAACCTAGACATGATTTCAAGATTATCACTCTCAATGATTACCCTCTTACACCCCATAAACCTAGCCAGATTGATCCCCAGTATAATGGCCTTCATTTTTTACTCCACCGCAAATTGAACGCTTGTCCTGCTCCTCTAAATTCATTGTGGTTGTCCTTTACAGTCTCTTGCAATAATTTCCAACAAAGCTACCTGAGAAGAAAATACCTCATCCATATTTATCTTCACCCAATCCTTTGCAGGGGCCAACCATCTCTCAGAAACCGGATGCTGGAGAGACGTATGCGGAGACTTTGTCCCTTCTTGAAGATGATTCTGAGCCATCCATTGAATCTTTGACATCGAGATCTGCTTGGTAATTCACCTTTGATTATAAACTGATTTCTACTCTTCCAAATTTCTTCTGCGATCAACCAGATTTGGATGATAAATTTGTCAGCATTCCCACCCTGCAAGTTACAAGATGAATTGAGTACAATCAACGATTCCAGTAATTCGTCAGCTGTTTAACTAAGGTTATTAAGAGTAATTTTAACTTTTTTTTAAGTTAAATCGTATTTAATTGTTATAAAATAATTTTTATTAAAAGTTAAAAATTGATTTTAAAAGTTTTAACTAAAAATTGAAAATTAGAATATATAACCTTTTAAAACCGTCTTTTAAAATCGTTGTTATTGTTTTAATTTTTATTTCTCTTTCATACTTTATTTATTATTAACATTAAAATTTAATTTAATCATACCAAATAATTTTGAACATCACCAAATTTTTTAATATATATTTTACAATTTGCAAATACCCATTAAATTTATTTTTTATAAACCAACAAATATTTTATTATTATTAATTATATTTTATATATACTAATTATTTATAAATATAAATATATATTTTACCGAGTTGCTAACAACTACATCTATGCTATTTTAAAAAGAGATAATTAGTGATATAAATTTTTGGAACATAAAAATTGCTAAATAGCAAACGTTTGTAAAAATTGGTTAATAGTAATAAACCGGTATAAACAACATTAAGAGACTAAACTACCATTAAAATTAGCACCACAAATAAACGGTTATAAATAAATAATCACAAAAAATCGCTAGTTTCAAATAAGCGGAAGGTTATTATTGTAAAATCAAAATTAAAATTATGTCACGTCCTTTTAAAAAGGCTATATACTTAAGAAAAATTAACCAATGAACAATATCATTATTTTCTAGTATTATTTAGAACAATTTTTGTTTTAAAATTGACTGAACACTCATCTGCAACATTTTTTACGAACAACAAATTTAAATTCACCTTTTTTTTGAGGAAAAATTAACCTTTTTAAAAAAACAAGTTTAGACAAACAAACTTTTAACTGAACTGGGATGAGATTTAATTGTTTATTCCTAAAACACAACGCAATATTAAAAAAAGCCCTTTATAAACTAAAATTTTACACCACCGCGCCAACGGAGACGAACGGATAAGAGTTCTAACACATATAAACTCACTCTCAGACTGAATACCGAGTTCAGCTCAAACTCCATCAACGACAGAAATGCAAGGAAACCCTAACCCAACCGTGAGAGGCATCGGAAGCTTCTCGGTTCCTTCTTCGCCGCCGCAATTCCTCGTCCGCGGCCGGAAGTTGCTCCTTCTATCGCCTCCTCTACCGTGTCGCCTTCTCCGCCGCCGCGCTGGAGGTATCAGTCCAAGCCTTGACTTGCGTCTCTCGGCCAAGGCCAACCGCTTTTCGTGTACGGCTCTCGCTCCGTCGCCTCATTCCTTTTCCGTCAAAATCCCCTTCGGTGACAGACATGTTCGTTTCTGTCTCTCTCTCGGTCTGTTTTGTGTTCATAGGACGATGGTTCTGTAATGCAGAGACTACGTGATGAAACCTTTTTTCTGTTCGTTTTCGGAGCACAGTTAAAAAAAAAGAATTTCTACCCTAAAAGAATTGTTAAAGAAAAGGAGAATTTTAAATTTATGTTAATTGTGTTTTTTGTTTGTTTGTTTTTTTTACAGATTTTGGTTGAGACCGGGGAAATAGGAAGACAAGCCAGCGCAGCTGTTACAGTAACAGATGGCGAAACTGTGAGATACAAATAGTTGATTAACTGACATGAGACCTAAAAATGTATATAATGTTGATAGTGTAACTTATTTATATTTATGGTTGCAGATTGTGTACACCACTGTTTGTATGGCTGATAGTCCTAGTGAACCTTCCGACTTTTTCCCTCTTTCTGTACATTACCAAGAACGTTTATCGGCCGCTGGTCGGACTAGGTAGCGATTGGTTCTTATAATAACCTCTTTTTATCCCCAATAGTTGGTTTTCTAACTAATATTACTGTTTCAGTGGAGGTTTTTTCAAACGAGAAGGCAAGACGAAAGATCACGAGGTACTAGATATTATATATGAAGTGTTATAATCCCTTTTTTCCTTCTTCTTCAAATGCGGGAAATTTTATGATGTTCCTGATTGAAGCTTTCCTAGAAATCGTGCCGAAGATCTATTAGGTCGTGGTGCCGATCGTGTTTTTCTTTATTTTTTTTGTCGAAAGTTGAGGATTCGAAATCAAATCCGTAGGTTAACGTTGTCAATATTCAGTTTTGTTATCAGATTAAGTAGAGGGCAGAGATTGTTTATTGGGTGAAAGATGTTCTCGTTGATGTTTTTCTCTTCCTCCACTCCATTCTGGTAACCAGTTTCGTACTAAAATGAAGTTTCTCTCTGAAAAGAGTTGTACATATAAAATACAAGAACACCAAGCGAGTAAATATATTTAATTGCAACAGAAGCCCAAATCAGAAAAAGAAGTCCTCAAGTATGATCTACTAGACTTAAACTGATTATTGATTTATAATGAGTGCCATATCGATTCTAGCAGCACACTAAAACATCAAGTGACCTCTAAGTAATCTTTCCAAGTTGAGGAAAGAGAGGAGATATAAGAGAGAGCACAACATTATTGATCGTATTAACCCATTTAATTATTTTTTTCTAATCTCTTTTTTTTTTTTTGTCTATGCACACAGGTTCTCACCTGTAGATTAATTGATAGGCCGATTCGTCCTACAATGCTTAAAGGGTTCTACCATGAAACTCAGATACAATCTTGGGTGGGTGAGAGTGAATTTTTAGAACAAAAACACTATCATGTTTAATAGTATTTATATGTTTCTTTCTCTAGGTTGAAGTATTATAATTTTTTTTACACCTCCTTGTTTGTAGTTGGAACTATTATACATTGAGAAAGACTCTCACTGAACTTAATAAATTGTGTAAAATTTTCAGTATGCCTTAGTGAGTAATACTTAATTATTTTTTATTCTTATCTGAAACTTTCATGTTCACGTTATGGACGCAGGTTCTCAGTTATGATGGTTTGCATTCTCCTGATGCTCTGGCAGTCACGGCTGCTGGAATAGCAGTGTAATTTCTAGATTTGATTTTGGCTTAAAACATTATTCAGAGCCATTTAGCTATGGTTGGAGAACTAAGTTTATGCTTGAATTTTAAATTTTACAGTGCTCTATCTGAAGTTCCAAACTCAAAAGTGATTGCTGGAGTTCGGGTTGGTCTGGTTGGTGACAAGTTTATTGTTAACCCAACAACCAAACAGATGATAAACTCTAAGTTGGACTTGGTGTTAGCAGGCACTGATACTGCAATATTGATGATAGAGGTAGATTAATGCTGTTTAAACTTTAAACTGAAATGCATTTTAGTTTCAAAAAAAAAAAAAAAAAAAAAACTGAAGTGCATTTTTGTTTACATTATTTCTGCAAATCCTCCATGGTATTTATGCATGTCAATAGGCTTAATCTAGGATTCTGTGTTTGGAGGTGTTTATAGGCTGTTTTATGCTATAGAAACCTTTAAGTTACTATTGCGTTTCTACGGTATTATACATCCCTTGTGTAGTACCTTGTCAGTATGTTAGTTAAGTTATATACTAATCATTAGTAAAAAGAAGCAAAATACAAACAAAAAAGGGAATGGAAAGAGCAAATTTTTTTTCTCTCAATTAGTCATCTGTTGTGATATGCATAAACATTCTACTGTTTATATATAATATCAAACCCCTTATTCTTTATCCCAATCATAACGTTAGCATGTTTGCTCTTCCTAGCTGACACACTAGTCAAATTGATGCTTACAGGGTTATTGTGATTTTCTTCCGGAAGAAAAGTTGCTGGAAGCTGTACAAATTGGGCAGGTTGTTGTCATTTTGTTTGTGTTGTGTGTTTTTCTTTGTATTTTTATATTTAGTGTCTCATGGTTCCATACTTTTGTTTACGGTTGTCCCTACTTTTGTGATAGAGCTTTTACATGAGAAATATTTTACTAATGATGATCAGGATGCTGTACGAGTAATATGCAACGAAATCGAGGAATTGGTTAGAAAGTGCGGAAAGCCGAAGTTGTATGAGGCAATCAAATTACCTCCTCCTGAGCTGTATAAGCATGTAGAAGTATGAATTTTTCCATTTTCACTAAATATATTGTCCTTTTATAGCTATAGATAGATAATTTGTTGTTTGATCTATTTTTCTCTACGATATATTAGGTCGTACACGCTGCTTGATATATATTTGGGTTGCAAGTGAATCAACCAGCGTATTCATTTGTTAGATTGTCCAGGAAAAGATAAATGAAGTAGAAATCTGTGATGGTGCTGGTGATCCAGTCTAGTTTTGAAATATTTGGCATTTCAGGAAGACGAAGATTTTTTTACAATAGATTGTAAGAATTATTGAGTGTTTAAATAGAATAAGGTACTTTGTAGCTCTAGGGGAATTTGTCTCGAAAATTATCAGTGTTTATTGGGAGTGCAAATATGCATGTAAGCTCTTGCATAACTATTGAATCATCTGATGATTTAGTGCAGGAAATATCTGGAGAGGAGTTAGTACATGTTCTGCAGATTAAGAGCAAAATACCCAGAAGAAAAGCCCTCTCGGCCCTGGAAGAAAAGGTTCTAGATATACTGACTGAAAAAGGATACGTCAGCCCAGAAGAAACTCCGGAAGCTACTGAAACAATAGCTGAAATGCTTGAGGATGACGACGAGGATGAGGAAGTCATCCTGGATGGTGAAGTGGATGAAGGCGATGTTCATATAAAGCCTACTACACGGAAAACCACTCGCTTGGTACTATGATTCGCTCTATTCTTTTCTTTTCTCTTACATTTTCATCTTGTTTTCTCCGGGTTTTTGCTTGTTTTTACCTCTCATCTCATTTGATTTATTAATGAAAACTGGACTAAATAGCGCAGTTCTTCTATCTTCTACCTCATAGTGATGTGGTTTGGAGTAAACCTTTTGAATTTTTTTATTGTTTTCAATTTAAGCTGTTCTCAGAAGTTGACGTGAAGATAGTATTTAAAGAAGTCACATCCAAATACTTGCGGAGATGCATTGTTGAGGTAGGAGTATTCTTTTCAGTTGTATAAATTATTTTTCCTTACCTAGTTGTTGTTCATTTTTAAGGTACTCTTAATTTGTTTGTTGTTGCAGAATGGAAGAAGAAGTGATGGCAGAACCCTGGAAGAGATACGTCCAATTTATTCACGGTGTGGGCTGCTACCAAGGGCTCATGGGAGTACACTTTTTACTCGTGGTGAAACACAGGTGTTTATATGCTAGAGATGATGATTGCAAGTCTCATTTTAATGACATACCTTGCAATTCCTTTGACAAAAATCGAAATTGATGAAAAATGATACTATTAAAACAAGCAGTCCCTAATTAAAAAGAAAATAGGGGCAACTTTAGTAGGGGTGAAGAAATTTTCTCAAATTGATTAGGAACAATAGTACGCATGAAACTCAGCTTATTTGATTTCAGTAACCATTAATGGTTGTTATTGGGTGTTTTATTACAAGGCCATAGCGGTGGTTACACTTGGTGATAGACAGATGGCACAAAGACTAGATAACCTTGTGGATGTAGCTGAGTGGAAGCATTTCTATCTTCAGGTCTCGGTGGATTCTATCATATGCTATCCTGAATTATCTTTTAGCTTCATTTGTGATATCATGCCCTCTTTTCTTTAGATATCTTGTTAAATAAGTTAATTATTTCTTACTGGATTATTAACAAAGTTTATGACCTGGGATCTGATTTGCATGCCTAAGAGGTTGTGCGTTTGTGTCATGAAAGAATATCTAATAAACGATCATACACAGATTATCATACAAACTTCATTTAAAACACCAAATTTTTCACATTCTTTTAACAGAGTTTGGGGTTCGGCAGCATGTGTTAGTAATGGGGTAATTATCATTTTGTTCTTCAGTTTTTGTTTATAACTGTCACCTATCTCTATTATTTTCAATATCAGTAAAGCTTTGCTCCCTTAAAAAAGCGTGGGGAATTAAGCAATATATCCTGAAGAAGTAGAACAATAAGAACATGGGAAAAAAATTGACATATTGCTTCATGTGAAGGTTTGGTATATCTACAATTTAGTGGTACAATATCAAATGTGTGCAAACACAAGAAATATCAAAGAAGTAGAAAATAGAAAGAAAGTAAATATTTGTATATATCAGCAATGCTTTCTTTTTGTTATTTTTACGGGATTGGCTTGAGATGGTGGGCATATGACCACGGCTACTGATTTATCCCTTCTCTTTGAGCTTGGCGATATTACTTTCATAACCGTGAACCCGGATGATTAACTAGAACTCACTGTATCTTATTTTTCAGTATACGTTTCCTCTTTCAAGTGTTGGGGAAGTTGGGCGAGTAGGTGCTCCCAGTAGACGAGAAATTGGTCACGGGATGCTTGCAGAGAGAGCTCTTGAACCAGTATTGCCTTCGGACAGTGATTTTCCTTACACTGTACGCGTTGAAAGTACAATAACAGAAAGCAATGGCTCATCAAGGTTAGGCCACTTCTGGTTTTCTTCTTAGTCTTAATCCTTAAATTTCCATTATCATATTTTTTATTTTGATTTGGTATCAGATTGAAAATCAAAACTCTATTTGTTACGCATAAAGAAACCTAGTCCTTGGAGAGATTTTACAGAAACTAATGTGTATATTGGGGCCAGTGTTTTACTCTTTAACATATAAATACATATTATCCTGTGAGCAGTATGGCGTCAGTATGTGGGGGCTGCTTAGCATTGCAGGACGCCGGAGTTCCAATTAAGAGCGCAATTGCTGGGATAGCGATGGGTTTGGTTCTTGACACCAAGGAATTTGGTGGAGATGGTAGCCCTATTATTCTATCTGACATAACCGGATCAGAAGATGCCTCTGGAGATATGGATTTCAAGGTCACGTAAAATAAATCTGTTCACATCTTTGTATTGAGCTCTTAATTTTTCATAATTTCCATTTTTTAAATAATACCTGATAGGTTGTAGAGGTAAACAAATTGAGATTTAAGGAAACACTACGATTACTAATTAATGATCAATATGATAATAACACCTTACTCGTGGCGTAGTCACTCCGTCTACTCTACGTTAATCTTCAACGCGTTTAGTCACTCCATCTACATCTAAAAATGCTTGAGCTAATAAAAATGGTGAAGACAGTATTTCTTACTGCTGCAGATACAATAAGCAGAGTGTAGAAAAATAACTTGGTGGCTGCAGGTTGCAGGAAATGAAGAAGGCCTAACTGCATTTCAGCTGGACATAAAGGTAGTAATCGTCTATTCCATTGAACTCATAGATTTTGCACTATTAATGTTTTTTTGTACATATGACTGAATTGGTAGTAGAAGAAGGATAATCGAGCTCCTAATATGTATTTATCAGCGAGTAAATAGCAACTATAATTTCTTTTAGGTGGGTGGAATCACTTTACCCATAATGGAGAAAGCACTTCTACAAGCAAAGGAGGGCCGAAAGCATATTCTTGGTAATTCCGATTCACCAACATTATGTTGGTATATGATGTTGCTTTGATACCAACTTGAAATTTATTTTAATAATGGGCAATACTGTACAAAATATTTCATTTTCTTTTCCTTTATGTACTCCTAAAGGAAGAAAAGATATGCCACCTCGAGATCACAAAGTTCTCTTCATTATTGAGACTCCCAATTTTTTATATAACAAATAATTAGCCGATATTTACACTTTTAGGTTGGCATATAGCCAACACTCGGTAAATATAAATTTGGAAAATGTCCACCTTAGAGACCAAGACACTAGTAGCTTCGTAAATAGTTCAACACAACCTCTTGAATGTGTGTCTACATCCTTATTTTCATTTCATCCATGTTTTGAGATTCTGTAGATTTCCAGGATCTTCCAGTTTTCCTTATGCTTTATTTATTTATGCTGTCTGGTTTAATACCCTTTATGCTGAAGTTTCCTGTATTGTTTTTTTTTCTTGGTTGAAAAAAAAGCTGAAATGGCAAAATGCAATCCTCCTCCATCGAAAAGGCTATCAACATTTGCCCCACTTATTCATGTCATGAAGGTTTGTCAAATCTTGAGACACTTACTTTGCAGCATTTGATCTACAGTTATTATTTGTTTTAAACCATTATGCTTGGAATCAGGTCAATCCTTCAAAGGTAAATCTGATAATCGGTGCTGGTGGGAAGAAGGTGAGGAGTATTATTGATGAGACAGGAGTAGAGTCTATCGACACGGAAGAAAACGGGATTGTGAGATCAGAAACAACCTTTCCTTGATTATTTGTTTATTCATTTTCTGATAACAACATTAATATAGAATTTTATTTTCAGGTGAAAATTACTGCAAAGGATCTTGAAAGTTTGGAAAAGTCCAAAGCCATTATTAATAATTTGACAATGGTTCCAATTGTTGGGGAAATTTACAGGTATCCTTTTTGCTTGTTCTTTTGCTTTATTTTTTTATTTTGTTTCACTTGCTCTGTTCTCTATGATAATATGTTTTATTGACGATGAAGTAAAGCAAGTTCCTACACTTATATTGCCTTTGAAATATTAGGAACTGCGAGATCAAATCCACGACAGCTTATGGTGCGTTTGTTGAGATAGCTCCTGGTCGAGAGGTAAACTTGATCCTTCTAATTAATAATTATCTTAATATTCTTTATATTGTGTATCTGTTTGGTCCACTGTATATCTCTCGAACCTTTTGACATTGCTCTGTCATCTTCTTTTTCCCTTCAATTCAGGGGCTTTGCCATATCAGCGAGTTGAGTCCCAATTGGCTGGCTAAGCCTGAAGATGTAAGCAAAATTGATTAATATACGAGTACTTGTCAAACTTCATCTTTGCTTTCTTATGATGGATGAGATTTGTTTTGATTCATTAATTTGTCTCAGGCGTTCAAAGCTGGCGACCGTATTGATGTTAAACTTATCGAGGTACTAATATACTACTCACTATGTTGGTTCATCTTTGTGGTGTTAAATCTGGGCCCTTTTACATGATGTCCTTCTACATATTTCTTTCATTTAACATCTTTAGGACTAACTAGTTTTCATTTAATTATTTTTATTAATCAATTACATCTAGTCATATAATGTTCCTCAGTACTTCATCAGCATAAACATGCTTTAATGATCGTGTAAATTTATCTAGGAAATAATCAAAGAACCCACAGATGAACTATGTTTAGAAACAACAATATAGCTCCGCAACCAAAAACTTCAATTCACCCTCATCCACATTTAGGATACTAAAATTAATGTGTGAAGCTTTATTGTTGGAAATTATATCATAACACGGCAGTGCACATTTATAGGTCAATGAAAAGGGTCAACTCCGGCTGAGCGTCAAGGCTCTACTTCCTGAGACAGATACAGAGAACTCAGGTGGGAGACAGGCACCTAGTGACTGGAAGAATGTCACAGCATCACAAGCCGTTGTGGGTTCAGCAAAGAAAATTGATGCATCAAAAAAAGGAGATTTGTCAGAAAATAATGTCCCAGTGAAGAAGCCTGTTAGGAAACCATTCACTCCGGCCAAAATCAAATCAGATTCGAACAAAGAGAACATAAAGAAAAGCAGCGCTAATATTGGGTGATGGCGGTATTTTTGAGTTTGGCTATTAAATTTCCAGTGATCAGTCCCATGGTTTCCATATATTATCAGCGATGGTAAGGTTTCCACCGATGGGAAACTTAGTACGCTATATATCCTGCAAATGTCTGAACTTTGTTCGGATAGACATTCTTCAGCTTTTTATTTCCCAATTGTTCTTGAGCTAGTTTGATATTATATCAACTACTTTTTGCTTTTGAATGACACAGGATTCAAAACAAAGCACATGAAATGTTGCAGAAGATGAAAATTGGTACTGCAGAGTGATGATATTACATTCCTGATTGATGTATATTGGGGATGGAAGCTCTGTATTCACTGAAGCAATGTATCTGTAATCTAGAGGTTCATAATTTTTGTAGGGAAATTTCTATGTATCTATTTACTTTCTGTTCAAAAGACTATTTTTGCTCGGCCATTATTTTGTTAAGGTTCACCGCTAAATGGAACAACTCTCCGTTTCTTTTGTCAACTTTGTTTAAACCCACTGACGGGGATTTTTGTTAAATGCCTGTATTTTGCTTTAATCTCAGTTTCAATTTTATCCTTCCATTCTTTTAATATTATTATCTTAGTTTACATTTAATAGTTTATCTTTTTTCAATGTCTCAATTTATTTCTTGGTTCAGGGACTTCTCTACTATAATTGGAGCTAGTCTTTTTGTATTAAGTTACTTAATTTATTTTTCCGAGAGATGTTTAATTTATCATATGAATGGTTTTACTAGGTCTGCGTACATAATCGCTTGAGTACGATGATCAAACTTGCATCCAATATACTGCCCAAAAAAGTTCTCAACAAATGCACGGGATGGGATAGTATATAAAAAGCTCACCCTCGCATTATTTTATTTCTTTATTGATATCATATGATTGACAAGACGTGATTAAGCGACACTACTTTCGAAAGTAAAGAACTAGAAATATAGTAGCAATTGTATAGTGATCAATTAAAAACACCAACATAATCAGTCAGCATCGAACCAACAAAGAACTGATCACCACGCTGGTAAAACTCGCTGATTTGGGTGGTGTTATAATACTTGGAAAAATTAAAGTCCTCCAAAATATTTCCATATCCATCAAGCTTCATGGCTCGGGCCGGCACCGTGGGTAGTTTATTGGGATCATTGAAATTCAAGGCGACCCAGAAATGATCTTCGGATGGAGTTCTCTTGATATTGTCAGGCCTTCCTTGTAATTCGGCCACAACTTGGCTCTTGGATGCTTTGTCTCCCTTTAGCCAATACTTTTGAACCCTTTGTCCCAAAGTTTCCGTGACAAGAAGGAATGACCCGTCCGAGCTTATCGCGACCCCGTTCGCACCCGAGAGTTCTTTCATAAGGACGTTCACGTTTCTCGTGCTGTAGCTGTATTTCAGCAATCTTCCTGTTTTGTCCTGGCTCGTTATAGCATCCTTGATTTTGCTGATACATAATCGAAACATATTGGCTCTTTCATTAAGATCATGTTATCATCAAAATTTTAAGATAGAAACGATTGGAACTATTGTTTTTATATTTGTTTAATTTATAATAATTCTTTTATAGCTGGTTCGATGGATATACATTATATTTTTGGGCATATTTTGCTTAATATAGAGCTGAATATAATAACTATGATCATTTGAACAATTTCTTTTTGTTTTCTTTTCTAGCCTTATCGCTGTCTGATCAAACCATTCTATGCAATTCATATATTAATCATTAAGATGAATGAAATAACATGGTTAGATTTTTGCTACAAGATTTTTTTTTAAGAGAAATATAAAACCCATCTTGTGATTCATAACATGACTTTATTAGCTCCAGAAGAAGATGCAGGAGACTATAATTCTATATGTTGGCAGTATAATTATAATGATAAAAAATATGGTCGGTCTAGTCTTAGTATAATTCCCCATTATTTTTTCTAGTCCAAACTTACCGATATATCAAATTAGTTGCCAATTAGATATCATGCATGCTTGTCCACCTAATTTCTTGAATATAATAATACCATGTAACAAAATAATAAAGAACAATTCAAGTAGGACGTGCGCAAAACTTGCATGCATGCATGGGAATGAGCATATACATCATATGTATGTATATACCTTAGAGGGTATACGGTACTGAAATCAGTGAAATAAACATCTCCGGTGGACTGATCGACAGTAAGACCGTTGGGGAACACGAACTTTTGTCCATCGTCAGCAGAGGTAGCGAGATTCTGGGCTAGTCCTCCGTTGAGTCCGACCACAAGCAAGCCTTCGAAAGCGTCCGCGATGAACAACTCATTCTTCGACCCGTAAAACTCCATCCCTACCGGCCTACCACATTCCGCTCCCAGAAACCAACCTTCTCTTCCTTCTTCATCACACTTTTCAGGCCTTCAAGATACAAACAAATTATTAATTATTCTTATATGAGCTTTCGCCTTAATAATATCCCAGAAATTAATGGTTTCTGTAGCATTTTTGAAGTTCTTTTAGATATGTTATTTATTTATTGATGAAATTCAACATCTTAACGACTGAAAAATATCTTCAAAAATATATAATCAATGTTACTAAAGAAACCAATTCACCCTGGAAACAGTAATTTTTTTTTGGAACAAACTAGAAACAGTATGTAGATAGAAGTTAAACAGCTAATACATGACGAGTTTTTTTATAAAAAATAATGACACTTTTAAAAATCATAAACAAATCCTTTTACGAATATATTGGAAACATTAATCTGTCAAAGCCAAAAAAAAAGGAAAATATTAAGAAAGAGATATATGGAAAATTACCTATTGCTTCTAGTGTAGGAAAAGTCTTGAAATGTATTAGTCTGAGAATCATATCTCACAATTTTGCCATTAAAATCACTTGTGTACGGTCCTCCACCACCGGCCTCAAACGTGATCGACTCGGGACCTAGAGATTTCTTCGACAAATAAAGCTTTCGAAAACTTGATATCTTTGGTTCGCCATAAACTGTTGAATTTGAAGAAAACAACAAGACAAGGACGAATAATATTTTTGAGAGCATCGTTTAATTGCCACGTTTTTTTTGTTTATCAGAAGTATGGTTCTTTGAAATTTTTCCTTTTTCTTTCTATATATAATATTATGTATCACCAATCTAATTAAATGTACATGTCTGTATCCATGACTTTAATTAAAATTTCTTTTTTTGCTTCTTTTGTGGGACAATTTGTGTCAAGTTTCAGCTACCAGAAAATGCATTGCATTTTAGGAACATATAATAAAATGATATTGTGCTTCTCAGAGTCAGCATGCAATATGAAACTGAATCGGAGCACAAAAATTAACTAGGACCTATATGTACTTATTATCGCTAATTTGCATCGTATACAAAGCCTCCACTATTAGTTTGAGCTACACAATGAGCTTTGAGCATGTGCCAATTAATTCAGAAGATTATTATAGGGATGATCATAAAATCCATTTAGCTTGTTGCTGTATCTAATCATACACCCAAATCAAGATTTAGAAGGAATAAATATTTTTGTAAATCAAGGAATGACAATTTTGGACAGTACCACGACCATTTTAATTAAACCTAACCTACCGGGACGAAACGGTACCGGGAGGTCCATCCCGGTAGGTCTAACACGAGAGATGGGAGTACCGGTTAGAAAAACGGGACCGGGAGGTAAACTCCTGGTTTTTTTTGTAAAAAAATTTGTAAGCCGTCAGATCTTGCATCCGACGGCCTTTAAAAAATGGATGATTTTAACCTGCATCGAGAGTCCCGTTTTTTTCCACTACCATTAGTCCACCAGAACGGTACCAATAGGTCCCGGTTTTAACCGGGACCGGCACTCTCGTCCCGTCCCCTACCGAGAGTCCCACCGGAACGGTAACAGGAGGTACCGGAACTCCCGGTAGGTCAGGCCAGGTTTACTTTAATGCTGAATGGACTTTGAAACAATTAATATTCATAAGTTCCCAATTAATATGATTTTCGATGATCGACGATATTCCGAGGTAAGCAAAGTGTTGCATCCCTTCTTTATTATTCGCAAGCTATCTATGAACTCCAATACAAAACATGAAGCGAAACAATGCACGAGGATTTATCTTAATTTGGCAAATTACCTGCGTAAACACTAGTTGGAGAGTTGATGATCTCTCTCACTATGAATGATGAAGGTACAAAGTTTCACATCCAACCTTAAGAATCACAATTCAATTTCCTTTTACAAAAACAATCTAATGTTTCCCAATATCAAAAGTGTTTCTCTTTGAAATGTGTTTTCTATACCCCTAGCCAAGCCCTTTTTCTATCTCATTGGACTTAGTTTACAACTTGCTTAAAACTCACGCTAAACATTCGGATGATCCAACTTCAAATATGCAAAACTAGTATTATATTTTGTTCTTTTAGTCCTGACCATTGGATCGATTACATCTTAAAATATAAAATTGACAAGAACACGTGGAAGTTGGATAACTCATTATTGGTGGATTGTTAATTTTCGCTCGACATGTAATCGTATTAATTAAAATAATTATATTTGATATACACAAGATTCATAATAATTACATAAACTTCCTAACATTTTTTTTACTAATTTAGGATCAAGTATGAAAGCATGAATAAAATCACGATTCTAAGTAAATATTGTATGGATTATTTTAGTTACTGGCCATCTGAACTTATAATAATTTAATAATACTTAACGTTTTGTAATGTGTAGTAAGTAGTCAGGTCAACATGTTTACTAATTTATTTGTACTAATTTAGTCTTGATAATCCTTAAATTTACTTAAATTAAAAAGGACAATCTGGGACATAATTTATGTAAACGACTACCATAACTACTTAGCACATAATTCACATAATTCATATGCTATTCAAAATTATGAAGCAAACAATTATTGGAAAGCACAAATATGTGTTTTTGAGAACATAAGTTGTATATATAACTCCAATCACATCTCAAGTTGCTTTCCACGTCAACAAAAATATGCTTTTTTATTTTTTATTTTTTATATCAACAATGTTGCATTTTACATAACAATATTTTAATGGTAAAAATATTAAAAGTCGATCAAAGTGGGTCCTACACCACACACATATCTATGATGTGTTTTATTATTTTATTCATTTTTTGAAGAAAAGTTCAAGTTAGCACACCCAGACACAATGCCATAATAATTACTTTCAAATTAATAAATGATCAAATAAAAAAATGTCAACGTCATTTCCACCCAACAACAAAACAACTTAGGATAAAAAAACTCAACAAATGAGAAATTGAAAAACTAATAATTTTTCAAAAATTGCTCAAACTAATCATCTAAAACATTGTAACTGTAAATTGTCCATTATTTTTTATTTGTTAAGAAAATAGCCATTTAATATGACATGACATATTTTTGTTAATTAATTGATTTTACAATTATATCCTTTATATAATTAATCTATTAATTTTCGAATTGTTTGCATTTTAATTATTGGATTTTGATTTCCAATTGTATACGTTGATTGTAGCTGTTTACTTTCAAATTTTTAAATTTAGTTTATTTCGATTTACTTTCGAATTTAAAGGAGGAGAGTGACAAAAAAAATTGTTTTAGGTGCTTAAATTTAGGGGTAATATTGTCTATTTATTTCAGTTTATTTTTATTAATGACTATTGACCAAAACTTTTCAAACGATGGTTATATAGCAATTACTATGTTTCTAATGACTATATAACTAGTTATCCCATATTTTTTTTTTGCATCACAACTCATTGTTTGCTGTGTTGGAATGTGTTTTAATCTCTTAATTTCGTCGTGGGGCGAGGATATGCGAAAGTTGCGCTATTACTACTACAAAGAAAATTCTAAGATGCAACTGTTGGAATGTGCTTACGTGAAAGTTTTGGGTGCGAAATAATTCATCCAAAAATCTACTTTGTTTAATTGATTTATTTTCACATATTAAAAGTCAAAAAGTACAATTTGGTGAGTTATTTAACTCGAAGAGCATCTAGAATGGAAGCAACCAAAGTTGCTATCAACATCACTAAATATTTTAGTTTTTATTTATTTATTATATTTAAAATATTATATAAAAGTATTAAGTGATATTGATATAAAAAGTTATTATATGAGACCACACAAATTAAACTATTAGTGTATTTATTATTTTATTGTCCAAAGTAAGAGATGACATCGGCGTCAAAATTTGCTACTTTATTATAATCATGGTATAATAAAAAAATAATATATAAAAAATGAGATGATGTGACATTGACATTTAAGAAAATACAATTTAGGTTGCTTTGCATTGGAGATGCTCTAAGATTAACTCCCAAAACCAAACTTTTAGGTCGCGAAAGTGTCGGTCCAAAAGCAAAAACAAATTGAAAGTAAATAAAAAAGGAGAGATGTGGTTTAAGAATCGGTTCAGTTTAAGCCGGCAATGATTGGCTTGTAGGTATAAAGTCACCAGACTGATCTTTCAAGACCACCGAAAATGAATTTGCTTAACTAATTTGAGAGCATTAACAGATTATTTTCTAATTGAAACTTCGGTTAGGGGGCAATGAAAGTCATGATTTTGAAAAACCATGCATGAGACACATTCATCTATTTCTTCTTAAGCATTATCCCTTGAAAGATGCCATACCAATGAGTGACCATGCAACGTATTCATGATGCTCAAAGACACGATCTTTATTATATTGTTATTTAGCGTGTAGCACAAAGAAATTTATCAAACAACAGTTATATTACAGTACGTAGTTTGCGAATGTCAAACAAACTGAACAATCAAAGCTTAAAATAATTTTATTGTCGCATCAAAGGTGTAGATTATTTAGAAAGAATTAAACCTTTAAAAAGCACCAACGTAATCAGCCTCGACAGAGCCGGCGAAGAACCGATCACCGTGCTGATTAAACTCACTGATCATAGTAGTGTTGTAATACGGCCCAACGTCGAACTCCTCCAAGATTTTTCCGTCTCCGTCGATCTTTATGCCTCGACTTGACAGCGTGGCGGGTTGACCCGGCTCGTTGAAGTTAAAAGCCACCCAGAAGTGATCTCCATAAGGAGCTCTCTTGATATTGTCAGGCATTCCGTTCGATCTCATGACCACCTCGTGCTCGAAAGCTCGATCTCCTCTCAGCCACACTTTGATGATTGTTTTTCCGAAGCCTTCGGCGACGAGAACGAACGAGCTGTCTGAGCTGATCGCCACTCCGTTTGCTCCGGCGAGTCCACGTAGAAGCACTTTCACTTTTCGCGTCTTTTTCTCGTATTTTAGTAGTCTTCCGGTTTTGTCCTTGCTGCGTAGTGCTTCCATGAATTGACTAAAACACAAAAAGAGTCGATACCCCAATTTTTTTTTAGTTTTGATTGGCAAAATATTCAAAATTTAACGTAGCAAAATAGTGAATATGACGACGTGATCTAATATGACGACGTGATCTAACACTCATTAATATTTTTTTGTCAATTTATATAAATAATTTGTTGCTTCAAAAAAATTAATTTTAAAGTTATTTTTTCTTTGTTATAATCGAGTACTAGCTTATTTTTGCTATCTTACTTAATTTAGAAAGATATTTATTTTATTATAAATGGAATTAGTTTAATTAATTAGTTATTTAGCAATAACACACTAGTATTATTGTGCAGTAGTTTATTGAAGAAAAGACTTTGAACACTGACTTTGTCATAATCACACATCCGCGTGATATGACTACACAATTCAATTGCTACGAAAACCGAATCAGTTTTGAATTAAAATATTCGTCATCATAGAAATGTATGCATAAATAAGTATTTAGTATTCTAGGATTATTATTTCTACGATAGTCTGACTAATTTTTTTTACGTACAAATTAAGGATAACAGGTATATGAAGAAGATTTAAGACAAACGTCACAGGAATGCCCAATCAGTGGGTATTTAAAGCCAATAGAAAATAGTAAAGTAAAACGTGAATAATCACGTAACCTGAAAAATCTCTTTTTAATATTTTTGTAATAGAAATATATTAGAAAAGCTTACCACATTAGTTATTTTGACCGAAAAAAATACTAAACTTTTTTTCTTCACGAAACCTAAAGTATTTTATTTTAATGGAACTGAGGGTTGGCCACAAGACTCACAACACGCTTTTGAATTTAGTATATTTTTGGAGTCATGTAACAATCCCAAAAATGATATTCAATACTAAAAAAGAGAGTAAAATTTATCCAGTTCACATAGCCATAAATTATGTGTGAAATTACCTTTGTGGGAATTTTGAGCTGAAATCGGTGAAGTAAATGTCTCCGGTGAATTGATCGACGCTCAAACCGTTGGTGAATCGGAAAGGAACTCCCTCGGCTGACGTGGCAATCTGCTTTGCAAGTCCTCCTCTTGGGCCCACCACGAGCAAGCCTCGATATGCATCGGCGATGAACAATTTATTCTTCAAAAGATAGAACTCGAGACCTAACGGTCTTCCACAAATAACACCTAGTTCTCCTAAATTCTTCCCATCACACTCAAATTTCGACCTGAAAAATCAAAAGCACTCATAAACATGCAAGAAGGGAGGTGATAGATTTAAACTTTGAATATTTTGTTTGCATTTCGTTCAAGTTTTAACTTTTAAAAATAAAATCAAAATATTATATAAATTAATCTCTCTCAAACATTTTTTTCCGGCATATATATGTTAGTGTAGAGCATCACACACATATGTATGAAAAAAACATGGAATGCTTTTATATCTCATATTCAATTGACTAAAATAATTGTTTATAAAAATGACTGTAAATTAAAAATGCCAGATAAATTGTTCTGACTATAAATCTAATGGTTCAATAATTAATTTATATACAAGATACTTTCCCTTTTATAGGGTAAGTAATTGAAATGGAACTACCATATGTGATAACATATAGTATTACCTATTAGGTTGTGTGAATGAGAATTCTTGAAAGCTTTTGGAACTGTGTTCATATCTGACAATTCTTCCATCGGAAATGCTTGTGTATGGTCCTCTTCCTTTGGCATCGAAGGCGATAGATTCAGGTCCCACTGAGTATTTTGACAAATCAAGCTTTCGGAAATTCCTCAGTTTTGGATCCCCAAAAATAATTGAGGGCAAAGAGAGAATAATGATGAAGATATATAGCATGGTTTCTGACTATGAATCTTGTTTTATCATCTTGAATATGAAGATGCATATATTTATAGAAATCTTCTTATTGTATTATACTAGACCGGTATATCAGATCCCCACGAATATATTAATATACATTATCTGTATTTCTCTTCGTATGAATATATAATATAAAACATGTCTTTTTTAGATGTAGTCATGGTATTGACTTTCTGTATTGCAGGACAATTGTTTCTATTTCCAACACTTAGAAATCTGTACTTTCAGGAAAATTCAACAATGTGAGATTATGTTAATATTTTTCTTATAGTCACCGATCAATTTTTATGAAATATTTTAACCTTGTCCTGCTATATTAAAGACTCAGATACTCAATCTGAATTTTTTAAAATTCAAATTATACTAGTCATTTAAATATCAACAATTTGGCGAGTTATTTATTAACCTAATTTGAAAATAGCCAACGTTTCATAAATTTTTTGTAAATGATCCCAAGACTTACGCGTCAACTCAATGTACAATGTTATTTTAAACGTTTGTCTTTTATAATTTCTGGAAAAATGTTTGAATTTTCATTTTCATTCATTTCGAGTTTTAAATTTGTAATACATCCGGAGGTTATTTTAAAATAATTTTGACAGTTTTAAGATATAATAATTGGATTGAATTCTTATAATGTTTTAAAATCCTATATAAAATTGAAAATAAAATATTTATTGCTTTCTTTTAATTAATTATCCAGCCATTTATTTCATTTATTTTCTTTTCCAAATTTGATTATGGTGTTAATAAATCGATTTTTATTAGATATAGTTGACTAAATTATATAAGATCTTATAATTTTGAATTTTTTTTTTTTTACTTATTATTGAGTTACCCGACCATTTAATTCATTATCTCTTTGTTTCATTTGAATTTTGGGAATCAATCTTTAATTTTGTAATTCACAAAGTTTTTAAAATAGATCTGCTTCATTATCAATTTTCGTCTTCGATGTAGATTGTTCCACATTTAATTATTGTAAATTATTGTAAATTGAAATGCGTTAAACATTGTAAGTTACAATGTAAAGTGATATTAGTTTTACAGGTCAACGCTAATGTAAATCAATTTTAAGTTGTTGATATAGCCATCCGTAGTCCAGTAATATTTACAACTGGTTGAATAACAATGTTTTAAGCCCGAAACAAATCAAAACTGAAGTTAATGAAGAAAAGTTTTCTGAAAAAATTTCCTGAAAAGTTTTCTAAAAATGTTTCCTGAAAAGTTTACTTAAAACAAGCTGATGAACATGCCACTATTTTCAGACAAACAAAACTCCGCATCAACAAATTCGATCTATAAATCCCCAAAAAATAAATAATACTATGTACCATATAACATAAAACAAAATGTGCAGAAAAACTCAGGTCGATCGAAATTCTAAAATAGATCAACTCGGAAATTTTAAAACAAAATTCATAACTAATACAAAATGCACAAAAACATCAAAAATATATAAAAACACAACAGAAGAATTCGGGTCTACCAAAATTTTAAAACAAATCAACCCAGAAACTTTATATTCCTATACCGTTTACACCATCATTAATCCTTCAACACATTCATAAAGGTGATGATTTTTGGTAATGAAAATAATAATTTTTGAACCTTTTTGTGGTCTCGGCAAGATTTTCAGATTTTGATGTTGAGTTTTTATTTTTGTCTTCGTCTCTTTGATAGATTCTCTCTTCAAAATGTTCAAATTTAATAAATGAAATAGCGTTAATGCTTGCCTCGTATTTTTGAATAATGGGCAGGAATAGAATAGAGAGCAACCAAAGGCTCTGTGATTCTGAGTTTATGTATGGCTTGATGGGCAAGAGTCTACTGGAAGAAACTCCTACGCCCAATTGGCATTAACAGTTGATAGAAACTAATAATTAATTATCGTAGACGTTATTCAATATTACTACTAATGTGAGTTTTGGATACAAGTGATTTTTAGATGCGACATTATCGTATTTATGTAATTTTTAGATACGATAAATCGTATAAAAATAAGTCATCGAAACATAAAAATTCACGGTTTCTAAAATTCCAAAAAACCGTGAATGTTGTTTTGAAGGGTTATTTTTTTCCTTGAATAATCACATATATTTAAATAACAAATAATTGGTCAAATGGGCAACGTTTGGCATATAAATTTTGAAATGTCCAGCGCTTGGTAAAACCGTGGTAAATGACCTTATTATTTACGTAGCACAATTATTAATAGCCTAACTTTACAATTTCACCTTTATTATTTCGATTGTAAATGATCTTCATAATCTGGTAGAACATTTTACTGAGTCATTTACCTAACTTTCGTCAAACGTTGGACATTTCAAAATTTCAATATGTTTATAAGGCTATACTGCTAATTAACCCTTTAAATAGCGAATAAACGTGTCATTTTCGACAAGGTTTCGACTCTCTTGATAGTTACTATAAAGTTTCAACATACCAATACATTACTATGTTAAATTGAAATTATACTAGTGATTGCAAATAGACTAGGTGCATGGTTTCATTATTATATTATTGATGTGATGACTTATTACAATTAATGAAATGGGAATACGTCAAAGCAAAAACTAAGCATTGATTTTCTTATAGTATTCATTTTCCAATTCACATCAGGCCCTTCAATTGAACTAATATTCATAGTTGTCAACTTGTTTATCGGATAAAATCCGACGCACGTTCAAATAATATAAGAGCCAATACATCTCAAACGAATATCCGATCCATTTTTTTGGAATAATCTAAAACACAAATCTTAAATATGATGGAGCGTATTTGATCAGAACGAGACTTAATTATAAATATGATATTAATTCAAGGGAGCGGGAAACATTGACTGACTAAATTTTCAGTCATTATTTTTTATAATGTATATTTAATTCTTCACATCATGTATAACAACTACATTTGATTTTAAAATAATAATCACACAGATAAGCTTTAACTCCACATGGAAGATTTTTATTTAATTCGAACCCAAACTAACACAGAATAAAATGCCTTACACAAAGAGGTATTGACACCAAACCTAAGCGTTAATGTCAAATACATTCTTAAACATCAAAATTATATGCAAAATAATTTTATATTTTCCTAGTAAAACACACAATTTGGCCAAACAAACAAAGCGCTCACTTAGTTGAAAAAGCACCAACATAGCCTGCCTCGATCGAACCGATATAGAACCCAGAACCGCGCATATTCAGCTCGGTGATCGTTGTGGTGTTGTAATATGGCCCGGGGTTAAATTCTTCCAATTTCTTCCCATCTCCGTTGATTTTTATTGCCCGGCTCGGCACCAAAGAGGGTTTGTTGGGCTCGTTGAAGTTAAATGCCACCCAAAAGTGATCTTTCGAAGGAACTTTCTTGATATTGTCGGGTCTCCCATCGTAGCTGAACACGACTTTGCTCGTGAAGGCTTTTGAGCCTTTTAGGCAAACTTTGAGAACTCTCTTTTCGGACGCTTCAACGAGAAGGAGGAACGAGGAATCGGTGCTTACCGCTACCCCGTTTGCGTTTCCAATTCTGCTCAAAATCACGCTCACTTTTCCTGTCTTTTGCTCGTATTTCAGCAATCTTCCTGATTTGGTATTGTTTGGACTGAAAAAAAAAACACATGGGATGTTATTCCATTTTAAGCCTTATTTCTTTAGCTATATAAAATCCCATATTGAAATATTCATGACCAAAGATAACTTGTACTTGATATTCTTATCATCATTTGATAAAAAGGATATCATAAATCCAATTTATATATAATTTTAGGACATCACGTCTCTGTGTGAAGAAATTCAAGATGGAAATAAATCTAACATATCAAAGAATTATGAGCCCCAAAATAAATTCACTTTTATTGGACTTCTAACACCACTTTCTACAAGCCTAAAAAATATCTTAAATTTGGGTCCTTTTTTACACTATTTTTTTTAAAAAATTTGGACATTTTTCCTTATATAATTTAAGCTATTATTTAATGGGCCTATGTATATAAAACTTAATTTGTCGACGGCCATGGAAACCAGGTCGTTGTCCAAATTGCTAGATAAAAGATTGACAGCAATATATGTTCAAATATATATCTATCTATTTATAAAATCAGCCAAATATTAATACAATAATTTATGTATATTTATTTTTGTACTTTTCCAATCAATTGGACACGAAACGCCCGGAAATGGTGGGAGTAGACACAAGTATAATGTGAGAAATTTTGATTATTCTAACTTAACCGGCCAGTATTAATAAAAAAATATTTTCCTGAGTGACGAAATACCAACCATTGGCCTAAACCCATGAACGTTAAAGTTGGCACATCATTTAAGAGTATGGAAAATAAGATTACGTTACCTTTGTAGGAGTTTGTTAGTCATATCAGTGAAATAAACATCTCCGGTGGATTGATCGACGCCCAAACCGTTGGTGAATTGGAAAGGCACACCATTTGCTGACGTGGCAAGCTGCCTCGCAACTCCTCTCTTAGGCCCGGCCACGAGCAACCCCAAAAACCGATCCGCGATGTAAAGCTGATTTTTTGAATGATAGAAATCGAGACCTAATGGTCTCCCACAGATAGGCCATAATTCTCTTATATCTTTTCCGTCGCACTGGCTTCTCGACCTGACAAAATCAAAATCACATAAGTATAAATATACATGGACGGAACCGTATATTTATACTTGAAAGTAAGGCATCGAAAATGAATATACATTAAAATCTTAAGATCTTTGGATTGGAGACGGACGAGTAATCTTCGAATATTTCTCTATTAGAGTTTTAAATCTCTGTTCGAACCATTTTTCTCTTAGTCTATGGACCGATATGAGTCTGTTATAAGAGCTAGATATATTTTCGAAATTTGATCTGCGTAAATGTGAGCAAACATTACCAAAGATCAAATATAATTATCGTCCGTTTCAATAAAATCCTAAATTTATAACTTATTAATCGAAATTAGTTTGTGTTTGTACCCATTTTATTATAATGTTCCTTAAATTTTACTATGACGATTATCAAAGCTTTTGAAAGGAGACTCAGATATATTGTAGCATGACATGATCAAACCACGATCAATTTATAAAATTATGGTTCAAACTTCAAAGCAATCAAATAGATATAGACGTACCTGTTAGGTTGTGTGAAGGAAAATTCTTGAAAGCTTTTGGAACGGTGTTCATATTTGACAATCCTTCCATCGGCGAGGCTTGCGTATGGTCCTCCTCCATAGGCGTCGAAGGCTACAGATTCAGGCCCCACTGAGAATTTTGACAAATCAAGTTTCTTAAAACTCCGTACTTTTGGCTCCCCAAAAACAATTGAGGGCAAAGAGAGGACAACGATGAAGATCAACAGCATTCTTTCGGATTGATTTTAGCCTCTTTGCTTTATTGGAATATGTGTATTTGAAAGATGCCTATATATATGCAGTGAGAGATCTCCTTTACTATTTTTATAATGGATACGTGATCTGTGTTCATGGATAAAAATCATAAAATATAAAAAATGACCCTTTAAGTTGTCGGTTGACTTTCTCTTTTATGGATTGCTTGTTGCACAAATAATTGGTTCAACATCCAACAAAGCAATAATTTAGTGACTTTTAGAAATTTCAAACAATGTAGGCTTACTGTATAATTTTATGTCAAAGCCACCGGTCAATTTTCAACCTGATATAATAGTAAAATGCAATGGATAATTTTTTATTGTCTTGTCAAATTATTAGGATATTACAATCTGATCCTACATTTAGAGAATCAACTATCAAAATTATAATTGATTTGAATTCTAATTAAGAATTGTTAGAAAATTGTGCGTTTATTGATATTAAAAAAAGTGATAGCTAAGATATCCTAGTGGTAATAACACACTACTTACGATCGTGATTTCGAACCCACCCGCAGCATATCTGCTTTAAAAAAATTGATATTAAAGATAATTTATTATCAAGGCATGGTTTACTTAAAGTTAAGTATTCGAGTAGGTCCACTCATCGAAACTATTTTTATGAGTGATTTCTATTTTTTGTTGCAATTTAAAAGGTATTAAATTTGACGTTTTTTCACGTTCAAATGCACTTATGTGATGATATTTCATGCACCATGGGTTGGGCGCGTTTTATCGCCAATATTAGTATATCTTCAAAGAAAAAAAAACTTTGTTATCAAGCCTTGTATAACGTTTTTTAAGCATTATGGTATCTTCTTATATCATGAACGTTGATGGCTGATAATTTATTTTGAGTGGTTTCGTGGCTTCTTATATTAAGCATGTCTTCTTATTTGAAAAACTTGGGGTAAAAGTGAAGCAAAATAGTGTGCCTGAAAAAAAGAACCCGAAAATTCTTCAAGCTTACCGCTCAATTTTCTCGGTGTAGGTACAAGTATTCTGGCATAGGCTCAAGCTTGTGGGAGTTGAAAAATTTAGTGCTTTATTCCACTCCTACGTCATTGTATCATGAAAGGTGGTTGTTCATGTTGTTCCAACATCCCGTTGAAGAGCATAATGCTTTAAGAAAATTGTCGAACAAGTCTCAACGTTTTGACGTTTTCCTTTTTCTATACCGGTTCTTGGTGATATTTTTTTTTCTTTGTGTTATTTTTTCTTTTGTAATCCATATCCGCGTATTTATTTCATTGTTCTATTTATTTACATTATGCAATGTGTCTAATTATGTTTCCGCCCATCATTAGCAATGTCACCAACAATCTTAGAGCGTTAGTTTTTTCTTTGGACATATGCATACTCGTTGATTTCAACTTTCAAGAAGGTTTGTTTATTTTCTCTGGTTGAAATATTCACGAAACTAATCATGTTTATCTGTTATTTTGTAGACATGGATGACTGCATTTTTGTTGTTCCGATGAATTTGGTTAATGTACTACCTCCACGTGATATAGCCGTTGGGTAATTTTATTGACGCTTCACATCAAGTTTCAACCTGATCCCATAGTAAAATACAATGATAATTATTTGTTGTCTTGTCAAATTATTACGATTTTACAATCCTAATTTTAGAGTTTTAGGTATCAAACTTTGATAATTGATTCTAAGTGTAATTATAATAGTAAGAACAAATGGAAAAATGTGTGGATATTAATATTAAAAAAATATAATATGAAGTTATTTATTAATTGTAAGGCGGATATTCGAGTGAGTCCACTTATTGAAAGAGAATTTCTTTAATTGGACTTAACAATCACTAAAATATCAAAATTAGACCTCTTATGTATACCTCTATACCAAATTAGACTTTTGATCCATTTTCGGACAAATATACCCTTCAAATCCATTTAAAAATAATTCTCATTTATTTCTTTCATCGAATTTTATCTTATTTCGCTAACAAAAAAAAATTCATCGTAGTCTATCGGATTTCATCGGATTTTATAGCGTAAATAAAAAAAATCATCAATTTCTATCGGATTTCATCTTATTTCATCGGATTTTATCTGATTTCGTTAACAAAAAAAATTCATGGGATTTTTATCGGATTTCATCGAATTTTATCGCGTAAATAAAAAAAAGAATAATTAATTTATATAGGATTTCATCTTATTTCATCGGATTTTATCTTATTTCGTTAACAAAAAAAATCATCAATTCCTATCGGATTCTATCCATTTTCATCGGATTTTATTGCGTAAATAAACAAAAAAATCATCAATTTATATCGGATTTAATCTTATTTCATCAGATTTTATCTGATTTCATTAAAAAAAAAATCATCGAATTCTATCAGATTTCATCAATGAAAAAATAGGTTTAAAGAGATTCGAATGATATTTTTGTTCGAAAATGGGTCAAAAGTCTAATTTGAGATAGATGTATACATAGGAGGTCTAACCTTGATATTTTAGTGGTTATTAAGCCTTTTTAATGAAATTTTTCTATTGAAACTGGAGTTTTATGACTGATTCTTATTCTTCGTTATATTGATGGTCAAATTGTGTTTAAATTTATAATTAATTTTGAAGCTTTTCCATGTTAAAAAGTGCATCTATGGGATGATTATTTCATGGACTATTGGCTTAGTGTTTTTTCTTTGTCTGTAATAGTACAATAATTGATTAAGATAATGATATATTTAACAAAAAAAATGGATGAATCGGCCCTGTTTTGCAAATGTATTTTGGTATAGTCCAGCGTTTTGTAAGACTATTGTAAATGGCCCAGGTGAACATGTGACACATTAATTTACGTTTTAATTTTACTTTAATGCCCTTGAAATTTTTGGCCAATGTCTTCATTTGTTGAATTGACCTGACCTACGGGAGTTCGAATCACGCGAGTGACTAGTGAGTCTTGGTTGAAGATTCCTTGCAGTGGAAGTTCTTTTCAAAATCGGACATGAAAGTTTTCTTTCATCCGGCTCAAGTAGGTATACAAAAGTGTTTCCGCTTTAAAATTATAGAAAACCGCAAAAAATATCAAATTTTTTGAATTTTGAATTTTGAATTCATGTGAAAATTGTAATTATTTCCCATAAACTTCAAAACGTGCCAGTTATATATAATTTGACATTAGTTCTTACATTAATGAGTTGATTATTAACTCATTTAATATCAAATAACTAATTATGGTTATTTCCATTTTATTTTCGAAAACAATATATTCTCGAACACAATTTTTTTTTATATCTAGAAATGATTAATTGTTGATTATTTCCGGTAAATCTTTCATTAAAAGTTAAAATTCTTGTCATTAGTTCATCCAATATATTTATAGTCGTAAATTGACATTCCATTTACAATAATCAAAGTTTTACAACGTAAATTTGAGGCGAGTTTACAACGTTAAATATTACACACAACGTAAATATGAGGTGACATTCCATTTTTGGTGAAACTTCACGTTCAACAAAAATAGAGATTGTTGGTTTCTTGGTTTTCGTTTTCGAGATTTTGGAGAGAGAAAATTGATTTATAGTTATTCATAAAAGATTTTAAAAACAAACAAATTAGATACATAACATAACCTAAATACATGTTAATCAGATTGTAAAAAAATGGAGCTATTTTGGAGAGAGGAAATTACTTTATAGGTATCCATAAAAGATTTCAAAAACAAATTAAATAAATAATATAACATATATATATATATATATATATATATATATATATATATATATGTTAATCGCCGACCGATTTACATCTTTGATCTCTACTATTTTTTTGCTGATGATGAACCTTGAATATTTTGGTGAAGTTTCACGTTCAACAAAAAGGGAGATTGTTGGTTTCTGGGTTTTTGGTTTCGGAATTTTGAAGAGAGAATACCGAATTTTTTTGAATGTGTGTATTGTAATTTTTAATTTCTCTCTCTAGGAGGCAAATAATTTTAATTGATTGTGTCAATTGAATGCGGTTTTTAAGGTTAATATTAAGTGTAATTAATATTTTCGATATTTTTTTAATTCTTTAATAAAATGGACGGAAATTGCAAATTTGGAATGAAATCTTTGTAAAATTATTTGATGGAAATTTACAGTAATTTTGCAAAACGTCGTACAAAACTAAATTAACAAACCTATATAATATACATTAACTTTATATTTAATGGGGTATACGGTTGTCAGTCAGCCTTGATGATTATGAACGTTTATATTAGCATTATGATGATAATATGTAAATGCTGATTATTTTATGCATCAATAGTTTTGATAAGTGAAAATGTCTTAGGAGCATAGTGCATATAATTAAGAGCAGCTCCATTTGATTGCCATAATAGCAAAATGACGCGAGGCTCAACCTGGGCGTACGGACGCACGAAAATTCTGTCTACCGCCCAGGCGGAAATATTTGTTCCGCGGAAAGGAAATTTTCGTTCATAGAATGGATTATTCCGCCGGAAATGATTCCTTTCGTCGGTACCGTTTATGATTAAAAAATAAAATAAAATAAAAAATGGTTTAAATAGAATATTAAAGGGAGTAAAATGTAAGAAACTTAAAAGTAGGTTAATATTATGAAATGTAATTGATATGGATAATTTTAACATTCATTACAAACTTTAGAAATAATAAAAAAGAAACATTACACATTTTACATTCTCTAAAGTTCGTTGATGTTCATACTAGTAAAGTTCAAATCGTAATTGTCGACAAGATCAATGTTTACAAAGGTTTCTTGAGATTGGTCGTCGTGTTGGCACCAATCCTTGTAGACAGTGAGAGCTTCGACTATTTCGGGCTTCAAAATTTGTCATCGATCGTCGATGATTCGGTCCGAACTACTAAACGCCGATTCGGATGAAAAGGTTGAAACCGGGATCGAAAGAACATCTCTAGCCATCTTCGATAGAATTGGAAACATATTCTGGTGTTGTCTCCACTATGCTAGTAAGTTGAGATTCTCTTGACTCATTGCCGAAAATTGTTGAGAGTTGTATAAAATAATCTCGTCGTTCTCCGACGTCTCTACAAGTGGCTCTGGATGCGGTGATGATCTTGGCGTTGAAGTTCCTCCCCGTGCGAAACGAGCAATGTCTCGAAAGATCCCTTGACTAGTTGTTGGTGGCCTTGGTGGACTCATCTCTACAGCTTGCGGCATTTCACGTCGTTGGTGGGTCCTGAAAAACGAATAAAATTCTTCAACGATCCTTGGATGATCATGGGTTTTCGGTATTATCGAAATTTAGAAATTCGGATAGGTTTAACCAATTTTGGGGGTATTGGAGTCGGGGAGATGGATTTCATGGCGGTTGATTAACTTCTTCCAGATTCGGAGAAGGAGTTATAATTTTTTCGATGAGATGATTCCCGAGACATAATCAAAATTGTAGAACCTCTAAAGAAATTTTAGAGTGAAATTGTTGAAATTATAGAGAGAAAGTTTTGAAATTTTAGAGAGAAAATCGGATGGATTGTGAAAAATGTTGTGAAAATGGTTTGTATTTATAGAGAAAAATTCGAATGGGGTTATAGTGTAATAACGTAAATGTTTTTTTTTGAGCTATTGGATTTAAAAATGGTAATAATTTCAATGTTCAAGATTGCGTCACGTCACAAATGCACCCAAAAAGTCCAAAACGGTAACCTGCGAAAAGTGGATTTCCTTCCTTCCGCTGTCAGCTTTTTTCCGCCCTTCCGCATACCGTCGCCCACCTTCCGCGGATTCCGTGTACCGCACGCGCTGCGGACGAAATGATTCCTTCTGCCTTCCGTGTACCGAACGCGCAGGGTGACGCGAGGCCAAATCTCACGCCATCATGGCGTGATATTTTTTTCCCAATCTTTTTTTGGTGTTGCACTATTCACTACTCTATAAAATGTATAATTTTATATATTTATACTGTTTTTAGTCCTTATATCAAATATATCCTTAAATTATTCATATTTTAAATTTATTTTTAAATGCAAAATTAAAATAACATTAGTATTAATATTGAACCATAACAAATACACAACGACCTTTAAAACAACCAAATGCAGTCATACATCTCTCCATTTGACTAATATTTGCGTATTTATATTTTGAGTTAATTTATAGAGTAAGTTTGCATTATTAAACCAAAAAATTGGCTCTATAGCCAGTAAACTACGTAGTAATTTTTATATACCTAATGTTTGATAAACGTGTTGTAAATGCTCAAGATTGATTACGTGTCTTTAATATGTCGACCATATTACCCCTGACGTTATTTTTAAAATATTAATTATTAATGTTTAAATTTTAAATGTTTACATTGATTTGTTATTAAAGATTTGGATATTAGTCCGGAATTAGTTTATAATCTTTTTTAAATGGGAACAATCAGTTTTTAGATCCTACAAATGTTGAAACTATTTTATTTACTCCGGATTTAAATAAATCAATACCATTAGTTTTATTTAGGTGTGTTTACTTTCCAGTTTTACAGTTTATGTATTGTTAAGAACCGATATTCCACAATGAAAGTTTTTTGCTTACAAAATCATGTGAGATCAATACCATCTGTTTTATTCGGGTGTGTTTACTTTCCAGTTTTACAATTTATGTATTGTTAAGAACCGATATTCCACAATGAAAGTTTTTTGCGTACAGAATCATGTGAGATTACTGCGTTTTGATGTTTTTGTTTTAGTTTTCGTTTTGTTTACCAATTGTTTTTCTAGTTTATGAGTCTTTTTTAGTTGAATGTTAATCAATTTCTTTTACAATGTTAATCAATTTTTTTTCCAGTTGTTTGCGTATTATTTTTAATAATTTACGTGTTTGTATTGAATTTAATATTTTTTTGTTTGGGCAGTCCGGTAAATGGATTTTATTGGAGATTAATGTCAAAAAAAATGAAATTGTTTTCTTTGATGATTTGAACCATTTACTGATCTTATAAATTTGTTTACTTGTCAAGTTCGTTTACACTCGAAAATTGTAAATGAAAACACATAATAAAATATACACTTCTTTTTCGCATTGCTGATAGCAGAATACTTTTCCGGCAAGGGTTGGATGATCTATGTAATCATTTTCGACGATTTCACCTTCTTGAAAGCTTTTGGCATGTAGTTATGGTGTTTCTAAGGTTTTGAGTTTTTTAGTATCTCTTTAATATTCGCAAAATCGTCGCCGAATATTTGCCGAACGAATATGTGTTCAAAGTATGTTTCTTTTACTTCTAAAGTTCTGGTCTTTATTAGCATACCAAAGCTTTTATATATAAATTAGGCGATACGTGACGCATAATCCTGAAAATAAACAACAAATTATTAAGCACTGATACTTTAAATATTAAAATATAAAACTGAAACAGAAGTGCATAAAATAAATAGAATGAATTAATCCGAACAAGAAACAAACATAAATTCACTCGATATGATGAAGAAACACAATGTAAATCATATTTCAGATTTGAATTTATAAAATAAAATTTAAAGTTCAAATTTCAAAAATATTATCAGCATATTTGAATGCCTTTTATTCACGGTAATAATTATATAAAAAAGATGCAAATGAAGATTATAATCACTAAAAACTGTCAAAATTAAGACATCATATAAGAAAATAGCGCAAGCATTCAATCACCTTATTTACAATGTACAAAATTAACTGGAATTAACTGTAAAATCATCATAAATCTTATTTGTTTGAAAAATTCAAAATCGAGTTTATGAATACAAATTGACATTTTAAAATTCAAATTATTGTAGCCGAATTTGAAATGATATAATCGTTCCTTACTATTTATATATTTTCATAAAACTAAAGAAAAAACTACAACCTTAATGATAATGATTTAAAATAAAAAACAAATCCCCAAAAATCATTGACAATAATTTCTGTAAATATTTCAGTTGACTAGTATTTTTAAAAACTGAACAAGAAATAAATTCAATTTAAAATCTCAAGAATGATTTGAAATAGTTAATTTACGTTAATATCGTATCAATTCCATATTATGAATTAAAAATAATTAAAGAGAGTTGTAAATACATGTTAGATAAAATTTTCACGTAAGTTTGAATGACTATTTTTCTAAGAAATACAAAAAATGGGTATATAACAATTGCAATGTTTGTTGTGACTTAAATAGAACAATTCTTCAAACTAATTGATTTGAGTTCTAATTAAGAATCATTATAAGTTGTCCGTTTATTTGTATACAAGAAAATGTTATGTGAAGTTATTAGCTAACGTCAAGTAAATATTCGAGGACGTAGGCTCACTCATTAAACAAACACTACTACAAAAATGACTTTTAGAAGAGACTAGTCGCTTCTAATTAGAAACGAAAAATTACCTCAGTTGCTTCTAACGTAAAAACCCCATTTTTTTCAAAAAATAAAATTTTGACTTTTAGAACCGATTAGTCGCTTTTAAAGGTCCGAGTCGACATATTAGAAGCAATTAGTCGCTTCCAAAGGCCAAAATCTTTGGCTCGCTTTTTTTTTTCTTCCAATTTTTTTTGGCGTTTGGCTCGCTTCCAAATGCGCAAATTATTTGCCTCAAACTTTTCTCCTCCAAAATTTCACTAAGTGTAAATCTTTTGGCATTAGAACCAAAAAATCGCTTCTAATGTCGCTTCTAATGCCAAATTATTTGGGTCAAACTTCTCTCCATCAAAATTTCACTAAGTGTAAAAAGTTGGGCATTAGAAGCGACTAATTGCTTCTAATGTCGCTTCTATTGTCCAAATTATTTTGCTCAAACTTTTCTCCGCCAAAATTTCACTAAGTGTAAAAAGTTGGACAGAAGCGACTAGTCGCTTCTAAATGTCGATTCTAATGTTAAAAAATTTGGGACCTAGGTGTCAAAACAAAAGAGAGAGAATAAGATAGATAGGGAGATGGTTGGATTTTCTAGAAAGAGAGAGAGAGAGAGAGAGAGAGAGAGAGAGAGAGAGAGAGAGAGAGAGAGAGAGAGAGAGAGAGAGAGAGAGAGAGCCAAATCTCAAAAGAATCTTGACTATCAAATTTATTGTGTTTTTACATCTCAATATGAAAGTGTATTTACAAGAAAATTGATATTCATTTATATGATATTCATTACCCATTTCTATCTAATACAATATCTCTCTTATCTCTCTTAATATGGCCAACCCTTTTATTTCCATAAACAAATAATTGATTTCATTTTTTTAATTTGGTATATATCTTCATAAAAAGCTATAGATGAAGATATATACCTTTCCATTTGGTATAAATCAAGGTATACCTTCCTTTACAAGAAAAATTGGTATATATCTTTGTAAAAAGCTATAGATGAAGATATATACCTTATATATTTGGTAGATGAAGCAAAATTGAGTTTTTTGAAACTTAGGCGAGGATGCTTTTACCTCATCTCAAGAACTGTTTTTACCATAACTAAAATACAGCCTGACTCATCAGAATCTCGTCATGTAGTAATTCATCGTAGTAGGAGGGCTTCTCATAACCATGACAGGTAAATGTCTTATAAAGAAACTATTGTAGTTATCTCTGACATGGATGACCATATTCCCTACAACCAAACGATGTCTGGTTCTCTATTAAACCTCTGGATTGACAACATCAAAGTTGAAATGCATTCGATGTATGTCAACAGTGTTTGGAAACTTGTATACATTCCTGAAGAGGTGAGACACGTAGGGTTAAAGCGGATTTACAAGAAGAAAAAGGGTCCAGATGGAAACGTTGAGACGTTCAAATCATGACTAGTGGCTATGGTTTATACCCAAAAGAAAGGTATTGACTATGATGATACCTTCTCGCCAGTTGCAATGCTTAAATCCATATGCATATTTCTATCCATCACTATAACTCTAGATTATGAGATATGACAGGAAATCTCGTCGAGCGCATTTATATGAATCAAGCAGATGATTTCATGGAAGAAGGTCAAGAGACCAATGTTTGTGAGTTACTTAAGTCCATGTATGGATTAAATAAACCATCTAGACCATGAAGTATTATATTCGATTAAATTGTAAAGAGCTTCGGTGAGCAGTCATTAGATGAGCCTTGTGTGTATAAGTTGGTATGCAATGGCAAAGTTATGTCTCTGGTATTATATGTTGATGATATACTACTCATACGTAATTATGTGGGTAGGTTATTTGAGGTTAATGCTAGCAAAGAAATTATATATGACATATCTAGGAGAATATACATACATTATGGGGGTTCAAATATTTCAAAATCAGAAGAATGTGACAACTTTATTCGTGTTTGGCCCTTTCCTCTGATTTGATGGTCGTCCAAGATCTTGACCTCGGCCAAGTGCAAGATGAATTCCTAGAGTTGACCATTTCGAATAAAGGCAACGATCTTCAGTGGTCATGTGTCTATGATATCGATGGTACTCATAGTACTTACTCTTGTCCCATGTAGCAGGATCCTTGTAAATGGGGCTGGTGACCCAAGGTTGTCCCGATGAAGGGCCAAGATCCGGGATGGAGTTGTGTTGAGCGGGGTGATAGCTTGTCCCCAGAGGTTTAGAAACTGACGAGGGGTGGTCGCTGGTGACGTTTTTATTTATTCCCCTCTTCCTCTGTGCATTGAAGCGGCCGTCGTCGCGATTTCAATCACCGTGGTTATCACATTTCTTGCCATTTTGATAGTCATCTATCCCCATATAGGTTATGGCTCTCTCATTCAACTCTGCCATGTCTTTAAAATCCTTCCTACAATGGATTTGAAGAAATCGTTGGCATCAGATCTCTTGGTGATGGCGACTATGGAGTCTCTACCATCAAACTCATGGACTTTGTGATATACTTTAGTGAAACATGGAGAAATGCCTCTCTTATGGCTCGAAATGAGTTAATGCTTCCGGGATTGAGGCTTCTAAACTACTCAAAACCCGGCACTGTTAGAGTCAGGTCAAAGGCTTTGAAAAGTGTTGCGTCCGACTACTCTTGCATTGTCATCTATGTCTTGTAGTGCTGGATGTGAATATTTGAGTCGGATCGCCCATAGTACAGGTGCACCGTCGATAACTTGAATCCTCCGATGCCGGTTGCGCGATCACTTGGTGGAAAAAGGCGAGTAAGAATCTTTCATGCCATTAAATGGTTTCGGTCGCCCAAAGCCTGCTTCACACAAATATATAATCTGAATATGCAATCCTTGAATAATCATGATCATATCCACCCCGTTGGCGGCACCCGTGGTTGGGTCGATGTGAGTGGAACGTGCCTCTCATTGGACACTTGATCCATGACATTAGCGGGAGAACTTTCGACAGTAACACCTCTGATTTTTGCCCATCTGGCGTTAAGCCTTTGCCTTAATTTATCGTCGCCAGACTCTCTGCAAGAGTTCCGTAGAGTTTCAAGGTCTTTTTTGATTGTCCTCGTGGGCCTAACCGTGGGAATACTAGTTACTCGCTGTCTTCCGCAAACCCTACATCTATTAGCACTGTCGTTACACCGGCGGGATGACATACGAGGTGGCAGCCTGGATCACCTCTTGGGAGATGTTGAGGCAGCCCGGCCTTGAGTGTCACTCGAGCTTTAGCATTGCGATGTGCCTATCTGGACACATCCTGCTTGCGGCGTTAGAAAGGACTCAGTCTCGTGCGCAACATGGTGATTGGGTGTACGAGTGGCTCGTGTCAGTTCCTATGACCATATCGTCACCGACGTAGTCCCGTCCCGTGTTAAGCTTGCTCCCCCCTCGTATCCAAAAAAGGTTTACAACTAGGCTCTTGTTGATCCCAGAGCGTGCTAGCAGCTCAATAAGACGTCGATATGTTTCACCACTAAGACCACTCTAGTTGTCACGAAGGGCATGTGCGTCTTCATTGTAACTCTTTTCTAAAGGTTCTCGCCTCGGAGCTCGATGAGGGAGTGGGCGAAATTCATAACTCAAGGTTGTCGTCGGAGTGGTGGGATTGTTTGTTGGACGACAATGGAGGTCGCCGAAACATCACTCATCTCTCGATAGTGGATGTGTGATTGTGGTTGTGAAGATGTTTGTGATGCGATTTCCAACATAAGGGTCCCTTCTTTATAGGTGTTACATTTATAGGTGTTTGGCATGGCCTTGGCCAGCCATGGGGCATGGAGGCGACCCAAGAGTAGGCCGGCCTAGAGAAGAGCAGACAAGGCGTGGAGCCTATTGAAGGGTAGGCTGGCCCAGGGAAAGACCAAGCAAGGCATGAGACCGATCCAAGGATAGGCCATCCCATGACTATACCAGTCAAGGCGTGATGCCGACCCAAAAGTAGGCTAGCCCAGGAGCCAACCCAAGAGTAGGTCAGCCCATTGGAAGACCAGTCAAGGCGTGCGGCCGACCTAAGGGTAGGTCGGGTCAGGAGAGGACTAGCCGAAGCATGCGACCGATCCAAGGGTAGGCCGACCCAGGGGAAGTCCGGTCAAGGCATGGGGCCGACCATGAGGTATGGGCTGAATGGGATGGAACGAGACGGTAAAAATATTCCCTTTTTTAAGAGCTAAGTAAAGAGAATTGACTTCATATCCCAAACATAGACAATTGGCGTACATCCCACACAATCGATAAAAAAAATGTCAGTAAAACAACGTCAATTTCTCGAACAAAATGCCAATTTAAACAAACCAACATATTCTTATTTCATAGCCGTATAATTATTGATGGATATAATAATATCTTTAAATAGTTAGTTTTTGTTTGGGAGCGCTGATTGATATGAACGTTTTTTTAGCGTTGAACGTATCTAAAAAATCATTTATTTATTTTATATTTTGTTTTATAAAATTAGCAAACTATATGCGTTTATTATTAAACGTGACAAAGTTTCATCGCATAAAAAATTGACACTCAGAGGTAAATCACAACCCAATTAACACGTTTATTTTAATTTGAGATCCTTATTATGTGGTACTGCATACACGTGTTTAGTAAAAAACACCAACATAATTGGCATAACTAGAACCACCAAAAAATTGATCTCCACTTTGATAGAACTCGCTGATTTGAGTGGTGTAGTAATATGGTCCGAGATTGAAATCTTCCAAAACCCTTCCTTCTCCGTCGATCTTTATGGCTCGATTAGGCTCTGTCTCAGGTTCGTCGGGCTCATTGTAATTCACGGCCAACCAATATTGATCTCCAAAAGGAGTTCTCTTTATATTATCGGGTATTCCGTCCAAACGGAGCACAACTTGGCTGGTCGAGGCTCGATAGCCTTTGAGCCACAGCTTGATGATTCTTCTTTCGAAGCTTTCTGCAACGAGTACGAACGATCTGTCGGAGCTGATCGCCACCCCGTTTGGTCGTATTTCAACAATCTCCCTGTTTTGTCATTGCTTCTTAATGCTTCTCCGAATTGACTGAAACACATGCATACCGCTCGCTGAAAATTTTGATGGCAACAGATAAGCTATGCAAGAAACATAATAAATGGTATCGTTTTGTAGATTTAGTCTAATGTAAAGATATAATGATACTTGGAAAAAGGCCATGGAAATTTTTTAGAAAAATAAAAGAAGGTATTTATATATGTTGTTTAAAAGTCATAAAAAAGAAAAAGAAAAATGAGAAGAAAGTAAATACAAATGCATGCCCACGCAAGGTTTTCTTATTTACCAAAAAGAAAAAAGAAAAAAAAATTATACCCAGATTGAAATCGAGAACTTAAATCAGTGAAGTAAATATCTCCAGTTACTTGATCGATGCTCAATCCATCAGTGTATCGGAAAGGCACTCCCTCGGCTGACGTGGCAAGCTGCGTAGCAAGGCCTCCTTCTAAGCCCACCACGAGTAACCCTAGATACGCATCCGCAATGAACAATTTATTCTTGGAAACATAGAACTCGATTCCCAATGGCCTCCCACAAGTAGGACCTAACTTGTCATTATTGTGTCCGTCACACAATGATTTTGACCTAATAAAATTATAAATATACATGATTGTTGGAAAATGTGAACTTTAAATTGTTAATGTTGGTGGGTAAGTCTCTACCTATTAGGATGCGTGAAAGAGAAATCTTCAAAGCTATTGGAAGTGCAGTTATATTTGACAATTCTTCCGTCGGAAATGCTTGTATATGGTCCTCTTCCATATGCGTCAAAAGTTATCGATTCAGGACCAACCGCGTACTTTGGAAGGTAAATCTTCCGAAAACTCGATATTTCTAGCTGCCCAAAAATAGTTGAGGGCAAAGCGAGTGCAATGAAGAAGATAAACATCATATTTTCGGATGTCATTTTTGTTGTATATATGCGTATAGAAATCTCCTTTTGATTAATACTTGTTCGGAACCTGATATCATCTTCTCACCTATATTTATACAGCAAATAAACGTAGGTAAAAGTTTGTGTCTTTCTATTCTTGATTTAACATCTATTTAGTACTATGGTAAAGTTTTCTAGGTGCAACTTTTCTAGTGTCCAAATATCCAATAATTATAAGCTAATAACTCAATAGAAGGACTTTTTGAATGGGACACATTCTTTTTCTTCTTCTAAAAAACAGGGTAAAAGATGACTATCTGAATATTTAATGAAATTTTGTTGGGAGTGCGACAGCCTATGCGCATGTTCTCGCGTCTATAATATCCCGAGCCTAAAATTATAGTTGGTTGTAGTGTCGTAAGACAAAGAAATTGACGTTTAAATATGGAGTTACCTCATTTAACAGGTCAAGTATACTGACGGACATTTCTAGCATTTAACCATGACATTTTACCCGTTATTATGAAAATTGCCTTTATATAAAACTGTTGGACAGAGAGGCATATACATTAATTCGACACATTATAAAAATTTAGGTATATGCACGATTGAAAATGGAAGAAATTAGACGCCGGGTGAGGGCATGCAACTTGACGTACCAAACTGCATGTATATGTATACAAATTCAACTTCACCACCTAAGCGTAATTGACTATATCTCTCTCTATATATGGGAATCCAACCTAATAAAAATAATAATAATAACAGTAACAATAATAAAACGACTTGTAATGAATTGTTTCTATTGTCAATGATCATATAAGGAAAACAAAAATGAATACCAAAGGGCACTTAAATTTTCTCCTAGTCTAGTAATAGTTTAATGTTGATAATAATCATATAAACACAAAATATTTTTAAAAATAGTCAAGATAATTAGTAAAATTTATGTAAACGGTAGATCTATTTGTTTTATGATATTTCACGAATCATTTTAGTTCAAAATTGTTCCCGCCCAAAACCAAAAACTAAATATCAACATTTATGATACCAAATAAGAATTATGTAGTGCAGTAGCCTCCAACCAATAAAAACCTCCATTTTTTTTTGAAAGATTTGAACGGGTGGCCTACTAATTAAACGATATATGATATTACCACTAACCTATTATGGCTCGACTTTCTTTAAAATTATACAACAAGTTTTTATATTTTATCCTGCCCAAGACTTCCAATTGGTTTAAAACTATATAAAAAGCTTTTTTTTCGCTAGGCTCGCCACCAACACTCGTCTTTAGACTTTTGTTGAGTTTGGCAAAGATTTTATTGTACCACATGATGTGATTGTCCATAAGAATCATAATGCCTCCACTTTTAATGGTGATTTATCTCATATCGACCTTGAAAATCCGAACTTGCCTCAAGAATATGTGTCATCGAAGATTTTGATTCCGAAATTTTATGATGGGTTTCATAGAGAGGATTATCTTGTAGAATCAAATTGTGGAGAGCTTTGGAATGTGGCAAGAATCATCGAGTTTAACCTCAAGAGCAAATCGCGCAAGACAACGAGGTTTAATTTTTTTAGATTTTCTTTCGACGAAAGAGCATGGATTCGGCTTGACATTATTAAGAATGCAACATTAATTTTTGGGCGAAAATTCTTCATGGTCGACAACACAGAACAAAACAATTGTGGTACTGTAAACTCGGACACATGAGTGAGAATGGAATGAAGATGCTAGTGAAAGCTAGCATGATTCCAGATCTGAAGACGGTGCAACATCACATATGCGAGAGCTGCATTCTTGAAAATCAGAAGCGAGTTAGCTTCTGATTGCGAGTAGAGAGCTACAGGCGAAGAAGTTCAAGATGGTAAATATCGACGTATTGGGTCCATCTCTGTCCTTTCACTCGGGCTTAGGGGATTCACTACTATGTGACGTTCGGCGACTTCAAAAGGAAGATTGGGTTTATTTTTTGAAGAATAAATCTGATGTGTTCGCCACTTTCAAGAAGTGGTGGTTGAGCTGGAGAAAAGCTCGAAAATCAAGTGCTTAAGGTCAGCTAATGGAAGGGAGTACGTCGACTCTGACTTCAAGCAGTATTGTGCCAAAAATAAGGTCAAGATGATCAAAACGATCTCAGTAACTCCCCAACAGAACATAGTAGCAGCGAAGATGAATCAGGCACTAAACGAGCGAGCTCAGAATATGCAAATTCTCTCTGGATTTCCCAAGATGTTATGCACAAATGCAATCAACAACTCAATATTCTTGATAAACCGAGGACCGTCTGTCCCCTTGAGTCTCAACATTCTAGAAGATGTTTGGAGCGATAAGAAGGCAAACCTTTCTTACTTGAAAATGTTTGGTTTCCTATCATATATTTATATTGATGACTCTGTTCGGAGTAAACTCGACACAAAATCTAAGATGTGTTATTTCATTGGCTATGAAAACACTAAACACGGCAATCATTTCTGGGATGACAAAGTAAGGAAGATTGTTCGGAGCATAAACATCATCTTCAACAAGGTGAAGGTGTACAAGGATGAGCCGAAGGAGAGCTCGACTAGCAGAGCTTCTGAGGGCAAGAACTCAGAAGTCGAGTTGAGAGACTTTTCGCCAGTCAAATTGAATGAAGACGCTCCTATTATCGAGGTGAGATCAGTCCGAGCTGATCAAGGTCAAGAAGGAGACGATGAGGCTGATGATGACACGAAACTCGAGGTGAATCTATGAACTCTAGTGACTGAGCTGAGGAGGTCGATCAGTGTTATCAAACTGGTGCACATGTTCTCCCTATCCCATAACTACATTCTCTTAAATGACAGAGGAGAACTAGAGTGCTACGAAGAGGTAATCCAAGTCGATGCCTCAACCAAGTGGGAGCTCTCCATGAAATATGAGATGGATTCATTGGTAACAAATCACACTTAGAACCTAATGGAGTTACCAACCGGGAAGAAACACTGCACAACAAGTGGGTGTACCAGATAAACGAGGAAAATGATGGAAGCCAATGGTTCAAGGTGAGGCTAGTGGTGAAAGGTTTCCAGCAGAAGATGGGAATCAATTTTACGGAAATCTTATTTCCGGTCATCAAACTCTTGACAGTCAGAACCGTGCTAGGGTTGGTTAGGAAGAAGAATTTTCATTTGCGGTAGATGGATATGAAGACAATATTTCTTAACGGTGATCTCGATGAAGAGATCTATATGAGGCAGCCTAAAGACTTTGAGGTGAAGGGAAAGGAGGAGCTTGGTTCAAGCTCCAGAAGATTCTATGTGGGCCGAAATAGACCCTAAGGTAGTGGTACAAGAAGTTTGATAACTTCATGAAACAGACGAAGTTCAGCAGATGCATGGCCGACCAACGTTGCTACTTTAAGAGACTTGAAGGCTCCTACGTGATTCTTTTTCTATACGTCGATGACATGCTTATCGTAGGTGCCGACCTACATGAGATCCTGAGATCGACGACCTACAAGAAAAGATTATCCAAAGAGCTCGCGATGAAGGATTTGGGAGCCGCGAACCAAATCCTCGGGATGAGAATAAAGAGAACTCGAGAAGGCATCGAGCTATCTCACGAAGATTACGTGAAGAAGGTAGTAAGCGCTTCAACATGAAGGAGGCAAGGTCGGTTAGCATGCCGCTTGCTAACTCTTCAAGTTGTCCAAAAAGCAGTCAACAATAACTTCAGACGAGTTGGCATACATGGACAAGATCCTCTATGCATCGGCCATTAGAAACTTGATGTATGCAATGGTGTGCACAAGACCGGCATTGCCCATGCAGTGGGAGTTACGAATAAACTTACGAGTAACCATGAGAGAGAGTACTTGGAGACTAGGACAAAAATAGGTTGTAGATGAATATTTTTATCGCAACTAAAGCCTAGAAGTCGCATCTAATAATGATATTGGATGCAACATCATTATTATCATTAGCTAAACATTTTGTTTAAATTACTATCATTAGCTGACTATCTAATGCTTAGAGATAATCTCAGTTACAACACGACAAGTGCTTGCATTAAACCAACAACCTCTGGTATCTTTCCAGACAGCTTATTTCCTTGAAGAGACCTAAATAGAGAAAAATAAAATTTGTATGGGCGTAATAATATTATTGTTGGTGAATCAAGCGCGTATTAGACACGCACAATCGCTCTGATATTACTTGTTAATGAATCACACGTGTATCAGACACGAACAATCGCTCTGATACTGCTTGTTGGTGATTCATTCACCTTAGCAACCATATTTAAATGCGAAAAAGATTAATTGCACTCACAATAGACAATTAAAAGGATGATTGCTAACAAGATCTAGATTTATTAATTTAATTCGTTTATCAAAGCAATTTGGCAACCGATATTATAGAATAAGTTTATAGAAAACTTACAGATTTAAGATCAGCTCCATTTCGGCAACCGATCCAACGCCCGCTCCATTTTGTCTTTCTTCTAAATCGACTTTGTTTCGTCCTTCCTCTGAATATAGTACTCGCTATGACACCGTAGTCTTCCAAAACGTAATCTCCGAGGCGATTAAGAAAGATGACTGAGCACAATCGATATCTCACTTAGATCTCAAAACCTGATTTTTTTGGGATCTCCCATCTATTATTTATGATTGGAATTATCAATTCCGGAGAATAGGGGAAGAGAAAAATTGGCCACCTAGAGAGAGAGAGAGAGGCCGAGTAATTCAATGAATGAAGGAGTGATTTTTCCTCTTCCCTTCTATCCCTATTTATAGCATTAGTAGGGTGATAACCCCTGAGAGATTTTCTCTCCTTTCCGTTGAGATATTCTCTCCTTCTAGAGATATTCTCTCCTTTGGATTTAATCTGAGCTATTAGATCTCAACACTGAATCTAAACTCTCTCATATCCATCAGATCAATATTTATGGTTGATAATTTCTCTCATAAGAGAGAAATCCAAAGAGAATAGGGGGGAGGAAGTTCGCCCAACCCCTAGGGCATATCCCTAGGGGATTTTCGGCCAACTTCTTAGGCCAAGCCCAATTCAAAATTCCCAAGCCCAAAAATCCAGTTAATTATTTATTTACTTGATCCAACAATAAATAAACAATTATGCTATAAACAGTTATTTAATTATGTGAATACCCATTTTCCAGAATTAATGTTATCAATCATTATTACAGCAAGTGAGATTAACTAATGAACAACATTATTATTCGAAAGTTCTTATCAGCCTTTAAAGAGCCGAATCGGGGACTATGGACCTAGTAGGAATAGCTTAACGAAACCGACGAAAAAGACGATATAGTCCTATCTCTTTTTCATCGATTCGTCTAGTCTTTATCAATACTCCACCGTGTAATCAAAGACTGAATCCTTCTTTAATACTAGAAATATATTTAGTCATCGTGACGAGTGGCCACTGATATAGTCATTTGGTTATCAAGATCCTCTAGATTCTACCCGTGCCAAGAGAAGTCAATTTATACCTTTATACTTCTTTGATACATATCAGCCCTAAGCATTGTTGCTTCCCCAGCGAAAAATTCTTTCGAACGTTAACTTACTTCGAAAGTGCTAGAAATCTATCGGTTCTGGAATCAACCTTAGGTGAGTGAACATTGACCTCCATTCAGGGAGACTGAATTTCGTATCTGTAAATCACTTTGAAGACTTCTTGGGGAAGACTCCCAAGTCATAAGCTGTGATTAGCATGAGTAGCCTTTTAGCAAATCAGTTAAAGAGTCCAAATACATGATTCATTGTCCATGACCGCTTCAGCATTTAGATCAACTCTCACTGTGACCATCATAGTAGCCTTGGTTAATGCGTAGTAACGGTCCTTAAACGACACATCTACCCCAAGGCCTGTCCAGGTCGTACACTTACCACAAGTATAGAATGCTCCCACATAGTGATCAGTCTTCACTCATGTGCTCCACATATATCACTTTCGATATAACTTTCCAAGCATATATCAGTCATCGACCTTGTTTTAACACACCGCTCGAACTCAGGTGCCCAACGCGTGACACAATTAATACGAAAGCTATGAAAGATAATTATTATTGATTCTAATTGATTATTTAGAACTCAACCCACTAATCATATAATTCTCATATAATGATATAATTATCGAATTCAGTAATTATTCATACGTTATCTTTATGTGGGCAATATTCTTAACATTTAACAGAGCCAAAAAAGTTTGTAAATAAAATAAGAAAAACACACTTAAAATGTGGCATGTCAAAATGTTATATGGGATTTCTACACTAATTTCATTGTAGGAGATGTCTTTACATGCATATCAAAGAAACAGAACACAAAATTAGAAACGAACCAAGGATTATTAAGAATATTATTATGATAATTAAAAATACTAACGGAATTAACTGCATACAAGATTTTGAAACATGTACAATTACAGTGTTGTCGGGAATGGTTCCAGTCAAACAGGAAAAAATTGTTCTTTCCATGACGTACTTCCCTGACTCTAATGGCAAAAATTTTGATCTCTACCACCGATTCTCTCCGATTTATGTTGATCAACGCTAAATATCCTTTACTGGCGGCTTCAGAGCTTGTTGACAACCACAATGACCTTGATTTCGACCTCTATTGCTTATCACCTCCAAGTGGAAGAAGAAACTTTCACCGCCTCTCGAATTTAATTTTAGAAATTTCACTTCTCACACACGACGAAGTATTGAGCGAGATTAGAGAACACATGATGTAAAAGAGAACTGACATTGTTTTAATTTTCATATCAAAGTTCTTAATCTCGTCTTCAACATCCCAACTGCTCTAAAAACTTTGCTATCAACGAACACTTAACTCTTTAGAATCGTCTACTTGCATAAATCAATACACAAAAATAAAAATAAGAGTTAAATTAAACGGGCCATGTGATTATAAAAATATAAAACTTTGACCTCGTATTGTAATTGAATAAACTTGAGCCTGCTATGGGTGTGCACGGTCCGTTAAGATAAAAAAATTGGTCAAAATAACTAAATCAAATCAAATGAAATGGTTTTATATATTTAAATCTAACCATACTATATAAGAAAAAATCCGGATTGGACAAAATTGATTAAAATGGTCAAGTCCGGTTCAAACCGTTTCAGACCATTTTAGATTGTTTAGATCACTTTGAACATGATTCTCTTAGAACGTTTTGGACATGATTTTTTTGGACCGTTAGATCATTTTAAACCTAACTATTTTTGTTTTAACATATTGTTTTATAATTTTTTAAAATAATAACAGGTCCGATTTATTCTTAAACGTTTTTTTGTTAGCAATATTACAAATAATATTGTTCGGGAAATGTAAAGACAATAAGCAAAGAAATGATAAACTAAACCGGAAGTAAGAAATGTAGAAGAAAAATAGTTGAGGCCCGTTGGACGGTTTCTTTGAAGCATTTTATTGTCCTCCACTACTGCTGGATTACTTGAGCAAAAGCCTCCCATGATACAACAACTTCAAGATGAGTATAGCACCACTTGAAACATCTTCGGTGAACTAGAACCAAAGGCCAAACTTCCACCGGACTACAAATAGATAAACAATTTGCGGAGTGGGAGAGAGAAGAGGAATTGAGAGAATAATGCTATGTCTCAATGGTTTTTTTGGTGTATGTTTGGAATGAGAAGAATGCCTCTATTTGTAGGCACACAAGAGCTCCGGTCCGAATGATAACAGCCAAAACCGTCCAACTCTATGCTAAAAAACCGTTCAATTCATAAAAACCAATAAATGAGTGTTTATTGCTTTTCACTCCGGTCATGAATAGGCAGCCTAAAAGCTACCTAACTCGGCTAAAACTGCTCATAACTCTGGTAGCCCAAAGGTTACTTTAACCATTTTATATTAAACGCGTATGTTTTTATTCAAAAAATAACACACAAGTTATTTGTGGAATTAAAACTCATTCGAAGTGAATTGTGTAATAAAAATATAAGGATTGAGCCCGGAAGCTCGAAGGCCCAAGAAGAGCCCAAGATCCAAGATCCGAGCTCGACTTGGTGCGGCTCGGCGGCGGGGCGCGTGCGAGGGGTTAGAGCTAACCTACCCACACTCTCATCCTTTACACTTATATGTTACTTTAAGGATGAGGATCTCTTATAAACACTTTACCAACATTTTTGGAATAGGTCTAGGGTTAAGAAAAAATTATCATTAACCAATTAATGACGGAATATAAAACTCTCTTTTCTAGTAAAACAATTTTACTATCCTAGGCAAAGTGCATGAATATGTTGTTATTTAAAAACATTAATTAATTACTTGTTACTAACATTTCTTATAGTTTATGTTTGATGAGCCTTGGGAAAGGTAGATCGTCTCGTCTTGCTCTTTACCTTCACGCCTAGTCTTGAACTTGGGAAACCTAAGGTTTCTATTACAAGACTCTATAGAGTGTTTAAAGTGTTGGCAGAGATGCCCACAAGAAGATTGTTTATTTATATATTGATGTAATATAAAAATCTTTGTAAAGTCCTTATTGTAATTTGCTGATTAAATTAATAAAAGTAGAAACGTTCATTCATTCCATTTTAGTTTGATTGAAGATTTATGATATTCAATAGTCTTATAGTACTTAATCAAACCTAACAATGTATGAGACAAATGTAGATTTGAATAAAACGATATATTCGCAATCTAAAGATCAACGAACTATTGATCCCATTATGATTGTTGGAAGAATCTAGGATGTCTAGTTACGAGGCATAGAGAGTTAGGAACTCTATAGTCCTTCCAGTGTATCTTTCGAAGATACCGAATTGACCAGTGCACCTTTAGAGACAATAGAAGAACAAACCATTTAACATCTTCTATCTCAAAGTCACTATGTATGAATCGTATCATGCTTACCTAAATCCTGAAATGAGACATGTCATTCATAGCATTAATACTCTCATTTGAGAAAGTCAAATTCTAGGTCCATTGTGTGATCTAGACAACGATTATTGGTGAGATATTAAGTTATGAAGATGTCATGAACCAACTTTGTGAAGTTCTCATAGATATGGAATTCATGTACTAGACTGCTGAGATGCAATATATATCACCTCACCTCATGCTTTATTACTTGGATTGTGAATAAATGAACTGCGCAGTGTCCAAATTTAAGTAGCGACTTTATTTGGATGAAACAATGTAACTTGTTAGCTCCTCATCGATACGTTGTTTCTAACTTATTCACAAGTAACAAAGGAGTTGAGGAAATAACAACTAGAAGGGTAAAATAGTAATTTTATAAATCCCAACTAGTTGATGATATTCATGAAGGGTAAACATAGATAACATTCAATGGATCCACTCGATATAATTAAGTTGAATTTTGAGTAGAAAATAAATTCATTTGAACCGAGAGATTCTCAGTGTCAACTCTTTAGTGGAGTCAGTTGACATTAAGCTAATACCGGAAAAGGTTTGTGAACTTTTAAGTCCGAGTATAGAAGCTCAAGCTTTGCTCATTTAGTGCATAAGGTCACTATTACAGGTCATTAGAGTAGATTGTTAAACTAGAAGCTAAGTCAAAAAAAGTTCAAGTGTTGAACTAGACTTTTTCTTGGAAAATATCTAACGGGTATTTTTGTCAACATTGACATAAAATGATGTGAATGTCAAAATAAGATTTTGAATATTTTCATATGATGAAAATATAAATTATTTCCTAAAGCCGAAAAGTTGTTTAAGGCATTATGAAATTAATTTCATTATTTGTGCAATTATAATTCTACAATGATTATTTTAAGAATTGTCTTAAAAGAAATAAGGAAGCATCTAGAAGCTCCCCCCTAGGTAGAATTTTGGCCAAACAAGCATCAAGAGGAGAGTTTTATTTCCCTTTTCTTATAAGGTTAATTAACCAAAAGAAAAAGGGAAATGAATTTCCTTGAGAAGGAAAAAAATGTGCTAAGTGAGGAAACAAATTTCCTTACTTATGCCTTGCGTATGGCCGGCCATCCTAAGAGAGAAAGGGGAAATGAAAATCAAATAGTGTGTCATGGATACATTATTCTTTCATGAATGAATAATTGACCTTTATAGATTTTTCCTTCTCCTATAAATAGAGCCTCACATAGAGATGTGAAGTTGAAGTTTTTGCCTTGTTCTCTCTTGCTCTTGGCCGACCTTCTCTCTCTCTCTCTCTCTCTCTCTCTCTAGAAAATATTCCTTTTTATTTTGCACCTAGATCCATACTTGATCTAGAGAATTAGCTTATGATCCAAGAATTGTTCTTCGTTCATATTGTTTAATTGTGCCCACACACAAATCCTTCTAAACCTCTCTAGACTCTTGTAATAGAAACCTTAGGTTTCTCAAGTTCTCGTTTAGGTTTGAAGGAATCAAGCTAGAAGAGAAGATCTACCTTTCCCAAGACGCTTCAAGATCAAGCTACAAGAAAGATTAGTATTCAAGTAGATTAAATAATGTTTTTAGTCATAACATGTATATGCACTTTGTTTAGGTTAGTAAAAATTATTTTACTAGTAAAAGAAATTTTTATATTCTGCCATTAATGTGTTAATGATAAATTTTTCTTAACCCTAGACCTATTCCTACATGAAGGATTTGTGTGTGGGCACAATTAAACACAATAACTCAAGAACAAGTCTATGAGCTAAAGAGCTAATTTTAAGCCTAAGTCTAATGAGGACTTAGGTGCCACAATAAAAGAGATATTTTAGTGTGTGAGAGAGAAAAAGGGAGGAGTCGGTCACTACAGAGAAAAACAATAGGAAAATCTTATTTTAACATCTCTATGTGAGACTCTACTTATAGGAGAAGGAAATGCAAGAAATGATTATTACCCTTTACTATTGTGTATTCATGACACAATATTTGATTTCCTCTCCCCCTTCGTTATCAACATGGCCGGCCATATGCTATCATTAATGAGGGAAATTTGTTTCCTCACTTAGCACATTTGTTTCTTTCTCAAACAAATTAATTTCCTATTTTCTCTTGGGTAATTATCAATATACAATAATACACAAAATAATAAGAGATATTTTTCATTCTCTCTATTGATGTTGACCGAATTTCATCTACAAGGGAGGAGCTTCTAGATGCTTCCTAATTTCTTTTAAGACAATTCTTAAAATATCCATTGTACCATTAATATTGCACAAATAATACATAATGCCTCAAACGACTTCTTGGCATTAGAAACTAATTTATATTTCTATCATATGAAAATATTTAAAATCTTATTTTGACATTCACATCATTTTATATCCATGTAAACAAAAATACCCTTTAGACATTTTTACAGAAAAACGTCTAGTTCAACACTTGAACTTATTTTGACGTAGCTTCTAGTTTAACAATCCTACTCTGATGAACTGTAATAGTGACCTCATGGATCCAAATGAACAAAGCTTGAGCTACTATACTTGGACTCAAAAGTTCACAAACGTTTTCCGATTATTAGCTCAATGTCAACTGACTCCACTAAAGAGTTGACAATGAGAATCTCTCGGTTCAAATGAATTTATTTTCTACTCAAATTCAACTTAATTATATTGACTTGATCCATTCAACTTAATTATATTGAGGGGTTAAATGGTTTGTTCTTACATTGTCTCTAAATGTGCACTGCTCAATTGAGTATACTCGGAAGATACACCGGAAGAACTACAGAGTTCCTAAGTCTTTATGCCTCGTAACCAGACATCATAGATTCTTCCAACAATCGTACTAGGATCAATAGTCCGTTGATCTTTAGATTTTTAATATTTTGTTTTAAGAAAACCATGAAGAGTTTGTTCATGCAAATCTACATTTGCTATTTATACATCGTTAGGTTTGATTAAGGACTATAAGACTATTGAATATCATAGATCTTCAAACAAATGAAAAAAGAATGAATGAACGTTTCAACTTTATTAATTTAATTAGAAAATTACAATAAGGACTCATGATAGAATTATATTACATCGATATGTAAATAAATAGTTGTTTGGTGGGCATCTCTGCCAACAAACTCCTACTTGACTTAAAGAAGATGATTATAGTCCTTCATGCCCAATGGGTCTCGATGTTGGTCGAAGAACATTTTGGTTAGGGCCTTGGTGAAAGGATTTGCCATGTTGTCAACTGATGAGATCCTCTTCCCCTCCATGTAACCGCGCTGCAAGATCTCTCTTATCAAATAATATTTACTCTCAATATGCTTAGAGAGCTTATGGCTTCTAGGTTCCTTCGAGTTAGCAACAGCCCCAGTATTATCACAATAAGGTGTTATGGGCTCGTTGTCATCTGGAACGCCTTCCAAATACTTGAGGAATTTACTAAGGCATACAACCTCTCTTGATGCTTCATAAGCAGCCACATATTCTGCTTCCATGGTGGAGTCAACAATGCAAGATTGCTTGATACTCCTCCAAACAACAGATTCACCATTCAGGATGAACACAAATAGTCGGAATCGATATACCCCGTCATAGTCAGATCAGTACATCAATATGGAAGCGCCTAACTACGCCAACGGCGAAACATATATATGATCTAGTGCACAACATAGCATACATGAGACTTCCTACGGCTGAAGCATAGAGAATCTTTCTCATTTCCTCAATCTCTTGGGCAGTCTTGGGAGACTGGTCCTTAGAGAGTGAGACTCCATGTCTAAAGGGAGTTTGCCCCTTCTTAGAGTCTTGCATAGCAAAGCAATCCATCACCTTATCTATAGAAGATGCTTGGGAGAGCGACAGGGTTCGGTTATTTCAATCTCGAAAGATCTGAATTCCCTGAATCTATGCAGCTTCCCCTAGATCCTTCATATCAACTGGTTAGCTAACCAAATTTTAACCTTAGAAACTTTACCCACGTCATTACCAATAAGTAACATATCATTGACATATAATATCAGAAACACAACATTGCCCTCGTTGATTAATTTATAAACACAAGGTTCATCTATTGACTATTCAAAACCGAAGCTTTATACAGTTTCATCGAATCTAATATTTCATGACATAGATGCTTGCTTTAATCCGTAAATGGATTTAAGAAACTCACAAACCTTGGTCTCTTGACCATCTTCCATAAAACCGTGTGGTTGAGCCATGAAAATTCACTCGTCAAGATTTCCATTTAGAAAGGTAGTCTTGACATCCATTTGCCAAATCTCATAATCGAGAACAACAACTATGGATAGAAGTATCCGGATGGATTTAAGCATTGCGACAAGGGAGAAGTTTTCTTCATAATCGATACCTTTCTTTTGGGTGTAACCCTTAGCCACAAGTCGCGCTTTGAACGTCTCAACGTTCTCATTCGGATCCCTTTTCTTCTTATAGATCCATTTATACCCTACGGGTTTAACCCCTTTAGGTAGGTCTACAGGTTTCCAGAATTTTTTGACATACATCGAATGCATTGCAACTTTCATGGTGTCAAACCAAAGGTTCTATTCAGAACCAGCCATTGCTTGGCTGTAGGAAACAGGGTCATCCATGTTAGAGACGGCTACGAGAGTTTCATCATACTGTTGGGCTTTTCAGAATCCCTCCTACTACGTTGAAGTACTACTTGATGAGGTTCTAAATTGTTAGATTGCATTTCAGTTTGGGGTAAGAACAGTTCTTACAGATGAGGTAGAAGCATCCTCACACAACTTTTCTTCAAAGCACAATTTTGCTTCTAAATTTTGTATTTTTCATAAAGTTCTTCTCAAGGAAACTAGCATTAGTGCTGACAAACGTTTTGTCGTCCTCGGTACTATATAATTTGAAACCTTTGTTTTCCTTTGGATATCCAACGAACACACATAAATCTGACCTACTAGCCAACTTGCTAGTCTTTTGCCTTAGCACATGTGCAGGGTAACCCCAAATTTTGATGTGGCTTAAATTAACTTTACGTCCAGTCCATCGTTTATAAGGAGTAATAGGGACCGTTTTGGATAGAACTTGGTTCGGAATGTATGCGGAAGTTTCAAGGGCATATCTCCAAAAGGAATTAGGGAGTGATGAGTAACTCAACATTGATCTAACCATCTTTATTAGAGTTCGATTCCTTCTCTTTGACACTCCATTCTGTTGAGGTGTGCCTAGTACTGTAAGGTGAGAAGCGATACCTTCTTCTTTAAGAAAGTCATCAAAATCTTCAGAAAAGTACTCACCACCTCGATCGGATCGCAGGGTTTTGATCTTTTTGCCAGTTTGCTTTTCCACTAAAGCCCGAAAAATCTTAAATACATTAAAGGTCTCGGATTTGTGTTTGAGCAAATAGACAAATACATATCTTGAGTAATCATTGATAGAGTTAACAAATTATTTGTATCCTCCCCGTGTCTAAATTATGAACGGACCATATACATAAGAATGTATTAGTTCCAGCAACTCTGTGGCTTTTCGACCTTTATCAGAGAAAGGTCGCTTGTCATTTTTCATTCCATACATGATTCACAAATCGACAATGAGCCTATATCAGAGGCTTAGAGTGGACCGTCCCTCACATGTCTCTTAATCCTATCTATACTAATATGGCCAAGTCTTAAAGTGACAAAGATGTGTTGATTTTATTAGATAAGAGGAGTCATAGGTTTTGATCCTCTTTGATTGCTTAACTAGATCATTATATATTTCAGTGTCAACAGCAAAGGTTGTGTATGATAAAAATAGTATAAACATTCTTCCTACAAGCATCAGTGACAAATGAAATAGAAAAAGTCTGCTCAACGATTTGCGCTACATATATTAAGTTTTTCCCAAAGGAAGGAACAAAATACATGTTATTCAACCTTAAAGTTTTGTCTTCAAAAGAGAATGTCACGGATCCCACGGCGTTAGCAGACACCAAGCTCCCATCACCCCACTTAAAGCAGAAGTCGCCATCATCTAAGCTTTTGCTTTTCCTAAACCCATGCAAGGAAAAACAAATATGGTTAGTAGCAGCGAAGTCAAGAATCCACGATGATACATTATCAGCTACTAAACAAGCTTTGGTAATAAGTACAATACCTTTATAGCCTTGAGGTAGGTAGGACAGTTCCTACGCTAGTGTCAGGGCTCATTGCAATGATGACAGTTGTCCTTAGACTTGTCCACCTTGATAGCCCGGGACACCTTCTTCTTCTGAACCTTGCTAGGGTTCTTCTTCTCGGCTCTATTTGATCTCTTCTTAGATCCAGAGGTGGAGGCTCGGTGGTCAGTTGCATGAGCCTCTCCATTAGCCTTCTTTTTCTTTAAGAGTCTCTCACCGGTGTGAAGCTTCTTTATTAGCTTGGTAATAGTGTACCCTAGCTTATTCATGGAGTAGTTTAGCTTGAAAGTATCAAAATATTCAGGGAGAGTTTCCAAGACCATATCTATTTTGGTATCTCCATCAATCTTAGATCCAAGGATTTCCATTTCATTGAGATAACTTATGATCAGCATCATATGTTCTCTAACGGGATTCAATGTTTTCATACGATAGTTCATAAACTGTCGAACCTCTTGTTGTCTAGCCTGACGCCCTTGCCTTCTAAACATCTCATGGAGATTGAAGAGCATGCTATAGGCTGAATCAATATAACGATGTTGTTGTTGCAACATATTGTTCATCGATGCTAAAGTATAGCACCTTGCAATCTCATCGGATCAGATCCAGGTCACTAGGGCATCTTTGTCCTCTTGAGTCTAATTATCATTCGTTTCAAGAGGACATGGGGTGGTGAGTACCCATTTGTGCTTGTCCATACTAAGGACGAGGTCTCATTATTTCACTTTTACATAGCTCTACAAGAAATGTTAAGGGCAAAGCGTCGTTGAGTACTCTCATTAAAGAGAGAGTCACGAGGGTGACTCTTAGTCTGGCGACAATTTCACTTAGCATTAATGTTGGGGATCGTGGGTTGCAAATAATAAGTACAATCTTCTCACTTAGTTTTGAAATTGGCACATATTCTCTTGTACGTTCGGAAACATGTTTTCATGAGTAAAGAGAGATAGAGTGAAACACTAGAAAAAGAGTCCTAAAATTGACATTTATGGGCGGAGAGTAGTGTTAATGCACTAAGGCACAAGGAACATACTCGGATCTTTTTTTCTATTATTATTTTTTGTAAGGAAAGTGTGTAAGATTCATAAATCTCACTTTTGTACTTGAAAGTTTTTGAAACTCATAAATCTCCTAAAACTAATTTCTTTGTCTTTATGTCATCTTCCTTCAAGGCATCTTCATGGTGGTTGAGCGCGTGCACGTCGATAAGCCACATTTGCATCAAGAAGAGGGGAAGAAGTTAGGAGTCACAAATCCAATTTAAAAATACTGGACTCGCGGACTGTCGTACACCTCGAATTTAAAAGGTCATAAATGACACATCCGGCATCCAGTATCCAATTGAGCTGGCCATTGCATCCGGTTTAGTAAGTTTTCTAGGTCTTTTTAATTTTTTAAGAAGCTAAGGTTATTATGTAAACAGTTTATGTTGTCATTATCTTAAAGGCTTTAAAATTTTACAAATGTTGTTTTCCACATGATTTGATAAATCAATTTGAAAGTTTGAATTATTAAAATTCGATTTAAAAAAAGCTCTAAACTCAATAATATAAGTTAACATTTTAAATACAATTCTATGGACAAACCTATTTATCAGGTTGAATGGAGTCATGATTTCTTAAACACGTCTGGTGCTAAAGTCCTCCTACTCGTAAAGCCAAAACTATATTGGCATCACGATTATATTTGAGCTCCTTCTATAGTTGTTTTTTTTTTGAGGAAGCTACTACTATTGTTGATGTACCAATGAATATCTTATATTGTGGGAAATATATTATAATTTCTTTGTAAACAATGTTTCTTACATGATTATGATATTTATTCATAGATTCATGAATTAATATAAATAATGCATATGGTGATTTCACTCTGGACAATGCCACATATAATCGACCAGGAGTGAACATTTCAACCAATTTTATCAATAGACTGTCCTTAACTTTTATTTATAGGCATGACGTATGAAATTTTAGGAGAAAATTACATTCTCTTTAAAAACAAAACGCCATTTTGATTCATGTACAATAATATTTATTCTAGGAATATAAACTTTCAAATTTGTATTGTCAGAATTATTTGCCCATGAATTGTTTTGTTTGTTAACTATGTATAAGTAATCGTGTTACATTACATAAGCCTAAATATTGATTCAAATTTCGTAATAACATAATAGGCGTTCCAATTTTTAAAGTTAGTTCGTGTGGTGGTATTCTATCAAAATTCAATGTATTTAAAAACTCCTCTGAATATAAAATATTTAGATCATCAACATTTTTATGGGACGGTGAAATTTTATCGTAGCTATAGTACGTTTTTTAATCAGTTTGTAGCATGGATAAAATGTATTCATTTATTTGATCAACACATTTATTTCTTCGAGCTACAATTGTTCGTTGTTTCAAATAATCAATATTTTTAAAATTAGTTAAAAAAAATAAGAATATATTGAATAAGTAATTTTTTCAATTGGATTATGATCATAATGTAAAATAAATTTTTCTGGTATTTCAATCTATATTGCATCTTCGTTTTCTGAATCCTTGATTCTATGTTGAGTACCATCGCCAATGTTTAAATCCAAGTGGAGAATTCAATAATTTCCTCTTTCTCTTCTAATGATATGTTATTCCGGTTAAGTCTCATATTTTTTGTTAAGAGTTAAAATGTCAAAATATTTCCAAAGATAAGAATTTGTAAAACTTGCATTAATTATATGTTCTTTAGATCCCGAGGGTATAATAGTTAATATTTGACGAAAATCACCGCCTAATACCATAGTCATTCCTCCAAATGGTGTATCATAATTGTTTCTTTAATCTTGCAATGATTTATCGAGGGCTTCAAAACAATGATTTATTGTAATTATGTGTTTGTCTTTTAATATAACATGTAGAAAATTTATTAATTGATAATGGTATTTTGAATCTAGAATGTGCGGTCCTCCATTTGGTAAAAATAATGATGTTATTCCAAATGATGCAACAGCTAAAACAATTTCATTATTAGATTTTATTTTACGTACTAATGATAGTGTTCCATAAGTATGTTTTTTCGGTGCCTCCATGACCACTGATAATTTTTTTTATCACAGTCTGTAACTGCATTTATAATTTTCTCGTAAATATATATTTCTCTTTTTTTTATTTAAAGAACCAATTAATTTCAGATGCTCTTCTTTCAATTTTGTTGTATCATAATTGAGCTCATCTCTCAAAAGTTTATTATTCAAATCATCAATTAAAGTTTTCTTGGGTAAAGGTAAATGGTTATTTTGCAAACTTGATGAATTCATATTTAATATCTTTTCTAATTCATATAATACATAATGATATAGTTCATGATCCGGTATATGAAAATAATCATTGTTGAATAATTTATGAATTCTAAATATGATATCATCATTCATAAATTTCCAATATTCTTCAAACAATTTTATTGGATCATTTACATTACAAAATAATAAAATCAAAACAAATAATTGTCTTAATTGTATTGATGTTGATATAAAAGCAGCTTCGAAAATTGATTCCTCTCATTCTTTATCATCACCTAACAATCCTAAAGCGTTACATGGTTATTGAAATATTGAGTGTTTACTATTATCAACTGTTTGTAATGACTTGAAGCTAATAGAACTTTTTTTTTTTTATGATTTAGAAGTAACCTTAAATAATATAGTTCTCCTGAATTTGGATGGACGTAATATGTTTGTCCAAAATTTATCTCTCTTATTTCAAACCCATTTTTTTTGGAAATTGTGTATACGTAAGCTCTCGGGCTTCATTGTTAGATTTATTAATTTCCATCCATTTTTGTTAAAGTTGTTTTTTGAATTCATGGTTGTCCTAAAATATTCTTAGGTTGTTGGTTTGAACGATATGTAATATTTTGTGTATGTGGTAAATGTATTGACAATCTTTGAATAGCTGGTATTCTACGATGTATAGGGTATTCATATAGTCCCCATGTAGCTTCATATGGTGTAATGTAACGACAATTAATATAATTGTTAATTTCATCTGTCTCAGTAATATTTTTTGAGTTGGATTTTCTATACATACATTGTCTTCAAAGATAACTCTTATACGGTATGGGGCTTTAGTTAAATACTTGAATAAAGATTTTATAAGCCCTGATTGAGAGCAAATTTTAGTATTTATATGTGCATTGAACATGAGGCAAAGTTCTTTGTTGTAAGGGACAACAAATCTATTACCTAACTTGATATGTTCTTTTTATGAATAAAGAATCGTGTTTTTTGCTTTATAATTAACAATTCCATTTTCGTCAATTGTTGTTTCATCTCTAATTTGCTTTGGAAATATTTTAGAGCATGTTGAATTTTCATACACGGAGCATTTGTTTTGGCAATACCACATGGCCCATGAATCATAAACTCGGTTACTATATGATATTCCAATAAGTAGGTCGTAGAGTCTGGTATCTCAGCCGGAATTATTTTATCTATTTGTGATGGATCATATATTTTATTTTCAGAATGCAGCCAAAATAAAAAAAATGAAAATGTGGCAATCCTCTTTTTTGAAACTCAAGAACGTATAAATCTGCAAGAATTGCTTCAAATATATCTCCTAATTTTATGTTTTCAGTATTTGATCTAATTTCATTTTGAATATCCTCGTCGTTATATCATGCCTATCTTCCGGTTTTTTACGTGGAATTATTGATAGTGCTCTTATAATTTCTGGCCATTTTGGATTACATGTAAATGTTATAAAAAAATCGGGATTTTCATATTCTCTACAAATTTTCGTTGCATCTTGATAATTATATATCATATACCAAGGGCTTTCTGTATGACTTAATGGAAGAATAATTCATTTTCCAATTGTATTTGCATCAGTATCTCATCTACGAAAAGCGTCTTGGAAACCCTGATATATGTTCGACCTCAATTTTTTTTGATTTTTTTAACAAAATGTAGTCGATCTTCTTCCACATATGCGTATGCGTCGATTATATATTGCTAAAATAATCGACCACTTCTTAATAAAGTAAGTTTATATTGATCTGTTGTTGTATTTGGTAAAATTAATAAGCTCTCATTGAAATTTGTTTATGTGCAGGTTGCTTCTTCAAATGAGTAGTATTTAATTTGAAATTTATGGGTTATTAAGTAATATAGCCCTGTAAACATAAGGAATTTTCAAAGTAGCCAACGTTTGGTTAATGGCCACGTTAAAGTTTAGTCAATTTTTTTGGACAATTTTTGCCCAACAATTTTCTCCAGTCATGACGTGGCTATTTTGAAAACGACATACCAAATATTAGTCATTCCGTCAATTTTTTGTAAATTTATTCGATGTCTATCCTCTTTGTAGGGAAATAATAGTGAATATTGAAGTGACATATATGAGAGGATGTAATTTTGTAACTCTATGTAAATTATTTGATTTTGTTTCAACAATTATGTCTCATCCATTTTCGTATTCTACAATATCACCAACTATTAATCCTCCAATGTCATTTGATGTTGGCACATCATATTGATTAGAATCAGAATTTCTTTCGCCTATATGTCGAAGTCGTATACGTGGAACAGTTGTGTCGTGATATCTATCTCGTATACTTCTTAAAAGTTGTACCAATACATTTGTGTCATATAACATATTAATCATTTTTTTAATAATTGTTTCAGTGATAAATCTTGAAGATTCATCAAAAGATAATGTAGACATTCTATTTTGAATTCCATTTTGTGTGTCATGTATATATAAGTGTGCAAATTTCAGAGATTTATTATCAGTAGGTAGTAATGATCCCAACATATGATACACTTGACCACTTAAACGTAAGGTCCACATGAAGTATTTATATTGGAATCTACATTTGCCCCAAAACATGTACTAGCCAATATTGAATTCAATGTACGGATAGTTTCTTTGTAGTATGCGATCTGATCCACCACCGTAGCAATTTAATAGATTATCTAATATACGAGGACTTTCTTTTTTTCTTTTCTTTTGGTAAAGACAAATTCATTGTACCTTGTTGGCAGCATAAATTATATATTGGTGGAGTATTGTTTGATCTTTCATTTAACCAAACATATGCACCAGAATACTTGTAACAACCATTACAGTCTCTCAAAACTAAATATGATGTTTTTGATCTTTGAGAAGAAGAAGTTGATGCTCCAAAATTTAAGTACTCAGAATTCGTCGTCAGATTCTTTGTATTATTGTGATGTTTATGATAGTTACCATTTGAGTAATGTTGACTTAAAAAAGAATTTACACGTTTTCTACCCATAATTTATAAAGGCTACATAAAAAACATGGTATAATAATTAGTTATAGAATTTAGATTAAACAATGAAACTACAAAGAAAAATAGACTGGCTTGCTGTTGTACTAAAACAACATATCATAATTTAAAGTTGCTCATAATATCAAAATTCAAAATAACAATTTAAAAAATATCATAATTCAAAAAATATTACCATAATTTATAAAGCCTACCAAAAAATATTGTTAAATAAATAATTACACAACTATGATTAATTAATGATACTACAAAACTAAATGGATTAACCTGGTGTTCTATTTAATGATCATATCATAATATAGCTAATTAATTACTTAAGTTTCAGTCAAATAATATCATAATTCAAATGACATTATAACATATATTGATATTAAACTTGAATCTGAATTCAAATAAATATATGTGGTTACTTACTTGCATATCGATGGTAATGAACGGTTACAGTCAATATATTATGGGTCATTTTGATGAATACACATGTAAACTATATGTAATTTAGTTATACTCAAGATTTGGTTAATAAGTTAAAAAATAGCCGGCCAAATTCATTTACAAAATTTAAGAGACACATATACCGCAAAATAATTTCCCGCCCATAATAAATTAATTAAAAAATAATAATAAATAAGACAATTAACGTCTCGTCCATTATCAAGTTATTAAAAAAAAACCGAAAATCGAGGAAAAAAGTCAGCTCGTCCGAAGAAAACGTAAACCCGAAAAAGAAGGTTTAAGTCAACTCGACAGTGTAAAAATAGCGTTAATAAATCGTAAACCCGAAAATAAAAGCCACAGCTCGACAGTGTAAAAATAGCATTAATAAATTTTAAACCCGGAAAAAAAGCCACAACTCGATGTGTAAAAATAGCGTTAATAAATCGTAAACCCGAAAAAAAAACCACAGCTCGACAGTGTAAAAATAGCGTTAATAAATCGTAAACTATACTGACTATTACACGTACCAGATTGTTGCAGGAAAAAACCCTCTTCATCAAACAAACTCATGGCTCTCGAATTCTTTGTTTCCGATCAAAACTAGAATTATGATGGTTGATATTAAGTTTTGGTCGGCCAAATTGAGAGAGTAAATAATTTTAGGTAATTAATATAAAAAGAGATAATTTTTCCGTTAATAGAGGATCCTAACTAATTATGATATTTAAACTTGATTGGATAATTAATACAATATACCAGGATAAAAATCTGGTCAACCCACAAATTATGTTGATTTGAAATTCGAATTCCAAATTCGAAATCAATTTTAAAAACAATAGTTCGAAAATAAATTCGACAAAAAAGGGTAATTTGGTCTGTTCATGTGATGTAAATGAATCTGTCTGACTATTTTCAATCCATTAACCAAACCTTTGGTATATCTAAATCATAAACGTTTTATAAGGCTATAGAGCCAATTTTTTGGTATATTATTATAGCACTGCACCGAACATAAAACATATATGAGCACTAGGAGAAAAAAGGCCTTTAGAAGAGACAAAAGTCGCTTCTAAAGGCCAAAAAGTCGCGTCTAATTCGGCTTTAGAAGTGACATTAGAAGCGACAAAGTCGCTTCTAATGATTCGCCTCTAAAGCCGAGTCGCTTCTAAAGTCGATTCTAATGTTTTGAAGCGACGAAATTAGAAGCGACTAGTCGCTTCTAAAGTCGCTTCTAAAGGCCCTTAACACCGACCAAAAAAGCGTGGGAAGAGGTGGCGGGTAACAATTAGAAGCGACTTTAGAAGCGACTAGTCGCTTCTAATTGTTACCCGCCATATTTTAGAAGCGACTTTAGAAGCGACTAGTCGCTTCTAATTATTACCCGCCATATTTTAGAAGCGACTTTAGATGCGACTAGTCGCTTCTAAATGTTACCCGCCATATTTTAGAAGCGACTTTAGAAGCGACTAGTCGCTTCTAATTGTTACCCGCCATATTTTTGAAGCGACTTTAGATGCGACTAGTCGCTTCTAAAAGTGTAAAATCTAATTTTCAAAAATTTATTTCCGGTTTTAAATATTAATTAAATATTATTATCAGTAATTAAATTTAATAATATTAAAATTTACTAATTTAAATCAGATTAAACATAAACAGAATATAATCAAAAGTCGATAGTAATATAATCAAACGTCGATAATGTATAAAGTCGAAAATAACATAAGTTCAACTAATTAGAAAATCGCAAGAACATAATAACATAAGTTCAACTATTTAGAAAACCGAAAGTCGATATGTAAATAAACGGAAACCAATAAGTCTAAAACGTTGAATAAATTACAATCATCGTCGTCCTTGTCCTCGTCGTCCTCGTCGTCCTCGTCCTGCGCGTCGTCCGCTGGGTCCGTGTGGAGGCTCTTCTGGTTCGGTGTCGGTGGGAGTCGAAGGTCGATCTGGTCTCTGCTCTGAACCCGAAGCGCCTGCATTGCCCGAATCGCCTTCACGAGGTCCGAACTGGGTCATGTAGTGGTCCAAAGTCGCCCTAAACACGGGAGTCGGAGTGAAGTCTGGGGTCTGGCTCAAAGCAGCAGCCATGCCAAACACAGCTTGTTGGAGAGCCGCTAGCTTCTTTTCCATATCAGATGAGGACTTCGAACTCACATTCCCTACGGAAGACGATGAGCTGTCGTGGGCTTGAGCTTCTAGCATATCGGAGCGCGGAATTAGAGGCCCAATTCCCGTAGCCCAATCACGTCGCGTCCCGAGAATTTCGCTCATAGCAGTCTCCTCCAAAGATGGCAAGCTCACCTCACGTCCCGACTCCCGAGCTTGTTCTTGTAGATCAGCCACCCGAGCTACTACCCGAGCCTACATACACAATACAAATTAAAGTAATTATTAATAACAACAATTATAAGGAAACTTAATTAATAACCTATATACTTACATGATACTCTCGAGCAGCTGGCGTAGTCCACTGACCATTAGGAGTCGTGTGCATCCTCTCCCACGCACCGAGCGGTCCTAGCATCTGCCTGCCTTCTCCTACCCGCTGCATATGCATATAACGCATTATAACTATAATATATAACTTATGTAATTTGAAATTGAATGAAAATATACTTACGTGACTATGACGATACTCATAAAATGAGATCGTGCCCTGTCGACTCTTCGTGGTCTTCTTCTTTTGATTCGCCGTATTCCGTTTGGACATGTCCTAGAGAATAACATTGGTTAGAAAATTATTTTTAAGAATAATTGATTAATATGGTTAATCTAATTTATACCTGGAACGTTTCTGTGGTCATTATATCAATCATCTCGGACCACTGTTGTTCCGTCAGACCCTTGGGCGTTCTCTGGAGCGCCTCCTCTTTGTCTCCGCCGCACTCAATCCGGTAAAATCGACTATATTTCGACTTTCCATCTCGCAGACGCTTCTTCGCGTCGCATATAATAGTCTTCTCGATAAGACTCGAGTGGCATGTTGCTGGAATAATGTCTCCCGACTCGTCCTCGTATACAAAGTCATACTCTGCGTTTATACCAGACAAAATGGCTGCTACTTGTTGCGCCGAGACGTCATTCCAGCTCGGCGTCGTCGGAGGGATGTGCTCTCGTACCAAAACTCCAAGACTATTTGCAAACGTGCCAATGCGCTCTCCTTTTTTGACTCTCTCGACATCACCTCTGCTGAGTGGCGGAAAAAATTGGAGAAGGACGGGGTCGAATATAATCTTGACTTTCTTCCCTTTTCTAGCTCTTTCGAGCTTTGACCCGTAGTCGAACCTCGTCCGGACAAAGGCGGCGGAGGCTCATCTCTGCTAGTCGACATACTGCAAAGCAAAAAAGATAAATTAGATTTTTAGTTTATGAAATACATTAAATTTAGAAGAATCTTAAATATAGTTAAACAATTTACTCAATCTTGCTCATCGTCACTTAAGAGGTCAATTTGATCTATTTCAAGATCATCATCAACATTATCTCCAAGGAAATGGTCAACATCAACGTCATGATCATCGTCGTCTATGAAGTCGTTGGTAGGCTCATCTTCGATAGCATCATCAACTAGAATCGGTTCACCATTATCGTGAAGATGAGACAAACTCGCGAAATCAGTATGTTGTACGGACAATGGAACTACAGCCGACGATGAAACATAAATTTCAAGTAAACATAAATATCTAACCTTGGCGGGACGAGACGAGCAAAGTCTACATTCAACGAGACGACGCGACGAACAACAAACGCACAAATGCCTAAATACAAATAAAACATAAAATTAAAACCGTAAAACAAAATATAACTACAATAATTTTAAAACTAACATATATATACCTTAAGAAACAATGATCCGAGTCGAGGAGTTAGGTTACAACGAGGCGCGGGTGCAGCGACAAACGACCGGTGACGAGGCTGCTACGACAATAATAAATTAAAACTAACAAATTATTTATAAAACAAAATTAGACTAACCTATAACAATATTAGACTAATTATAAACTAAACATACCTTGACGGAGGAGGGGGAGTCGGAGCTCGGCGGTGGAGACGCAGAGAAGGAGCACGGCGGAGGAGGGGCGGAGAGCGAGAGGGAGGGCGGAGGAGGGCACGGAGGGCAGCGGGCGAAGACGAGAAGGGGAGGGACGGAGGTGGGGGAGGGGGTACGGGTAGGGAAGAAGCGGCGGGGGAGGAGTAGGGTGGGGAGAAGGGGAGGGGCGGCGGCGGCGGAGGAGGGGGTGGCTGGTCGGAGGGAGAGGGGAGAAGGGGAGGGACGAAGCTGGGAGAGAGAAGGGGAGGGGACGGGAGGGAGAAGGGCGGCAACGGCGGGAGAGGGACGGCGGCGGGAGGGAGAAGGAGGGCGGCGGCGGCGGCGGGGGAGGGGGGAAGGCGGAGGCTGGCCGGAGAGTGAGAGGAAGAGTGAGAGGGAGAGTGAGAGGGAGAGAGGTGAAGAAATAAGGGAGAAAGGAAGGCTTGGCCGATTTAAAGCCCTAGGAACATTAGAAGCGACTAGTCGCTTCTAATATCGCTTAATAACCAAAACGACACCGTTTAAATAAGTTGGGGCATTAGAAGCGACATTAGAAGCGACTAGTCGCTTCTAATGCCCTAACTTCTGCACTTGACGAAATTTTTGGCGGAGTGAATTTGGAGCCAAAATTTTGGTGCATTAGAAGCGACTAGTCGCTTCTAATGCCCCAATTTCTATACTTAGCGAAATTTTTGGCGGAGAAAATTTGGAGCCAAAATTTTGGGGCATTAGAAGCGACATTAGAAGCGATTAGTCGCTTCTAATGCCCCAATTTCTATACTTAGCGAAATTTTTGACGGAGAAAATTTGGAGCCAAAATTTTGGGGCATTAGAAGCGACTAGTCGCTTCTAATGCCCCGAGCCAATAATTTTAACTATTAGAAGCGACTAGTCGCTTTTAATTGTCAAAATATTGATCATTTTGTAAAAATCGGGGTATTGAAGTTAGAAGCGACTAGTCGCTTCTAATTAGAAGCGAGTAGTCGCTTCTAATTCACCCTATCGCTTCTAAAAGTATCTTTTGTAATAGTGGAGTTGTATTAGTAGTTTACAAAACTTCATGAGTATAATAGAAAGCTCCTAGAATATATTTTTTCTTGAAAAATTTAAAAAAGTTTAGTTATTTTTTTCCACGGTGTCTCCAAGCACGTCATAGATGTGTGTATATCAACATAAATATTTATCAATCCGTTATTGCAGTAACTAACAAAATCACAGCAGCCACATGAATTTTTTGTAACTACACAACAACCACGTGAAAATAATGTAAGCTTAAGAGTAAAATAAATATATTCCAATTACTTATGTCAGGAAAAATATATATAATTGAAGTATTATAAATAGAAATAATTAGGCATATGACCAATTGAAACATAGCAATTACAAAATAACCAAACTTTACACAAATTTGGTTAATGGAAATAAACCGTTATAAACAATATAAAAAGACATATGACCAATTGAAACATAGCAATTACAAAATAACCAAACTTTACACAAATTTGGTTAATGGAAATAAACCGTTATAAACAATATAAAAAGACTAATATACCCTATAAATAAAACCTAGGACAAGCTGTTTGAAAATTTAAAAGAGAAATAACTGCTCTATATATATCATTTTAAATACAAAACGAAATAAACCCAAATAAACAAAAGGGCATGAATGAAAGAAAAATATTAAAAAATCTGCCACGTCATTAAGAAAAGCTATTTACTTAAAAACGAAAATAGTTTGGTTAAATCTAAATTACAACGTTTCTTAGTGCTATTTAGAGCATATTTTCTTATAAATAAACCTCACGAGAAAGATGAATGATTTGTTGCGGCTATGGATATTTGTTAACTAGAAGGTATTTTCTTTGGTTTTTTTTGTATGTGCAGAAGAGAGAATTTATATTTAGCAGGAGGTTGTTCTTAATAATCAGAGGTCTATATAGAAAAAGCCAAGTCAGTCATAAAAGTAACGAAGTAAATGAACTTAAACATGTAGATAGTAAATAAACCTTTAGAAAATTTGTTTGATTGGTTGTCGCTTTAAATATTTGGAAGAAAGATTATTTACTTATTTATTTTTGGGGAAGGGAGAAAATCTATTTAGGTGGAGGGTTGTCCTTAAAATCATTGTCTGCGAAGGAAAAAAAAGACATATTAGAGCAATTATGAAACAAATGAACTTTAATATAAATGAATGATATATCATAAGTAAGTAAATAAACCTTACGAAAGATGAATGATTTCTTGCCGCTATAAATATTTGGAAAATAAATGGTTATTTTTTTTTTTTTTTTGTTATGTGCAGAAGAGATAATTTATATTTAGGAAGTAGGTTATCCTTAATAAACAGAAGTCTACATGGAAATAAAAACAACGTCAAAAGATGGTTGTTTTTTGCGGAAGGTAGAAAATATATTTAGCTGGAGGGTTGTTCTTAAAATCAAAATCTGCAGAGAAAAAAAATAAACATAAGAGAATGATTTATTTCAGCAAGTAGGACTATCCAGGGATAAATACACACACTATCAACTAAGCTATCAAATACAGGGAATGATTTGTTTTACATATCATTGTTCTAAGCATTAGTCTCTAAGCTCACCGACTGAGGTACGAAAGAAGAATAGTTGGATGAAGATAAATACATTCCATTGAATATGGATGATTCCACTAAATTCAAAACCTTAAAACAATTAGCCAACCATTATAGAACGACACCCAAAAAATGGTAGAAATAACATAATAAAGAGAAGAAAATAGATAGAAGTTATACTTGCTACATTTTTTTACGAAAGGAAAAAGGTTTACTCTATACACAATTGAACGAAAGAGATAAATAGCTAGATGTTGGTTAAGAGCGAAAATATTATGCGGGTTTTTTTAGCATAGATGTTGGTAAAGCTAGATATAAATTATGAAATGAAGTGTTTTAAGCTATTTTTTTTTTTTTTTGAAGGCAAGCTTGGCTTGCGGTGAGGATTGATCCCACGCCCTCCCACTTGGAGGGGGTGTGCATTACCACTAGACCATTCTAGTTAGCACAACAACTCCTATTATTGGACCGAGTGATTTTCATTTAAAAACATTAAAAAAATATAGATAAAAATAAAAAGCTTTCAGTATAGGCAACTGACAATGACTAAGCTTTCAATGCGTTTTCCAATATATGATACGTTGTCTTTTCCAATATAAAATTTAATAACAAATTATATTTGCTTGCATGTAAGAGCAAGTGGCTGTAATTTTAATAAAATAATTATTAATTAGGATATTTAGCAAAAAAAAAAAACGGATACATTTTATCCCCTAAAATTTTTGAGACTTTTAGCCAAAAACTTTTCTTTTACCATTTATCGCATCTCGCATTTAAAAGTTTTAAATAAAATTAGTGGTCCAAAAATATGTTTTTTCATTTTTGAGAAGACGGCTTCTGATGCGATTTGTCGCTTCTAAAAATCACATAGATGAGGCTTTTAGATGCGACAATGTCGCATCAAAAAGTCACCCGCATCAAAAATTCATATTCGTAGTAGTGGGAGGCCGTGAAGTGGATCATTTGATATTTGAACATTAATTTGGGCTCGGCTTGATGTTTAGGAAGTCTGAAGTCGGACTTCAAGGCTACGTCGATGCTGACAATGGAGTTGTGTCGATAGGAGAGAGAACACGTTCAAATATGTATACACGTTCGGAAGGGACGACTATTTGCTGGATGTCAATATTGCAGAAGATCGTCGCAATGTCGAGGAGGAGGAGGAGTAAGTGGCCATCGCTAAGGCCACACAATGAGATGATATGGGTGCAACCATTTCGGCGTGAGCTGAATCAAGACCATGACAGGAGTGTGTTATGCAATGATAGTCAGCTTGTCATTCAGTTGGCGAAAAATTCAGTTTACATACTCGGAAAAAACACATACAATTTTGATACCAGTTCATCAGGTCAGCACTGAAAGATGAAGTATTTGTGCTTGAAAAAATATCACGGAGTCAGAAAACATGTTCAGAAGTCCGTTACTTATGACAAGTTGAAGTTGTGCACAACTTCAGTTGCACTCATAAGTTAAAGATCGCCACGTTGAATTGAGACAGTAGGTGAATTTAGTGTTAAAGTGAGAGATTGTTGATAATAGACACCATTTATTGTCCCACATCAACAATGACTTAAGGTAGAAACCTCTATGATGTATAAATAAGGTCGAGGCCTTTAACTTTATATTCATTTCAAAATTGATTAATTCCAAAAATTAATTGCTGAGTAAATCTTTTTTTTATAGATGTGCGAGCATTATAAGTTTTAGAAATATTTGAGTGTTTGCAAAATTCTGTAAACTATTTGTTTTTGGGTTTATACAAGTCGATGTGATAAAAGTGGATACAGCTCGCATATGAGTGAACCACTATAAATCATGTGTTGTATGTTGTCTTTATTTCATTTTTTTTATCTGCATATTATTTTTGACAAAGTCACAATTTTAGCTTTAATCTCATTATCAATTATGTTAGATTGTTCGGAACAGCCGATGATCTTCTTAACTATGTCAAACTATTCAAAACTGAAGCCGATATTCTCAAGTGCGTGACCGAACACGGTCTCCTCTACTTTGCAACCGAACACGATTTTCTCAACTTTGGAACTGACGAGGATGATCTTCTCACCCGCAGGTATTTTATTTACACAGTTGTGTATTAAATCTTATGTCTTCTTGCTTGTTTCTTGATCAAGAAAATGTTTCTCGAGAGAAACCGGCTCATTTGTATTAATGAAAGAAGACTAGATTTGACTTTTAAATAACAAAAATTCAACGGAATGACCCTAGCAAGCAAACCTGTTTTGAAGTTGGCCAACGTTTCGTTAATCTTTTGTAAATGTCCACAACGTCTAGGTGGCAAATTTTTTCATATTTGTAGTTACCTTTTTGTCCTTTTTAATTAATTACGTTAATTTAACCCGCGTTTTTCATTTTTTCCAAATTTAATTTCTTTTTTTCAAATTTCGAATTTTTTTTAATTGAAGCCGGTTTTACAAATCAGTTTTTTTAGATCCTTAATTTAAGGCAACTAATTGACTACACGTTTATTACTTATTAAATTCTAAATATTTTATTATATACCTATATTTGTTTTTGTTTGAAAGTTTTTATTGTTGTTTATCTTTTCATTAATTATCCCGAATTTTATGAGATAGACATTCCATTCACGTTGAAATTCATTTTTGTTTTAACAATTTATTAACTTCCCTACATTATTCAAATTTCGTCCAGTATTTACGCTCGTTAATGATATTCAATTTATACTAGGATGGATTTGTTCCGACGTAAATTGTGTTGGATTTTACGTCGTAAATTGATTTACATCGTAAATTGAGTAAGTTTTACAACGTATATTAAGTTTTACACTTTTTATTTTGAATTTTAAATCGATTTTGAATACGTCGTAAATTGATTTATATCTTAAATCGAGTAAGTTTACAACATAAATTGAATTTACACTTTTTATTTCGAATTTTAAACGATTTTGATTTTTTTTAAATACTTTCTATTTTAATTCAAATCATCCCGGTATTAATTAGTTATCAAATGTAAATCCTATAATCTAGGATCTACATAATTAAGTAAATCCCTCAATTTTTGGCTGGAAATAATTATTCAGTTATTTTGGGAAGTTTTGTTTTAAATTTCGTCACCATTTATTAACGCTTATTAGATTTTGTATTCAAATTCTGTAACTTCCTTACGTTATTCAAATTTCGTCCAGTATTTACGCTCGTTAATGACATTCAATTTACACTGGAATGGATTTTTTCCGACGTAAATTGTGTTGGATTTTATGTCGTAAATTGATTTACATCTTAAATTGAGTAAGACAAACGAAGAACGATTAAAATTTTAATTTCCGTTCGCCGGTGTTCGTCTTTTCCGCCGTCAGCGCCTCCATTGTTGGCGTCGCAGCCACCGGAGAAAATCAAATAAAAATGGTTTGGCCTGGAGAAAATCATTATGCTCGGTGTAAATACAAAAAAAAACCCTCGTTGAGTATTAATCATCCAAAATTTCGTAAAGATTAACATAAATAACTTTGAATACCTATAAATCGGTCGCCGGGAAGGTTTATTTCGTCGACGGAAGGATTACTTTTACGATTTTTCATCTGGATGATTTCGAAACGATGGGGGAAAATGAGAATTCGAAATTGTGGAAGAATGAATTTTTTTTGGGGGAAATGAGATTTTTGCATGTTTTAAATAGTCATTAATTTTCTCTCTCCAAATATTGATTGAATTGGTTGATCGACGTAAATCTTGCTGATTTGTTTTTTTTTTCTAAATTTCCAATTATATTTGGGCGGCAATTCGGATGAGGGTAAATGTGGTACGAAAATTTGGTAAATTAAATTTGTGGACATTTACAAAAGATTAACAACGTAGGCCAAATCCAAATTTCTATACCCCTATAAAGCTATTACCTTCTTTTAACCCTTTAAATAATATAATATTTCAAACTTTTACACCCAATAAAAATGTTATCGTTTGACATTCATTCAGGTTCAAATTTTTTGAGACAAAATTTCTGGTCTGAGTAAAACATCGTTTTGAGTTAAGTCGTATCAAGCACCTATCATGTACTTTTAAAGTATAATATTTCAACTTTTGTGCCCACCTATCAATGAAATAAAAGTCTGGTCATTTATCATATTTGACATTCATTCTTATGTAGCAGAAATTTACCCCAAAATATTTTTAAAAATATTTAAAACTGGATTTTAAGTTCAAAATTGGACAAAAATATCATTAAACTCATTTATAGAGTTTATTAGAGATTTCAATTTCATTTTTACCTTCCAATCCACTAAATCCACTCTAAATTCATTAAAATCAAATAAGATCATCGAAATAATAGGTATGTTACTTCATTAATTATGTTTAAATAATTTTTGTAGTTGTTTTTTGTAAATAATCTGAGTATTTTTGTATAATGATTTTGGTTGAATGTCATCGTAAACTGTCGTAAGGGCACTGAAATAAACGGCACTGAAATAAACAGGACCATAAATTTTGTCTTAAAGTATTGGCTAGATTGACCACTGCCCTTATTTATTTTATTTTATGAAGTTAGCAAACTATATCCTTATTATCAGATGCTACAAGGTTTCAGCCAGGACCCGTGGACAATTAGAGATAGATCATGACCCGACTAACATTTTATTTAAATTTGAGATCCTTATTATTTGGCGATGCCTACTAGTGTATCAGTCAAAGAAACCAACATAGTCCGCGTGAATAGAACCACCAAAGAACTGATCTCCGTTCTGATAAGACTCTGTGACTTTAGTGGTGTTGTAATACGGCCCGAGATTGAAGTCCTCCAAAACCTTTCCTTCTCCGTCGAATTTTATGGCTCGGTTCGGCTCCGCGACCACAGCCAGCCAAAACTGATATCCAAAAGGAATTCTCTTGATATTGTCGGGTATTCCGTCCAAACTGAGCACAACTTGGCCCGTGGAGGCTCGATGGCCTTTGAGCCACAGCTTGATGATTCTTCTTTCAAAGCTTTCTGCGACAAGCAAGAACGATCCATCAGAGCTGATCACCACCCCGTTTGCTCCAGCGAGTCCGCGCGAAAGAACACTCACTTTTCCAGTGGTTTGGTCGTATTTCAACAATCTTCCTGTTTTGTCGTTGCTTCTTAGTGCTTCTTCGAATTGACTGAAACACATTACATGAAGAAATACAGATATCAGATGAAACCATGTTCCAAATGTTAATTACTTTGCTGTCAATCCTCCAGATTCGTTCGTGCCCAATTTTTATGGACAAAAGACTCTCGGTCAAATAAGTTCAAAAATGAATATCTTAGACAGTTGATGTAACAAAATAAAAAGGAATGTTGTTTACATCACGCACGACATATATAATGCTGTTACAATGTTTTGCGTTCGCCTCAACTGAAAAACCTCAAATTTTGACTTATTTAAGAATAATGGTAAATGTAGCAGGGTAATATCTTTATAAGTATTGAAATGTAATAAATGCCATGGAAAAATTAAAGAATATATAGATCTCTATATTGAACCAGAGATCTCCAACTTTAAAGTAGCGAAGAATTAGAAACTATACTATACTAATATCACACTCAATTTTCTTGTTAGTTACAAATTTTCTCGTTTGTTTTCTTTTCCCTCAATTCAACACAGCACATATGATGATTTCTTTTTATATTCCCCTTATTTTTCAGGTTCCAATCGGATCCTGAAAGTGGGTATTTATGAGACCAAATATGTGTTGAAGTGGTTAACTACACTCTATCGAGATCGTGGATTCGAGTCACACTTGAAATAAAGTTCCCCTTAAGAATAGAAAAAATGAGTATTTGCCAGAAAAACAGACAACGTATACCTAATATCAAATCGGGAATTTAAATCTGTGAAATAAATATCTCCAGTTACTTGATCGACGCTCAAACCATCAGTTAACTAGAAAGGTACTCCCTCAGCTGACGTGGCAAGCCCTCCTTCGTGGCCAACCACGAGCAACCCTAGATACGAATCCGCGATGAACAATTTATTCTTCGAAACATAGAAATCGATTCCTAATGGCCTCCCACAAATAGGACCTAGCTCGTCATTATTTTTCCCGTCACACGCTGCTTTGACCTAATAAAAAATCAAAAGTTTACGTATGATCACTAGAAAACATAAACTTCTATAAATGTTAATGTTGGTGCATAAGTGTTCACCTATTAGGATGTGTGAAAGAGAATTCTTCAAAGCTATTGGAAGTGCAATTATATTTGACAATTCTTCCGTCGGAAATGCTTGTATACGGTCCTTTTCCATAGGCGTCGAAGCTTATAGATTCAGGACCGACTGCGTATTTGGAAGGTAAAGCTTTCGAAAAGCCAATATTTCTAGCTGCCCAAAAACAATCGAGCCCAAAGCGAGTGAAATGAAGAAGATAAACAACTTTGGGGTTGCCATTTTTGCTATGTATGTGTTCTTAGAAATCTCATTTTTATTTATACTTGTCCGGAACCGGATATCATCATATCACCCATATTTATAAAATAAATAGAATATAAAAGTGTGTGTCTCTCTATAATTGAATTGACATCTATTTAGAATTATAGTCAAGTAGGCGCAACTTTATCGTGTCTAAATAACCAATGCTAATAGTTTTATAAACCGACCTTTGGATGGGACACATCTTTTTATTTTAATAAAGAGGGTAAACTAAGACTACATATATTTTAAGGGTAATGAAATTTTGTTATAAGTGCGACAGCTCTCGCTTTAACGGACACATTTTCGCTCTCGTCTATATTGTCCCAAACTAAAAATTCTAGTTTGTTAACAATCGAGTCAGCTCATTACTATCAAGTCTATTTACGCATATTTCTTTAACCTCAAAAAAAAATTACGCATATTTCTACCATTACCATGACATCTTACCCTTTTTTTGTTTTTTTTTTATTATTAAAATCGACTTTATATAAAACTGTTGGATAGAGAGGTATTTACATTAATTTGACACATTATTAAAATTTGGTATGTGCATATAATTGAAAATGGAAGAAATTAGACGACATCCGTTCCAAGAAATTCTTCAGCCGACATGCAACTTGACGTACCAAACTGCATATGTATAGAAATTGAATTGCACACCTTTGCGTAATTGACTATATCTCTCCCTATATATGAAAATCAACTTGATAATAATATAATAATATTAATGGACTCTGTTGATTGTCAATGATGAAAAATATAAAGAATATCAAAGCGCACGTAAAAAATGACATGCTTATCTGTTTTTTATATATTTTTTTCTTAGAAATTTCTCATAGGTACCAATATTTTTATATTAAAATTTTGAAAACAAGATTGAAATAGGACATAAATATTTGCTGCTATAGAAACCGTGTCCATTTTTATCAAGGTGACCAACATAATACTGCGTGCATTTATTCCTTCAAAAATCAATATTGCGTGCATTTTTTTTTAAATTAAGATGTTAGTTAAAATTTTGTATCCTTTCAATAAGTATCATGAGAGGAAAGAGTGTCTCGTTGTAATAGATTTCTATCTCGAATAATCATATTCCGCTCAGACGACGAGATTTTTCCTTCGGTGTAAATATAAGAATACTTAGCCAGCAGGAGTCTCAGTTAATCAAGCCATTTGCAACCACATTAGCTGTCCTCTTAACCCAATTAAATTGATACAATGAAAATTTTGAATTTAGTAAAATTAAGCTTTCAAAGTTTCGAGGTTTGTCAATAATCAGAGCATCTTTCGTTATCCTGGACATTAGTCAATAGAGTTTTGCAATCTCCTTCAACAACCAGTTTGGAATGGCCATAAAACTGGCTTAGTCTTGTCTCTAAAAACACACCTCTAAGCTCCACTTCTAATGCACGGTTGGCAATGAACGAACATCCCAAATACCATTTAATTTCTCATATGGGATTCCTGACCACTAATCCAATCGTTACTTGTCACGACCTGCGAGCCTCAGCTTGCCCTCGAACCGCCACGACTGACAATGTGAACAGTGTTTTATCACAACTCTTATACAAACACGCTCCGAGACGTTTTTAAAAGACAATATGAAAAATCAAATTCTTGATTAGTGAGATCCCATAAACCATAGGTCAATGCGACACGTTCTTGGTCTTTCAACTCCGCTTGCAGCTTACGAGAGATTTTTCCGACATTGTCGAACGTTGTCGAACATTTTTCCGACAACCAAAATCCTCGGAATTTCTAGGGTTTACAAGAGATTACATATATTCAATTTTTACAAGAGATCATCTCAGGTTGAATCCCAAAAAATTAAGATGCCCATGGTTATTTGCTCGCTAGTGTTTTATGGTAAAAGATCGGGATGTGACTCTCAACATTTTCACTATTGACTCAAATCCGAGTGTTGACTTATGATCTCTTGTCTCCCTCTCTCTAGGGGGTCAAACTATTTGATATTTATGTCATATAATAATGGTCGTGTTCTAATAAATCTATATTTGAACTTATCGGGGATAACCCAAACTACATTTTTAAGAAGAGGGTAGTCGAAGCCTTATCTTTATTAGTTATTGCAATTTAATGCTTTGATCTGGTCTTGTTTACTAGAAAGTACAATGCACATAAACGGGTTTATTAGTATTTGACTTAGGTCACCGAACTTATCTGTAATAGTGGAACAACTTAGCTCTATTGTCTTGACGCTTCGCTTCACCCTTTGTCATATGTTCCTCGTAAGACTTAGTACGATCTCTTCGAAGATGGGAGAAACCGGGCTGAAATTAGTATTTTTCAGCGTTGACTTTGCTCGGACAACTCTTAGGCGAGCAGCCTTCTTCTCCGATGACGAGCTCTATCTCTCTCTCTCTCTCTCTCTCTCTCTCTCTCTCTCTCTCTCTCTCTTTTCTCATATATTCAAATCCTTTTTTCCTATTTTTTCTCATTTTTCTTGATTGTTGTCGTGTATAAGGGAAGTGGAGTGTGGGAGAACTTTCTAGTTCTCCTTAATTTCTCATTAAGACTGGATGTCCCAGAGTAAAGTATTTGCACAAACTTGATCATGTTAGTAAGAACAAAGTTGAAGAGACGTAATTTTTCTTCATATGTCTAATAACTTCAAAGAGATACCATTTTTCTTTAAGAAGAGACTAAATCTTGTTCTTTATGGTTTATGTAGAGTCTTTCTTTAATTCTTCAGTTTCATCAAGTTAGAAGGATTATTTGACTTCAAGCTCCTCTATTTGGGGGATATGAATCACAGAAAAATATAAACGTCACTAGAGAATAATATGAGTACAATGACGAAGTACCATGGATCATAACCTTCCACAATTCATAACTCATAAACTACTTCTATCAAGTTTCTAATTTAGGTTCTCCCTAAAGTTTAGTTCCCCTCAATTTTCACTCACACAAATTTTTAGTGTTTTTGGGCAATGTCTTATACCCACAACAGTTCAGCTAAGTTTGTTCGTGGCTGGAAAGTTATCTTTGTTTTAAGATAAACATCTCCCGAGACATGAGATTTGTCTAAACAACTTGCCAATATCAACGGAACAACACAAACCTTCCGAGATCTCAAGACGTTAAAGTGAATAGATTAATAACCATCATGATATTAAATGAAAGAGTTGAACATTATGGTAACCACCTGAGGAGTTTTACATATGTTTGTGATCAAATGTCATATGAACGATGTCAGGTATTATGTGTCTTATGAATTTTTATAAGTCTAACACTTGTATAAAGTGATCTGATTAACGTCTAAAATCACTGTAAAATGTTACAATAGTCAACTACCAGAAGTGACATGTCATTTCTAATTACAAGCGGCTTAAAACTTTTAGAAGCGACAAGTCGCTTTGGAGTCAACATAACTCATTTCTACTAAAAAAATTCAAGTTTATACTTTTAGAATTGACAAGTCCCTTTTAATATATTTTCACTAACATTTAGAATCAACTAATCGCTTCTAACTTGTCCCAAAACAATTTCTCTTTTTGCAGCCAAATTTTCACGAAGTCAATTTTTTTGGAACCTAAAAGTTATATGTTGCTTCAAACTATCCAAAATATATGTTTTACATGGTATACCGTCGTTTTGATGTTGAAGAATATTAGAACCAACATGTTGCTTCTAACATAGGCCTGAACTTTATAAAAATCCATTTCGCCAATTTGTTACTCACTCTCATTTTGACCGTTTTGGTGTTCGATTTCTCTTTATTGGAGGTTCACGCCTCCTCTTTCACCAATACCAAGCACAAACTCACGAAGCCTTACTTGATGACCCTCTTCCCCATCGTTGGCCACATCTCCGCTTGCGTCTACTTCTTCCAATCCACTGTCTCATGATCTGAGAACTGTCTTCTACGTCACTTTCTCTTATCTCCTTATCCATTCTTATCCTCTCGCCGTCTGCCTCTCCAAACCTCAAGTTAGAATTCGTACTAGAATCTTCTAGTATTTCTTGTTTCTTTGTTCTTTATTTAGTTCTTTTTTAAACTCTTCATATTTCTTTTCTTGCGCTTGCTCCCTCATGCCCAGCTCATGCGCGCTTGCTCCCTCACGCCCAGCTCGTGAGCGCTCGCTCTCTCTTTGTTGCCAAGCATCGCCGACCAGCATTGCACGAGGTTTTATTACAAATGTTTTTCTTAGTTTGATTTTGTCACCCATTTACCATCCTCAGTCAGTCTGAGCTGGTCCTCCCCACGCGTTATTTTTGTCTCCCAATCGCAGTTTTTAGCACTGACACTCAAGTTTGATTTAGTCTTCTCTTTTCCATGATTATTTTCTTATGCTCGTGAGTTTTTATGCTCGTGATTGTTTTTTACCGCCTTCCCTTTCGTGCCTACAACCACATTCACTTCCACTGATCACGCGCACAAGCCTATCCGATGTTGCCCAGCATCGTTTCTCCTGTTCCAGGGACCACGACTTCAAGGCAGGATTTTCTGCAAGTGACTTGACATCCGTGCAGGGTGAAGAGTTGTCGCAACTTTGAAGAGAAGTGAGAGGTACAATTACAGGATACGATGCCTTGTCAAGGTAAAGTACTAGAGTTTTCAACATGGAGCTTAAATCGAGAATGAGCCATACATAATCTTGTTACAGACCCTTAATCTCGCCATCTCAACATCTCATAACCAGCGACATTGATGACCAGAAGATCCTTTGCCTTCTGCAACTCGATCAGCAGGTACTGACCCCAAGTCTGATGAGCCCACACACGGACAAGCAAGATGACGTGGAAGAAGATGACCAAGTTTATATATTCTTAGCCAAATTTTTGAGTGCTTAAACTTATGTATGTTATATTGTTTCTTGAATGCTTAAACTTATGTTTGTGTTTTGGATACTTTGAATGCTTAAACTTATGGCATTTATTTTAAAGTTTTATGAATTCTGGTTTTATTTATTTATAACTTTTAACTATGGTTTAATGAATTTTAAATATTTATTTAATGCTTTTTTAATAATTAATAATTCGAGTTAATGACAGCAAAAATAACCAATGGTAAGTTAAAATTACACTTATACATCCAATCTTTAAGCGTGACGACAAAAATACCCAAACTAGCTATCTGTTTGCACCGTCCACAAATATTCTATTAAATTTTAAAGAGTGCCATGTGTAGCTTGGTATGTTTTAACATATTTTTACTCAAAATTGGTATGTCGTATAGTTTATATTCATTTTTTCTTATATTTTGTATTGTTTTATATTGAGTTAATATTCAGATGTTACGAGTGAATATAATTTATCCCCAAATAGAAACACGAAACTAAATTCCTAAATCAATGAATCTCCAAATCCATTCTATGAAAATCTAAAACCCTAAATCGAGCTTCCAATAGGACAAAAAAACCTTCAAAATAGACAAAAGTCGCTTCTAAATGTCAAAAAGTCGTATCTAAATGACCTTTAAAAGCAACATTAGAAGCGACAAAGTCGCTTCTAAAGGTTTGTCGCTTCAAAAGTCGCTTCTAATGTTTTGAAGCGACGAAATTAGAAGCAACTAGTCGCTCCTATAGTCGCTTCTAAGGGTCCAAAAAAAAGAAAAAAGCATGGGAAAATATGACGATAACCTTTAGAAACGACATTAGAAGCGATTAGTCGCTTCTAAAAGTTACCCACCATATTTTTAGAAGTGACTAGTCATTTCTAAAGGTCTCCAAGAATTATTGACATGACATTATAAGCGGTATTAAAAGCGACAATGTCGCTTCTAAATTTTAAAAAAAATTAACAAAATTATTATCCGGTTTATTATTAATTAATTAATTAATATTTATTATTAACTAATTAAATTTAATCATAATTAAATATATTAATGGAACTCAAATAAAACATAAACGAAATAGATATAAAGTCGATAAACGAAATAGAAAGGCGATAATAATAAATCGATAAACATGTACGAATTCCATAAACATGTCAATAATATAAAATCAATAAATATAAACATAAACTAATAAAGTTCATCAATAATGTCTAAAGCATGAAAGAAACTACAATCTTCTTCTGATGCGTCCTCGTCCTCTTCCTCCACGTCTTCCGGCGGGTCCGTGACGAGGCTCATCAGGCTCGGTGTCGGTGGGAGGAGTTGAAGGCGAAGGGTCTTCTGGGCCTCGCACCAATACTCCAAGGCTATTGGCGAACGTGCCAATGCGCTCACCCTTTTCACACTTTCTCGTTTACCTCTGCTCAAAGGTGGATAAAACAGGAGACGGGTGGGGTCAAAGACAATCGTCACTTTCTTCCCTCGTCTAGCCTTTTGCGAGGTTTGACCCATGGTCAAACCTCGTCAGGACGAAGGCGTCCAAGGCTCATCTCCGCTAGTCGACATACTGTAAAGCATAACATATATTTAGAAGTTTAGTTTATAAAAATATTAAATTTAGTTTAAAACTATACATAAATTTAGTTCAAAAAAATTACTCAATCTTCATTTTCATCATTTATGAAGTCAATTTGATCTATTTCAAGATTATCGTCAACTATATCTCCTATAAAAACATCAACGTCGCCGTCATGATCACTGTCTTCTATGAAGTCATTGCTAGGTTCATCTTCGATAGCATCATTCACAAGAGTTGGTTCACAATTCTCGTTAAGATGAGACAAACGATCGAAGTCACTACGGACAGTGGAACTACATCCGATGGTGAAACTTCAACGTTAGAAAAATCCCATACGAATCGGTGATTACAATCTTCGACGACATTTCATTCCCCTTTTCCGAAATTACGAGGATCGGGCAAGTAAAAACTTGTTTGGCTTGAGTAGCGAATATAAATGGTTCGTATGGGAACCACTCTTTTGCCACGTAAGAACTCTTCATCCCACATACGTTATCCTTGCAAAAGCGTCTACGTGCATCGTGTTTGTCACCTTACCAACGACACCAGAATAATCCGAATCGGCAACCATGTCGATAGTTCAACACGACAACATCGTTCATCCATCCGTAGAACGTGTAGCCGTCCACAAGTATGCAAATGCCACTATTTTGAGTAGTACGCATCTCATCGTGACAGGAATTAAAACTTTACGTCGTTCACCACATAACTCATATAAATATGAACATTGTGAAAGGCTTTGACCGACAATGCGTACAACTCGTCAGACACATCGACTCCACTACCTTTTTTATCGTAAACCTCTTTAGCGAACCAGACTCTGAATTCTTTTTTATGCGCTTCGTTAACATCATGGAGACGTTCAGATACCATGAGATTCCAATGCTCATTGTTTATACATTATTGAATCGAGAAATTAGAGAAATGAAAAAACAAATTTATGACTTTAATATGGAAATAATTAAAAAGACTCACGTCATATACAGATCAATTTCGGTACAATTTGTCAAGATGTAGCATTCTGCCATCTCTTTCAACTTGTCGTCCAACCGGGTCAGACTCATCTTCTCATAAGGCACACACTTCTCGGATTGGAAAATAGAGAACTCCTGAGGCTAAAATACATTGGTCGAGGCGTCTTCGTAGTACCTTGCAACAAATATCAAAGCCTCTTCCACAACGTAAGCCTCAGCTAAAGATCCTTCTGACCTCGCTTCTAATATCGCTTCTAATGCTCATATTTTTTGGCTCGAACTTTTCTCCGTCAAAATTTCACTAAGTATAGAAATTGGGGCACTAGAAGCGACAAAGTCGCTTCTAATGTCGATTATAATGCCCAAAATGGGCTCCAAACGTTGTCCACCAAAAATTCACTTCGGAGGAAATTAGAAGCGACTTTAAAAGCGAAGTTGTCGCTTATAATTCCCCCACTTATCAACACGTCATCGTTTTAGTTTTGATGGACATTAGAAGCGAATAGTCGCTTCTATTGTCGCTTATAATGTCCCTATCATTAAAACACCCAACTCCTCTTCTTCTTCCTCACTATGAAACCAGTGAAATAGGATACTAAAGAACAAGGTCATCGAGGCCTATTGGACAATTTTCTTGAAGCTTTTATCACCCTCTCATGTCCGAGATGTTTGAGCAAAAGCCTCCCAGGATACAACGATGTAAGGTGAGCTTGTAGTACCCCTCAATTCAAATTCGGGAAACTGACTATCTGTGTCGAACTACCACCGGACTACAAAGAAAAAGAATTTTGAAGTGAAAGAGAGGTGTTTGATTTGGGTGTTTGAAATCAGTTTGTGTTCGAATGAAATGTTCATTCCTTCTTCTATAGGCAAAAGACATGATTGCGGATGGTTACAAAACCGTCGGGCTTTAATGGAAATTCAATCCCATTAAATCCTATTAAATTGAGCTCCCCTATAAACATTTATAATCAACTTTCATGCATTCATTACAAAATTTAGTTCTTCAAGAACTGACCTGAGCTAATGTTTTGATAATTCTCAGAATAACCAAAAGTTATTTGTGGAATAAAACCTTTTTCGAAGTGAGATTTGTAATAAGTCCGAAGCCCCAAGAAGAGCCAAAGAATTGAGCTCGAGCCCGGCTCGGCCCAGCTTGGCTCCACATGGCGGTGGCGGCGCGCGTGTGTTTACGTGCGTGAAAAGTTAGGACTAACCCGCTCACACTCTCATCCCTTACACTTAGATGTCATCTTAAGGAGAAGATTCATTTATAAACACCACACCAACACATATTCACATCTAATGTGGGACTCTTTTACTCATTTCATGAATACATTCACACACATTGATACACATATCAATGTTCTTTTTAGCCATACTTTGAGTATCAATTTCTCATTCATTATAAAGTTCTTTTTCACAAACAAATACTCAATTTTTCGCAACGAAGAACAAGAATATGAAAGATTTATTCAGTTTCGTTGAGTGGACTCTACTCAAATATTAAGCCAAAAAATACTCTAATACAAATTATAAAATACTCTTTTATAACTTTTATTCCAATAGTTGTTTATCGTATTCTAGCAATAAGCATAAAGAAATTGTCGAATAAGAATTGACGTGTTCTATTTTTATTTTTTCTATATAAATTTTGTGGTGGTATTATATTATTTGTATATCGTGTCATTGTAATTATTTCTTTTGTTTTATTTGTTATTAATTATTTTAATTTTTTCCCGCTAATTACTAGACATGTTATCAATAATTGCAAAATCTTATTGGGTAGGTAATTTCAAAAATTCAGCCAAGGTACGCTTATAATGCCAAATGTAATCTTCATCGAGCAATTTGTCTTGGTAATAAATTTAGAATATAGGAAATGGTAATTACATTCGGTTGATACATTTTAATAATTTAAAGAGAAATTGTCCAAATTACCGCTATTTGTAATTAGTTTTCCCAAAATACACTAAGATTAATTTTTTCCCAAAATACTAGTACAAAAGACTAAAATACTACTATAACAATTTTTTAGAATTTATTCCATATCCATAGTAACCGGTTACTATTTATTTTTTTAAAAAAATTAAACTAAAAAGTTAAAAATATGTTCACCTCTAAAAAATTAAACTAAAAAAAGCTAAATTTTTCGTCTTTTCACATTAAATTTACTTGTTTTTTTAGGACAAAAACATGTTTGGGTGGATTTTGGAAAAACCAACAATAAGAAGTGGTACTTTGGACAATTATTCTAATTTAAATTATATGCAAAAGAAATAGACAACATGACACCACTTAAGCATCATCAATTGCATGTCTTCTCAGCAAAGAAAGTTGCAAGAAATTTCATGGACGTTACACATTAGTACTTCTCAGTCTTCCTCTAATTCGGAGGAGAAGAAACTATATAGCCCTTAGAAGTGAGGCAGGGGAATGGCTTGACAACATAAGAGATATCAGAAGTTACCTTCATTCAGAGCTCTTCTGGTCAAGTAAATGAAGGCCTCTGCAAAATTACAAGCCTTGAAAAAAGATTTAGCTTTATAGTGGGGAAAGACCTGATAACAAGATTTTTTTCAAGACAAGAGATCTAAATGACGAAGTAGCTTTTGCCCACATATTTTAAATTCCTAAAGTGGGAGTAGCATATACTTTTGAGAAGTTACCTATTAGCCTATGTAAGTTTAGCTTTAAAGTTATAACAAACAATACTATCTCGAAAATGAGAAGCTTACTTAATAGATTTATGCCCCAAATCAGTCAGCGTTTGTCACAGACCGCTAAATAGCTGGAATTTCAATAGTGGTCATGGAAGTGTTAGATGCTATGAAGAGAAAGCAAAGAAAAACATGATTTATGAGGATCAAGATAGACATGAGCAAAGCCTACTTCAAGCTAAAATAGAATTTCATTATAAAGAGCTCAACGTGTTTAGGTATGAATAATCATGCAGTCTATTTGACTGAAACATGCATCTCGTTTGCATCAGAATCAGCGATGTAGAATGGTACGCCACTAGATAACTCAAACTCTCAAGAGGATTACGCCAAGGAGATTCTTTATCCCAATACCTATCTATTCTAGTATCGGAGGTTCTTAGCAGGCTACTATGTAATACAGAATGGTTGGGTGGTTTTAAATGAATAAGTATTGGTAGAAATGTGCCCTCTATATCGCATTTGAAGTTTATTGGCGATACCATTATTTATTGCGGAACTAAGCTCAAAGAAGTTCACGACGTCATGAAGTGTGTAACTAAGTATGAACAGTGGTCATGTCAAAAGCTTAATGCAACTAAGTCAAGCACCTTATTTTCTTCCAAGTGCTCAAGTAGAACAAAAGAAGAACTGAATGCTTATCTACGAATGAAAGAATGCAGTAAAGATGTGGTCTACCTACGGAATCCACTATTTTTGGGTAGAAACCGGTCCAAAGACTTCATAGCCATCAAACTGAAGGTCCATAATAGACTAAAGGGTTGGATGTCGAAGTGAATTTTAAAATCAGGAAGCACTACACTCATCAAATTTATGGTCCAAAGCATCCAGGTCTATGTTATGTCCTCAACTCAACTACCTAAGAAATTCTGGATGGATATAGATAAATCATGAAGGAAATTTGGTGGAAATGCAAAATATAAGGTAAAATATTCCTAACACTAAATAAATGGTCTTAGATTTGTCAGCCTAAAGTTTCCGGGGGGCCTAGGTTTCAAGAGTCTACACGCTTTTAATAAGGCCTTTATAGCCAAATTGGCTTGGAAGATAAGAGCAGATAATGAGCTGTTTTGGGTTAAAATATTAAGGGCCAAATATTGTGATGAAAAGAACTAACTGCACCATAAGTAAACGACAAAAGGCTCAGGGGCTTGGTTGGATATTAGTTATCTTAGGTCCTTGATTTAGGATAGGTCACGATTCATAGTTGGAGATGGAAAGAAAATCCATGTCTACCGAGACAACTTGTATGACAGAGGTTTAATACAAAATCCCGAGGGCACATGTTAGGATAATTGGGCTATGGTGGAATAATTATTCATTGATGGCACGAGAAATAGGGATAGAGGAAAAGTCAGGCAGTTGTGTGGAAGAGATAGAGACTAAGAAGGTGTGAGTTTGGTGTCCCGTCTTGATAAGTCGGACAAACTTATATAGGCTTAATCTAAAGAAGTCCTATTTAGTGTCAAGAATGCGTATACTAAAATTATGAAATCCTCATGGGATAACACACATAAATTATGAAGCACAATTGGAAATTTTAAGTTTAACGACACATACAAACTTATCCTCTAGCTAGGCAGAAATAATTTTCCAACAACGAACAAACTAAGGAGAATTTTACCTTGTCACTTGGTATGCCCGCAAGCAGAAGGTCGTGTCCCGCTCGAGCATAGAATCGGTGTACAAGGTGATTGCACAAACATCAATCGAGCTAGTCTGGCTTCGGTCTCTCTTGGGTGAACTGAATGTGGCCCTTGCGTAACCGGCCTCCTTTCTCTGGTATGACAATCTTGCTGCAGGTTCTCTTTCTTCAAACCCGGTCTTCCACGCCCGTACCAAACACATCGAGGTGGATGTCCACTACATTCGCGATCTTGTCACATCCAAATCTCTCGAGATTCGCTACATTCCGACTGAGGAACCAATTGCTGATATGTTCACCAAGTCACTATCCGAGTCTCGCTTCATCGTGCTGTGTGCTTGTCTTTGCCTTGAGGAGTCCACTCCAGGACCACATTCAGTTCACGGGGGAATGTGAAGACACTCTCCAGCTCAGCAAAAACGGTGGACGAATTGCTCTTTGACATGTGTCCACGTTTCCTCTTATTTACTTATCCAATAATGATTGTACACGTGTATATCCGCAGCTTTTCATGACCCTGATTTTAGCTTATTTAAACCTGCATTTTGTAATCACATCATTCAATAAACATTCCATTGAATCCGATTCAGTCCATTAATGGCTTAACATTCTTCCGATGTTCTTCATTATTTTTATCTGCTTCTATAAATTCTCTACCCTCGGTGAAAATCAATGTCGACGTAGTGTTTTTGGAATCTGGCACAACGGTAGGCATAATAGCAAAGAAGGAGGATGGATCGGTGTGTTGGATTAGGAGGATCAAAATCAAGGCTCGAGACGCCTTCGAGGCTGAGTTGGAAACTATAGACGTCACATTACATTTGAGCAAGTTCTACAATATGACTAGGTCATTTTCGAGGTAGACAACCAAGACATTGTTAGTGCTTTACAAAGGGGGAAGTCAAGTCTGGGTCGGAAGTCGATAGTAATTTTTGAAAAGGTTTCTAAAGCCAAAAACTATTTTGAGGAGTGTGAATTTAATTGGGTTAGAAGGTCTGAAAATATTGTTGCTCATTAAATTATTAAATGGGCTAGTGAGTCTGAGTCGTTTAAAATTTTTATCAAAGGGAGATTATGATCCTTGTTCGGAATAATATTTTTAGTGAATCAATTTGAGATAATAAGGCACTCTTTCCTCTTGTCGTATCAATCGAGGTCGGGAGTTTTGACGAGATCATTTCATTTAAAAAAATGCATGCCTCGTGCAAGAAATTATATGTTTTTTAGTCAAATGCACGGAACTTTTTGTTAAAATTTAGGTAAAATACTCATAAACATAAGAGAAAACCTTTGTACAAGGTATACCACAAATCTAAGTCGTAATAAAGCAACAATTGGTTCAAGATCCAAAAAATCAATAATTTAGTGATTTTAAGAAATTTCAAATAATGTAGGCTTATTTGTATGATTTTATGTCGCCATCAGTTAATTTTCAACCTTATCCCGTAGTAATATACAATGGATAATAAATTATAAAAAATGTCAAACTATTACGACAATAAAATCTGATCCTAATATTAGGTAATCAAATATCAAAATTAAAATTTATTTGAATCATAATTAAGAATTGTTATAAATTGTGTGTTTATTTATATTAAATAGAATTTAATGTCAAGTTATTAGCTAATTTGAAGTACATATTCGATTAGATTCACTCATCGAAATTGGATTTTTATGATTGATTTAATTTTTCGTTCGAGTGGAAATTTAAATAATTATTTGTAAAAGTCGGAGCTAAAATGAACGAAGAATCTGAAGTTAAAAATGTGTTAAAAGTATTACAATTTTGAGGGTTTTCCATTTCTAAATGCACTTATGTGATGATAAGTTCATGTACTATTGGCTGAACGTGTCTTATTTCGTAGTAGTATAATTATTGATGGACATAACGATATTTTTAAAGAAAAATTGTTAGGGAGCTTTGATGGAAGCGAACGTTTTTTTTTGCTTAGGTAGATATCTGAAAGATAATTATTTTTCTAGACTCAAAACATAGAAATATTAAAATTAGTCCCCTTAACAAATTTTATCCGAAACTGAATTTTATACTCAATATTTAACGAAATTACCCCAAATTTAAATAAACTCCATTTTCTATTTTTTTTTACTTCTTATTTATGGCCATATTATTTTTAAACGAATTTTGATGGTTTCGAAGAACTTCGACCCGTCAACGAAAAAAGAAATTAAATCAATTAAAAAAAAAATTTACCAATAAGGGCTGTGGAAAGTGGGTTGTAGAATCCAATATTTCTAGTTTGAATTTGTTTTTTCAACGAATTCCAATAGAATTCAATGGTCTCTGATAAAGTCTAATTTTATTATTTTCTTCTAAAAGCATTTTGATCCAAATTTGAGTCAAAAGTCCAAGTTTTGGATAAGATATTCATAGGAGATCCAATTTAGCATAATTTTAAGTCTAAAATGTGAAATTTCTCACCTAAAACCAATTATTTTTATTTTTAATGTTTTTAATTTATGAAACTAGCGAATTATGCGCTTATTATTAATTGTGACAATCGACTGTGACCTGATTAACAAATTTATTTAAATTTCAGATCCTTATTATTTGGTGATTCATGGTTGTGTATTAGTGAAAAACACCAACATAATCCGCGTCAATAGAACCACCAAAGAACTTATCTCCGCTCTGATAAAATTCGGTGATTTGAGTGGTGTTGTAATACGGTCCGAGATTAAAATCTTCCAAAACCCTTCCTTCTCCGTCTATTTTTATGGCTCGATTCGGCTCCGTCTCAGGTTCGCCGGGCTCATTGTAAGTCACGGCCACCCAAAACTGATCTCCAAAAGGAGTTCTCTTAATGTTATCGGGTATTCCGTCCAAAAGAAGCACAACTTGGCTCGTGGAGGCTAGATGGCCTTTGAGCCACAGCTTGATGATTCTTCTTTCGAAGCTTTCTGCGACGAGTAAGAACGATCTGTCGGAGCTGATCACCACCCCGTTTGCTCCGGCGAGTCCGCGCAAAAGTACTCTCACTTTTCCAGTTGTTTGGTCGTATTTCAACAATCTTCCTGTTTTGTCGTTGCTTCTTAGTGCTTCTTCGAATTGACTGAAACAACAAAAACAAGAGGAAAATAGAAAGAAAATAAATGCAGGCCTATGTGTACAAATTTGATAGATTTCACTTTTTAATCCATATGCACATTTTCTTTGTTTATTTTATTTTTCCCTTCCCCTTATTTTAAGGTTTCAATGGGAATCATTTGTTTGGTATAAACATATGATGAATTTTTTTTGTATCCATATGAAAAATCGCAATTATATAAAGTTATCTACACAAATACTTATATATATATATATATGTAAATAAAAAGTAAAATATTTATGAAGAAAAATAATGTTGTATATACAAGTTTTTGTTAATAGTGAGAAAATAACACTATTGAGATTTTTTTTAGCATATGTCATATCTTGAAAATATAATATAAAAAATCAAATATTACAATTTTCTGTCATCAATATTAGGGTTATAATTGTAAATATTAAAAAAATTGTTCTCTCTTTCTCAATCCGTCAACTTTTGAAAAAATAGATTTTTAGTCGGTCCCATGAATTTTGATCATTCTTGAGAGCATCATTTTTTCTCATATATTACATAACAAACACAAAAAAATGATAAATTCATACACTCAAATCATCTTATATTATTTTATCTTTCCTAAATCCTCCCTACCAAATAAAGCCTAAAATGAATATTTACGAGATCGAATATACTTTCACTAAATAACCGAACTACACCTGATTAAGATTGCGTGTCCGACTTACACTTGGTATAAACTTCCCCTTGAAAATAGAAAAATATGAGTATCTACTAACAGAAAAATTATACCTAAATTGAAATCGGGAACTTAAATCGGTGAAGTAAATATCTCCAGTTAATTGATCGACGCTCAATCCGTCAGTGAATCGGAAAGGCACTCCTTCGGCTGACGTGGCAAGCTGCGTAGCAAGGCCTCCTTCTGGGCCGACCACGAGCAACCCTAGATACGCATCCGCGATAAACAATTTATTCTTCGAAACATAGAAGTCTATTCCCAATGGCCTCCCACAAATAGGACCAAGCACGTTATTATTTTGTCCGTCACACAGTGCTTTTGACCTAATAAAAGTAAAAATTATACATGATCACTAGAAAACGTAAAATTCTATAAATTGTTAACGTTGGTGCATAAAAATTTACCTATTAGGATGCGTGAAAGAGAATTCTTCAAAGCTATTGGAAGTGCAATTATATTTGACAATTCGTCCGTCTGAAATACTTGTATATGGTCCTCTTTCATATGCGTCGAAGCTTATTGATTCAGGGCCAGCCGTGTATTTTGGAAGATAAATCTTTGAAAAACTTGACATTTCTAGCTGCCCAAAAACAATTGAGGGCAAAGCGAGTGCAATAAAGTAGACAAACACCATATTTTTGGATGTCATTTTTGTTGTATATATGTTTATAGAAATCTCCTTTTGATTAATACTTGTCCGGAACCTGATATCATCTTATCACCCATATTTATAAAGCAAATAAAATAGGGAGATGTTAATAACTTAATAAAGGAATTTTTTTAAAAAAAAAAAGAGAGTAAAATATGACTATCTGAATATATAATGAATTTTGTTGGAAGTGCGACAACTCATGCCAAAACTCTTTTAACGCACAAGTTCTCGTAATGACCCCACCCTAATATTCTAGTTTGTTGTAGTGTCGTAAGACAAAAGAAATTGACAATTTAACAATCGAGTTTAGCTCGTTTGATTGGTCAAGTTTATTTACGCATTTCTAGCATATAACTATGACATTTTACCCGTTATTATGAATATTGCCTACATATAAAACTGTAGGATAAAGAGGCATTTACATTAATTCGACACATTATAATAATTAAGGTATATGCACAACTGAAATGGAAGAAACTAGACGCCATCCATTCCAAGAAATTCTTCAGCCGTGCATGAAACTTGACGAACCAAATTGCGTGTATATGTTGTGTGTACTCCGATGAGATCTATTTTCCATTTGGAGAAAGGCACCGAGCAGTTTAGTGAAATGAGATGTCCCGGAGGAAGTCTAGGTATGTTGGAGAACTTTTGGCATTTCACGCATTTCTTCACCTATCCCGAGCATCCCCTTAGAGCGTGGGCCAAAAAAGTCTCTTCCTTAAAAAAAATTAGAGCCAGGGCTTCTGACGCTATATGGCTTCAGCAGATTCTTTCGTGTATCTTTTGTAGTGTGTGCTCGGCCTTTTGTTCATGAGTGTATTTTCTGTTGGAATTGAAGAACTAGCGTTGAATTTTAACGTTTTTTCCCCTCCTTCTAGCACCAACTGTTAACCTGTAAAAATGGGAAAACAATATATTTTCACGTTTCACGGGATACTGAGTAAATTATAAAGAATAATGACAAGATTTTATCTTATAACCAACTAGTTGAATACAAGAGAGAAGAATAATGAGAGATTTATAAAGTAATAGGTGAATAATAGCTAGTAGTTTTCTGATTTTTCGGTCTCTCACCTTTGTGCCTTTGGTTTCCTTTTATAGCTGGTTTTTTAACCACCTGGCGGTTATTCCGAGTAGTGGGTGTGTGGGTATAGTGGATCGTGGGGTGATTAATCCCACGTCGTTACTGATGAGATGTGTCTCGTCAGTATGCTTGGTATTGTGCTTGGTCGATGTGGTATTTTTCTTTGACTAGTTTTTGACCTATCATATTTTTCATCTGCGAAGTTTTTGATTGACAGGCTCCGTTCTTCACTTATGAGCGTACTGTTCCTTATCTTATGCGGTTCTTGAGATTATTTTCCTCGAGTCCTTTGTCTTAAGACTGGGTACGTTTTTCGATATCCCGAGAAACATCCTGGTAACTATATGAATATTAATGACTTTTGTTGGAAGTGCGACAACTCATGTCATTACTCTTTTAACGCACAAGTTCTCGTAATGTCCCCAGCCTACTATTCTAGTTTGGTGTAGTGTCGTAAGACAAAGAAATTGACGATTTAACAATCGAGGTTAACTCGTTTAATAGGTCAAGTTTATTTACGCGCATTTCTAGCATATAACTATGATATTTTACCCGTTATTATGAAAATTGCGCCTATATAAAACTATAGGATAAAGAGGCATTTACATTAATTCGACACATTATAACAATTTAGGTATATGCACAATTGAAAATGGAAGAAACTAGACGACATCCATTCCAAGAAATTCTTCAGCCGGGCATGCAACTTGACGAACCAAATTGCATGTATATGTATAGAAATTCAACTTCACCACCTTAGCGTAATTGACTATGTCTCTCTCTATAAATGGGAATCCAACTTAATAACGATAATAATAATAAGAGTAACAATAATAAAACGACTTGTAATGAATTGTTTATATTGTCAATGATGATATAAGAAAAAAACAAAAGTGAATACCAAAGGCACTTAAATTTTTAATCTTGATAATCTATGTGTTTTATAATATATCACTAACCATTTTTTGCCCAAAACTGTTCTCGTCCAAAATAAAAAAACTAAATATCGAATTTATAAATTGTTATTTGTTTAACAATGTATTAACAATAAAACAAAAAAAAACATTCAAATTTGAAAATGATAAATTGGTAATAAAATTTATAAATTCCACTGTCACGTAAGTGTTTTGGTTATTTATAACAATTTTACAAAATGTTGATCATTTTTAATATATATATATATATATATATATATGTTTATTTTGTTTAGTTAGTTAAATAATTGTTTAGTAATAGATATAAATATCTTTTTAAAATTATTTGAAAACAAGTTAGATAACATACATATATAAAGCTATATGAAATCGTGTGCATTTCTCTTTACTAGCAAGGCAAGCAAAGAAAATATTTTATACTTGTAGGAGGATTACTTGTCAGATGGGTTTTAATCACAATATCTATATTTTGGAATAATGTAAAATTACCGTTACACCAAGTGTAAGAACTAATAAATACATGTACATAATCAACATATATGGTATCAAATAAGGGCTAATTTAGCGTAGTAGCCTTTAAATAATATATCTTCTTGAAAATGATACACGTTTTGTGAAACTAACGTAAATTATCAGTTAAATTTTTTACAAATCGAGAACGAAAATACCTCAAATGTTTTTCCACTCATGGTTTTGCCGCTTGAAAAAAAAGAAAAAATATTAACGTCATTAGTTGAACGGGATATGAGAAAATAAATAACTGCTTTATTTATCAAAACAATCGAATAGAGAGAGAAAGTTAATTTAAACCGCATTTACGCCGATTAATTTTCTCGGTAAAAGCTCTGCAAAACTTACAAACTTAAATTGTGCAATATATTTTTCTAGACAATAGAACTGAGCTGTCTATTCAACATTTTTGTTTCTACGTTTTTCCCTTGTTCATTTTTCAAGTTTTATATAATAAATCTTGTTTATATTTCGAATTTATATTTTAATATCTGATTTTTTTCAAAGCTTTTGTTTTTTACACGGTCATTTCAAGTCTTACATGATAAATTTTGTTTATATCTAAATTTAGACGGAAATTTCGTCTGATAGCTCTTAAAAATGATATGTGGCATGATTCGCGTTTCCGATTAGAAATCACCGTTAACCGAACTCCGTTGATAGAAGATGCCATTCACCGAGCCGCTAACTTCGCCCAAGCAGGGGACATAATTAGCTCGTTATCTAAAAAAATTTCCCCCGAAAAAGATCCAATCTGCCCAAACTAACCTTTGGGTTATTAGGCCCGGACCAAGTTTTAGAGAAGAGAACGACGGAGAATCAACAGGACCCCCCAAAAGACCCAACACGTTCTCAGGAAATTGTGGTAATCACCACCCAGGTTTCACTTTCACCGTCGGCGACGAGCTTAGGAAATCCGGATTTCAGGGAAAGAAATAGACATGAGTGGGAAAGAAAACCATTTTACCTCTTCTGTCTCAAGGACACTATGTATGAAATACATCGTGCTTACCTTAATCCTGAAATGAGACATGTCATTTCATGACTTCAATATATTCATTTGAGAAAAGCTACACTCTAGATACAAGTTTGTGAACTAGATGCGCTCTATTGGTGATATATTGGGTTGTGAAGTTGACATGAGTATATTTTGTGAAGTTCTCATAGATATGGAATTCATGTACAAGATTGCTGAAATGCAATGTATATCACTTATTGCTTTATTACTTGGATTGTGAATAAATGAACCGTGCGGTATCCAAATTAAAAGTAGGGACTTTATTTGGATGAAACAATATGACTTATTATCTCCTCGTCAATACATTTTTTCTAACTTATTCACAAGTAATGAAGGAGTTGAGGAAATAACAACTAGAAGGGTAAAATGGTAATTTTATAAATCTCATCTAGGTGATGATATTCATGAAGGGTAGTCATAGATAACATTCAATGGATCCACTCAATATAATTAAGTTGAATTTGAGTGTAAAATCAATTCATTTGAACAGAGATATTCTCAGTGTCAGCTCTTTAGTGGAGTCAGTTGATATTAAGCTAATACTCGAAAAAAAAAGTTTGTGAACTTTTGAGTCTGAGTATAAAAGCTCAAGATTTGTTCATTTGGATCCATAAGGTCACTATTACAGGTCATTAGAGTAGGATTGTTAAACTAGAAGCTAAGTCAAAATAAGTTCAAATGTTGAACTAGACTTTTTCTCGGAAAATGTCTAAAGGGTATTTTTGTCCACATGGACATAAAATGATGTGAATGTCAAAATAAGATTTTGAATATTTTTATATGATGAAAATATAAATTATTTTCTAAATTTGAAAAGTCATTTGAGGCATTATGAAATTAATTTCATTATTTGTGTAATAATAATTCTACAATGGGCATTTTAAGAATTGTCTTAAATGAAATAAGGAAGCATCTAAATGCCCATTCCCTATCTATAGAATTCGGCCAAGACACATCATAGGAGGAGAGAATTCTTTACCTTTAATTATAAAGATAATTACCCAAAAGGAAAAGAGGAAATGAATTTCCTTTAGAAGGAAATAAATATGCTAAGTGAGGGAACAAACTTTCCTCTCTTGAGATAGCATATGGCCGGCCATATTAGAAGAGAAAGGGGAGAGAAAATCAAATATTGTATCATGAATGCATTATGCTTTCATGAATGCATAATTGACCTTTATAGATTTTCTTTCTCCTATAAATAGAGGTTCACATAAAGATGTGAAAATAAGCTTCATTCTATTTTTCTCTTGCCTTTTGGCCGTCCAACTTTTCTCTCCTCTCTCTCAAAATACTTCTTTTATTTTGGCATCTAAGTCCTCATTAGACTTAGGCTAAATTAGCTCTTTATCTCATAAACTTGTCCTTAAGTTATTGTGTTTAATTGTGCGCACACACAAATCTTTCAAACACTCTATAGACTAATGTAATAGAAACCTTAAGTTTCTCGAGTTCAAGACTAGGCGTGAAGGTAACGAGCGAGACGAGACGATCTACATTTCCCAAAGCTTATTAAAGATCAAGCTAGAGAAATGTTAGTGTTCACGTAATTAAATAATATTTTTAATTTATAACATGTTCATGCACTTTGCCTAGGTTTGTAAAATTGTGTACTTGTAAAGAAATTTTATATTCCGCCATTAATATGATTAATGATAATTTTTCTTAACTCTAGACCTATTCCAATATCAACTACGTAGACTAAAGGGTTTTCCCCTATTTCTCTTCGAGGGGTAGTTCGGTATGCCCAAAGGACTGCGGGGAGTTTACTCGCCCATTTTGATTTTTTCATGAGTTGACGAAGAATGTAGTCTACCATGTTCGGATAAAGCGTATAAAACTTCGGTATAACTTCATCAAGTTGGCACTGGAAGATAAAATACTTGTGCTTGAAAAAATACCAAAGGGTCAAAATTCAGCAAACATGTTCACGAAATCTGTTCCTTATGACAAGTTGAAGTTGTCCGCAACTTCAATTGGACAATTCGATTAACAATCGGTGTCGCCATTTTGGATGGAAACAATTTTGAGTTTAATCTCCAAGTAAGAGATTGTTAATAGTGGAGACTATTTGTTGTCCCACATCAACGATGAATTAGAGGTTTAGAAACTTCTATGATGTATAAATAAGATTGAGATTTTCTTTTATTATATCAAATTCACTACTCCCCTTTACATCTCGTGTATTTCTTAATAATATAATTATTTGAGTTCTCTCGGTTCATTATGTAAAACATTTGAATGGAAGATCTCGGAAAGTTTGTGAGCTAATTCAATTTTCTCGAGGATGATCATCCCAACTTACGAAGAAGGTTATTTTTACTATTAAATAAAATATTTCAACTCTAAAGGACGCAAGGAAGGGCTTGGGCCTCCCGCTGAAGCTGGACCTCGAGGCCATTTGTCCGTCTCCGGTGGCCTTCTTGAAGTATTTTTGCGTGTTACTTGAGCAAGAAAGTATTTCTTGCTCTTCCTGTGCGAAAATGTGCGCACGACATGTTCAAGCTTTGCATACCCTCTCTCTCTTCTATCTATCTCTCGAATTCATTACAATGGAAGACGATCTTAGTTACATCGATATTCTGCCTTACAGACTTTTGCTGACTGAATACCATATTCACAGTTTTCTCGAGCAGGATGATCTCAACAGGTATTTTTTTTTCTTTTTTGCGTGTTACTTTCTTTCTGTCTCTCGAATTCATTACAATGGAAGACGATCTTAGTTACGTCGATATTCTGACTCTAGATAATTATTAACTGATGACATGTTCAACTCTCGATAAAAGATTATGCGCTCTCTCTCTCTATAAAAGCAGTTAATTAGACAGATAATTGATGTTTTTATCTTACTGTCGTTTATTGTTTATTCTTAATAAACTATTACTGTATAAACAAAATGTATATAAGAGCAACTCCCATCTAATCATCAAACATATTATTTTTTATTTTATATTTTATATCTCAACAAATTGTCATATTATCTAAAATTGTTTTAATGGTACAAATATTAAAAGTTGATCATGGTGGGTCTTACACCACACACATCCATAGTGTGTTTTATTATTTTATTAATTTTTTGAACAAAACTTCAAGTTAACACCAATGCTTATTTTAGCACCAATTCCATAATAATTACTTTTAAAATAATAAATTATCAAATAAACAATGCCATGTTATTTCCACATCAGCAATTTAAAATGGTTGTATTGGAAATTTTCTAAGGGATAAATAGCTGACTTTGGTCATAACTAATAAAAGAAAATCTCTTTCTCCAAATCTCTCGAACTCAATTCCGCACATATATTTTTACTATTTTGTTACTATTTTTTTTACTATTACTATTTTGTTACTATTAAAGCTTGCATTTTTGCTTGTTTCTTAACAATGAAATATTTCATCTCTAGACGAGGCAAAGGAAGAGCTCGGGCCGGCGCCAGAGGAAGAGCTCGGGTCCGCGCCGAAGGAAGAGCTCGGGCCGGAGCCAAAGGAAGACCTCCCGCCGGAGTTGGACCTGAAGGCCATTTGTCACTCTCCGGTGACGGAACAGGGGGTTCTGGTCACGGAGGGAGTAAATTCTCTGGCGAACCTGCCGAAGAATGTCTCACATGTTCGGGCTGTGGCCATGAGCACCCCGAACACGACGGAGTTTGCCAGTGCCGGATCTCCCACCAGCCAGCGCCAGGGAGGGGCGTGCTCTGTCTTGCCCGGTTCCGTTTTTCCAGCCGGTTCAACAATCATCGGTGCCCGGTTACCATCCTGGAGGTTCAAGAATACCGGAGGGAGAACGGTTTCCAGTTTGTTAAAAATTAAATCTAAGGGACTTACGATATTATAGCATCCTTTTAAGGGACTTGCAATTTTAAATTCTAGATTTGTTGACATATTATAGCAATTCTACCTAATTCCATACCCAGAAGACAAGTCTGTTTCCACAACTATATTTTATCAGGAACAAAGACAAAAATACATACAGGGTAGGGTGTACAAGGTTTAATTACAAATAAATCATTAACTGAAGCCTAAACAAACAAACAAAAAGAGAATTCTAGATTCAACAAAAGTGAAGTATGTTGAATTGTAGCTGTACATAAACGTGAGGTAATGGTACAAGAAAGAGATGAATAATGAGATAAAGATAAAAAGGAAATGGGTGAGTGTATGTTTAGTCAATCAACAGGGTGTTTGTCAATTTGGCGAGAGGTGTGATGGGCTGAAATGAGAAGCAGAGACACGAACGCGCTCGCTACAAAGATCGCATCAAACCACCGGTGATAGAAGTCGAACTGTATATCTCCACCCAAAGCGTCTGTTATGATGATTCTGTGAAACCAACAGAGAACACTCAAAATGAGCCAAAGAAAACAAAAAATAAATTATCCAGAGTGTGATTACACTTAGTGGTTAAGTACCGATATTTGGTCGCCAAGCTTTTCCTGATCAAAAGAATCGAGGAGACAAAATACATTCCCATGATTTCCGAGAGAAATAGGACCACGTTGCTCGAAGACCCGCTTCCCACTCTGGAAACTGCAAAAAAGAACTGCGCAAACAAAACCACAAAATAAACCTAGTTTCTAATCACACAATTCAAAACCCGTGTTCCGACCAAAACTGAAAACCCGTAACTTCCCTCATGAATTACCCTAGATCAACTGATAAGCATAATCTTCACTTTCTCCTTTTCACATTCTTCTCAATAATTTCCAGAGAATTTTTCGGAGAGATGTGTACATTTATCCCACAAATGTCAATCTTCTATACAATTCCACCTTCAGCGCTAATTTTTCTCATTTCCCTTAAAAATTGTTTTTTGCCAATTTGCCATTATAAAACAGTTGAAAGATCATTTAGACGTGTATTGTTGACCGGAGGTGTCTACAATAAACGTCTACCAGGATGTCTATTGTAGACATACTATTATTGTAGTGGTCCATTGTTTACAAGGATAATTGATCTTTCTAATCATATTTTAGTCACAAACTAGGAAAATTAATTTTTAAGGGAAATGAGAAAAAATTGTTGAAGATGGAATTTTGGGCAATTTCTCTATGTATAGAGTATCAATTAAAGAGGAGCAAACAAAAAACTACTAGCTTGAATGAAGATCAAATTCTGGCTAAAACCCATGTCGTCACATCTCAATCCCGAAATAAATTCAAAAAATTATGTACCTTCATGAGATTGGAGAGGAAGCCGCGGACGGACATGACGATCAGAACCCCGATGAACAAGAGGGAGATGTACTGAGAGAGGAGAGCGGCGTCAATTCCGATGTCGAAGAACCTGAAGAATACAGAGATGGCGGTGGTGACGGGGTCGAGGGAGGAGCTGGAAGCGGCGGAGGCAAAGAGCACGCTCTGAACGGATTTGACCATCTTGTAGACGCAGTAGAGGGAGCACGCGTACCCCACCACGTTCTGCAGGTGGCCTCTCCATGTCCGCGAGAACGCTGCCGCCTCCTCCGCCTGCCGCATCTCGTAAATCTCCAGAAACACCTGCCTCGAGAGCTCCTCCAGCGCCGCCACCTCCGCCTCCAAACCCGCCTCCCAGTCTCCTCCTCCTCCGCCGCCGCCGCCGAAAATTCGGCGAAGAAACGACGAGGACGACGAGGCTGATTCGAAAGCAGGCCCGCGGCGGAGCGAGGCGAGGGCGAGGGCCTTCTTCTTTGCAACGGCAGTCTCGATCGAGTGCACGAGCTGGAGCTCGAGGTCCCGGATCCGGGCCCGGTCGATGTCTCGGACGAAAAGGGAAATGTACGAGTACGGGAGGTTTACGGCTCCAAAGCCCGAGAGGAGAGCCATGAGAGTGACTCCCAGCACGGCGATCCGGCTCACGAGCTGCGGAGTCGAGAAGAAGAACGGGAGCAGCGACCCGCTCGCCTGCTCGGGCATTGGGAAGTGGACGCCCATTCGCCAGAAGAGGTAGAGGAATCCGGCGAGGAATCCGGTGGCGGCGAGGGCGGCGCGGCGGCGAGAGAGTGAGGATCGGAGGATGAGATACGAGTGGTAGAAGGGGAGGACGAAGACGAGGAGGATGATGAGAGCCGAGAGGTCGACCTTCCAGTTGAGCCACCGAGCAGGTTTCGAGAGGACGGGCAAGATCTCGAAGAGGACGAGCTGGAGAAGATTGCAGGAGAAAGCGAAGACAGCTCCGAACAGGACTTGAACCGAAACGCTCTTCTCTTCGTACTCTTTGTAGAGACGACGGTTTAAGAACCAGACTCCGCCGAAACCCAAGCCCATCAGAGACCCGATCGCCACCGTCCCCTCGTACGCCATCCATACCCATCTCCCCATCCCCATCTTTCCGCTATCTTACCGCTATTCAACTTTCACCTTCAAATTCGTTATTGTTTCATTCACCTAAAGTAAGTTAATCACAAGAACTGTAAAAACAATGGGGAATATCAAGTTCATCATCGAGCATTATCGAGCACAAGACCAACTGCGACTAACAAGGTCCCAAAGAATTTTTCATTTTTATGTTAAATCTGGAAACTTCATTATTAACCAGAACTTTCCTCAATGGCGTTTTTACAATCTGAGATAGATCTCCAAACAGAAGAAGCCACTTAAATTATTGAGTGTTGTACTCTTACACAGGAGTGAGCCAAACTATAAGCTTCTCTAAGTACACAGTTGAGAGTAATTTCACCAAACGAACTCGACAACATCAAAATTTGATCAAAGAGAAGGTAAGGTCCAAAAAATTGTTCTTACCACTAGATATATCATTTGGAATCAACTATATATGGTTCATTTCATTTTTCAGTTCAATTTACCTATTATGTTCATTACAGAGCTACAAATCTGGAAAGAACCACCGAAAACAAAAAGAGAAAGCACCAAAATCAACAAGAAGCACAGGAGCAGTGAATAAAATATACATCTCTTTCTCTATTTCACTTTTGTTTTCCTTTGGGCTGGAAAAGAAAATCCGGTTGAAAGACAAAGAAAACTTTAGAATGAAATGATAACTTACCTGATTCGAAATCGATTCTCAACGGAGAGTCTTCTAAGCGGCGGCGATTCAAAATGCGACGATCTCGGCTTGAAATTGGGCCCTACGAATCGTCGGAGAGAATGAAGGTGCAAAGTCAAATATAAAAAAAGATAAAAGGGTGTTTTTGCAACTTACTATAGCACTTTTGTAATAGAGGTGTCAAAATAATATATAGAAAAATTAAATATTAGTTGAGTTGTTTAATCAAAATATTATAATTGATAATATAAATGGCACATTTCGATGAAACAAATTGTTGTTATTAATACTTTCCCATTCTTCAAAATAAAAATTAATTAAATTTGCGTCCAAAACAAAGTTGTGAAAATCGCATATGACACTATTTACAACATCGTTACCATTCTTGTCTTTTAGCTATAATATCCGTATTAACGTTTACTAATTTCAAAATACTCAACGTTTGTTAAACTTTTCGTAAATATCCACCAACGTTTGTTAAACTTTTCGTAAATATCCAACAAAAGCTGTTAACCGATTTTTTTGGACCACTTTTATCCAAAATGTCTTTTCCGTCGAAGTTATAAAAAAAAATTAAAAATTATGACAGAAAGTGAACAGTAAACTAAAACTGATCCTACACTTCATTAATGAGGAAGTAATTAACAACATTAAATAACATTTCAAATTCACCGAAATAAATGAAGTGATTTAAGAGAGAGAATATTATTTCTAAAATAAGAAACTGCATGCAAACATTTTTTCCCAAAATAAAATTCGATGAACAAAACGAAAACAGTGAATAACTCAGATTGAACATCCGAAAATACGATCAATCAAAAAAATAAAAAATATGTTTATGTGTTAACAGTAAACAGTATGTAGACATGTTTATACTAGTAAACAATATTAACAAATACCACTATACAGTTAACATGCATATGGTATAAACGTAAAATAATACTTGGAAACATATTGAATAATTACTTAGAAAATAATAGCAAGAAAACTGTTATGAACCTAGGAAAAAATGTAATTTTGAGACGAGAAGAAAAAACGTAATGATGTGAAAATAATATACTCGTAAAAAATATTAACACTTACTCAGTTAACAGGAAATAACAGGCTGTAAACGTAAATAAAACTTTGAAAGACATTGAAAACCTACCCGGAAAACAAAAAAACTATAATGAACCCCGCATAAACATGAATTTTGAGACGAAAAAAAATGTAAAAATTTTATATGAATTGGTCAACCGGGTATAACAAAAATAAAAACAATAAATGTAGTGATTCATTGCGTAATTTTGGAAAATAAATGTATTGATTAACTGTGTAAATTAATTGCGTAAATAGAATAAATTAGTATACTCGTAAACAATATTATAACAATTATTTAAAAAATATTGGTATATTCACAAATAAATGTTAATTAGTCAAATTTACAAATAAAAGGAATGAATTGCGCATAAAAAACTGAATTTATCATATCTCTAAAAACTTTCCAGAATTGATAGTGTCAAATGAGCTTCGAAAATTTTAAATTTGCGAAATCGAAAAAAAAAGTTCCGAGAAAATATTTATTTTCATGACGGTTTGAAAGGCATTCTAGACTCAAAAATATAGTAAACAAAATTAATTGGATATTTACGAAAAAATGAACTAAACGTTGGGTATAATGAAATTCGCAAATGTAAACACGAGTAAACAGCTAATTTTTTATTTTTTATTATACATTTTCTCAAAAGAATTGTTTACTCTTTTTAGCTTATCTTATTTTGTTTATCGCTTTCATTTTCATATATGAATTCATAAGCCAATAATCTAAACAATTTTTAATAGTTTGAAAACATTATTTTTATGGTATATTGTTTTTTTTTCAGGAAGCTATGGTATATTGTCAATATCGAAGGTTTTAAATGAATCTAAACTATTCCAATTATTTGTTGTTAAAGTAATACTTCTTCTGCGGAAATTGGGACTCATGCTTAACTTATTGAGAAATTGCCCATTTTGCCACCTCTACTAATTGACTTTCCCAAAAGCCACCAAAACTAATTTCTTCCCAAAATACCAGTGTAAAAGACCAATTACCCTTAACTTTTAATATTCTTTCAATTTTGGTCCCTCTCCTCTTGTAACCGGCTCTAACCTTTTGAACTTCTCTCTTCTTCTTTTCTTCTCCCTCCCGCGTGATTCTCGAGCCTCTCTCCTCTAAATTTTTGAACTTTCTCTCTCTCTCTCTCTCTCTCACTCTCTCTCTCTCTCTCTCTCTCTCTCTCTCTCTCTCTCTCTCTCTCTCCCCGTGGGCTCTCTCTCTCTCTCTCCCCGTCGGTGGTGATTGCTCTCTCTCTCTCGGTCGGCGTTTTTCTCCACAATCCTGGTAAGAGTTTTCGAATTTTCTCATACTCTTTCTCTGTTTCGTGTTCGCGATTTAGGGTTCGCGATTTTGGAATTTTCAATTTAGGGTTTTGGTTCGTGTTCTTCGTCGTGGGTTCGTTTTCTTCGTCGTGGGTTCGTGGGTTCTCTGTTTTTGGTTTGGGTTTTCGTTTTGGTTCGGGTTCGTCGTGGATTTTGGTTCGGGTTCCTCGTGGGTTTTGGTTTGGGTTCCTCGTGGGTTTTGGTTCGGGTTCGCTGTGGGTTTTGGTTCGGGTTCGCTGTGGGTTTTGGTTCGTGTATTTCGTGGGTGTTGGTTCGTGTTCTGTGTGTTCTTGGTGGGTTTAAGTTCGTGTTCATCGTTTTTGGGTTTTGCATGTGTTGTTTTAGTGTTCATTTTGGTTGTGATCGTGTTTTTCGTGATTTTGGATTCAATAATGTAGCGGAAGATTGTGTTCTTATTTTGTTATAGGTAATACAAATGGAGCAAACTCGACGAAGTGGAAGATTGAAAACAAAAGGCATAGCGACGGGGGGTCCGACGATAAAAAAACGAAAGGTTGTGGACTCGGATTCCAAACGACAGTCGAAACGAGCTCACGTCGACGAGTCTTCGGACTCGGATTTTGTTAAGCCAATGCGTAAAGTTTCGAAGAAATCTCCATCCAGGAAGGTAATTGTAGTTTGAGATCTGTGTTGGTTTGTTGAAATTGTTGATAGATTTTGACACTGTTGTGGACGGTTTTGTAGGCTAGATTTTAATTGTAGACTAAATTGTATACCCTTTTGTAGACGTCATTGTAGACAGAACCAAAATTGTAGACAACATTGTAAGGCCTTTTGTAGACAGAACCAAAATTGTTGACCACATTATAGACATAATCTAAATTGTAGACAACGTTATAGAGCCTTTTGTAGACATAACCCAAATTGTAGACCACATTGTAGATAGAACCCAAATTGTAGACAATATTGTAGAGTCATTTGTAGACCTCTTTGTAGACTGATATATCATTTCATTACTTGTTTTCAGGGATGGAAAAGGTTAATAAATGAGGGAAATATAGCGGACCATAAATTCAGCTTTTATGGTTCTTTTGAAAAGTTCGAGGGGGAAGTCGACATGTCTGAAGAAGAGAAGGATATGTTCGGGAAATCGTGTTTCGGCAAGTTTCTAAACCTCCCTAAGGTGATCCGTTCTTCGAGGATCATAAACAACCTTTTGTCGAGGGTTGGGAGATTTGAGGGTGTAGAGGATGAGAATTCTCTACAAATAGAGCTTGGCGGCATCCCTCGGGCTTTCACCATTCAACAATTTTCGGAGATAACCGGACTCCGAATCGTTGAGAATTACATTCCCCCGGTTGTCGAAGTCGTAGAGGGTGGCGTCTACTACGACGTCAACAAGAACGGGACCGTGAAATCCCGAGCGGGGTTGGCCGCCTTTCTTCATACTACACAATCATGGGAGATGGAGAAGCGAGTCAAGTTCTACCTCGTTCATTTCTTGGTCACCGTACTGCTTAGTGCGCCCGGTCATACGAACGTTCCCGATTGGACGTTCGTCAAGATGGTTGACCACTTTGAAGTGTTCAACTCGCACCCGTGGGGGAACGTTGTTTGGAAATATTTTGTAGATGCTGTCCAAAAGTTTTTAAAGAATTCCGGCGGGAAGGCTGCGTCCAAGGGGAAGATCAACTTCTCATCCTTTTTGTATCCCCTTCAAATTTGGGCGTATGAGACGATGCCCATACTCACCGCGCTTCCCTATTGCGTGAGGGTTTCGCCATCCGAGCAACCCCTTATGCGTCGGTGGAAGACGGATGTCAGTTTTGTGAACGACGCGTTCCACAAAACAAATTTTCAGTCTCCAACATTTGTCTTCAACAACCTTGGGGGCAGCAAAACGAGTAGTCGGAGATGCCTTATTGAGGTATATTTCTCTATATATATTCACTTTATCATTTTTGTGTCCATAATATTATGTTTTATTGCCTATTTTTCCAGGACTCGACTCGAGAAGTTGCAGCCCGAACCCCAGAAACTCCCACATCACCCCAGTCTTTCCTCGATACCGATGCAGAGGTAAGTAAGAATTGTTGATTAGTTTGTATACTGAATTGTAGACTGAATTGTAGAGTAAATTGTGTACTGAATTGTAGACTATATTGTTGATTGAATTGTTGATTGAATTGTAGACTGTAGTTCTAGACTATATTGATGATTGAATTGTTGACTACATTATAGATTGAATTGTAGACTGTAATGTAGACTATATTGTAGATTAAATTGTAGATTGAATTGTAGACTGAATTGTACAATTTTTGTTTACAGGCTCGGTTGAAATCTGTTGAACACACAGTCAAAGGTTTGAAGGCCACAGTCAAAGGTCTTAAGGTAGAATTGACAAGCTTCAAGGCGGAAATGAAAGAAATGTTTGAAGACTTCAAACATAGTGTTCGCGATCAATTGCCAATAGCGTACGCCGGACCGGTTGAACCTGTGGTTCAAGATGACGAAGTAGACAAAGAAGAAGAAAAACAAGAAGAAGAGGGAGAACAGGAAGCAGAGAAGAAGGACGAAGACGATGACGACGAGAAACCAGAAGATGAAGTAGACAAACCTGAAAAGAACGACGAAGACGATGACGATGAGAAGCATGAAGAGGCCGAAGAAGAGGCCGTAGAAAAGGAGGCCGAAGTACAAAAAGAGGCCGAAGAAAAGGAGGCCGAAGTACAAAAAGAGGCCGAAGAAAAGGAGGCCGAAGTACAAAAAGAGGCCGAAGAAAAGGAGGCCGCCGTACAAGAAGAGGATGAGGCCCAAGGAAATGAGGCCGAAGGTATTATTTACTAAATTGTAGAGTGCATTATAGACCTATTTGTAGACTGATTTGTATATTTAAATGTTATCTTGTGTAATTGAATGTAGGGCCGTTTGGAACCCAAGAAAGTTATGTATCGAGCAAATGGCTCACTGACTCGCAGCTGGAGTCATTAAACAAAGACTACGGCGGAAGAACCTTATCACAGCTCACCCAATGTTGTTCAAGCAAAGAGGGAGCTGAAGCAGCAACGCCTCCATCTTCGCCCGTCGTCATACCCGATGACTCCTTAATGGCAATGTCCCAGGCCATCGTCATACACGTTGGTTCAGGCACGACCATGTCGCAGGCAGTTGTCATACCAGAGGAATCGTCCCGACCATCCCGCAAAGTCAGGTCCCCAAAGAGATACACGCCTTCTCCACCCAGCGCCATTTTCAAATATTTTTTGAACAAATATACGAAGCCCCTCAAGAATCCGCTCTCTAATCCATGTACTACCCCCCCGTTAGAAGATGCTAAGATCATGAAATCTTGGCTGAAAGTCAACAAGCTAAAGAAGAAAAATAAAGAAGGGGTGTGGTACAAGACTGAAGAGGACGTTTTGGGTGGGAAGTGGGACTTCTCCGTACTGGAGGTCGTTTCCAAGACTTTCTTCTACTTGTTGTGGACACCGGAGCAATGGTTGTCCGATCAGGTACGTTTCTGTTAACATATTATACTGTATTGTAGACTAGATTGTAGACTAGATTGTGGACTGGATTGTAGACTAGATTGTAGACATGATTGTTTCCTAGATTGTTGATTGGATTATTGTCGAGATTGTTGACTGAATTGTAGACTAAATTGTAGACTGGATTGTTTCCTAGATTGTTGACTGAATTGTTGCCGAGATTGTTGACTGGATTGTTGCCGAGATTGTTGACTGGATTGTTGATTGTATTGTGGTCTAAATTGTAGACTGAATTGTTGACTAGATTGTAGATTGGATTGTTTACTATATTGTAGATTGTAGACTGAATTGTTGCCTAGATTGTAGACTTATTTTTGGGTTATTACAGCATGTTGACGTCGTTTCCTACTACCTCCGGAAGAAGAGGTGGTTCGGCGAGTTGGAAACGTCGTTTACTATTATGAACTGTCACTTTGCATCATACCTTGAGCATACATGTTCCGTATGGATAGCAACAACAAACAAAGACGACTTTGACTGGAGTCAACATGCCAGAATCATCGACCATGTCACGGGCTGTTCGAAGTCAATGTTGTACACTTGGTCGTGGTGCACTGTTAAGGATGTGTACATGCCTTTATGTTCGCAAGAACTCGGTCATTGGCTCCTTCTTGTTTTGAACATCGCTGACCGGTCATTAACTGTTTACGACTCCATGTCGGATAACAAATACCACGTCTCCCAAATCACTTCCGTTGTCAAGAGATTTGCAGATTTCATCCCAGTGATCCTCACCTACCTAAATGTCTTCGACAATTTAGGGATTGAAGATACCAGCTCTTCTTCCTTCTCCGTCAAATTCCATGAACCGATGCCTCAACAAGATAACGGGTACGTTGTCATTTTCTCTTTATTTGTTGTCTAATTATGAGTTTAGTAGACTGTCTTTTGAATATGGTTGTATCGGTATGGAAACAGTGGAGACTGTGGCATGTTCGTGGTGAAGGCCATGGATTACATGGTTCACGGCGAATCTGTTGGACGGGTACGCCAAGAGGACATTTCTAACTACCGTCAACAACTGTGCATCGATTTATTTAGACATGGATGGTTGAAAACTGCGAAAGGAGTCGGTTCGGACACTGAGATGTAGGCTTTTTTTTGTGTTGTGTATATGTCACTAGACACGGCCGTATTTATCATTTTATGTGGTGTATTTTGTATGCAGAAACATATTCATTATCGACCTTGTAGACATTGTAGACTATGTTGTAAACACTTATGTCGACAGTACTTTGTTGACGCGTATGTAGACACTTTTGTTGACAATTATGTAGACACTTTTGTTGACAATTATGAAGACAACTTTGTAGACAAATATTTGTAAAATTACCATGTGTTCTTATCCAAAAAACCATTTGTTTTTATCCTCGATTTAAAGGAGTAGCACTATTACATGTTTGTCGATTATGACCTATCATACCGCAACGTGTACACTTCCGCCGCGTTTCATCTTCACCTTGTGAGAGTATTCTTCTCTTTTTAGGGCGACCAGCAGCACGTGCTTTGTGCGTCGGTGGAAGAACTTTTATATTCTCTACCTCTTGTGGAATATCCCAACTTCGTATGTCACCGTGAGGATGATGTACAGCTTCGTACGTAGCCCTCAAATACTCTGTACTATAATACTTCGATATATGGGGCTCTACGGGGCGATTACGAACTCGACAAGCAGCGATTCCATGTGGGCAAATGAAATTGTGAATCTCCCATCGTCGGCAAGAGCATGTACTATCCGCCAAATTAACTGCAAACACAGTTCCTTCTCTGTCCACAACTTCAAACTCGTCGATCGAAGATGGCCTTACCTACAAGGTACACGAATAATAGAAGGAACATAGTAAACCGATCAGTCTATACTGCAAATTCAGTCTATAAACCGGTCAACAAGCATGTCTACAATTCAGTCTACAAAGCGATCAACAACCCTGTCTACAATTCACTATACAGATTACTCAAATACATAAAATAAAGCAATAACTTACCACCATACGCACAGCATACGCATTGTATTTGTCGGCTCGTTGTTGGTATGCTTTCGTAAGCAGAGATTGTGTTTTCGAAGCGGCTTCTCGACGGTCATAAAACCATTTCATACTCCTCTCTCGCAACCAATCCATCAACTTAGAAACAGGAAATTGTCTCACCTTAACATTCAAAGCATTTAACGACTCTGCGTTGTTGTTCGTCATGATACCATACCGCTTTTCCCTAAACATACTTCGAGCCCATCTTTGGTAACCAACGTCATTGGCTAAATATCGCCGTATTTCAGGATTTTCAGTGTCCAACATGACCATGAAGCTATCAAATTCGCGTTGTGTGTATGCTTTCGCAGCGCCGTAGAATTTCCACTTCACCTCCTTCGTAATCCCTCTAAATGTAGTCTTCAAATTACAGTGTAAGTGGAACATGCAAAACCCATGATCACAATTCGGAAAGACTGTCTTCACGCCATTGATTATGCCAGCATGTCTATCGGATACAAAAACTTGCTCCTCCCGCTCTCCAATTGCGTCCTTCAATTTGGACAAGAAATAAATCCAGGCCTCGTTTGATTCTGAAGGACCAATGGAGTAGGCTAATGGAAAAATTTGCTTGTTCCCATCCATCCCACAAGCAGTGTACAACGTTCCCTTATAATAATTTTTCAAATGAGTAGCATCCACCACAATCACTGGACGTAAATACTTCCACCCCGTTCTCCATGGACCTAGTGACATGAAAAAGCTAACAAATACGCCACCCTCGCTCGTGACGAGGTCAAAAACGAACCTGGATTCTTAGTCTCAATCATGTACCGTAGCTTAGGCAAGAACGCGTATGATTCTTCAGAGCTGCCGTAAAGGGACTTCAAAGCTTTATCTCTCGACAACCAAGCTTTTTTGTAAGACATGGACATCCCATAATCCATTTGCATGTAATTCATTATCTCTTTTGGTCTACACATGCCCACGCTTGGATCAATGCACTTATGTTTCACAACTTCCCCAATCAAAGAACTCGTTGCTTGGGGATGGCGTCCTTGCCTTACATTTAGGGCACAACTGTGCTCATCGTCAAACCTGAATCATTGAAATCGAACATTTAGATTCAATGTAAAAGAATATGGAAGTCTACAATGCAGTCTACAATATACGATTCAAGTCTACAATATACTGCATTGTAGACTATAATTTCATAATGGTAATCGGGTGTACAGAGGGAAGTCCACAATAACGTCTACAATAGACTCCAACAGTATCCAGTGGACAAAATTGTAGACAATTCAGACTATGTTTGCTTTCGGGTCTGAACACTGTCGTCTACAATTCTGTCTACAGGACATTGTTGGCGACTACAGTTACCTTAATTGTAGACTCTAAATTTGAATAATCAAGAACAATGTAAAGAGCAAAAATTGTACCTTCGAATTTGAAATATGGGCGACGAGTCCTTCCTCACAGCTCGAACAGCCCATTTACAAGTTTCTCCGAGACAAACAACATGCAACGAATCTTTGTCCGAATTCTTTGTCTTGTACGTAAAGTTGTTGTGTATGGCGTACAACATCAAGTGCTTTTGCAGACATTTTTTGTTAACGTATAGTGCATGACGCTTTATAAATAGCGGGGAGTTAGCATCCAAAATAAATGTGTCAGCCTCCTTATCCCCGGTCGTACTAGATGAACTTGGAATGTGTGGTGATGGTGGCGGACTTGCTTCGGGACAAGGCGGAGGGGGGAAATTTGGTGATCCAGGTGGTGGTGATTGCGAGGAGGAACGCGGTGGTGTTGGTGGTGGAGATCGATGTGGTGAGGAACGCGGTGGTGGTGGAGATCGATGTGGTGAGGAACGCGGTGGTGGTGAATTGGGTGATGGAGATTGTTGTCTTGACTCGAACAAGTTAAAATCCTCCAAACCAATAGTACCCGACGGAAACGTACTGCGCACTTCTTCGTGTTCCGATGACATTGGAGAAACTAGTAGATATTGACGTCCAACATATCCTGGAGAATTAATCGGCGATGATTTCTCTTTCAATTCCAATATTAGTTGAAATTGCTCCAAGTTATCTACCTTCTTTCTTCTCAAATATAAGTAAGCCTTCAACGTCTTATCGTTGAAAATCTCAACTGGTTCCAAGGCACCGTTGACAACGTAAACAATGTTAATTGTATAACCGGATGGTGGTTTGCCCAAACAGTCGTAAATTTCTTGCTTCAAACTAACAAAGTTGATATTATCCGGAACCAAAATTCCGAATGATGTTTTCTCGTGATACCGACCAACGTCAATCAATGATCCATTATACTTGAATAACAAATAAATTTCCCCCATCCCTGCATCAATAACCAATGTTACAGTAAGCATCAACATAGAAAATCCCGTCTACAATTTCGTCTATAATTTAATCTACAATGTGGTCTACAATATTGACCACATTTTTCTTTTAAAAATTAACGTTGCAACTCAGGACCACATTGTAGACACAATTGTGGATAATATTGTAGACACTATTTGTAATTTGTTGTTGTCATTGTAGACTCTCTTTACCAAATTGTAGACTCTGTTACGTTTTTGTAGATCGGATTGTAGACTCTGTTACGAATTTGTGGACTCTGTTACGTTTTTGTAGATCGGATTGTAGACTCTGTTACGATTTTGTGGACAACATTGTAGATAATGAAAATAACCTAACCTCGGAAATGGAGAAGCGGAGACGTCGGAGTACCACCTCAGCCTTGTCGGATACAAAAAATACCACCGCTCGGAGACAACTACAGCCACCGGCGTTGCGTCGGAAATAATGAAATATGAAGGAGTTCCATCGGAAACTTCGAAGATGAACCAGTGCAAAGTCGGAGATAGTCCTTCGTCGGAGTGAACCAGTGCTGCGTCCTTTCGTCGGAGATGGTTGAAGAAGGGTGTTGAAGGGAGGGTTGAGTGTTGAAGAAGAGTGGTAAAAGGAGGGAGCGTTGAGTGTTGAAGGGAGGGTTGAGTGTTGAAGAAGAAAGAGAGTTGCTAAAAAAAAAAAAAAAAAAAAAAAAATGAATTCTGAGAGAGAAGAGAACCGGTTACAGCCAGTCAAGGTAATTTTTTTTTTTTATTATTTTTTTTTATCCGGTTTTAAAGTGAGTGGGTGTATTTGTAAGTTTTTGTTTTTTAAAGGGTAAAAGGTCTTTTTATGTGGAAAAGAGTAGTATTTTGGGAAGAAATTGAGTTTAGGTGGATTTTGGGAAAATGAGTTAGTGGAGGTGGCAAAATGGGCAATTTCTCTAACTTATTTATGCGCGACGTGAGCTTGTTCTCTAATCACATAACACTCTCACTTTGCTCTGGAAACGATAAAAAGTTGTAATTTGTGAGCTATTATATACGACAATCAAATGAATAATATTATATTAGTTATAAATTCATTCGAGGCAAAATGAGTACTACCTTATTTTATAAAAAAATATTGAGATGTATAGGTAGGAGTGTGATTTCCGATTCGAGAGAACTGAGAGTGTATGAAGTAAGTGAGACCATTTCGGTCATTTCCAAGTGCCGCGATGAGCAAGAAGTGTACAACTCACTAGTCAAAATTATTTAGAGTAGATCATCTATTTATTTGCATCGGGTATTTTTTTTAATTATATGGTATAGCTTTATATAGGTTTTTTAATTTCAATTTGTACAACGTTGTCTAAAACTTTGGTAAAAGTCCAGTAAATCAATTCGACCAAAATTTCATTCCTAAAAAAGTCTAAAATCGTTTCTCTCACCCAAACGAAATTAATTAAAAAGAAAATTTACCTATTTTCACGTTAGAGTAATTTACAAAAATTTACATTAAATCACACACATTAAATTCATTTATTAAATGTTTCAATATTGTAAAGAGAGAAACAAAATCGCCGCCTCCGCTCTCTTCGACCACCTCCGAGACCTCGACATCTTCCTCCGCTCCGGCGTCCTCCGCCAGTCCAACGTAATCGTCATCTCACACCACTCCGCCAAAGATGACCTCCCTTTCTTCCTCCGCGACCTCTTCAAGCACCTCCATATCGGGGCCCCTGACTTCAAGCGTAAGGCACTCGATTCTCTCCTCCGCCTCCTTGCCGACGACGCCAAAGCCGTCTCCATTGTCGCACGTGACTGCAACTTTGTCTAACTCGTCCACCTCCTCGACCACCACTCCCTCCGCGATCTTGCTGCCCTCGCCGTCACCGCCATAGCCGCCTCCGGCGACGAGTCTGCTCGCAGAATCGTGTTCGAAGAAGGCGTTCTCGGACTGTTGTTTCGGATAGTTGAATCTGCTCTCGCGGCGATTAGAGAGAAAGTCGTCGCTGATGTGGAAGCCTTTACCGTCGATCCAAAGAATGCATGGGTTGTCTCCGCGTATGGAGGCGTTTCGATCTTACTAGTGACTTTCCGATCTGGTTCTGCCGCCGTCGTTGGAGCGATTAAGAACGTCGCGAACGTCGAGGACGCGAGAATCGCGCTCGCCGAAAGAGGAGTTGTCCCGGTGCTTTTTCAGATCCTCGTCTTCGGTGTTAGATCTGACGTGCAAGAGAAGACAGCGGGATGTGTGGCGGTATTACTCAACTAAATTTACGTTGTAAAGTCATTCCAATGTGAATTGATTATTAATTAACAAGCTTAAAAACTAGACGATGTAAATGAAGAATTTGAAAGAAAAAAAATTATGAACTAACCAGTTATGTAATTAAAAGTCGGTAATATGATATGTTTTTCATAAATAAATGGATATGAAACTGTAAATAAGAATGAAAATCGACCAAACATGAATGAAAATCATTAATTAATATGAAAATAAAGTTAAAACACTAATTTAAAAAATAATATTCATGCCTAATAACCGCATACATTAAAAAACAGAAACAATTTTGAATTTTCAAAACAAAAATAATGCTTAAAATTCGAAATAACTATTCAAAATAATAAAAATTTGGTTAATTAAAAAGGGTTTAAACGTAAAACTACATACATAAAAAAAATAAGACACGTCTGCAACAGGTTTATTTACGAATTTTTTACAAAAAATTAGACTTTTCCAAATTATGTTTGTCAAGAACGGCCAATTCGTCGAAGTTTTGTTGATAAATTGAAATCGGGTTTGCATGAAAAGGTCTTGGACTTGGTAGAATTATTTTTCTTGATATACAAGTTGATGGTATTATAAAATTCGAAACTAGTAGTCATATAGCTATATTATCTCTCGGTTAAGATTATATAAAATAAATTTAGTTGTTAAGAATTATACTCCTAGTTTTATCCATTGTTAGTTATCTTCGTGACTATTTAATGGCAATTGACATATATTCTTATTGGTTGTGCCGGTCATGTGATTATCACGATGTTTAACTAAGCTGATTGGTGATAAAGTGATATTGGACTGATTCTCGTTCAATTTGATGATTAGTGATCAAACAAAAAAGACTTGAAAGTGAAAACATTGTAGTCGTTTTATACATTGATACAGACTTTATGTGATAACTAAAATATTCTAATTATAATGGCATCACTATCATTTACGAGATCGTGAATAAAGCTGCCTTAAAAACTATAATAGAGAAAATAAAGTGAATGACGAAATTCTCATTAGTCTGAATAATTCATTACATTGCTACTTATAGTAACATAACTGCCATAACAAATCATGAGCAGTGACCTATTACAAGATGTCACTTGGCAGTGTACAAAACAGACTTATTCACTAATAAAAACCTATAAATTTTACGTAGTTCAGTTAGGTGTGTTGCTAATCCCAACATTTTTAACCACCATTTTTGTACAATTTTGTTTTTGTTGGTTCGAGATTAGAGTCATTGTCTTCTAAAAATCAATACACCATATTTTTGAAGTTCCAATCATGCATAATTTAACAACAATTTTAGTTAGACTACTCGATTGAAAATCGATGCCGCCATCTCGAATGGAGGAGACAATTTTGAGTTTAATTTTTAAGTAAGAGATTGTAAATAGTGGAGACTATTTGTTGTCCCACATCGACAATAAATTAGAGGTTTAGAAACTTCTATGCTGTATAAACAAGATTGAGACTTTAACTTTTTATTCAATCTCATAAATTGATTAATTCAAAAAGTATATAATATTAATCAATTTTGAGATGAATAAAAATTAGCTAATATACAAGACAACGGATCTCGCACCGGCGCCAAAGGGTAGACGCCGGAGTTGGACCTCGAGGCAATCTTTTCATCTCTGGTGATAGGATACGCGGTTCCGGTTACGGAGGAAGTGAATTCTCCAGCGAACCAGCTGGAAAATGTCTTACCTGTTTGGGGTGCAACCATGGGCACCCCGAACACAACGAAATTTTCCAGTGTCGGATCTCCCACCAGCCAGCGCTAGGAAGACACTATATGCTCTATCATAATCGGTTTCAGTTTTTCAGCCGGTTCAATAATCACAGGTGCCCCGCTACCACCCTGAAAGTTCAAGATTACCGGAGGGAGTATATGTTCCAGTTTGCATAGTTTTTTTTATCTTCGATTACCTAAAATGAAATTTCAACTCTATATAAAAGCTTTGCATGTATATATGACGTACTTTCTAAACCTCGCTTCATAAAAACACGCATGAAAGCCATGTTTAGACATTCTATGTTTTACTCGATAAAAAGTTTCAATAAAATTGTCTAATGAATCTTGACGTTTTTATTTCCGATCACTTCTTCTTGTGTTAATATCAGTTAAAGTTTATCTGACTTTTGTAGTTAACTTCTTCAAATTCTTGTGTTAATTTCAGTTAAAGTTTATCTAACTTTTGATGGAACTCGTAATTTATGACCATTGACAGTTTTATTGTTCTTTAGTTTGGGAAGTAAAGTTTAGGTGATAAATTAGGGTAGTATTCAAATATTGAGGTAAAATTAAGTTTATATAAAGAGAAGTAAATTATCATTATTTATACTAGTTGCATTCATGAATAAACAGTTACGATTTGACCATCCAAAAATAATCTAAAGGTTTTCTAGAATTTTCATTTTATCATGATCTTTTAATGAGCTCTAATTTAATTATTTTAGATTGAAGATCTTAATTTCGATGATTGGATCAGATACTCGTTTGGGCTTAATGGGCTCTAATACCATATAAGATGTGCAAAAATAATGGAGAAAATGAAGTGAATGAGCAGTGACCTATTACAAGATGCGACTTGACAGTGTACAATACAGGCGTATCCACTAATAAAAACCTACAAATTTTACGTAGTCAAGTTTGGTGTTTTGCTAATCCCAACATTTTTAACCACCAATTTTGTACAATTCTGATTTTGTTGGTTCAGAGTCATTTTCTTCTAAAAATCAATACACCATATTTTGGAAGTTCCAATCATGCATAATTTTAACAAAATTTTGGAGAACGGGTCCTAGCTTACAAACCTGATTTGATTTTGTCTAACGTTTCGTAAAATTTTAGTGATGTCTGAAACGCTTACTGGCACTTTAATTTACACATTTAAGTTACTATTATACCCTTTAAATTTTTGAAATTATTTATGTTTAAAATTTTTCCAAAATTTGGAAGAAAAAAAATCGTTAATTAATGTAGATAAGATCCTACAATTTTGGGTAGTTATTTAACTCATTAATTTTAGTATAATTAATTATTTTCATTCATTTTTGGCCGGTTTTAATTATTATTTACAGCTTCATATCCATTTATTTATTGAAAACATTTTATATTCATAACTTTTTTTCATATTTTTCATTTACACATTAATGGATTTGTTCCAACATAAATTGAATTTTACACAGTAAATTAATTTTTTATAACGTAAACTGAAGTTTTTTTATCGTTAATTGCATACTAATTAATAAAACACGATTTTGATTTATTTTACTAGATGAAAGAAAATCAAAATTTCATACATGAATTTGAAATAAAAATCAAAACACGAAGAAGAAGAAGAAGAAGAAGAAGAAGAAGAAGAAGAAGAATGAAGAAGTTTTTATAAGCTCCATTGTCGGCGGCACCATCACAACTACCTGGAGTTTGTATTTGCCTACATTGGCGCCTCCATCGTCGGCGTCGCCGCCACCGAAGCCAACCTTTGCCTTTTCGGCGCCTCCATGGTTGGCGCCGCCACCACTGGAGCCAACATTTACCTTCCTCGCCGCCTCCATCGTCGGTGTCTCCGCCACCAAAAACAACATTTGCCTTCCTCGGCGCCTCCACTACTGGAGCCAACCTGACGTCCATCGCCAGAGTTCGTCTTTACCTTCCTCAGTGCCTCCATCGTCGGCGCCGTCGCCACTGGAGCTAAACCGGGGTCCACCAAAAACAAAATGTTGCAGAAAATCGGCGTCCACGGAAGGATCAATATGTTGCAGAAAACGAAATTTAACAGAGAATATGAAAACGACGGAAAAAGAGAAGAAAAAAACCTCGAAACAGTGAAGAAGAAAACCACGGAAAACAAAATAAAAACGTTTAATACCTGTAAATCACCTTTATTTGAATCTTCAACAATTTTTTTGGAGAATCGCTCGATGTAAATCGTTCTTTGATCGCTTCGATTCGTTTTGAGAGAAAATATTTCAAAAGATTTGCTCGCGTCAGTTTTGCATGCGTCTGGTATTTTCTCTCCTTCTTTAGAGGTTATCTAATGAAGGAAAATATTTGACGATTTTAAGGCACAATTAATACTGATTTATTCATTTTAAATTTCATTAATTATTTGGACGGTATTTCAATTTTGATGTAATTTTTGTACGAACTTTTTGTTCATTAAAAGTGTGAAAATTTACAAAAAAAATTATGAAACGTTGGACAAAACGATATTAACAAACTTATATAAAACTATTATATACATTGACTTTAATTTTAATGTACGTAATTGTGTGGGTTTGCGGATTGAAAGATGAAGTATTTGTCAAGCGAATTCGAGCATAGCTCTTTATTGGCACTAGCTCTTTGGGTCTTCAATGCGAGTGTTATCAATGAGCATCTTTCAAGATCTTCTATGTTTTCTTTTCCACCATAATAATAAGAACTTCGACGTAAAAAGAAAATAGAAGTGTTAGTGATTTTCTTTTATACCTCAGATTTTCGATAGAGTTTTGCACGAAGCATGACCCAGTAAATTTCTTCAATAACATTATCTCTCAGAAAATAAAGCCCGGTATAACCCACATTAAAATCGTAAGTAAATCAAAAGCTAGACCTTCATTGTTTTCCTATCATAAATTTGTTTTCAGTGCTTAGACATCCTTTTGTGGATAGCCGATGTAGATTGATTAGTCCCATTTAATAATAGGCTTGATTTATCCTAGAGACGTGACACATATGCAAGAGTAGAAAATATCAATCCAATCAATGCGTTTGCATGGCAAAAGAGGGCACATATCATTTATAAACCATGCCATTGACACCGAAAGTTAAATGATATCACATGTTTAAAGATCTGAAAAAGTCCCTTTAGCAACTATTTACATTTTAGTCTACAAGACTTTCGTGACGCTATCCTCATGTATCTTTCACTTCTTTACGTGCCTCACATTATTCCCTTTTCTTAATCTTTTGTATTTCGTTTCGTCTTTATTCATAAATTCAATGAAGAAATAAGCAAAAATAGACATGTATATAACAATGTGTATACGTACCTTTGTGTGATTAAATGTCATAAATTTGCACCCTTTCTTGCGTGAACAGCACTACTTCCTTGTTTTTGGAGAATACGTACTATGAATCTTTTAAGCTACCAATTTAATTCTTGAGCAAAAAAGAAGATACCAATTTAACTCTCTTGGAATAATTAGATGGTGCTTGTTAATAAGAATAAATACTTTAATTCTCTTTGCTCACCAGCTATAACATATGTACTATTTTATTTAGAAATAAGCAACGTGACAATCACGAGTAATATAGCTCATATTGAGCAAATAATTTACTAATAAGACAGTTGGTAACAAAAAAAAAAAAAAAAAAAAAAACAAGATGATTTCAACTTTTTGAAATCTCCCATGAAAAAAAAACCAGTCAAACCTAAAAAATTATTATCACACTTTTTCCTTGACTCTAGTCCTTGTCATTAATTAATTATAGTTAATATAGTATACAGACGGCCATAGATTGAAGCAAGAGATTTAGAATATGGAAGTTAATTCCATGATCTCGTCATGATGATGACCATTCTCTTCTAGCAGCCATTTCTCAAGCAATGACATCGGCGGAGATGAAATAATCTCCGATCCTTTCTTCTCCATCCCAATATCATCATCGTGATTATCGTTGTTCATGTACTTCTGATGATCATTGGCTTTCGCCATCGCTTCGCGATTGTTGTCGGTGCTCGTTGTCTTCGGAGAAGATCTCATCCAACCCTCGAGGAGACGCGAGATGTTCTCGGTGCTCGAGGCGTAAGAGTTCGAAGAGCTCGAAGAGTTCTTGAGATTCTGATCCGAGCACTCGCTGTTGCTCATCATTGTGCTTTGATGATGATGATCGGATGTGGTAGAATTGTCCATGTTCTGAGGCTCGAAAGCCGAGTGGAACTTGTTGAGCTTCTTTTTGAGGTGTGTGTTCCAATAGTTCTTTATGTCGTTGTCTGTTCTTTGTGGGAGGTATGAGGCTATCGCTGCCCATCTGTACATTTTCAGATAGTACGCTAATGATCAAATTACATTCAACCAAACCAACACTTAGAATATTATTTTGGAAGATGAATATAAAGTAGTTCGAAGTTATTCAGGAAATACTCTGAATTATTTTACGAGTGACATTCTGGTCTTCATACTTCGAAATTTTGTATCAATTAGTCCGGTTAATAATACAAATTATTCCAAATACGACAATTAAACAACTTAAAACATATATGCAAGCTCAAATGGCTTGTTTAAAATATGTTTATAAACATAATTACAAATTAATGAGTCATTAAAGTTCGCCTATATCTGCTTTTGAGCAAATAAAAAAGTTAGAATAGTTCTATCAAGCTTCTTAAGTGATAAATTTCATAAATAAATAAAAAAAATTCAATCTCTATTCAGAAAGGAACTAAAATGCTAAAACGAGTAATCATTTGGGGATCATTTTGTGCAGACAACAAAAAAAAAACTCAAAATTAAATCGCCACTCAGATATCAGTTCGATGACTATTTAAGCTATATAAAAAATAGAAAACAGTATGCTTCTTCAATCAAACTTTCCTATTCTGACTAGATAAGAAAAAGTTAAGAAGAAAAGGAAAACAAGAGATTGGGTGTTTGTTAGAGGACTATACTTGTTACCCAATAAAGCCTGCAAATGGATGATCATTCCTTCTTCATGAGATGTGAAGTTGCCTCTCTTGATTCCTGGTCTCAGATAATTTGTCCATCTCAGTCTGCAACTTTTGCTGCATCTCAATAACCCTTTACTTACACAAAATTCAACACCATCAATCAATACCTCCTTATAAATTCAGCTAGTAAATATGTATGTGTATATATGGATTGAATTGAGCACCTGTAGTGGTGGGAACAGATCTCCAGTTCCCAGGGCCATGTTGTTGGATATATGAAACCAAGATGATATCTTCTTCAGGGGTCCATGGACCTTTCTTTACACCTACTTTCTCACAACAAGGAGGCCTTCCCATCTCATATCATGTATCTATTTCTCTCCAATAGAATAGTAGTGTCCCTTATATATATAAGGAGAAAGGTGCTTCTATCAATGGTTTTTCTTAATTGGTCCAAGTCCAACCATGCTGAGTCACACCTCTCTCGCTCTCTCTCTCTCTCTCTGCATTAATTACTTGATCATTACCTCAAAGTCATGAAGCTAAAAAGAAAGTAGTGAGAAGAAATGAAGATGAGTGAGTGTATGTGTGTGAGTATGAAGATATGTTGTATCACATGCCACACCACCAAAGATAGCAACTTCTCTTTATCTCTCTCTCTCTATCTCCCCTTGTGAGCTTCTCCAATAAATACGTGCCTTCATATACAGTTCATGTAAAAGCGACCCCATTCCCATTACATTTTCTTTTTCTCCAAGTCATCTTTTTTATATTTTGTTTAACCATATTTAGTGGCAACATTCACGCAAAAACTGTACACAAAAAACGTTAAAAAAGTAGGAAATGGGTCTAAGTGACATCTCTGTACTCAACTCATACAAGTTTTACTTTTACCATATATGGCTATAATGATAAGATATGATGGTAGAAACTTATTCACCAAGTACGAGTTACGTGTAGTGGGTCATCACTAGAACTTCAAACACGTAAATTCTTAGCATCCTAGAACGGAGCTTTTCACTGACATGACCCAACTTATATGAGCCAGAAACATCACTGGCAAAAGAACATAGTCAAAGTTGATGAATATTTTTGAGCAAATTACTCCGGGTTGATATATATAATACAGGATGCAAAATTGCAAATCGGAAATAAAATTATCTTAAGATGGGTACAAAGTATGAGGTCGTTTGGTTGAGGTCTGACGAGTTTGAGTGCAGAATCAAGGTCTCTTCGGGAGATATTTGGCTCCGAAATTTGAACTAAGTTCAACAAATCGTATAAGCCCATTCGTCTTTGATCAGACTCGTCTCCAAAGGCAACAACTGAAGCATTTGATCTATAGGCTGACGGTAACACTCACGTTGTGGGATCATTAGAGATGCCATCATCACATAAACTGTAACATAGTAGTAACGACAAGTGTTATAGGACAAGCAAGCTTAAAAGAAGATAGGTTTAAGACTACAATTATGCCTCTCAATTTCGCGAACCAAATCCAATATGATATCCCTAATTTTTCGCTTGATTTGGCATAGTCTCAGAACATGACAGCAAACAAATAAGTAAAGTCCACCTACCCTGTGCTGAATCTTTTCCGTTTTTTTGGCTTGATAGGGATTGGACAATCATCATCAACATTGGGCCTCAAGGGATGATATCTCATCGAGTGCAAATCTTCATTCACCCTATCTAGTCTCAGCTTCATGTCCTTCTGCCTCGCAATAATTTGAGTAAAGAAGCGTCTTTTCAACATAACACAAAGCATAGTAGTATTCCGAAGCTCAACTTACATAAGCTCTTTCAAACCCTAATTTGCGCTGATTGCAGAGTTTGAGCTCCATTTCCAAGGCTCGGAACCGATGCTCTACAGGCACTACGCTCTGTTCCACAATCTCTTTGTGCCTCCCGCGAACCACTTCCGGCTGCCACACATTCAAAGCCACCGACGCTTGCCTGAGTTCACACATTTTCAGTCACAAGTATGATTTTTAAGTCCACTTGCAAGTTGGGAACCCCTTCATTATATGTTGAATTAGATATTTATTAATCAAAGGCTGACTTTCAAAACTCAAGATCAGGATTGAGTACACCAAAGCTCTCCTGATTTACAGTGTACAGGTTTAGAACAATTCACTGAGTTGTTTCAAATCCTAAAGCTCTGACCTTTATTGATCAGAGGCTGACTGTGGAAAGAAAGAAAAGAAATCAGAATGGCATAGGGATTGATTAAAATGCCATAAACCTTGAATCACCGACAGAAAAGCGCACTCGAAGACGGACCTTGTAGCTTAGAGAAGTTTTATCCCAATTCTAAAACAATTAACTAAACGATAGTTCAATGTCATTCAAAGGCTGACCTTCGCACATGCTTGAATCAAATGCACTAAAATACAGACTGGCTAGGATGATCTTGTTGAGATTTCCCTCTGTGTCTGATTTTACTCTCTTCCTAAATTCTCCATCGTTTATAGTTGCGAAAGCATAGTGTTGAATCAATTCTATAGTAAATTACCTAGCTGTGCGCAAATTCGATAACTCTAAAAGCGCGGCTCTGGCTCTGTAACTCTCCTCCGCTAATCGACTCTCCAATTCCCTGATCTTTCTGGAATATTCGACAGCCTCGCTCTCCTTTCGCAGCAAAGCTCTCCGATGCGCAGCGATCTTCTTGTCTCTCTCCCTCTCGAACCTGGAAATCCTAAACCATCTCAGAAACCGAGCAACGGAAGAAGAGATTGTAGAGCGATTTTGAAGAAGGAATCGCATGCCTGAGCGTGTAGAGTGATTTTGAAGAGAGCGAGGAAGAATGGGGCTGCGGATCGAGTGGCTTGAAGTCGGAGGCGAGAAGGAGAGACCAGAGAGAGTCATCGTCGGAGAGTCGGCGGAGGCGCGAGGAGGATATGGCGAGACAGCAGAGGTCTTTGTAGGTGAAGCCAACGGCTTCGGTTCCAATTTCAAGGATTCGCCGCCATAGCTCGTCTGGAAGAACCGCCATTACTCCGCGATTCTTTATTTTATTTTATTGTTCGTCACTTTGGTTGTGTGTATGTGTGGTATTTTTAAAGTTTGATAGTTTATCGGTTAAAATTTATATATGAAACTAATCAACCCGTTTTTGTTTTTCTCCAGGTGATTTGTGCAGATAAATCGGTCTCTTTCTGCACTAAACTACTTTCTGTAAAATTTAATTATAGGTATATCTAAATTTGTATAAAATATTAAAAAATCAACTTTTTTTTACTCGGACAAAAGTTTATCGAATTTTGAATGATATTTCGGTAACATTTTCGATGGAATTGGATTGGATACGACATTCGGGTTTTTCCGAAGAGTTCAGGTCCTTTCGTCAAAATTTGGTTCAAAAATCTAGTTGCATATATTTTTTGAATACTGATTTTATTTTTAATATTTTTCCAAACCTTTAAATCCATAAAATGATTCCTCATTGTAAATTTGGAGACAGGATGCACATTGTGTTCATTTTTGTAGGCTTTTTATACTCCAGTTATAAGTTTGATCATCACTTTGCTTGTAATTTATTAAACCCGAGACAGGAAGTTCTATGTTTCTCAAACATATGGAATTTGATTGTCACATGGCTTGTAAGTTTTGAGCTCGTTGGAATTCATCTCCTTGTGGTTCACATCTTCGCAGTTTGGTAATATTTTATTTATAAAAAAATGTTTTTAAAAATTACTTTTAAAAAAATTGTTTTTTTCAAAATTTATTTAGTGTTTAATAAAAAAAATTAATTTTTATAAAAGTAAAAGTTATTTTAGCGTTTGATAAAACAATTAAAATTATAGAAAAAAAACTAAAATAGCTTTACAGATAAATATTTAAATACCAATTATTATTGTGGTGATTAAATTATATGCAAAGTTAATAATTTTAAATATATAATATACATTTACACAATAATGAATTGATATAATGCAATGTTAACTTAAAAACAACTAACAATGAGGATAAAAGAGACCATCATTGCAAAACAATATGCATCAATAAAACCAATCACTTCATGGCCATTAATACAAAATAAAAGCAATGAGCTCATGAACGTAATAGCCCATAAAATATCTAATTGTATAAACTCTGACACACATATCACAAACATAAACATCTATACACGGTCAAAAGATCCAGATAAAGAAAAATATAAAAAAATTGAAAGATTGAAAGACCAAGAAGAGAAACATAGATATAGACGGTCACTTTTACGTACGTAATTTGTTCTTTTATTTTGTTAGCTGAAATTGGGTTGAAGATACCTAACTTAGATTTGGGTTTCAATTTTGGATTTGTGCTCAAGCTCCGACACCATAGACAACCTCAAGTCGGGAAAAGACCAGGAACAAACTTATAAATATTCTTTGACGAAAAATAACTCAAAGATGGTCCTAACTGATACAACATTCAAATTTAATTTGAGCTAATTTTTAAATTGGGTGAAAAATAACATATTTATTCTGGTTACGTTTTGACCTAATCTTTTTTACTTAAATGCAAATGTTTCAAGTTTGTTTTGAGTTTTTCTAGACGAAGTTGGACTACGAAGATGGTGACGAATAACAGTACGACGGTGGTCCGATTCTACTCTATTAACAAAAAAAAACTGTTAAAAAAATAATTATAAATTTTAGCATTTTGTAACTGTAAACTATAGATCTTACTGATGCATATTTAATATGAGAATGTACGTCAAACACTTAAAGTTATTTTTTTATATATATAAGGAAAATATAAATGTTATAGTAAAATTATAAAAGATTGTTACGTTGTGTCATTTGATTGATTCAAATATCATGAGATTGAGGTGAGATTATGAGGGTAATATCGTTTTTGAAAATTTTAGTGTGATTTTCAGATGTCAAAAGTATTTTTTAGTTTTTTAAAAAAGTTTAGATTTATGTTGGTTTTTCATTCTATTTCAAAGCGCTTTGGAAAATTTTTCTAAAAGTTGCTTTTGTTGGGATTTATGCCCACAAAAGAGATATAAGACATTAAATATATTTTGTATTCTTTTTGCTGAAAGTTAAATAAAGTTAAATATTTATTCTTATTTAAGATTGTGTTTATGCATGTATGTCTACGCTCTGAAATTGTCATCAACGAAAGAAGTGCTAAGTACAGACTTGACAAGATACCTTCTTATGACCAGTTTAAAACACTTCGCAATTTGAAGATCAATTGGGCAATCGTATTTGAGTAATGATTGCTTGAATAAATTAACGATATCTTATCTTTATAGAGAGTTGTGACTCTATAATTTATTATTGATGTCTTGATGAAGACATTGAACAAGACATGTGACAATTTGAAGTTTGAGATAAAACCGTTTAATCACTCGAAACTTCAAAATCACATACGAGGGGTATTTTGGTAATTACCTAAATCCTGAAGTGAATACATATTTTTTTGTAATACTTTATGACATTTGATTAGTCAATGAGCAATGTCTAAATGAGTTTTCATTGACCCGACAGTTGGTGTCATAATACTTTTTCGTTGAATAATGTGACATATATGAATTTGTGTTGCAAGAATGCTAAGGCATTAGTATCACACTATGCTTTGTTATTAGAGTGTGAGTGAATAAACCGGGCCTAGTATTCAACGAATAAAATATTCCTTGATTAAAACATGTTACATGTTAAGACATCTTACTCTATGTTTTTCTTGTTCACAAACAACAAAGGAGTTGGTGAATAATAACTCAGGGGTAAATGGTAATTTATTCCTCCGAGTTAATGATACACACAAATGGTAACATAGTAAAATAAAATGTGGATCGTGTGAAGAATAGTTTTATCACATCAAACGGAAATATAAACGCATATGAACGTAGAGAGTTTCAATATTGGTCCTTCAGTGGAATCAACTAATATTAAGAATTAAAAGTCGGGAAAAATTTATGAACTTTTGTGTCTTAATTTTATTCTAAAATTTCATTCATGTGGGTCCATAAGGTCTTAATGATAGACTCTCGGACGAGATTTTAGTGAGCAAGAATAAGTTGATATTCTCATTGGATATGTAAATAGTAATTTACACTATGAAAATTATTTTATCCGTAATTAAATAAATAATTATTTATTTATAATTACATTTATTTAATAAATCAAATCGTATAACTATAATGATAATAATACAATTTTGGGATTCAAATAAATAAAATATGAAAGTAAATACTTTTCCATTTTGTACTTGTTTGCATAGTTTGAACAGAATTAATGACATGTCATTAAATCAATGAGATATTCTAATTTAATTAATTATTATTTTAGAAATAAATCAAATAAATTTGGAGTATAAATATAATAGTATGGTCGGTCATATATATTAAAATATTATTTAATCTCATTTAAAAAGGCTTAATGGGCTTAAATTTGACTAATAGGTCATTATTGGATTTTGACCTAACTTAAATATGTTCTCCTTGATATAAAAGGAGACTTTCTCTCTCTAACCCTAGACCTAATCTCGGCCAAGACTCTTCCCCTTCCCCTTTGTAGTTTTTTGCCGGCCATATCCATCAAAGGAGCAGTGACGAATTTTTTATTCCCTTACACGTGTCTGAAGATTGTTCTCGCCCAAAGAGAAATTTGTGGACGTGCGCGAGGCAGCCCCGGTTCCAGCAGCTCTCGGCCAAATTAAAGAGCGTGACACATACCCGATTCCAGGTTGACTCGGCCAAGGCAAGGACGTGTGACACAGATCCGCCCTGAAGCAAGAAGGCACGCGCGATTTTTTTCCTTAGGCGCGCGTGTGAAGTGTTCTCGACCAAGGGGTAAACGTGCATCTCGGGATTGATTCTCGCAGATCGAAGACGGAGAGGAGACTCGAAAATTTGTCGACGAAAACCGTGAGTTCTCTTTAAACGATTTGGATCTGATTTTTATAATTAGTTATAGGATTGTTTGTGTGTCTAGATTGTTTGTTGACATGTTTAGAAATTTATTGACATATTAGGTTGTTTTGATTGCCATGGTTTTAGACTATGTTTAAACATAATTTTTTAGATATTAGGTCAAATTATGAATTTCTGCCATATACAAATATCTTTCATGATTTAATAGGTTAATTGTTAACCGATTTCCAACAGTTTTTACCAAAAAGCAAAAAAAAAAATTAGCTTTTTAGAAAAAGTCAAAAGCTTATTCAAAAAGCATTATCAAACAGGCCCATTATCTGATCTCTTTCAGTTTTTGTGTACTAGATTATGGTTTTCTTGGTATGTCCACGTCATATTCTCCCGTTAATTGCACAAGCACAAGCACGGTCCAACGATTCGTGATTAACAGGTATGTATTTTCCCTTTTTGTATTCGAATCGGTTTTGAAAAATATCTCGATGACGTTTTGTTTTCATCTTTCATAAACGCATTGCATTTAGGTTTTTTGGATTTTGTGGTTCTCTGTCGCACGCATGGGAGGAAGACGACGGAGAGTCCGGCAAGAAGATCGCGACCGAGCATTATACATGTTTCGCGGTGGCTATTCTACGGCGCTGGAATAGAATCGGCAGGGACGAAATCTTACAGGAACATGAACGCACGATGAAGAAGAAGAAGAAGAAGAAGAAGAAGAAGAAGAAGAAGAAGAAGAAGAAGAAGAAGAAGAAGAAGAAGAAGGATGTGAAACTTTCATAGTGTAGAGGATCATCGCGATCCATCGTGGAGCTCAACAGACCTACAGCCGTAATCGAAGCCATTTTTCTTCGTTCTTCTTGTTTTTCGTGTTTTGATTTTGATTTCAAATTCATGTATGAAATTTTGTTTTCTTTCATTTAGTAAAAAAACCAAAATCGCGTTTTGAAATTTTAATTAACGTTGTAAACTCAACTCAATTTACGTGATAAAAATTAATAAACGCTGTAAAAATCGAATATGAAAAAGATAAAATTATGGGCGGTTAAAATAATTCTCAAAAAACGATGGTCGAGATAGAATTTTAATGGTGTATTTATCCAATCGCCTGTGAAGAAGAAGAGAAAATTAATGAAGCTGATAATTTTTCATGAATGAAAAATATTAGTGAGGTGATCTGGAAATTAAGATGAATTCCAAAAAAGAAAGAATATTGGATGAATCGCTGAAAATAAGTGAAATTAAGTAATACGTTCTCACAAAAATAAATATAGATACACTACTACAAAAGATACTTTTAGAAGCGACAGGGTGAATTAGAAGCGACTAGTCGCTTCTAATTAGAAGCGACTTTTGACAATTAAAAGCGACTAGTCGCTTCTAACTTCAATACCCCGATTTTTACAAAATTATCAATATTTTGACAATTAGAAGCGACTAGTCGCTTCTAATAGTCATAATTATTGAATTGGGGCATTAGAAGCGACTAGTCGCTTCTAATATCGCTTCTAATGTCCCAATATTTTGGCTCCAAATTTTCTCCGCCAAAAATTTCGCTAAGTATAGAAATTGGGGTATTAGAAGCGACTAGTCGCTTCTAAAGTCGCTTCTAATGCCCCAAAATTTTGGCTCCAAATTCCCTCCGCCAAAAATTGCACTAAGTATAGATATTGGGGCATTAGAAGCGACTAGTCGCTTCTAAAGTCGCTTCTAATGCCCCAAAATTTTGGCTCCAAATTCCCTCCGCCAAAAATTTCACTAAGTATAGATATTGGGGCATTAGAAGCGACTAGTCGCTTCTAAAGTCGCTTCTAATGCCCCAAAATTTTGGCTCCAAATCCCCCCGCCAAAAATTTCACTAAGTATAGATATTGGGGCATTAGAAGCGACTAGTCGCTTCTAATGTCGCTTCTAATGCCCCAACTTATTTAAACGTTGTCGTTTTGGTTATTAAGCGACATTAGAAGCGACTAGTCGCTTCTAATGTCGCTTCTAATGTTCCTAGGGCTTTAAATCGCGTGAGCCTCCCTTTCTCCCTCATTTCCTCACCTCACTCCTTCTCACTCTCCCTCTCACTCTTCCTCTCATTCTCCGGCCAGCCTCCGCCTTCCCCCCTCCCCCGCCGTCGCCGCCCTTCTCCCTCCCGCCGCCGTCCCTCTCCCGCCATTGCCGCCCTTCTCCCTCCCGTCCCCTCCCCTTCTCCTCTCTCCCAGCTCCGTCCCTCCCCTTCTCCCCTCTCCCTCCGACCAGCCACACCCTCCTCCGCCGCCGCCGTCCCTCCCCTTCTCCCCACCCTACTCCTCCCCCGCCGCTTCTTCCCTACCCGTACCCCCTCCCCCGCCTCCGTCCCTCCCCCTCCGTCCCTCCCCCTCCTCCCCTTCTCCTCTCCCTACCCCATCCTCGGTCGCCGCTGCCCTCCGTGCCCTCCTCCGCCCTCCCTCTCGCTCTCCGCCCCTCCTCCGCCGTGCTCCTCCCCTGCGCCTCCACCGCCGAGCTCCGACTCCCCTCCTCCTCCGTCAAGGTATGTTTAGTTTATAATTAGTCTAATATTGTTATAGGTTAGTCTAATATTGTTTTATAAATATTTTGTTACTTTTAATTTATTATTGTCGTCGCAGCCTCGTCACCGCTCGTTTGTCGCTGCACTCGCGCCTCGTTGTAACCTAACTCCTCGACTCGGATCGTTGCTTCTTAAGGTATATGTTAGTTTTAAAATTATTGTAGTTATATTTTGTTTTACGGTTTTAATTTTATGTTTTATTTGTATTTAGGCATTTGTGCGTTTGTTGTTCGTCGCGTCGTCTCGTTGAGTGTAGACTTTGCTCGTCCCGTCCCGCCAAGGTTAGATATTTATGTTTACTTGAAATTTATGTTTAATAATTTGAATTAGTAATGTAGGTATGCAATTGAAATTAGTAATTTTGTTATGTATTTAATTTGGTCATGTAAGTATGTAATTGAATAATTAATATGTTAAATCAATGAATTTGTTAAATAAAGTAATTTGTTATGAATGTACGATATTAATAAGGTATTAATAATTTGAATTACTTAATTTGTTAATTTTTGTAATTTGATTATTTTGTTTTGAAATTATTTTTCGAAATGTTAATTTTTAGGTCGTCGGAGTCTCGTATCAATCACCGTATCTCTCCGTCGATTGCAACATAAACCGGTAAATTTGTAACTTTTTGTAGTTTATTTGGTTTGGTTTAGTTTTTTTGTTAGAGGTTGGTTTATATGTAGTTAATTTTTTAGTTTTTAAATTTCTTAGTTTTGATTATACATTTTGTTAATATGTTTTAATAAGTATTGATAATGTTTTTAATAAGTTTGTTAATATATTTTAGCTCTATTAAAATCATTTTTTAGTTAGATTTGTCAATTAATAAAAATATTTAATAATAATTTTAATTTATTAAGTAACAATTTTAATTAATATACCAAAAATCAAGAAAATATTTTTTTTTTGGCTGTTTGGGCATTAGAAGCGACTAGTCGCTTCTAATGTCGCTTCTAATGCCCAAATAGTCATATTTTCGTAGGCTTTTTTTTGAGGTTTCTAAAACATTAGAAGCGACTATAGAAGCGACTAGTCGCTTCTAATTTCGTCGCTTCAAAACATTAGAAGCGACTTTAGAAGCGACTCGGCTTTAGAGGCGAAACATTAGAAGCGACAATGTCGCTTCTAATGTCGCTTCTAAAGCCAAATTAGAAGCGACTTTTGTCGCTTCTAAAGGCCTTTTTTCTCCTAGTGATAGTTGAGTTTCTTTTTTTTAGGATCTTCAATAAATTTAGGAACCGCTGTAAAATTTAAATTGAGAGAGAATAGTTTTAAAATTTGCTTAAAATTAAAAAAGCAATTTCAAAATTTAAACAATTTGGCCTAAATAATTCAAGGGTATTCAAGTAAAATAACAACATAAAATGATATGACACGTAAGTAGTAGGGTCATTTACACAAATTTTACGAAATGTTTGTCATTTTCATAAAGTATGGTTATTTCGTCGAAATAATCTATTATTTGTTAATATTTACCAACTTTTCTGTTCAATAAAGCATTGTGATTCCTGTATAAATTTTATTTTACGATTCCTAAAATTGTTTAGATTTATATCCAACAAAATAAAATATGCCTATATTATGTTAAGGAGTCTGAAAATATCTGAGCACAGCTTACTGAAAGAAGAAAAGAAAATGTAATTATATTGGAACAGAACAGGGTTCATCTCATTTAACTGATCAAATCGGGGGAATCATCATCAAAGTAAAGCCTGTTATATAGTAACTTCACTCTATGATTTCTCAAACGAAAAGAATGATACAGATTTTCAGATTCGGAAAATATTTTCGTTTGTAACATCACAAGCCACCGTACAATCATGACATACCCAAACAAATCGAATTACATGATGAATAAGTAGAAGAAGAAAAGAATGATCTCAAATGTAAATAAAAACAACAAAAAATAAAAATAAAAAATTGATATTGGGTTTAGAAAAGAGTCCCCATGGCCAAGGCGCAGAGCGAGGAGAGCGCGACAGCTGGCAAGAAAGCCGAGGCGTCGGAGGAGGCGGGCCCGGGTGCCGGAGCATCAGCTGCCGCCACCTGGTGTACCGCCGAAACACCGATAATGGCGGCGGCGATCAAAGCAAGAGAGAGTCTTTTCCTCATGGCCTCCATTGATTCTTCTTTCTTTCTTTCTTTCTTCTTACAATTTAAGAGCAATGTATGATTATGAGAAAGATACAATTTTGGAGGTGGAGTGTGATTGAATGGACAATGGTGGGTTTTTATATACCAAAAATCTGTAGAAAAAACTGAAGGAGAGGATAATTATAGGACAACTAAACAAAGCATGTCGTTTTGTTACCAAACACCTGTAACCATTCTTGTTTATTCCTTTACACCTCAAATCCTTCTATTTACAGCTATGTTATATCTTTAGTAGTTCAACCAAATACAGCTGCAACATTATTGCAAATATTCCACAGCTTAGAAATTTTAGAAGGCTTGTATGTTAAGAACCTAGAAAATCTTAGGGTGGAAATGAAAATCCAAAACAATTTAGCATGTACAGAGAAAAATATAATCCCTCTAACTTTTTCTTGACTAGCATTTTAATTGGACTTCCAATCATAGCATGTAACTACGAAAATATCCATAAAAATTTGAAAGATACCAACCCAACCTGTAACCATCAGGTGGTTATCATTTGAAAATAAATAAAACAAATATTCACAAGCTAATTAGATTCAATGCTACAACTTAGTCTAACATTGAACAAAAAAAATTTCCATTCCATCTTCTTCAAGACACAACAATCAACCTCTCCAATTGAATTGCAATCCTTTTCTTTTAGATGTATGCTATGATTATCACTGGACTTCCAACCACAGCATCACCAAAATAATACAAGTAAAATAACTAAGCAAAGTCACAAGCTAATTAGATTTACAAAGCTCGGTGTGACTAGATTTAATGCTTAGGTTCAGTTCTACTAACATTTCTTTTCCAGAATCTATCTCTTCACTTAAATCGTAATCCCTTTTCTTTCCCTAAATTGTTTGCTTTGTCACCCCTGAAAATCTACAACTTTACATACCGTGACGTCATCAGAACATGAGGAGGTTGGTGGCGGCGGCGACGAGGAACGGCTCCATTAGAAGTCGAGTTGAGAAGTAAAAAAGAGTTCCGAAAGCGATGGAGATCGGAAGCGCCGGCAAGGCTTTCCGGTACACTGAGAGGAGGAGGAGAGTGGCTGCGAGGCCGGAGATGATCGCGATGTAGCAAGCGTAGACAGTCATCAGATCGTACTTCGCCGCTCTTCCAACCAGAACGCTGTAGAATATGAAATCACCAAGCCCTAGCTTTATCCCTCCCTCTCTCTCCTCATCCGCTGCGTCCACCGGAGAAGGAGAAGAAGAAGAAGAACCGTTCACCAGCGGAGACCGAGAAGAGGAGGAAGAAGAAACGCTAACCAGTGGAGCTCGTTCGTCGTTGTTTTCGTCAGAATGAACAGCCTGCGGAGCTGGAGAATCTGTGATCGTTGTAGCAGCGCCGAGAGGCTGAAGCTCGAGAGTTCGGACAGGAGGCGGAGGACGTCGTATTTGAGGAGAGGGAGAAGGACGAGCCTCGTAGATGAGGGCGGGGATATCGTCGCCGCGGGAGGAGGCGAGCTCGACGAGGAGCTTGAGAGGTCCGCCGGGGGAGAGGACGGCGGCGAGGTCGTAGACGGAGAGCGAGAGGAGGAGAGACCAGGTGGTCCACTCCGGGAGGCGGGAGAACCAGGTGGCGACGATTACCGCGATGGCGAGCATGTAGGACTGTCGGAGGACGATCGGGAACCCGGCGGAGAAGAGCGACAGCGATCCGACGGCGGCGAAGTTGAAGAGGAAAACTCCAGCTGTGATCGGATCCAACGGCAGAGAAAATCTCCGTAGCAAAGAGACGAAGATCGGAGCGCCGAGAGAGGAGAGGATGAGGAAGGAGGAGAAGCGAGTGTAGTTGGTGAGGCAGGCGGTGAATTTGTAGTAGTAGAGGACAAAAATGACGAACGTCACGGCGGCGACGAGGACGACGAACACGACGGCGTTGAGGAGCGAGCCTTCAAGCTTCTCGGCGACGGTGTCGGAGGGATTCTCGGAGTAGACGAGGTTCGCGGCGGTGCGGATCGGATTCTCCGGCGATGGATTGGCGGAGGAGTAGACGAGGACGACGACGGTCAACATGCAGATCGATACCGGAGACATCACTCCCACGATCTCGTCACCGATCGCCTCCAGGATCGACGATGACGACGCCATTAGAATAGAACCCTAGCGATCAATTTGGGGACAGAAAAGGAATGAATTTGGTGACTTGTAGTACCAAATATTTCCCACTCTTTCTTTCTCACGTTTGTATTTAATGCAATTTATCTTTAATTAAAACGAGAAAGTTTTCAATAAACTGTTAATTTAGATGATGAATACTCTTTACAATGTGATCATTAATTGCAGGAATTCCATGTGCTCATGCCACGAAGATGACAAGAAAATACTCACACTCATGTTTCCCGAAAAAACAAAAATTGGGGGGTACAGTTCTCGTATGGAACTGGAAATGTATTACTTTGATATGTAATAATGTGTTTTAGCCTTTCTTTCATAGCCAAAAGTAAATCAAACTAAAGGCAAAATCATAATACACACACGACGACTCAAAGTACTGACGCACAAGTCACCAGTTCCAAACTGGAAACATAAGGGTGAGCATTCTTTCATTGTTTCATATACTCGATTTGTTACATCTTCTAAATCGTTCGACCATTCTTGTGCTCATAAGCCTTTGGTTCAGCTCAGGACTCAAGCAACTTGAAGATGCCCTTTGATGCATCCACGAGTCTAATTGAGAGTGATTCATAGCGTAATATAAGGGCAAAGATGTAGATCATGCAACCTGTTTATTGTCCCCATTCTTTTGATATTCTGAGTAATCGGTTTGAATGTCAATTTGATTTTGTGAAAAGGTTGTGCAAGTATATGCATAAGTTCAGTGCTACAAAAACGGTAAGGTTGGCGTTAGTGGCCTAATTATGAAATCAAAGTCAGAATAACCAATAATCTTCAAATGGTCTGACCTCCTTCGTATGAGCATATAATATCATGTTCTTGTTAAATTCCTCATGACTCTTTTGACTGTTTCCCGAAAATTCATACTTGAATTGCTTAAACTATCTGCGTAAACTTCAACAATATACGCAATATCTAGACGCGTACAAACTTTAACATACATAAAACTTCCAACTGCTGAATCATAGAGAATCTTATTTCTTTCTTAAATATTAAGATTTTCTTTCGAGAATAAGTCTTTCAAATTATTTCTAGAAATGTGACCTAATCACTTATGCCATAATGAAATTGAATTTCCATTCCTCAATTTGTCTTTAATATCGTATGATTCCACATTTAAGGTTTCATTTTAAGAAGTAATAATTACAAACATTTAAAGATTGTCATAAATAACAAATGAACCGGTTCCAATAACTTTATAATTAATAGATAAATTGAACACAATATCCGAATTTGTCCAAACAAAAAATATAAACCAAATTCCGTCTAAACAACGCTACAACGAAAGTATTTATTATATTCAAATAAGAACCAGTACATAATAACAATTTGAAATGCCGATTGCTTCCACATCTACCTACTTGTCATTACTAACATAAATGCACCTCTCGGCAACTCTTGACTTTTGGTAGCTCCTGGTTTTTAAAATTATGTTTATTGCTTGGAAAAATGTCCAGTAGTGAAAATATGTGTGACACGGGTGAAATAACAATATAAATTATATAAAAAGCGATAACTTAGTTTGGTATAACGTTAATTAAGTTTTGGGATTTACAGTTCAGTGGAAAAATAATTCAGTAAATAAAAATAGTCAATTGTAAAACAATGATTTTATATGAATAACATCAATATCAATGTCAAACTTACTAATATTACTAGTGAATTCTAAACAAGAACTCTCAAAAATTTGAGATTCTGCTCAATTTCACTGTTCAAACATTCTCTCCAATGTTTGATAGTTTTCGAGAGAGTTTCAATTGTGAGTAATTCAATCACGTGTATACGAATCTGATATCCTTTAACACAATGTGTAAATAGAGACACCGCAATGATCAAAATTTTAGTTTTCAGTCTATCGATCCAGCACGTCTACAAATTTTAAAACTTAAATCAAATTCGTCAAAGTTGCAAAAGAAAAATCACGTTCCTTTTATAACAACATCTAACAGAAAAATTGTTTTAGGATTTTCTTATTTTAAATGCGAAAAAATCATCTAGAAAAATCTTCAACAATGTGATATGTTAAATATAGAATATAATAATATAATATCGATTTGTATAAGATGTCAAGTCGAAAGAATCCACAAACTCGAATATATTTTTCTAGCAAAATTTGAAGCATAAAAATCAATCAGCACAAACGTAAGTCAATGTAATTTTTATCTCCGTGATTCTTACGACGAACTATAAATGATATGCATGATTTAGAAAACGAATTCTAATTCATTAGTAAATGACAACGATTTATTGAACCTAAAGGGGAAAATAGTTATTTTCGTTTTGTTTTTGGACATCACTTGCAGACTTAAAACACCTTTTTCGACGAAAACATAGGCTGAAGGTGGACAAATGAAATATACGAAGTCCATCTTGCAAAATAATAAGGAAAAATAAGTTATGGGCCACGTGCGTTATAAGCGACGAACTACAAGAGTCAAACGCACCCAAAGGCACATTCTAAACAATTAACTTTGGCGATAAATGTCTCGATCGACCATTCCTCGTACTTTCTTTATTCTTTTTTTAAGAAAAAGTTGATTAGTTCTAATCAAGGTTTAAAATGTCATCGGCTATTTAGACCTATAGTGTAATTTTGTCGTGTTTTGCCGACGAGTTTTGTCGTTTATGTCATTTTCGTCGACATGTGTTTGCCAATTTTAAATAATATTAATTTACCGTTGTAATATATACATGATTAAAATCGTAGGTCAATTGGTGTGGGTGTCTCGCCTATGACATTGTCTTCCCGAATTTGAAACCCCCGCAACATTTATACTTTCGAACTTTTTAGTTCCTAATTAATAAGTTGGAAGAATTATTAAACGTAATAAAAAATAAAATAATCTGTTTAGTATTAAATAAACTAAATGAAAATATTATTTACTTCGTTGTTGTTGGTGAATTACAATTATGATCAATATTTTATTTATTATTCTTCGTTTTGGAGAAAAAATTATGTACAATTTTTGCGGAATAGCCTTAGTTTACTAACTCATTTTTAATATGTACAACGTTTCGTAAAACTCGTGTAAATTGCCTTAGTGCTTACGTGTAATGTTAATTTACGTTGTAAAACTCAATTTACACTGTAAAATAAACGTAAATTGACATGATACGTTAGCACTAGGACTATTTACACAAGTTTTACGAAACGTTGGACATATCCAAAATAACAAACGTATATAAGGCTACTATATACAATAACCCTTATTACATTATATAATATTTAGAGATTAAGTTTCCTTTTATTATATGTATGAGATATATGTTTAAATGTTGTAATTAATCAACAATATTTTCGTATTTTATCGACATTTTCATCGGCTATCAATATTTTCATTGATATTTCTGTTTTTACCGCCATTTTCATCTACTATCGGCAATTTCATTGGCAATTGGCACTTCCATCGACAATCCACATTTTCACGTGCCAACCGTTATTTTCATATATTAAAGTTATCGGCAATGTGCATTTCGACCGTTGATTCAAATAAAGGTTTAAATGGGGAACAATAGTGAGAACATCAGGGCATACATCTTTAGACCACAAACCTGAAATAGAAAACTTTAAGTAACATGAAAATTATTATTTGGATCTTAAAGAACACTAAAAATGTGATCAAGGCATATTGAGTAGAAATTCTTGGAAGTGACATTTTGATTATTTATGCCACAAAAACAAATCAGAATAAAATATCAGAGATAGGCACATAAATATACACATCAAATGTTTGATTCTAGAAAATAGAAAAACAAACACAAACTCAATGCATAATAACTATGAATGAGAACTACAATTATACAATCTGATGAGCGATTTCTTGTCTATGCAAAAGGGTTCCCAGCAGCAAGAGATCCTTGTGCCGCCACATTCCTGCAAATTCAAACCCGAAAACAATTAGTACAACAAAATGTTACAAATCGTGTAGTATTGATCGAATCTTCGGTCATCCGAGCGACCCGTGACCCTCCACGATTCTTTCTCAATAATATTTCACAAAGAGTAATAATACAACTTCTATAATTTCACTTGTATCAATTATCCTAATAGAAAAGATTATATAATGTATTAATCAATTTTAGCACGTAATGATGATATGAGAAGAATTACGATATTTGAGGGCTCGGAGCTTGTGGAAGTGCGGTATTTTCAGAAAACCATGGTTGAGATACATCGGCGATGAAGCTAGATGAAAGATGGTCATTTGGCAGAGCGGTGTGCAACGATGTCATATCCATAAACTGAATCACATTTCGCAAGGTACAGAAGAGATAACCAAAGTTCATCAGTGCTCGTGAAGAGGCTTCAATCTGATCGACTAGCTAGTTTAAGCTAAAATCTCAAAGCAACCAATCGGTGAATCGACAATTAATGGCTTACCATATCGTTATCCTCGAGCTGTGAGTCGTAAGGAAGATCAAACGGGTTACTAGACTTGCGCTCAACACACGTTTCTTCTGTTTTTCTCTGCAAAAATGTAGACATGTAAAAACAAAAAATAAAATTGCAGAACAAGATTGCTTTAATTAAATCGAAATAAATGAATAAAAGATGGAAGCAAGCAAAGTGGACAAACCAATGGAAACGGAGGGGGATCATGAGTGACACCCCAATCAAAATGCTCAAGATCGGAACTCTGAGAAAACAATTCCTTTCAATTAAGAGAAGAAAAAAAATTAATTAAAAATTGTTTGGTATCGTCTGTAAAACCAACCTGTCCTAAACTCGAATTCTGAATAGCAGTTGAAGAAGCTGTATCAGATCCCGCTAGAACATCACTCTCCGGTTTAAGTCCATCGAATGTTTGCTGTCCAAAAGAGTCCTCAAAAGCATTCCATATCTATTTAGACCCGAAAATATAAGTTTATTAGAAACAAATTGCTCTAAGTTGCTCACAAGTGCCCAGCAAATAATAAATAAATAAAGAGAAATTGCCCTGTTTTTCCCTATTTTCTTTAAAAATTGTTTTTCTCAGTTTGCCACTAAAAAAACCCTGAAAATACCATTTACCTTTTAAATTTTATTTTTTAACATTTTCATCCCAACCCTTATTTAGTCCCGATTAATTAAAAAGATATAAAAAAATAACTATTCAAAACCGGCCTCTCATTTTCTCCCTGAATTATTATATTCGATTTATATATTTCTTGTCAACTAATGGGAACTAATTAAGCGTTTGGATAAAAATGTTAAGAAAAGGAAAATCTAAGGGTGCGTGGTCTTTTTTAGAGGCAAAGTGGGAAAAAAATAATTTTTGAGGGAAATGGGAAATGTTATTACTCAAAGTGGTATTTCGGGTAATTTCTCATAAATAAATAAATAAAAAAGAAAAACTTATATCATATCGAAACTCACCTGAGTGTCTGCAGGGTTAGAGGTCGGTTGATCTGAATGGAAACTAAAGTCTTGAGGCGCCGACGGCCATTGCATAGCGTCTATGGGCAAAAATAAATCTAAATCTCCCAAAGCCGGTCTACTATCAGAAGAAGGTAAGGTCACGGGGCTAATATCATCATTTCGAGAAGTTGGTGCAGTGGACTGAGGCATGTCGAACGTTGCCCACCCTTCGTTACTTGGTGCAGAAGGTAATTTTTCATTGGAAGCTGCAAACAAATCCAAAGGCGTAAAGGCCTTGGCGGGTTCAATTGCCTTCGTCGAAGATGCCGGTAAAGGGGCTTCCGGTAACTGAAACAGATCGATCGGCGCGACGGAAGAGGCGGTCTCAGGGACTTGCTCGGGTCCCGAATCAAAAGACGCAAAGTTGCCATCGATCGATCCAAAGCTTCCCAAGGATCTGCTTCTCTGAACATCAGAACGAAACACGAAATTCTTAAGACGTAAACTAAGAGGAGATTTAAATGATGAGTATCTGAGATATGTAAACCGAAATGCCAAGCGCTCTAATACATTTTGTACCACCAAAGTATAATGACCCGGATTCAATCTCGAAATTGGAGGGTCGGCAATTTTCTGCAGAGCTTAATCTCCCCCTCTTTTGAGAGAGACTAAGATTTTTGTGATTGATTACTGGCTTCCTTTCTCATTCACTATTGGTGTCTTAAGTAGACCCGAATTACAGAATTCTTTTCTCACCCTAAACCCGAATTACAGAAGTAAACCCTACTTTCTTAATTAATTTACCTAAATTCTGAATAATTAAATTTCACAATTTAAAATCCTAATCTCATAATTAAAAAATTTACCCACGAAAGAAAGCTATTAACATCAAAATCAATAACATTACACCTGTGGAAAAGAATCAACTGCGATCGAATTTGCTCTCGAAATCGCAAACGGTGGGCTTCCGAAACCATCGCGATCCTTCTGAAAATTAGGCGACTGGGTGCCTGAACGGAACAGATCGCCACCACTTGATGCAGAATAATCCGAAACTCTGGAAACAGAGCCCTCGACGGAAAACCCGTCATCGAAAATCCGCTCGCTACCGCGACCAGGACTGTACACGAAGCTGGACGTCTTTCCTTCATAGCGCCCTCGGTCTGATCCGGGTTTCCTTGTGAGTGCACCCACTTGTTTTCCATACTTCCGATCCTCGTATTGATAATCATAAGGTGGACTCTGAGAAAAGGAATGGTACGAGCTGGCACGTCTCGTGTCGTCTTCACGAATTCCGCGGTTCTGTAGTCATACAATAATTAATGCATCTGAAAAACTGTATAGCTGTTCTGCATATACTGTATAGTTGGACTCTACACATTATATAATATAACTTGCCTGAATATCTCTAGGTGGCTTTTCAGAGGTTTGACCTGCTGCAAATTTTTTATCCACATAAACATCCTTAATAAATTGTCGGATTTTGTCCACGTTACTACAAAAAGAGGCGAAAAAAAAGTAAATTCAAATTGTAAAGAATTAAGGTGAAAAAAGATCAAGCTATAATGACATGAATTTGACCTGCTGTCCGGTAACCGCTGCCTCTGGAGGTCCCAATTCTTTAAATATATTTCTCTTGCACGCTAAACGAATTGGTGGATAACCGCGTTAGTTACGTTACTGTGTTTCCATGTTATTAAGTTGAAAATTAAAAAATTAAAAAAATTATCTAACCTGGTTGCCACCATTTTGAAGTGATTCAACTTCTTGGGAAGTAAACTTTGCCATGGATACAGACTTCACTCGATGAGTAAACTCACGGCTAAATTATGAAGGAAAAAAGGATGAAGAGAAAAGTGAGCTTCTTAACAGAATGTTTTTTTTCGCTTCAATGATTTGAAACCCTATAAGCGTCTTAAATTCTATAGAAAGGATCAAAACACATATGAGTCTCCATTTTTGTAACCGCGTCTTTAATAATATGATTTAGCCGATCATGTGAATGAACACATAAACTTCAATGATTTCTATTAGAAACAAAATTTCTATAAAAATTTTGTAATGCACAAGATTAACGGTAGAATTCATTTGTTAATTTGTTAATTGGTGTATTAATTGAACTATGTTCAACAGTCCAAGTCTCAATAAAATTAACAATTATCACAATTTCTAGGCTTACAAAGATAAAAACAAGTAAATCATGATATACATATGCAAAGAATAAACAGCTAGGTCATAAGATTAAACAAAGTTCCAAGTTTGATTACAAATTAAGAATATAAAGTATAAAACGGATCTACATTATGATTTGCAGTCTCCGCAAAGATCACAGACCAATCATAAACAATGATTGAACTGGATTAACGATCTGTAGACATCTTTATTACGTATTTTTTTTGTGATTTTTCTTCATCCAAATTTCAAGTGTTTTGTATCCTTGTTTCTTTTGTTTTGACTCTTTTTTGCAAATGTCCTTGCATTAACAAAAATTACTTCAAAAATAAGAATTTACTAAGGGTGTCGGAACTAATGATGGATCGGAAAAACTCTAATTTACCGCTATTTTAACTTATATGTCCACTGATTGAAGGATCGGAAAAACTCTAATTTACTCTTAAGGCTTTCACTTCCCTGAGAACTATCTACACGTACTATATTCCAAAAGAATGAACTCGTTTCTTTTTACAAGATATACCTTAAGAGTAAATGAGTAGTTCAAGTTACCCAAAAAACAAAAAATACACCTGAGTACGAAATGTTTCAGCAACGGAAAGAAAATGGAAAGTTTCTCAAGTGAGTGATAAATCAGTGAAAAGAAAAGTGAACTGATAAAATAACGACTGTAATAGAATATTAGAATCATTAGACAAAGTCAAGCCAAAGCAAATGGAAAAAAGAGTGAAGAGAAGTACTGACTGAATTCCACTGCAAGCGATGCAAACGAAGCTCCAAAAGTTGGTACACACGTATTGAGGACCCTGAACGAAATCGCAACGATCAATCAATTTCATACAAGAGAGAAGAACGGAATGATTGAAAAATTGGAAAAAAAAAACAAAGACTGACCATGCTGTTACAATTCATACATCGACGATTGGGCGGAAGCTTCATGAGTCCTCTGATGATCTTCTCGTTCCTCTCTTCCTCTTTCTTGCTCCCCATTTTCTCTCACCGGAAAAGAAGAATCGGAGTGGTGATTTCAGAGGAAAGCTATGCTGAATCTAGGGCTCTCACTCACTCACACGGCTTTTTAATTTTTTTCTTTTAAATGTATTTGTTTTTTATTTAAGTCTTTTTATATTTGTTTTTTTCGGAGAGATGAAGTGTAACGGACTAATTAGCTGGGCTGAGGACAAAAAACGTGGTGGTACTGCTGGTAGATGTTTTCATTCAAAAAAATATAAGTATTTTTTACTGTGCCAAAAACAATAAAGGGAAAAAAAAAATTAAAAAAAATTAAGATTCTTTTCTACCTGATTTTCTTTTCAGATTCTATTTTTACTTAGATTTTCTCTTTTTAGATTCTTTCCATTCCTAGTATATAACAGAACATTGACTGACCATTGGATTTTTGTCTCATAATTATAAGATAAAATTTATCCCAGTCAGTATGTTAATATTTCAGGTCTTTAAATTTTGATGGGCAAAAGAGAACGGAGTTTTTCTCGTTCACTCGGATTCTTGTGTAATTATTATTTTTTATCCATATTTAAATAACTTGATAGTGATTACACATTGAAGCACATATTTCTCTTTCATTTCATGACCCAAATAGTTAGAACGAAATTCCAAGCTATTAAATTTGTCGCAACAGTTTTATTGTTGTGAATTTATTATACTGAAGCAAACCAATATAAACACATTTCTTCTTTCTTTTTTTGTTGGATATGGTTTCTGCATGAATATAAACATTTTTTTAAAAATAATTTTAGCAGCGTTATAGTGACCCGATGTTGGTCGGACGATATGACATTTTCAGTATAGGACGTGGAGCTCAGGCAGTCTAGCTTTTCATGTTTGAATCTCCGTCATTGTTAAAAAAATTAAAGAGCTTTACACAGCGGATACTTTATATTTTTGTATAATAAAAAAAATTAGTCTGATTTGTGACATATAATAAAGTGGTCCAAATAATTAATGCATATATTTTATATATCATACTAAAAATTAGTTGTCATTTGTGAAATAACTACAAACTGGTCCAAACGATTAATTAAGTTACCGAGTCCAATAGAAAATAAGACACATATATATAGCTTTTTAGTTTCAAAATGTTTGCCAAATGGGTTAAAATGCTTTCTTCAATCAGAGAAAAAAACATCTTTTCAATACAATCTCATCTAAGTTAAGGAAAAACTTTGCTCAATAATGAGCGACCAAATTACAACTTCCAGCATGGAAGCAAACTTCAAAAGTTCAAAATTAGCGGTTCCTTTGAGGGAACTTTTATGAGCGGATAAAGTTGACAAACACCGCATGATCAGATTCAACTACGAGTAAAATCTGACTCCAACTCTTTATTAAGACCTTTTCGTATAGACGTATCTTCCATCCAAACGATTAAGAGAACGCTCAAGAGCGTGGAGTATGCCTTAAACTCAATTCTCGCATGGTTGCGGATAACACCTCTTAAACCTGAATTTTTCTCATCCGTTGAGAGAGTCGCATCCACGTTAATGTCCACCGAGTCGTAAAGTGGGGGCATCCATTTTAATCAGCGAGGTGAGGTAGATCGAGCCTTCCTATCTTGGGAATTCTCTTTTTGATACTCCTCTAAAAAATCGATCGACCAATTGGCTAGTTTGGTAGTGATTCTCGTAAAAGTATTGTGGACCATGTTGTTCCGAATAGTATAATGTAAGATACTATGGATATGTTGGAATAATAGGATAAAAGACTATTTTACTCAGTGTATTAATGATTTTTGGCTAAATATTTGAGTGGGGTCCACTCATCGAAATTGGATATGTTTTCCATATTCTAATTCTTCGTTGCGACGGGTATAAGATTGAGTATTTATTTACCAAAATCATGTTTACGATGAATAAGAAATTGATGCTCTAAGAATGCTAAAAATCACATATGATATGTGTTTAGAGAAGTGAGAGATTGTGTAATAAAAAGAATCCCACATAGGTTGGGAGTGTGTGTTGGTGAAGGGTTTATAACTGATTCTCCTCATTAAAGTGACATCTAAGTGTAAGAGGGAGAGTGTAGGTGAGTTAATTCTAACCCCTCGCGCGCGCACCGCCACCGGGCCGGGCTCGAGTCTCGGATCTTGGCAATTTCGGTTCTTTTTGGACCTTTGGGCTCGGGTCTTGGGATTTTTGGGCCCAACCTTATCTTTTTATTACTAAAATCATTTCAAATAAGTTTTAATTCATCAAACCACTCCGAAATTGTTTTTCGTTTTGTAGTCTGGTGAAAGTTCGGCACTATTGTTCAAGTTCGTTGAAGTCAAGCCGAGTGGTGCTAATTTTGCCTTGAAATTGTTGTATCATGGGAGGCTTTCGCTCAAGTATTCCAGCACCTGTAGAGGGCTATAAAAAGCTTCAATGAAACCGTCAAACGGGTCTCAACTTGTTTTTATCCAATTTCCTTGTTTCCGGTTTAGTATTTTAAATTCTATGCTTGATGTCTTACATTTTCCGAACAAAATTATTTGTAATATTGCTAACAATCTTGAAGCTCTTTAGACAGTTTGCGAGGAAACGTACTTACTTTTCCGGATTTTGTTATAATCCTACTCTAATGGAACTGATCTCTTTTGTAGAGAAAAATGTCGAACATCTATGCACGGCCAATCTGAATGCCGATGGGAGTACCACCGACAATCTCAGCGCGAGAAATAACACGACCATGATCGGTCAAATTCCAGTGACCTTGGGACAAAAGTCGATGGCGGCTACGGCCGGGAACGGACCTGCGGGTCTAATCCAACCAATGGCCTCTATGGCCATGAACGGTCCGAGCGGTTCTGCGACACGAGTGTCCACCGTCATACCGGACGAAAAACCGGAGAAGTTCACGGGGTTGAACTTCAAACGTTGGCAACAAAAGATGTTGTTTTACTTGATAACTCTTGGTCTTGCGCGGTTCTTGACTGAAGATCCAACGACTCCTCGCGAGGATGAAACCGATCACAATGTGCTAATGGCGTTTAGTGCATGGATAGATTCCGACTACTTGTGTCAGAATTCGGTGATGAATAGTCTTAACGACTCGCTATACAACGTGTATAGCTCCAAACGCTCCTCTAAAGAGTTTTGGGATTCATTGGATCGGAAGTACAAAATCGAGAACGCGAGCTCAAAGAAGTACATCATTGGCCGCTTCCTCGAGTATCAAATGGTGGATTCGAAGACCGTGGTGAATCAAGTGCAAGAGCTGCAGCTTATCATCCACGAGATTCATACTGAACTGATGACCATTAGCGAGTCATTCCAAGTTGCCTCGGCCATCGAGAAACTATCTGCGGGGTGGAAGACTTCAAGAACTATCTCAAGCACAAGCGAAAGGAGATGAGCTTTGAAGACTTGGTTGTGCATCTCCGCATCGAGGAGGACAACCGCGGCTCGAATAAGAGGTTCAAGACTCAATCCGAGAGGGCCAATGTCATCGAGCATGGTGAGAGCTCAAAAGGGAAGAAACCCGCCCATAAACTTGGGCCGAAGGGAGGATCTTTCAAGAAGAAGAAGCACCAGCCGAGGTTCGCTGGCAAGTGTTTCAATTGTGACAAAGAAGGTCACAGGGCTGCCGATTGCAGGAAATCGAAGAAGAAGAAGGAAACCAAAGTCGTTGAAGGCGATGAAGAGCTTCTTGTCGCTGTGGTTTCCGAGGTGAACATGGTGGACTCGAACCCAAAGGAATGGTGGCTGGATTCTGGAGCAACCCGTCACATATGCTCGGATAGGAAGTCTTTCTCCACTTTTGAGGCAACAGAAAATGGAGAGAAACTGCTCATGGGCAACTCCGCCACATCTGAAGTGAAGGGGATGGGTAGCGTCTTTCTCAAGATGACATCCGGGAATAAGTTGAAGCTCACCAACATGATCTATGTGCTTGACATACGCAAGAATCTCATCTCTAAGACTGTGCTATGTAACCATGGTTTTAAGATGGTTTTAGACTCTCAAAAGATTGTATTATCTGAGAATGGTATGTATGTGGGCAAGTGCTATATTAAGAATGACATGTTTAAGATGAATGTAATTGCCATTAAGGCCAATGAAATTAATAAGAATGATTCTTCCGCTTATATTATTGAGTCATTTAATTTATGACATGGTAGACTTGGTCATGTGAATTATGACACGTTAAGAAAATTAATTAACTTGGATTGTATACAAAGTTTAAAATTGACTCAAAACATAAATGTGAAATTTGTGTTGAAGCAAAATTAACGAGAACTTCATTTCGTGGTGTTGAAAGAAGTAACGAACCTCTTGACTTAATCTATACCGATTTATGTGATTTAAAGTTCATGCCAACAAGAGGAGGTAATAAATATTTTGTGACTTTCATCGATGATTGTACAAAATATTGTACGTTTATCTGCTTAAGAGCAAAGATGAGGTAATTGAGAAATTTGCTATCTTCAAATTAGAGGTTGAGAATCAACTTAATAAGAAGATTAAAAAGGTCCGAAGTGACTGAGGAGGTGAATATGTTGAACCTTTTGGGGCATTTTGTGCACAACATGGTATTATTCACGAGGTAACTTCTCATTATTCTCCTCAATCGAACAGTGTTTCCGAACGAAAGAATCGCACTCTCGCACTCTCAAAGAAATGATGAATGCGATGTTGCTACATTCTGGGTTACCCCAAGTAATGTGGGAGGAGGCTATCTTGTCTGCAAATTATCTTTTGAACAAGATACCCCAAAAGAAGGAGGATAAGTCTTCATCTGAAATGTTTAGAGAAGTAAGAGATTGTGTAATAAAAAGAGTCCCACATAGGTTGGGAGTGTGTGTTGGTGAAGAGTTTATAAGTGATTCCCCTCCTTAAAGGGACATCTAAGTGTAAGGGGGGAGAGTGTGGGAGTGTGTGTTGGATCTTGGAATTGGGCTCTTCTTGGGCCTTCGGACTTTCCAGGCCCAACCTTATATTTTTATTACTAAAATCACTTCTAATAAGTTTTAATTCCTCAAATAACTTGTGCGTTACACTCGTCCAACATACACAAACGGTGATGTGACCTTTGGGTGGCCGGAGTAATGAGCATTAGGGCTGAGTTAGGTAGGATTAAGGGATGCCCTATTCATGGCCGGTTATGGAGCATTAAGGCAAATCGGTTTTGAGCATTGATATTGCTGGAGTAAAGGGTCTTCATTGGCCGAGTTGATGGTTTGTGTGTAACCTTCACTTAGCTCGCCTATAAAAGGAGTCTCTCCTTCTCATTCTAAACACACCAAAAAACACATTTCAGACATAGCATTGCTCTCTCAAACTCTCCTCTGTCTCCCACTCCGAAATTGTTTTTCGTTTTGTATTCCGGTGGAAGTTCGCCACTATTGTTCAAGTTCGTTGAAGTCAAGCCGAGTGGTGTTAAGCTTGCCTTGAAGTTGTTGTATCCTGGAAGGCTTTCGCTCAAGTATTCCAGCACCTGTGGAGTGCGATAAAAAGCTTCAAGGAAACCGTCAAACGGGCCTCAACTTGTTTCCATCCAATTTCATTGTTTCAAGTTTAGTATTTTAAATTCTTTGCTTATTGTCTTACATTTCCCGAATAATATTATTTGTAATATTGTTAACATGATATAGGCTAAAAAATAGTATATTTCCATAGAATTTATCCTTGATAAATTTTCGACATCCAAGCACTTTGATACTCTTCGGACGCTCTCATAGTGCATGGAAGGTAGTTTCATTTCCTCTAATACATCGGGGGCAAAAGGGGACGATATCCACTCCTCTTCTCGCTAGACTTTTGTGAATATAAATCCATTCGTGAGCTACCTTTCATAAAAATGACTCAAATCTTAGTGGTGATGTGGAGCTTCCAAATTTTGTCCCACAACACATTCGAAACCCGGCTTGACAAAGACTCGGCTTCCCCCACATAATCGGTAATCACCCAGTACCCATTTCAAAGTGCATACTCTTTATCTTTAGGATAGTGTCAAATAAGCTCGTCTTTTAAATGACATGAGGGTTTCTGAAATATTCAAAATCTCTCCCATATTTTCCTCGCAAAAATAGTGACAAACTTAACACATCACAAAGTCCTCCGTGAAACTTAAAATCCAAAACTAGAAACTCCTTTGAGATATGCCACGGGTCGTGAGCCTTAAAATTTTGAATTTTCTAATCACCGGTCTTTTTTAGTAGAGATGAAGTTTCCAATCTCTCGGCGAGTCTATCACAATCACCTTGCAGCCACATGTGAGACTCCTCCGAATTGAAGAGGTCTTGTAAGACCAATTCGACTTAGGAATGCAATACTCTATAAAATAACTCGATTTTAAAATTCAGGAGACTACGGAATTAGATAACCTAGTAACTCGCACAACATTTTTTGCAACGAGTACTTGATTAAAACGTTCCAAATCTCTAAATCCTAATCTACCTACTTCTTTCGATCATAAAGTTTCTCTCATTTACGTGATATTATTTTTCTCATTTCCACTTCCTCACCAAAATTTGGTTGTTAAAGCATGGAAATTAATGAGGCTCGTAGGTAGCTTGAAGGCATTGTAATCCATCATAACCAATCGTAATCAATCTTAAGCCACAGTAATCCATCTTAATCCATTTAAAGTCATCGAAAACCATTGAACTTTTTGTCCATTTGGACATTATTTTCATTGAAAATGTTGTATAAATTTCATCTTAAAATATCAAATTTCATCGAAAATAACTTTAAAAGATTAAGTAAAAAAACGTACTAAGTTTTCGACGATTTTCACAAGACCAATACAAAATTTGATGACGGAGACGGACAAAATATGAAATAAGCAAGAGATTTGAATTAAAAATTATAAAAAAAATAAAGAGAATGAGTTTAATACACTTCGGAAGTATTTTTATCCGAAAAGTCTACTTGAAAATAAAATTACGATAACAAGTCTTTGATACTTTTTTTTTAGTACAAGGGAGTAGTTCGGATCGAGGCAAAAGAGAAGGAATGCTCAACTGAGAATATCAAGGTAAGAAGCGAGGTAGATGCAAGAGATGGACTAAATAGACCAATAATTATCTTAATCTTATCAATATACTCCTTTTTTTAAGACGTGGGCCAATATACTTCTTTCTTTATACTTTAAAATTCATTTTGATAGTTCTTGGGTATGTTCTTTTTCATTTTCTGCCAATCTGTTTTCAAAAATTCGGATTCCACACAAAAGGACCAAATCGAAAAGTAACAAGCAAGGAGCAAAGTGGTTTTCCTATAGAGCAAAAAATAGTGCCTCAAAATTGTAACATCTCAATGATGATAAATATCCATCAAGAAACTATTTTCCAATAGTGGATAGACATTCAATTATATTATACTGATTCCGATCCTTGGGTTTCCTCGTCTGCGCTCTTGGTTTCATCAAGCTCACCATCTTTTTCTCCTTCCACTGCCTCCTCAGCCTTCGCGGGTCCTGGGCCGGCAGACACCTTGACCATCGATGGTCTCAAAAGTCTTTCACCGATTCTGAATCCCTTGCGAAATTCTTGAAGTACGATTCCCTCTTCAAATTCTGATGAATCCTCGCGCATAATCGCTTCGTGAAACTGCAAATGAGGAAAAAATATTGTCAACTCCATTTCGGAAAATGTTCTCACCGTGCTTGACAAAAAATATGAGAAAGGAAAAAAAAAGCTTACACTATATATTAACAGTTGCAATAAAAGCTAAACTTAATAGTCTAAGTGGTTATTGTGAGTTAGTTTCATATCCATGCAGGCCCACCAAGTTGGCTCGAACCTCGAACCAATCAGAACAATTTCCAACCCTTCATGAGACCCAAACAAGTTCGGGTAACATTATTCTTAAGTTCATCAACTTTCCGATTGAATTTCGAGCCAACTTTGGAGCCGACCTGCATAAACCAAATTACTAAATAAGAAAGTTATTACCAACTTCACTGACTTTCATTTCATTTCATTTGTTGATATGCGCTAATGGTCCTATTGCTCGTGCTCTAGTTTTTTTTTCCTTTTGCTCGGAGATGTTCATGACTCAGAAGAAAAGAACACTCACCAATGGATCAAAAGGTTGGCCGACTGTCTCAACGGACACAACTCCGAGGGAGGTCAGAATCTCGCTCAACTGTTTGTATATGCTCTGATAGCTATTGCTGATCTTCTCTTCTTTCTCATTCTCCACCTTGATCTGCTCTTTAGCCCTCTCGAAATTATCGAGAACGCCCAAAAGCTTCTCGACAACTTCGCCTTGGGCATTGCTCATCAGAGAGCTTCGCTCCCTCTCAGTCCTCTTCCTGAAATTGTCGAAATCGGCGCTTATCCTTATGACCCGGTCCCTCTCCGTGGACAGGTCTTGAGACATCGCCGCCACTTTCATTTGAAGACTCGTTTTTTCGTCTTCTAGTGATATTAGAAAGGACGTAACTTCAGCGAGTTTGGATGCATCACCGTTGGCTAAAGCCTCTTTGTATGACTCTAGCGACGCTGCCACGGGTGAAACGGGCTCCTCTTCGATATTGTCGTCCGAGGCTTCGCTGGTGACAGTTTCGGATACATCATTCGAGCTATCTTCTGATTCAACAGCACTGTCCAATGATTCCTGTTGCACCAAGCCATTAGAAAGAAGAAGTAAAAAAATAATGTTGGACTTTATAATCTTTATGAATGCGAGATGATCAGAAACTATCTTAAATAAATAAACGGCGCTACTCGTTGTTTTTCTTAACGAGGCGAGATTTATTATATGGAAATGGAAAACAAGAAGAAACCCTGATAAAGGATCAACTTAGACGAGGGTCACCCACTAACCCAAACTAGATTGATGGAATGCGCTTTCACCAATGCGAGACGCCAAAATGATATACAAGTACATAACCAAACTCTTTTAGTGCGACAAAAACCTATAGTGCAGACTCTTTATTTAATAGACCTTCATGGTTGAGAGAAATAGTATTCAAGTTTCCATAAAACTTGATGCCCGACAAAACCACCCAATCGGACCATCAAATCATATAATTTCTCCATACTTCTAGCGGCTTAAAGAGAGAAATTTACAAATCTTGTTCATGCATAAAACACTTGCCAAAGATTCCATTTCTCCATAGATCATAAGAAATGATAATCAGATCCCCTTTTTTCCTTGGTTCCACATTATTTAGCTTCTGAAAGAGTTTAGAATAGTCATTTTCTTCTTGAAGCTACAGACATTTGATAGATATGCACCATTTTCTCAACTTTTTCTGCTCGAAAAAACACTTTAAAACTCAATGTTTTTAGCCTTAATCGCTACAACTTACCCTTTGTGCAATCCAACTCTATAAACCATTTCAAGATTCTTCTTCTTCTGGTTATACATTGGCAACAAGATTTGTCATTTCCCTAATCTGGCGTTGGTCATTGTACAATTCCAAAGTTTAAAACGAACCAAATACCTCATTGAAACATCTCAAAATTCTAAAGATACAAATGGTGTGTATTCATTTCAATGGTTTCTCATGGGCTCGTACTTTTCCTTAAGCACTAAAGTACCCACATGATCTCATCTCTACACAGCCAAACGCTATTTTAAATCTATCGCAAATCTACATAAAAATACTAGAGAGTTTCTCAGCACTTCATAGCAGGCAATTTCCTCAATAATCACCAAATTCGAACAGAATATAAATGCATAAAGAAAAATAAGAAGATAGAAACTATGATTAAATTCACGAAACACAATAAAGGATTAGAAGAACAAGCGAAATGCTCCATTCAATCATTACCTCGACTACAGGCTCAACCTCGGTAGCTTCAGCTTCGGATGCAAAAGGCACGAAGCGCAGAGACGAGGTCCGAGAGAAGTGGAGGGACGACCTGAGAGCAGCGAAGGAGGTTCTATCGCCGCCGTTTCCGTGAACGAAGAACACGCGGAACGCCTTTGGACGGTTGGAGGATAGAGGGGAGAGAAGCGGCGGAATCGAAGAGTGGAACGACACAGACCTAAGAGCCGCCATGGAAGCTAATCCCGAAGAGGAGAGAGACTAGTGTGGTTCTAGAGCCTTCACGACAGGGACGAGTGCT